>CM059497.1:30938101-32188101 GCA_030378355.1 Eleusine indica
ATCACCAGATCCCACTGAAAGTCGAAGATCAGATCAAGACTTCCTTTATAACTCCCTTCAGCGCCTATTGCTATACTACTATGCCATTCGGTCTAAAAAATGCTGGCGCGACTTACCAACGTGTTATTTAATGCTGCCTCGAAACTCAGATCGGTCGGAACGCAGAAGCGTATGTTGATGGCATCATGGTAAAGACTCGGAACGTTGAAGAACTTCTCTCTGACCTGGCAGAGACGTTTGAGAACTTGAGACGTTACTCGATGAAGTTGAACCCCAAAAAGTGTGGTTTTGGGGTTCCTTCGGGAAAGCTACTCGGTTACATCGTTTCGAAACGAGGTATAGAGGCTAACTCGGACAAAATCAAGGCGATCCTTGATATGGGGCCACCTAATTCCCAAAGGGATGTTCAGAAGCTGACCGAATGTATGGCATCATTGAGTCGCTTTATCTCCCAACTGATGGTCAGGGGTCTGCCGTTTTTTAAACTACTCAAAAAGCAGGATGACTTCGTCTGGACAATAGAGGCGCAGTTGGCGTTGGACGAGTTGAAGGTCCACCTCAGCAATATTCCAGTCCTAGTGCCTCCAGAGCCACAAGAAAAGCTTCAGCTCTACATATCAGCGACAACTCAAGTTGTGAGCACCCTCTTAGCGGTCAACCGAGAGGAAGAGGGTCACGTACAAAAAGTACAACACCCGGTGTATTTCGTCAGTGAGGTCCTTAGTGCCTCCAAAACATGATATCACCAGATCTTGAAGCTGCTATATGCGCTCTTGATCACTTCGAGGAAGCTGAAACACTATTTTTAGGCTCATCCTATTGAAGTTCAAACAACCTTTGCACTCGGGGAAGTCCTCCACAACCGAGAAGCCGAAGGAAAAATTGACAAGTGGGCAGTTGAACTCGATCAGTTCACCATTACGTTTGTACCCCGCTCGCCAATCAAAGGACAAGCGCTGGCCGACTTCGTTTCTGAGTGGACAGAGATTTAGATGTTGCCTGCACTGCAAGATATTGAATACTGGAAAATGTACTTTGACGGATCCCTCTAGTTACCTGGAGCGGGTGCAGGAATTGTGCTCATCTCACCACAAGGAGAAAAGCTCTGGTATGTCCTCCAGATCATGTTTCACGCGTCTAACAACACTGCGGAATATGAGGCTCTTCTACACGGTCTGCGCATTGCTGTATCACTCGGCATTCAGCGTCTTGACATCTTTGGTGATTCGGCTCTGGTCATCAACCAAGTCACTAAGGATTAGAACTATGTGGATGACAATATGGCTGCCTACTGCCAAAAAGTAAGGAAGCTTGAAGACAAATTTGATGGATTGATGTTCACGCATGTTCTTCGAGACAATAACCAAGTGGCTGATGAATTAGCCAAGATGGGATCGTCATGATCGATTGTTCCACCTGGTGTTTTCTTGCACACCCTAAATTCTCCCACTATTTCTCCTCGGTCTGACGTCTTAACGACCGATGTTGCTGAGTTGGTAGATGATATCAACATAAAGACCGACTGGCGTGACCCGATTGTCCAATTTTTGACTATGGGGACGCTGCCTCCGGATCATAATGAGCAACAAAGGTTAAAGGCAAGGTGTCGAGGATATTTGATGGTGGATGACCTACTCTATCGACGAGGAGGTTCAAATATCTTGATGCGATGCATCTCGATTACAGAAGGCAAAGAGTTGATGGAAGAAATCCATTTAGGAGTATGTGGCAACCATGCGGCTTCCAAGACTTTGGATGGCAAAGCCTTCTGGCAAGGGTTCTACTAGCCTATGGCGATCGAAGATGCACACGAGGTCGTTCGAAAGTGTGAAAGCTGTCAATTCTTCGCTCAACAGATACTTGTGCCTTCACAACAACTTCAGATGATACCTATGACTTGGCCTTTTGCAGTCTAGGGGCTAGGCATTGTCGGTCCTTTCAAGAAAGCGCCAGGCCTGTTCACTCATTTGTTTGTTGCTATTGAAAAATTCACCAAGTGGATTGAAGCAAAGCCGGTCGGTAAGATAACTTCGAAGAAAGCGGTCGAGTTTGTCAGAGATGTCTTCACTCAGTTTGGGGTCCCTCATGATATCATCACCGAAAATGGTACTCAGTTTACATCTAAGGAGTTCCGTGACTTTGCCGATGAGATGGGAATAAAAATCCACTTTGCATCAGTGGCTCATCCTCAAAGCAATGGGCATGTCGAACGGGCCAATGGTATGATTCTTCAGGGGTTGAAGCCCTGAATATTTGACAGGCTCAAACCGTATGCCGGTCTGTGGGTTTGAGAGCTGCCTTTAGTTCTATGGGGGCTGCGCACTAATGTTAGTCGGGCTACTGGCCAGTCACCCTTCTCGTTGGTCTACGACTCCTAGGCTATGCTGCTGACCGAGGTAAACCTTGTATCAACGCGAGTCAAGGGATATGACAAGAAGCTTTCTGAAGACAACTGAGTGATCGAGTTGATTGCAGCAGATGATTTGCGTGACCACGCTCTATTTCGGTCGGCAGTATACCAGCAAGGCTTGCAACGTTATTATGACAAAAATGTTCGCAATCGCCAGTTTAATGTGGGGATTTAGTGCTGCGATGAGTGCAATCAACCAAGAATCAGCACAAGTTATCCCCTAAATGGGAAGAACCTTATGTGGTCAAAGAAGTTACTCAGCCGAGGGCTTATCGACTGATGTATGAAGATGGCGACGACATACCAAATTCATGAAACATCAACCAGCTACGTCGCTTTTATACTTAGTCTTTTCCTTATATTTTCATACATTATTATTGAATGAAATTCTAAGTCTTTTTGATGGAAGATGTTTTTGATTTCATTCTTATTTGTTTCGATTCCTTAATTTATAACATTAAACAATCGAGCCAGGGGGCTAGTAATAATGTCCCATTACTCCTTAACCTTGACAGATTCTGGTTTTGGATTTTTTCAACCGATTTCTCATATTTTGACACGGTCTAAAGTTTTTGGGTCTTACGCTGGAACATTATAGTTATACAATTTATACTGCACAACATACTGCCACTACACTAAACCCAGAGCCAAAGAGTGAGAGGTCATGTGTTGATTGGTCGATTCTGCTTGTTACGCAGTTATAAATTACAACCTAATATGCGAAGGCAGACCGGTGCAATTCTGTTTTTGTCTCTAAAAGACTTATGGTGAAAAGGTCTAAGTGCTATAGCGCGACTAACGCAGCTTGGCGCCGACTGATTTGCCCTAAGTAACAGGAGATTGCATTTATGACTATTTAGTTAATTTTTTCAAACTTGTTTAGTAACTAAGCAAGCACAAGAATTAATATTCATATTTACATGGAGACAATATTGTTTTCCTGATTCAAATACTACTAATGTTTGTTAACATTGCAGATAGTACAACTCATGTGAAGGAGAGGAGGCATCTTCTTGTAACTCTAATTCCGGAGTTGCTGGAGGAGACGACACAATGGGGTCGACCTCGACATTATTGACTAAGGCATGGGAGGTTTCCAGCATGGAATCCATAAGCAGCTAACATTGATCGATCGTCAAGTTAGGGTTGAAGCCCTCCTTGACTTTGTCCAATGGCATAGCAGGAGACTAAGATTGGCAAATAGCCAGTACTTGACTCCCGGACTCGATCGCCACTCTTCTAGTGTTGTTGGCGATCACCTCCGACGGTGCTCCAGCAAGTACTCCAAGGAGTGCCGGTCTTCTCCACTTGGTTAGCATGGATATAATCCAATGCTTTTCGAGCGCTATAAGATATGGTTGCAAAAGTCATGAAGGGTATTAGATGATGAAGTCCAAAAGTGATGATAGAAGACTTGAAAAGATAGCTTACTGGCACGATTACATTTGAAAGACTTGGAGATGCTCTTAGCTTCCTTGATCTTTCCTTCGGTCTCCTCCAGTTCCTTCTTCAGCCGAGTGATCTCCGCGCTCTGCTCTCCGACTGACTTGGAGAGGTCATTCTTCTCAGCAGTCAGAGCATCTAAGAATCTCTGCTGGTTTGAAGTTAACTTCTCTAGGTCGGTGACCTTCTGATCATGAGCTAAAAACACAAATAAAGACTTTAGTGTTAGAGTGAGTAAGGAGCAAATATAAGTTGATCCAAAATCTTACCAACGACATCAGCACGACTTTGCTCCAGAGCTCCGGTCACCTCCTTATGGTTGGTCTATAGCTTCTCAATTTGCCTTCTGGCCTAGGAGAGCTGCTCACCGGTAACTGCAGACAACAAATCAATACCTCTAATGGAGAAGTTTGAATGCACAAGATATCAAGGACTTACCTAAAGTTTCGGCCTTGAGGTATTCAATCCGGGCATGCTTCTTTTCTATAAGAGAATATATTCTTTGAATATGAAGAAGGGTATGGTTAGTTGGAAGAATGATTCAAGGAAAAAAACTTGGTATTGATGTAGCTTGTTGGCCTCTCAGTGCTGATGCATGACGTCCATGTCCTCAGCTCTGGTCAACTCAATGAGTCCTCGACCAATATGGTCTTGCCCTTATAACAGGGAGAAGACATGTCGATCGCGGAAGGGTTGACGGTCTGAGGAGCACGCGTCGGCAGTGGCTTGGGCATTGCAGAGTTGAGCGACTTCCTCGGCTCGGTCTGCGCACTTGATGGTATGCAGACCGGCTGAGGCGGGTCGATCGGTCGAGGAGCAAGAGCCGGCCGAGTGTCTTGAGACCCTTGGGCGCTCTGAGTATCACTTGATTGACCGCTATGATGGCCAAGGTGCATGAAATTAAACATTAACAAATGGATGATAATTATAATG
This sequence comes from Eleusine indica, assembly GCA_030378355.1. Lineage (NCBI taxonomy): Eukaryota > Viridiplantae > Streptophyta > Magnoliopsida > Poales > Poaceae > Eleusine > Eleusine indica. The sequence continues at coordinate 30,942,888 of CM059497.1, forward strand.
ATGAAGAATAGAAAACATGAAGAAATATACCTAGAGGCTTGTTTAATTTTGATCCAACAAACTTTCTTCTTTAGAGAAGTGGTCTGCAGGTCAGAATCCTTCCTCTTCAGGGAAGTCTTGGTGGCTTCATCGGTCTTATTCGCCGACTTTGCATCACTCGCCGATATACGCGTAGGTTCCGACTGGCTTGATGGTCGGTCAGAGTGTGCAGGGGTTGGCAGACTGGCATCCTGGGGGCACTCCTCTTCATCTTCGTCACCATCTCCCATGTATTGCCGACGACGGTGAGCGGTCTGTTTTACTCGTTGGCTGGAGGAGGGCAAGTCGGGGCGAGGAGGCGCAGTGGAGACATTGACGATGACCTCTTCGATCGATCGTGCGTCTGTTGAGGAGCTCGCTCCACCAGTGCTAGTCTGCGGTGGCTTTTTAACAAAATCCGGTCCCTCGGTATAGGTTGGAGGGAGCGGAGGGTGTGACACATAAGTGTCCAGAACCTGCAAAAACATCAAGACATCACATACTGTAATTATTCAAAAGGACGTCAGAATTATTCAAGACGATCGAGGCTTACTCGGGCCCATAGAGTGCCCATGTTGTATGCCTTCACGATTAAGAGGTGATCTTGAATGATGTCTCCTTCAAACATCTTTGATAACCATGACAGACGTAGAGCGGAATTTGGCGGATCAGACACCTCCCTCGTCTCGTCATCGGTGGCATACTCCCAGGTGGGGTGGCTCTGTTTCTTCAATGGCTACACTCGGCGCACTATAAAGCTTTTTGCTACAGTGATGCCGTCGACCCCTTCATTCTTTAGCTTTGCAATTTTCTCTAGCAGAGTGATCACTTGGGGGTCGGTTGGGTCAGGTCTCTCTGACCACCGCGCCTGGGGAATGGCCTTGGCACCAGAGAAGTCGGCAAGAACAGGAGGAGGATTGTCGCAGTAAAACCAATCGTCCTTCCAGTTCTTGTTCCCGGTCTTCAATGGCACATTGATGTAGGCCTCCTTCTTGCCCAACTGAAAACCGACTATACCTATGGTGACTTGGTTTTCTTTGGTTGGCAGCAGTTGGAGGACAAAAAGATGGCTGAACAAAGTAAAATGGGGCAGAATGCCCAGAAAAGCTTCGCACATATGCATGAAGATAGCAATGTGAAGGATGGAGTTAGGATTGAGGTTGACAAGCTCAATCCCATAGAAGAAAAGGAGCCCGTGTAGAAAACTACAACAGGGAACTCCGAAGCCATGCTAAAAAAATGAGCGGAAAACTATAATTTGTTTATGGATTGGGAGGGGGCGAGTCTCTTTTGGTACCTTCCAGTCGATGCGAGCTTGCTCCGGGAGGACGCCGTCCTCCACCATTTTGTTTAGATCAGCGGTGGAGATGTTGCTCTTCGAGAACTCTCGAAGCTACCCCGGGATCTCCAGCTCGGAGGAGGAGGACTCAGCGGTGGCAACCTTCTTGGATGATTTGCGAGGCATCTTTGAGGGATGTAATAATGCGGCGGATCTAAACGCTAGCTAATGCTCGGGGGCTTGATGGCGATGAAAAAAACTTGGTATTTATGTACCTTGTTGGCCTCTCGGTGCTGATGCACGACGTCCATGTCCTCAACTTCTAGTCGACTCAATGAGTCCTCGGCCAATACGGTCTTGCCCTTATAACGGGGAGAAGACATGTCGGTCGAGGAAGGGTTGACAGTTTGAGGAGCAGGCGTCGGCAGTGGCTTGGGCATTGGAGTGTTGAGCGACTTCCTCGGCTCGGTCTGCGCACTTGATGGTATGCAAACCGGCTGAGGCGGGTCGATCGGTCGAGGAGCAAGAGCCGGCCGAGTGTCTTGAGACCCTTGGGCGCTCTGAGTATCACTTGATTCACCGCTATGATTGCCAAGGAGCATGAAATTAAAGATTAACAGATGGATGATAATTATAATGATGAAGAATCAAAAACACGAAGAAATATACCTGGAGGCTTGTTTAATTTTGATCCGACAAACTTTCTTCTTTAGAGAAGTGGTCTGCGGGTCAGAATCCTTCCTCTTCAGGGAAGTCTTGCCGGCTTCATCAGTCTTCTTCACCGCCTTCGCATCACTCGCTGATATACGCGGAGGTTCCGACTGGCTTGATGGTCAGTCAGAGTGTGCAGGGGTTGGTAGACTGGCATCCTAGGGGCACTCCTCTTCATCTTCGCCACCATCTCGCACGTATTGCCGATGACGGTGAGCGGTCTGTTTTACTCGTCGGCTGGGGGAGGGCAAGTCGAGGCGAGGAGGTGCAGTGGAGACGTTGACGATGATCTCTTCGGTCGATCAAGCGTCTGCTGAAGAGCCGGCTCCACCAGTGCCAGTCTGCGGTGGCTTTTTAACATAATCCGGTCCTTCGGCATCGATCGGAGGGAGCGGAGGGTGTGACACATAAGTGTCCAGAACCTACAAAAACATCAAGACATCACATACTGTGATTATTCAAAAGGACGGCAGAATTATTCAAGACGACCGAGTCTTACTCGGGCCCATAGAGTGCCCATGTTGTATGCCTTTGCGATTAAGCGGTGATCTTGAACGATGTCTCCTTCAAACATATTTGATAACCGTGACCGACACAGAGAGGAATTTGGCGGATCAGACACCTCCCTCGTCTCGTCATCGGTGGCATACTCCCAGGCGGGGTGGCTCTGTTTCTTCAATGGCTACACTCGGCGCACTATAAAGCTTTTTGCTACAGTGATGCCGTCGACCCCTTCATTCTTTAGCTCTGCGATTTTCTCTAGCAGAGCGATCACTTGGGGGTCAGTTGGGTCAGGTCTCTCTGACCACCGCGCCTGGGGAATGGCCTTGGCACCAGAGAAGTCGGCAAGAACAAGAGGAGGATTGTCACAGTAAAACCACTCGTCCTTCCAGTTCTTGTTCCCGGTCTTCAATGGCACATTGATGTAGGCATCCTTCTTGCGCAACTGAAAACCGACTCCACCTATGGTGACTTGGTTTTCTTTGGTTGGCAGCGGTCGGAGGATAAAAATATGGCAGAACAAAGTAAAATAGGGCAGAATGCCCAGAAAAGCTTCGCACATATGCACGAAGATAGCAATATGAAGGATGGAGTTAGGATTGAGGTTGACGAGCTCAATCCCAAAGATGAACAGAAGCCCGCGTAGAAAACTGCAGCAGGGAACTCCAAAGCCATACTAAAAAAACGAGCAGAAAACTATGATTTGTTTATGGATTGGGAGGGGGCGAGTCTCTTTTGGTACCTTCCAATCGATGCGAGCTTGCTCCGAGAGGATGCCATCCTCCACCATTTTGTTCAGATCAGTGGTGGAGATGTTGCTCTTCTAGAACTCTCGAAGCTACTACAGGATCTCCAGCTCGAAGGAGGAGGACTCAGTGGTGGCGGCCTTCTTGGATGATTTGTGAGCCATCTTTGAGGGATGTAATAATGTGGTGGATCTAAACGCTAGCTAATGCTCGGGGGCTTGACGGTGTTGAAAATCTGTGGCTGCGATGAGAGAAAGCGCTAACTCTAGCTTTGGAAGCAGAGGAGTCACAAGAACAGAGGAGGCGCGAGGAAGACGAAGCGCTATGTGCAAATGGCGGCAAGGAATTGAAGTCAACCGTCCTCTGCCCTTTTTATATACCTTCGCCTTTTTGATCTAGTCTCTGGGTCCCATGGGCTGGTATGGGCCACACAGTGACGAGCTTTTCCGCTTAATAATAATAAAAACATAAAAGGCTTTATTCTTTAATTAGAGCTATCAACCTTGAGAAATAATCTCGAGGGCTTCTTTGATGAGAAGCAGTGGCAAATCCACTTAAAAATACTTTTCGTATCTATGTGATTTGATGATCGTGTAGCAGAGGACTTGGTGGTCGTACGGGTATAAGTTCAAAAGATAGGTTATTGATTGAAGTCGATAATTAATTATCAAAATTGGACCTATATTGAGTAGAGTGACAGTTCATTAAGGAAAAGCTATATTATGATTGATGTCATTTAGCTTAGTACTATTATATGATTGATGTCATATTCTTTTATATGGGATATCACATGATTGATGTCATGAAATTTAGATCCACAAGTCACTCGGACAAGAATGTGTATCACTCGGCCATTTTATTAATCGGTCGGCAAGATTGATGTCTTGCTAACCGATCTTCTGGTTTAATGATCAGGAGTTTACTTAAGCTCGGACTTGATGGTTTGTGTAAATTATATATAACAAAATGGTAAGAGCTAATATTATTAGACTCTTGCATTATTTGTTAGTCTCGAAATTATACAAGAGTCGGGGGCTACACCTATTCAGGTGCACCTAGTCGGCGCACCAAATCCATCAGGAACTTCTATCAAGAGGTCTTCCTAATTTGTGATCTAGTTACGTAATCTCGAAGATCACTCGGCATGTCAAAGCTCAAAATCTGGAAGCACTCAGGGGCTGCTGTGGAATACTTATCTTACAGGTATCCATAGTTGTGTCTAAGTCGGTAGACGACCGGGTACGTCATCCATAAGGGAACCAACCAAGTCGGCTTGGAGCACAAGACAATTAGAGATAGACTTTCTATGTGAATCCTTGTAGACTACGAGTAGGACTCTTCATGTACTCCTTGCCGACCGGATATATAAGGCGGCAGGGAACCCCCATCGAGGAAAAGACGATACACAACAAAACATAACATCAATACAAACCATAGAACATAGGACGTAGGGTTTTTATTCTCATCGAGAGGGCCCAAACCTGTCTAAATTGATGTCTTGTGCCTTAACCATCGAGTTCTTAATCCTGACATAGCCCTATAAATTTATTGCCAAGTAGAAGTCTCGACAATTTAGAAAATCTTGCTATTAAGGAAGTTGCAGGACATTTTCTGTAGATGTTCAAAATGTATTCATTTGTAGCTTTTACTTAAGGAATTCGAAAGTTACGGTCTGAACAGCGAGCAAGTAGGGTTTTTGATGATTTCTTGAATATGTAACATAAAGTGTTTTAGCCTTTTTCTGAAATAATATCTAGGGAGAAACATCATGTAGACTTGTTTTGATGCTAGTGAAGGTTTTGAGTGTAGCTTTTGCTTTACAGGCGTTATCAATTCCGTTGTCGAAAGAGCGTCATCAGGTTCTCGTCAAGCTTGATTACGGCAAGTGCAATAATGAATTTTTCCTTGATGTGGATGTGATATTGATCTGAAGTGTTCTACCTTTGTATGCCTATTCAACTATTCGGATTTCATATGGTTATTACTTCAAGTATTCATGTCGGTCTTCTGAGTTTCAAGTATTTTAAACCTTATTGTTCAAGTGCCAGAGTTTTTCTAAACTTCAGTTGTGGTTTCTTTTCATACTATTCAAGTGTCAGGGGTTTGTGCAAACACCAGTTGTGCAATTTGGTTCTTATGTTCAGGTTCCTGTGAAAAAGTGCTGGCCCCACTTATTCAAGTTTCAGGCGACGTCTGTTTAAGACGAAAACTGCTGTTTTGTCATTGTATTCGAGAAGATGTTCATTGATTCTGGATTTTTGGTGGCTCAAGTGTTTTTGTTTTTCTTCTGGTTCTGAATTGTACTTGCTGAGTGTTTTTACTTACTCTTGTGTTCATTTGATTTTTAGGTACCCACTAATCAAGCATGCATGGGAGGGTAATAGCCTTTTTGTCTGTGTTGACGCGAAAATCACCACACGTGACCTAGGAGATCTGCTTAGCTCCAGTGCAGGCTCAATACGAAGAAACCGGGGCGTGCTAGTTGATTTTCCCTACAAATCGACAAAGAGAGCAAAAGTCAAATTCCATAGGTCACCGGCCTAGGACAGGCCGATGAAGAAAGCCGATAATCACTGTTTGTGAGAATCAACCGATGCTAACACGAATTAATTTAAATGAATAAACTAATTGGCTGATTATATAGGCTCATCGGCAAATTAAATAGTTTAAATGTTGAATGTAATTAATGCTGATAAGGGAATAAATTGATAGAACATAATGGATAAGTCAGAAGTAAATATGCCGAGATCTGCTCTGCTGATGATACTAAGCCGATAGAACAGAGTCAATGAATCTACAGTAAAAATATAAAGACTCATTCTGCCGATGGTGCTAAGTCAATAGATCTGATAGCCGGTTTTGCAAATATGCCTTAAATCACAGATGCTGTCATTTATGAGCCAAAATTAACAACTGTGTGCCGGCCTCCTAATTCTCCTGGCAGAGAAGATGATGACGGCATCCCAAACATACTAGGATCAACATTGGGCGTAGTGCTGTATGTGACATTTGGCTCTGTTACTTCTTGTCTGTAATGTTGTGGCTGTGTTTGTGGAGTAGTCCTTTGTAATATTATCCTCCGAGGTGTTCTTCCCACTGTACCATCATCAACGCTCTTTGGAGGTGGAGTAGCCTCAGAAGGAGATGTCCTTGAACCCATAACGGGATCTGACGTGCTCGCACTTAGCTGCTGTGGACTGGATGTTTCTATTACAGGCCGATGAGTATCCCCAGATATGCGGAAATACACCAGCCCATGAGGTGAATCTTTATATAAGCACCCCTCCATAGTCTGAATGATCAAGGTCCTCAATGTTTTAACCAATACAGGTGACTAGTTAATTAATGCATGGTGTATAGCTATATGAATCATATTGTTCAGAGTTGCCTCATCGATAACTTCCATTAGCTTGTTGGTGAGTGATTCTTTTGTCCCATCTTCAATCAAGGCAGGAACTAGTAACTTTCCTTTCTGAACGATCTTGCCATGCCTTGTTTTGCTAATCATTCCTAATAGAAGGTTTTCATATTCAGCCATTCTCTGATTAATTTGTGCTTTTGCCTCATCACTCAGATCATCTTTATTGACCGGCAGCATATTCTCTGTCTTTAGATCAGCACCGACGTCATGCTTAGGGAGAGGAGTGCCGTCTTGTGGCATTCCAAGTTCAGACATGTTGTAAATCCTTGGAGTTCTTTTGTCCCATCAGGCGTGCCAAAAACCATGTTGACGCGAAAATCACCACACGTGACCTGGGAGATCTGCTTAGCTCCAGTGCAGGTTCAATACAAAGAAACCAGGGCATGCCAGTCGATTTTCCCTGCAAATCGACAAAGGGAGCAAACAGTCAAATTCCATGGGTCACCGGCCTAGGACAGGCCGATGAAGAAAGCCGATAATCCCTGTTCATGAGAATCAGCCAATGCTAACATGAATTAATTTAAATGAATAAACTAATCGGCTGATTATATAGGGTCATCGGCAAATTAAATAGTTTAAATGTTGAACGTAATTAATGCTGATAAGGGAATAAATTGATAGAACAAAATCGATGTTAGAAGTAAATATGCCGAGATCTGCTCTGCTGATGATACTAAGTCGATAGAACAGAGTCAATGAATCTACAGTAAACTTATAAAGACTCGTTCTATCGATGGTGCTAAGTCGATAGATCTGAGAGCTGCTTTTGCAAATATGTCTTAAATCACAGATCTAACTTATTTCAATAAGGGGATGATCGACTAACAAAATATGTAAGAAATCAATCATAAACCAAAAGTCGATTGAATCGTGATAATCTATCGGCTAAACGTCCCGATAGAACTCTATCGACTCGAACCTAGCCTTATCAACCCAGCAAGAGATCGACACTGATGCAGCCTTGCTGATTCGAACAGATCAAACCTAATCGAGACAGTGTTCAAACATGATAAATAGAGCTAGATTGAAGCTATTTATAGATAAAATCAACAGAGTGACTCGAGTAAAAGATCTAAACTATACTGACAAAACCTCCTACAAAAATTGCAATAGATTGGGCTCAGCCAAGACAATATTGCAATCCAAAGTCGATAGAATAAGCACAATAAAGATCTAATTACCGGATAACTAGCAATCCTAACAATAACAACTAGAATATCAAACAAATGAGAAAGTTCTAGTTCAGATTGATAGAATTACCGAGGTTGACTAATCCAAGTCTCTCGCCGAGATCGGAGCCGATGCAGCCCGCGCGAGACGAGGGTTTTCGTCGAGTAGGAAAGGTTGGCGATGCGCCGAATTGTATTGAATGAAGGTGTTGTTTTTTTCATACAGATCCTACTAGATATTTATAACCCCATGCAAGGGGTTTTGACCCGATTCAGTTAGGACTCTCAAACCAATTCGATAATCAAATTCTAAACTAAAAAAATAGAAAAAGATATAATAAATCTATGTGGCCCACTTTATTCCTTTCGGCCGCTGAGCTTCGCTAATCTCCAGCCGATTCTTGCCTTTGAGCCACTGACCATTGGGACCGGTCAAAATTCGGTGTCAACACATGCCCCCTGAGTCTGGGGTACGAAATCCTTCGTGCGCCGGATTTCATCTCCTCGTTTTCCATGCACTTTTATCACCCTACCGCTTCGTGATGCAGTCATCTAGGAGTCGCCTGTTCGTTAGACTTTGTCTTTTAGTATACTTCCCAACTACTCATGGCTCTTTAATTGCAGCCTGTCGTTTCTCTGCATCGATCTGACCACTGCCTTTACTTTTTGACTGTCCTTTCTTTTATCTTCTCCCCTCAAATCCTATAGCTTCTTCTGACGAACCAATGTTTGAACTCCTCAAAGGCTAAGCTCAGACCCTATAAATAGACCCTTCTGCTAGCTTTCTTTTCTCATCTCAGTTTAACACTTTCAACCATGGGTCTTCTCTCAAGAGCCTTGATGGAAAAGTACCATCTATCTCCAAATCTGCTAAGTGTGTTATGGCAAATATTCTTCGCCTCTTCTGCCCCCAGAGTGATCCTTTTAATCCAAAATCTGCAGCTACCCCCGCTTAGAAATCAACTCACTAGTTGCTCTTAGATGGCGGCACAAGTGTCAAGAATGGCATCGGTGGGGTAGCACTCTCTTCCCCTTGTCCGGAGGGTGATGTCTGATGACGATGCCACTCTTCCAGGGGAGCATAGGAAGCTGCTAATATGTTTCTTCCTCCTTCTATGTACCTTCTTTCTTGTATTTTGGAAGATAATAATTACATCTTCATCCTCTAGCTGTAATAGGAGAATAGGTTTCCTCAGACATTGATTTCCTGTGAGTCATCGACCCATATTCATCTTGTAACAATGGCCATCTGTAACTTCTTCTATGAGCGATACTCTCAATATTGTTACTGGACGAATATTCTATAATATGTATTATCCTTGTTTTTTGCACATGACATTAATATTGTTTCTGCTGAGGGCGATATTTTCAATATCGGCCATCTCAAGTCGATGAGCATCCATCGGTTGTCCATACTTCTATTACGGATAAAATTTCTCACATCGCCCATGATTCAGCAATCGAGTTCATGCGCCAACCAAAACGCTCGGATGATATTTCTTCAAGTACTTGCCATTAATTGCTCTTCCAAACTCTTCTCCTTTTATTCCTTGCAAGAAATATGTATTGCCCGGCGCACATCGACTCACTTTGAATGGCCCTTCCCATGTTGGCGACCATTTTCCAAATCGATTATCTCTAGAACCGATTGGACATGATCAACTTCCAAACAAGATCCCCTTCTGAAAAACTCATGGGCACCACCTTATTATTATAAAATCTGGACACACGAGCTTTATTTTCCTGAATCTTTTCTAGGGCCTTCATCCGATGTTGTACGACATCTTCGAATTCATCATGCATTGCATGTCGATACTCATCGACTGATAGCTGATCTTGCAACTCTACTCTTCTTGATCCCACATTTGTTTCCCATGGTAAAACCACTTCGTGCCCATATACTAACTGATAGGGTGGTACCTTGATTGATCCATGACAAGCCATGCTGTAAGCCCATAATGGTTCTACCAATGTGGTATGCCACTTCTTTGGTTGTTCATCTATTTTCCTCTTAATCAATTTGATCAAGCTCTTGTTTGACGCCTCTGCTTGTCCATTAGCTTGAGCATAATAAGGCGATGAATTGAACAACTTTATACCCATACTATCAACAAAGTTTTGAAACTCTTTCGAAGTAAAGATATATATGTAGGCCGGCAGTAGTCTCCGCCATAGTCGGTCGCCGCCGTTGTCCCGCTCCTCGTTGCCTCCGCCTTCACCAGCGGCGGACCATGACCAGAGAATGGGAATGGCCCCTGATGCTACTCCCATCGGGCACCGGGGAGGTAATGCCCCTGGCTAAGAGGCAGGCCGCCCTGGCCACGAGCATGGCTACGTGCTCGCCATCTTCGGCGCCGCCATCCCGGACCAGTTCACCGTCTCCAACAGCGCCCCCCGCCTGCCCCTGTTCCCCTTCTCCAGCTCTGGCGTCATCGCCCGCCCGCGCCCGTTTGCTGTCTCCGGCGTCACCACCCGCTCGTGTTGAACGTTCGTCGTCTCTGACGCGCTGTTCCCGCTCCTGCTCCCCGTTGTCGGAGCGGTCTTCCGGCTACGTCTCCACCGACTCCGACGACCCCCTCGACGGCAAGATCTCAAAGGGCGCCAACATGCGCCTCAAGTTCGTCTACATGGCAAAATATGGCAGGGCCATCTTCTAGTGCCCCATCTACATCGGCAAGATGCAGCAGGAGATGGACTATGCCGGCATGCAGTCGCACATACTTGGCATCGTGAGCTCCAACTCACGGAAGCATGATGTAAAGAAGCTCACCCGCCACCATTGTCTTGCTAGGAATGAAGGCTGGATGTGAATCACCTTGCTCGTGGTGTCTGTCGCTCGTTCGATTCTCTCCATGCATGGTGGGTATGGTGTCAAGTACTTATTATGTTGCTATTTTTAATTTATGTCCTTCTATGTTTGTTTTGAACTATGGTCGTTTAATTATGCCGAACTGTGTTTATCCTGGTGAATTATGTCTAATTTATATCTCTTGTGCACTATTTTTTTTTTCAATTTCATGTGCTGCTGTGATGTAAAAGGGTCAATCTCATGTCCTCAACATTAAATTGTGTGGGTTCAAAATGGTTACCTTTGTGGGCCCCATGGCCATTGAGTTTTTTTAAACAATCCACCCCTGTTTATATTCCCCATGACATCCTAGTCAAAAGCCAGAGTGCGACTCCCGCATAAGATGGAGGAGGTAAATAGGACCTTTTTCCTTAATATAAGCAAAAGGGCATACAACATTGTGTACCTAGAAGCCCATTTACAAGCCCATGAAACACCTCTCGATGAGACGCCATCCCCATTCATATCCTACTCTACAAAACCCTTGACGTCTCGTCTCCCTCCCCAACCGTTCGTCGTCACCCCTCTTCCTCTCTCGTCGTCTTTCAACCGCTCCTCTCTCGTCGTCTTCGTCTCCGCTTCCGTCTTCTGTAGAGGCCAAAGAAAATAGGGTATAGGAGTAATCCTGAGATCCCTGATCATCATCATGGCTGAGCACAGATATCCTCCCACAGCAAAACGCTACAAATTGGCTTCGAGCGACCTCGGTATAGAAGAGTATGAAGCAGAAGGATTTGATCATAACTCAGAGCAATTGTATGTTATCTTTTCCACCCCTTTTTCATTGGGTTATTTTAGCGCATTCAATCTCGCACATTCCAGCCCTCCTAGACCAGGGTGGAATTCGTGCCAGGGCCGTACCATAGAATTTAGAGGACCAATCGACGTGTGCTAAAAGCAAAATTAGGCCCTCAGTTCAAGTATATTAATATAATTAAAATTCTTTTATTTTGTCCATTTAATTACACATTTCTTAGATATTCTATCCATAGTTATAGGCATATTCTAGTTCGCGAGAAAGACGATTGATATGTGCCGCATCGTTTTATTTTTTTGTGGGCTGGTTTGTGGGCTTTGTGGGCCGCCTATTGATGTTGAGGCTTAATACCTTTCTATGATGAATCGTTTACTCAAAGTATTTGCCAATCTATTTTCTATAGTCAAGTATTATTAATTTATCTCCTTTGAGTATATATCATGGTCTAAAGATTTTTACCTCATCTGTAACAATGCATAGATAGATCGATAGGAATATACTTTAGCGTAACTTTTGACCTGCTTTATAGTTTCTCTTACAATATTATCGGCGTGGGCTTGAATAATGTGATTCATGCCATTATTCCAGGGTCAGCCGGTGACGTTCGCTGCCTCTTGCTCTTTCGGAGAGTATTGCCAGATTAGTGGACGGGATTTCAGCCATCAAGCTGATGACTATTGGAACGCAAGAACTCAATTAGGTGAAAGATCAACATGGCTTAGAACCTGGTGTCCCTATGCTACTGACGTCGGCATCCACACCAGAAGGCCGGATAGAAGATGAGTCCAGTGTACTTTATGGATCTTTTGGGATGCATATTATTGGAGAAGAGACGACCTCACATCAGATAGTTCTTAAGGTGCTGAAGGGACGTAGTTGGTTGGCTTCGAAGGATGACTGGCTCGCTACTGTTGATCAGGAGTTCTCCATGAGCTTGGTCAATCCAATCATTGGCAAGAGTATCCCACTGCCACCGTTGTTGTCAAACAGCGATGAATATGAGGAGTTGCTATCTGATGTTATGAATGATGCTGGTGATCGTGGACCTCTATTCATCGAGCACGCAGTCTTCTGTAAGACAGGTAAGATGGTGGTCCCTTTGTGATCCTTCTGTTCTCTTCAGAAAATATCATGTACCATGAGAAGATTGATGACATATGGACGACATTACCAAATTCAGACCAATATGCAACAAGATTTGTGGATGCTGCTTACTAGGAAGAGCAGAACGTGGTGGCAATCGGTCGGTGGGGTTCCGTGAAGGTTTGGAACCTATAATGTAATATCCCAATATTTAATACAAAATAAATAGTTAATCAAAAGACTTCAATGGACGATCCGAGACCGTAGATGCGTAGGGCTCGTCGCAACACATCTGTTTGACTACTTATATTCTAGATTTCGATATCATATGATTTTGTTTTTGATAGAAGAATTATGGACCCTTGATCTTATTAGGGTTGAGCGTGGGTATTTTCTGATCGATAGAAAAGCAAAAGAGGGAGGAGCTCATTGTTTTCCCCCTATGCCGCCGCCTTCCCTGGCCCCAAGCCATGCTGCACGGTCGCCGTCAGGCCACACCTCACGCCGTCGCCGTTGCCCTGCTCCACCTGCCTGCTGCGACTGCTCAACTTACTCAGCATCCCAGACCAGTAGCCGTCCCTGGCCATAGGTCCAGGCGCTGCTGGGAACCAGGTAGCCCAGCCAATCCTTGTTCATGTCGTGTGAGTTGCGATGGTTCTCCTGTCTGCAGCAATTGGTGGTGACGATTTATTTTCTGCAGCTACGTGCTTGATTGGTTGCGGGTGTGAGGTTCCAGAACTGGGAGAGAAGCCGGTGGTAATAGGGAAATGGAAAAGGACATTTCGTCAAATCCTCTACAATTTTCGTGACCAAGTATGCAGGGGTAATCTCCATTTAGTCACGGGTTAGCTGGGGAGGGGTTTAGATGGATGAAACCACCTCTGAAATTCACGTTTTGTAGATGGATTATTGTGCAGGAAGGTTATTTCAAATCTGGCATTAATTCGTGTGAAATTAGTTAGTCAGACAAAAACGAAAATTGTAGGGATTAGTTTTATCTTTTCAATGGCGCTGGCCTCACTCAATTTGGATCAGCGGTTAAGGAGAAATCATCGATTTACTTTTGCTGTTACAGATTTTAGATTCTGTCTAGTTATCTATTTATTTAATTTCGGCCTAGTTAGAAGATTATTTATGTGGAATACTAACCTTACAGGTATCTATAGTTATCTCTAAGTCGGTAGACGACCAGGTATATCATCCACAACCGAGTCGGCTTGGAGCGCAAGACAGTTAGAGATAGACTTTCTATATGAATCCTTGTAGACTACGAGTAGGACTGTTTATGTACTCCTTACCAACTGGATATTCAAGACGGCAGGGAACCCCCATCGAGAGAAAGACGATACACAACAAAACACAACATCAATACAAACCACAGAACACAGAACGTAGGGTTTTTACTCTCATCGAGAGAATCCGAACCTATCTAAATCGGCGTCTTGTGTCTTAACCATCAAGTTCTTAATCCCGACGTAGCCCTATAAATTTATTGCCAAGTAGAAGTCTCGATAGTTGGCGCGCCAGGTAGGGGACAAGGCTCGTCGGGATTCACCGTTGACTTCAAGATCTCCTTTGGGTCGCTTGACTTCACCGCCGACTCCAACGGAGCGCTAGGCCTCGACGACCATCGATTCGACTCGGCCGCAGCCAATCTCATGGCGCGATCATCGAGCCCATCAGATCTGATCCCTCCATTGGTTCCTCTCGGATTCAGCGACACAGATCTATCCACCGGGTACGACTCTAAGTCGGTCTGCTCCTTTGATGAGGACTCAGATGGATCTACATGCCCTTATCCTTTGGCCATTAATATGGTCGAGGTTCGTGAGAACCCAACCGATGATGGAGATAAGGACAACAATGATGATTGTCCTGCCAACGACAGCGATGGACGCGATAAGGAAGGCCGAAGGGATGATGACCCCGAAGAGGTACCACCTTCGAGCGGTCACCGCTGCCGACCGAGAGGATCTCGCGAATCCCGATTGGCGTGACGGCTAGACCTGGGGGATTGGGAGATCGAAGTAGATGGCATTAAGTTCTACCACACCCTTCAGAACAACATCACTGGAGCGAAGACGTTGCTTGACAGCTTGATGGCTGATGCTGCGTACCAAACTCTGGCTATGCTCAAAGCAGCTGCTGTTCAAGATGCAGTCAGGGATGAACCACAATCAGTGGTGAGTTCTAGCCATGCAACTTCTCATGGTCGACAACGTAGCGATATGAGGAATTCCATTAGACCCTGTGACAGTCGAGATACCATCAACTCTCGTGCTGAAGAGCGGATTCGGGATAACTAGCGCCACAAGGAAGAGCGCCGCAACTAGAGGACTAATGACCAACGAGATGACCGACAGGACGACCGACGACACAATACACCCCCGAGAGACAACCGCGATGACCGACATCGACGAGACGATCAGAACCAGCGCGAAAACCATGACGAAGACAATCGGCATCGTCGTCATAGTGATGACGTAGGCCCTCACCATAATCGCCATGCGTCTTCACCTTCCCGGTCATCAGACCGATGACGGAGGTCGGTCACCCCTAACGAGGATGAGTTCGATGTGATCAAGGCTTATATACTAGAGCTTCGTAACGCTCGATGGCCAAAAGGATTCAAGCCGGTCCCCATCGAGAAGTATGATGGTCAGACCAACCCTCGGGAGTGGCTTCAACTTTACAGCATGGCGATTCAGTCGGTAGGAGGCGACACCTATGTGACAGCCAATTATCTACCGGTCTGCCTCGAGCCAGCTGTTCGGATTTGGCTCACATCACTCCCGGAGATGTCGATTACTATCTACCAGTTTGCCTTGACCTCAACAAGAAGTTTATTGAGAGCTTCCACCCTACCTGCAACCGGCTGGGCAATCACTTCGACCTCACCCGGATCAAGAAGAAGGCTGACGAATCCCTATGCGACTACATCAAGCGGTTCTGCGCCAAGAAGACCGAGATCCCTAATGTCCCGGACCAACAGATCATTGCAGCCTTCCAAGGAGGTGTTCAGAGCGATGAGCTAGTTCTGGAGATCAGTCGAAGGAATCATGACCTCAAGCTGACCGCTTGGGAGTGCTTCGAGATTGCAGATGAGTTCGCATCCGGAGAGTCAGCCTTGTATGACATCCGAGGCAAAGGCAAGGAGAAGCGCTCAGACAAGCCAAAGTCCTCCAAGAAGGACAAGAAGCGGAAGATCGAGAACATGGTCGCTGTAGTAGACCAAACGAGGAAAAATCCACGGACGAACCAGCAGACCATGGATGACTTGCTGAGTGGTCCATGCCTATGGCATCCAAAGGGAAACCATAAAGCGAAGGACTGCTACCGCCTGAAGGGCTTCACGACTGCCATGTTGAAGGTGGCCAAAGATCCGCCAAGGCGCAACAACAAGGATAAAGCTTATGACGATGACGACAAGGACGAGGATGGAGCGTTCCAGAAGCCCCGGAAGGAAGTCAATCTCATCATTGGAGGCCCAGATGCCTACACATCCAAGCGCAAGCAAAAGCTGGAGCTACGTGAGATCAACTCCGTAGAGCCTGTCGCGCCCAAGTACATGAGGTGGTCTGAAGTACCGATTACTTTTGATCGGTCGGATCACCCTAGGCACCTGCCCAAGCCAGGTCGCTATCCGCTAGTGCTCGCGGCAATAATGAAAGGGGTCAAGTTCAACAAAGTACTCATCAACGAAGGAAGCAGTCTGGAATTGATCTTCACCATGGCTCTCACGGAGTTAGGCTTGTTGGTCAGTGACTTGTAGCCGAGTTCCTCTCCCTTTCATGGGATCGTGCCCGACAAGACCTCTGTTCCTATTAGACAGATCGCTCTACCTATCACCTTTGGGACCCGTGAGAACTTCAGGACTGAGCGTGTCATCTTCCAAGTAGCCGACTTTGAGTCTGCCTACCACGCCATCATCGGCAGACCGGCGATGGCGGAATTCATGGCGGTCCTGCACTACCCGTATCTCACTCTCAAGATGCCAGGCCCCAAGGGAATCATCTCCCTCCACTCTAACCTTCAGAATTCATTCGATTGCAATGTGCAGAGTTGTGAGATGGCCGATCGACAGTTGATGCTGTCCGACCGGCTGGAGATCCAGAAGGCAGTCGGCAGATAGGAGCGGACTGACGCGGAGGTCCCCGTGAAGAAGCCCACTAAGGACAAGATCCAGACGGACGATGTCCCTACCAAGGAAGTTTCGCTCGACCTAGAGGACCCTGCTAAGATCACTTATGCAGGGGCCAACCTCGACGAGAAATAGGAACTCATACTCACTCTTTTCCTCTAGAAAAATAAGGATATCTTTGCATGGAAGCCCTTTGACATGCTGGAAGTTCCTAGAGAAAAGATTGAGCATGAGCTAAGGGTGCCTCCGGGGGCCACCCCTGTCAAGCAAAGGCTTAGATGGTTGTATAAGACCGCAAGGATGCCATGAAGAAGAAAATAGATAGATTGTTAGATGCTAAGGTATAAGGGAAGTGTACCATCCCGATTAGCTGGCAAACCTAGTCCTTGTACCTAAGAAGAATAAAGAGTGGCGGATGTGTGTTGATTATACCGATTTGAACATGGTTTTCCCTAAAGACCCTTTCTCTCTACCACGTATTGATCAGATTGTAGAGTCCATAGCCGAGTGTGAGCTTTTAAGCTTTCTGGATGCCTATTCAGGCTATCACTAGATCCCACTGAAAGTCGAAGATCAGATCAAGACTTCCTTTATAACTCCCTTCAGCGCCTATTGCTATACTACTATGCCATTCGGTCTAAAAAATGCTGGCGCGACTTACCAACGTGTTATTCAATGCTGCCTCAAAACTCAGATCGGTCGGAACGCAGAAGCGTATGTTGATGGCATCATGGTAAAGACTCGGAACGTTGAAGAACTTCTCTCTGACCTGGCAGAGACGTTTGAGAACTTGAGACGTTACTCGATGAAGTTGAACCCCAAAAAGTGTGGTTTTGGGGTTCCTTCGGGAAAGCTACTCGGTTACATCGTTTCGAAACGAGGTATAGAGGCTAACTCGGACAAAATCAAGGCGATCCTTGATATGGGGCCACCTAATTCCCAAAGGGATGTTCAGAAGCTGACCGAATGTATGGCATCATTGAGTCGCTTTATCTCCCAACTGATGGTCAGGGGTCTGCCATTTTTTAAACTACTCAAAAAGCAGGATGACTTCGTCTGGACAACAGAGGCGCAGTTGGCGTTGGACGAGTTGAAGGTCCACCTCAGCAATATTCCAGTCCTAGTGCCTCCAGAGCCACAAGAAAAACTTCAGCTCTACATATCAGCGACAACTCAAGTTGTGAGCACCCTCTTAGCGGTCAACCGAGAGGAAGAGGGTCACGTACAAAAAGTACAACACCCGGTGTATTTCGTCAGTGAGGTCCTTAGTGCCTCCAAAACATGATATCACCAGATCTTGAAACTGCTATATGCGCTCTTGATCACTTCGAGGTAGCTGAAACACTATTTTTAGGCTCATCCTATTGAAGTTCAAACAACCTTTGCACTCGGGGAAGTCCTCCACAACCGAGAAGCCGAAGGAAAAATTGACAAGTGGGCAGTTGAACTCGATCAGTTCACCATTACGTTTGTACCCCGCTCGCCAATCAAAGGACAAGCGCTGGCCGACTTCGTTTCTGAGTGGACAGAGATTTAGATGTTGCCTGCACTGCAAGATATTGAATACTGGAAAATGTACTTTGACGGATCCCTCTAGTTACCTGGAGCGGGTGCAGGAATTGTGCTCATCTCACCACAAGGAGAAAAGCTCTGGTATGTCCTCCAGATCATGTTTCACGCGTCTAACAACACTGCGGAATATGAGGCTCTTCTACACGGTCCGCGCATTGCTGTATCACTCGGCATTCAGCGTCTTGACATCTTTGGTGATTCGGCTCTGGTCATCAACCAAGTCACTAAGGATTAGAACTATGTGGATGACAATATGGCTGCCTACTGCCAAGAAGTAAGGAAGCTTGAAGACAAATTTGATGGATTGATGTTCACGCATGTTCTTCGAGACAATAACCAAGCGGCTGATGAATTAGCCAAGATGGGATCGTCATGATCGATTGTTCCACCTGGTGTTTTCTTGCACACCCTAAATTCTCCCACTATTTCTCCTCGGTCTGACGTCTTAACGACCCATGTTGCTGAGCTGGTAGATGATATCAACATAAAGACCGACTGGCTCGACCCGATTGTCCAATTTTTGACTATGGGGACGCTGCCTCCGGATCATAATGAGCAACAAAGGTTAAAGGCAAGGTGTCGAGGATATTTGATGGTGGATGACCTACTCTATCGACGAGGAGGTTCAAATATCTTGATGCGATGCATCTCGATTACAGAAGGCAAAGAGTTGATGGAAGAAATCCATTCAGGAGTATGTGGCAACCATGCGGCTTCCAAGACTTTGGATGGCAAAGCCTTCTGGCAAGGGTTCTACTAGCCTATGGCGATCGAAGATGCACACGAGGTCGTTCGAAAGTGTGAAAGCTGTCAATTCTTCGCTCAACAGATACTTGTGCCTTCACAACAACTTCAGATGATACCTATGACTTGGCCTTTTGCAGTCTAGGGGCTAGGCATTGTCGGTCCTTTCAAGAAAGCGCCAGGCCTGTTCACTCATTTGTTTGTTGCTATTGAAAAATTCACCAAGTGGATTGAAGCAAAGCCGGTCGGTAAGATAACTTCGAAGAAAGCGGTCGAGTTTGTCAGAGATGTCTTCACTCAGTTTGGGGTCCCTCATGATATCATCACCGAAAATGGTACTCAGTTTACATCTAAGGAGTTCCGTGACTTTGCCGACGAGATGGGAATAAAAATCCACTTTGCATCAGTGGCTCATCCTCAAAGCAATGGGCATGTCGAATGGGCCAATGGTATGATTCTTCAGGGGTTGAAGCCCTGAATATTTGACAGGCTCAAACCGTATGCCGGTCTGTGGGTTTGAGAGCTGCCTTCAGTTCTATGGGGGCTGCGCACTAATGTTAGTCGGGCTACTGGCCAGTCACCCTTCTCGTTGGTCTACGACTCCTAGGCTATGCTGCTGACCGAGGTAAACCTTGTATCAACGCGAGTCAAGGGATATGACAAGAAGCTTTCTGAAGACAACTGAGTGATCGAGTTGATTGCAGCAGATGATTTGCGTGACCACGCTCTATTTCGGTCGGCAGTATACCAGCAAGGCTTGCAACGTTATTATGACAAAAATGTTCGCAATCGCCAGTTTAATGTGGGGATTTAGTGCTGCGATGAGTGCAATCAACCAAGAATTAGCACAAGTTATCCCCTAAATGGGAAGAACCTTATGTGGTCAAAGAAGTTACTCAGCCGAGGGCTTATCGACTGATGTATGAAGATGGCGACGACATACCAAATTCATGAAACATCAACCAGCTACATCGCTTTTATACTTAGTCTTTTCCTTGTATTTTCATACATTATTATTGAATGAAATTCTAAGTCTTTTTGATGGAAGATGTTTTTGATTTCATTCTTATTTGTTTCGATTCCTTAATTTATAACATTAAACAATCGAGCCAGGGGGCTAGTAATAATGTCCCATTACTCCTTAACCTTGACAGATTCTGGTTTTGGATTTTTTTGACCGATTTCTCATATTTTGACACGGTCTAAAGTTTTTTGGTCTTACGCTGGAACATTATAGTTATACAATTTATACTGCACAACATACTGCCACTACACTAAACCCAGAGCCAAAGAGTGAGAGGTCATGTGTTGATTGGTCGATTCTGCTTGTTACGCAGTTATAAATTACAACCTAATATGCGAAGGCAGACCGGTGCAATTCTGTTTTTGTCTCTAAAAGACTTATGGTGAAAAGGTCTAAGTGCTATAGCGCGACTAACGCAGCTTGGCGCCGACTGATTTGCCCTAAGTAACAGGAGATTGCATTTATGACTATTTAGTTAATTTTTTCAAACTTGTTTAGTAACTAAGCAAGCACAAGAATTAATATTCATATTTACATGGAGACAATATTGTTTTCCTGATTCAAATACTACTAATGTTTGTTAACATTGCAGATAGTACAACTCATGTGAAGGAGAGGAGGCATCTTCTTGTAACTCTAATTCCGGAGTTGCTGGAGGAGACGACACAATAGGGTCGACCTCGACATTATTGACTAAGGCATGGGAGGTTTCCAGCATGGAATCCATAAGCAGTTGACATTGATCGATCGTCAAGTTAGGGTTGAAGCCCTCCTTGACTTTGTCCAATGGCATAGCAGGAGACTAAGATTGGCAAATAGCCAGTACTTGACTCCCGGACTCGATCGCCACTCTTCTAGTGTTGTTGGCGATCACCTCCGACGGTGCTCCAGCAAGTACTCCAAGGAGTGCCGGTCTTCTCCACTTGGTTAGCATGGATATAATCCAATGCTTTTCGAGCGCTATAAGATATGGTTGCAAAAGTCATGAAGGGTATTAGATGATGAAGTCCAAAAGTGATGATAGAAGACTTGAAAAGATAGCTTACTGGCACGATTACATTTGAAAGACTTGGAGATGCTCTTAGCTTCCTTGATCTTTCCTTCGGTCTCCTCCAGTTCCTTCTTCAGCCGAGTGATCTCCACGCTCTGCTCTCCGACTGACTTGGAGAGGTCATTCTTCTCAGCAGTCAGAGCATCTAAGAATCTCTGCTGGTTTGAAGTTAACTTCTCTAGGTCGGTGACCTTCTGATCATGAGCTAAAAACACAAATAAAGACTTTAGTGTTAGAGTGAGTAAGGAGCAAATATAAGTTGATCAGAAATCTTACCAACGACATCAGCACGACTTTGCTCCAGAGCTCCGGTCACCTCCTTATGGTTGGTCTATAGCTTCTCAATTTGCCTTCTGGCCTAGGAGAGCTGCTCACCGGTAACTGCAGACAACAAATCAATACCTCTAATGGAGAAGTTTGAATGCACAAGATATCAAGGACTTACCTAAAGTTTCGGCCTTGAGGTATTCAATCCGGGCATGCTTCTTTTCTATAAGAGAATATATTCTTTGAATATGAAGAAGGGTATGGTTAGTTGGAAGAATGATTCAAGGAAAAAAACTTGGTATTGATGTAGCTTGTTGGCCTCTCAGTGCTGATGCATGACGTCCATGTCCTCAGCTCTGGTCAACTCAATGAGTCCTCGACCAATATGGTCTTGCCCTTATAACAGGGAGAAGACATGTCGATCGCGGAAGGGTTGACGGTCTGAGGAGCACGCGTCGGCAGTGGCTTGGGCATTGCAGTGTTGAGCGACTTCCTCGGCTCGGTCTGCGCACTTGATGGTATGCAGACCGGCTGAGGCGGGTCGATCGGTCGAGGAGCAAGAGCCGGCCGAGTGTCTTGAGACCCTTGGGCGCTCTGAGTATCACTTGATTGACCGCTATGATTGCCAAGGTGCATGAAATTAAACATTAACAAATGGATGATAATTATAATGATGAAGAATAGAAAACATGAAGAAATATACCTAGAGGCTTGTTTAATTTTGATCCAACAAACTTTCTTCTTTAGAGAAGTGGTCTGCAGGTCAGAATCCTTCCTCTTCAGGGAAGTCTTGGTGGCTTCATCGGTCTTATTCGCCGACTTTGCATCACTCGCCGATATACGCGTAGGTTCCGACTGGCTTGATGGTGGGTCAGAGTGTGCAGGGGTTGGCAGACTGGCATCCTGGGGGCACTCCTCTTCATCTTCGTCACCATCTCCCATGTATTGCCGACGACGGTGAGCGGTCTGTTTTACTCGTTGGCTGGAGGAGGGCAAGTCGGGGCGAGGAGGCGTAGTGGAGACATTGACGATGACCTCTTCGATCGATCGTGCGTCTGCTGAGGAGCTCGCTCCACCAGTGCTAGTCTGCGGTGGCTTTTTAACAAAATCCGGTCCCTCGGTATAGAGTGCTTACTCGGGCCCATAGAGTGCCCATGTTGTATGCCTTCGCGATTAAGAGGTGATCTTGAATGATGTCTCCTTCAAACATCTTTGATAACCATGACAGACGCAGAGTGGAATTTGGCGGATCAGACACCTCCCTCGTCTCGTCATCGGTGGCATACTCCCAGGTGGGGTGGCTCTGTTTCTTCAATGGCTACACTCGGCGCACTATAAAGCTTTTTTTGCTACAATGATGCCGTCGACCCCTTCATTCTTTAGCTCTGCAATTTTCTCTAGCAGAGTGATCACTTGGGGGTCGGTTGGGTCAGGTCTCTCTGACCACCGCGCCTGGGGAACGGCCTTGGCACCAGAGAAGTCGGCAAGAACAGGAGGAGGATTGTCGCAGTAAAACCACTCGTCCTTCCAGTTCTTGTTCCCGGTCTTCAATGGCACATTGATGTAGGCCTCCTTCTTGCGCAACTGAAAACCGACTCCACCTATGGTGACTTGGTTTTCTTTGGTTGGCAGCAGTTGGAGGACAAAAAGATGGCTGAACAAAGTAAAATGGGGCAGAATGCCCAGAAAAGCTTCGCACATATGCACGAAGATAGCAATGTGAAGGATGGAGTTAGGATTGAGGTTGACAAGCTCAATCCCATAGAAGAAAAGGAGCCCGTGTAGAAAACTACAACAGGGAACTCCGAAGCCATGCTAAAAAAATGAGCGGAAAACTATAATTTGTTTATGGATTGGGAGGGGGCGAGTCTCTTTTGGTACCTTCCAGTCGATGCGAGCTTGCTCCGGGAGGACGCCGTCCTCCACCATTTTGTTTAGATCAGCGGTGGAGATGTTGCTCTTCGAGAACTCTCGAAGCTACCCCGGGATCTCCAGCTCGGAGGAGGAGGACTCAGCGGTGGCAACCTTCTTGGATGATTTGCGAGGCATCTTTGAGGGATGTAATAATGCGGCGGATCTAAACGCTAGCTAATGCTCGGGGGCTTGATGGCGATGAAAAAAACTTGGTATTTATGTACCTTGTTGGCCTCTCGGTGCTGATGCACGACGTCAATGTCCTCAACTTCTAGTCGACTCAATGAGTCCTCGACCAATACGGTCTTGCCCTTATAACGGGGAGAAGACATGTCGGTC
This sequence comes from Eleusine indica, assembly GCA_030378355.1. Lineage (NCBI taxonomy): Eukaryota > Viridiplantae > Streptophyta > Magnoliopsida > Poales > Poaceae > Eleusine > Eleusine indica. Next base: position 30,966,473 of record CM059497.1, read on the forward strand.
GAGGAAGGGTTGACAGTTTGAGGAGCAGGCGTCGGCAGTGGCTTGGGCATTGGAGTGTTGAGCGACTTCCTCGGCTCGGTCTGCGCACTTGATGGTATGCAGACCAGCTGAGGCGGGTCGATCGGTCGAGGAGCAAGAGCCGGCGGAGTGTCTTGAGACCCTTGGGCGCTCTGAGTATCACTTGATTCACCGCTATGATTGCCAAGGAGCATGAAATTAAAGATTAACAGATGGATGATAATTATAATGATGAAGAATCGAAAACGCGAAGAAATATACCTGGAGGCTTGTTTAATTTTGATCCGACAAACTTTCTTCTTTAGAGAAGTGGTCTGCGGGTCAGAATCCTTCCTCTTCAGGGAAGTCTTGCCGGCTTCATCAGTCTTCTTCACCGCCTTTGCATCACTCGCTGATATACGCGGAGGTTCCGACTGGCTTGATGGTCAGTCAGAGTGTGCAGGGGTTGGTAGACTGGCATCCTAGGGGCACTCCTCTTCATCTTCGCCACCATCTCGCACGTATTGCCGACGACGGTGAGCGGTCTGTTTTACTCGTCGGCTGGGGGAGGGCAAGTCGAGGCGAGGAGGTGTAGTGGAGACGTTGACGATGATCTCTTCGGTCGATCAGGCGTCTGCTGAAGAGCCGGCTCCACCAGTGCCAGTCTGCGGTGGCTTTTTAACATAATCCGGTCCCTCGGCATCGATCGGAGGGAGCGGAGGGTGTGACACATAAGTGTCCAGAACCTACAAAAACATCAAGACATCACATACTGTGATTATTCAAAAGGACGGCAGAATTATTCAAGACGACCGAGTCTTACTCGGGCCCATAGAGTGCCCATGTTGTATGCCTTCGCGATTAAGCGGTGATCTTGAACGATGTCTCCTTCAAACATATTTGATAACCGTGACCGACGCAGAGAGGAATTTGGCGGATCAGACACCTCCCTCGTCTCGTCATCGGTGGCATACTCCCAGGCGGGGTGGCTCTGTTTCTTCAATGGCTACACTCGGCGCACTATAAAGCTTTTTGCTACAGTGATGCCGTTGACCCCTTCATTCTTTAGCTCTGCGATTTTCTCTAGCAGAGCGATCACTTGGGGGTCAGTTGGGTCAGGTCTCTCTGACCACCGCGCCTGGGGAACGGCCTTGGCACCAGAGAAGTCGGCAAGAACAAGAGGAGGATTGTCACAGTAAAACCACTCGTCCTTCCAGTTCTTGTTCCCGGTCTTCAATGGCACATTGATGTAGGCGTCCTTCTTGCGCAACTGAAAACCGACTCCACCTATGGTGACTTGGTTTTCTTTGGTTGGCAGCGGTCGGAGGATAAAAAGATGGCAGAACAAAGTAAAATGGGGCAGAATGCCCAGAAAAGCTTCGCACATATGCACGAAGATAGCAATATGAAGGATGGAGTTAGGATTGAGGTTGACGAGCTCAATCCCAAAGATGAACAGAAGCCCGCGTAGAAAACTGCAGCAGGGAACTCCGAAGCCATACTAAAAAAACGAGCAGAAAACTATGATTTGTTTATGGATTGGGAGGGGGCGAGTCTCTTTTGGTACCTTCCAATCGATGCGAGCTTGCTCCGAGAGGATGCCATCCTCCACCATTTTGTTCATATCAGTGGTGGAGATGTTGCTCTTCTAGAACTCTCGAAGCTACTACGGGATCTCCAGCTCGAAGGAGGAGGACTCAGTGGTGGCGGCCTTCTTGGATGATTTGTGAGCCATCTTTGAGGGATGTAATAATGTGGTGGATCTAAACGCTAGCTAATGCTCGGGGGCTTGACGGTGATGAAAATCTGTGGCTGCGATGAGAGAAAGCGCTAACTCTAGCTTTGGAAGCAGAGGAGTCACAAGAACAGAGGAGGCGCGAGGAAGACGAAGCGCTATGTGCAAATGGCGGCAAGGAATTGAAGTCAACCGTCCTCTGCCCTTTTTATATACCTTCGCCTTTTTGATCTAGTCTCTGGGTCCCATGGGCTGGTATGGGCCACACAGTGATGAGCTTTTCCGCTTAATAATAATAAAAACATAAAAGGCTTTATTCTTTAATTAGAGCTATCAACCTTGAGAAATAATCTCGGGGGCTTCTTTGATGAGAGGCAGTGGCAAATCCACTTAAAAATTCTTTTCGTATCTATGTGATTTGATGATCGTGTAGCAGAGGACTTGGTGGTCGTACGGGTATAAGTTCAAAAGATAGGTTATTGATTGAAGTCGATAATTAATTATCAAAATTGGACCTATATTGAGTAGAGTGACAGTTCATTAAGGAAAAGCTATATTATGATTGATGTCATTTAGCTTAGTACTATTATATGATTGATGTCATATTCTTTTATATGGGATATCACATGATTGATGTCATGAAATTTAGATCCACAAGTCACTCAGACAAGAATGTGTATCACTCGGCCATTTTATTAATCGGTCGGCAAGATTGATGTCTTGCTAACCGATCTTCTGGTTTAATGATCAGGAGTTTACTTAAGCTCGGACTTGATGGTTTGTGTAAATTATATATAACAAAATGGTAAGAGCTAATATTATTAGACTCTTGCATTATTTGTTAGTCTCGAAATTATACAAGAGTCGGGGGCTACACCTATTCAGGTGCACCTAGTCGGCGCACCAAATCCATCAGGAACTTCTATCAAGAGGTCTTCCTAATTTGTGATCTAGTTACGTAATCTCGAAGATCACTCGGCATGTCAAAGCTCAAAATCTGGAAGCACTCAGGGGCTGCTGTGGAATACTTATCTTACAGGTATCCATAGTTGTGTCTAAGTCGGTAGACGACCGGGTACCTCATCCATAAGGGAACCAACCAAGTCGGCTTGGAGCACAAGACAATTAGAGATAGACTTTCTATGTGAATCCTTGTAGACTACGAGTAGGACTCTTCATGTACTCCTTGCCGACCGGATATATAAGGCGGCAGGGAACCCCCATCGAGGAAAAGACGATACACAACAAAACATAACATCAATACAAACCATAGAACATAGGACGTAGGGTTTTTACTCTCATCGAGAGGGCCCAAACCTGTCTAAATTGACGTCTTGTGCCTTAACCATCGAGTTCTTAATCCAGACATAGCCCTATAAATTTATTGCCAAGTAGAAGTCTCGATAATTTAGAAAATCTTGCTATTAAGGAAGTTGCAGGACATTTTCTGTAGATGTTCAAAATGTATTCATTTGTAGCTTTTACTTAAGGAATTCGAAAGTTACGGTCTGAACAGCGAGCAAGTAGGGTTTTTGATGATTTCTTGAATATGTAACATAAAGTGTTTTAGCCTTTTTCTGAAATAATATCTAGGGAGAAACATCATGTAGACTTGTTTTGATGCTAGTGAAGGTTTTGAGTGTAGCTTTTGCTTTACAGGCGTTATCAATTCCGTTGTCGAAAGAGCGTCATCAGGTTCTCGTCAAGCTTGATTACGGCAAGTGCAATAACGAATTTTTCCTTGATGTGGATGTGATATTGATCTGAAGTGTTCTACCTTTGTATGCCTATTCAACTATTCGGATTTCATATGATTATTACTTCAAGTATTCATGTCGGCCTTCTGAGTTTCAAGTATTTTAAACCTTATTGTTCAAGTGCCAGAGTTTTTCTAAACTTCAGTTGTGGTTTCTTTTCATACTATTCAAGTGTCAGGGGTTTGTGCAAACACCAGTTGTGCAATTTGGTTCTTATGTTCAGGTTCCTATGAAAAAGTGCTGGCCCCACTTATTCAAGTTTCAGGCGACGTCTGTTTAAGACGGAAACTGCTGTTTTGTCATTGTATTCGAGAAGATGTTCATTGATTCTGGATTTCTGGTGGCTCAAGTGTTTTTGTTTTTCTTCTAGTTCTGAATTGTACTTGCTGAGTGTTTTTACTTACTCTTGTGTTCATTTGATTTTTAGGTACCCACTAATCAAGCATGCATGGGAGGGTAATAGCCTTTTTGTCTGTGTTGACGCGAAAATCACCACACGTGACCTAGGAGATCTGCTTAGCTCCAGTGCAGGCTCAATATGAAGAAACCGGGGCGTGCTAGTTGATTTTCCCTACAAATCGACAAAGAGAGCAAAAGTCAAATTCCATAGGTCACCGGCCTAGGACAGGCCGATGAAGAAAGCCGATAATCACTGTTTGTGAGAATCAACCGATGCTAACACGAATTAATTTAAATGAATAAACTAATTGGCTGATTATATAGGCTCATCGGCAAATTAAATAGTTTAAATGTTGAATGTAATTAATGCTGATAAGGGAATAAATTGATAGAACATAATGGATAAGTCAGAAGTAAATATGCCGAGATCTGCTCTGCTGATGATACTAAGCCGATAGAACAGAGTCAATGAATTTACAGTAAAAATATAAAGACTCATTCTGCCGATGGTGCTAAGTCAATAGATCTGATAGCCGGTTTTGCAAATATGCCTTAAATCACAGATGCTGTCATTTATGAGCCAAAATTAACAACTGTGTGCCGGCCTCCTAATTCTCCTGGCAGAGAAGATGATGACGGCATCCCAAACATACTAGGATCAACATTGGGCGTAGTGCTGTATGTGACATTTGGCTCTGTTACTTCTTGTCTGTAATGTTGTGGCTGTGTTTGTGGAGTAGTCCTTTGTAATATTATCCTCCGAGGTGTTCTTCCCACTGTACCATCATCAACGCTCTTTGGAGGTGGAGTAGCCTCAGAAGGAGATGTCCTTGAACACGTAACGGGATCTGACGTGCTCGCACTTAGCTGCTGTGGACTGGATGTTTCTATTACAGGCCGATGAGTATCCCTAGATATGCGGAAATACACCAGCCCACGAGGTGAATCTTTATATAAGCACCCCTCCATAGTCTGAATGATCAAGGTCCTCAATGTTTTAACCAATACAGGTGACTAGTTAATTAATGCGTGGTGTATAGCTGTATGAATCATATTGTTTAGAGTTGCCTCATCGATAACTTCCATTAGCTTGTTGGTGAGTGATTCTTTTGTCCCATCTTCAATCAAGGCAGGAACTAGTAACTTTCCTTTCTGAACGATCTTGCCATGCCTTGTTTTGCTAATCATTCCTAATAGAAGGTTTTCATACTCAGCCATTCTCTGATTAATTTGTGCTTTTGCCTCATCACTCAGATCATCTTTATTGACCGGCAGCATATTCTCTGTCTTTAGATCAGCACCGACGTCATGCTTAGGGAGAGGAGTGCCGTCTTGTGGCATTCCAAGTTCAGACATGTTGTAAATCCTTGGAGTTCTTTTGTCCCATCAGGCGTGCCAAAAACCATGTTGACGCGAAAATCACCACACGTGACCTGGGAGATCTGCTTAGCTCCAGTGCAGGTTCAATACAAAGAAACCAGGGCATGCCAGTCGATTTTCCCTGCAAATCGACAAAGGGAGCAAACAGTCAAATTCCATGGGTCACCGGCCTAGGACAGGCCGATGAAGAAAGCCGATAATCCCTGTTCATGAGAATCAGCCAATGCTAACATGAATTAATTTAAATGAATAAACTAATCGGCTGATTATATAGGGTCATCGGCAAATTAAATAGTTTAAATGTTGAACGTAATTAATGCTGATAAGGGAATAAATTGATAGAACAAAATCGATGTTAGAAGTAAATATGCCGAGATCTGCTCTGCTGATGATACTAAGTCGATAGAACAGAGTCAATGAATCTACAGTAAACATATAAAGACTCGTTCTATCGATGGTGCTAAGTCGATAGATCTGAGAGCTGCTTTTGCAAATATGTCTTAAATCACAGATCTAACTTATTTCAATAAGGGGATGATCGACTAACAAAATATGTAAGAAATCAATCATAAACCAAAAGTCGATTGAACCGTGATAATCTATCGGCTAAACCTCCCGATAGAACTCTATCGACTCGAACCTAGCCTTATCAACCCAGCAAGAGATCGACACTGATGCAGCCTTGCTGATTCGAACAGATCAAACCTAATCGAGACAGTGTTCAAACATGGTAAATAGAGCTAGATTGAAGCTATTTATAGATAAAATCAACAGAGTGACTCGTGTAAAAGATCTAAACTATACTGACAAAACCTCCTACAAAAATTGCAATAGATTGGGCTCAGCCAAGACAATATTGCAATCCAAAGTCGATAGAATAAGCACAATAAAGATCTAATTACCGGATAACTAGCAATCCTAACAATAACAACTAGAATATCAAACAAATGAGAAAGTTCTAGTTCAGATTGATAGAATTACCGAGGTTGACTAATCCAAGTCTCTCGCCGAGATCGGAGCCGATGCAGCCCGCGCGAGACGAGGGTTTTCGTCGAGTAGGAAAGGTTGGCGATGCGCCGAATTGTATTGAATGAAGGTGTTGTTTTTTTCATACAGATCCTACTAGATATTTATAACCCCATGCAAGGGGTTTTGACCCGATTCAGTTAGGACTCTCAAACCAATTCGATAATCAAATTCTAAACTAAAAAAATAGAAAAAGATATAATAAATCTATGTGGCCCACTTTATTCCTTTCGGCCGCTGAGCTTCGCTAATCTCCAGCCGATTCTTGCCTTTGAGCCACTGACCACTGGGACCGGTCAAAATTCGGTGTCAACACATGCCCCCTGAGTCTGGGGTACGAAATCCTTCGTGCGCCGGATTTCATCTCCTCGTTTTCCATGCACTTTTATCACCCTACCGCTTCGTGATGCAGTCATCTAGGAGTCGCCTGTTCGTTAGACTTTGTCTTTTAGTATACTTCCCAACTACTCGTGGCTCTTTAATTGCAGCCTGTCGTTTCTCTGCATCGATCTGACCACTGCCTTTACTTTTTGACTGTCCTTTCTTTTATCTTCTCCCCTCAAATCCTATAGCTTCTTCTGACGAACCAATGTTTGAACTCCTCAAAGGCTAAGCTCAGACCCTATAAATAGACCCTTCTGCTAGCTTTCTTTTCTCATCTCAGTTTAACACTTTCAACCATGGGTCTTCTCTCAAGAGCCTTGATGGAAAAGTACCATCTATCTCCAAATCTGCTAAGTGTGTTATGGCAAATATTCTTCGCCTCTTCTGCCCCCAGAGTGATCCTTTTAATCCAAAATCTGCAGCTACCCCCGCTTAGAAATCAACTCACTAGTTGCTCTTAGATGGCGGCACAAGTGTCAAGAATGGCATCGGTGGGGTAGCACTCTCTTCCCCTTGTCCGGAGGGTGATGTCTGATGACGATGCCACTCTTCCAGGGGAGCATAGGAAGCTGCTAATATGTTTCTTCCTCCTTCTATGTACCTTCTTTCTTGTATTTTGGAAGATAATAATTACATCTTCATCCTCTAGCTGTAATAGGAGAATAGGTTTCCTCAGACATTGATTTCCTGCGAGTCATCAACCCATATTCATCTTGTAACAATGGCCATCTGTAACTTCTTCTATGAGCGATACTCTCAATATTGTTACTGGACGAATATTCTATAATATGTATTATCCTTGTTTTTTGCACATGACATTAATATTGTTTCTGCTGAGGGCGATATTTTCAATATCGGCCATCTCAAGTCGATGAGCATCCATCGGTTGTCCATACTTCTATTACGGATAAAATTTCTCACATCGCCCATGATTCAGCAATCGAGTTCATGCGCCAACCAAAACGCTCGGATGATATTTCTTCAAGTACTTGCCATTAATTGCTCTTCCAAACTCTTCTCCTTTTATTCCTTGCAAGAAATATGTATTGCCCGATGCACATCGACTCACTTTGAATGGCCCTTCCCATGTTGGCGACCATTTTCCAAATCGATTATCTCTAGAACCGATTGGACATGATCAACTTCCAGACAAGATCCCCTTCTGAAAAACTCATGGGCACCACCTTATTATTATAAAATCTGGACACACGAGCTTTATTTTCCTGAATCTTTTCTAGGGCCTTCATCCGATGTTGTACGACATCTTCGAATTCATCATGCATTGCATGTCGATACTCATCGACTGATAGCTGATCTTGCAACTCTACTCTTCTTGATCCCACATTTGTTTCCCATGGTAAAACCACTTCGTGCCCATATACTAACTGATAGGGTGGTACCTTGATTGATCCATGACAAGCCATGCTGTAAGCCCATAATGGTTCTACCAATGTGGTATGCCACTTCTTTGGTTGTTCATCTATTTTCCTCTTAATCAATTTGATCAACCTCTTGTTTGACGCCTCTGCTTGTCCATTAGCTTGAGCATAATAAGGCGATGAATTGAACAGCTTGATACCCATACTATCAACAAAGTTTTGAAACTCTTCCGAAGTAAAGATAGAACCTTGATCAGTCGTAATAGTCTGCGACACACCAAACCTATATATAATATGCTCCTTCACAAAGTTGATTACATCATTAGTGGTAGCATTCTTCATAGGAACTACCTCAACCCACTTTGTGAAGTAATCTGTAGCCACCAAAATATATTTATGACCCTTACTAGAGGCTGGATAAATTTGGCCAATCATATCCATACCCGAACCTCTAAACGACCACGGCTTAATAATTGGATCCATAGCTAATGCTGGTGCTCTCTATATCGTTCCAAACTTCTGACAATCTTGACATCCCTTATAATACTTGAAGCAATCTTCCAGCATGGTAGGCCAATAATATCCTATTCTCTTTAGCAACCATCTCATCTTATGGGCAGATTGATGTGTACCACATATGCCTTCATGGACTTTGCACATAACAACTTTGGCTTCTTCTTGATTTAAACACCTTAGCAATACACCATCAACTATTCGATAATAAAGTTTTTCTTCTAATAAAACATACCTCAATGCCATATATCGAATCTTTCGAGGAGTTCGTTGAGCTGGATCCTTGAGGTATTGGACAATCTTGGATCTCCAATCTTCTTCATCGACATCAGCTATATCAACAATAACTCCACTAGTGTTCAATTGATAGCCCGATGCCTTCTGTGCTAGGTCATTTGCTTCCATATTTTGTTCCCTTAGGACATGCTTGAATCTTACTGTTTTGAAGTGTTGCAGCTCCTGACACTCGACATAAAACATTTCAAAATATCATCTTTGCATTCAAACTCTCCAACCAGCTGCCCAAGCACCAGTAATGAATCTCCCACGACTTCAACATAATCGACTCCAGCTTCCTTCAATATTTGCAATCCCTTGAGCACAGCTCTATACTCAACCTGATTATTAGTCGATACCTCGACAACAAATGCAAACTCAAACCTTGCCCCTCGAGGCGATATGACCACGAGCCCGATACCACGCCCACTCTTGCAAACAGAACCATCAAAAAATAATAACCATGACACCGGCTCTACCATTGACACTTTGGATCCACAATGCTCAACAACTAAATCAGCCAAAACTTGACCTTTGACTGCCTTGGCAGATTCATACGTAAGATCATATTCGGCTAGAGCAAGCATCCACTTACCAATTCATCCTTTTAAAATAGGAGCTGATAGCATATATTTGTTGACATCGGCTTTGCAAACCACCACACATTTAGTTGATAACAGATAAATGCTTTAACTTCACACATGAGAAATACAAACATAAACATAATCTTTCAATCTCAGTATACCTGGTTTCAGCATTAATCAATCTTCGGCTTAAGTAGAATATAACCCTTTCTATGCCATCTTGTTCTTGAATTAAAGTCGGTCCAATCGACTTCTTGTCAGCCGCAAGATAATGCCTGAAGGGCCGTCCTTTTCTTGGTGGTACTAACACGGAGGTGAAACCAAATACTTCTTGATATCATCCAAGGCTTTTTGGTGTTCTGGTTCCTATACGAACTTCTGATTGGCCTTTAGTTTCAACAACTGGGTAAACACATCAAGCCTCCCTGATAAGTTCAAAATAAACCTTCTAATGAAATTTACTTTGCCAATTAACGACTGAAGTTCTGTCTTGTTAACCGGCGGTTCAATGTCATTGATAGCCTTCATACTCTTCGACCCAATCTCAATCCCTCTCTCATGCACAATGAAACCTAAAAACTGACCAGCCGATACGTCGAAAGCACACTTTTTTGGATTCATCTTCAAAGCATACTTTCTCGTCCTCTCGAGTACCTCCCGCAAATCGACCATAGGATCCTCCATCCTTTTAGATTTAACTACCACGTCATCAATATAAACCTCAACTAACCTGCCAATTAGATCATGGAAAATATAATTCATGGCAATCTGATATGTGGCTCTAGCATTCTTCAATCCAAACATCATGATGACCCATTCATACAATCCAAGAGCTCCAGGATACCTAAAAGCAGTTTTCGATAGATCTTCTTCTGCCATAAAAATTTGATTATAACCAGCATTACCATCCATAAAACTAACAATCTTATGCCCTGCTGCTGCATCAACCAAGAGATCCGCAATTGGCATTGGGTAATCATCTTTGGGTGTAGCCCTGTTCAATGGTCTAAAGTCAATGCAAACTCTCAACTTCCCGCACTTTTTGAACATAGGCACGATATTCGAAACCCACTCTGGATATCGGCAGGGCCTAATGAACTTAGCGTCATATAATTTGGTAATCTCGGCCTTGACATCATCATAAATCTTTGGATCAATTCTTCTTGGTGGTTGCTTATAAGGTCGATATCCAGGTTTGATGAGTAGCTGATGCTCAATGACGGATCGGCTCAAACCGGGCATTTCAGAATATTCCCACGCGAAACAATCCCGGTATTCTTTTAATAATTTTATCAATTCAACTTTAAAATCTTCATCTAACCTCTTACTGATAAATGTCGGCCTTGGTTTGTCACCATCTCCTATATCGACTTCTTGTAGTTCATCGGTCGACATGAATCCCTTTTCCAACTTTCCATCTTCTACAAATTCCATTGGGGTGCCTGTCAGAGAAACAGTTTTGAATTTGACTGATCCACTACTTCAAAGCCCTGAGTAGTAATCTTGACGTAGTCTCCATCCCAAATCTTGCTAGACAAACACTCCATATCATCTGCATGCCATGGAACTAAATCGGCCGATGCAACATTGACGGTTTCATCGGCCAGGATCACCTCTACTTGATCGCCAATCCATGGGGTCAAAGATTTGTGCATTGTTGATGGAACACAGCAGTTGACATGTATCCAATCATGACCCAACAGAAGGTTATAGGTTCCCTTACCATCAATAACAACGAAAGTAACCGGCAAAGTTTTACTACCAATCGTGAGCTCCACATTTAAAACTCCCTTGGCTGCTGCAGTACGACCACCATAATCCCTCAGAATCATATTCTTGTCGATCAAGTCATCTTCAGTTTTCCCCAACTTTCTGACAGTAGTGATTGGCATGATATTCACTACAGCACCTCCATCGACCATCATCTTTCCCATCAACATCCCATTGACGAATCCCCTAAGGTATAAAGCTTTTAAAGGCCTTGCTGTGCTGAACTCCCTTAATCAGCAAACACTTCTTCTTCTTCCAAGGCCATGAACTCTTGCGGCAACATCACCACCATACTCACTGTAGCACTTGATGCCTATACTTGTGATTTCACCTTTGGCCTCTAGGCTTTCTTTGGTGGCTGATCATTTTCTTCATCATAATAATATTTGCCAGCCCTTATTTGTCTTCATCGCATTCTCTACACCCTACGCTTCTGGCTCCTAGAACAAATGCTAGATGGACACCATTGATCATTTTGTTCTTGCTCCTGCATCTCTTCATCGATTTCTTTGTCAAACTTGGTCTCTTTACCCACCTTTTTTGTTCCAAGTCGATCAAATGCAGAGACCCTATGATGTCGATCGGCTGAACCCACTATCGACTCTTTAGAATCGTTTGCACGATATTGGTGCCGATGACCTGCTGTAGCTTTTCTATACATCTGCTCCGCGCGTCTATTACATCCAGGACAGTTGTCGATTGACAGTAGTTTCATGTTGTTATCCCAGCATTATTGAAAGAAAGGGCACTCCCAATGTGGATCGAACCGTGATTCCTTTACTTCTCTGTCCCTTTTTTTCTGATATCGCTTAATAAAGGCTTCAACATTACTGATACCAGCCATACTAACATTTGCTAGGAAAGGATGTCCATCTATCTTCATTGCACCTTTGGTAAATTTTATTTTACTCTGCTCGGTTGCCATCTGAATCTGCCTCCTGAAAACTTTGCAATCATTAGTATTATGAGACGATGAATTATGCCACTTGCAATACCTCTTCTTCTTCAAATCTTCGACAGGCGGGATCACATGGTTAGGTGGCAATTGAATATGTTTCTCCTGTAGCAACATATCAAATATCTTATCGGCTTTGGTGATACTAAAATCGTATTTTTCTTCTGGCTCGTTTTGCTTCACCCATGGGCACGACAACACATTCTTGTTTCTAGTCCATTCAGCCATATCAACCTCTTCAGCTTCTTCATCGGACTCAGATTCATAATCACTATAGTTGACTTGAATCGGCCTTGATCGTGCCCCCCCCCCCCCCCCCCGAGTCAGATTCTCCTGGATCAATACCTTCTGCACTAACTGGGATAGGCTCTCAAATTCAGTCGAAGGAAATTTCTCTCTTAGCGGTGCAACTAGACCATTGAATGCTATTTCTACCATCAGATTATCAGTCAATTGCAGGCTGAAACACTTGCTGCACACATCTCTAAATCTCTGCACATAATCATGTACAGACTCCCCAGCCTCCTGCCTCACAGCAATCAAGTCGGACAACCTCAACTCTCTAGTCTGAGCAAAAAAGTACTTATGGAATTTTTGTTCAAGATCGGCCCAAGTAATAACTGAATTAGAACTAATGGAGTATAAACAAGGCGAGTCAAAACAATCAGGCCAAACTGTGATGTCGATGAGATGAGGCCTTACGAGATGCTCGTTCAATGTCATCTTGCTCAATAGACATCGTATCACCAGCAAGAACTATCAAGTATAGATAAGGAATGGACCTACCGTGAGACATCATATCGTCGCATAATGGCTCATCCAATGTCGATATACTCGATGGCCACCGTATCACTAGCTAGAACCAATGGAGTAAAGATAAGGCGAGTCCAAACAACCGGGCCAAACTGTGACATTGGTGCGATTAGGCCTTACGCATGCTCATTCAATGTCATCATGCTCAATAGACACCTATCACCGGCGAGAACTATCGAGTATGGACAAGGAATGGATCTACCTAGAGACATAATATCGTCGACAAATTGCTCGTCCAATATCGTTATGCTCGATGGCCACCGTATCTTTGGCTAGAACCTATGGAGTATAAACAAGGCGAGTCTAAAGAATCAGGCCAAACTGTGACGTTGATGAGATGAGGCCTTGCGAGATGCTCATTCAATGTCATCATGCTCAAAAGACACCATATCACAAGCGAGAACTATCTAGTATAGACAAGGAATGGAGCTACCATGACACATCTTATCGTCGACAAATGGCTCATCCAATGTTTTTATACTTGATGGCCACTGTATCACCGGCTAGAACCGATGGAGTATAGACAAGGCGAGTCAGAACAATCAGACCAAACTGTGACGTCGATGAGATGAGGCCTGACGAGACCCTCATTCAATGTCATCATAATAAATAGACACGGTATCACCAGCGAGAACTATCAAGTATGCACGAGGAATGGAGCTACCGTGAGACATCATATCGTCGACTAATGGCTAGTCCAATGTTGTTATACTCGATGGCTACCATATCACCGGCTAGAACCGATGGAGTATTGACAAGGCGAGTCAAAACAATCAGGCCAAACAGTGACGTCGATAAGATGAGGCCTTATGAGATGCTCATTCAATGTCATCATAATAAATAGACACCGTATCACCAGCGAGAACTATCAAGTATGGACAAGGTTTGGAGCGATCATGAGACATCATATCGTCTAATGGCTCATCTAATGTCGTTATACTCGATGGTCACCATATCACCAGCCAGAACCAATGTAGTATAGACAAGGTGAGTCCAAACAACCGGGCCAAACTATGACGTCGGTGCGATTAGGCCTTACGAGATGCTTATTCAATGTTATCATGCTCAATAGACACCTATCATCGGTGAGAACTATCGAGTATGGACAAGGAATGAAGCTACCTTGATACATCATATTATCGACAAATGGCTCGTCCAATGTCATTATACTCGATGACCACCGTATCACCGGCTAGAACCATTGGAGTATAGATAAGGCGAGTCCAAACAATCCGGTCAAACTATGACGTCGATGAGATGAGGCCTTACGAGATGCTCATTCAATGTCATCATGCTCAAAAGACACCGTATCACCAGCGAGAACTACCTAGTATGGACAAGGAATAGACCATTCATGAGACTTCATATCGTTGCCAAATAGCTCATCCAATGTCGTTATACATGATGGAAGCCATATCCCTGGCTAGAACCAATGGATTATAGAGAAGGCGAGTCCAAACAATCGGGCCAAACTGCGACGTTGGTGCGATTAGGCCTTATGCATGCTCATTCAATGTCATCATGTTCAATAGACACTTATTGTCGGCGAGAACTATCGAGTATGGACAAGGAATAGAGCTACCGTGAGACATAATATCGTTGACAAATGGCTCGCCCAATGTCGTTATACTCGATGGCCCCCATATCATTGGCTAGAACCTATGGAGTATAGACAAGGCGAGTCCTAAGAATCACGCCAAACTGTGATGTCGATGAGATGAGGCCTTACGAGATGCTCATTCAATGTCATCATGCTCAATAGACACTATATCATTAGCGAGAACTATCGAGTATGGACAAGGAATGGACCGACCGTGAAACATCATATCTTCGACAAAAGGCTCGTCCAATGTCATTATACTAGATGGCCACCGTATCACCGGCTAGAATCAATGGAGTATAGACAAAGCGAGTCAAAGAACCGGGCCAAACTATGACGTCGGTGCAATTTGGCCTTATGAGATGCTCATTCAATATCATCATGCTCCAAAGACACTGTACCACCAGCGAGAACTATCAAGTATGCACGAGGAATAGAGCTACCGTGACACATCATATCGTTGCATAATGGCTCATCCAATATCGTTATATTCAATGGTCACTGGATCACCGGCCAGAACCAAAGGAGAATAGACAAGGCGAGTCCAAACAACCGGGCCAAACTGTGATGTTGGTGCGATTAGCCCTTACGCATGCTCATTCAATGTCATCATGCTGAACAGACACCTACCGCCGGTGAGAACTATCGAGTATGGACAAGGAATGAAGCTACCGTGAGACATCATATCATCGACAAATGGATCGTCCAATGTCATTATACTCGACGACCACCATATCATCGGCTAGAACCAATAGAGTAGGGATAAGGCGAGTCCAAACAATCAGGCCAAACTATGACATCGATGAGATGAGGCCTTATGAGATGCTCATTCAATGTCATCATGCTCAAAAGACACCGTATCACGAGCGAGAACTATCTAGTGTGAATAAGGAATGGAGCTACCGTGACATATCCTATTGTTGACTAATGGCTCGTCCAATGTTGTTATACTCGATGGCCACCATATAACCGGCTTGAACTGATGGAGTATAGACAAGGCGAGTCAGAACAATTGGGCCAAACTGTGACGTCGATGAGATGAGGCCTTTCGAGATCCTCATTCAATGTCATCATAATAAATAGACACCATATGACCAGTGAGAACTATCAAGTATGCACGAGGAATGGAGCTACTTTGAGACATCATATTGTCGTCTAATGGCTCATCCAATATCGTTGTACTCGATGATCACCGTATCACCGGCCAGAACCAATGGAGTATTGACAAGATGAGTCCAAACAGCTCGGCCAAACTGTGATGTCGGTGCGATTAGGCCTTACGAGATGCTTATTCAATGTCATCATGCACAATAGACACCTATCACCGGTGAGAACTGTCGAGTGTGGACAAGGAATGAAGCTACCATGAGACATTATATCGTCGAGAAATGGCTCGTCCAATGTCACTCTTCTCGATGACCATTGTATCATCGGCTAGAACCAATGGAGTATAGACAACATGAGTCCAAACAATCAGGCTAAACTATGATGTCGATGAGATGAGGTCTTACGAGATACTCATTCAATGTCATCATGCTCAAAAGAGACCGTATCACCAGCGAGAACTATCTATTGTGGACAAGGAATGGACCGTCCTTGAGACATCATATTGTCGCCTAATGGCTCATCGAATGTTGTTATACACGATGGCTACCATATCACTGGCTAGAACCAATGGAGTATAGACAAGGCGAGTCCAAACACCCGGGCCAAACTATGGCGTTGGTGCGATTAGGCCTTATGCATGCTCATTCAATGACATCATGCTCAATAGACACCGATCGCCGGCAAGAACTATCGAGTATGGACAAGGAATGGAGCTACATGGAGACATAATATCATCGACAAATGGCTCCTCCAATGTTGTTATACTCGATGGCCACCATATTATTGGCTAGAACCTATGGAGTATAAACAAGGTGAGTCCAAAGAATCGGGCCAAGCTGTGATGTCGAAGAGATGATGCCTTACGAGATACTCATTCAATGTCATCGTGCTCAATAGATACCATATCACCAGCGAGAACTATCGAGTATGGACAAGGAATAGACCTACCGTGACACATCATATCATCAACAAAAGGCTCGTTCAGGGTCGTTATAGTCGATGGCCACCGTATCACCGGCCAGAACCAATGGAGTATAGACAAAGCGAGACAAAGGACCGGGCCAAACTGTGACGTCGGTGCAATTAGGCCTTTCGAGATGCTCATTCAATGTTATCATGCTCAATAGACACCGTACCACCAGCGAGAACTATCGAGTATGGACAAGGAACTGAGCTATCATGAGATGACATATCATCGACTAATGGCTCATCCAATCTTGTTATACTCGATGGCCACCATATCATCGGCTAGAACCGATGAAGTATAGACAAGGCGAGTCAATACAACCTGGCCAAACGGTGACATCGATGAGATGAGGCCTTACGAGATGCTCATTCAATGTCATCTTGCTTAATAGGAACCGTATCACCAGCGAGAACTATCGAGATAGACAAGGAATGGACCTACCGTGAGACATCATATTGTCGCCCAATGGCTCATCCAACACCATTATACTCGATGGCCCTCGTATCACTAGCAAGAACCAATGGAGTATAGACGAGGCGAGTCTAAACAACCAGGACAAACTATGACGTCGGTGCGATTAGGCCTTACGAGATGCTCATTCAATGTCATCGTGCTCAAAAGACGGCGTATCATCAGCGAGAACTATCTAGTATGGACAAGGATTGGAGCTACCGTGACACATCCTATTGTCGACTAATGGCTCGTCCAATGTTTTTATACTCGATGGCTACCATATCATCGGCTAGAACCGATGGAGTATAGACAAGGCGAGTCAAAACAATCAGGCCAAACTGTGATGTCGATGAGATGAGGCCTTATGAGATGCTCATTCAATGTCATCATGCTAAATAGACACCGTATCACCAGCGAGAACTATCAAGTATGCACAAGGAATGCAGCTACCGTGAGACATCATATCATCGCCCAATGGCTCATCCAATGTCGTTATACTCGATGATCACGGTGTCACCGGCCAGAACCAATCAAGTATAGACAAGGCGAGTCCAAACAACCTTGCCAAACTTTGACGTCGGTGCGATTAGGCCTTACGAGATGCTTATTCAATGTCATCATGCTCAATAGACACCTATCACCAACAAGAATTATCGAGTATGGACGAGGAATGATGCTACCATGAGACATCATATCATTGACAAATGGCTCGTCCAATGTCATTATACTCGATGACCACCGTATCACCGGCTAGAACCAATGGAGTAGGGACAAGGCGAGTCCAAACAATCAGGCCAAACTATGACGTCGATGAGATGAGGCCTTACGAGATGCTCATTCAATGTCATCATGTTGACACCGTATCACCAGTGAGAACTATCTAGTATGGACAAGGAATGGACCTTCCATGAGACATCATATTGTCGCCTAACGGCTCATCCAATGTTGTTATACACAATGGCCACCGTATCACTAGCTAGAACCAATGGAGTATAGACAAGGCGAGTCCAAACAACCGGGCCACACTGTGACGTTGGTGCGATTAGGCCTTACGCATGCTCATTCAATGTCATCATGCTGAATAGACACCTATCGCCGACGAGAACTATCGAGTATGGACAAGGAATGGAGCTACCTGGAGACATAATATCGTCGACAAATGGCTCATCCAATGTTGTTATACTCGATGGCCACCGTATCATTGGCTAGAACCTATGGAGTATAGACAAGGCGAGTCCAAAGAATCGGGCCAAACTGTGATGTCGATGAGATGAGGCCTTACAAGATGCTCATTCAATGTCATCATGCTCAATAGATATAGTATCATAAGCGAGAACTATCAAATATGGACAAGGAATGGGCGTACCGTGAAACATCATATCATCACCTATTGGCTCATCCAATGTCGTTATACTCGATGGCCACTGTATCACTGGCTAGAACCAATAGAGTGTAGACAAGACGAGTCCAAACAACGGGGACAAACTGTGATGTCGATGCGATTAGGCCTTACGAGATGCTCATTCAATGTCATCATGCTCAAAAGACACCGTATCACCAGCGAGAACTATCTAGTATGGACAAGAAAATGGAGCTTGACACATCTTATCGTTGACTAATGGCTCGTCCAATGTTGTTATACTCGATGGCCACCATATCCCCGGTCAGAACCGAAGGAGTATAGGCAAGGAGAGTCAAAACAATCAGGCTAAACTGTGACATCGATGAGATGAGGCCTTACGAGATACTCATTCAATGTCATCAATCTAAATAGACACCATATCACCAGCGAGAACTATCAAGTATGCACAAGGAATGGAGCTACGGTGAGACATCATATCGTTGTCTAAAGGCTCATCCAATATCATTATACTCGATGGTCTCCGTATCACCGGCCAGAACCAATGGAGTATAGACCAGGCGAGTCCAAACAACCAGGACAAACTGTGACGTCGGTGCGAATAGGCCTTATGAGATGCTCATTCAATGTCACCATGCTCAAAAGACACCATATCTCTAGCGAGAACTATCTAGTAGAGACAAGGAATGGAGCTATCATGACACATCCTATCGTCGACTAATGGCTCATCCAAAGTTGTTATACTCGATGACCACCATATCACCGGCTAGAACCGATGGAGTACAGAAAAGGCGAGTGAAAACAATCAGGCCAAATTGTGACGTCGATGAGATGAGACCTTATGAGATGCTCATTCAATGTTATCTTGCTCAATAGACGCCATATCACAAGCGAGAACTATCGAGTATGGACAAGGAATGGGCCTACCATGAGACATCATATCGTTGTCTAATAGCTCATCCAATGACGTTATACTAGATGGGCACCGTATCACCGGCTAGAACCAATGGAGCTACCGTGACACATCCTATCATCAACTAATAGCTCTTCCAATGTTGTTATACTCGATGGCCACCATATCACTGGCTAGAACCGATGGAGTATAGACAAGGCGAGTCAAAACAATAAGGCCAAATCGATGAGATAAGACCTTACGAGAAGCTTATTCAATGTCATCAAGCTAAATAGACACCGTATCACCAGCAAGAACTATCAAGTAGGCACAAGGAATGGAACTACCGTGAGACATCATATCGTCGCCTAATGGCTCATCCAATGTCGTTATTCTCGATGGTCACTGTATCATCGGCCAGAACCAATGGAGTATAGACAAGTCGAGTCCAAACAACCGGGCTGAAGTAGGACATCGGTGCGATTAGGCCTTACGAGATGCTTATTCAATGTCATCATGCTCAATAAACACCTATCACCGGCGAGAACTATCGAGTATGGACAAGGAATGGAGCTGCCATGAGACATCATATCATCGACAATTGGCTCGTCCAATGTTGTTATACTCGATGACCACTGTATCACCGGCTAGAACCAAGGGAGTATAGACAAGGTGAGTCCAAACAATCGGGCCAAACTGTGACTTTGATGAGATGAGGCCTTACGAGATGCTCATTCTATGTCGTCATGCTCAATAGACATCGTATCACGAGCGAGAACTATCGAGTATGCACAAGGAATGGACCTACCGTGAGACGTCATATCATCGACAAATGGCTCGTCCAATGTTATTGTACTGGATGGCCACCGTATCACTGGCTACAACCAATGGAGTATAGACAAAGCGAGTCAAAGAACTGGGCCAAACTATGACGTCGGTGCAATTAGGCCTTACGAGGTGCTCATTCAATGTCACCATGCTCAATAGGCACCGTACCACTAGCGAGAACTATCTACTATGGACAAGGAACTGAGCTAGCATGAGACATCATATCGTCAACTAATGGCTCGTCCAATGTCGTTATACTCGATGACCACCATATCACCGGCTTGAACCGATGGAGTATAGACAAGGCGAGTCAAAACAATCGGGCCAAACTGTGACGTCGATGAGATGAGGCCTTACGAGATGCTCATTCAATCTCATCACGCTCAAAAGACATAGTATCACCAGCAAGAACTATCTAGTATGGACAAGGAATGGAGCTACCGTGACACATCATATCATCGACTAATCGCTAGTGCAATGTTGTTATACTCGATAGCGACTATATCACCGGCTAGAACCAATAGAGTATAGACTAGGCGAGTCAACAATCAGGCTAAACTGTGATGGCGATGAGATGAGGCCTTACAAGATGCTCATTCAACGTAATCATGCTAAATAGACACCGTATCACCAGCGAGAACTGTCAAGTATGCACAAGGAATGAAGCTACCGTGACACATCATATCATCGCCTAATGGCCCATCCAATGTCATTATACTCGATGGTCACTGTATCACCGGCCAGAACCAATGGAGCATAGACAACACGAGTCCAAACTATGACATAGGTGCGATTGGGCCATACGAGATTCTTATTCAATGTCATCATGCTCAATAGACACCTATCACCGGTGAGAACTATCGAGTATGGACAAGGAATGGAGCTACCACAAGACATCATATCATTGACAACTAGCTCGTCCAATGTCGTTATACTCGATGATCACCGTATCACCGGCTAGAACCAATGGAGTATAGACATGGCGAGTCCAAACAATTGGGCCAAATTGTGACGTCGATGAGATGAGGCCTTACGAGAAGGTCATTCAAGTTCATCATGCTAAATAGACACCGTATCACCAGTGTGAGCTATCAAGTATGGACAGGGAATGGAGCTACCGTGACACAGCGTCTCGTTGACAAATGGCACATCCAATGTCATTATACTCGATGGCCACCGTATCATCGGCTAGAACTAATGCAGTATAGACAAGGCAAGTCCAAACAATAGGGCCAAACCGTGTCATCGATTAGATGAGGCCTTATAAGATTCTCATTCAATGTCATCATGCACAATAGACACCGTATCACCTGCGAGAAATATCGACAAATGGCTCGTCCAATGTGGTTATACTCGATGGCCACCGTATCACCGGCTAAACCAACAAAGTACAGACAAGGCGAGTCCAAACAATCGAGCCAAACTGTGACATCGATGAGATGAGGCCTTACGAGATGCTCATTCAAAGTCATCTTTCTCGATAGACACCGTATCACCAGCGCGAACTATCGAGTATGGACATGGACCTACCATGAGACATCATATCATCACCTAATGGCTCATCCAATGTCATTATATTCGATGGCCACAGTATCATCGGCCAGAACCAATGGAGTATGGACAAAGCGAGTTCAAACAACCGGGCTAAACTATGACGTCGGTGCGATGAGGCCTTACGAGATACTCATTCAATGTAATCATGCTCAATAGACACCGTACCACCAGTGAGAACTATCGAGTATGGACAAGGAATGGAGCTACCATGAGACATCGTATCATTGACTAACGGATCATCCAATGTCGTTATACTCGATGGCCACCATATCACCGGCTAGAACCGATGGAGTATAGACAAGGTGAGTCAAAACAATTGGGCCAAACTATGATGTTGATGAGATGAGGCTTTATGAGATGCTCATTCAATGTCATCATGCTCAATAGACACCGTATCACCAGCAAGAACTATCGAGTATGGATAAGAAATGGACCTATCGTGAGACATCATATCGTCGCCTAATGGCTCATCCAATGTCGTTATACTCGATGACCATCGTATCTACAGCCATAACCAATAAAGTATATAGAAGGTGAGTCCAAACAACCGGGCCAAACTGTGACGTTGGTGCGATTGGGCATTACGAGATGCTTATTCAATGTCATCATGCTCAATAGACACCTATCACCGGTGAGAACTATCGAGTATGGTCAAGGAACGGAGCTACCGTGAAACATCATATCGTTGACTAATGGCTCGTCCAATGTCGTTATACTCGATGATCACCATATCGCCGGCTAGAACCAATGGGGTATAGACAAGGCGAGTCCAAACAACCGGGACAAACTATGATGTCGGTGCGATTAGGCCTTACGAGATGCTCATTCAATGTCATCATGCTCAAAAGACACCGTATCACCAGCAAGAACAATCTAGTATGGACAAATAATGGAGCTACCGTGACACATCATATCATCGACTAATGGCTCCTCCAATGTTGTTATACTCGATGGCCACCATATGACCGGCTAGAACCGATAGAGTATAGACTAGGCGAGTCAAAACAATCAGGCCAAACTATGACGTTGATCAGATGAGGCCTTACGAGATGCTCATTCAATGTCATCATGCTAAATAGACACCGTATCACCAGCGAGAACTATCAAGTATGGACAAGGTATGGAGCTACCATGAGACATCATGTCATCGCCCAATGGCCCATCCAATGTCGTTATACTCGATGATATCCGTATCACCGGCCAGAACCAATAGAGTATAGACAAGGCGAGTCCAAACAACCAGGCCAAACTGTGACGTTGGTGCGATTGGGTATTACGAGATGCTTATTCAATGTCATCATGCTCAATAGACACCTATCACCAGTGAGTACTATCATGTATGAACAAGGAACTGAGCTACTGTCAGACATCATATCATTCACTAATGGCTCCACCAATGTTGTTATACTCGATGGCCACCATATCACCAGCTAGAACCAATAGAGTATAGACAAGGCGAGTCAAAAGAATCAGGCCAAACTGGGATGTCGATAAGATGAGGCCATAGGAGATGCTCATTCAATGTCATCATGCTAAATAGACACCGTATCACCAGCGAGAACTATCAAGTATGGACAAGGTTTGGAGCTACCATGAGACATCATGTCATCGCCTAATGGCCTATCCAATGTCGTTATACTCGATGGTCACCATGTCATTGGTCGGAACCAATGGAGTATAGACAAGGCGAGTCCAAACAACCAGGCCAAACTGTGACGTTGGTGCCATTGGGCATTACGAGATGCTTTTTCAATGTCCTCATGCTCAGTAGACACCTATCACCGGTGAGAACTATCGAGTATCGACAAGGAATGGAGCTACCGTGAGACATCATATCGTCGACAAATTGCTCGTCCAATGTTGTTATACTCGATGACCACCGTATCACCGGCTAGATCCAATGGAGTATTGACAAAGTGAGTCCAAACAATCAGGCCAAATTATGACATCGATGAGATGAGAACTTATGAGATGCTCCTTCAATGTCATCATGGTAAATAGACATCGTATCACCAGCGAGAACTATCAAGGATGCACAAGGAATGGAGCTACCTTGAGACATCATTTCGTTGCCTAATGGCTCATCCAATGTCGTTATACTCGATGGCCACAATATCACCGGCTAGAACCAAAGGAGTATAGACAAGGCGAGTCCAAACAATCGGGCCAATCTGTGACGTCGATGAGATGAGGACTTACGAGATGCTCATTCAATGTCATCATGCTAAATTGACATCGTATCACCAGTCAGAACTATCGAGTATGGACAAGGAATGGACCTACCGTGAGACATCATATCATTGACAAATGGCTCGTCCAATGTCGTTATGCTCGATGGCCATCATATCACCAGCTAGAACCAATGGAGTATAGACAAAGCGAGTCAAAGATCCGGGCCAAACTGTGATGTCGGTGCAATTTGGCCTTACGAGATGCTCATTCAATGTCATCATGCTCAATAGACACCGTACCACCAGTGAGAACTATCAAGTATGGAGAAGGAACTTAGCTACCGTGAGACATCATATCGTTGTCTAATGGCTCGTCCAATGTCGTTATACTCGATGGCCATATGGCTAGAACCGATGGAGTATAGACAAGGCGAGTCAAAACAATCGAGACAAACTGTGAAGTCGATGAGATGAGACCTTACAATATGCTCATTCAATGTCACCTTGCTCAATAGACACCGTATCACCAGCGAGATCTATCGAGTATGGACATGGAAGGGACCTACCATGGGACATCATATCATCGCCTAATGACTCATGCAATGTTATTATACTCGATGGCCACAGTATCAGCGGCTAAAACCGATGGGGTATGGACAAGACGAGTCGAAACAACCGGGAAAAATTGTGATGTCGGTGTGATTAGGTCTTATGAGATTCTCATTCAATGTCATCATGCTCAAAAGACACCGTATCACCAGCGAGAACAATCTAGTATGGACAAGGAATGGAGCTACTATGACACATCATATCGTCGACTAATAGCTGCTCCAATGTTGCTATACTCGGTGGCCACCATATCACCGGCTAGAACCGATAGAGTATAGACAAGGCGAGTCAAAACAATTAGGCCAAACTGTAACATTGATGAGATGAGGCCTTACGAGTAGCTCATTCAATGTCATCATGCTAAATAGACACCGTATCACCAGCGAGAACTATCAAGTATGGACAACGTATGGAGCTACCATGAGACATCATATCATCGCCTAATGGCCCATCCAATGTCATTATTCTCGATGGTCTCCGTATCATCGACCAAAACTAATGGAGTATATACAAGGCGAGTCCAAACAATCGGGCCAAACTTTGATGTTGGTGCGATTGGGCAATACGAGATGCTTATTCAATGTCATCATGCTCAATAGACACCTATTACCGGTGAGAACTATCGAGTATGGACCAGGAGTGGAGCTACCGTAAAACATCATATCGTCGACAAATTGCTCATCCAATGTTGTTATACTCGATGGCCACCATATCACCGGCTAGAACCGATGGAGTATAGATAGGGTGAGTCAAAACAACCAAGCCAAACTATGACGTCGGAGAGGTGAGGCCTTACTAGATGCTCATTCAATGTCATCATGCTCAATAGACACCGTATCACCAGCGAGAACTATCGAGTATGGACATAAGGATTGGAGCAACCGTGAGACATCAGATCGTCGCCTAATGGATCGTACTATATTGTTATACTCGACGGCCACCGTATCATCGGATAAACCAACGAAGTACTGACAAGGCGAGTCAATACAACCAGGCCAAACTGTGACATCGATGAGATGTGGCCATATGAGATGCTCATTCAATGTTATCTTGCTCAATAAACACCATATCACTAGCGAGAACTATCGAGTATGGACAAGGAATGGACCTACCGTGAGACATCATATCGTCCCCTAATGGCTCATCCAATGTCGTTATACTCGATGGCCACCATATCACCAGCTAGAACCAATGGAGTATAGACAAGGCGAGTAAAAACAATCGGGCCAAACTGTGACGTCGATGAGATGAGGCCTTATGAGATGCTCATTCAATGTCATCTTGCTCAATAGACACCATATCACTAACGAGAACTATCGAGTATGGACAAGGAATGGATCTACCTTGAGACATCATATCATCGACAAATGGCTCGTCCAATGTGGTTATACTCGATGGCCACCGTATCACCGGCTAAACCAACGAAGTACAGACAAGGCGAGTCCAAACAATCGAGCCAAACTGTGACATCGATGAGATGAGGCTTTACGAGATGCTCATTCAAAGTCATCTTTCTCGATAGACACTGTATCACCTGCGAGAACTATCGAGTATGGACATGGACTTACCATGAGACATCATATCATCACCTAATGGCTCATCCAATGTCATTATACTCGATGGCCACAGTATCATCGGCTAGAACCTATGGAGTATGGACAAGGAGGGTCCAAACAACCGGGCCAAACTGTGACATTGATGCGATGAGGCCTTACGAGATACTCATTCAATGTCATCATGCTCAATAGACACCGTACCACCAGTGAGAACTATCGAGTATGGACAAGGAATGGAGCTACCATGAGACATCGTATCATCGACTAATGGATCATCCAATGTCGTTATACTCGATGGCCACCATATCACCGGCTAGAACCGACGGAGTATAGACAAGGTGAGTCAAAACAATCAGGCCAAACTATGACGTCGATGAGATGAGGCTTTATGAGATGCTCATTCAATGTCATCATGCTCAATAGACACCGTATCACCAGCAAGAACTATCGAGTATGGACAAGAAATGGACCTACCGTGAGACATCATATCGTCGCCTAATGGCTCATCCAATGTCGTTATACTCGATGGCCACCGTATCACCAGCTAGAACCAATGGAGTATAGACAAGACGAGTAAAAACAATCGGGCCAAACTATGACGTCGATGAGATGAGGCCTTATGAGATGCTCATTCAATGTCATCTTGCTCAATTGGCACCGTATCACTAGCGAGAACTATCGAGTATGAACAAGGAATCGAACTAAAAGAACAGAGTCGATGGACTTATGATACATATTCTAAAACATGCTATGTTGCTGAAGTGAAGTCGATAGCCTAGAGTCGATGGAAGTATAATAATCATGCATAGAACTCTGCCTATTGATAGGTGCTAAGTCGATAGATCTGATAGACGGTATTGCAAATATGCCTTAAATCACAGATCTAACTTATTTCAATAAGGGGGCAATCGACTAACAAAATATGTAAAAAATCAATCATAAACCAAAAGTCGATCGAACCGTGATAATGTATCGGCCAAACGTCCCGATAGAACTCTATCGACTCTACCTATAACGACTCAAACCTAGCCTTATCAACCCAGCAAAAGATCAACACTGATACAACCTTGCTGATTCGAAAAGATCAAACCTAATTGAGACAGTGTTCAAACACGGTAAATAGAGCTAGATTCAAGCTATTTATAGATAAAGTCAACAGAGCGACTCGAGTAAAAGATCTAAACTATACTCGTAAAACCTCCTAAAAATTGCAATAGATTGGGCTCAGCCAAGATAGTATTGCAATCGAAAGTCGATAGAATAAGCACAATAAAGATCTAATTACCGGATAACTAGCAATCCTAACGATAACAACTAGAATATCAAACAAATGAGAAAGTTCAAGTTGAGATTGATAGAATTACCGAGGTTGACTAATCCAAGTTTCTCACCGATATCGGAACCGATGCAGCTCGCGCGAGATGAGGATTTTGTCAAGTAGGAAAGGTTGGCGATGCGCCAAATTGTATTGAACGAAGGTGTTTTCTTCGTACCGACCCTATTACATATTTATAACCCCATGCAAGGGGTTCTGACCCGATTCGGTCAGGAAACTCAAAACCGACTCGATCTATTTCTAAACAAACTCTATACTAAAAATAAAAAAATATAAAATAAATCTATCCGGCCCACTTTATTTCTTTCGGCCACTGAGCATTGCTAATCTCCAGCCGATTCTCGCCTTCGCACTGCTGACCACTGGGACCGGTCAAAATTCGGTGTCAACACATGCCCCCCGAGTCCGGGGTACAAAATCCTTCATGTGCTGGATTTAATCTCCTCACTTATCGCGCGCTTTTATCATCCTATCACTTCACGATGCAGCCACCTGTGAGCCATCCGTTCGTTAGACTTTGTCTCTTACTATACTTCCCAACTACTCATGGCTCTTTAATTGCAACCTGCCATTCTTCTGCATCGATCTGACTGCTGTCTTTATTTTTGACCGTCCTTTCGTTTATCCTTCCCTCTCAAACCTTATCGCTTCCTCTTGATGAAGCAACGTTTAGATTCCTCAAAGGCCAAGCTCAGACCCTATAAATAGGCCCTTCTGCTAGCTTCCTTTTCTCATCTCAGTTTGACACTTTCAACCATGGGCCTTCTCTTGTGAGACTTGATGGAAAAGTACCATCTATCTCCAAATCTGCTAAGTGTGTTGTGGCGAATACTCTTCGCCTCTTCTACCCCAGAGTGATCCTTTCAATCCAAAATCTGCAGCTACCCCCGCTCAGAAATCAACTCACTAGTTCCGTTTAGGAGGCACAGGTGTCAAGATTGGCATCGGCAGGGTGGCACTCTCTTCCCCTTGTCCGGCGGGTGATGTCTGATGATGATGACTCTCTTCCAGGGAAGCAAAGGAAGTTGCTAATGTACTTTTCCTCCCTCTATGTACCTCCTTTCTTGTATTTGGGTGGATAATAACTACATCTTCATCCTCTAGCTGTAATAGGAGAATAGGTTTTTTCAGAAACTGATTACCTGCGAGTAATCTACCCATCTTCATCCTGTAACAATGGCTATTTGTAACTTCTTCTATGAGCAATACTCTCAATATTGTTATTGGATGAATATTCTATAATATGCATTATCCTTGTTTTTTATCGTGGCATTAATATTTTTTCCTGCTGAGGGCGATATTCTCAATATCGGCCATCTCAAGTCGATGAGCATCCATCGGCTATCCATATGGATAAAATTTCCCATATCGGCCATGATCCAGTAATCGAGTTCATGTGGCAACCCAAATGCTTGGATGATATTTCTTCAAGTATTTACCATTAATCGCTCTTCCGAACTCTTCTCCATCTCCATCCCGACGCGCATCGACTTACTTTGAATGACCCTTCCCATGTTGGCGGCCATTTTCCAAATCGACTATCTCTAGAACTGATGGGCATGATCAACTTCCAGAGAAGATCCCACTCTGAGAATGTCTTAGGAACCACCTTTTTGTTATAAAACCTGGACACACGAGCTTTATTTTCTTGAATCTTTTCCAGAGCCTTTATTCGATGTTGCACGACATCTTCTAACTCATCATTCATTGTATGTCGATACTCTTCGGCTGATTGCTGATCTTGCAACTCTACTCTTCTTGACCCCAGATTTGTCCCCCACGGTAAAACTGCCTCATGCCCATACACTAACTGATAGGGTGGTACCTTGATTGATCCATGACAAGCCATCCAATAAGCCCATAATGATTCTGCTAATGTAGTATGCCACTTCTTTGGTTGTTCATCTATTTTCCTCTTAATCAACTTAATCTAACTCTGGTTGGACGCCTCTGCTTGTCCATTGGCTTGAGCATAATAAGGCGATGAATTCAACAGCTTGATACCCATTCCATCGGCAAAGTTTTGAAACTCTTTCAAAGTAAAGACAGAACCTTGATCAGTCGTAATAGTCTGCGGCACACCAAACCTATATATAATATGCTCCTGCATAAAGTTGATTACATCATTAGTTGTAACATTCTTCATAGGAACTACCTGAACCCACTTTGTGAAGTAATTTGTAGCCGCCAAAATATATTTATGACCTTTGCTAGATGCTAGATAAATTTGACCAATCATATCCATACCCCATCCTCTAAACGGCCATGACTTAATAATTGAATTCATAGCCGATGCCGGTGCTCTCTGTATTGCTCCAAATTTCAGACAATCGTGACACCCCTTATAATACTTGAAACCATCTTCCAGCATGGTAGGCCAATAATATCCAGTTCTCTTTAGCAACCATCTCATCTCATGGGCAGATTGATGTGTACCACAAATCCGTTTGTGGACTTCATACATAACAACTTTGGCTTCTTCTTGATTTAAACATCTTAGCAATACAGCATCAAATGTCTAATAATAAAGTTTTTCCTCTAATAAAACATACCTCAACGCCATATATCGAATCTTCTGAGGAGTTCGTTGAGCTGGATCCTTGAGGTATTGGACAATCTTGGATCTCCAATCTTCTTCATCGACATCGGCTATATCAACAATAACTCCACTAGTGTTCAATTGATAGCCCGATCCCTTCTGCGCTAGGTCATTTGCTTCCATATTTTGTTCCCATGGGACATGCTTGAATCTTACTGTTTTGAAGTGTTGCAACACCTCCTGACACTCGGCATAAAACACTCTCAATATATCATCTTTGCATTCAAACTCTCCAGCCAGCTGCCCGACCACCAGTAATGAATCTCCCACGACTTCAACACAAGCAACTTCAGCTTCCTTTAATATCTGCAATCCCTTAAGCATAGCTCTATATTCAACTTGATTATTAGTCGATACCTCGACAGCAAATGCGAACTCAAACCTTGCCCCTCGAGGCGATATGACCATGAGCCCATTCTTGCAAACAGAACCATCAATAAACAATAACCATGGCACCGGCTCTACTATCGACACCTCGGATCCACAATGCTCAACAACTAAATCAGCCAGAACTTGACCTTTGACTGCTTTAGCAGATTCATACGTAAGATCATATTCGGCTAGAGCAAGCATCCACTTACCAATTTTCCCTTTTAAAATAGGAGCCGATAGCATATATTTGATGACATCGGCTTTGCAAACCACCACAGATTCAGTCGATAATAGATAATGCCTTAAATTCACACATGAGAAATACAGACATAAACATAATCTTTCAATCTCAGTGTACCTGGTTTCAACATCAATCAATCTTCGACTTAAGTAGAATATAACCCTTTCTTTGCCATCTTGTTCTTGAATTAAAGTTGACCCAATCGACTTCTTATCAGCCGCAACATAAAGCCTGAAGGGCCATCCTTTTCTTGGTGGTACCAATACAGGAGGCGAAACCAAATACTTCTTGGTATCATCCAACACTTTCTGGTGTTATGGTTCCCACACGAACTTCTGATTGGCCTTTAGGTTCAACAATGGTGTAAACACATTGAGTCTCCCTGATAAGTTCGAAATAAATCTTCTAATAAAATTTACTTTGGCAATTAATGACTAAAGCTCTATCTTGTTAATCGGTGGTCCAATGTCATTGATAGCCTTCATACTCTTTGGCCCAATCTCAATCCCTCTCCCTTGCACAATGAAACCCAAAAACTGACCAGCTGATACGCCAAAAGCACAATTTTTCGGATTCATCTTCAAACCATACTTTCTAGTCCTCTCAAGTACTTCCCGCAAATCGAATATATGATCCTCTACCCTTTTAGATTTGACTACCGCGTCATCAATATAAATCTCAACTAACCTGCCAATTAGATCATGGAAAATATAATTCATGGCTCTCTGATACGTGGCTCCAGCATTCTTCAATCCAAACGTCATGACGACCCATTCATATAATCCAAGAGCTCCAAGACACCTGAAAGAAGTTTTTGGTATATCTTCTTCTGCCATAAAAAACTGATTATAACCAGTATTACCATCCATAAAACTAACAATCTTATGCCTTGCTGCTGCATCAACCAAAAGATCCGCTATTGGCATTGGGTAATCATCTTTTGGTGTAGCCCTATTCAATGGTCTAAAGTCAATGCAAACTCTCAACTTCCCGCACTTCTTGAACACAGAAACGATATTCGAAACTCACTCTGGATAGCCGCAAGGCCTAATGAACTTAGCGTCATATAATTTGGTAATCTCGGCCTTGACATCATCACAAATCTTTGGATCAATTCTTCTTGGTGGTTGCTTATAAGGTCGATATCTAGGTTTGATGGGTAGCTGATGCTCAACAATGGATCGGCTCAAACCGGGCATTTTAGAATAATCCCAAGCAAAACAATCCCGGTATTCTTTTAATAATTTTATCAATTCAACTTTAAAATCTTCATCTAACCTCTTACTGATAAATGTCGGCCTTGGTTTGCCACCATCTCCTATATCGACTTCTTGTAGTTCATCGGCCGACATGAATCCCTTTTCCAACTTTCCGTCTTCTGCAAATTCCATTGGGGTGCCTATCAGAGAAGCAGTTTTGAATTTGAGTGATCCACTACTTCAAGGCCCTGGGTAGTAATCTTGACGTAGTCTCCATCCCAAATCTTGCCAGACAAACACTCCATATCATCCGCATGCCATGGAACTAAATCGGCTGATGTGACATTGACGATTTCATCGGTCGGGATCATCTCTACTTGATCATCGATCCATTGGGCCAGAGACTGGTGCATTGTTGATGGAACACAGCAGTTGGCATGTGTCCAATCACGACCCAACAGAAGGCTATAGGTTCCCTTATCATCAATAACGAAGAAAGTAACCGGCAAAGTTTTACTGCCGATCGTGAGCTGTTGTAGTACGACCATCATAATCCCTCAGAATCATATTCATGTCGATCAAGTCATCCTCAGTTTTTCCCAACTTTCTGACAGTAGTGATCGGCATGATATTCACTGCAGCACCTCCATCGACCATCATCTTCCCATCGGCATCATTGACAAATCCCCTAAGGAATAAAGCTTTTAAATGCTAATGCTTAGATTCATCTGGCCTATCAAGCACTGCTTGTTGTGCATCAAATATCAGCTATGCTAAACTCCCTTCATCCGTAAACACTTCTTCTTCTTCTAAGGCCATGAACTCTTGCGGCAACATCATCACCATACTCGCTGCAGTACTTGACGCCAGTACTTGTGATTTCACCTTTGGCCTCTAGAATTTCTTTGGTGGCTGATCATCTTCTTCAACATTACAATATTTGCCAGCCCTTATTTGTCTGCACTGTATCCTCTGCACCCTGTGTTTCTGGCTTCTAGAAAAAATGCCAGATGGACACCATTGATCATTTTGTTCTTGCTCCTGCATCTCTTCATCGACTTATTTGTCAAACTTGGCCTCTTCACCCACCTTTTTTGTTCCAAGTCGATCAAACGTAGAGACCCTATGATGTCGATCGGCTAAACCCACTATTGACTCTTTAGAATCGTTTGCACGATATTGGTGCCAATGACCTGCTGTAGCTTCTCTATAAATCTGCTCCACGCGTCTATTACATCCAGGACAGTTTTGATTGACAGTAGTTTCATGTTGTTATCCCAGCATTATTGAAAGAAAGGGCACTCCCAATGTGGACCAAACCGTGATTCCTTTACTTCTCTGTCCCTTTTTTTCTGATATCGCTTAATAAAGGCTTCAACATTACTGATACCAGCCATACTGACATTTGCTGGGAAAGGATGTCCATCTATCTTGATTGCTCCTTTGGTAAATTTTATTTTACCCTGCTCGATTGCCATTTGAATTTGCCTCCTGAAAACTTTGCAATCATTAGTATTATGAGACGATGAATTATGCCACTTGCAATACCTCTTCTTCTTCAAATCTTCGACAAGCGGGATCACACGGTTAGGTGGCAATTGAATATGTTTCTCCTGTAGCAACATATCAAATATCGTATCGGCCTTGGTGATATCAAATTCGCATTTTTCTTTCGGCTCGTTATGCTTCACCCATGGGCACGACAACATTCTTATTTCTAGTCCGTTCAGCCATATCAACCTCTTCAGCTTGTTCACTGGACTTAGATTCATAATCATTATAGTTGACTTGAATTAGCCTTGATCATGCCCCCCCCCCCACACTGAGTCAGATTCTCCTAGATTGAAACCTTCTGCAATAACTAGGAAAGGCTCTCAAATTCAGCCGAAGGAAACTTCCCTCTTAGCGGTGCAACCAAACCATTGAATGCTATTTCTGCCATCTGATTATCAGTCGATTGCAGGCTGAAACACTTGCTGCGCACATCTCTAAATCTCTGCACATAATCATGTAGAGACTCCCCAGCCTTCTGCCTCACAACAATTAAGTTAGACAACCTCAACTCTCTAGTCTCAGTAAAGAAGTACTTATGGAATATTTGTTCAAGATCGGCCCAAGTAATAACTGAATTTGGGGGCAATGATGTGAACCAAGAAAATGCCAATCCAGACAATGATAATGGAAACAACCTGGTTTTCAATGCTTCCGTATTACCAGCTTCTCCACAATATACTGAAAATCAGCTGATATTCTCAATAGTGGTATTACTATCTTGTCGAGTAAACTTGGTGAATTCAGGTGGCCTATATCGACTCAGCATAGGTATTAAATCATAGCTCAATGGATACGGGGGTCGATACATATACGTTTGTTGTTTTGGCTTTAGTCCAAACTGTTCCCTCATTACCTCAGCAATCTTCATAACCTAATCATCAGTCGGCACATTGATATTTGGGACAGTCGATGAGACACCAGATGCTAGCGTTGGCGAGCCAAAATTAACAACTGTATGCTGGCCTCCTAATTCTCCTAGCAGATAGGATGATGATGGCATCCCAAAAATACTAGGCTCAACATTGGGCGCAGTGCTATATGTGACATTTGGTTCTGTTACTTCTTGTCTGTAATGTTATGGCTTTGTTTGTGGAGTAGTCCATTGTAATATTATCCTCCGAGGTGTTCTTCCCACGGTACCACCATCAATGCTCTTCAGAGGTGGAGTATTCTCAAAAGGAGATGTCTTTGAACCCGTAACGGGATCTGATGTGTTCGCACTTGGCTATTGTGGACTAGATGTTCCTATTGCAGGCTGATGAGTATCCCCAGATAGGCGGAAATACACCGGCCCACGAGGTGAATCTTCATATAAGCACGCCTCCACAGTCTGAACGATCAAAGTCCTTAATGTGTTAACCAATACAGGTGACTGGTTAATTAATGCATGGTGTATAGTTGTATGAATCATATTGTTTAGAGCTGCCTCATCGATAACTTCCATTGGCTTGTTGGTGAATGATTCTTTTGTTCCATCTTCAATCAAGGCGGCAAATGGTAACTTTCCTTTCTGAACGATCTTGCCAAGTCTTGTCTTGCTAAATGTCCCCAATAGAAGGTTTTCATACTCAGCCATCCTCTGATTAATTTATGCTTTTGCCTCATCACTCAGATCATCTTTATTGATCGGCAGCATATTCTCTATCTTTAGATCAGCACTGACGTCATGCTTAGGGAGAAGATTGCCGTCTTTTGGCATTCCGAGTTCGAACATGTTGTAGATCCTTGAAGTTCTTTGGTCCCACCGGGCGTGCCAAAAAGCGTGTTGACGTGAAAATCACACGCATGACCTGGGAGATCTGCTTAGCTCCAGTGAAGGCTCAATACGGAAACCAAGGCGTGTCAGTCGATTTTTCCTGCAAATCGACAAAGAAAACAAACATTCAGATTTCACGAGTCACCGGCCCAGGACAGGCCGTTGAAGAAAGCCGATCATCACTATTAGTGAAAACCATCCGATGGCTATAAACAACAAATAATATTAAAATAAACTAATCGGCTGATATCGTCTTATTGGCAACTCAATAAATCACTATAAAATAAAGCATAAATGCTGTTGATAGGAATCGAACTAAAAGAACAGAGTTGATGGACTTATGATAGATATTCTAAAACATGCTCTGTTGCTGAAGTGAAGTCGATAGGCCGGAGTCGATGGAAGTACAATAATCATGCATAGAACTCTGCCTATTGATAGGTGCTAAGTCGATAGATCTGATAGCTGGTATTGCAAATATGCCTTAAATCACAGATCTAACTTATTTCAATAAGGGGGCAATCGACTAATAAAATATGTAAGAAATCAATCATAAACCAAAAGTCGACCAAACCGTGATAATCTATCAGCTAAACGTCCCAATAGAACTCTATCGACTCTACCTATAAATGACTCGAACCTAGCTGATGTGAACAAGGGTTCCCGATCTTCCAAAAGGTTCTTGGTAAGTTGATTTGGTCGGAGGCAACACACAAATCGATCCGGCTTCAGAACAGCACGTTCTAAACCCCGCAATGGCAGCACGACGTCTCCTCTGGTTATCAACCATCCAAAAGACGATTGACCTCGCTGAGAAGGCTAATCCCTGCCTGTGAATCAATAACACAAACAAGAACAACGAAGAATACAACACAATTGCAGATGTATGATTAAACTCTCGAAGTTGGGGTCTCACAAACCGATGAACGGCAAAACTATTTATGAACAGAATTGATCTAAGCAAAACCCCAACCCTAATGGTGCGGCGGCGGCTGTATATAAAGACCCTAGGGTCGTGCAAGACCCTCTGGACGCGACCCTAATTGGGCTCAACTAGATACAAAGCCCAAAGGCCAAAAATAGGCGACGCAGCACCGACACAGATTCTGGACTCTCTCTTGTTTTGACGATTCCCGAAGACTTCGGATGAATTTTGACATGAGGCCGGTGGCATTGGAAAGGTCTTCTCCTTACCTTTCCGTGCATATATAGAACGTCCAAATCCGAGTCCATATGCGTCCTGGGCGACTGTTTTAGTGCAGACTGGTCCTGGGCCCCAAAACAGACTCGAAGTCGGTTTTGATTGGGCCTCCACTTTGGCTTCCAAGCCCTTGCTGGTCCTCCATGTTCCCAACTCCTTCTCCCATCATCTCCTGGTCCTCTCCATGGTTTCTAATCATAAAATAATCATTAGGTAGAAAACCATTCTCAAAAGTAACATATAGCGAAGAACGTAGGAACGAGCTCACCTCTAAATTTAGACGTCGTGCACGAGCTCTAGTCATTGGACCTTGCAAGTCCAGAATTGGAGGAGTGTTGTGTGTATCCATAGGAGTGATGTCCTCATCATCCTTCCCCTCTTGAAGTGGAGTCGTCTTCGACTCGAGCTCATCCTCTTCTCCCAAGTATGGTTTCAAATCTGAAATGTTAAAAGTAGGACTAACCCCGAACTCGGGAGGCAACTCAAGTTTGTATGCATTATCATTAATCTTCTCAATTATTTTGAATGGACCATCAGCTCTAGGCATTAGTTTAGAGTTTCTCAATTCTGGAAATCTATCCTTCCTTAAGTGTAACCACACTAAATCTCCTACATCAAGCTTTACTTCCTTTCTACCCTTACTACCAGCAA
The DNA here is from genome assembly GCA_030378355.1 of Eleusine indica. Taxonomy (NCBI): domain Eukaryota; kingdom Viridiplantae; phylum Streptophyta; class Magnoliopsida; order Poales; family Poaceae; genus Eleusine; species Eleusine indica. The sequence goes on from CM059497.1 coordinate 31,003,447, forward strand.
TTTTATACTTTTCATTCATCTTTTCAATGCTAAGTCTAGTGGTCTCATGCATTTGCAAAATAAATTCAGCATGCTCCTTAGCATCAACATGAACTCTCTCATTAATAGGTAGAGGAAGTATATCAAGTGGAGTACGGGGATCAAAACCATACACTACCTTGAATGGACTTACCTTGGTAGTAGAATGTGTTGCCCGATTATAAGCAAACTCAACATGAGGTAAGCATTCTTCCCATTGCTTCAAATTTTTCTTCAAAATAGCTCGCAACATAGTACCCAAAGTGCGGTTCACAACCTCAGTTTGTCCATCAGTTTGTGGATGACAAGTTGTAGAAAATAGCAACTTTGTACCCAACTTATTCCAAAGCGTGCGCCAAAAATGACTCAAGAATTTTGCATCACGATCTGAAACAATAGTAGAAGGCATACCATGCACACGTACAATTTCTTTGAAAAAAAGATCAGTAATATAACTAGCATCATCAGTTTTATGACATGGTATAAAGTGTGCCATCTTGGAAAAACGATCCACAACAACAAAAATGCTATCGCTCCCCCTCTTAGTCCTAGGCAGTCCCAAAATAAAGTCCATAGAAATATCCGCCCAAGGAATAGAAGGAACAGAAAGTGGCATGTATAAACCATGTGGATTCAATCGGGACTTAGTTTTTTGACATGTAGTGCAGCGAGCAACAAAACGCTCAACATCTTTCCTCATCCTTGGCCAAAAGAAGTGTGTGGCCAAAATATCCTCTGTCTTCTTAGCACCAAAATGACCCATCAATCCACCTCCATGCGCCTCCTGCAACAACAAAAGACGAACGGAACCAACTGGAATGCATAGGCGATTAGCTCTAAACAAGAAACCATCATTCAACACAAATTTGTGCCAAGCACGACCTTCTTTACAGTGCAGCAATACATCTTTAAAATCAACATCAGCAACATATTGTTCTTTAATTGCCTCAAGTCCAAAAATTCTACAATCAAGTTGAGACAACAAAGTATATCGCCTAGATAAAGCATCAGCAATCACATTATCCTTCCCTTTCTTATGTTTAATAATATAAGGAAAAGACTCAATAAACTCAACCCATTTAGCATGTCTACGGTTCAAATTGCATAGAGAACGAATATACTTAAGTGATTCATGATCAGAATGAATAACAAATTCTTTGGGCAACAAATAATGACGCCACGTCTCTAAAGAACGTACAAGTGCATATAGTTCCTTATCATACGTCGAATAATTCAAAACAGGCCCAGTAATTTTCTCACTAAAGTATGCAACAGGTTTACCATCTTGCATCAAAACACCACCAATGCCTATACCACTAGCATCACATTCAAGCTCAAAAGTCTTATCAAAATTGGGTAATTGCAGCAATGGTGCATGTGTAAGTTTGTTCTTCAAAGCATCAAAAGACTCATGATGTACCTTACCAAAATAGAAGTCAACGCCCTTCTTTGTCAACTCATGCAATGGTGCAGCAATGGTGCTGAAATCTTTGACAAAGCAGCGGTAGAAACCTGCAAGACCAAGAAAACTGCTCACCTGTGTGATAGTTTTTGGTACAGGCCAGCTCTTTATGGCTTCAATCTTCGCCTCATCCACCTCAATTCCCTGTGGAGTCACAACATAGCCAAGAAAAGAGACTCGATCCATGCAAAAGGTGCACTTCTCAAGGTTACCAAATAAACGTGCAACTCGCAAAGTATCAAAAACAGCACGCAAATGAATCATATGATCATCCATGGATTTGCTATAAATTAAGATATCATCAAAGTAAACAACCACAAATTTGCCAATAAAAGGTCTTAAAACCTCATTCATCAAACGCATGAATGTACTAGGTGCATTAGTCAACCCAAAAGGCATTACTAACCACTCATACAACCCGAATTTGGTTTTGAAAGTTGTTTTCCATTCATCTCCAAGTTTCATTCTAATTTGATGGTAGCCACTACGCAAATCAATTTTAGTGAAAATTATAGCACCACATAACTCATCAAGCATGTCGTCTAGCCTAGAAATAGGATGACGATACCTAATAGTAATGTTATTAATGGCTCTACAATCTACACACATACGCCAAGAACCATCTTTCTTAGGAACCAAAAGTACAGGAGCAGCACAAGGACTAAGTGATTGACGAACATACCCACGATCCAAAAGGTCTTGGACTTGTCGTTGTATCTCCTTAGTCTCCTCAGGGTTGGTCCTATAAGCAGCACGGTTTGGTAAAGTAGCACCAGGAATCAAATCAATTTGATGCTCAATCCCTCTCAAAGGTGGCAATCCTGGGGGTATCTCAGCTGGGAAAACATCCTCATACTCCTGCAAAAGGTTAGTGACAGCAGGAGGCAAAGCACTAGAAGCAATATCACCAAGCGAAAACAAGGCTTGTTTGCATATCAAAGCATAGCAAATATCGTCAGTAGAAATTTCAGCAAGCTCAGATTTTGTGGCAAGACATGAACGACCTTGTAATTTAATTGCAGCACCCTTAGAACTTGAAGAATCATTAACATTACTTGGTGTAGAAGCAGAATTAACAGGTTGCTGAATTTCAGGGCTTTTATTTTTCAAACTAGCAGCTCGTTCTAAATCAGCTTGTACAATTTCAGCAGGGGTCATTGGTAACAAAGTAATGTTAGTTCCTTTATGCATAAAAGTGTACTTATTACTTTTACCATGGTGTACAACATCATTATCAAATTCCCAAGGTCTACCCAATAAAAGTGAACAAGCTTGCATGGGTACAACATCACAATCAACAGAATCCACATAGGAACCAATGGAAAAAGGAACTCTACAAGTTTGTATTACCTTAGCTTTTCCAGAGTCATTTAACCACTGAATGTAGTATGGATGTGGATGTGGGCGTGTGGTCAAATCAAGCTTCTTAACCACATCAGAACTCACCAAATTGTTGCAGCTTCCTCCATCAATGATGACACGTGCTCGACGGTTCTTGATGACGAAGAAAATCTGGAACAAGTTATGTCGCTGCATCATCTCGGGCTGCTGGATTTGTGTGCTAAGCACACGCTGCACAATAATATTCATGTAGCCCGTGGTATCTCCGCCTCCAAGAACGAGGTCACCGCTGGTGGCAGCGACATCCTCCTCCTCATCCTCCACATCGGAGGTGCTCATGTAACCGCCATCATCTGTCGCCACATATGCCCGCCTACTTGGGCAATCTTTCTGCACATGGCCAAGACCATGGCAGCGGTAGCACTGAATCCCTGTAGTGCGTCCCGTCGAAGCAACAGAGGAGGCACTACTAGCCGGTACCTGCATAGAATTTTTACCTGAGCGCGTAGAAGGGGCAGGGGCTGATCTTGGTGCTGCAGAAACAACACTAGCTGGTGGGGGCGGCCGGAAAGATGGCTTGGGCAGCCCCGAAGTCCCCGTCGGCCGTGGTGGGTAGAAATTCCTGGACTTGCTGTACTCCTCAAAAGCCTGAAAAAGTCCCTGTGATTCTTTCTCTTCAAGCATAGCATACTGGAAACACTGGTTGAGGGTATAAAATTCTTTATAATCAAGGATGTCCTGAATTTCTTTTCTCAAACCGGAATAAAAGCGGCAAATCTGATCCTCTACTTTTTCAACCACAGCACAACGAATCAATCCCTTCTGAAGCTCACTAAAATACTCCTGAACAGTTTTATCTCCTTGATCTAAACGCTGTAGTTTATTACGAATTTCTCTATAAAAAGAAGGAGGAACAAAACGATCACGCATTTCTACCTTAAGTTCTTCCCAAGTAGTAGGCAAATCGGTTTCAGCAGCTAGACCACTCCACCAAACAATAGCAAAGTCCTTAAACTCACTAGTGGCTTGTCTAACTCTATGTTGTTCAGGAACAAGGTGGGCATTAAATTTTTGTTCTACCGTCATTTCCCAATCAAGGTAAGCATCACCATCGTACTGACCCGAAAACGAAGGAATTGAAAACTTAATTTTAGCATACGGATCATCCGGAGCATGGTTACCTTGTGTGCGATGGTTGTGGTTGTGGAAACCACCCATACCTTGAGGGTTACGCTGCAAACGACATCGTAACCTTGCGGTCCTTGTAGCTGACCTATCGACGGTGCCATCAGCCTTATACACCGTTGCTTCATCATGATCGTCTTCAACGTCGTTGTTGGTGTTGGTGTTGGTGTTGGTGTTGTTGTTGTTGGTATTGTGAGCGGTCTCCAATTCGACAACCTGATCGGTTAGCTTAGAGACTCTCTTATCCAACCGCTCAATGCTTTCTCCCAGGTGAAGCTTGGTGACGGCGTCGGTGATGGCCCTGGTGATCGTCTCTGTCAAATCACTCTGAACAGCCTGCAAAGCCTTCTGTAACTGATTTTGGCTCACGCACTCATCCAATTTTGAGGGTGAAGCACCATCTCCATCGCTTCCTAACATCAGAAACACCAAAACAGGAAACAAAAAGTGAAGGTTATCCCTACAAAACTACTAAGCAGTGGTGCCTCTCAACACAGCAAAAGGAAGCTTCTTGCAAAGCTCTTACAAAGTTCTGAAAACAACAAAGCGAAGGATACCAGGGAGAAGTGTTCCACGATTGTAAGGTTTACAAAATAACCTATGTGCTGTCCAGAAGAAGTATGTAGAGCTAGGAAGGCCAAACATATATATATATATATATATATATATATATGAGTGGCACACAAATCAAAAACAGATAGTAAAGCTGAATAAGTGCCCAAGTAACTTGTCCGTAGTTGCTGGTCTAACTGTGTCCTAGAACAGTAGTGATAGCAAAGAAGAAACAAGGAGACAAAGGGACACAGTCGATAACAGGGGGCTTAGTGTAAAACAGCCAAACTCAGAAATTCCAGGGGCTAGATGGAGCACTAGTAGGAATCCCAAATTTCTTTTTTTTATTTTCTTTTTTTGATATTTTTTTCCAACTCATTAGCAAAGGGGGAGAAACCACAAAAAATTTCAGCTCAAACCGAGCTAGGACGTGGCCTACTGAAAATCTTGAAGTTTCAGAAAATGTCGGGTTTCAACTTGAATGAATTTTTTCTTTATCTTCCCGATTTGTTTTGAATTTTTTGACGAGGGCACACAGGACATAGCCTAGTGTGGGTATGCTCAACTTTTTGTCAAGAATCTCCTGTAAAAATTTCAGCCAAAACGGACAATCGAGCGAAAAGTTATGGCCGTTTTACCGAAGGGGTGTCGGAATCGGTTATGAAGAAACCCGGGGTTTGAGTGAAACCCGAGTCGGCTTGGGGTCGGGTAGGGATTTTTGTTTCGCGAGGTGGATGCAGCGGAAAGTGGAATATGTGAAAATTGGTCCGAGGTGGTGAGGGTAGGTTTAGGGTGGGATTAGGGTGGGCGTGTTGATCAATCAACCCTAGCACACAAAGCCGACAAAACCGAGGATGGTGAAGGGGATGGCGGCTAGGGTTGCAAGGGAAATGTTGACTTTTGCTAAGCCATATTAATAAATCATTCCCGGCACGGGGCCAGAAACGGTTCACTAATATGTCCCAGAGTCAAGTAGATAAAATCCGCAAGCGCACGGAGAATACCGCTGTAGCATTTCACCCGGAAGTATTCAGGGTATCGTATTTGTTTATCCCAAAGGAAGGTTATGATCAAGAAGCGTTACTAACATATAAGATCATGTTAACAATCAGCAAGGATATCTTAACCAAGACAGGCGGGTACATGATAATAACCGGGTAGTGTGACACACACAGAAGATTCCTACTAAATAAATAAAGTCTAGTGGAGGAAAGACTAGGCTAAGCTACTCCTACTATACATTCCTATACAGTTGCATAGCCTAAGTAGAATACATACAGACCCACACTCAGGTTCAGCAGTCAATAGTATAGCACTTCAGGCACGGACTTACCCCTGCATCCACAGGCGACTTCCGCCAAGAGCCTACGCACTAGCCTAGCGGGGAGGATTTCAAAGGACGGACAGGGCTGTCACCACCTGCCGCCTACCTCAACGAACCAGTAGACTAACGAATAATTGATGCAAATCAGTCACCCAAGTACCATACTTGCATGACCAAAGAGCACTCTGCCCCTCCGCGATTACTATTAACGAGGCAGAGTTACCGTACGAATACGATCACCAAACCCATGCTATACTTTATCAGCTAAAACTAAGCATAGAGACTATAACATATAAACTAGACTATAGTGACGGTATATAACTAGCATGACAATAGTAGTATAATAAATATAAACTACTATCACACAAGTAGACTATACTATCACATATATGGATCACAAAATCAAACAAGAAACTCATGACCCAAGCACAACTATATAGAAAAGATATATATATTGATAAGAGCAAAGTCTTACAAAAGGGAAAAGATACAAGAGCCATACCAATTCCAAGTGAAGACTTGGGACTAGAGAGCTCTAGACTCAGCCTAACTCCACTAAAACTCCAAGAACTACTACTAGCAAGAGAGGAATGCTTCTTGTGGTGTGTGTTGATTGTGAAGGCACACCCTCCTATTTATAGCCTCAATAGGTCGGCAAGGGAGCGTAACCGCCACGGAAGGCATCTCAAACCGTCATCAGGAGTCGCGGAGGAGCCAACACGTGGAAGCCCAGGCGGAGAGGTCGCCCGGCTGGGTCGGCCGACCTGACCAGGTCGGCCGACCTGGGGGTGGCCCCTCCTGGCCTGTGCTTTCTCCAGGTGGCTGTCCTGTGGGCCCTGACGTTGGTTTGCGCGGTATTGCTGGGAGTTACGTCGGTTAAGTACTGAAAATGGGCCCTTCAATCCGTGTGACGTCCATGTGGCGCTCTCTGATTGGTCGAAAGTGTGTTTTCTTGCCTTTTGAGGTGTTTCCTTCACATTTCCTCCTGCATGCATAAAGTTCTCCAAGTACAAGTGGAACTATATTATTGTGATAAAGCATGCGTGTATGAAATGCCAAATTCTCCTTTATTTGAGTATAGTTGACGGTTGAAAATGGTACTTAACAGCCGTCAACAAACTCCCCCAAGCTTACCCTTTGCTCGTCCCGAAGCAAAGATAAACTTAAGTTGTTGATCAGGAGTTGCTACAATGTCCTACTCCTCAATAATACTATGCGCACAACAAAGTACTCTTCCTAGAATTAAATATATTGGCGCATAACTTACCCATTTACCTTGACCCATGGGGCTTTTACACCTCATTGTCTTGGGCGGTTGAGAGATAGAACAATTGCAGGGCACCAATCACTTGCTCTAGATTCCGCTATGTTGTTCCGGAGGTTTTCAAAAGATTTTGAAAATAAAAACCAAGTTCCTCAAATGATTCTCTCGGATCACTCAATATGTGTATGATTCCTCACCGAGGCAAAGTGTTGCCTATAATCACCTACTTCTAAATATGGCTTTATGTGGAGCTCAAGGTAGGGATATATGAAGCACTCATGTTCACATAATATTGCTATGTCAAAAGACCGGATCCAAGAAAAACATCAATTCAAACAATCTTGATCAAGATGTGCAAGTGTGTGGGAGAACGGAGGAATGGTGGATGGGAGGAAATAACTCCTTTTTGAATTTTCCTTCTCTCTTTTGGAGTTTCTAGGCTATGGCTACCTTTTGCTTGCTCTCTTTTTTGAGCATTTTTTTTTCTTTTCTTTTCTTTTCTTTTTGCATAGCCATAGTCCTAGTTTGCAATGAATACTTTGAGAGAGGAATTTTGCAATGGATATATGGAGTGTTTCTTTCGATAGATGGATGGATAGTGGCTTTCTTCCGGTGTAGAAGAATAGCTCACGGTGGATATGGTGGATATGGTGGATGCTATCTTCTTGATTTAGAAGGATAGCTCATGGCGGTGGATGTGTGTACATGATCTTGATCAAGAAAGCATGAAAAGAGTTCTACTAGGGTCACAACAATTTTGACTAAGCTCAATGTGAAACAAGCAGCATATGTGTAAAGGTTTTCAAATGTAAACACTACATATGGCTGTGGTGGGAATTTCATCATTGAGGAACTTATCAATTTGTCATTTTGAAAAATAAAACTCCGGAATTCAAGCTTTACGTTGAGCAAGATCATAGCAGCCCTATCTATCATATCATACCTCTCAACAACTTAGAACTAGAGAATGCATATGCTACCCACAAGATTCAAGTTCAAGGCAAGATTTACCAACAAACCTAACTCTTGAGAGAGTACTAAGTTGTAAACTAGCATTAGAGAGGAATAAAGGACAGAGCAACTATTCATCATCTCAACATAGGAAAATTATACACATTCATACCGCGCATGAAAAGGGAAATATTTTTGTTCTTTTTATATTTTGCAAATTTTTATGGATTTTCAGATTTAGCAAATGCAAGAAATAAAGGGAAGGGGAAAGATATAAGTTACCGTGAGAAGGGGGGTCCTCCCCCAAGCTTGTTCTTGCTCATATCTGCTGGTTCGGGTCGTAGCCTTGGGAGCGGAAGAAGGCATCCCAATTGTTCTGATTCTGAGCCATCATCGCGTTCAGCTGGCGGAATTGGTTGTCGCTGAAATTCTGCCATTGCTGGGTGTCGGTGACATGTTGCGTGAGAGTTTGCTGCATGCTCTCGGTGCGCAAATCAATGTCATTCACCCTCCTTGTCAACTCGGCCATCCCATAGTTGAGTTCACGGAACCCACGGGATGAGAATGACCGAGTGGCAAAGAATGGCGGTCCGCTTGAACTTGATGACGTCTGCATGGGGTAATCGTACTGAGATTCCCATGCTTCGGCCTGCCATGTTGATGCACCCGCCTCGTCTTGTGGCGGGGGCTGCTCCCATACCGGATCTCCGGTCGGAGTGTGAAACTCCGGTGTAGGCTCCATATGCCTACGGGAACGTGTCGGTCGCCCTGAAACACTATGCCTGCGAACTTCTCCCACTGGCTCAAGTGGGAGGGTTAGTGCCCGACAGTGATACAAACGAAGACCTGGGTTAGGTAACGGGAATTCATTTGTATACCCGGGAAAGTGATAGATCAAGGTATTATTTGGACCATGTTTCAAAGTATGTCCTTGCACAAAATAGTCCTCGCCTAGAAATTCTCTATCTACCGTCAAATATTCAACATGAACATTCTCAAGCAGACCACACTTCTGCGCAATGCGAGTAACTAAAGAGGTGCACTCAATTGGCCCTGTCAACTTTATATTGTCTAACCATTGATCAATCATGCATTCCGCGGGTGACACCCTAATTTTCTTGACCATGGCATAAAGTATTTTCAATTCATCTTGCCGGACAACCCTAATGTCACCTCGAGGAAACAAGGTCATAGCCAACCACACATGCATAAATCTAAGTGTAGGATTATGGATGGCACTTGTTCTAGGCTTGGGACCCCACTCGTTTCCAGAAATCTTTTTCCAAAAACTTTCTTTATGGAACCCCTTTAGCGCTTTATCTAAGTCTAGCCTACATTTAGGATTTAGACCTAGCATAGCATGAAGATCACCCCATGTGACCAAACGCTTTTGCCCAAACAAGCGAAAAGAAATGCCTTCATCATACTTTCTAAGGGTGCATAAAAACTGCATAGTAAGCAAACGAGAACCCGGCTCATCTACTTCTACGAAATTTAGCCAACCCATAGTGCGAAAAATAGAGGCAAATTCTTCTCTCATACCTATTTTCTCGAGGAAGTCCGGATCGAAGCGTCGGGTGTGGGCGAATGGCCGTTCTCTCATGAGCGCGATGGCTTGGCCCTCGCGGTCATCCTTGATGTCGAGATGCTCCTCGGTGATGAGCAAGGCCGGCCTTTCCTCCGGAATTTCAGCTTCGGGGTCACCATGCCCCGGACTTGGTGTGAGCTCGACGGAGGATGCTTGACTCGTGCTTGCACGAGTGCTTTTTCTCCGCTTCATTCCGGCGACTTGCTTCATTCGTTTGAACATGGCTGCACATAAGAACAAACACAAGACAAGAACAAAAACAAGGTCGAACAAGTGTTCGGGTGAGCGTTAGTGAAAATGACAAACCCGAGCTTCTCCGAAATTGGTTTTCTTCTCACAACAACTTGCAAATGCACTAAAACAGAGGGGAAATATTTTTTTTTTTTTTTTTGGGTTTTTGGGGCTGTAGTAACGTTGAAGAACACGAAATTTTGGGAGAGCAACAAGTGAGCAAAGGAGGGGAGTGAAGGATGAGCTTGGAGTGGTGAAGCTCCTCCTCCTGGGCGGTTTATAGCCAAGGAAGCAAGATGGCCGTTAGAAAGGGACAGAGCAACGGCCATATAGCCGTTGGGAGAAAGGAGCACAGGAAAAGGTGGGGCCAGAGGGTCGGCCGACCCCACCAGGTCGGCCGACCTAGCAGGTGGGCCTCCTGGCAGCCCCCTTTTTCCTATGTGTTCCCCAACGGCTAGGGGATTTGTCCCCTGCTGCCTTTTTGCTCAAAAAGCTCGACAAAAAATCTTTTCAAAATGGAAAGCCCAAAAACCTATTTTCTAAATTTTCAAAAAAAATGCAAATGAGTTTTGAAAAATTCCAAGGTGGCTGGAAAAATTCAAAAATGCAGAAATGCAGTGGTCGGGAAAAATCAAAATGTGGTGGAAAGCAAATATGCAATTAAAAGAGCAAATATGGATAACTACCGGTTTAACCTCCCGGCGAGGACTCACCTTTTAAAGTCCGACGAGCGGGACTTTTCTCCGGCGTTCAGCTCGATGAAGCGTTGTCCGGTCCCGGAGATGAAGACACGGATGATGCTTCTTGTTTCATTTGCCACACCTTCTTGGTCTTTGTTGTGGTCGGTGGCTTCTCGGGCTTCGGAGGCTGCGGTTTTGCAGGCTTCACAGCCTGTTTCTTTGCAGACCTCGGAGGTTGCTGCCTTGTGGACTTCGGAGGCTGTTGCTTAATGTGTGACCTTTGCCTCCTTGCCTTCATCAGTTGTTGCTGTGCAGCCTTTTCCTTCTCAAGGAAGTTCTTCATGAATGTGATGAGGCTGTCCTTCTTTGGCGGAGTGACCTCCACTTCCTTGATGTTGCTTGGGTTCGGCCCGTACTTGATACGGATCATGTTGCACTGTTCTTTCCTTGGCCGAAAGTCAAACTTCTCCTCCTTGCCATTGATGTGGAAACGGATTTCTCCGGCTCCTACATCGATGCGAGCATCCGCAGTGCTGAGAAATGGGCGTCCCAGGATGAGCGGTGTGCTCTTCCCGACGTCCATGTCAAGCACTACGAAGTCGACGGGGATGAAGCAATCCCGGATTTTCACCGGAATATCTTCGGCGATCCCCGCCGGATAGCGGACCGTTGAATCGGCCAGCTGCAGCTGCATCGGCGTGGGGGATAGTGTGGTGTAGTTGAGCTTGTCGAAGACATCCTTCGGCATGACGCTCACACTTGCCCCAAGATCACATAAGGCATGGTCGAAGTTCTGTGTCCCGATCGAGCAGGTGATCGTGGGACACCCTGGATCTTTCTTCTTTTCAGGAAGCCGGTTGAGTATAGCAGCGCTACACTCTTCCGTCAGCTTGACGATTTCTGTGGTTGGTAGTGGGCGCTTGTTGCTGATAAGATCCTTGAGGTAGCGAGCGTACGTGGGTACTTGTATCGCATCCAGCAAGGGCACGTTGATGTGCAGCTTCTGGATCACCTCAATGAAGCGTGTGAACTGCTCGTCCACGGTGGGCTTCCTTCTTCTTTCAGGAAACGGCATGAGGTTCGTGTCATAGAACTCATGTGGGGCCGTTTTCCTGGGCGGCAGTTCTTCTTCTTCTGCCGGCTTCTCAGCTGATGTGTCCTTTCCTGCATGGTTAGGGTATGGCGGATCCCGAGTGGACTTACCTCCTCTCGTGGTAACCGCATTAACATTTTCTAAGGGGGTCTCGGGTTGCCCCGGGATTTTCCCCGACTCAGCAGTAGGAACAGCAGCAGCTAACTGAGCTAATTGGGTTTCTATCATTTTATTAAAGCTCAGCTGATTCTTGAGAGCAGAGGAAACACCCTCTATCTTAGTGTGGATGCTCTCAAGAGTCCTATCAGTGGTGGCAAGCTTTTTACTGATGTTATCATTAACCTTAGCTTGACCAAGCACAAGATCTTTCAAGGAGGGCTGATTATAACTGGAATTAAAACCAGAGAAGTTGCCAGAGTTACCTCCTTGGTAGTTGGGACGTGGTGGACCCCAACTTTGACCTCCTTGTGGACGGTAGCCGTTGTTGTTGTTGTTGCCCATGAACATTGCGTCCTCACGGGCCTCAGGGCAGTCATTGCCTGAGTGTCCCGTGTTGCCACAGACCTCGCAAGTCATACGAGCGTCTAGGGCTTTCACTTCTCCATTGGCTTGGTCGTCCATCTTCTTCATGAGAAGGTCAATCTTGGCGGCGAGCATGTCAACCTCCTTGACGGAGTGCATGCCTCGCTGGCGAGGTTGGATGCGCTCTTCATTCCAACCTTGGTTGGACACCATCTTCTCGATCAAATCTTTTGCCTTGCTTACAGTGAGCGAGAAGAAGGCTCCACCAGCAGCAGCGTCGAGGTGGTCGCGGGCCGACGGAGTAAGCCCGTTGTAAAAGTTCTGGATGATCAGCCAATCATCCATCCCGTGGTGGGGACATGCCAGGATGTACTCCTGGAGCCTCTCCCATGCCTCAGGAATCGACTCCTTCGACTCTTGCTGGAAGCTTGAGATCCTTCCGCGGAGGGCATTGGTCTTGCCCAGCGGAAAGAACTTTGCAAGGAACGCAGCTGAACACTTCTCCCAAGTGTTCACAGCTTCAGGGTTTGCATAGAACCACTGTCTCGCTCTCCCAAGGAGAGAGAACGGGAACAGTCGAAGGCGAACAGCGTCGGGGGTGACGTCCTTCATTTTGAACGTGTTGCAAATCTCCAGGAATTGCTGGAGATGAGCACTAGCGTCCTCATTGGCTTTCCCACAGAATGGGCTAGCCTGCACCATGGTGATGAGACCGGTCTTGATCTCGAAGTTCGCATCTCCCACAATGCCAGCTGGTCCCGTTGGGATGTTGGCAGCCGAGGGAGCGGAGAACTCGCGGAGGGTCTTGTCGGCCATTTGCTCAGAGCTCGATGGTGCGGGAATGACAGGTTCGATTAGCCGAGTCTCCTTACGAGGAGGGGTGAGCCTAGCTCGCGTCCTTCTCAGGAGTGACTCAGGATCTTCAGTGAAGTTTGTCGGCAAGTCGAAACCAGTCATACACTACCCTGTTTTCATACAAAATGCAGAAAACAAAGCAAGGTTAGCCTGCCTAGGAGATAGCCTTAATAATTGCAACACTACTATATACATTAGTAATTTTTCTTGAATCATACGCCGTCCCCGGCAACGGCGCCAGAAATGCTTGTTGACTTTTGCTAAGCCATATTAATAAATCATTCCCGGCACGGGGCCAGAAACGGTTCACTAATATGTCCCAGAGTCAAGTAGATAAAATCCGCAAGCGCACGGAGAATACCGCTGTAGCATTTCACCCGGAAGTATTCAGGGTATCGTATTTGTTTATCCCAAAGGAAGGTTATGATCAAGAAGCGTTACTAACATATAAGATCATGTTAACAATCAGCAAGGATATCTTAACCAAGACAGGCGGGTACATGATAATAACCGGGTAGTGTGACACACACAGAAGATTCCTACTAAATAAATAAAGTCTAGTGGAGGAAAGACTAGGCTAAGCTACTCCTACTATACATTCCTATACAGTTGCATAGCCTAAGTAGAATACATACAGACCCACACTCAGGTTCAGCAGTCAATAGTATAGCACTTCAGGCACGGACTTACCCCTGCATCCACAGGCGACTTCCGCCAAGAGCCTACGCACTAGCCTAGCGGGGAGGATTTCAAAGGACGGACAGGGCTGTCACCACCTGCCGCCTACCTCAACGAACCAGTAGACTAACGAATAATTGATGCAAATCAGTCACCCAAGTACCATACTTGCATGACCAAAGAGCACTCTGCCCCTCCGCGATTACTATTAACGAGGCAGAGTTACCGTACGAATACGATCACCAAACCCATGCTATACTTTATCAGCTAAAACTAAGCATAGAGACTATAACATATAAACTAGACTATAGTGACGGTATATAACTAGCATGACAATAGTAGTATAATAAATATAAACTACTATCACACAAGTAGACTATACTATCACATATATGGATCACAAAATCAAACAAGAAACTCATGACCCAAGCACAACTATATAGAAAAGATATATATATTGATAAGAGCAAAGTCTTACAAAAGGGAAAAGATACAAGAGCCATACCAATTCCAAGTGAAGACTTGGGACTAGAGAGCTCTAGACTCAGCCTAACTCCACTAAAACTCCAAGAACTACTACTAGCAAGAGAGGAATGCTTCTTGTGGTGTGTGTTGATTGTGAAGGCACACCCTCCTATTTATAGCCTCAATAGGTCGGCAAGGGAGCGTAACCGCCACGGAAGGCATCTCAAACCGTCATCAGGAGTCGCGGAGGAGCCAACACGTGGAAGCCCAGGCGGAGAGGTCGCCCGGCTGGGTCGGCCGACCTGACCAGGTCGGCCGACCTGGGGGTGGCCCCTCCTGGCCTGTGCTTTCTCCAGGTGGCTGTCCTGTGGGCCCTGACGTTGGTTTGCGCGGTATTGCTGGGAGTTACGTCGGTTAAGTACTGAAAATGGGCCCTTCAATCCGTGTGACGTCCATGTGGCGCTCTCTGATTGGTCGAAAGTGTGTTTTCTTGCCTTTTGAGGTGTTTCCTTCACATTTCCTCCTGCATGCATAAAGTTCTCCAAGTACAAGTGGAACTATATTATTGTGATAAAGCATGCGTGTATGAAATGCCAAATTCTCCTTTATTTGAGTATAGTTGACGGTTGAAAATGGTACTTAACAGCCGTCAACAGGAAACACTACTGACGACAAAAACACAAACTAAACCAGTGACTAAACAAGAACTAGGGCACAAACTCAACACTACGGACTCTGAAATTGAAATATGCAAAGACTAAACACGTGGTTTTGGTATTTTCTATGGACGATATGAAGAACACGAAAACAAAACTAAAGGGTAGTGCGAACCTGACGGTGCACTTGAAGCTCTGATACCACTTGATGTGAACAAGGGTTCTCGATCTTCCAAAAGGTTCTTGGTAAGTTGATTTGGTCGGAGGCGACACACAAATCGATCCGGCTTCACAACAGCACGTTCTAAACCCCGCAATCGCAGCATGACGTCTCCTCTGGTTATCAACCGTCCAAAATACGATTGACCTCGCCGAGAAGGCTAATCCCTGCCTGCGAATCAAGAACACAAGCAAGAACAACGAAGAATGCAACACAATTGTAGATGTATGATTAAACTCTCGAAGTTGGGGTCTCACAAACCGATGAACGGCGAAACTGTTTATGAATAGAATTGATCTAAGCAAAACCCCAACCCTAATGGTGCGGTGGCGGCTGTATATAAAAACCCTAGGGTCGTGCAAGACCCTCTGGACGCGACCCTAATTGGGCTCAACTAGATACAAAGCCCAAAGGCCAAAAATAGGCGACGCAGCACCGACACAGATTCTGGACTCTCTCTTGTTTTGACGATTTCTGATGACTCCGGATGAATTTTGACATGAGGCCGGCGGCATTGGAAAGGTCTTCTCCTTGTCTTTCTGTGCATATGTAGAACATCCAAATCCGAGTCCGTATGCGTCCTGGGCGACTATTTTAGTGCAGACTGGTCCTGGGCCCCGAAACAGACTCGAAATCGGTTTTGATTGGGCCTCCACTTTGGCTTCCAAGCCCTTGCTGGTCCTCCATGTTCCCAACTCCTTCTCCCATCATCTCCTGGTCCTCTCCATGGTTTCTAATCATAAAATAATCATTAGGTAGCAAACCATTCTCAAAAGTAACATATAGCGAAGAACGTAGGAACGAGCTCACCTCTAAATTTAGTCGTCGTGCACGAGCTCTAGTCATTGGACCTTGCAAGTCCAGAATTGGAGGAGTGTTGTGTGTATCCATAGGAGTGATGTTCTCATCACTAGCCTTATCAACCCAGGAAGATATCAACACTGAGACAACCTTGCTGATTCGAGCAGATGAACCTAATCGAGACTGTGTTCAAACACGGAAAATAGAGCTAGATTCAAGCTATTTATAGATAAAATCAACAGAGCGACTCGAGTAAAAGATCTAAACTATACTCATAAAACCTCCTAAAAATTGCAATAGATTGGGCTCAGCCAAGACAGTGTTGCAATCAAAAGTCGATAGATAAGCACAATAAAGATCTAATTATCGGATAACTAGCAATCCTAACGATAACAACTAGAATATCAAACAAATGAGAAAGTTCTAGTTGAGATTGATAGAATTACCGAGGTTGACTAATCCAAGTCTCTCGTCGAGATCGGAGCCGATGCAGCCCACACGAGACGAGGATTTCATTGAGTAGGAAAGGTTGACGATGCGCTGAATTGTATTGAATGAAGGTATTTTTTTCATACGGACCCTATTACATATTTATAACCCCATGCAAGGGGTTCTGACCCGATTCGATCAGGACTCTCAAAACTGACTCGATCTATTTCTAAACAAACTCTAAAATAAAAATTGAAAAAGATAAAATAAATCTATCAGGCCCACTTTATTTCCTTCGGCCGCTGAGCTTCGCTAATCTCCAGCCGATTCTCACCTTCGCACCGCTGACCACTAGGACTGTTCAAAATTTGATGTCAACACATTGACAAATGGCTCGTCCAATGTCGTTATTCTCAATGGCCACCGTATCACTGGCTAGAATCTATGGAGTATAGACAAGGTGAGTCCAAAGAATCAGGCCAAACTGTGACGTCGAGGAGATAAGGCCTTACGAGATGCCCATTCAATGTCATCATGCTCAATAGACACCGTATCACCAGTGAGAACTATCAAGTATGGACAAGGAATGGACCTATCGTGAGACATCATATCATAGACAAATGACTCGTCCAATGTCGTTATACTAGATAGCCATCCTATCACTGGCTAGAACCAATGGAGTATAGACAAAGCGAGTCAAAGAACCGGGCCAAACTATGACGTTGGTGCAGTTAGGCCTTACGAGATGCTCATTCAGTATCATCATGCTCAATAGACATCGTACCACCAGCAAGAACTATCGAGTATGGAACTGAGCCACTGTGAGACGTCCTATCGTGGACTAATGGCTTGTCCATTGTCGTTATACTCAATGGCCACCATATCACCAGCAAGAGCCGATGTAGTATAGACAAGGCGAGTCAAAACAATCAGGCCAAACTATGACGTCGATGAGATGGGGCCTTACGAGATGCTCATTCAATGTCATCTTGCTCAATAGACACTGTATCACCAGCGAGAACTATCGAGTATGGACAAGGAGTTGTCATATCCCAAAATTTCCCATTTTGGAATGTGAACCACTTTCATACAATACATTTGGATTTCTCAAATTTTTAGAATATTTACAAGAAACTTTGCAAAACAAAGATTTTATTTGAGCTGAACAAATTGCTCTATGTCACAAAAGTGTCCAGTTTTAAATAAAAACCTTTTAAAATAAGTAAAATCATTTTATTTTACTTGATTTCAATATTTTGTCATTTTTGGATTCCATGTTAATTTGAGAAAATTGAAATCCTTTCAATCAAATTTTTTGAATGTACATTCTATTCTCCAAAATGGGTTCAACTATCCATGTCTCATTGACTCACGTGTATGCATCGTCGAACACCGACTTCCAAACCTATTTCATCACATTGTATCTCTGTTCATCAAATGTTTCACCCTACACGTCGTTGATGTATCTAGATTCATTTTCATCCTTATTCATTTTTCCTACTGCATCAAAGTACCTAAACGTGAAGCCTTCCATATTTACCCCACCTTCCATAAATATTTCTATGGAAAGAAACCCCTCCTTCCATAAACACTACTATGGAAAGTAAACTCACCTTCCATAAACATTTCTATAGAAAGAAACTCCACCTTCCATAAACACTTTTATGGAAGGAACAAGAGAATAAATTGCCTTTAATAATACATTTATTCTTCATAATTCTATTTCCATATTCCTCCCCCCACCTGGCCCACCTCTCCTATAAATACTAGGGTCCCTCCCACGTCCTCCCCACCCCCCTCAAACCCTCAGCACGTCGCCAGGCTGCCACCACGCCAACCTGTCCTCGCGTCCAGCAACAGTTCTGCCGGTTGGCTTTGGCGTTCCTGGTGATCCACCCATGCAAATGTCGCCAAATTTTACATGGAGGTTCGCCCAGATGTTCCCTACAACATATCCAAAAGTCAAAGCCATTGGACATAGGATGCCTCCGGGATCTGCATCGCAATGGCAGCTGCTCTCTGATCTGGGCGAAACTAGCGCGCGTGACGGTAAATCCATCCCATTTTCTCCAAATCCAGAGATGGTCTTGTTGAAACCTATACTCCTGCTAGTGTTCCAGGGTCTTGTGATCATCTCCACCAGAGGGTTCCCCTAGAACGGCCATGGTGAGACCAGGAATGCAATCTGTTCTCAATCTGCCGCTGGACGACCTCCCCATGATGCAGCCAACCGATCTCCAGTATAGGTGATTTCTAATCCAATTCACCTTGCGTTTGACATGTCCCATATCACTAGGAATAATTCTGTTCAAATTATTCCTTGATAATTAAACCAAATCAATGGGAACACGCACATATATTTTGCACTATCTGTGCGCAGCTGCAATCCTTGCAGCTTTAACCTTGCATATCTTTTGATCCACAACCCCGATTTAGATGAATCTTCTACCTACATTCTTGTCTCCAACTAAACTATCTAATTGCAACCTTTGTTCAAGCATACCCAATTGTTTCATACCTTGCATTGTGTAATTATTGTGTATATGCTTTGTATCTCTTGTGTGGATAGGATTTTTATGCACGGGAATTGTACGAGGATGAAGATCAAGATTTGTTATCACTGAGTAGAAACATCTAATTTCAGGCAAGTGTCCTTGATGCTTTTTGTACCTATTGTGAATGTTACTTTAGGATTCCATGCTTGTGTCAATTGATTGGGAACCTACTGTTAGGGTTTACTTGTATTGTTCTATCTTGTCCTTGTTGCTGTGAACTAGAGTTTTATCTATTAATGGGTAGACATGTTTAGTTGCTTACTGGGTTGTTGGGTCCAATTTAATGTTGACTAATGAACAATATCACATGGGAAAGGATGGGTAATCCTTTTAGCAACATGGACTTAGGGATCTATGCAAGCCGGATGGAATGGATGTGGTGCTGTGGGCACATGGTTGGTTGTGGTAGGCTTGTTGTAGATCCTAGGAACCGGTTCTTGGAGCGGTAACCTAGGACAACAGTGTCATCACAAGGCTGCTATGGAACAGCTTGGCTGATTATTTAGGAGTTCTCCCGGTGTCGGTGCAGCATTTGGTGGAGCGGGGAATGGAAGTCAAGAGGACTGTCCTTGTATCCGAATGGCTCAAGAGGGGGCTCCTAGGGTGATGGGCCGCTTGTTGATGGGCTATCACTTATGAACGGGAGTGGAACCTTAATGTCTAGCATGTACTAGGAGACCCTTTGTAAAAGCCTCGTAGTGATCTCCTGGCCGCACACCTAAGGAAGTGTGCTAGTATTTGGCCGGCATGGCAACATGGAGACACTAGTTCACCTTTCAACAGGGGACGAAATCACGACTTGTGGGTAAAGTGGCGCAAGCTCTGCAGAGCGTAAAACTGTCATGACAGCCATGCTCACGGTCACGAGCGGCCTGGATCCCTCACGAGATTAGTTGGTGGTTTATGAATGGTTATGGTTGGGAATGGTGGGTTGGTGGTTTGGATTGGACTTGGCTTGAGTAGCACCTTGTGGATTGATGGTTGGGATGACCTCACCTAGTAATTAGGATGCTTAGTAAATTAAAAGCTCATGCAATAAACCCCCATAAGCCTTCCTTTTCTTTAGCCTCATGTCATCTTTTCCCCTACTTGCTGAGTACAATATGTACTCACCCTTGCTATATCCCACATTCCTGCTCAGCTACAGGAGAACGTTGGTACAACGATGAAGACAATGGAGAAAAGCTCTAAGTCTGCAGTCTTCCGGTCGACTTTCTGTGGGAGCGGAAGGACACCAACGCTTAGTTATTCCACTACAATGCAATCTTTTACTTTTGACCTACGAGTCACCTTTGTAATAATGTTATCGATTTAATAAAGATATTGTTCTTCTATCACAATAATTGTCCTGTGTGCGTGAAAACTTGATCCTGGGCACGCATACGGATGCATTTGGTTTCGGTCATTGAAACCGGGTGTGACAAGATTGTCATATCCCAAAATTTCCCATTTTGGAATGTGAACCACTTTCATACAATACATTTGGATTTCTCAAATTTTTAGAATATTTACAAGAAACTTTGCAAAACAAAGATTTTATTTGAGCTGAACAAATTGCTCTATGTCACAAAAGTGTCCAGTTTTAAATAAAAACCTTTTAAAATAAGTAAAATCATTTTATTTTACTTGATTTCAATATTTTGTCATTTTTGGATTCCATGTTAATTTGAGAAAATTGAAATCCTTTCAATCAAATTTTTTGAATGTACATTCTATTCTCCAAAATGGGTTCAACTATCCATGTCTCATTGACTCACGTGTATGCATCGTCGAACACCGACTTCCAAACCTATTTCATCACATTGTATCTCTGTTCATCAAATGTTTCACCCTACACGTCGTTGATGTATCTAGATTCATTTTCATCCTTATTCATTTTTCCTACTGCATCAAAGTACCTAAACGTGAAGCCTTCCATATTTACCCCACCTTCCATAAATATTTCTATGGAAAGAAACCCCTCCTTCCATAAACACTACTATGGAAAGTAAACTCACCTTCCATAAACATTTCTATAGAAAGAAACTCCACCTTCCATAAACACTTTTATGGAAGGAACAAGAGAATAAATTGCCTTTAATAATACATTTATTCTTCATAATTCTATTTCCATATTCCTCCCCCCACCTGGCCCACCTCTCCTATAAATACTAGGGTCCCTCCCACGTCCTCCCCACCCCCCTCAAACCCTCAGCACGTCGCCAGGCTGCCACCACGCCAACCTGCCCTCGCGTCCAGCAACAGTTCTGCCGGTTGGCTTTGGCGTTCCCGGTGATCCACCCATCCAAATGCCGCCAAATTTTACATGGAGGTGCGCCCAGATGTACTCTACAACATATCCAAAAATCAGCAGAATTGGATATTGTATGCCTCTGAGATCTGCATCGTAATGACAGCTGATCCCTGATCTGGGCGAATCCAGCATGCGGCGGTAAAACCATCACCTTTCCTCCCAATCCAGAGATGTTCTTGATACAAATGACACTCTTAATTGTGTCCCAGGGTCTTTTGATCATCTCCACCATTGGGTTCTTCTAGAACGGCCATGGTACAACGAGGAACGCGATCCGTGCTCGATCTGCTGCTGGATGACCGCATCATGATGCAGCCAATTGATTTCCAGTATAGGTGACTTCTGAACCAATTCACCTTGCATTTCACATGTTCCACGTCACTAGGAATATTTTTGTTCAAATTATTCCTTGAGAACCAGAGCCAGTCATTGGGAACACGCACATAGGTTTTGCACTATCTGCGCAGCCGTAGTCTCTGTAGCTTTAACCTTGCATATCTTTTGATCCGCAACCTTGATTTAGATATGTCTTCCGCCTACATTCTTGTATCCAAATAAACTTTCCAATTTTAACCTTTGTTCAACCCTACCCAATTGTTCTATATCTTGCATTGTGTATTTATTGTATGTATGCTTTATATGTCTTGCGTGAATAGGATTTTTATGCACGGGAGTCGTACGAGGACCAAGATCAAGATTTGTTATCACTGAGCAGCAACCCACGAAGGATGAGGGCAAGTGTTCTTGATGCATTTTGATCCTATTATGAATATTATTTTAGAACTGCATGCTTGTGTCAAATTAATGGGTACCTATTGTTAGGGTTTTCCTAGTATTGCTTTATCCTTTTCCCTGTCGCCTTGAACTAGTTGGTCGATTGGTTATGGGTATATAATGCTTAGGTTGTTTGTGGAATGTTGGGTTAATATTAATCTTGATTAATGAACTATATCACTTCATGGGTGGAATGGTAATTTATGTTAGCAACATGGACTTAGGGATCTATGCAAGCCGGATGGAATGGATATGGTGCCGTAGGCACGTGGTTGGTGGTGGTAGGCTTGTTGTAGATCCTAGGAACTGGTTCTTGGAGCGGTAACCCAGGACAACTGTGCCATCACAAGGCTGCTATGGAACAGCTTGGCTGATTAATTAGGAGTTCTCCCGGTATCGGTGCAGCATTTGGTGGAGCGGGGAATGGAAGTCAAGAGGACTGTCCTTGTATCTGAATGGCTCCAGAGGGGGCTACTGGGGTGATGAGCTGCTTGTTTGATGGGCTATCACTTATGGACGGGAGTGGAACCTTAGTGGCAAGCATGTACTGGGAGACCCTTTGTAAAAGCCTCGTAGTGATCTCCTGGCCGCACACCTAAGGAAGTGTGCTAGTGCTTGGTCGGCATGGCAACATGGAGATTCTAGCCCACTTGGTAACAGGGGACGAAATCATGACTTGTGGGTAAAGTGGCACAACCTCTGCAGGGTGTAAAAGTGTCATGACAGCCGTGCTCACGGTCACGAGCAACCTGGATCCCTCATAAGATTAGTTGGTTATGGGATGGAATGGTTGGTATTGGTGGATGGGATTGGACTTGAGTTGGATAGGACCCCGTGGTTTGATGGTTGGGATCACCTCATCTAGTAATTAGGATGCTTAGGAAATTAAAAGCTCATGCAATAAACCCCATTAAGCCTTTCTTATCTATAGCCCCATGTCATCTTTTCCCCCACTTGCTGAGTACGACATGTACTCACCCTTGCTCTATCCCACATTGCTGCTCAGCTACTGGAGAAGGATGGTATAACCATGAAGACAATGAAGGGGACTAGGCATGTGGTCTTCCGGTCGACTTCCTGTGGGAGCTGAAGGACGCCAACGCTTAGTTTTTCCGCTGCAATGTAATCTTTTACTATGGGTCACCTTTGTAATAATGTTATTGATTTAATAAAGATATTGTTCTTTTTATCAAATTAGTTGTCCTGTGTGCGTGAAAACTTGATCCTGGGCACGCATACAGATGTATTCGGTTTCGGTCATTGGAACCGGGTGTGACAGGAGTGGACCTACCATGAAACATCATATCATCGCCTAAAGGCTCATCCAATGTCGTTATACTCGATGGCCACCGTAACATCGGCTAGAACCAATGGAGTATAGACAAGGCAAGTCCAAACAACCAGGACAAATTGTGACATCGGTGCGATTAGGCCTGATGAGATGCTCATTCAATGTTATCGTGCCCAAAAGACACCATATCACTAGCGAGAACTATCTTGTATGGACAAGGAATGGAGCTACTGTGACACATTCTCTCATCGACTAATGGCTCGTCCAATGTTGTTATACTCAATGGCCACCATATCAACGGCTAGAACCGATGGAGTATAGACAAGGCGAGTCAAAATAATCAGGCTAAACTGTGGCATCAATGAGATGAGGCCTTACGAGATGCTCATTCAATGTCATTATGCTAAATACACACTGTATCACAAGCGAGAACAATCAAGTATGCACAACGAATGGACCTACCGTGAGACATAAAATCATCGCCTAATGGCTCATCCAATGTCATTATACTCGATGGCCACCGTATCACCGGCAAGAACCAATGGAGTATCTACAAGGCGAGTCCAAACAATCAGGCCAAACTGTGACGTCGATGAGATGAGGCCTTACGAGATGCTCATTCGATGTCATCATGCCAAATAGACACCGTATCACCAGTGAGAACAATCGAGTATGCACAAGGAATGGTCCTACCGTGAGACATCACATCATCGCCTAGTGGCTCATATAATGTCATTATACTCGATGGCCACCGTATCACCTGCAAGAACCGATGGAGTATAGACATGGCGTGTCAAAACAATCAAGCTAAACTGTGACGTCGATGAGATGAGGCCTTACGAGATGCTCATTCAATGTCATCATGCTCTATAGACACCATATCAGTAGCGAGATATTGAGTATCTACAAGGAATGGGGCTATCATGAGACATTGTATCAACGACTAATGGCTCATCCAATGTCATTTTACTCGATAGCCACCATATCACTGGCTAGAACCGATGGGTTATAGACAAGACGAGTCAGAACAATCGGGCCAAACTGTGACGTTGGTGCGATTAGGCCTTAGGAGGTGCTCATTCAATGTCATCATGCTCAATAGACACCATATCACCAGCGAGAACTATCGAGTATAGACAAGAAATGGAGCTATCATGAGACATCGTATCATTGACAAATGGCTGGCCCAATGTTCTCATACTCGATGGCCACCATATCACCGGCTAGAACCAATGAATTATAGACAAGGCGAGTCCAAACAACTAGGCCAAACTGTGACGTCAGTGCGATTAGGACTTATGAGATAATCATTGAATATAATTTCATCATGCTCAATAGACACCGTATCACCAGCAAGAACTATCGAGTATGGACAAGGAATGGATATACCGTGAGACATCGTATCGTCGACTAATGGCTCGTCCTATGTTGTTATATTCGATGGCCACCATATCACCGGCTAGAACCGATGGGGTATAGACAAGGCGAGTCAAAACAATCGGGCCAAACTGTGACCTCGATGAGATGAGGCATTATGAGATGCTCATTCAATGTCATCTTGCTCAATAGACACCGTATCACTAGCGAGAACTATCGAGTATGGACAAGGAATGGACCTACTGTGAGACATCATATCATCGCCTAATGGCTCATCCAATGTCGTTATATTTGATGGCCACCGCATCACAGGCTGGAACCAATGGAGTATAGACAAGGCGAGTCCAAACAACTGGGACAAACCACGACGTTGGTGCGATTAGGTCTTACGAGATGCTCATTCACTGTCATCATGCTCAAAAGACATCGTATCACCAGCGAGAACTATCTAGTATGGACAAGGAATGGAGCTACCGTGACACATCCTATCATCGACTAATGGCTCGTCCAATATTGTTATACTCGATGGCCACCAAATCACCTGCTAGAACCGATGGAGTATAGACATGGCGTGTCAAAACAATCAGGCCAAACTATGACATCGATGAGATGAGACCTTACGAGATGCTCATTCAATGTCATCATGCTCAATACACACCATATCAATGGAGCTATCGTGAGACATTGTATCGTCGATTAATGGCTCGTCCAATGTCGTTATACTCGATGGCCACCATATCACTGGCTAGAACTGATGGAGTATAGAGAAGGCGAGTCAAAACAATCAAGCCAAACTGTGATGTTGGTGCGATTAGGCCTTACGAGATGCTCATTCAATGTCATCATGCTCAATAGACACCATATCACCAGTGATAACTATCGAGTATAGAAAAGAAATGGAGCTATCATGAGACGTTATATCATCGACAAATGGTTCATCCAATGTCGTCATACACGATGGCCACCGTATTACTGGCTAGAAACAATGAATTATGGACAAGGCGAGTCCAAACAACCGGGCCAAATTGTGATGTCAGTGCCATTAGGCCTTACAAGATACTCATTCAATATAATGTCATCATGCTCAACAGACACCGTATCACTAGCGAGAACTATCGAGTATGGACAAGGAATATACCATGAGACATCGTATCATCGACTAATAGCTCGTCCTATGTCGTTATACTCGATGGCCACCATATCACCAGCTAGAACCGATGGAGTATAGACAAGGCGAGTCAAAACAATCAGGCCAAACTATGACGTCGATGAGACGAGGCATTACGAGATGCTCATTCAATGTCATCTGGCTCAATAGACATCGTATCGCTAGCGAGAACTATCGAGTATGGACAAGGAATGGACCTACCGTGAGACATCATATCGTCGCCTAATGGCTCTTCCAATGTCGTTATATATGATGGCCACCATATCACTAGCTAGAAACAATGAATTATGGACAAGGCGAGTCCAAACAACCGGGCCAAACTGTGATGTCAGTGCCATTAGGCCTTACAAGATACTCATTCAATATAATGTCATCATGCTCAACAGACACTGTATCACCAGCGAGAACTATCGAGTATGGACAAGGAATATACCATGAGACATCGTATCATCGACTAATAGCTCGTCCTATGTCGTTATACTCGATGGCGATCATATAACTAGCTTGAACTGATGGAGTATAGACAAGGCGAGTCAATACAATCAGTCCAAACTGTGACGTCGGTGAGATGAGGCATTACGAGATGCTCATTCGATGTCATCTTGCTCAATAGACACCATATCAGTAGCGAGAACTATCGAGTATGGAAGAGGAATGAAACTACTGTGAGACATCATATCATCGCCTAATGGCTCATCCAATGTCGTTATATTTGATGGCCACCGCATCAGAGGATAGAACCAATGGAGTACAGACAAGGCGAATCCAAACAACCGGGACAAACCGTGATATTGGTGCGATTAGGCCTTACGACATGCTCATTCAATGTCATCATGCTCAAAAGACACCATATCACCAACGAGAACTATCTAGTATGGACGACGAATGGAGCTACCGTGACACATCCTATCATTGACTAATGGCTCGTCCAATGTTGTTATAATCGATGGCCACCATATCACCTGCTAGAACCGATGGAGTATAGACATGGCGTGTCAAAACAATCAGGCCAGACTATGACGTCGATGAGATGTGGCCTTATGAGATGCTCATTCAATGTCATTATGCAAAATAGACACCGTATCACCCGTGAGAACTATCAAGTATGCACAAGAAATGGAGCTATCGTGAGACACCATATCGTCGCCTAATGGCCCATCCAATATCGTTATACTTGATGGCCATCGTATCACCGGCCAGAACCAATACAGTATAGACAAGGCAAGTCCAAACAACCTGGACAAACTGTGAAATTGGTGCGATTTGGCCTTACAAGATGCTCATTCAATGTCATCATGCTCAATAGACACCGTATCACCAGCTAGAACTATAGAGTATGGACAAGGAATGGAGATACCGTGAGACATTGTATCATCGACTAATAGCTCATCCTATGTCGTTATACTCGATGGCCACCACATCACCAGCTAGAACCGATGGAGTATAGACAAGGCGAGCCAAAACAATCAGGCCAAACTATGACGTCGATGAGACGAGGCATTACGGGATTCTCATTCAATGTCATCTGGCTCAATAGACACCATATCGCTAGCGAGAACTATCGAGTATGGACAAGGAATGGACCTACCGTGAGACATCATATCGTCGCCTAATGGCTCTTCCAATGTTATTATATATGATGGCCACCGTATCACCGGCTAGAAACAATGAATTATGGACAAGGCGAGTCCAAACAATCGGGCTAAACCATGACGTCAGTGCGATTAGGCCTTACGAGATATGCATTCCATATAATGTCATCATGCTCAATAGACACCGTATCACCAGCGAGAACTATCGAGTATGGACAAGGAATGGAGCTACCGTGACACATCCTGTCGTCGACTAATGGCTCATCCAATATTGTTATACTCGATGGCCACCATATCACCAGCTAGAACCGATGGAGTATAGACAAGGCGAGTCAAGACAATCAGTCCAAACTATGACGTCGATGAGATGAGGCATTACGAGATGCTCATTCGATGTCATCTTGCTCAATGGACACCATATCACTAGCGAGAACTGTCGAGTATGGACAAGGAATGGACCTTTCATGAGACATCATATCGTCGCCTAATGGCTCATCCAATGTCGTTATATTCGATAGCCACCGCATTAGAGGATAGAACCAATGGAGTATAGACAAGGCGAGTCCAAAGAACCGGGACAAACCATGATGTTGGTGCGATTAGGCCTTATGAGATGCTCATTCAATGTCATCATGCTCAAAAGACACTGTATCACCAACGAGAACTATCTAGTATAGACGAGGAATGGAGCAACTGTGACACATCCTATCATTGACTAATGGCTCGTCCAATATTGGTATACTCGATGGCCACCAAATCACCTGCTAGATCCGATGGAGTATAGACATGGCGTGTCAAAACAATCAGGCCAAATTATGACGTCGATGAGATGAGACCTTACGAGATGCTCATTCAATGTCATCATGCTCAAAAGACACCATATCACCAACGAGAACTATCTAGTATGGACGACGAATGGAGCTACCGTGACACATCCTATCATTGACTAATGGCTCGTCCAATGTTGTTATAATCGATGGCCACCATATCACCTGCTAGAACCGATGGAGTATACACATGGCGTGTCAAAACAATCAGGCCAAACTATGACGTCGATGAGATGTGGCCTTATGAGATGCTCATTCAATGTCATTATGCTAAATAGACACCGTATCACCCGTGAGAACTATCAAGTATGCACAAAAAATGGAGCTATCGTGAGACACCCTATCGTCGCCTAATGGCCCATCCAATATCGTTATACTTGATGGCCATCGTATCACCGGCCAGAACCAATACAGTATAGACAAGGCAAGTCCAAACAACCTGGACAAACAGTGAAATTGGTGCGATTTAGCCTTACAAGATGCTCATTCAATGTCCTCATGCTCAATAGACACCGTATCACCAGCTAGAACTATAGAGTATGGACAAGGAATGGAGATATCGTGAGACATTGTATCATCGACTAATGGCTCATCCTATGTCGTTATACTCGATGGCCACCACATCACCAGCTAGAACCGATGGAGTATAGACAAGGCGAGCCAAAACAATCAGGCCAAACTATGACGTCGATGAGACGAGGCATTACGGGATTCTCATTCAATGTCATCTGGCTCAATAGACACCATATCGCTAGCGAGAACTATCGAGTATGGACAAGGAATGGACCTACCGTGAGACATCATATCGTCGCCTAATGGCTCTTCTAATGTTATTATATATGATGGCCACCGTATCACCGGCTAGAAACAATGAATTATGGGCAAGGCGAGTCCAAACAATCGGGCTAAACCATGACGTCAGTGCGATTAGGCCTTACGAGATACGCATTCCATATAATGTCATCATGCTCAATAGACACCGTATCACCAGCGAGAACTATCGAGTATGGACAAGGAATGGAGCTACCGTGACACATCCTGTCGTTGACTAATGGCTCATCCAATATTGTTATACTCGATGGCCACCATATCACCAGCTAGAACCGATGGAGTATAGACAAGGCGAGTCAAGACAATCAGTCCAAACTATGACGTCGATGAGATGAGGCATTACGAGATGCTCATTCGATGTCATCTTGCTCAATGGACACCATATCACTAGCGAGAACTGTCGAGTATGGACAAGGAATGGACCTTTCGTGAGACATCATATCGTCGCCTAATGGCTCATCCAATGTCGTTATATTCGATAGCCACCGCATTAGAGGATAGAACCAATGGAGTATAGACAAGGCGAGTCCAAAGAACCGGGACAAACCATGATGTTGGTGCGATTAGGCCTTATGAGATGCTTATTCAATGTCATCATGCTCAAAAGACACCCTATCACCAACGAGATCTATCTAGTATAGACGAGGAATGGAGCAACTGTGACACATCCTATCATTGACTAATGGCTCGTCCAATATTGGTATACTCGATGGCCACCAAATCACCTGCTAGATCCGATGGAGTATAGACATGGCGTGTCAAAACAATCAGGCCAAACTATGACGTCGATGAGATGAGACCTTACGAGATGCTCATTCATGTCATCATGCTCAATAGACACCATATCAATAGCGAGATATCGAGTATGGACAAGGAATGGAGCTATCGTGAGACATCGTATCGTTGATTAATGGCTCATCCAATGTCGTTATACTCGATGGCCACCATATCACCGGCTAGAACTGATGGAGTATAGACAAGGCGAGTCAAAACAATCAGGCCAAACTATGATGTTGGTGCGATTAGGCCTTACGAGATGCTCATTGCTCAATAGACACCATATCAGCAGCGATAACTATCGAGTACAGAAAAGAAATGGAGCTATCATGAGACATTGAATCATCGACAAATGGCTCATCCAATGTCGTCATACTCGATGGCCACCATATTACTGGCTAGAACCAATGAATTATGGACAAGGCGAGTCCAAACAACCGGGCCAAACTATGATGTCAGTGCGATTAGGCCTTACAAGATGCTCATTCAATATAATGTCATCATGCTCAATAGACACCGTATCACCAGCGAGAACTATCGAGTATGGACAAGGAATGTCGATACCGTGAGACATCGTATCAGCGACTAATGGCTCGTCCTATGTCGTTATACTCGATGGCCACCATATCACTGGCTAGTACTGATGGAGTATAGAGAAGGCGAGTCAAAACAATTGGGCCAAACTATGACGTCGATGAGATGAGGCATTATGAGATGCTCATTCGATGTCATCTTGCTCAATAGACACCATATCACTAGGGAGAACTATCAAGTATGGATAAGGAATGGACCTATCGTGAGACATCATATCGTCGCCTAATGGCTCATCTAATGTCGTTATATTCGATGTCCACCACATCACAGGCTAGAACCAATGGAATATAGACAAGGCGAGTCCAAACAACCAAGGCAAACCGTGACGTTTGTGTGATTAGGCCTTGCGAGATGCTCATTCAATGTCATCATGCTCAAAAGACACCGTATCACCAACGAGAACTATCTAGTATGGACAAGGAATGGAGCTACCGTTACACATCCTATTGTCGACTAATGGCTTGTCCAATGTTGTTATAATCGATGGCCACAATATCACATGCTAGAACCGATGGAGTAAAGACATGGCGTGTCAAAATAATCAGGCCAAACTGTGATGTCGATGAGATGAGTCCTTATAAGATGCTCATTCAATGTCATTATGCTAAATAGACACCGTATGACCTGCGAGAACTATCAAGTATACACAAGGAATGGAGCTACCGTGATACATCATATCATCTCCTAATGGCTAATCCAATGACGTTATACTCGATGGCCATCGAATCACCGGCCAGAACCAATGGAGTATAGACAATGCGAGTCCAAACAACCGGGATAAATATGACGTTGGTGTGATTAGGCCTTACGAGATGCTCATTCAATGTCATCATGCTCAATAGACACCGTATCACCAATGAGAACTATCGAGTATGGACAAGGAATGGAGATACCGTGAGACATCGTATCGTTGACTAATGGCTCGTCCAATGTCGTTATACTCGATGGCCACCATATCACCAGCTAGAACCGATGGAGTATAGACAAGGCCAGTCAAAACAATGTGGCTAAACTATGACGTCGATGAGACGAGGCATTACGAGATGCTCATTCAATGTCATCTGGCTCAATAGACACCGTATCACTAGCGAGAACTATCGAGTATGGACAAGGAACGGACCTACCGTGAGACATCATATCGTCGCCTAATGGCTCTTCCAATGTCGTTATATATGATGGCCACCGTATCACCGGCTAGAAATAATGAATTATGGACAAGGCGAGTCCAAACAATTGGGCCAAACTGTGACATCAGTGCGATTAGGCCTTACGAGATACTCATTCAATATAATGTCATCTTGCTCAATAGACACCGTATCACCAGCGAGAACTATTAAGTATAGACAAGGAATGTCCATACCGTGAGACATCGTATCATCGACTAATGGCTCGTCCTATGTCATTGTACTCAATGGCCACCATATCACCAGCTAGAACCGATGGAGTATAGACTAGGCGAGTCAAAACAATCAGGCTAAACTGTGACGTCGATGAGATGAGGCATTACGAGATGCTCATTCGATGTCATCATGCTCAATAGACACCATGTCACTAGCGAGAACTATCGAGTATGGACAAGGAATGAACCTACCGTGAGACATCATATCGTCGCCTAATGGCTCATCCAATGTCGTTATATTCAATGGCCACCGCATCAGAGGATAGAACCAATGGAGTATAGACAAGGCGAGTCCAAACAACCGGGACAAGCCGTGACGTTGGTGCGATTAGGCCTTACGAGATACTCATTCAATGTCATCATGCTCAAAAGACACCATATCACCAACGAGAACTATCTAGTATGGACGAGGAATCGAGCTACCGTGACACATCCTATCATCGACTAATGGCTCGTCCAATGTTGTTATAATCGATGGCCAACATATCACCTGCTAGAACCGATGGAGTATAGACATGGCGTGTCAAAACAATCAGGCCAAACTATGACGTCGATGAGATGCTCATTCAATGTCATTATGCTAAATAGACACCATATCACCCGCAAGAACTATCAAGTATGCACAAGGAATGGAGCTTCCATAAGAGATCATATCGTCACCTCATGGCCCATCCAATGTCATTATACTCGATGGCCATCGTATCACCAGCTAGAACCAATGGAGTATAGACAAGGCGAGTCCAAACACCCGGGCCAAACTGTGACATTGGTGCAATTAGGCCTTACGAGATGCTCATTCAATGTCATCATGCTCAATAGACCCCGTATCACTAGCGAGAACTATCGAGTATGGACAAGGAATGGAGATACCATGAGACATTGTATCGTCGACTAATGGCTTGTCCTATGTCATTATACTCGATGGCCACCGTATCACCAACTAGAACCAATAGAGTATAGACAAGGCGAGTCAAAACAATCAGGCCAAACTGTGACGCTGATGAGATGAGGCATTATGAGATGCTCATTCAATGTTATCTGGCTCAATAGACACCGTATCACTAGCGAGAACTATCGAGTATGGATAAGGAATGGACCTACCATAAGACATCATATCATCGCCTAATGGCTCATCCAATGTTGTTATATTCGATGGCCACCGCATCACAGGCTTGAACCAATGGAGTATAGACAAGGCGAGCCAAACAACCGGGACAAACCATGATGTTGGTGCGATTAGGCCTTACGAGATGCTCATTCAATGTTATCATGCTCAAAAGACATCGTATCACCAACGAGAACTATCTAATATGGACGAGGAATGAAGCTATCGTGACACATCCTATCGTCGATGTGACACCCATGTGTCTCTTTTCTATTTAACAAGTATAATGCTCACAAAAATGTAATTTAACTGGAGTATGAAAAGTTAAGTTGAAACCCAAGTTGTGTTAATTGCAGTTACTTAAAAAGCCCTGCAACTAGGGTTATGAAGCAACTTAAAAGGTTCTAATAGAACATATGGCAAATAATTCTATCAATATAATGATAAAATAGAATTTTATAGATTAATTGAGCATTTTATCTTAAATACAAATTAGAAATTTGTCTTCATAAGTGGTTACAAACATCACAAATAACAAGTGTACCAAATTTTGTGAATTCTGAATGTCTCTAGCTATTTTATTTCGAATTAACTCAAGCCAGGGATCTGTGCCGCAGTGCAAAATCTTCTGCCTTCTTCTCCATTGGCACAGCAGGAGCAAAGCTCCACCACCAGCGCACGCCACGGCCTGCCTTCACTCCGCCCTAGGACTCGGAGGCGCTACAGTGCATCAACGCCGTCCCGTCCCATCTGCTCCCCCTACTCTCCCCGTTTCTCCTGCCATGGATGCCACCCCGCCTTCAATTTTCGTCGCATCTGCCCGCTTGAGATCAAGCCAATTTGCTATGACAAAACGCAATTCGATGCGCTAAACCTTGTAAAACCACGTGACACCCTCCGAGCCCTCTCACTTCAACTCTCTGCCCTCTGCTCTGTGCTTTCTTCTCTTTTCTCCCCGTCCACCATTCGCCATTACTGCTTCAGACTTGAGCTCATCCCCTGGCCAACCCTACACCTCCTGAGCTGAGCCAAGAGCGTAAACAGCCGCGCACAACTTCCCTCCCGCTCCCCATGCTCATCGCTCGGCCAATGCCTGCTTGAGATCAAGCCAATTTGAGAAAAACTAAGAAGTGTTCCCGGTCGAGTTCCATCGATGCCGTGACCCAATTCCTCGAGCACAGTGAGTCTCTCGGCCTAACTCTTGCTCTCACAGGTTCGCACCCCATCTGCGTTACCCCCTGACCCCTCTAGCACCACGTTTGATCAACGATTTGCGTGCAATTGCAGTTTTCCCCGGCACTGTGCATCGTCGCCGATCACTGAAGCCGCCTTGACGATGAGCCTCATCTTCCGGCCCTCCCAGACGCACACCGACCTGATGCCAGTCTTTGCCTCGTCGCCGTGATGCTATAGGAGCAAACCGTGCTCGATTTGTCGCATCCTGGCAAAAATGCGATGTCGCCAAACCCCAGCTCTCCACCGCTCGTCGATGACGACCACCTTCTGGTGAGTTTTCCATCTAGCGATCAACACCACCCTCTCTGCCTCGATCTATGCTCCATAACCATGCGCTCGCGGCGAGTTTTTGCGGTCTGTAGCCGCCGGCAGCGAGCCCTCCGGCGAGCTCCAGCCGCGCGCCGCCGCGCTCTGACCAAAGCCGTCTGACGCTGACTGGCAGCCTTGCTGGTGCATGCATGGCCCCGACGTGGCACCAACGTAGCAGCTCATGTGGCACCCACGTGTCTTTAAATAAACCAGTAAAACTAGAAAAATAACTGGAAAAGGTTGAAAACTTCTAAAAATCATAGTAAATGAACCCGAAATCCAATGGACCTCAAACAAATTTTGTTAGTCTTATAATGATCTGCTTTATTTTAGAAAAATGATAGCAATTTGTCTCTGTACATGTATTTTTAATAATGCATTTAATTATCAAAAGACCAAATAAATCACTCGAAATTCTAGGTACAAAATTAAATCATGATTTTTGGCATGCTTAGTAAACACATGATTATCTATCACCATAAAAATTGGTTGGGAAAATATGAAATATTTTATGCTCTAGAATTTATTTGGTACTTTAGCTTATATAAATGCTAGTAAATAAAATATTTAATGTCCAAAAGCTATGACTTGGCAAAGATGATGTTCATACATGTACATGTTCATGATAACTCACTCAAGTACCGTAATACCTTTTTACTATATTAATTACATTAATTGTTCATAAAATTGTAATAACCCCATTTACATGGATAACACACATAAAATGATGAAATGCTAAATTGCTTCTTTGAAGCATATGGCTTTGAGAACATATTAATAATATTGTTGGCATTAAAACACTAATGCATTATGCATCCATCATATCATTGCATGTAACGACAATACCGTTAACACATTTTTTATCATATAGGTAATGACAACCAGGAGCAAGAAGAGGATTTTCAAAAGGATATTGAGCAAGAAGTAGAGGTTGCTAACACTAGTGTTGACCAAGGCAAGCCCCAGTTTGCATTCGCCTTTTAAAGTTTTGCTAGTTTATAATATTACTAGTGTCGAAGTTTATTGTTGCACTAGGTTATAGGAGTTGTTTGAAACCCACCTGGCATGTTACCCCAAATGACCTATACTACTATGATTAGAACCCTGGTAGGCTCGGTACTATAATGCTATGCTTAGTAAATAATAGTCTCGATAGATATTATTACTAAGGGATGACTTGATCATTAAATTTGAACTTATAAAAGAAGTGTACTTTTGATGTATGGCCGGACAGAGATTATGCATGTGTAGGTTTGCAGCAACATATGGGTGTTGGCTGCGATAGCCCTGCCTTGCCAACCGTAGGACCCGTCCTTAGTCAGCCCCTTTATCAAGTTTTGAACAGTACCGAATGCATGCTAGTTTATGGGCACTAGTAAACCGATGTAGCATTAAAAATTACGTGCAATAGGATCGGTTACGGTGCATTGGTTATTGACCCTTCTGCTGTTGGAGTGGGCGGTTCATACCATGAAGTACTGTTGGTAGAATGGCATGCCCACTTGATGTCACCACACCAGGTCTAAGGTGTAAGTTCTTTTATTGTGAAAGGTTGCCATATACGACCTTAATTGGTGCGTATATGTCATGTATCTCGGGTTTTCCCAGCTGGTGTAAATCGATTGCAATTGCTGTCACTCGCATTAATGAGTACCGCTTGGTCATTGAGTCGTCACGTAGTTGCACATGATACTATCGAAATGGATTATGTTGGTTATTGTTGATTATTATTATTACTGCTATTATGTTGTACTCACTTTATGTACTGTGTTATTATCTCATGCTACCACTAAAGTTATATTTCTGACCTACCTAATTAACTTGGCTAAATAAAATTTGGTAGAACTAATAGGATGCTTAATGTAAGTCTTTTTAAATAGCCATCCTATTGGAGCCAATGCATGTCTAGGTCTTTCGAGGGGTAAGTCTTGCTGAGTAATTAGTACTCAGGCTTTGTGTCATTGTTGGTTTTCAGGTAATGAAGATATAGAATTGCTTGTAGATGTGATGCTTTGGGACATGCAAGTCCCTGAGGGTTGGACTGTCCACTGGGAGTCTGACCTACCGCCGCAGTGATTATGTGTGCTGCTAGGGTGATGGTTCTTCGGGCATGAATCATCACTATGATGTATCGTCGAGCTCGTAGCTCTTATCGTTATTTGCATCCGCTGCTTTTCAAAACAAACTTAAACTTGTATCATTCCGCTGCACCTCAATCACCTTAATGATGTGATAATTCAACTTAAATTTGGACCATTGTTGTATTATCAAGTGTCTACATTATCAGCACCTTTGGGACCTCGATCCTCCTGGAACGGACGCCTCAGCTGGTATCACAGCCGTGGTCCATGATAATACAACAATTAAAGCGTATTTTCAAAAACTATGACAATTACGAGTAAGAATATGTTAGTATTGCCTCTATTAGAAGTTAGGATTGGTGACAAGCTAATGGGTTATGCTTGAGTTGGTTTATCATTTGGCTTTTCATTTGTCATTTAAAGTTCGCTCGCAAGGACTATGGCTTTGTGGGACGATTCCTTTCATGAATCGTCGCCAACATATTTTATTTTTTGCTCCATGAACAAGTATTGGAGCGTAGAGTTCACTCGCGAGGGCTATGGTTTCGTGAGACCGTTTCCTCCAAAAACTGTGCCAACCTTTCTTAGTGATGCTCATCATGGTAGCTTTATGAGCATGGGTCTGCTTGCGATGACCGTGGCTTCGCAAGGCAGTTCATTTCATGAACCGTTGCCAAGTAGGATTATGCTTCTTTTTGTAGTTTCTTTTAAATGTGATGTTTTGTTTCTGCAATAAGTTTTCTGCAGGTACACTAACACCGTTAGTACAACACTTAGATTGACTTACGTGATGAGAGCGGGTCGTCACCAAACTTTCGTGCCGCTAAGTACCGGCAAAATATGTGTTGTGTTGCGAGGAACGATAGGATAATACATTAAAGTTTTTGCATCATGCATCCCTATATAACTGAACTAAAATTTTGTTCTCCTCTTGCTCACCAACCTCTGAATAAAAATTTTCTAAGTATGTAGAGTACAAAATTTCGAAATACAAGTCCAATTGTTAAGTTAACAAGAATCTGTCCTGTTTTTAGCTGTTAACTGTAAAAATTCATAGGAATTAAATTACCCCACCAAATAAGGCATATAAATACTTTTGAGAAAGGTCTCAACACCCTCTGTCACCTGAAGTTTAAGTTAAATTTTGATCATAACAGAAACAACCCCAAAACAGAGAGCAAGTACAATCTGCCAACACACTGTTTTCAGCATAACTCTGAACTTAAAAATTTCATAACTATAGTTGTACTTCGAATTTTTAAGTGTTTAAACACAATCTGGAAAGCCTTAGAAGTCCACTTTCACCTCCAATAGGTTTTACCAATTAATTAATTTTTCTCTGTCCAGTAGAGCCGAAACACTAAGACCCTATCATCCAGAATTAGAATCTGCCAACCTAAACTTGTAAAATTCATAAGTCCAGTTTTACTTGGAATTTTTGGGAGTATAAATATAATATGGAAAGCTATGAAAGTATACTATAACGTGGTGCCAAGCACCAGTTCTGAAGGTTTCATTTGCTGGTCGAACTACTCACTTTTCTGACTGCTGTACAGTCAAGACAGAATCTGTTTTAAAACCTGTTTCCGTATTATTGCCCCTTGAAGCTGGAAAATGCAAACTAAAACTTTGCCTCTGTGTTTCATAGCACTTAACATGAAATGCATTTTTATTGTAAGGAAGGTTTGTCTCAATCAAAAATACTTTCCTTGTGCTGAAAACAATGACCAGACCCCACCGGGTTGGGAGATCACCGACGGCCTAGAGTTCACTGGGATGACATGTCTGTTTTGGAATGTTCTCCATGGCTTTGGTTATGACATCCCACTCACTTATGCTGGCAAGTAATTTTAGGAGAATGGAGTCACCTCTTGTGTCATCCATGTGGCGGTTCCCACCAACTATTCGTTTACTCCAGCATGGGAGTCTTGGATCGTTAGTGTCACTGGGACAGATTTACTCGCCACTTGGAATATTGCTGCTTTCAAGACACTCACTCGATTCTGCGAAGACCACAAGCATGATGTTGCTGGAACACCCGTCGCCTTGATGCCCATCAATGATGTGATAGATTTTGAGTGGATTAGGTGTGTGGACTTCATCTTTGATCCAAACCACCGCCACCATGATCCTATGCTGCCCATAATAGAGTATTATGGCCTTTCCACATTTGCTTTATGCACAAACTTGTGCTGGCGGCTGGACATGAACCATTCTGCCCTCCAGCTTTCAGAAGCGGAAAAGCAAGCTAAGGATGTGGAAATTTCAGAACTGAACCAAAAATCCAAGCAAAGAATGAAGAGATGGATTTGATCAGTGAGGCACGTGACCAAGCTATCAGAGAAGCAAATTTAATGGAATCCGAAATGGAGGAGCTACAAGCTGAATTTGGTGCCTTCAAATCTGCCCATCTTCCGATTATAGATAACTAGGATGAGATCCCTATGGAGTATGGAGAGCAAGTAGATGAAGAAATGGAACTGGCGGATAATGTTACCGTAGAAATGATGGATCCGGAAGAACCAGAAGAGCTGGAAGAATTAGACCAGGAGTAGATGAGTCGCTACACCCTGTTTTATGTTCATGTAATATAAGTATCTCGAGTTCGGATGTAGGATCGTGTGTCTTGCATAGTGCGTCCGTAGTACCGTAGCTAAGCGTTGGCACATTTATGTAGGAGTTAGTGTGACATTGCCTTTTTAACCATTATGTAATCAGTCTCGAACTAATGAAAATGGATGTCACTTCTGAAAAATTTACCTATGCCCTCTTTCAAATTTATATTCTTGCTCATATGACTCTTATGGATTATTTTAAGAAATGACTAATTTGCAACCATATGAATTGCAGCATGGTGCGTACTCGGAACCAAGATGAGCGGGAGAGCTCGCAGCAGGGAGGTGCTGCATAGTCCACTATGGCCGATTTAATAGCTGCTGTGCTCACCCGTCAGCAAGGTTATTCCGAGATGCTTCGCCAATTGGTGGAGAATACATCCGCTTGGGTGGACGTGGAGGCAACAACAACAACAATCAGCCTCGTCAGTGCATGTACTCAGACTTTTTGGGTACCCATCCGCCGACATTCGAGCGTGCCAGAGAACCTCTGGACGGTGATCACTAGCTGCATTAGACTGAGTCTAAATTTGGTCTGCTGGACTGCACTGAGCACCAGAAGGTGCTGTTTGCCGCCCAACAACTCCAAGGCTCTGCTAGTGCCTGGTGGGAAAATATGAAGCTTCTCTGCCTGCTGGACGCTGCCTTGAGTGGAATGAGTTCAAGACTGCATTTTGTGCTCATTTCATTCCAGCTGGCCTCATGGAGAGGAAGTTCCAGGAGTTCATGGATCTGAAACAAGGAGGGAGGAATTGCCTCTAATATTCTGAAGCTTTCAACCACCTCGCTCAGTATGCTACTAAGTATGTTAACACTGAGGAGAAGAAAAGATATGCATTCTTGCGTGGAATGAATGCCACGCTGAAGGAGCGTCTGACTTGGCAGACGACTAGCACATACAACGACCTGGTCAATGCTGCTATAGTCCAGGAAGGTGCTATGCGCCAAGTTGAAGAAGAAGATCGTAAAAGGAAGGCCCCTGCTAGTGCCTCTGTTACCCCACAGGCTAAGCACCATCTTATATATACTTCACCCACTAGACAGCGTTTCCGGGCGTCACCACAACAGCAACTTCAACGCCCTTACGCTCAGAATTACTCAAGGCCCCCGCAGCAGCAAAACTTTCCACCCCGTGCACCATACCAGCAGCAAACAATCAGTATCGTTCACCATATCCGCAGCAAGGAAATCAGAATGCTCGCACCCCACAGCCCGTTGACCGTGGATGCAACTATCCGTGCTACAACTGTGGTCATCCCGGCCACTTCGCTAAGAACTGTACTGCACCTAGGCGCAACAACAATAATAATCAGCACTAGAACCAGGACAAGTCTAAGAATGCACCGTCTCATGGTGCTCAAGTGAACTACACTAGTGCTGAAGACATTCCTCAGGGTGAACCCGTGCTGACCGGTACGCTCTCACTCTATCGTCAACCTGTTCTTGCACTTTTTGATTCCGGTGCTACGCATAATTTCATTAGCCAAGCTTGTGTGCAAAAACATAATCTCGACACCAGCACCATAAAGAAATGCTACACCGTCCGCTCTCCTGCCGGACAAATTCTTGCTAACCAAGTGCTATGTAAGGCTCCACTAGAAATAAATCAAAAGATCTATCCCACCGATTTCATCATGCTTAAAAATTAGGAAATCGATCTGATCATAGGCATGATCTGGATGAAAACCCATAGAGCCATGCTAGACATTGAGCCCCGTATCGTTCACTTAAACTCTCCCTTGCATGGCCGAGACACACTTTCCTTAAATACCGATACATCAAAAAATCTAGTTGTCCATCATTAGGAAGAGCAATCACTCGAAGATATTCCCGTCGTTTGTGAGTATCCAGACGTGTTTCCTAAAGATATCTCTGGCCTCCCACCTGACCATGATGTGGAATTTAAGATAGAGCTATAGCCAGGAACTTACCCAATATCACATCGTCCGTATAAAATGGCCCCAAATGAGCTGGCTGAGATGAAAAAGCAATTGAATGAATTGCTGGAAAAGGGATTTATTTGCCCAAGTACTTCACCTTGGGGCTGCCCTGCTATTTTTGTGAAGAAGAAGGATAAGTCTCTACGCCTTGTCATTGATTATCGGC
Organism: Eleusine indica; assembly: GCA_030378355.1. Taxonomy (NCBI): domain Eukaryota; kingdom Viridiplantae; phylum Streptophyta; class Magnoliopsida; order Poales; family Poaceae; genus Eleusine; species Eleusine indica. The sequence continues at coordinate 31,044,692 of CM059497.1, forward strand.
CCCTCAATGAAGTCACAATCATGAATAAATACCTGCTGTCATGTATTGATATTCTTTTCGATCAATTGGTTGGCACCAAGGTCTTTTCAAAAATTGACCTTCGCTCGGGGTATCATTAGATAAAGATCAGAGCAGAAGATATTCCGAAGACCGCTTTCTCGACTGGATACAGATTATTCGAGTATCTCGTGATGTCATTTGGATTGATAAATGCTCCTGCCCATTTCATGTATCTCATGAACTCGGTATTCATGCCAGAGTTGGACAAATTTGTGGTAGTATTCATTGATGACATCCTCATCTATTCTAAGTCCAAGGAAGAGCATGTTAAACATCTTCGCATTGTTCTTCAACGTCTACGAGACCACAAGTTGTTTGCAAAATTCAGCAAGTGTGAATTTTGGTTGGACCGTGTGCCATTCCTTGGTCACATAGTTTCTGCGGAAGGTATCTCTATAGACCCAGGCAAAGTTCAAGATGTGCTAGATTGGAAGCCACCGAAAACGGTTCATCAAGTTCGCAGTTTCCTCGGACTAGCTGGATATTACCGTAGGTTCATCCCTAATTTTTCCTAGCTATCTAAGCCTATCTCAAGATTATTGAAAAATGATGTGAAGTACGAATTAGAGTGATAAATATGAAGAAGCATTTTAGAAGTTGAAAGAATTATTAACTACTGCCCCAGTGTTGGCTCAGCCAGACATCACCAAGCCGTTTGACGTGTATTGTGATGCATCTGGGACAGGACTTGGATGTGTGCTCATGCAATGTGGTCGTGTCATTTCCTATGCATCTCGGCAACTACGAAAGCATGAAGAACATTATCCAACTCATGATTTGGAACTAGCTGCAGTTGTGCTTGCACTAAAAAGCCAGAGGCTTTATTTGCTCGGAAACTTAGTGCACACCTACACGGATCATAAGAGCTTGAAATACATCTTTACTCAGACCGATCTGAACATGAGACAACGTCGGTGGCTAGAGTTAATCAAGGACTACAATCTGGAGATTCATTATCATCCAGGCAAGGCTAATGTAGTCGCTGATGCATTAAGTAGAAAAATTCACTGCAATAACTTGATGCTGAAATTTCAGGACAGCAGCAACAACATAATTATTTCAGAACCCAGTCTTCTTGCCTGCTCTAGTGATCAACAACCTTAGTATGCATTCCACCATTCGTGAAGAAATCATTGCTGCATAGAAGAAAGACATTGGTATGAGTTATATCCGTCAAAACATTAAAAATGGTAAAGCAAAATGTTTCACACAAGACTCAGACGGTACTCTGTGGTTCAATAACCGCTTAGTAGTACCAAAAGACTTTGAACTTCGACGGAAAATTTTGGATGAAGCACATCACTCCAAATACTCTATTCACCCGGGTAGTAATAAAATGTACCAAGATCTGAAAAAGAATTTCTGGTGGATAAGAATGAAGAGAGAAGTTGCTCGATATGTCGCAGAATGTGATACTTGTCAAAGAGTTAAGGCCGACCATTTGAGACAGGCCGGACTACTTCAACCATTGAGTATCCCCGCCTAGAAGTGGGAAGACATCAGCATGGACTTTATTGTTGGGCTCCCTCTCACTTCGCGTAAGCATGATTCGATTTGGGTCATTGTGGATAGACTCACAAAGTCTGCTCATTTCTTACCAGTCAACAAAACATACAAGATGAAACAATATGCAAAATTATATATATCAAGAATATTATGCCTTCATGGAGTACCATAGACCATTATTTCAGATCGTGGCTTGCAGTTCGTTGCTCATTTCTGGGAACAGCTGCATGCATCTTTGGGTACAAATTTAATTCGCAGTTCTGCTTACCATCCCGCTACCGATGGACAAACAGAGCGTATCAACCAAATCTTGAAAGATATGCTCAGAGCATGTGTTCTAGCACATGGTGGTAACTGGGATGAGTACTTACCGTATGCGGAGTTCTCATACAACAAGAGTTACCAAGAGAGTGTAAAAATGTCTCCATTTGAAGCACTCTACGGTCGGAGTTGTAGAACACCATTAAACTGGTCTCAATCTGGAGAAAGAGTAACATCTGGTCCTGACCTTGTAAAGGATGCCGAGGAAAAAGTTCGTACCATTCAGGCAAATCTTAAGGCTGCAAAATGTCGTCAAGAAAAATATGCAAACCGACAACATAGACCACTCTATTTCAATAAAGATGACTACGTCTATCTCCGAGTGTCACCTATGAAAGGCATTTAGCGGTTTGGAGTCAAAGGAAAGTTAGCTCTGTGTTATATCGGTCCATTCAAAATCTTGGGGAGATGTGGACAAGTAGCCTACAAGCTGGAGCTACCTGCTAATTTGTCTGGAGTTCATAACACCTTTCATGTCTCCCAACTGAAACGGTGTCTCAAACCTCCAATAGATGTTGTCTTGGAAGAGTATGATCACGTTCAACCGGACCTCACATACTCCGAACAACCAAAAAAAGTCCTTGATGAAAAAGATCGCATAACCCGCAAAAGAATAATCAAATTTTAGAAAATACAATGGAGTAATCACTCGGAAGATGAATCCACTTGGGAATCTGAAGAATTTTTTAGTACTCATTACCCAGAGTTTTGGTCGTCATTCACAGGTATATTTGGACCTCCGTACTTCCCTCTAGTTTGCCTTGTTCATAATCTCGGGACGAGATTTCTTTAAGGAGGGAGGGTTGTGACACCCAGGTGTCTCTTTTCTATTTAACAAGTATAATGCTCACAAAAATGTAATTTAAGTGGAGTATGAAATGTTAAGTTGAAACCCAAGTTGAATTAATTGCAGTTAATTAAAAAGCCCTGCAACCAGGGTTATGAAGCAACTTAAAAGTTTCTAATAGAACATATGGCAAATATTTCTATCCCCAGCAATATAATGATAAAATAGAATTTTATAAATTAATTGAGCATTTTATCTTAAATACAAATACCCCAAATAATTAATTTAGGCTTAAGAACCTATTTAATGCAAACATTAAATTTTAAATATTTTTTATCCAAATTAGAAATTTGTCTTCACTAAGTGGTTACAAACATCACAAAGAACCAGTGTACCAAATTTCGTGAATTTTGAATGTCTTTAGCTATTTTATTTCGAATTAACTCAAGCCACAGACTGATTTGCAATATCATAGAAGATTTGTGCCGCAGTGCAAAATCTTCTGCCTTCTTCTCCATTAGCGCAGCAGGAGTAGAGCTCCACCGCCAGCGCACGCCACAGCCTGCCTTCACTCCGCCCCGGGAGTCGGAGCCGCTACAGTGCGTCAACGCCGTCCCGTCCCATCTGCCCCCCCCCCCCCTACTCTCCCTCTTTCTCCTGCCGTGGACGCCACCCCGCCTTCAATTTTCTCGGCATCTGCACACTGACATGACCTTGCCCTTGCCGCTCAGCCACCTTGCTCCCGACCGTTCCCATCGCTCCAACAAAATGCAATTCGATGCGCTAACCCTTGCAAAACCATGTGACACCCTCTGAGCCCTCTCACTTCAACTCTCTGCCCTCTCTTCTATGCTTTCTCCTCTTTTCTCCCCGTCCACCATTCGCCATTACTGCTTCAGACTTGAGCTCGTCCCCTGGCCAACCCTACACCTCCCGAGTTGTGCCAAGAGCGTAAACAGCCGCGCACAACTTCCCTCCCACTCCCCATGCTCATCGCTCGGCCAATGCCTGCTTGAGATCGAGCCAATTTGAGAAAAACCGAGAAGTGTTCCCGGTCGAGTTCCATCGATGCCATGACCGAATTCCTCGAGCACAGTGAGTCTCTTAGCCTAACTCTTGCTCTCACAGGTTCGCACCCCCTCAGCGTTACCCCTGACCCCTCTAGCACCATGTTTGATCAATGATTTACGGGCAATTGCAGTTTTTCCCGGCCCTGCACGTCGTCGCCAATCACTAAAGCCGCCTTGCCGATGAACCTCATCTTCTAGCCCTCCCAGACGCACACTGACCTGATGCCAGTCTTTGCCTCATCGCCGTGATACTGTAGGAGCAAACTGCGCTCGATTTGTCGCTTCCTAGCAAAAATGCGACGTTGCCGAACCCCAGCTCTCCACCGCTCATCGACGACGACCACCTTTCGATGAGTTTTCCACCTAGCGATCAACACCACCCTCTCTGCCTCGATCTATGCTCCATAACCATGCGCTCGCGACGAGTTTTTGCCGTCTGTAGCCGTCGGTAGCGAGCCCTCCGGCTTGCTCCGGCCGCGCGCCGCCGTGCTCCGGCCAAAGCCGTCTGACGCTGACTGGCAGCCTTGCTAGCGCCTGCATGGCCCTGACGTGGCACCCATGTAGCAGCTCATGTGGCACCCACGTGTCTTTAAATAAACCAGTAAAACCAGAAAAATAACAGGAAAAGGTTGAAAACTTCTAAAAATCATAGTAAATGAACCCAAAATCCAATGGACCTCAAACAAATTTTGTTAGTCTCATAATGATCTGCTTTATTTTAGAAAAAATGATAGCAACTTGTCTCTGTACATGTATTTTTAATATGCATTTAATTATCAAAAGACCAAATAAATCACCAGAAATTCTAGGTACAAAATTAAATCATGATTTTTGGCATGCTTAGTAAACACATGATTATCTATCACCATAAAAATTGGTTGGGAAAATATAAAATATTTTATGCTCTGGAATTTATTTGGTACTTGAGCTTATATAAATGCTAGTAAATAAAATATTAATGTCCAGAAGCTATGAATTGGCAAAGATGATGTTCATACATGTACATGTTCAAGATAAATCACTCAAGTACAGTAACACAATTTACTATATTAATGGCATTAATTGTTCATAAAATTATAATAACCCCATTCAAATGGATAACACACATAAAATGAAGAAATTCTAAATTGCTTCTATGAAGCATATGGCTTCGAGAACATATTAATAATATTGTTGGCATTAAAACGCTAGTGCATTATGCATCCATCACATGATTGCATGTAACGGTGTTACAACAATACCGTTAACACATTTTTCATCATATAGGTAACGACAACCAGGAGCAAGAAGAGGATATTCAGAAGGATATTGAGCAGGAAGTAGAGGTTGCTAACACTAGTGTTGACCAAGGCAAGCCTCGGTTTGCATTCGCCTTTTAAAGTTTTGCTAGTTTATAATATTACTAGTTTCTAAATTTATTGTTGCACTAGGTTATAAGAGTTGTTCGAAACCCACCTTGCATGTTACCCCAAATGACCTATACTACTATGATTAGAACCCTGGTAGGCTCGGTACTGTAATGCTATGCTTAGTAAATAATAGTCTCAGTAGATATTATTACTAAGGGATGACTTGATCATTAAATTTGAACTTATAAAACAAGTTTACTTTTGATGTATGGTCGGGCAGGGATTTTGCATGTGTAGGTTTGCAGCAACACATGGGTGTTGGCTTCGGTAGTCCTGCCTTGCCCACCCTAGGACCCGTCCGTGGTTGGCCCCTTGATCAAGTTTTTAACAGTACCGAATGCATGCTAGTTTATGGGACTAGTAAATCGATGTAGCATTAAAAAATACTTGCAATAGGATCAGTTAAGGTTCATTGGTTATTGACCCTTCTGCTGCTGGAGTGGGCGGTTCATACCATGAAGTACTGTTGACAGAACGGCATGCCCACTCGATGTCACCACACCCGGTCTGAGGTGTAAGTTCTTTTATTGTGAATGGTTGCCATATACGACCTTAATTGGTGCATATGTGTCATGTATCTCGTGTTTCCCAACTGGTGTAAATCGATTGCAATTGCTGTCACTCGCAGTAATGAGTACCGCTTGGTCACTGAGTCGTCACGTAGTTGCACATGATACTATGGAAATGGATTATGTTGGTTATTGTTGATTATTATTATTACTGCTATTATGTTGTACTCAATTTATGTCATTGTTGCACATGATACTAAGTCTTACTGATACTTAGTACTCAGGCTTTATGCCATTGTTGCTTTTCAGGTAATGAAGATATAGAATTGCCTGTTGATGTGATACCTTAGGACATGCAAGTCCCTGAGGGTTGGACTGCCCACTCGGAGTCTGGCTTGCCGTCACAGTGATTGTGTGTGCTGCTAGGCTGATGGTTCTTCGGGCATGAATCATCACTATGCTGTATCGTCGAGCTCGTAGCTCTTATCGTTATTTGCTTCCGCTGCTTTTCAAAACAAACTTGAACTTATACCATTCCGCTGCACCTAAATCACCTTAATGATGTAATAATTCAACTTTAATTTGGACCATTGTTGTATTACCAAGTGTCTGCATTATCAGCACCTTCGGGACCTTGATCCTTCGAGAAGGGACGCCTCAGTCGACTAATGGCTCGTCCAATGTTGTTATACTCGATGGAGTATACACATGTCGTGTCAAAACAATCAGGCCAAACTGTGACATCAATGAGATGAGGCCTTACGAGATGCTCATTCAATGTCATCATGCTAAATAGACACCGTATCACTAGCGAGAACTATCAAGTATGCACAAGGAATGGAGCTATGATGAGATATCATATCGTCGCCTAATGGCCCATCCAATATCGTTATACTCGATGGCCATCGTATCACCGGCCAGAACCAATGGGGTATACACAAGGCGAGTCCAAACAACCAGGCCAAACTATGACGTCAGTGCGATTAGGCCTAATGAGATGCTCATTCAATGTCATCATGCTCAACAGACACTTTATCACTAGCGTGAACTATCTAGTATGGACAAGGAATGGAGCGACCGTGAGACATCCTATCGTTGACTAATGGCTCGTTCAATGTTATTATACTCGATGGCCACCATATCACCGGCTAGAACTGATGGAGTATAGACATGGCGTGTCAAAACAACCAGGCCAAACTGTGACATTGATGAGGTGAGACCTTACGAGATGCTCATTCAATGTCATCATGCTAAATAAACATCGTATCACCAACGAGAACTATCAAGAATGCACAAGGAATAGAGCTACCGTGAGACATCATATCATCGTCTAATGGTCCATCCAATGTCATTATACTCGATGGCCATCGTATCATCGGCCAGAACCAATGGAGTATAGACATGGCCAGTCCAAACAAACAGGCCAAACTGTGATGTTGGTGCGATTAGGCCTTACGAGATACTCATTCAATGCCATCATGCTTAATAGACACTGTATCACCAGCGAGAACTATCTAGTATGGACAAGGAATGGAGCTACCATTAGACATCCTATCGTCGACTAATGGCTCGTCCAATGTCGTTATACTCGATGGCCACCATATCACCAGCTAGAAGACATGGAGTATAGATAGCGCGAGTCAAAATGATCGGGCCAAACTGTGCAATCAATTAGATGAGGCCTTACGAGATGCTCATTCAATGTCATATTTCTCAATAGACACTGTATCACTAGGAAGAACTATCGAGTACGGACAAGGAATGGACCTACCATGAGACATCATATTGTCACCTAATGGCTCATCCAATGTCGTTATACTCGATGGCCACCGTATCACCAGCTAGAACCAATAGAGTATAGACAAGGCGAGTCCAAACAATCGGGCCAAACTGTGAAGTCGATGAGATGAGGCCTTATGAGATGCTGATTCAATGTCAGCATGCTAAATAGACACCGTATCACCAACGAGAATAATCAAGTATGCAAAAGAAATGGAGCTACCATGAGACATCATATCTTCGCCTAATGGCTCACCCAATATCGTTATACTCGATGGCCACCGTATCACCGGCTAGAACCAATAGAGTATAGACAAGGCGAGTCCAAACAACCGGGCCAAACTGTGACGTTGATGCGATTAGGCCTTACGAGAGACTCATTCAATGCCATCATGCTTAATAGACACCGTATCACCAGCGAGAACTATCTAGTAAGGACAAGGAATGGAGCTACCATGAGACATCCTATCGTCGACTAAAGGCTCGTCCAATGTCGTTATACTCGATGGCCACCATATCACCAGCTAGAACACATGGAGTATAGACAAGGCGAGTCATAATAATCGGGCCAAATTGTGACGTCGATGAGATGAGGCCTTACGAGATGCTCATTCAATGTCATCTTTCTCAATAGACACTGTATCACTAGCAAGAACTATCGGGTACGGACAAGGAATGGACCTACCATGAGACATCATATTGTCGCCTAATGGCTCATCCAATGTCGTTATACTCGACGGCCAACGTGTCACCAGCTAGAACCAATAGAATATGGACAAGGCGAGTCCAAACAATCGGGCTAAACTGTGAAGTCGGTGCGATTAGGCCTTATGAGATGCTCATTCAATGTCATCATGCTCAACAGACACCGTATCAGCAGCGTGAACTATCTAGTATGGACAAGGAATGGACCTACCGTGAGACATCATATTGTCTACTAATGGCTCGTCCAATGTCGTAATACTCGATGGCCACCATATTACCGGCTAGAACCGATGGAGTATAGACATGGCGTGTCAAAACAATCAGGCTAAACTGTGATGTCGATGAGGTGAGGCCTTACGAGATGCTCATTCAACATCATGCTAAATAGACACCGTATCACCAGCAAGAAGTATCAAGTATGCACAAGGAATGGAGCTACCATGAGACATCATATCATCGCCTAATGGCCCATCCATTGTCATTATACTCGACGGCCACCGTATCACCAGCTAGAACCAATAGAGTATAGACAAGGCAAGTCCAAACAATCGGGCCAAACAGTGAAGTCGATGAGATGAGGCCTTATGAGATGCTCATTCAATGTCAGCATGCTAAATAGACACCGTATCACCAACGAGAACAATCAAGTATGCAAAAGGAATGGAGGTACCATGAGACATCATATCTTCGCCTAATGGCTCACCCAATGTCGTTATACTCGATGGCCACCGTATCACCGGCTAGAACCAATAGAGTATAGACAAGGCGAGTCCAAACAACCGGGCCAAACTGTGACGTTGGTGCGATTAGGCCTTACGAGATATTCAATGCCATCATGCTTAATAGACACCGTATCACCAGCGATAACTATCTAGTATGAACAAGGAATGGAGCTACCATGAGACATCCTCTCGTCGACTAATGGCTCATCCAATGTCGTTATACTCGATTGCCACCATATCACCAGCTAGAAGACGTGGAATATAGACAGGGCGAGTCAAAAACAATCGGGCCAAACTGTTTCGTCGATGAGATGAGGCCTTACGAGATGCTCAATCAATGTCATCTTTCTCAATAAACACTGTATCACTAGGAAGAACTATCGAGTACGGACAAGGAATGGACCTACCATGAGACATCATATTGTCGCCTAATGGCTCATCCAATGTCGTTATACTCGATGGCCACCGTATCACCAGCTAGAACCAATAGAATATAGACAAGGTGAGTCCAAACAATCGGGCTAAACTGTGAAGTCGGTGCGATTAGGCCTTATGAGATGCTCATTCAATGTCATCATGCTCAACAGACACCGTTTCACCAGCGTGAACTATCTAGTATGGACTAGGAATGGACCTACCGTGAGACATCATAGCGTCGACTAATGGCTCGTCCAATGTCGTTATACTCGATGGCCACAATATTACCTGCTAGAACCGATGGAGTATAGACATGGCGTGTCAAAACAGTCATGCTAAACTGTGACGTCGATGAGGTGAGGCCTTACGAGATGCTCATTCAATGTCATCATGCCAAATAGACACCGTATCACTAGCAAGAACTATCAAGTATGCACAAGGAATGGAGCTACCATGAGACATCATATCATCGCCTAATGGCCCATCCAATGTCGTTATACTCGATGGCCATCGTATCATCGGCCAGAACCAATAGAGTATAGACAAGGCGAGTCCAAACAACCGGGCCAAACTGTGACGTTGGTGCGATTAGGCCTTACGAGATACTCATTCAATGCCATCATGCTTAATAGACACCGTATCACCAGCGAGAACTATCTAGTAAGGACAAGGAATGGAGCTACCATGAGACATCCTATCGTCGACTAAAGGCTCATCCAATGTCGTTATACTCGATGGCCACCATATCACCAGCTAGAACACATGGACTATAGACAAGGCGAGTCAAAATAATCGGGCCAAACTGTGACGTCGATGAGATGAGGCCTTACGAGATGCTCATTCAATGTCATCTTTCTCAATAGACACTGTATCACTAGCAAGAACTATTGGGTACGGACAAGGAATGGATCTACCATGAGACATCATATTGTTGCCTAATGGCTCATCCAATGTCGTTATACTCGATGCCCATCGTATCACCAGCTAGAACCAATAGAATATAGACAAGGCAGGTCCAAACAATCGGGCTAAACTGTGAAGTCGGTGCGATTAGGCCTTATGAGATGCTCATTCAATGTCATCATGCTCAACAGACACCGTATCACCAGCGTGAATTGTCTAGTATGGACAAGGAATGGACCTACCATGAGACATCATATCGTCTACTAAGGGCACGTCCAATGTCGTTATACTCGATGGCCACCATATTACCGGCTAGAACCGATGGAGTATAGACATGGCGTGTCAAAACAATCTGGCTAAACTGTGACGTCGATGAGGTGAGGCCTTACGAGATGCTCATTCAACATCATGCTAAATAGACACCGTATCACCAACAAGAAGTATCAAGTATGCACAAGGAATGGAGCTACCATGAGACATCATATCATCGCCTAATGGCCCATCCATTGTCGTTATACTCGATAGCCACCGTATCACCAGCTAGAACCAATGGAGTATAGACAAGGCGAGTCCAAACAATCGGGCCAAACTGTGAAGTCGATGAGATGAGGCCTTATGAGATGCTCATTCAATGTCAGCATGCTAAATAGACACCGTATCACCAACGAGAACAATCAAGTATGCAAAAGGAATGGAGCTACCATGAGACATCATGTCTTCGCCTAATGGCTCACCCAATGTCGTTGTACTCAATGGCCACCGTATCACCGGCTAGAACCAATAGAGTATAGACAAGGCGAGTTCAAACAACCGGGCCAAACTGTGACGTTGGTGCGATTAGGCCTTACGAGATACTCATTCAATGCCATCATGCTTAATAGACACCGTATCACCAGCGATAACTATCTAGTATGAACAAGGAATGGAGCTACCATGAGACATCCTATCGTCGACTAATGGCTCGTCCAATGTCGTTATACTCGATGCCCATCGTATCACCAGCTAGAACCAATAGAATATAGACAAGGCGAGTCCAAACAATCGGGCTAAACTGTGAAGTGGGTGCGATTAGGCCTTATGAGATGCTCATTCAATGTCATCATGCTCAACAGACACCGTATCACCAGCGTGAACTATCTAGTATGGACAAGGAATGGACCTACCGTGAGACATCATATCGTCTACTAATGGCTCGTCCAATGTCGTTATACTCGATGGCCACCATATTAGCGGCTAGAACCGATGGAGTATAGACATGGCGTGTCAAAACAATCAGGCTAAACTGTGACGTCGATGAGGTGAGGCCTTACGAGATGCTCATTCAACATGATGCTAAATAGACACCGTATCACCAGCAAGAACTATCAAGTATGCACAAGGAATGGAGCTACCATGAGACATCATATCATCGCCTAATGGCCCATCCAATGTCGTTATACTCGATGGCCATCGTATCATCGGCCAGAACCAATAGAGTATAGACAAGGCGAGTCCAAACAACCGGGCCAAACTGTGACGTTGGTGCGATTAGGCCTTACGAGATACTCATTCAATGCCATCATGCTTAATAGACACCGTATCACCAGCAAGAACTATCTAGTAAGGACAAGGAATGGAGCTACCATGAGACATCCTATCGTCGACTAAAGGCTCATCCAATGTCGTTATACTCGATGGCCACCATATCACCAGCTAGAACACATGGACTATAGACAAGGCGAGTCAAAATAATCAGGCCAAACTGTGACGTCGATGAGATGAGGCCTTACGAGATGCTCATTCAATGTCATCTTTCTCAATAGACACTGTATCACTAGCAAGAACTATTGGGTACGGACAAGGAATGGACCTACCATGAGACATCATATAGTTGCCTAATGGCTCATCCAATGTCGTTATACTCGATGGCCACCGTATCACCAGCTAGAACCAATAGAATATAGACAAAGCGAGTCCAAACAATCGGGCTAAACTGTGAAGTCGGTGCGATTAGGCCTTATGAGATGCTCATTCAATGTCATCATGCTCAACAGACACCGTATCACCAGCGTGAACTGTCTAGTATGGACAAGGAATGGACCTACCGTGAGACATGATATCGTCTACTAATGGCTCGTCCAATGTCGTTATACTCGATGGCCACCATATTACCGGCTAGAACCGATGGAGTATAGACATGGCGTGTCAAAACAATCAGGCTAAACTGTGACGTCGATGAGGTGAGGCCTTACGAGATGCTCATTCGACATCATGCTAAATAGACACCGTATCACCAGCAAGAAGTATCAAGTATGCACAAGGAATGGAGCTACCATGACACATCATATCATCGCCTAATGGCCCATCCATTGTCGTTATACTCGATAGCCACCGTATCACCAGCTAGAACCAATAGAGTATAGACAAGGCGAGTCCAAACAATCGGGCCAAACTGTGAAGTCGATGAGATGAGGCCTTATGAGATGCTCATTCAATGTCAGCATGCTAAATAGACACCGTATCACCAACGAGAACAATCAAGTATGCAAAAGGAATGGAGCTACCATGAGACATCATATCTTCGCCTAATGGCTCACCCAATATCGTTATACTCGATGGCCACCGTATCACCGGCTAGAACCAATAGAGTATAGACAAGGCGAGCCCAAACAACCGGGCCAAACTGTGACGTTGGTGCGATTAGGCCTTACGAGATACTCATTCAATGCCATCATGCTTAATAGACACCGTATCACCAGCGATAACTAGCTAGTATGAACAAGGAATGGAGCTACCATGAGACATCCTATCGTCGACTAATGGCTCATCCAATGTCGTTATACTCGATGGCCACCGTATCACCAGCTAGAACCAATAGAATATAGACAAGGCGAGTCCAAACAATCGGGCTAAACTGTGAAGTCGGTGCGATTAGTCCTTATGAGATGCTCATTCAATGTCATCATGCTCAACAGACACCGTATCACCAGCGTGAACTATCTAGTATGGACAAGGAATGGACCTACCGTGAGACATCATATCGTCTACTAATGGCTCGTCCAATGTCCTTATACTCGATGGCCACCATATTACCGGCTAGAACCGATGGAGTATAGACATGGCGTGTCAAAACAATCAGGCTAAACTGTGACGTCGATGAGGTGAGGCCTTACGAGATGCTCATTCGACATCATGCTAAATAGACACCGTATCACCAGCAAGAAGTATCAAGTATGCACAAGGAATGGAGCTACCATGACACATCATATCATCGCCTAATGGCCCATCCATTGTCGTTATACTCGATAGCCACCGTATCACCAGCTAGAACCAATAGAGTATAGACAAGGCGAGTCCAAACAATCGGGCCAAACTGTGAAGTCGATGAGATGAGGCCTTATGAGATGCTCATTCAATGTCAGCATGCTAAATAGACACCGTATCACCAACGAGAACAATCAAGTATGCAAAAGGAATGGAGCTACCATGAGACATCATATCTTCGCCTAATGGCTCACCCAATATCGTTATACTCGATGGCCACCGTATCACCGGCTAGAACCAATAGAGTATAGACAAGGCGAGCCCAAACAACCGGGCCAACCTGTGACGTTGGTGCGATTAGGCCTTACGAGATACTCATTCAATGCCATCATGCTTAATAGACACCGTATCACCAGCGATAACTATCTAGTATGAACAAGGAATGGAGCTACCATGAGACATCCTATCGTCGACTAATGGCTCATCCAATGTCGTTATACTCGATGGCCACCGTATCACCAGCTAGAACCAATAGAATATAGACAAGGCGAGTCCAAACAATCGGGCTAAACTGTGAAGTCGGTGCGATTAGTCCTTATGAGATGCTCATTCAATGTCATCATGCTCAACAGACACCGTATCACCAGCGTGAACTATCTAGTATGGACAAGGAATGGACCTACCGTGAGACATCATATCGTCTACTAATGGCTCGTCCAATGTCGTTATACTCGATGGCCACCATATTACCGGCTAGAACCGATGGAGTATAGACATGGCGTGTCAAAACAATCAGGCTAAACTGTGACGTCGATGAGGTGAGGCCTTATGAGATGCTCATTCAACATCATGCTAAATAGACACCGTATCACCAGCAAGAAGTATCAAGTATGCACAAGGAATGGAGCTACCATGACACATCATATCATCGCCTAATGGCCCATCCATTGTCGTTATACTCGATAGCCACCGTATCACCAGCTAGAACCAATAGAGTATAGATAAGGCGAGTCCAAACAATCGGGCCAAACTGTGAAGTCGATGAGATGAGGCCTTATGAGATGCTCATTCAATGTCAGCATGCTAAATAGACACCGTATCACCAACGAGAACAATCAAGTATGCAAAAGGAATGGAGCTACCATGAGACATCATATCTTCGCCTAATGGCTCACCCAATATCGTTATACTCGATGGCCACCGTATCACCGGCTAGAACCAATAGAGTATAGACAAGGCGAGCCCAAACAACCGGGCCAAACTGTGACGTTGGTGCGATTAGGCCTTACGAGATACTCATTCAATGCCATCATGCTTAATAGACACCGTATCACCAGCGATAACTATCTAGTATGAACAAGGAATGGAGCTACCATGAGACATCCTATCGTCGACTAATGGCTCATCCAATGTCGTTATACTCGATGGCCACCGTATCACCAGTGTTGACGGCTGTTAAGTACCATTTTTAACCGTCAACTATACTCAAATAAAGGAGAATTTGGCATTTCATACACGCATGCTTTAGCACAATAATATAGTTCCACTTGTACCTGGAGAACTTTGTGCATGCAGGAGGAAATGTGAAGGAAACACCTCAAAAGGCAAGAAAACACACTTTCGACCAATCAGAGAGTGCCACATGGACGTCACACGGATTGAAGGGCCCATTTTCAGCACTTAACCGACGTAACTCCCTGCAATACCGCGCAAACCAACGTCAGGGCCCACAGGACAGCCACCTGGAGAAAGCACAGGCCAGGAGGGGCCACCCCCAGGTCGGCCGACCTGGTCAGGTCGGCCGACCCAGCCGGGCGCCCTCTCCGCCTGGGCTTCCACGTGTTGGCTCCTCCGCGACTCCTGATGACGGTTTGAGATGCCTTCCGTGGCGGTTACGCTCCCTTGCCGACCTATTGAGGCTATAAATAGGAGGGTGTGCCTTCACACTCAACACACACCACAAGAAGCATTTCTCTCTTGCTAATAGTAGTTCTTGGAGTTTTAGTGGAGTTAGGCTGAGTCTAGAGCTCTCTAGTCCCAAGTCTTCACTTGGAATCGGTATGGCTCTTGTATCTTTTCCCTTTTGTAAGACTTTGCTCTTATCAATATATATACTTTTTCTATATAGTTGTGCTTGGGTCATGAGTTTCTTGTTTGATATTGTGATCCATATATGTGATAGTATAGTCTACTTGTGTGATAGTAGTTTATATTTATTATACTACTATTGTCATGCTAGTTATATACCGTCACTATAGTCTAGTTTATATGTTATAGTCTCAATGCTTAGTTTTAGCTGATAAAGTATAGCATGGGTTTGGTGATCGTATTCGTACGGTAACTCTGCCTCGTTAATAGTAATCGCGGAGGGGCAGAGTGCTCTTTGGTCATGCAAGTATGGTACTTGGGTGACTGATTTGCATCAATTATTCGTTAGTCTACTGGTTCGTTGAGGTAGGCGGCAGGTGGTGACAGCCCTGTCCGTCCTTTGAAATCCTCCCCGCTAGGCTAGTGCGTAGGCTCTTGGCGGAAGTCGCCTGTGGATGCAGGGGTAAGTCCGTGCCTGAAGTGCTATACTATTGACTGCTGAACCTGAGTGTGGGTCTGTATGTATTCTACTTAGGCTATGCAACTGTATAGGAATGTATAGTAGGAGTAGCTTAGCCTAGTCTTTCCTCCACTAGACTTTATTTATTTAGTAGGAATCTTCTGTGTGTGTCACACTACCCGGTTATTATTATGTACCCGCCTGTCTTGGTTAGATATCCTTGCTAATTGTTAACATGATCTTATATGTTAGTAACGCTTCTTGATCATAACCTTCCTTTGGGATAAACAAATACGATACCCTGAATACTTCCGGGTGAAATGCTACAGCGGTATTCTCCGTGCGCTTGCGGATTTTACCTACTTGACTCTGGGACATATTAGTGAACCGTTTCTGGCCCCGTGCCAGGAATGATTTATTAATATGGCTTAGCAAAAGTCAACAAGCATTTCTGGCGCCGTTGCCGGGGAAGGCGTATGATCAAGAAAAATTACTAATGTATATAGTAGTGTTGCAATTATTAAGGCTATCTCCTAAGCAGGTTAACCTTGCTTTGTTTTCTGCATTTTGTATGAAAACAGGGTAGTGTAAGACTGGTTTCGACTTGCCGACAAACTTCACTGAAGATCCTGAGTCACTCCTGAGAAGGACACGAGCTAGGCTCACCCCTCCTCGTAAGGAGACTCGGCCAATCGAACCTGTCATTCCCGCACCATCAAGCTCTGAGCAAATGGCCGACAAGACCCTCCGCGAGTTCTCCGCTCCCTCCGCTGCCAACATCCCTACGGGACCAGCTGGCAATGTGGGAGATGCGAACTTCGAGATCAAGACCGGTCTCATCACCATGGTGCAGGCTAGCCCATTCTGTGGGAAAGCCAATGAGGACGCTAGTGCTCATCTCCAGCAATTCCTGGAGATTTGCAACACGTTCAAAAAGAAGGACAGCCTCATCACATTCATGAAGAACTTCCTTGAGAAGGAAAAGGTTGCACAGCAACAACTGATGAAGGCAAGGGGGCAAAGGTCACACATTAAGCAACAGCCTCCGAAGTCCACAAGGCAGCAACCTCCGAGGTCTGCAAAGAAACAGGTTGTGAAGCCTGCAAAACCGCAGCCTCCGAAGCCTGAGAAGCCACCGACCGCAACAAAGACCAAGAAGGTGTGGCGAGTGAAACAAGAAGCATCATCCGTGTCTTCATCTCCGGGACCGGACAACGCTTCATCGAGCTGAACGCCAGAGAAAAGTCCCGCTCGTCGGACTTTAAAAGGTGAGTCCTCGCCGGGAGGTTAAACCGGTAGTTATCCATATTTGCTCTTTTAATTGCATATTTGCTTTCCATCACATTTTGATTTTTCCCGACCACTGCATTTCTGCATTTTTGAATTTTTCCAGCCACCTTGGAATTTTTCAAAACTCATTTGCATTTTTGAAAATTTAGAAAATAGGTTTTTGGGCTTTCCATTTTGAAAAGATTTTTTGTCGAGCTTTTTGAGCAAAAAGGCAGCAGGGGACAAATCCCCTAGCCGTTGGGGAACACATAGGAAAAAGGGGGCTGCCAGGAGGCCCACCTGCCAGGTCGGCCGACCTGGTGGGGTCGGCCGACCCCGTGGCCCCACCTTTTCCTGTGCTTCTTTCTCCCAACGGCTATATGGCCGTTGCTCTGTCCCTTTCTAACGGCCATCTTGCTTCCTTGGCTATAAAAACCGCCCAGGAGGAGGAGCTTCACCATTCCAAGCTCATCTTTCACTCCCCTCCTTTGCTCACTTGTTGCTCTCCCAAAATTTCGTGTTCTTCAACTTTACTACAGCCCCAAAAACCCAAAAAATATTTCCCCTCTGTTTTAGTGCATTTGCAAGTTGTTGTAAGAAGAAAACCAATTTCGGAGAAGCTCGGGTTTGTCGTTTTCACTAACGCTCACCCGAACACTTGTTCGATCTTGTTTTTGTTCTTGTCTTGTGTTTGTTCTTGTGTGCAGCCATGTTCAAACGAATGAAGCAAGTCACCGGAATCAAGCGGAGAAAAAGCACTCGTGCAAGCACGAGTCAAGCATCCTCCGTCGAGCTCACACCAAGTCCGTGGCATGGTGACCCCGAAGCTGAAATTCCGGAGGAAAGGCCGGCCTTGCTCATCACCGAGGAGCATCTCGACATCAAGGACGACCGCGAGGGCCAAGCC
The DNA here is from genome assembly GCA_030378355.1 of Eleusine indica. NCBI lineage: Eukaryota > Viridiplantae > Streptophyta > Magnoliopsida > Poales > Poaceae > Eleusine > Eleusine indica. The sequence continues at coordinate 31,062,847 of CM059497.1, forward strand.
ATCGCGCTCATGAGAGAACGGCCATTCGCCCACACCCGACGCTTCGATCCGGACTTCCTCGAGAAAATAGGTATGAGAGAAGAATTTGCCTCTATTTTTCGCACTATGGGTTGGCTAAATTTCGTAGAAGTAGATGAGCCGGGTTCTCGTTTGCTTACTATGCAGTTTTTATGCACCCTTAGAAAGTATGATGAAGGCATTTCTTTTCGCTTGTTTGGGCAAGAGCGCTTGGTCACATGGGGTGATCTTCATGCTATGCTAGGTCTAAATCCTAAATGTAGGCTAGACTTAGATAAAGCGCTGAAGGGGTTCCATAAAGAAAGTTTTTGGAAAAAGATTTCCGGAAACGAGTGGGGTCCCAAGCCTAGAACAAGTGCCATCCATAATCCTACACTTAGATTTATGCATGTGTGGTTGGCTATGACCTTGTTTCCTCGAGGTGACATTAGGGTTGTCCGGCAAGATGAATTGAAAATACTTTATGCCATGGTTAAGAAAATTAGGGTGTCACCCGCGGAATGCATGATTGATCAATGGTTAGACAATATAAAGTTGACAGGACCAATTGAGTGCACCTCTTTAGTTACTCGCATTGCGCAGAAGTGTGGTCTGCTTGAGAATGTTCATGTTGAATATTTAATGGTAGATAGAGAATTTCTAGGCGAGGACTATTTTGTGCAAGGACATACTTTGAAACATGGTCCAAATAATACCTTGATCTATCACTTTCCCGGGTATACAAATGAATTCCCGTTACCTAACCCGGGTCTTCGTTTGTATCACTGTCGGGCACTAACCCTCCCACTTGAGCGAGTGGGAGAAGTTCGCAGGCATAGTGTTTCAGGGCGACCGACACGTTCCCGTAGGCATATGGAGCCTACACCGGAGTTTCACACTCCGACCGGAGATCCGGTATGGGAGCAGCCCCCGCCACAGGACGAGGCGGGTGCATCAACATGGCAGGCCGGAGCATGGGAATCTCAGTACGATTACCCCATGCAGACGTCATCAAGTTCAAGCGGACCGCCATTCTTTGCCACTCGGTCATTCTCATCCCGTGGGTTCCGTGAACTCAACTATGGGCTGGCCGAGTTGACAAGGATGGTGAACGACATTGATTTGCGCACCGAGAGCATGCAACAAACTCTCACGCAACATGTTGCCGACACCCAGCAATGGCAGAATTTCAGCGACAACCAATTCCGCCAGCTGAACGCGATGATGGCTCAGAATCAGAACAATTGGGATGCCTTCTTCCGCTCCCAAGGCTACGACCCGAACCAGCAGATATGAGCAAGAACAAGCTTGGGGGAGGACCCCCCTTCTCACGGTAACTTGTATCTTTCCCCTTCCCTTTATTTCTTGCATTTGCTAAATCTGAAAATCCATAAAAATTTGCAAAACATAAAAAGAACAAAAAATATTTCCCTTTTTCATGCGCGGTATGAATGTGTATAATTTTCCTATGTTGAGATGATGAATAGTTGCTCTGTCCTTTATTCCTCTCTAATGCTAGTTTACAACTTAGTACTCTCTCAAGAGTTAGGTTTGTTGGTAAATCTTGCCTTGAACTTGAATCTTGTGGGTAGCATATGCATTCTCTAGTTCTAAGTTGTTGAGAGGTATGATATGATAGATAGGGCTGCTATGATCTTGCTCAACGTAAAGCTTGAATTCCGGAGTTTTATTTTTCAAAATGACAAATTGATAAGTTCCTCAATGATGAAATTCCCACCACAGCCATATGTAGTGTTTACATTTGAAAACCTTTACACATATGCTGCTTGTTTCACATTGAGCTTAGTCAAAATTGTTGTGACCCTAGTAGAACTCTTTTCATGCTTTCTTGATCAAGATCATGTACACACATCCACCGCCATGAGCTATCCTTCTAAATCAAGAAGATAGCATCCACCATATCCACCATATCCACCGTGAGCTATTCTTCTACACCGGAAGAAAGCCACTATTCATCCATCCATCCAAAGAAACACTCCATATATCCATTGCAAAATTCCTCTCTCAAAGTATTCATTGCAAACTAGGACTATGGCTATGCAAAAAAAAAAAAAAAATGCTCAAAAAAGAGAGCAAGCAAAAGATAGCCATAGCCTAGAAACTCCAAAAGAGAGAAGGAAAATTCAAAAAGGAGTTATTTCTTCCCATCCACCATTCCTCCGTTCTCCCACACACTTGCACATCTTGATCAAGATTGTTTGAATTGATGTTTTTTGGATCCGGTCTTTTGACATAGCAATATTATGTGAACATGAGTGCTTCATATATCCCTACCTTGAGCTCCACAGAAAGCCTTAATTAGAAGTAGGTGATTATAGGCAACACTTTGCCTTGGTGAGGAATCATACACATATTGAGTGATCCGAGAGAATCATTTGAGGAACTTGGTTTTTATTTTCAAAATCTTTTGAAAACCTCCGGAATAACATAGCAGAATCTAGAGCAAGTGATTGGTGCCCTGCAATTGTTCTATCTCTCAACCGCCCAAGACAATGAGGTGTAAAAGCCCCATGGATCGAGGTAAATGGGTAAGTTATGCGCCAATATATTTAATTCTAGGAAGAGTACTTTGTTGTGCGCATAGTATTATTGAGGAGTAGGACATTGTAGCAACTCCTGATCAACAACTTAAGTTTATCTTTGCTTCGGGACGAGCAAAGGGTGAGCTTGGGGGAGTTTGTTGACGGCTGTTAAGTACCATTTTTAACCGTCAACTATACTCAAATAAAGGAGAATTTGGCATTTCATACACGCATGCTTTAGCACAATAATATAGTTCCACTTGTACCTGGAGAACTTTGTGCATGCAGGAGGAAATGTGAAGGAAACACCTCAAAAGGCAAGAAAACACACTTTCGACCAATCAGAGAGTGCCACATGGACGTCACACGGATTGAAGGGCCCATTTTCAGCACTTAACCGACGTAACTCCCTGCAATACCGCGCAAACCAACGTCAGGGCCCACAGGACAGCCACCTGGAGAAAGCACAGGCCAGGAGGGGCCACCCCCAGGTCGGCCGACCTGGTCAGGTCGGCCGACCCAGCCGGGCGCCCTCTCCGCCTGGGCTTCCACGTGTTGGCTCCTCCGCGACTCCTGATGACGGTTTGAGATGCCTTCCGTGGCGGTTACGCTCCCTTGCCGACCTATTGAGGCTATAAATAGGAGGGTGTGCCTTCACACTCAACACACACCACAAGAAGCATTTCTCTCTTGCTAATAGTAGTTCTTGGAGTTTTAGTGGAGTTAGGCTGAGTCTAGAGCTCTCTAGTCCCAAGTCTTCACTTGGAATCGGTATGGCTCTTGTATCTTTTCCCTTTTGTAAGACTTTGCTCTTATCAATATATATACTTTTTCTATATAGTTGTGCTTGGGTCATGAGTTTCTTGTTTGATATTGTGATCCATATATGTGATAGTATAGTCTACTTGTGTGATAGTAGTTTATATTTATTATACTACTATTGTCATGCTAGTTATATACCGTCACTATAGTCTAGTTTATATGTTATAGTCTCAATGCTTAGTTTTAGCTGATAAAGTATAGCATGGGTTTGGTGATCGTATTCGTACGGTAACTCTGCCTCGTTAATAGTAATCGCGGAGGGGCAGAGTGCTCTTTGGTCATGCAAGTATGGTACTTGGGTGACTGATTTGCATCAATTATTCGTTAGTCTACTGGTTCGTTGAGGTAGGCGGCAGGTGGTGACAGCCCTGTCCGTCCTTTGAAATCCTCCCCACTAGGCTAGTGCGTAGGCTCTTGGCGGAAGTCGCCTGTGGATGCAGGGGTAAGTCCGTGCCTGAAGTGCTATACTATTGACTGCTGAACCTGAGTGTGGGTCTGTATGTATTCTACTTAGGCTATGCAACTGTATAGGAATGTATAGTAGGAGTAGCTTAGCCTAGTCTTTCCTCCACTAGACTTTATTTATTTAGTAGGAATCTTCTGTGTGTGTCACACTACCCGGTTATTATTATGTACCCGCCTGTCTTGGTTAGATATCCTTGCTAATTGTTAACATGATCTTATATGTTAGTAACGCTTCTTGATCATAACCTTCCTTTGGGATAAACAAATACGATACCCTGAATACTTCCGGGTGAAATGCTACAGCGGTATTCTCCGTGCGCTTGCGGATTTTACCTACTTGACTCTGGGACATATTAGTGAACCGTTTCTGGCCCCGTGCCAGGAATGATTTATTAATATGGCTTAGCAAAAGTCAACAACCAGCTAGAACCAATAGAATATAGACAAGGCGAGTCCAAACAATCGGGCTAAACTGTGAAGTCGGTGCGATTAGTCCTTATGAGATGCTCATTCAATGTCATCATGCTCAACAGACACCGTATCACCAGCGTGAACTATCTAGTATGGACAAGGAATGGACCTACCGTGAGACATCATATCGTCTACTAATGGCTCGTCCAATGTCGTTATACTCGATGGCCACCATATTACCGGCTAGAACCGATGGAGTATAGACATGGCGTGTCAAAACAATCAGGCTAAACTGTGACGTCGATGAGGTGAGGCCTTATGAGATGCTCATTCAACATCATGCTAAATAGACACCGTATCACCAGCAAGAAGTATCAAGTATGCACAAGGAATGGAGCTACCATGACACATCATATCATCGCCTAATGGCCCATCCATTGTCGTTATACTCGATAGCCACCGTATCACCAGCTAGAACCAATAGAGTATAGATAAGGCGAGTCCAAACAATCGGGCCAAACTGTGAAGTCGATGAGATGAGGCCTTACGAGATGCTCATTCAATGTCAGCATGCTAAATAGACACCGTATCACCAACGAGAACAATCAAGTATGCAAAAGGAATGGAGCTACCATGAGACATCATGTCTTCGCCTAATGGCTCACCCAATGTCGTTATACTCGATGGCCACCGTATCACCGGCTAGAACCAATAGAGTATAGACAAGGCGAGTCCAAACAACCGGGCCAAATTGTGACGTTGGTGCGATTAGGCCTTACGAGATACTCATTCAATGCCATCATGCTTAATAGACACCGTATCACCAGCGACAACTATCTAGTATGAACAAGGAATGGAGCTACCATGAGACATCCTATCGTCGACTAATGGCTCATCCAATGTCGTTATACTCGATGGCCATCGTATCACCAGCTAGAACCAATAGAATATAGACAAGGCGAGTCCAAACAATCGGGCTAAACTGTGAAGTCGGTGCGATTAGGCCTTACGAGATGCTCATTCAATGTCATCATGCTCAACAGACACCGTATCACCAGCGTGAACTATCTAGTATGGACAAGGAATGGACCTACCGTGAGACATCATATCGTCTACTAATGGCTCGTCCAATGTCGTTATACTTGATGGCCACCATATTACCGGCTAGAACCGATGGAGTATAGACATGGCGTGTCAAAACAATCAGGCTAAACTGTGACGTCGATGAGGTGAGGCCTTACGAGATGCTCATTCAACATGATGCTAAATAGACAGCGTATCACCAGCAAGAAGTATCAAGTATGCACAAGGAATGGAGCTACCATGAGACATCATATCATCGCCTAATGGCCCATCCATTGTCGTTATACTCGATGGCCACCGTATCACCAACTAGAACCAATAGAGTATAGACAAGGTGAGTCCAAACAATCGGGCCAAACTGTGAAGTCGATGAGATGAGGCCTTATGAGATGCTCATTCAATGTCAGCATGCTAGATAGACACCGTATCACCAATGAGAACAATCAAGTATGCAAAAGGAATGGAGCTACCATGAGACATCATATCTTTGCCTAATGGCTCACCCAATGTCGTTATACTCGATGGCCACCGTATCACCGGCTAGAACCAATAGAGTATAGACAAGGCGAGTCCAAACAACCGGGCCAAACTGTGACGTTGGTGCGATTAGGCCTTACGAGATACTCATTCAATGCCATCATGCTTAATAGACACCGTATCACCAGCGATAACTATCTAGTATGAACAAGAAATGGAGCTACCATGAGACATCCTATCGTCGACTAATGGCTCATCCAATGTCGTTATACTCGATGGCCACCGTATCACCAGCTAGAACCAATAGAATATAGACAAGGCGAGTCCAAACAATCGGGCTGAACTGTGAAGTCGGTGCGATTAGGCCTTATGAGATGCTCATTCAATGTCATCATGCTCAACAGACACCGTATCACCAGCGTGAACTATCTAGTATGGACAAGGAATGGACCTACCGTGAGACATCATATCGTCTACTAATGGCTCGCCCAATGTCGTTATACTCGATGGCCACCATATTACCGGCTAGAACCGATGGAGTATAGACATGGCGTGTCAAAACAATCAGGCTAAACTGTGACGTCGATGAGGTGAGGCCTTACGAGATGCTCATTCAACATCATGCTAAATAGACACCGTATCACTAGCAAGAAGTATCAAGTATGCACAAGGAATGGAGCTACCATGAGACATCATATCATCGCCTAATGGCCCATCCATTGTCGTTATACTCGATGGCCACCGTATCACCAGCTAGAACCAATAGAGTATAGACAAGGTGAGTCCAAACAATCGGGCCAAACTGTGAAGTCGATGAGATGGGGCCTTATGAGATGCTCATTCAATGTCAGCATGCTAAATAGACACCGTATCACCAGCAAGAAGTATCAAGTATGCAAAAGGAATGGAGCTACCATGAGACATCATATCTTTGCCTAATGGCTCACCCAATGTCGTTATACTCGATGGCCACCGTATCACTGGCTAGAACCAATAGAGTATAGACAAGGTGAGTCCAAACAATCGGGCCAAACTGTGAAGTCGATGAGATGAGGCCTTATGAGATGCTCATTCAATGTCAGCATGCTAAATAGACACCGTATCACGAACGAGAACAATCAAGTATGCAAAAGGAATGGTGCTACCATGAGACATCATATCTTTGCCTAATGGCTCACCCAATGTCGTTATACTCGATGGCCACCGTATCACCGGCTAGAACACGTGGAATATAGACAGGGCGAGTCAAAAAAAAATCAGGCCAAACTGTTTCGTCGATGAGATGAGGCCTTACGAGATGCTCAATCAATGTCATCTTTCTCAATAAACACTGTGTCACTAGGAAGAACGATCGAGTAAGGAGAAGGAATGGACCGACCGTAAGACATCCTATTGTCGCCTAATGGCTCATCCAATGTCGTTATACTCGATGGCCACCGTATCACCAGTTAGAACCAATGGAGTATAGACAAGGCGAGTCCAAACAATCGGGCCAAACTGTGAAGTCGATGAGATGAGGCCTTATGAGACGCTCATTCAATGCCAGCATGCCCAACAGACACCGTATCACCAGCGTGAACTATCTAGTATGGACAAGGAATGGACCTACCGTGAGACATCCTATCGTCGACTAATGGCTCGTCCAATGTCGTTATACTCGATGGCCACCGTATCACCGGCTAGAACCAATAGAGTATAGACAAGGCGAGTCCAAACAACCGGGCCAAACTGTGACGTTGATGCGATTAGGCCGTACGAGATACTCATTCAATGCCATTATGCTTAATAGACACCGTATCACCAGCGAGAACTATCTAGTAAGGACAAGGAATGGAGCTACCATGAGACATCCTATCGTCGACTAAAGGCTCATCCAATGTCGTTATACTCGATGGCCACCATATCACCAGCTAGAACACATGGAGTATAGACAAGGCGAGTCAAAATAATCGGGCCAAACTGTGACGTCGATGAGATGAGGCCTTACGAGATGCTCATTCAATGTCATCTTTCTCAATAGACACTGTATCACTAGCAAGAACTATCGGGTACGGACAAGGAATGGACCTACCATGAGACATCATATGGTCGCCTAATGGCTCATCCAATGTCGTTATACTCGATGGCCACCGTATCACCAGCTAGAACCAATAGAATATAGACAAGGCGAGTCCAAACAATCGGGCAAAACTGTGAAGTCGGTGCGGTTAGGCCTTATGAGATGCTCATTCAATGTCATCATGCTCAACAGACACCGTATCACCAGCGTGAACTGTCTAGTATGGACAAGGAATGGACCTACCGTGAGACATCATATCGTCTACTAATGGCTCGTCCAATGTCGTTATACTCGATGGCCACCATATTACCGGCTAGAACCGATGGAGTATAGACATGGCGTGTCAAAACAATCAGGCTAAACTGTGACGTCGATGAGGTGAGGCCTTATGAGATGCTCATTCAACATCATGCTAAATAGACACCGTATCACCAGCAAGAAGTATCAAGTATGCACAAGGAATGGAGCTACCATGACACATCATATCATCGCCTAATGGCCCATCCATTGTCGTTATACTCGATAGCCACCGTATCACCAGCTAGAACCAATAGAGTATAGATAAGGCGAGTCCAAACAATCGGGCCAAACTGTGAAGTCGATGAGATGAGGCCTTATGAGATGCTCATTCAATGTCAGCATGCTAAATAGACACCGTATCACCAACGAGAACAATCAAGTATGCAAAAGGAATGGAGCTACCATGAGACATCATGTCTTCGCCTAATGGCTCACCCAATGTCGTTATACTCGATGGCCACCGTATCACCGGCTAGAACCAATAGAGTATAGACAAGGCGAGTCCAAACAACCGGGCCAAATTGTGACGTTGGTGCGATTAGGCCTTACGAGATACTCATTCAATGCCATCATGCTTAATAGACACCGTATCACCAGCGACAACTATCTAGTATGAACAAGGAATGGAGCTACCATGAGACATCCTATCGTCGACTAATGGCTCATCCAATGTCGTTATACTCGATGGCCATCGTATCACCAGCTAGAACCAATAGAATATAGACAAGGCGAGTCCAAACAATCGGGCTAAACTGTGAAGTCGGTGCGATTAGGCCTTACGAGATGCTCATTCAATGTCATCATGCTCAACAGACACCGTATCACCAGCGTGAACTATCTAGTATGGACAAGGAATGGACCTACCGTGAGACATCATATCGTCTACTAATGGCTCGTCCAATGTCGTTATACTCGATGGCCACCATATTACCGGCTAGAACCGATGGAGTATAGACATGGCGTGTCAAAACAATCAGGCTAAACTGTGACGTGGATGAGGTGAGGCCTTACGAGATGCTCATTCAACATGATGCTAAATAGACACCGTATCACCAGCAAGAAGTATCAAGTATGCACAAGGAATGGAGCTACCATGAGACATCATATCATCGCCTAATGGCCCATCCATTGTCGTTATACTCGATGGCCACCGTATCACCAACTAGAACCAATAGAGTATAGACAAGGTGAGTCCAAACAATCGGGCCAAACTGTGAAGTCGATGAGATGAGGCCTTATGAGATGCTCATTCAATGTCAGCATGCTAGATAGACACCGTATCACCAATGAGAACAATCAAGTATGCAAAAGGAATGGAGCTACCATGAGACATCATATCTTTGCCTAATGGCTCACCCAATGTCGTTATACTCGATGGCCACCGTATCACCGGCTAGAACCAATAGAGTATAGACAAGGCGAGTCCAAACAACCGGGCCAAACTGTGACGTTGGTGCGATTAGGCCTTACGAGATACTCATTCAATGCCATCATGCTTAATAGACACCGTATCACCAGCGATAACTATCTAGTATGAACAAGAAATGGAGCTACCATGAGACATCCTATCGTCGACTAATGGCTCATCCAATGTCGTTATACTCGATGGCCACCGTATCACCAGCTAGAACCAATAGAATATAGACAAGGCGAGTCCAAACAATCGGGCTGAACTGTGAAGTCGGTGCGATTAGGCCTTATGAGATGCTCATTCAATGTCATCATGCTCAACAGACACCGTATCACCAGCGTGAACTATCTAGTATGGACAAGGAATGGACCTACCGTGAGACATCATATCGTCTACTAATGGCTCGCCCAATGTCGTTATACTCGATGGCCACCATATTACCGGCTAGAACCGATGGAGTATAGACATGGCGTGTCAAAACAATCAGGCTAAACTGTGACGTCGATGAGGTGAGGCCTTACGAGATGCTCATTCAACATCATGCTAAATAGACACCGTATCACTAGCAAGAAGTATCAAGTATGCACAAGGAATGGAGCTACCATGAGACATCATATCATCGCCTAATGGCCCATCCATTGTCGTTATACTCGATGGCCACCGTATCACCAGCTAGAACCAATAGAGTATAGACAAGGTGAGTCCAAACAATCGGGCCAAACTGTGAAGTCGATGAGATGGGGCCTTATGAGATGCTCATTCAATGTCAGCATGCTAAATAGACACCGTATCACCAGCAAGAAGTATCAAGTATGCAAAAGGAATGGAGCTACCATGAGACATCATATCTTTGCCTAATGGCTCACCCAATGTCGTTATACTCGATGGCCACCGTATCACTGGCTAGAACCAATAGAGTATAGACAAGGTGAGTCCAAACAATCGGGCCAAACTGTGAAGTCGATGAGATGAGGCCTTATGAGATGCTCATTCAATGTCAGCATGCTAAATAGACACCGTATCACGAACGAGAACAATCAAGTATGCAAAAGGAATGGTGCTACCATGAGACATCATATCTTTGCCTAATGGCTCACCCAATGTCGTTATACTCGATGGCCACCGTATCACCGGCTAGAACACGTGGAATATAGACAGGGCGAGTCAAAAAAAAATCAGGCCAAACTGTTTCGTCGATGAGATGAGGCCTTACGAGATGCTCAATCAATGTCATCTTTCTCAATAAACACTGTGTCACTAGGAAGAACGATCGAGTAAGGAGAAGGAATGGACCGACCGTAAGACATCCTATTGTCGCCTAATGGCTCATCCAATGTCGTTATACTCGATGGCCACCGTATCACCAGTTAGAACCAATGGAGTATAGACAAGGCGAGTCCAAACAATCGGGCCAAACTGTGAAGTCGATGAGATGAGGCCTTATGAGACGCTCATTCAATGCCAGCATGCCCAACAGACACCGTATCACCAGCGTGAACTATCTAGTATGGACAAGGAATGGACCTACCGTGAGACATCCTATCGTCGACTAATGGCTCGTCCAATGTCGTTATACTCGATGGCCACCGTATCACCGGCTAGAACCAATAGAGTATAGACAAGGCGAGTCCAAACAACCGGGCCAAACTGTGACGTTGGTGCGATTAGGCCGTACGAGATACTCATTCAATGCCATTATGCTTAATAGACACCGTATCACCAGCGAGAACTATCTAGTAAGGACAAGGAATGGAGCTACCATGAGACATCCTATCGTCGACTAAAGGCTCATCCAATGTCGTTATACTCGATGGCCACCATATCACCAGCTAGAACACATGGAGTATAGACAAGGCGAGTCAAAATAATCGGGCCAAACTGTGACGTCGATGAGATGAGGCCTTACGAGATGCTCATTCAATGTCATCTTTCTCAATAGACACTGTATCACTAGCAAGAACTATCGGGTACGGACAAGGAATGGACCTACCATGAGACATCATATGGTCGCCTAATGGCTCATCCAATGTCGTTATACTCGATGGCCACCGTATCACCAGCTAGAACCAATAGAATATAGACAAGGCGAGTCCAAACAATCGGGCAAAACTGTGAAGTCGGTGCGGTTAGGCCTTATGAGATGCTCATTCAATGTCATCATGCTCAACAGACACCGTATCACCAGCGTGAACTGTCTAGTATGGACAAGGAATGGACCTACCGTGAGACATCATATCGTCTACTAATGGCTCGTCCAATGTCGTTATACTCGATGGCCACCATATTACCGGCTAGAACCGATGGAGTATAGACATGGCGTGTCAAAACAATCAGGCTAAACTGTGACGTCGATGAGGTGAGGCCTTATGAGATGCTCATTCAACATCATGCTAAATAGACACCGTATCACCAGCAAGAAGTATCAAGTATGCACAAGGAATGGAGCTACCATGACACATCATATCATCGCCTAATGGCCCATCCATTGTCGTTATACTCGATAGCCACCGTATCACCAGCTAGAACCAATAGAGTATAGATAAGGCGAGTCCAAACAATCGGGCCAAACTGTGAAGTCGATGAGATGAGGCCTTATGAGATGCTCATTCAATGTCAGCATGCTAAATAGACACCGTATCACCAACGAGAACAATCAAGTATGCAAAAGGAATGGAGCTACCATGAGACATCATGTCTTCGCCTAATGGCTCACCCAATGTCGTTATACTCGATGGCCACCGTATCACCGGCTAGAACCAATAGAGTATAGACAAGGCGAGTCCAAACAACCGGGCCAAATTGTGACGTTGGTGCGATTAGGCCTTACGAGATACTCATTCAATGCCATCATGCTTAATAGACACCGTATCACCAGCGACAACTATCTAGTATGAACAAGGAATGGAGCTACCATGAGACATCCTATCGTCGACTAATGGCTCATCCAATGTCGTTATACTCGATGGCCATCGTATCACCAGCTAGAACCAATAGAATATAGACAAGGCGAGTCCAAACAATCGGGCTAAACTGTGAAGTCGGTGCGATTAGGCCTTACGAGATGCTCATTCAATGTCATCATGCTCAACAGACACCGTATCACCAGCGTGAACTATCTAGTATGGACAAGGAATGGACCTACCGTGAGACATCATATCGTCTACTAATGGCTCGTCCAATGTCGTTATACTCGATGGCCACCATATTACCGGCTAGAACCGATGGAGTATAGACATGGCGTGTCAAAACAATCAGGCTAAACTGTGACGTGGATGAGGTGAGGCCTTACGAGATGCTCATTCAACATGATGCTAAATAGACACCGTATCACCAGCAAGAAGTATCAAGTATGCACAAGGAATGGAGCTACCATGAGACATCATATCATCGCCTAATGGCCCATCCATTGTCGTTATACTCGATGGCCACCGTATCACCAACTAGAACCAATAGAGTATAGACAAGGTGAGTCCAAACAATCGGGCCAAACTGTGAAGTCGATGAGATGAGGCCTTATGAGATGCTCATTCAATGTCAGCATGCTAGATAGACACCGTATCACCAACGAGAACAATCAAGTATGCAAAAGGAATGGAGCTACCATGAGACATCATATCTTTGCCTAATGGCTCACCCAATGTCGTTATACTCGATGGCCACCGTATCACCGGCTAGAACAAATAGAGTATAGACAAGGCGACTCCAAACAACCGGGCCAAACTGTGACGTTGGTGCGATTAGGCCTTACGAGATACTCATTCAATGCCATCATGCTTAATAGACACCGTATCACCAGCGAGAACTATCTAGTATGAACAAGGAATGGAGCTACCTTGAGACATCCTATCGTCGACTAATGGCTCGTCCAATGTCATTATACTCGATTGCCACCATATCACCAGCTAGAACACGTGGAATATAGACAGGGCGAGTCAGAAACAGTCGGGCCAATTTGTTTCGTCGATGAGATGAGGCCTTTCGAGATGCTCAATCATTGTCATCTTTCTCAATCGACACTATATCACTAGGAAGAACTATCGAGTACGGACAAGGAATGGACCTACCATGAGACATCCTATTGTCGCCTAATGGCTCATCCAATATTGTTATACTCGATGGCCACCGTATCACCAGCTAGAACCAATGGAGTATATCCAAGGCGAGTTCAAACAATCGGGCCAAACTGTGAAGTCGATGAGATGAGGCCTTATGAGATGCTCATTCAATGTCAGCACGCTAAATAGACACCGTATCACCAACGAGAACAATCAAGTATGCAAAAGGAATGGAGCTACCATGAGACATCATATCTTCGCCTAATGGCTCACCCAATGTCGTTATACTCGATGGCCACCGTATCACCGGCTAGAACCAATAGAGTATAGACAAGGCGAGTCCAAACAACCGGGCCAAACTGTGACGTTGGTGTGATTAGGCCTTATGAGATACTCATTCAATGCCATCATGCTTAATAGACACCGTATCACCAGCGATAACTATCTAGTATGAACAAGGAATGGAGCTACCATGAGACATCCTATCGTCGACTAATGGCTCATCCAATGTCGTTATACTCGATTGCCACCATATCACCAGCTAGAACACGTGGAATATAGACAGGGCGAGTCAAAAACAATCGGGCCAAACGGTTTCGTCGATGAGATGAGGCCTTTCGAGATGCTCCATCAATGTCATCTTTCTCAATAGACACTGTATCACTAGGAAGAACTATCGAGTACGGACAAGGAATGGACCTACCATGAGACATCCTATTGTCGCCTAATGCTCATCCAACGTCGTTATACTCGATGGCCACCGTATCACCAGCTAGAACCGATGGAGTATAGACATGGCGTGTCAAAACAATCAGGCTAAACTGTGACGTCGATGAGGTGAGGCCTTACGAGATGCTCATTCAACATCATGCTAAATAGACACCGTATCACCAGCAAGAAGTATCAAGTATGCACAAGGAATGGAGCTACCATGAGACATCATATCATCGGCTAATGGCCCATCCAATGTCGTTATACTCGATGGCCACCGTATCACCAGCTAGAACCAATAGAATATAGACAAGGTGAGTCCAAACAATCGGGCTAAACTGCGACGTCGGCGCGATTAGGCCATATGAGATGCTCATTCAATGTCATCATGCTCAACAGACACCATTTGACCAGTGTGAACTATCTATTGTGGACTAGGAATGGACCTACCGTGAGACATCATATCGTCGACTAATGGCTCGTCCAATGTCGTTATACTCGATGGCCACCACATTACCGGCTAGAACCGATGGAGTATAGACATGGCGTGTCAAAACAATCAGGCTAAACTATGACGTCGATGAGGTGAGGCCTTACAAGATGCTGATTCAACATCATGCTAAATAGACACCGTATCACCAGCAAGAAGTATCAAGTATGCACAAGGAATGGAGCTACCATGAGACATCATATCATCGCCTAATGGCCCATCCATTGTCGTTATACTCGATGGCCACCGTATCACCAACTAGAACCAATAGAGTATAGACAAGGTCAGTCCAAACAATCGGGCTAAACTGTGAAGTCGATGAGATGAGGCCTTATGAGATGCTCATTCAATGTCAGCATGCTAAATAGACACCGTATCACCAACGAGAACAATCAAGTATGCAAAAGGAATGGAGCTACCATGAGACATCATATCTTTGCCTAATGGCTCACCCAATGTCGTTATACTCGATGGCCACCGTATCACCGGCTAGAACCAATAGAGTATAGACAAGGCGAGCCCAAACAACCGGGCCAAACTGTGACGTTGGTGCGATTAGGCCTTACGAGATACTCATTCAATGCCATCATGCTTAATAGACACCGTATCACCAGCGATAACTATCTAGTATGAACAAGGAATGGAGCTACCATGAGACATCCTATCGTCGACTAATGGCTCACCCAATGTCGTTATACTCGATTGCCACCATATCACCAGCTAGAACACGTGGAATATAGACAGGGCGAGTCAAAAAAAAATCAGGCCAAATTGTTTCGTCGATGAGATGAGGCCTTACGAGATGCTCAATCAATGTCATATTTCTCAATAAACACTGTATCACTAGGAAGAACAATCGAGTACGGACAAGGAATGGACCGACCATGAGACATCCTATTGTCGCCTAATGGCTCATCCAATGTCGTTATACTCGATGGCCACCGTATCACCAGCTAGAACCAATGGAGTATAGGCAAGGCGAGTCCAAACAATCGGGCCAAACTATGAAGTCGATGAGATGAGGCCTTATGAGACGCTCATTCAATGCCATCATGCCCAACAGACACCGTATCACCAGCGTGAACTATCTAGTATGGACAAGGAATGGACCTACCCTGAGACATCCTATCGTCGACTAATGGCTCGTCCAATGTCGTTATACTCGATGGCCACAATATTACCTGCTAGAACCGATGGATTATAGACATGGCGTGTCAAAACAGTTAGGCTAAACTGTGACGTCGATGAGATGAGGCCTTTCGAGATGCTCAATCAATGTCATCTTTCACAATAGACACTATATCACTAGGAAGAACTATCGAGTACGGACAAGGAATGGACGTACCATGAGACATCCTATTGTCGCCTAATGGCTCATCCAATGTTGTTATACTCGATGGCCACCGTATCACCAGCTAGAACCAATGGAGTATAGACAAGGCGAGTTCAAACAATCGGGCCAAACTGTGAAGTCGATGAGATGAGGCCTTATGAGATGCTCATTCAATGTCATCTTTCTCAAAAGACACTGTATCACAAGCAAGAACTATCGGGTACGGACAAGGAATGGAGCTTGATGTGAACAAGGGTTCCCGATCTTCCGAAAGGTTCTTGGTAAGTTGATTTGGTCGGAGGCGACACACAAATCGATCCGGCTTCAGAACAGCACGTTCTAAACCCCGCAATCGCAGCACGACGTCTCCTCTGGTTATCAACCGTCCAAAAGACGATTGACCTCGCCGAGAAGGCTGATCCCTGCCTGCGAATCAAGAACACAAGCAAGAACAACGAAGATTGCAACACAATTGCAGATGTATGATTAAACTCTCGAAGTTGGGGTCTCACAAACCGATGAACGGCGAAACTGTTTATGAACAGAATTGATCTAAGCAAAACCCGAACCCTAATGGTGCGGCGGCGGCTGTATATAAAGACCCTAGGGTCGTGCAAGACCCTCTGGACGCGCCCCTAATTGGGCTCAACTAGATAGAAAGCCTAAAGGCCAAAAATAGGCGACGCAGCACCGACACAGATTCTGGACACTGTCTTGTTTTGACGATTCCCGATGACTCCGGACCAATTTTGACATGAGGCCGGCGGCATTGGAAAGGTCTTCTCCTTATCTTTCCGTGCATATGTAGAACGTCCAAATCCGAGTCCGTATGCGTCCTGGGAGACTGTTTTAGTACAGACTGGTCCTGGACCCCGAAACAGACTCGAAGTCGGTTTTGATTGGGCCTCCACTTTGGCTTCCAAGCCCTTGCTGGTCCTCCACGTTCCCAGCTCCTTCTCCCATCATCTCCTGGTCTTCTCTATGGTTTCTAATCATAAAATAATCATTAGGTAGCAAACCATTCTCAAAAGTAACATATAGCGAAGAACGTAGGAACGAGCTCACCTCTAAATTTAGTCGTCGTGCACGAGCTCTAGTCATTGGACCTTGCAAGTCCAGATTTGGAGGAGTGTTGTGTGTATCTATAGGAGTGATGTCCTCATCATCCTCCCCCTCTTGAAGTGGAGTCGTCCTCGACTCGAGCTCATCCTCTTCTCCCAAGTATGGTTTCAAATCTGAAATGTTAAAAGTAGGACTAACCCCGAACTCGGGAGGCAACTCAAGTTTGTATGCATTATCATTAATCTTCTCTATTATTTTGAATGGACCATCAGCTCTAGGCATTAGTTTAGACTTTCTCAATTCTGGAAATCTATCCTTCCTTAAGTGTAACCACACTAAATCTCCTACATCAAGCTTTACTTCCTTTCTACCCTTACTGCCAGCAATTTTATACTTTTCATTCATCTTTTCAATGCTAAGTCTAGTGGTCTCATGCATTTGCAAAATAAATTCAGCACGCTCCTTAGCATCAACATGAACTCTCTCATTAATAGGTAGAGAAAGTATATCAAGTGGAGTACGGGGATCAAAACCATACACTACCTTGAATGGACTTACCTTGGTAGTAGAATGTGTTGCCCGATTATAAGCAAACTCAACATGAGGTAAGCATTCTTCCCATTGCTTCAAATTTTTCTTCAAAATAGCTCGCAACATAGTACCCAAAGTGCGGTTCACAACCTCAGTTTGTCCATCAGTTTGTGGATGAAAAGTTGTAGAAAATAACAACTTTGTACCCAACTTATTCCAAAGCGTGCGCCAAAAATGACTCAAGAATTTTGCATCACGATCTGAAACAATAGTAGAAGGCATACCATGCAAACGTACAATTTCTTTGAAAAAAAGATCAGCAATGTAACTAGCATCATCAGTTTTATGACATGGTATAAAGTGTGCCATCTTGGAAAAACGATCCACAACAACAAAAATGCTATCACTCCCCCTCTTAGTCCTAGGCAGTCCTAAAATAAAGTCCATAGAAATATCCGCCCAAGGAATAGAAGGAACAGGAAGTGGCATGTATAAACCATGTGGATTCAATCGAGACATAGCTTTTTGACATGTAGTGCAGCGAGCAACAAAACGCTCAACATCTTTCCCCATCCTTGGCCAAAAGAAGTGTGTGGCCAAAATATCCTCCGTCTTCTTAGCACCAAAATGACCCATCAATCCACCTCCATGCGCCTCCTGCAACAATAAAAGACGAACGGAACCAACTGGAATGCATAGGCGGTTAGCTCTAAACAAGAAACCATCATTCAACACAAATTTGTGCAAAGCACGACCTTCTTTACAGTGCAGCAATACATCTTTAAAATCAACATCAGCAACATATTGTTCTTTAATTGCCTCAAGTCCAAAAATTCTACAATCAAGTTGAGACAACAAAGTATATCGCCTAGATAAAGCATCAGCAATCACATTGTCCTTCCCTTTCTTATGTTTAATAATATAAGGAAAAGACTCAATAAACTCAACCCATTTAGCATGTCTACGGTTCAAATTGCATTGAGAACGAATATACTTAAGTGATTCATGATCAGAATGAATAACAAATTCTTTGGGCAACAAATAATGACGCCACGTCTCTAAAGAACGTACAAGTGCATATAGTTCCTTATCATACGTGGAATAATTGAAAACAGGCCCAGTAATTTTCTCACTAAAGTATGCAACAGGTTTACCATCTTGCATCAAAACACCACCAATGCCTATACCACTAGCATCACATTCAAGCTCAAAAGTCTTATCAAAATTGGGTAATTACAGCAATGGTGCATGTGTAAGTTTGTCCTTCAAAGCATCAAAAGACTCATGATGTACCTTACCAAAATGGAAGTCAACGCCCTTCTTTGTCAACTCATGCAATGGTGCAGCAATGGTGCTGAAATCTTTGACAAAGCGGCGGTAGAAACCTGCAAGACCAAGAAAACTCCTCACATGTGTGATAGTTTTTGGTACAGGCCAGCTCTTTATGGCTTCAATTTTCGCCTCATCCACCTCAATTCCCTGTGGAGTCACAACATAGACAAGAAAAGAGACTCGATCCGTGCAAAAGGTGCACTTCTCAAGGTTACCAAATAAACGTGCAACTCGCAAAGCATCAAAAACAGCACGCAAATGAATCATATGATCATCCATGGATTTGCTATAAATCAAGATATCATCAAAGTAAACAACCACAAATTTGCCAATAAAAGGTCTTAAAACCTCATTCATCAAACGCATGAAAGTACTGGGTGCATTAGTTAACCCAAAAGGCATTACTAACCACTCATACAACCCGAATTTGGTTTTGAAAGCTGTTTTCCATTCATCTCCAAGTTTCATTCTAATTTGATGGTAGCCACTACGCAAATCAATTTTAGTGAAAATTATAGCACCACATAACTCATCAAGCATGTCGTCTAGCCTAGGAATAGGATGACGATACCTAATAGTAATGTTATTAATGGCTCTACAATCTACACACATACGCCAAGAACCATCTTTCTTAGGAACCAAAAGTACACGAACAGCACAAGGACTAAGTGATTGACGAACATACCCACGATCCAAAAGGTCTTGGACTTGTCGTTGTATCTCCTTAGTCTCCTCAGGGTTGGTCCTATAAGCAGCACGGTTTGGCAAAGTAGCACCAGGAATCAAATCAATTTGATGCTCAATCCCTCTCAAAGGTGGCAATCCCGAGGGTATCTCAGCTGGAAAAACATCCTCATACTCCTGCAAAAGGTTAGTGACAGCAGGAGGCAAAGCACTAGAAGCAATATCACCAAGCAAAAACAAGGCTTGTTTGCATATCAAAGCATAGCAAATATCATCAGTAGAAATTTCAGCAAGCTCAGATTTTGTGGCAAGACATGAACGACCTTGTAATTTAATTGCAGCACCCTTAGAACTTGAAGAATCATTAACATTACTTGGTGTAGAAGCAGAATTAACAGGTTGCTGAATTTCAGGGCTTTTATTTTTCAAACTAGCAGCTCGTTCTAAATCAGCTTGTACAATTTCAGCAGGGGTCATTGGTAACAAAGTAATTTTAGTTCCTTTATGCATAAAAGTGTACTTATTACTTTTACCATGGTGTACAGCATTATTATCAAATTCCCAAGGTCTACCCAATAAAAGTGAACAAGCTTGCATGGGTACAACATCACAATCAACAGAATCCACATAGGAACCAATGGAAAAAGGAACTCTGCAAGTTTGTGTTACCTTAGCTTTTCCAGAGTCATTTAACCACTGAATGTAGTATGGATGTGGATGTGGGCGTGTGGTCAAATCAAGCTTCTTAACCACATCAGAACTCACCAAATTGTTGCAGCTTCCTCCATCAATGATGATACGTGCCCGACGGTTCTTGATGACGAAGAAAATCTGGAACAAGTTATGTCGCTGCATCATCTCGGGCTGCTGGATTTGTGTGCTAAGCACACGCTGCACAATAATATTCATGTAGCCCATGGTATCTCCGCCTCCAAGGACGAGGTCACCGCTGGTGGCAGCGACATCCTCCTCCTCATCCTCCACATCGGAGGTGCTCATATAACCGCCATCATCTGTCGCCACATATGCTCGCCTACTTGGGCAATCTTTCTGCACATGGCCAAGACCATGGCATCGGTGGCACTGAATCCCTGTAGTGCGTCCCGTCGAAGCAACAGAGGAGGCTCTACTAGCCGGTACCTGCACAGAATTTTTACCTGAGCGCATAGAAGGGGCAGGGGCTGATCTTGGTGCTGCAGAAACAACACTAGCTGGTGGGGGCGGCCGGAAAGATGGCTTGGGCAGCCCCGAAGTCCCCGTCTGCCGTGGTGGGTAGAAATTCCTGGACTTGCTGTACTCCTCAAAAGCCTGGAAAAGTCCCTGTGATTCTTTCTCTGCAAGCATAGCATACTGGAAACACTGGTTGAGGGTATAAAATTCTTTATAATCAAGGATGTCCTGAATTTCTTTTCTCAAACCAGAATAAAAGCGGCAAATCTGATCCACTACTTTTTCAACCATAGCACAACGAATCAAACCCTTCTGAAGCTCACTAAAATACTCCTGAACAGTTTTATCTCCTTGATCTAAACGCTGCAGTTTATTACGAATTTCTCTATAAAAAGGAGGAGGAATAAAACGATCACGCATTTCTACCTTAAGTTCTTCCCAAGTAGTAGGCAAATCGGTTTCAGCAGCTAGACCACTCCACCAAACAATAGCAAAGTCCTTAAACTCACTAGTGGCTTGTCTAACTCTATGTTGTTCAGGAACAAGATGGGCATTAAATTTTTGTTCTACCGTCATTTCCCAATCAAGGTAAGCATCCCCATCGTACTGACCCGAAAATGAAAGAATTGAAAACTTAATTTTAGCATACGGATCATCTGAAGCATAGTTACCTTGTGTGCGACGGTTGTGGTTGTGGAAACCATCCATACCTTGAGGGTTACGTTGCAAACGGCGTCGTAACCTTGCGGTCCTTGTAGCTGACCTATCGATGGTGCCATCAGCCTTATACACCGTTGCTTCATCATGATCGCCTTCAACGTCGTTGTTGGTGTCGTTGTTGTTGTTGTTGTTGGTGTTGTTGTTGTTGCTGTTGTTGTTGGTCTTGTGAGCGGTCTCCAATTCGACAACCTGATCGGTTAGCTTAGAGACTCTCTTATCCAACCGCTCAATGCTTTCTCCCAGGTGAAGCTTGGTGACGGCGTCGGTGACGGCCCTTGTGATCGTCTCTGCCAAATCACTCTGAACCGCCTGCAAAGCCTTCTGTAACTGATTTTGGCTCACGCACTCATCCCATTTGGAGGGTGAAGCACCCTCCCCATCGCTTCCTGACATCAGAAACACCAAAACAGGAAACAAAAAGTGAAGGTTACCCCTACAAAACTACTAAGCAGTGGTGCCTCTCAACACAGCAAAAGTAAGCTTCTTGCAAAGCTCTTACAAAGTTCTGAAAACAACAAAGCGAAGGATACCAGGGAGAAGTGTTCCACGATTGCAAGGGTTACCAAATAACCTATGTGCTGTCCAGAAGAAGTATATAGAGCTAGGAAGGCCAAATATATATATATGAGTGGCACACAAATCAAAAACAGATAGTAAAGCTAAATAAGTGCCCAAATAACTTATCCCTAGTTGCTGGTCTAACTATGTCCTAGAACAGTAGTGATAGCAAAGAAGAAACAAAGAGACAAAGGGACACAGTCGATAACAGGGGGCTTAGTGTAAAACAGCCGAACTCAGAAATTCCAGGGGGCTAGATGGAGCACTAGTAGGAATCCCAAATTTCTTTTTTTTTATTTTATTTTTTTGATATTTTTTTTCAACTCACTAGTAAACAGGAAGAAACCACAAAAAATTTCAGCTCAAACCGAGATAGGACGTGGCCTACAGAAAATCTTGAAGTTTCAGAAAACGTCGGGTTTCAACTTGAATGAATTTTTTGTTTATCTTCCCGATTTTTTTTGAATTTTTTGACGAGGGCACACAGGGCGTAGCCAAGTGTGGGTATGCCCAACTTTTTGTCAAGAATCTCCTGTAAAAATTTCAGCCAAAACGGACAACCGAGCGAAAAGTTATGGCTGTTTTACCGAAGGGGTGTCGGAATCGGTTATGAAGAACCCGGGGTTTTGAGTGAAATCCGAGTCGGGCTTGGGGTCGGGTAGGGAGTTTTTTGGCAAGGTGGATGCAGCGGAAAGTGGAATTTATGAAAAGTGGTCCGAGATGGTGAGGGTAGGCTTAGGGTGGGATTAGGGTGGGCGTGTTGATCAATCAACCCTAGCACACAAAGCCGACAAAACCGAGGATGGTGAAGGGGATGGCGGCTAGGGTTGCAAGGGAAACACTACTGACGACAAAAACACAAACTAAACCAGCGACTAAATAAGAACTAGGGCACAAACTCAACACTACGGACTCTGAAATTGAAATATGCAAAGGCTAAACACGTGGTTATGGGCGGGGGAAAATTTTTTTTTTGGTATTTTCAGTGGATGATAGGAAGAACACGAAAACAAAACTAAAGGGTAGTGTGAACCTGACGGTGCACCTGAAGCTCTGATTACCACTTCATGTGAACAAGGGTTCCCGATCTTCCGGAAGGTTCTTGGTAAGTTGATTTGGTCGGAGGCGACACACAAATCGATCCGGCTTCAGTACAGCACGTTCTAAACCCCGCAATCGCAGCACGACGTCTCCTCTGGTTATCAACCGTCCAAAAGACGATTGACCTCGCCGAGAAGGCTGATCCCTACCTGCGAATCAAGAACACAAGCAAGAACAACGAAGATTGCAACACAATTGCAGATGTATGATTAAACTCTCGAAGTTGGGGTCTCACAAACCGATGAACGGCGAAACTGTTTATGAACAGAATTGATCTAAGCAAAACCCGAACCCTAATGGTGCGGCGGCGGCTGTATATAAAGACCCTAGGGTCGTGCAAGACCCTCTGGACGCGCCCCTAATTGGGCTCAACTAGATACAAAGCCTAAAGGCCAAAAATAGGCGACGCAGCACCGACACAGATTCTGGACACTGTCTTGTTTTGACGATTTCCGATGACTCCGGATGAATTTTGACATGAGGCCGGCGGCATTCGAAAGGTCTTCTCCTTATCTTTCCGTGCATATGTAGAACGTCCAAATCCGAGTCCGTATGCGTCCTGGACGACTGTTTTAGTACAGACTGGTCCTGGACCCCGAAACAGACTCGAAGTCGGTTTTGATTGGGCCTCCACTTTGGCTTCCAAGCCCTTGCTGGTCCTCCACGTTCCCAGCTCCTTCTCCCATCATCTCCTGGTCTTCTCCATGGTTTCTAATCATAAAATAATCATTAGGTAGCAAACCATTCTCAAAAGTAACATATAGCGAAGAACGTAGGAACGAGCTCACCTCTAAATTTAGTCGTCGTGCACGAGCTCTAGTCATTGGACCTTGCAAGTCCAGATTTGGAGGAGTGTTGTGTGTATCTATAGGAGTGATGTCCTCATCAGAGCTACCATGAGACATCATATCTTCGCCTAATGGCTCACCCAATGTCGTTATACTCGATGGTCATCGTATCATCGGCCAGAACCAATAGAGTATAGACATGGCGAGTCCAAACAACCGGGCCAAACTGTGACGTTGGTGCGATTAGGCCTTACGAGATACTCATTCAATGCCATCATGCTTAATAGACACCGTATCACCAGCGATAACTATCTAGTATGAACAAGGAATGGAGCTACCATGAGACATCCTATCGTCGACTAATGGCTCATCCAATGTCGTTAGACTCGATTGCCACCATATCACCAGCTAGAACACGTGGAATATAGACAGGGCGAGTCAAAAACAATCGGGCCAATTTGTTTCGTCGATGAGATGAGGGCTTTCGAGATGCTCAATCAATGTCATCTTTCTCAATAGACACTGTATCACTAGGAAGAACTATCAAGTACGGACAAGGAATGGACCTACCATGAGACATCATATTGTCGCCTAATGGCTCATCCAATGTCATTATACTCGATAGCCACCATATCACCAGCTAGAACCAATGGAGTATAGACAAGGCGAGTTCAAACAATCGGGCCAAACTGTGAAGTCGATGAGATGAGGCCTTATGAGATGCTCATTCAATGTCAGCACGCTAAATAGACACCGTATCACCAACGAGAACAATCAAGTATGCAAAAGGAATGGAGCTACCATGATACATCATATCTTCGCCTAATGGCCCACCCAATGTCGTTATACTCGATGGCCACCGTATCACCGGCTAGAACCAATAGAGTATAGACAAGGCGAGTCCAAACAACCGAGCCAAACTGTGACGTCGGTGCGATTAGGCCTTACGAGATACTCATTCAATGCCATCATGCTTAATAGACACCGTATGACCAGCGAGAACTATCTAGTATGAACAAGGAATGGAGCTACCATGAGACATCCTATCATCGACTAATGGCTCGTCCAATGTCATTATACTCGATTGCCACCATATCACCAGCTAGAACACGTGGAATATAGACAGGGCGAGTCAAAAACAATCGGGCCAATTTGTTTCGTCGATGAGATGAGGGCTTTCGAGATGCTCAATCAAT
This sequence comes from Eleusine indica, assembly GCA_030378355.1. Classification (NCBI taxonomy): domain Eukaryota; kingdom Viridiplantae; phylum Streptophyta; class Magnoliopsida; order Poales; family Poaceae; genus Eleusine; species Eleusine indica. The sequence goes on from CM059497.1 coordinate 31,088,146, forward strand.
GTCATCTTTCTCAATAGACACTGTATCACTAGGAAGAACTATCAAGTACGGACAAGGAATGGACCTACCATGAGACATCCTATTGTCGCCTAATGGCTCATCCAATGTCGTTATACTCGATGGCCACCGTATCACCAGCTAGAACCAATGGAGTATAGACAAGGCGAGTTCAAACAATCGGGCCACACTGTGAAGTCGATGAGATGAGGCCTTATGAGATGCTCATTCAATGTCAGCATGCTAAATAGACACCGTATCACCAACGAGAACAATCAAGTATGCAAAAGGAATGGAGCTACCATGAGACATCATATCTTCGCCTAATGGCCCACCCAATGTCGTTATACTCGATGGCCACCGTATCACCGGCTAGAACCAATCGAGTATAGACAAGGCGAGTCCAAACAACCGGGCCAAACTGTGACGTTGGTGCGATTAGGCCTTACGAGATACTCATTCAATGCCATCATGCTTAATAGACACCGTATCACCAGCGAGAACTATCTAGTATGAACAAGGAATGGAGCTACCATGAGACATCCTATCGTCGACTAATGGCTCGTCCAATGTCATTATACTCGATTGCCACCATATCACCAGCTAGAACACGTGGAATATAGAGAGGGCAAGTCAAAAACAATCGGGCCAAACGGTTTCGTCGATCAGATGAGGCCTTTCGAGATGCTCAATCAATGTCATCTTTCTCAATAGACACTGTATCACTAGGAAGAACTATCGAGTACGGACAAGGAATGGACCGACCATGAGACATCCTATTGTCGCCTAATGGCTCATCCAATGTCGTTATACTCGATGGCCACCGTATCACCAGCTAGAACCAATGGAGTATAGACAAGGCGAGTCCAAACAATCGGTCCAAACTGTGCAGTTGGTGCGATGAGGCCTTATGAGATGCTCATTCAATGTCATCATGCTCAACAGACACCGTATCACCAGCGTGACCTATCTAGTATGTACAAGGAATGGACCTACCGTGAGACATCATATCGTCGACTAATGGCTTGTCCAATGTCGTTATACTCGATGGCCACCATATTACCGGCTAGAACCGATGGAGTATAGACATGGCGTGTCAAAACAATCAGGCTAAACTGTGACGTCGATGAGGTGAGGCCTTACAAGATGCTCATTCAACATCATGCTAAATAGACACCGTATCACCAGCAAGAAGTATCAAGTATGCACACGGATGGAGCTACCATGAGACATCATATCATCGCCTAATGGCCCATCCAATGTCGTTATACTCGATGGCCACCGTATCACCAGGTAGAACCAATAGAGTATAGACAAGGCGAGTCCAAACAATCGGGCCAAACTGTGAAGTCGATGAGATGAGGCCTTATGAGATGCTCATTCAATGTCAGCATGCTAAATAGACGCCGTATCACCAACGAGAACAATCAAGTATGCAAAAGGAATGGAGCTACCATGAGACATCATATCTTCGCCTAATGGCTCACCCAATGTCGTTATACTCGATGGCGACCGTATCACCGGCTAGAACCAATAGAGTATAGACAAGGCGAGTCCAAACAACCGGGCCAAACTGTGACGTTGGTGCGATTAGGCCTTACGAGATACTCATTCAATGCCATCATGCATAATAGACACCGTATCACCAGCGATAACTATCTAGTATGAACAAGGAATGGAGCTACCATGAGACATCCTATCATCGACTAATGGCTCATCCAATGTCGTTATACTCGATGACCACCATATCACCAGCTAGAACACGTGGAATATAGACAGGGCGAGTCAAAAACAATCAGGCCAAACTGTTTCGTCGATGAGATGAGGCCTTACGAGATGCTCAATCAATGTCATCTTTCTCAATAAACTCTGTATCACTTCGAAGCACTATCGAGTACGGACAAGGAATGGACCGACCATGAGACATCATATCGTCCCCTAATGGCTGATCCAATGTCGTTATACTCGATGTCCACCGTATCACCGGCCAGAACCAATGGAATATATACAATGCGAGTCCAAACAATTGAGCCAAACTGTGAAGTCGATGAGATGAGGCCTTACGAGATGCTCATTCAATGTCATCATGCTCAATAGACACCATATCACCAGCGAGAACTATCGAGTATGGACAAGGAATGGTGCTATCATGATACATCACATCATCAACAAATGGCTCGTCCAATGTCGACATACTCGATGGCACCGTATCATCGGCTAGAACCAACGGATTATAGACAATGCGAGTTCAAACAGCCGGGCAAAACTGTGACGTTGGTGCGATTAGGCCCTACGAGATCTCATTCTATTTTGTCTTGCTCAATAGACACTGTATCACCAGCGAGAACTATCGAGTATGGCCAAGGAATGGAGATACCGTGACACATCGTATTGTTGACTAATGGCTCGTCCTATGTTGTTATACTCGATGGCCACCATATCGCCGGCTAGAACTGATGGAGTATAGACAAGGCGAGTCAAAACAATCAGGCCAAACAGTGACGTCGATGAGATGAGGCATTAAGAGATGCTCATTCAATGTCATCATGCTAAATAGACACCGTATCACCAACGAGAACTATGATGTATGCACAAGGAATGGAGCTACCGTGAGACATCATATCATCGCCTAATGGCCCATCCAGTGTCATTATACTCGATGGCCATCGTATCATCGGCCAAAACCAATGGAGTATAGACAAGGTGAGTCCAAACAACTGGGCCAAACTGTGATGTTGGTGCGATTAGGCCTTACGAGATGCTGATTTAATGCCATCATGCTTAATAGACACCGTATCACCAGTGAGAACTATCTTGTATCTACAAGGAATTGTCGTTATACTCGATGGCCACCATATCACCAGGTAGAACACATGGAGTATAGATAGGGTGAGTGAAAACAATCGGGTCGAACTGTGACGTCGATGAGATGAGGCCTTTGTTGGGTTGAAGTAATTGCTCTATGTCACAAATGTTTTCAGTTTTGAACAAAAACCTTTTTAAATAAGTAAAATCATTTATTTTATTTTTTGTCATTTTTTGATTTCATGCTAATTTGAGAAAATTGAAATCCTTTCAATCAAATTTTATGAATGTACATTCTGTTTAAAAATAGGGCTCAACTATCATTGTCTCCGTGACTCAAGTGAATGCATCATCGAATACTTTCTTCCAAACTTGTTTCATCACATATTTCACCCTACATGCTGTTGATGTATCTATCTCATTTTCATCCTCATTCATTTCACCTACCGCATGGACGTACCTAGATGTCAGACCTTCCATGTTTGCCCCACCTTCCATAAATATTCCTATGGAAAGAAACCCCTCCTTCCATAAACATTCTATGGAAATAAACCCACCTTCCATAAACATTTCTATGGAAAGAAATTCCACCTTCCATAAACATTCATAAGGAAAGAACAAGAGATAAATATCCTTTCCATATTTCTTATGCCTTCCATGTTTGCCTCCCATAAATGTATTAATTCCTCTTAATTGCCTTTCCATACCCTTCCCCCACCTGCCCCATCCCTCCTATAAGTACTAGCCCCTCTCTCACGTCCTCCCCACCCCCTCAAACCCTCATCACGCCGCCAGGCTGCCGCCACGCCACCGTGCCCTCGTGTCCAGCAACAGTTCTGCCGGTCGGCTTTGGCGTTCCCGGTGATCCACCAATCCAAATGCCACCAGATTTTGGAGGTGCACCCAGATGTCCTCTACCACATGTCCAAAACTCAGAGCCATTGGACGTCAGATGCCTCCGGGATCTACATCGCAATGGCAGCAGCTCTCTGATCTAGGCGAATCCAGCACCTGTGACGGTAAATCCATCCCCTTTTCTCCCAATCCAGAGAGTTTATCGACACAAGCTACAATCCTAATTGTGTTCCAGGGTCTTGTGATCATGTGCACTAGAGGGGTCTCCTAGAATGGTCCTGGTGCGACTAGGAACACGATATATGCTCGATCTGCCGCAAGACAACCTCACCATGATGCAGCCAATCGATCTGCAGTATAGTTGACTTCTGAACCAATTCACCTTACGTTTCACATCTTCCACATCACTAGGAATATTTCTGTCCAAATTACTCCTTGAGAACCAGAACCAATCATTGGAAACGCACACATATATTTTGCACTGTCTGTGCGCAGCCACAATCCTTGCAGCTCTAACCTTGCATATCTTTTGATCCACACCCCCGATTTAGATGATTCTTCCACCTACATTCTTGTATCCAAATAAACTATATAATTGCAACCTTTGTCCAACCATACCCAATTGTCTCATACCTTGCATTGTGTATTTATTGTGTGTATGCTTTGTACGTCTTGCGCGAATAGGATTTTTACGCACGGGAGTCATACGAGGACGAAGATCAAGAATTGTTATCACTGAGCAGCAACATCTAATTCCAGGCAAGTGTCCTTGATGTATTTTGCTCCTGTTATGAATGATTAGTTTAGAACTGCATGCTTGTGTCAAATGAATGGGTACCTATTGTTAGGGTTTACTAGTATAGCTTTATCTTGTCCTTGTCGCCTTGAACTAGAGGTTTAATTAGCTATGGGTAGACATGCTTAGTTGCTTATTGGGTTATTGGGTTCAATTAATTTTGACTAATGAAGAATGTCATATTGGAGATAATTGGGCAATTCTTTTAGCAACATGGACTTAGGGATCTCAACAAGCTGGGTGGAATGGATGTGGTGCCGTTGCCACAAGTTGGGTGGTGGTATGCTTGTTGTAGATCCTAGGAATCGGTTCTTGGAGCGGTAACCCAGGACAACAGTGCCATCGTAAGGGTCCTATGGAACAGCTTGGCCTCTTAATTAGGAGTTCTCCTAGCGTCGGTGCAGCATTTGGTGGAGCGGGGAATGGAAGTCAAGAGGACTGTCCTTGTATCTGAATGGCTCAAGAGGGGGCTCCTGGGGTGATGAGCTGCTTGTTGATGGGCTATCACTTATGGACGGGAGTGGAATCTTAGTGGCTAGCATGTCGTGGGAGACCCTTTGTAAAAGCCTCGTAGTGATCTCCTGGCCGCACACCTAAGGAAGTGTGCTAGTGTTGGGCCCGTATGGCAACATGGAGACTCTAGTCCACCTAGCAATAGGGGACGAAATCATGACTTGTGGGTAAAGTGGCGCAACCTCTGCAGAGTGTAAAACTATCATGATAGCCGTGCTCATGGTCATGAGCGGCCTGGGTCCCTCACGATATTAGTTGGTTATGGGATGGAATGGTTGGTATCGGTGGTTTGGATTGGACTTGGCTTGGATAGGACCCTGTGGTTCAATGGTTGGGATGACCTCTTCTAGTAATTAGGATGCTTACAAAATTGAAAGCTCATGCAATAAACCCCATTAAGCCTTTCTGGTCTATAGCCCCATGTCATCTTTTTCTCCACTTGCTGAATATGATATGTACTCACCCTTGCTATACCCCACATTGCTGCTCAGCTACAAGAGAAGGGCGGTATAACCATGAAGACGATGAAGGGGACTAGGCATGTGGTCTTCCGGTCGACTTCTTGTGGGAGCTGAAGGACGTCAATGCTTAGTTATTCCGCTGCAATGTAATCTTTTATTTTTGTCCTACGGGTCACCATTGTAACATTTTATCGATTTAATAAAGATATTGTTCTTTTATCACAATAATTGTCATGCGTGCATGAAAACTTGATCCTGGGCACGTATACAGATGCATTTGGTTTCGGTCGTTGGAACCGGGTGTGACAAGTGGTATCAGAGCTATATTGACCATCGGATGCAAGCCTAGTTAGAAATGATCGGCTTTTAAAGTATAATTTTGCAAACTCCACTTATTTCTCCTACTTCCTTGACTATTTCATTTTCTTCTTATGTTTTGAGATATAACGTTTTACCGACTTGCCCAGCCAATAGGTTGTATATAATTTAATTCACTCCTAGGCCTACCATTACTGGATATTAGGAAGGTGCCCTAGATTGTATTAGTCCTACGTGCAATTGTGATTGACTATTTGAATGTGATGTGCTTGTGTGATTGTTTTCTTGTTTCAAACCCCTTGAGTTAAGCCTTATCCTTGTCCATAGCCACATTTGTCCTATTTTGTTTATCGACTCCAATACTACCATTTGGTTCGAGGAGATGGCCAAGTCAAAGTGGATTGTCATCATCAACAACAACTCAAGGAACAAGACATACTACCGAAGTACCTCTACATCAAGAAGTGAAGGTCTTAGTAAGGAAGATGAAGATGAAACTAAGGCATCATCATTAGTTCCTGTTTGTTGAGGCATGCATGTTTGCTTTGTGTGATATAGGTTACTTTGTGCCTACTTCCTTAACCATCATTTAACTCCTTGAAATGTATCTATCATCCTTGATGCATATAGTGTGATAAAAAAACCCATAAAAGATTGATTTCAACCATGTCTTTTATCTCCTCTGTCTCTATATCTAGATCTTCTGCTCTCCTATCTAGTCATCTTAAGCTAGTCTTTCCGAATCTCAGGGCGAGATTCCTGTTAAGGGAGGTAGATTGTCACATCCCAAAATTTCTCATTTTGGAATGTGAACCACTTTCAAAAAATATATTTAGATCTCTCAAACTTTGAAACTATTTATAAGAAACTTTGCAAATTAACAAATATTTTTTTGGGTTGAAGTAATTGCTCTATGTCACAAATGTTTTCAGTTTTGAACAAAAACCTTTTTAAATAAGTAAAATCATTTATTTTATTTGATTTCAATATTTCGTCATTTTTTTATTTCATGTTAGTTTGAGAAAAATGAAATCCTTTCAATCAAATTTTACGAATGTACATTCTATTTTAAAATGGGGCTCAACTATCATTGTCTCCGTGACTCACGTGATCGAACACTTTCTTCCAAACTTGTTTCATCACATATTTCACCCTACACGCTGTTGATGTATCTATCTCATTTTCATCCTCATTCATTTCACCTACCGCATGGACGTACCTAGACGTCAGACGTTCCATGTTTGCCCCACCTTCCATAAATATTCCTATGGAAAGAAACCCGTCCTTTCATAAACATTCTATGGAAATAAACCCACGTTCCATAAACATTTCTTTGGAAAGAAATTCCACCTTCCATAAACATTCATAAGGAAAGAACAAGAGAATAATATCCTATCCATATTTCTTATGCCTTCCATGTTTGCCTCCAATAAATGTATTAATTCATCTTAATTGCTGATGTGGATAAGGGTTTCTGATCTTCCGATAGGTTCTGGGAAACTTGATTAAGGCGGAGGCGATACACAAATCGATCCGGCTTCCGAACGACACACTCTGAACCCCGCAATCGCAGCACAACGTCTCCTATGGTTATCAACCGTCCAAGAATGATTGACCTCGCTGAGAAGGCTTATCCTTGCTTGCAAATCAAGAACACAAGCAAGAACAAAAAAGAATGCAACCAAATTTGCAAGTATACGATGAATCTCACAAGTTGGGGTCTCACAACCCGATCAAACGACAAAACTGTTATCAACAGAATAATCTAAGCAAAACCCAAACCCTAATGAAGAGGCGGCAGCTGTATATAAGGACCCTAGGGTCGTGCAAGACACCCTGGACTTAGCCCTAAGTGGGCTCAACTCGATACATGGCTCAAAGACCGATTATGGTGTCGCAGCACCTGGATAGATTCTAGCAGTCGATTTGTTTCAGCGATTGTCGACGGATCGGGACAAATTTTGACATGGGTCTGGTTGAGTTGGAAAGGTCTTTTCGTTATCTTTCCAGGCATATATAGAACGTCTAAATCGGAGTCCGTATGCGTCCTGGCCGTCCGTTTTAGTGCAGACTGGTTCTGGGCTTCGAAAAAGACTCGAAGTCGGTTTTGATTGGGCCTCCACCTTGGCTTGGATGTCCTTGCTGGCCCATCACGCCTCAAATCACCTCCCCAGCTATCTCATCATCATCTCCATGGTTCCTAATAATAATTAATTCATTAGGTAGCAATCTATTCTCAAAACCACATAATAAAAACATTAGAAACAATCTCACCTGTAAATTCAGGTGATCCACATGAACTTTCATCTTAGTTGGACGAGTGTTTTGTGTATCCATGGGTGTGATGTACTCATCAATTGCCTTTCCATACTCTTCCCCCATCTGCCCCACCCCTCCTATAAATACTAGCCCCTCTCCCACGTCCTCCCCACCCCCTCAAACCCTCACCACGCCGCCAGGTTGCCGCCACGCCACTCTGCCCTCGCGTCTAGCAACAGTTCAGCCGGTTGGCCTTGGCGTTCCTGGTGATCCACCCATCTAACTGCCGCCAAATTTTACATGGAGGTGCACCCAGATGTCCTCTACAACATATACAAAACTCAGAGCAATTGGACGTCGGATGCCTCCAGGATCTACATCGCAATGGCAGCAGCTCCCTGATCAAGGCGAATCCAGCACCTGTGACGGTAAATCCATCCCCTTTTATCCCAATCCAGACGTTTTATCGACACAAGATACAATCCTACTTGTGTTCCAGGGTCTTGTGATCATGTGCACCAGAGGGGTCTCCTAGAGCAGTCCTGGTGCGACCAGGAACGCGATATATGCTCGGTCTGCCGCTAGACAACCTCACCATGATGCAGCCAATCGATCTGCAGTATAGGTGACTTATGAACTAATTCATCTTACGTTTCACATGTTCCACATCACTAGGAATAATTCTGTTCAAACTAGTCCTTGAGAACCTGAACCAATCATTGGAAACGCGCACATATATTTTGTACTGTCTGTGCGCAGCCACAATCCTTGTAGCTTTAACCTTGCATATCTTTTGATCTACAACCCCGATTTAGATGATTCTTCCACCTACATTCTTGTATCCAAATAAACTATCTAATTGCAATCTTTGTCCAACCATACCCAATTGTCTCATACGTTGCATTGTGTATTTATTGTGTGTACGCTTTGTACGTCTTGCGCGAATAGGATTTTTACGCACGGGAGTCGTACGAGGACAAAGATCAAGATTTGTTATCACTGAGCAGCAACATCTAATTCCACGCAAGTGTCCTTGATGCATTTTGCTCCTATTATGAATGATTATTTATAACTGCTTGCTTGTTCAAATGAATGGGTACCTATTGTTAGGGTTTACTAGGATTGCTTTATCTTGTCCTTGTCGCCTTGAACTAGAGGTTTAATTAGCTATAGGTAGACATGCTTAGTTGCTTATTGGGTTGTTGGATTCAATTAATTTTGACTAATGAAGAATGTCATATTGGGGATAATTGGGTAATTCTTTTAGCAAAATGGACTTACGGATCTCAACAAGCAGGATGGAATGGATGTGGTGCCGTTGGCACATGTTGGGTGGTGGTATGCTTGTTGTACATCCTAGGAGCCGGTTCTTGGAGCGGTAACCTAGGACAATAGTGCCATCACAAGGCTGCTATGGAACAACTTGGTTGATTAATTAGGAGTTCTCCCAGTGTCGGTGCAGCATTTGGTGGAGCGGGGAATGGAAGTCAAGAGGTCTGTCCTTGTATCCGAATGGCTCAAGAGGGGGCTCCTGGGGTGATGAGCTGCTTGTTGATGGGCTATCACTTATGGACGGGAGTGGAACCTTAGTGGCTAGCATGTACTGGGAGACCCTTTGTAAAAGCCTCATAGTGATCTCCTGGCCGCACCACCTAAGGAAGTGTGCTAGTGCTTGGCCGGCATGGCAACATGGAGACTCTAGTCCACCTGGCAATAGGGGACGAAATCATGACTTGTGGGTAAAGTGGCGCAACCTCTGCAGAGTGTAAAACTATCATAATAGCCGTGCTCATGGTCACGAACGGCCTAGATCCCTCACGAGATTAGTTGGTTATGGGATGGAATGGTTGGTATCGATGGTTTGGATTGGATTTGGCTTGGATAGAACCCCGCGGTTCGATGGTTGGGATGACCTCACCTAGTAATTAGGATGCTTAGGAAATTAAAAGCTCATGCAATAAACCCCATTAAGCCTTTCTTATCTATAGCCCCATGTCATCTTTTACCCCACTTGCTGAGTACAGCATGTACTCATCCTTGCTATACTCCACATTGCTGCTCAGCTACAAGAGAAGGATGGTATAACCATGAAGACGATAAAGGGGACTAGGCATGCAGTCTTCCGGTCGACTTCTTGTGGGAGTTGAAGGACGTCAACGCTTAGTTATTCCGCTGCAATGTAATCTTTTACTTTTGACCTATGGGTTACCATTGTAACATTTTATCGATTTAATAAAGATATTGTTCTTTTATCACAATAATTGTCATGTGTGCGTGAAAACTTGATCCTGTGCACGAAAGAGATGCATTCGGTTTCGGTCGTTGGAATCAGGTGCGACACATATCGTCGCCTAATGGCCCATCCAATGTTGTTATACTCGATGGTCATCATATCACCGGCTAGAACCAATGGAGTATAGACAAGGAGATTCCAAACAACCAGGACAAACCGTGACGTTGGTGCGATTAGGCCTTACAGGATGCTCATTCAATGTCATCATGCTCAATAGACACCGTATAACCAGCGAGAACACTCTAGTATGGACAAGGAATGGAGCTACCGTGAGACATCCTATTGTCGACTAATGGCTTGTCCAATGTCGTTATACTCGATGGCCACCATATCACCGGCTAGAACCGATGGAGTATAGACAGGGCGAGTCGAAACAATCGGACCAAATTGTGAGAACGATGAGATGAGGCCTTACGAGATGCTCATTCAATGTCATCATGCTCAATAGACACCGTATCACTAGCAAGAACTATCGAGTACGGACAAGGAATGGACCTACCATGAGACATCATATCATCGCCTAATGGCTCATCCAATGTCGTTATACTCGATGGCGACCGTATCACCGGCTAGAACCAATGGAGTATAGAAAAGGCGAGTCCAAACAACCCGGACAAACTGTCACGTCGGTGCGATTTGGCCTGATGAGATTCTCATTCAATGTCATCAAGCTTAAAAGACAACGTATCACCAGCGAGAACTATCTAGTATGGACATGGAATGGAGCTACCTGACACATCCTATCATCGACCAATGGCTCGGCTAATGTTGTTATACTCGATGGACACCATATCACCAGCTAGAACCGATGGAGTATAGACAGGGCGAATCAAAACAATCAGGCTAAACTATGACGTCGATGAGATGAGGCCTTACGAGATGCTTATTCAATGTCATCATCCTAAATAGACACCGTATCACCATAGTGAACTATCAAGTATGCAAAAGGAATGGAGCTACCGTGAGACATCATATAGTCGCCAAATTATTTATTTAATGTTGTTATACTCGATGGCCACCGTATCACCGGCTAGAACCAATGGAGTATATATAGGGCAAGTCCAAATAATCGGGCTAAACTGTAAAGTCAATAGGATGAGGCCTTACGAGATGCTCATTCAATACCATCATGCTCAATACACACCGTATCACCAGCGAGAACTATCGAGTATGGACAAGGAGTGGACCTTCCATGAGACATCATATCGTCGCCTAATGGCTCATCCAATGTCGTTATACTCGATGGCCACCGTAGCACCGGCTAGAACCAATGGAGTATAGACAAAGCGAGTCAAAGAACCGGGCCAAACTGTGACGTCGATGCAATTAGGCCTTACTTGATGCTCATTCAATGTCGTTATACTTGATGGCCATCGTATCACCGGCCAAAACCAATAGAGTATATACAAGGCGAGTCCAAACAATGATGTTGGTGCGATTAGCAAGCTCATTCAATGTCATCATGCTTAATAGACACCTATCTCGGTGAGTACTATCGAGTATCGACAAAGAATGGAGTCCTAATATCATCGACAAATGGCTCGTCTAGTGTCGTTATACTCTATGTCCACCGTATTACTGGCTAGAACCTATGGAGTATAGACAAGGCGAGTCCAAAGAATTGGGCCAAACTGTGACGTCGATGAGATGAGGCCTTACGAGATTCTCATTCAATGTCATCCCTCTCAATAGACACCATATCACTAGCGAGAACTATCGAGTATGGAAAAGGAATGGATCTACCATGAGACATCATATCGTCACCTAATGGCTCATCCAATGTCGTTATACTCGATGGCCACTGCATCACCGGCTAGAACCAACGGAGTATAGAAAAGAGGAGTCCAAACAACCAGGACAAATTGTGATTTCGGTCCGATTAGGTCTTACGGGATACTCATTCAATGTCATCAAGCTCAAAAGACATCATATCACCAGCAAGCACTATCTAGTATCAACAAGGAATGGAGCTACCGTAACACATCCTATCATCGACTAATGGCTCGTCCAATGTTGTTATACTCGACGACCACCATATTACCTGCTAGAACCGATGGAGTATAGACAAGGCGAATCAAAACAATCAGGCTAAACTGTGACGTTGATGAGATGAGGTCTTACGACATGCTCATTTAATGTTATCATGCTAAATAGACACCGTATCACCAGCGAGAACTATCACGTATGCCCAAGGAATGGAGCTACCGTGAGACATCATATTGTCGCCTAATGGCTTATCCAATGTCATTATACTCGATGACCACCGTATCACTGGCCAGAACCAATGGAGTATATACAAGGCGAGTACAAACAATCGGGCCAAACTGTGACATCGATGAGATGAGGCCTTACGAGATGCTCATTCAATGTTATCATGCTCAATAGACACCATGTCACCAGCGAGAACTATCGAGTATAGACAAGGAATAGAGCTATCATGAGACATCGTATCAACAAGAAATGGCTCGTCCAATGTCCTCATACTCATGGCCATCGTATCACCGGTCAGAACTAATGGAGTATAGGCAAGGCGAGTCCAAACAACTGGGCCAAACTATGATGTTGGGTTGATTAAGCCTGACGAGATACTCATTTAATGTCATCATGCTCAATAGACACCGTATCACCACCAAGAACTATCGAGTATGGACAATGAATGGACGTACCGTGACACATCATATAATCGACAAATGGCTTGTCCAATGTCGTTATACTCGGTGGGCACCGTATCACCGGCTAGAACCAATGGAGTATAGACAAAACGAGTCAAAGAACCCAGCCAAACTGTTAAGTCGATGCAATTAGGCCTCAGGAGATGCTCATTCAATGTCATCATGCTCAATAGACACCGTACAACCAGCGAGAACCAAGATCAATTCTATTCATAAACAGTGTCGTTGTTCATCGGTTTGTGAGACCCCAACTTCGAGAATTTAATCATACATCTGCAATTGTGTTGCATTCTTCGTTGTTCTTGCTTGTGTTCTTGATTCGCAGGCAGGGATTAGCCTTCTCGGCGAGGTCAATCGTCTTTGGACGGTTGATAACCAGAGGAGACGTCATGCTGCGATTACGGGGTTTAGAATGTCCTGTTCTGAAGCCGGATCGATTTGTGTGCCGTCTCCGATCAAATCAACTTACCAAGAACCTTTCGGAAGATCGGGAACCCTTGTTCACATCATCAACAATAATCAACATAATCCATTTCCATAGTCTCATGTGCAACTACGTGATGACTCAGTGACCAAGCGGTACTCATAACTGTGAGTGACAGCAATTGCAATCGATTTACACCAGCTGGGAAAACCCGAGATACACGACACATACGCACCAATTAAGGTCGTATATGGCAACCTTTTGCAATAAAAGAACTTACACCTCAGACCGGGTGTGGTGCATCCGGCCCAGGTGGGGTTGGAAAAGCACGACACACAGACCCGATTGTAGATCCGTGATCCGAATCTGTAGTCTTAGCACCACAACTCCGGCAGCTCGACACACCGATCCAGTTTCAGATACACACGATCTGCCCCCTACAATCTTAGCACCGCAACTCTGGCACACCCACTCGGGGAAAGGCCCAATCGCCCTAAAAGACTAGTCCAATAGGGGAAGGGTGGCTCTCCCTTTTAAGGTGGATTCCTCTTCCCAAGCTAAGCAAGGTGGGATTATTCAGAGGCTCACATGGTCGCCGCCTTGTCACGGGTAATAATGGAGGATGTCCTCATCATTCTCACCCCCTTAAACAAGGGCCCAGCTCTGATACCAAATGATGCATCCGGCCCAGGTGGGGTTGGAAAAGCACGACACACCGACTAGATTCTAGATCCGTGATCCGAATCCGCAGTCTTAGCACCACAACTCCGGCAGCTCGACACACCGATCCGGTTTTAGATACACATGATCTGCCCCCTGCAATCTTAGCACCGCAACTCCGGCACACCCACTCGGGAAAAGGCCCAATCACCCTAAAAGACTAGTCCAATAGGGGAAGGGTGGCTCTCCCTTTGTAGATGGATTCCTCTTCCCAAGCTAAGCAAGGTGGGATTATTCAGAGGCTTACATGGTCGCCGCCTTGTCACGGGTAATAATGGAGGATGTCCTCATCAGAGTGGGCATGTCGTTCTGCCAACAGTACTTCGTGGTATGAACCGCCCACTCCAGCAGCAGAAGGGTCAATAACCAATGCACCTTAACTGATCCTATTGCAAGTAAATTTTAATGCTACATCGGTTTAATAGTGCCCAAACACTAGCATGCATTTGGTACTGTTTAAAATTTGATCAAGGGGCCGACCATGGACGGGTCCTAGGGTGGGCAAGGCAGGGCTACCGCAGCCAACACCCATGTGTTGCTGCAAACCTACACATGCATAATCCCTCCCAGCCATACATCGAAAGTAAACTTCTTTTATAAGTTCAAATTTAATGATCAAGTCATCACTTAGTAATAATATCTACCGAGACTATTATTTACTAAGCATAGCATTATAGTACTGAGCCTACTAGGGTTCTAATCACAGTATTATAGGTCATTTGGGGTAACGTGCAAGGTGGGTTTCAAACAACTCCTATAACCTAGTGCAACAATAAACTTAGACACTAGTAATATTATAAAGTAGCAAAACTTTAAAAGGCGAATGCAAACAGGGGCTTGCCTTGGTCAACACTAGTGTTAGCAACATCTACTTCTTGCTCAATATTCTTCTGAAAATCCTCTTCTTGCTCCTGGTTGTCATTACCTATATGATGAAAAATGTGTTAACGGTATTGTCGTAACACCGTTACATACAATGATATGATGGATGCATAATGCATTAGTGTTTTAATGCCAACAATATTATTAATATGTTCTCGAAGCCATATGCTTCAGAGAAGCAATTTAGAATTTCATCATTTTATGTGTGTTATCCATTTAAATGGGGTTATTATAATTTTATGAACAATTAATGCAATTAATATAGTAAAAAGGTATTACTGTACTTGAGTGATTTTTCATGAACATGTACATGTATGAACATCATCTTTGCCAAGTCATAGCTTCTGGACATTAATATTTTATTTACTAGCATTTATATAAGCTAAAGTACCAAATAAATTCAAGAGCATAAAATATTTCATATTTTACCAAACCAATTTTTATGGTGATAGATAATCATGTGTTTACTAAGCATGCCAAAAATCATGATTTAATTTTGTTCCTAAAATTTCTAGTGATTTATTTGGTCTTTTGATAATTAAATGCATTATTAAAAATACATGTACAGAGACAACTTGCTATCATTTTTCTAAAATAAAGCAGATCATTATGAGACTAACAAAATTTGTTTGAGGTCCATTGGATTTTGGGTTCATATATTATGATTTTTAGAAGTTTTCAACATTTTCCTGTTATTTTTCTAGTTTTACTGGTTTATTTACAGACATCAGCGCCATGCAGGCGCCAGTAAGGCTGCCAGTCAGCATCAGTCGGCTTTGGCCGGAGCGCGGCAGCGCGCGGCCGGAGCTTGCCGGAGGGCTCGCTGTCGGCGGCTACAGACGACAAAAACTCGCCGCGAGCGCATGGTTATGGAGCACAGATCGAGGCAGAGAGGGTGCTGTCGATCGCTAGGTGGAAAACTCATCGAAAGGTGGACGTCGTCGACGAGCGGTGGAGAGCTGGGGTTCAGTGACGTCGTGTTTTTGCAAGGAAGCGGCAAATCGAGCGCGGTTTGCTCCTACAACATCAGGGCGACGAGGCGAGGACCGGCATCAGGTCGGTGTGCGTCTGGGAGGGCCGGAAGATGAGGCTCATTGGCGAGGCGGCTTCGGTGATCGTCGACGATGTGCAGGGCCGGTGAAAACTGCAATTGCACGCAAATCGTTGATCAAACGTGGTGCTAGATGGTCAGGGGGTAGCGTTGAGGGGGTGCGGACCTGTGAGAGAAAGAGTTAGGCTGAGAGACTCACTGTGCTTGAGGAATTTGGTCACAGCGTCGATGGAACTCGACCGGGAACACTTCTCGATTTTTCTCAAATTGGCTCGATCTCAAGCAGGGATTGGCCGAGCGATGAGCATGGGGAGTGGGAGGGAAGTTGCGCGTGGCTGTTTACACTCTTGGCTCAGCTGGGGAGGTGTAGGGTTGTCCAGGGGACGAGCCCAAGTCTGAAGAAGTAATGGCGAATGGTGGACGGGGAGAAAAGAGAAGAAAGCACAGAGCAGAGGGCAGAGAGTTGAAGTGAGAGGGCTCGGAGGGTGTCACATGGTTTTGCAAGGGTCAACGCATCGATTTGTGTTTTGTTGGAGCGATGGGAACAGTCAGGAGCAAGGTGGCCGAGCGGCAAGGGCAACGTCATGTCGGCGGGTAGATGCCGTGAAAATTGAAGGTGGGATGGCATCCGCGGCAGGAGAAACGGGGAGAGTAGGGGGGGGGGCAGATGGGACGGGACGGCGTCGACGCGCTATAGCGGCTCCGAGTCCCGGGGCGGAGTGAAGGCAGGTCGTGGTGTGCACTGGCGGTGGAGCTCTGCTCCTGCTGTGCCAATGGAGAAGAAGGCAGAAGATTTTGCACTGCAGCACAGATCTTGATGAGGACATCACCCTTATGGATACACCCAGCACTCCGCCAACCAAAATGCAAGTTCATGCGCGACAACTGAATTTACGGGTGAGCTTGTTCCTAATGATTCCTTTATGTGATTTTGAGAATAGATTGCTACCTAATGAATTAATTGTTGTTAGAAACCATGGAGATGATGATGAGATAGCTGGAGAGGTGATTGGAGACGTGATGGGCAGCAAGGACGTCCAAGCCAAGGTGGAGGGCCAATCAAAACCGACTTCAAGTCTGTTTCGGAGCCCAGGACCAGTCTGCACTAAAACGGACGTCCAGGACGCATACGGACTCGGATTTGTACGTTCTATATATGCCTGGAAAAATAACGAAAATACCTTTCCAACCCAACTGGTCCCGTGTCAAAATTCCTCTCGAGCCGTCGGCAATCGCCGAAACAATTCGACTTCCAGAATCTGTCCTGGTGCTGCGACACCGTAATCGGTCTTTGGGCCATGTATCGAGTTGAGCCCACTTAGGGCTGCATCCAGGGGGTCTTGCACGACCCTAGGGTCCTCATATACAGCCGCCGCCTCTTCATTAGGGTTTGGGTTTTGATTAGATTATTCTGTTGATAACAGTTTTGCCGTTTGATCGGTTTGTGAGACTCCAACTTGTGAGATTCATCGTATACTTGCAAATTTGGTTGCATTCTTCTTTGTTCTTGCTTGTGTTCTTGATTTGCAGGCAAGGATAAGCCTTCTCGGCGAGGTCAATCGTTCTTGAACGGTTGATAACCAGAGGAGACGTTGTGCTGCGATTGCGGGGTTCAGAACGTGTCGTTCGGAAGCCGGATCGATTTGTGTATCGCCTCCGCCTTAATCAAGATTATCAGAACCTATTAGAAGATCGGGAACCCTTATCCACATCAAGTGGTAATTAGAGCTTCAGGTACACCGTTAGGTTCGCCGTTATCCTTGTTATTTTGTTCAATCCTAGAGTCCAAAAAATTGCCCTACAAAAATATTTGTTCGTCGTGTTTCCGCTGTCCTACACCCCCCTTGTGCCTTGCAATTTTCAGTTTAGTTTGCTTCTCTGAATTTTAGTCCCTACAAGGTCATTGTGTTGCTGGTCTAGTGCTTGTTCTTTGGTCTTGTTTGAGTCGTGCATATCCTTGTCATAGACAAACTAGGGAAAAATCAGTGTTGCATATGTTTAGATAATAGTATTGCTGGAATTATGTGCACTAAATATTTCTTTAACATCTAGCCTTCTACTTTCGTTTGACAAGAAAATTAGAGTGCTCTGCTGCTGTCTCATTGTGATCAAAAGCCAACCAATTAGTGCTTGATCTTGTTATAGAAGTTTATTTTAGTTGCGCTATTACAAGAATCCTTTTGCTGCACTTGTAGTAAGAAAAAAAAAATATATTCTAGGGTTCTAGTGGTTGTAAAACTTGTAATACCTTGCTGTAGTTCTGATTCTCAAGAAAAGAAAAGAAAAAGGTAAAAGTGCACAAGAGAAAAGGCCGCAGAAAAAAAAGAAGTAGAAAAAAGAAAAGATACAAATTCAGAATTGCTTGCATCCTTTGTGTCCTTTGTTGAGTCATTTGCTTGCTTGCTTGAACTAGGTCCGAGACAAGTTTAGGCCGGTGACATAGCCTAGCTTGGGACTATTATTCAGTTTTACAACTTCTGAATTGAAATTTTGCTAATCCTTGCTACCTAATATTGCCTATCCAAGCTCCATATATTTCCTTCTGAACAGGCACAAATTTTTTTGACTCTCGCAATCATCAGTTCACACTCTCCAAGGTATCCTTTGCTTGCTGTAATTAAGAACTTTGTAAGAGCTTGATAAGATGCTTCCCTTTGCTTGTTGAGAGTTTACACTGTTATCATATAGTAGTGATAGGAAAATATACTTCCGTGTGTTTTCTTGTTTGCTACTAACAATGACAGGTTACGCCACTCATGGTGATGATTCAACGTCATCTAATGAGAACAATATGAGTGATGTATTACAAAGAGTGCTCAGTCCTCAAATGGAGAAGGTAGAGCAAAATCAATTGAACAATTTATTTCAGACTCACTTTGTTGTCAAGGATCGACATTGTCGTGTTATCATTGATGGAGAGAGTAGCCGCAACATCGCAAGTTTAGAATTAGTAGAGAAACTTGGATTGACAACACAGCCACACCCATGTCCATACTACATCCAATGGGTAAATTATTTTGGTAAGATAAAGGTAGATAAAATTGCACGCATTGAATTTTTTATTGGTTCTTATAACGATAGTGCAGAATTTTATATAGTACCTATGCAAGCATGTCATTTGTTATTGAGTAAACCTTGGATTATTACAAATAATGCTTCGCACAATGCCATTATAAATAGCTACTCATTTAAATACAATGATACAAGAGTTACTCTTAAACCTATGACCGCTGCTGAAATTTTAGAAGAGGATCAACAAAGGCTTGAAAGGAGAAAGAATGAACCGTTTAGGAAAGAATGGACTGTTTCAAACGTTGCAACACTTCCATCAAAATCTGAATTAGATGATGAACATATTTTCGTGTCTCTTGTTGCAACTAATACATTTCAGGTTCTACACAAAGAAGAGGATAGTGAGAAAGATGAAGAACATGTTGTTGCTTCAGGCAAGAGCTTTCTTGATGTGATGAATTGTTCTAACAATCTTGTTGTATTGGAACCTTGTTTTGATTTGCCGTTGCCACAAGTTGATTTATCTACTGATCCTTATGATAAAGAGGAGTTGTGTGCCACTGCTTCACTTATACCTTTGCCACAACAAATGAATAAGCTTGATGTTTTTGCTTACGATTCACCTACTAGTGCTGAAATAAAACATTTGATTTTAATAACATGTGAAAAGGATGAGCAGAAATTATTGTCTTCTCTAAATACTTTGGGTTATATTGAATTTGATGTTCTTTGTGATCTAAATACCGTGGAGAAGCAAATCTTTTCTCAAACTGAATTGCCTTTACTAACAAGAAACGAATTTTATGCTATAGAAAACTATGATCATAGAGGTGTATTTATGGTGCATAAAGTTTATATTTGCTCAAACATGAATGCTCCTTGTGTTGTACAACCAAATGATGAACTAGAAAACTGCAATAACAATTACCATGTCATGTCATGTTTTTCTAGTATTTTTAAGATCACACATTTTCTATCTTGTCATAAGAGGAAGAATGATGTTTATATTGCTGAGCAAGTTTTCATAGAGGTCATTAATTTGCATGGCATGCGTTCTATTGTCGTTTCACATTGTGATGATAAATTTTATAATGCATATAAATATGAGTTGTATCCCAAGTTTGGGAATAATTCCACAATTAATATTTCAGATTTGAAACCATACATGGGAGAAAGTAATGTGGACAAGGGTTCCCGATCTTCCGAAAGGTTCTTGGTAAGTTGATTTGGTCGGAGGCGACACACAAATCGATCCGGCTTCAGAACAGCACGTTCTAAACCCCGCAATCGCAGCACGACGTCTCCTCTGGTTATCAACCGTCCAAAAGATGATTGACCTCACCGAGAAGGCTAATCCCTGCCTTCGAATCAAGAACACAAGCAAGAAAAACGAAGAATGCAACACAATTGCAGATGTATGATTAAACTCTCGAAGTTGGGGTCTCACAAACCGATGAACGGCGAAACTGTTTAGGAACAGAATTGATCTAAGCAAAACCCGAACCCTAATGGTGCGGCGGCGGCTGTATATAAAGACCCTAGGGTCGTGCAAGACCCTCTGGACGCACCCCTAATTGGGCTCAACTAGATACAAAGCCCAAAGGCCAAAAATAGGCGACGCAGCACCGACACAGATTCTGGACTCTGTCTTGTTTTGATGATCCCCGATGACTCCGGATGAATTTTGACATGAGACCAGCGGCATTGGAAAGGTCTTCTCCTTATCTTTCCGTGCATATGTAGAACGTCCAAATCCGAGTCCGTATGCGTCCTGGGCGACTATTTTAGTACAGACTGGTCCTGGGCCCCAAAACAGACTCGAAGTCGGTTTTGATTGGGCCTCCACTTTGGCTTCCAAGCCCTTGCTGGTCCTCCACGTTCCCAACTCCTTCTCTCATCATCTCCTGATCTTCTCTATGGTTTCTAATCACAAAATAATCATTAGGTAGCAAACCATTCTCAAAAGTAACATATAGCGAAGAACGTAGGAACGAGCTCACCTCTAAATTTAGTCGTCGTGCACGAGCTCTAGTCATTGGACCTTGCAAGTCCAGATTTGGAGGAGTGTTGTGTGTATCCATAGGAGTGATGTCCTCATCATCCTCCCCCTCTTGAAGTGGAGTCGTTCTCGACTCGAGCTCATCCTCTTCTCCCAAGTATGGTTTCAAATCTGAAATGTTAAAAGTAGGACTAACCCCGAACTCGGGAGGCGACTCAAGTTTGTATGCATTATCATTAATCTTCTCTATTATTTTGAATGGACCATCAGCTCTAGGCATTAGTTTAGACTTTCTCAATTCTGGAAATCTATCCTTCCTTAAGTGTAACCACACTAAATCTCCTACATCAAGCTTTACTTCCTTTCTACCCTTACTACCAGCAATTTTATACTTTATAAGCAAACTCAACATGAGGTAAGCATTCTTCCCATTGCTTCAAATTTTTCCTCAAAATAGCTCGAAACATAGTACCCAAAGTGCGGTTCACAACCTCAGTTTGTCCATCAGTTTGTGGATGACAAGTTGTAGAAAATAACAACTTTATACCCAACTTATTCCAAAGCGTGCGCCAAAAATGACTCAAGAATTTTGCATCACGATCTGAAACAATAGTAGAAGGCATACCATGCAAACGTACAATTTCTTTGAAAAAAAGATCAGCAATGTAACTAGCATCATCAGTTTTATGACATGGTATAAAGTGTGCCATCTTGGAAAAACGATCCACAACAACAAAAATGCTATCGCTCCCCCTCTTAGTCCTAGGCAGTCCTAAAATAAAGTCCATAGAAATATCCGCCCAAGGAATAGAAGGAACAGAAAGTGGCATGTATAAACCATGTGGATTCAATCGAGACTTAGCTTTTTGACATGTTGTGCAGCGAGCAACAAAAAGCTCAACATCTTTCCTCATCCTTGGCCAAAAGAAGTGTGTGGCCAAAATATCCTCTGTCTTCTTAGCACCAAAATGACCCATCAATCCACCTCCATGCGCCTCCTGCAACAACAAAAGACGAACGGAACCAACTGGAATGCATAGGCGGTTAGCTCTAAACAAGAATCCATCATTCAACACAAATTTGTGCCAAGCACGACCTTCTTTACAGTGCAGCAATACATCTTTAAAATCAACATCAGCAACATATTGTTCTTTAATTGCCTCAAGTCCAAAAATTCTACAATCAAGTTAAGACAACAAAGTATATCGCCTAGATAAAGCATCAGCAATCACATTATCCTTCCCTTTCTTATGTTTAATAGTATAAGAAAAAGACTCAATAAACTCAACCCATTTAGCATGTCTACGGTTCAAATTGCATTGAGAACGAATATACTTAAGTGATTCATGATCAGAATGAATAACAAATTCTTTGGGCAACAAATAATGACGCCACGTCTCTAAAGAACGTACAAGTGCATATAGTTCCTTATCATACGTGGAATAATTCAAAACAGGCCCAGTAATTTTCTCACTAAAGTATGCAACAGGTTTACCATCTTGCATCAAAACACCACCAATGCCTATACCACTAGCATCACATTCAAGCTCAAAAGTCCTATCAAAATTGGGTAATTGCAGCAATGGTGCATGTGTAAGTTTGTCCTTCAAAGCATCAAAAGACTCATGATGTACCTTACCAAAATGGAAGTCAACGCCCTTCTTTGTCAACTCATGCAATGGTGCAGCAATGGTGCTGAAATCTTTGACAAAGCGGCGGTAGAAACCTGCAAGACCAAGAAAACTCCTCACCTGTGTGATAGTTTTTGGTACAGGCCAGCTCTTTATGGCTTCAATCTTCGCCTCATCCACCTCAATTCCCTGTGGAGTCACAACATAGCCAAGAAAAGAGACTCGATCCGTGCAAAAGGTGCACTTCTCAAGATTACCAAATAAACGTGCAACTCGCAAAGCATCAAAAACAGCACGCAAATGAATCATATGATCATCCATGGATTTGCTATAAATCAAGATATCATCAAAGTAAACAACCACAAATTTGCCAATAAAAGGTCTTAAAACCTCATTCATCAAACGCATGAAAGTACTGGGTGCATTAGTCAACCCAAAAGTCATTACTAACCACTCATACAACCCGAATTTGGTTTTGAAAGCTGTTTTCCATTCATCTCCAAGTTTCATTCTAATTTGATGGTAGCCACTACGCAAATCAATTTTAGTGAAAATTATAGCACCACATAACTCATCAAGCATGTCGTCTAGCCTAGGAATAGGATGACGATACCTAATAGTAATGTTATTAATGGCTCTACAATCTACACACATACGCCAAGAACCATCTTTCTTAGGAACCAAAAGTACAGGAACAGCACAAGGACTAAGTGATTGACGAACATACCCACGATCCAAAAGGTCTTGGACTTGTCGTTGTATCTCCTTAGTCTCCTCAGGGTTGGTCCTATAAGTTGCACGGTTTGGTAAAGTAGCACCAGGAATCAAATCAATTTGATGCTCAATCCCTCTCAAAGGTGGCAATCTCGGGGGTATCTCAGCTGGGAAAACATCCTCATACTCCTGCAAAAGGTTAGTAACAGCAGGAGGCAAAGCACTAGAAGCAATATCACCAAGCAAAAACAAGGCTTGTTTGCATATCAAAGCATAGCAAATATCATCAGTAGAAATTTCAGCAAGCTCAGATTTTGTGGCAAGACATGAACGACCTTGTAATTTAATTGCAGCACCCTTAGAACTTGAGGAATCATTAACATTACTTGGTGTAGAAGCAGAATTAACAGGTTGCTGAATTTCAGGGCTTTTATTTTTCAAACTAGCAGCTCGTTCTAAATCAGCTTGTACAATTTTAGCAGGGGTCATTGGTAACAAAGTAATTTTAGTTCCTTTATGCATAAAAGTGTACTTATTACTTTTACCATGGTGTACAGCATCATTATCAAATTCCCAAGGTCTACCCAATAAAAGTGAACAAGCTTGCATGGGTACAACATCACAATCAACAGAATCCACATAGGAACCAATGGAAAAAGGAACTCTGCAAGTTTGTGTTACCTTAGCTTTTCCAGAGTCATTTAACCACTGAATGTAGTATGGATGTGGATGTGGGCGTGTGGTCAAATCAAGCTTCTTAACCACATCAGAACTCACCAAATTGTTGCAGCTTCCTCCATCAATGATGACACGTGCCCGACGGTTCTTGATGACGAAGAAAATCTGGAACAAGTTATGTCGCTGCATCATCTCAGGCTGCTAGATTTGTGTGCTAAGCACACGCTGCACAATAATATTCATGTAGCCCGTGGTATCTCCGCCTCGAAGGACGAGGTCACCGCTGGTGGCAGCGACATCCTCCTCCTCATCCTCCACATCGGAGGTGCTCATGTAACCGCCATCATCTGTCGCCACATATGCCCGCCTACTTGGGCAATCTTTCTGCACATGACCAAGACCATGGCAGCGGTGGCACTGAATTCCTGTAGTGCGTCCCGTCGAAGCAACAGAGGAGGCACTACTAGCCGGTACCTGCACAGAATTTTTACCTGAGCGCGTGGAAGGGGCAGGGGCTGATCTTGGTGCTGCAGAAACAACACTAGCTGGTGGGGGGCGGCCGGAAAGATGGCTTGGGCAGCCCCGAAGTCCCCGTTGGCCATGGTGGGTAGAAATTCCTGGACTTGCTGTACTCCTCAAAAGCCTGGAAAAGTCCCTGTGATTCTTTCTCTGCAAGCATAGCATACTGGAAACACTGGTTGAGGGTATAAAATTCTTTATAATCAAGGATGTCCTGAATTTCTTTTCTCAAACCAGAATAAAAGCGGCAAATCTGATCCTCTACTTTTTCAACCACAGCACAACGAATCAAACCCTTCTGAAGCTCACTAAAATACTCCTGAACAGTTTTATCTCCTTGATCTAAACGCTGCAGTTTATTACGAATTTCTCTATAAAAAGAAGGAGGAACAAAATGATCACGCATTTCTACCTTAAGTTCTTCCCAAGTAGTAGGCAAATCGGTTTCAGCAGCTAGACCACTCCACCAAACAATAGCAAAGTCCTTAAACTCACTAGTGGCTTGTCTAACTCTATGTTGTTCAGGAACAAGGTGGGCATTAAATTTTTGTTCTACCGTCATTTCCCAATCAAGGTAAGCATCACCATCGTACTGACCCGAAAACGAAGGAATTGAAAACTTAATTTTAGCATACGGATCATCTGGAGCATGGTTACCTTGTGTGTGACGGTTGTGGTTGTGGAAACCACCCATACCTTGAGGGTTACGTTGCAAACGACGTCGTAACCTTGCGGTCCTTGTAGCTGACCTATCGACGGTGCCATCAGCCTTATACACCGTTGCTTCATCATGATCGTCTTCAACGTCGTTGTTGGTGTTGGTGTCGTTGTTGGTGTTGGTGTTGGTCTTGTGAGCGGTCTCCAATTCGACAACCTGATCGGTTAGCTTAGAGACTCTCTTATCCAACCGCTCAATGCTTTCTCCCAGGTGAAGCTTGGTGACGGCGTCGGTGACGGCCCTGGTGATCGTCTCTGCCAAATCACTCTGAACCGCCTGCAAAGCCTTCTGTAACTGATTTTGGCTGACGCACTCATCCAATTTTGAGGGTGAAGCACCCTCCCCATCGCTTCCTGACATCAGAAACACCAAAACAGGAAACAAAAAGTGAAGGTTATCCCTACAAAACTACTAAGCAGTGGTGCCTCTCAACACAGCAAAAGTAAGCTTCTTGCAAAGCTCTTACAAAGTTCTGAAAACAACAAAGCGAAGGATACCAGGGAGAAGTGTTCCACGATTGCAAGGGTTACAAAATAACCTATGTGCTGTTCAGAAGAAGTATGTAGAGCTAGGAAGGCCAAATATATATATATGAGTGGCACACAAATCAAAAACAGATAGTAAAGCTGAATAAGTGCCCAAGTAACTTGTCCCTAGTTGCTGGTCTAACTATGTCCTAGAACAGTAGTGATAGCAAAGAAGAAACAAGGAGACAAAGGGACACAGTCGATAACAGGGGGCTTAGTGTAAAACAGCCAAACTTAGAAAATCCAGGGGGCTAGATGGAGCACTAGTAGGAATCCCAAATTTCTTTTTTTTTATTTTATTTTTTTGATATTTTTTTCCAACTCACTAGCAAACAGGAAGAAACAACAAAAACTTTCAGCTCAAACCGAGCTAGGATGTGGCCTACAGAAAATCTTGAAGTTTCAGAAAATGTCGGGTTTCAACTTGAATGAATTTTTTCTTTATCTTCCCGATTTTTTTTGAATTTTTTGACAAGGGCACACAGGGCATAGGGGTATGCTCAACTTTTCGTCAAGAATCTCCTGTAAAAATTTCAGTCAAAACGGACAACCGAGCAAAAAGTTATGGCTGTTTTACCGAAGGGGTGTCGGAATCGGTTATGAAGAACCCGGAGGTTTGAGTGAAATCCGAGTCGGGCTTGGGGTCGGGTAGGGATTTTTTTTTTGGCGAGGTGGATGCAGCGGAAAGTGGAATTTATGAAAATTGGTCCGAGGTGGTGAGGGTGGGTTTAGGGTGGGATTAGGGTGGGCGTGTTGATCAATCAACCCTAGCACACAAAGCCGACAAAACCGAGGATGGTGAAGGGGATGGCGGCTAGGGTTGCAAGGGAAACACTACTGACGATAAAAACACAAACTAAACCAGTGACTAAACAAGAACTAGGGCACACACTCAACACTACGGACTCTGAAATTGAAATATGCAAAGGCTAAACACGTGGTTATGGGCGGGGGAAATTTTTTTTTGGTATTTTCTGTGGACGATAGGAAGAACACGAAAATAAAACTAAAGGGTAGTGTGAACCTGACGGTGCACCTGAAGCTCTGATTACCACTTAATGTGGACAAGGGTTCCCGATCTTCCGAAAGGTTCTTGGTAAGTTGATTTGGTCGGAGGCGACACACAAATCGATCCGGCTTCAGAACAGCACGTTCTAAACCCCGCAATCGCAGCACGACGTCTCCTCTGGTTATCAACCGTCCAAAAGATGATTGACCTCGCCGAGAAGGCTAATCCCTGCCTGCGAATCAAGAACACAAGCAAGAACAACGAAGAATGCAGGACTGTCCAAGCCAAGGTGGAAGCCCAATCAAAACCGACTTCGAGTCTGTTTCGGAGCCCAGGACCAGTCTGCACTAAAACGGACGTCCAGGACGCATACGGACTCGGATTTGTACGTTCTATATATGCCTGGAAAAATAACAAAAAGACCTTTCCAACCCAACTGATCTCGTGTCAAAATTCCTCTCGAGCCGTCGGCAATCGCCGAAACAATTCGACTTCCAGAATCTGTCCTGGTGCTGCGACACCGTAATCGGTCTTTGGGCCATGTATCGAGTTGAGCCCACTTAGGGCTGCGTCCAGGGGGTCTTGCACGACCCTAGGGTCCTCATATACAGCCGCCGCCTCTTCATTAGGGCTTGGGTTTTGCTTAGATTATTCTGTTGATAACAGTTTTGCCGTTTGATCGGTTTGCGAGACGCCAACTTGTGAGATTCATCATATACTTGCAAATTTGGTTGCATTCTTCTTTGTTCTTGCTTATGTTCTTGATTTGCAGGCAAGGATAAGCCTTCTCGGTGAGGTCAATCATTCTTGAACGGTTGATAACCAGAGGAGACGTTGTGCTGCGATTGCGGGGTTCAGAACGTGTCGTTCAGAAGCCAGATAGATTTGTGTATCGCCTCCGCCTTAATCAAGATTATCAGAACCTATCGGAAGATCGGGAACCCTTGTCCACGTCAGATCTTCTATGATATTGCAAATCAGTCTGTGGCTTGAGTTAATTCGAAATAAAATAGCTAGAAACATTCAAAATTCACGAAATTTGGTACACTGGTTATTTGTGATGTTTGTAACCTCTTAGTGAAGACAAATTTCTAATTTGCATCAAAAATATTAAAAATTTAATATTTGCATTAAATAGGTTCTAAAGCTTAAATTAATTATTTTAGGTATTTGTATTTAAGATAAAATGCTCAATTAATTTATAAAAAATTCTATTTTATCATTATATTGCTGGGGATAGAATTATTTGCCATATATTCTATTAGAAACTTTTAAGTTGCTTCATAACCCTGGTTGTAGGGCTTTTGAATTAACTGCAATTAATTCAACTTGGGTTTCAACTTAACATTTTGTACTCCACTTAAATTTCATTTTTGTGAGCATTATACTTGTTAAGTAGAAAAGAGACACCTGGGTGTCACAGCCCTCCCTTCTTAAAGAGATCTCGTCCCGACATTATGAACAAGGCTACCTAGAGGGAAGTACGGAGGTCCAAATATACCTACGAATGATGACCAAAACTCCGGGTAATGAGTACTAAAAAATTCTTCAGATTCCCAAGTGGATTCATCTTCCGAATGGTTACTCCATTGTATTTTATACAATTTGATTGTTCTTTTGCGGGTTACGCGTTCTTTTTCATCAAGGACTTTTATTGGTTGTTCGGAGTACGTGAAGTCCGGTTGAAGGTGATCATACTCTTCCAAGACAACATCTATTGGAGGTTTGAGACACCGTTTCGGTTGGGAGACAAATTAGCAGGTAGCTCCAGCTTGTAGGCTACTTGTCCACATCTCTCCAAGATTTTGAATGGACCGATATAACGGAGAGCTAACTTTCCTTTGACTCCAAACCGCTGAATGCCTTTCATAGGTGACACTCAGAGATGGACGTAGTCATCTTTATTGAAATAGAGTGGTCTACATCCTTGGTTTGTGTATTTTTGTTGACAATATTTTGCAGCCTTAAGATTTGCCTGAATGGTACGAACTTTTTCCTCGGCATCCTTTAGAAGGTCAGGACCAAATGTTACTCTTTCTCCAGATTTAGACCAGTTTAATGGTGTTCCACAACTCCGACCGTAGAGTGCTTCAAATGGAGACATTTTAACACTCTCTTGGTAACTGTTGTTGTATGAGAACTGTGCATACGGTAAGTACTCATCCCAGTTACCACCATGTGCTAGAACATATGCTCTGAGCATATCTTCCAAGATTTGGTTGACACACTCTATTTGTGCATCGGTAGCGAGATGGTAAGCAGAACTGCAAATTAAATTTGTACCCAAAGATGCATGCAGTTATTCCCAGAAACGAGCAACGAACTACGAGCCATGATTCGAAATAATGGTCTTGGGTACTCCATGAAGGCATAATATTCTTGATATATATAATTCTGCATATTGTTTCATCTTGTATGTATTGTTGACTGGTAAGAAATGAGCAGACTTTGTGAGTCTATCCACAATGACCCAAATCGAATCATGCTTACGCGAAGTGAGAGGGAGCCCAACAATAAAGTCCATGCTGATGTCTTTCCACTTCCAGGCGGGGATACTCAATGGTTGAAGTAGTCTGGCCTGTCTCAAATGGTCGGCCTTAACTCTCTGACAAGTATCACATTCTATGACATACCGAGCAACTTCTCGCTTCATTCTTGTCCACCAAAAATTCTTTCTTAGATCTTGGTACATTTTATTACTATTCGGGTGAATAGAGTATTTGGAGTGATGTGTTTCATCCAAAATTTTCCGTTGAAGTTCAAAGTCTTTTGGTACTACTAAGCGGTTATTGAACCACAGAGTACCGTTCGAGTCTTGTGTGAAACATTTTGCTTTACCATTTTTAATGTTTTGATGGATATAACTCATACCAATGTCTTTCTTCTATGAAGCAATGATTTCTTCATGAACGGTGGAATGCATACTAGGGTTGTTG
Organism: Eleusine indica; assembly: GCA_030378355.1. Classification (NCBI taxonomy): domain Eukaryota; kingdom Viridiplantae; phylum Streptophyta; class Magnoliopsida; order Poales; family Poaceae; genus Eleusine; species Eleusine indica. Next base: position 31,117,935 of record CM059497.1, read on the forward strand.
ATCACTAGAGCAGGCAAAACATGAAGACTGGGTTCTGAAATAATTATGTTGTTGCTGCTGTCCTGAAATTTCAGCATCAAGTTATTGCAGTGAATTTTTCTACTTAACGCGTCGGCTACTACATTAGCCTTGCCTGGATGATAATGAATCTCTAGATTGTATTCCTTGATTAACTCTAGCCACCGACGTTGTCTCATGTTCAGATCGGTCTGAGTAAAGATGTATTTCAAGCTCTTATGATCCGTGTAGGTGTGCACTAAGTTTCCGAGCAAATAATGCCTCTGGATTTTTAGTGCAAGCACAACTGCAGCTAGTTCCAAATCATGAGTTGGATAATGTTCTTCATGCTTTCGTAGTTGCTGAGATGCATAGGAAATAACACAACCACATTGCATGAGCACACATCCAAGTCCTGTCCCAGATGCATCACAATACACGTCAAACGGCTTGGTGATGTCTAGCTGAGCCAACACTGGGGCAGTAGTTAATAATTCTTTCAACTTCTGAAATGCTTCTTCACATTTATCACTCCATTCGTACTTCACATCATTCTTCAATAATCTTGTGATTGGCTTGGATAGCTAAGAAAAATTAGGGATGAACCTACGGTAACATCCAGCTAGTCCAAGAAAACTACGAACTTGATGAATCGTTTTCGGTGGCTTCCAATCTAGCACATCTTGAACTTTGCCAGGGTCTATAGAGATACCTTCTACAGAAACTATGTGACCAAGGAATGGCACACGGTCCAACCAAAATTCACACTTGCTGAATTTTGCAAACAACTTCTGGTCTCGTAGACGTTGAAGAACAATGCGAAGATGTTCAACATGCTCTCCCTTCGACTTAGAATAGATGAGGATGTCATCAATGAATACTACCACAAATTTGTCCAGCTCTGGCATGAAGACCGAGTTCATGAGATACATGAAATGGGCAGGAGCATTTGTCAATCGAAATGACATCACTAGATACTCGAATAATCCGTATCTAGTAGAGAAAGCGGTCTTCAGAATATCTTCTGCTCTGATCTTTATCTGATGATACCCCGAGCGAAGGTCAATTTTTTAAAAGACCTTGGCGCCAACCAATTGTTCGAAAAGAATATCGATACGTGGCAGCAGGTATTTATTCTTGATTGTGACTTCATTGAGGGGCCGATAATCAATAACAAGACGTAGAGACTTATCCTTCTTCTTCACAAAAATAGCAGGGCAGCCCCAAGGTGAAGTACTTGGGCGAATGAATCCCTTTTCCAGCAATTCGTTCAATTGCTTTTTCAGCTCAGCCAGCTCATGTGGGGCCATTTTATGGTGATACAGTGTCTTTTTAGCATGATGACATTGAATGAGCATCTTGTAAGGCCTAATCGCACCGACGTCACAGTTTGTCCCAGTTGTTTGGACTCGCCTTGTCTATAGTCCATTGGTTCTAGCTGGTGATATGGTGGCCATCGAGTATAACGACATTGGATAAGCCATTAGGCGATGATATGATGTCTCATGGTAGGTCCATTCCTTGTCCATACTCGATAGTTCTCTCTGGTGACACGGTGTCTATTGAGCATGATGACAATGAATGAGCATCTCGTAAGGCCTCATCTCATCGACGTCACAGTTTGGCCGGATTGTTTGGACTCGCCTTGTATATACTCCATCCGTTCTAGCAGGGGATATGTCGGCCATCAAGAATAACAAGATTGGACGAGCTACTAGTTGACGATAGGATGTGTCACGGTAGCTCCACTCCTTGTCCATTCTCGATAGTTCTCCCTGGTGACATGGTGTCTATTGAGCATGATGACATTGAATGAGCATCTCGTAAGGCCTCATCTCATCGACGTCACAGTTTGGCCCAATTGTTTGGACTCGCCTTGTATATACTCCATTGGTTCTGTCTAGTGATACGGTGACCATAGAGTATAACAACATTTGATGAGCCATTAGGCGACGATATGATGTCTCATGGTAGCTCCATTCCTTGTGCATACTTGATAGTTCTCGCTGGTGATATGGTGTCTATTTAGTATGATGACATTGAATGAGCATCTCAAAAGGCCTCATCTCATCGACGTCACAGTTTAGCCTGATTCTTTTGACTCGTCTTGTCTATACTCCATTAGTTCTAGCAGGGGATATGGTGGCCATCAAGAATAACAACATTGGACGAGCCATTAGTCGAAGATAGGATGTGTCACGGTAGCTCCATTCCTTGTCCATACTAGATGATTCTCACTGGTGATACAGTGTCTTTTCAGCATGATGACATTGAATGAGCATCTTGTAAGGCCTAATCGCACCGACATCACAGTTTGTCCCAGTTGTTTGGACTCGCCTTGTCTATACTCCATTTGTTTTAGCTGGTGATACGGTGGCCATCGAGTATAACGACATTGGATGAGCCATTAGGCGATGATATGATGTCTCATGGTAGGTCTATTCCTTGTCCATACTCGATAGTTCTCTCTGGTGACATGGTGTCTATTGAGCATGATGACAATGAATGAGCATCTCGTAAGGCCTCATCTCATCGACGTCACAGTTTGGCCGGATTGTTTGGACTCGCCTTGTATATACTCCATTAGTTCTGGCTAGTGATACGGTGGCCATCGAGTATAACAACATTGGATGAGCCATTAGGTGATGATATGATGTCTTACGATAGCTCCATTCCTTATGCATACTTGATAGTTCTCGCTAGTGATATAATGTCTATTTAGCATGATAACATTGAATGAGCATCTCATAAGGCCTCATCTTATCGACATCACAGTTTAGCCTGATTGTTTTGACTAGCCTTCTCTATACTCCATCATTTCTAGCAGGGGATATGTCGGCCACCAAGAATAACAAGATTGGACGAGCTATTAGTTGACAATAGGATGTGTCACGGTAGCTCCACTCCTTGTCCATTCTCGATAGTTCTCTCTGGTGACTTGGTGTCTATTGAGCATGATGACATTGAATGAGCATCTCGTAAGGCCTCATCTCATCGACGTCACAGTTTGGCCCAATTGTTTGGAATCGCCTTGTATATACTCCATTGGTTCTGGCTAGTCATACGTTGGCCATCGAGTATAACAACTTTTGATGAGCCATTAGGCGACGATATGATGTCTCATGGTAGCTCCATTCCTTTTGCATACTTGATAGTTCTCGCTGGTGATATGGTGTCTATTTAGTATGATGACATTGAATGAGCATCTCATAAGGCCTCATCTCGTCGACGTCACAGTTTGGTCTGATTCTTTTGACTCGTCTTGTCTGTACTCCATTAGTTCTAGCAGGGGTTATGGTGGCCATCAAGAATAACAACATTGGACGAGCCATTAGTCCAAGATTGGATGTGTCACAGTAGCTCCATTCCTTGTCCATACTAAATGATTCTCACTGGTGATACAGTGTCTTTTCAGCATGATGACATTGAATGAGCATCTTGTAAGGCCTAATCGCACCAACGTCACAGTTTATCGTGGTTGTTTGGACTCGCCTTGTCTATACTCCATTGGTTCTAGCCGGTTATACGGTGGCCATCGAGTATAACGACATTGGATGAGCCATTAGGCGATGATATGATGTCTCACGGTAGGTCTATTCCTTGTCCATACTCGATAGTTCTCGCTGGTGATATGGTGTCTATTTAGCATGATGACCTTGAATGAGCATCTCGTAAGGCCTTATGTCATCGACATCATAGTTTAGCCCGATTGTTTGGACTCGCCTTGTATATACTCCATTGGTTCTGGCTAGTAATGCGGTGGCCATCGAGTATAACAACATTGGACGAGCCATTAGTCGAAGATAGGATGTGTCACGGAAGATCCATTCCTTGTCCATACTAGATGATTCTCACTGGGGATACAGTGTCTTTTGAGCATCATGACATTGAATGAGCATCTTGTATGGCCTAATCGCACCAACGTCACAGTTTATCCTGGTTGTTTGGACTCGCCTTGTCTATACTCCATTGGTTCTAGACGGTTATACGGTGGCCATCGAGTATAACGACATTGGATGAGCCATTAGGCGATGATATGATGTCTCACGGTAGGTCCATTCCTTGTCCATACTCGATAGTTCTCGCTGGTGATATAGTGTCTATTTAGCATGATGACATTGAATGAGCATCTCATAAGGCCTCATCTCATCGACATCATAGTTTAGCCCGATTGTTTGACCTCGCCTTGTATATACTCCATTAGTTCTGGCTAGTAATGCGGTGGCCATCGAGTATAACAACATTTGATGAGCCATCAGGCGACGATATGATGTCTCACGGTAGCACCATTCCTTGTGCATACTTGATAGTTCTCTCTGGTGACATGGTGTGTATTGTGCATGATGCCATTGAATGAGCATCTCTTAAGGCCTCATCTCATCGACGTCACAGTTTGGCTCGATTGTTTGGACTCGCCTTGTATATACTCCATTGGTTCTGGCTAGTGATACGGTGGCCATCGAGTATAACAACATTTGATGAGCCACTAGGCGACGATATGATGTCTCACGATAGCTCCATTCCTTGTGCATACTTGATAGTTCTCGCTGGTGATATAGTGTCGATTTAGCATGATGACATTGAATGAGAATTTCATAAGGCCTCATCTCATCGATATTACAGTTTGGCCTGATTGTTTCGACTAGCCTTGTCTATACTCCATCAGTTCTAGCAATTGATATGGTGGCCATCGAGTATAACAACATTGGACGAGCCATTAGTTGACGATAGGATGTGTCACAGTAGCTCCACTCCTTGTCCATTCACGATAGTTTTCTCTGGTGACATGGTGTCTATTGAGCATGGATACATTGAATGAGCATCTCGTAAGCCCTCATCTCATCGACGTCACAGTTTGGCCCGATTGTTTGGACTCGCCTTGTATATACTCCATTGGTTCTGGCTAGTGATACGGTGGCCATCGAGTATAACAACATTTGATGAGCCATTAGGCGATGATATGATGTCTCGTGGTAGCTCCATTCCTTGTGCATACTTGATAGTTCTCACTGGTGATATGGTGTCTATTTAGTATGATGATATTGAATGAGCATCTCATAAGGCCTCATCTCGTCGACGTCATAGATTGGCCTGATTGTTTTGACTTGTCTTGTCTATACTCCATTAGTTCTAGCAGGGGTTATGGTGGCTATTAAGAATAACAACATTGGACGAGCCATTAGTCGAAGATAGGATGTGTCACGGTAGATCCATTCCTTGTCCATACTAAATGATTCTCACTGGGGATACAGTGTCTTTTGAGCATGATGACATTGAATGAGCATCTTGTAAGGCTTAATCGCACCAACGTCACAGTTTATCCTAGTTGTTTGGACTCGCCTTGTCTATACTCCATTGGTTCTAGCCGGTTATACGGTGGCCATCGAGTATAACGACATTGGATGAGCATTAGGCGATGATATGATGTCTCACGGTAGGTCCATTCCTTGTCCATACTCGATAGTTCTCGCTGGTGATATGGTGTCTATTTAGCATGATGACATTGAATGAGCATCTCATAAGGCCTCATCTCATCGACGTCACAGTTTGGCTCGATTGTTTGGACTCGCCTTGTATATACTCCGTTGGTTCTGGCTAGTGATACGGTGGCCATCGAGTATAACAACATTTGATGAGCCATTTGGCGATGATATGATGTCTCACGATAGCTCCATTCCTTGTGCATACTTGATAGTTCTCGCTGGTGATATAGTGTCGATTTAGCATGATGACATTGAATGAAAATTTCATAAGGCCTCATCTCATCGATATCATAGTTTGGCCTGATTGTTTTGACTAGCCTTGTCTATACTCCATCAGTTCTAGCAAGTGATATGGTGGCCATCGAGTATAACAACATTGGACGAGCCATTAGTTGACGATAGGATGTGTCACGGTAGCTCCACTCCTTGTCCATTCTCGATAGTTTTCTCTGGTGACATGGTGTCTATTGAGCATGATGACATTGAATGAGCATCTCGTAAGCCCTCATCTCATCGACGTCACAGTTTGGCCCGATTGTTTGCACTCGCCTTGTATATACTCCATTGGTTCTGGCTAGTGATACGGTGGCCATCGAGTATAACAACATTTGATGAGCCATTAGGCGATGATATGATGTCTCATGGTAGCTCCATTCCTTGTGCATACTTGATAGTTCTCACTGGTGATATGGTGTCTATTTAGTATGATGACATTGAATGAGCATCTCATAAGGCCTCATCTCGTCGACGTCATAGATTGGCCTGATTGTTTTGACTTGTCTTGTCTATACTCCATTAGTTCTAGCAGGGGTTATGGTGGCCATTAAGAATAACAACATTGGACGAGGCATTAGTCGAAGATAGGATGTGTCACGGTAGATCCATTCCTTGTCCATACTAAATGATTCTCACTGGGGATACAGTGTCGTTTGAGCATGATGACATTGAATGAGCATCTTGTAAGGCCTAATCGCACCAACGTCACAGTTTATCCTGGTTGTTTGGACTCGCCTTGTCTATACTCCATTGGTTCTAGCCGGTTATACGGTGGCCATCGAGTATAATGACATTGGATGAGCCATTAGGCGATGATATGATGTCTCATGGTAGGTCCATTCCTTGTCCATACTCGATAGTTCTCGCTGGTGATATGGTGTCTATTTAGCATGATGACATTGAATGAGCATCTCATAAGGCCTCATCTCATCGACATCATAGTTTAGCCCGATTGTTTGGACTCGCCTTGTATATACTCCATTGGTTCTGGCTAGTAATACGGTGGCCATCGAGTATAACAACATTTGATGAGCCATCAGGCGACGATATGATGTCTCCCGGTAGCACCATTCCTTGTGCATACTTGATAGTTCTCTCTGGTGACATGGTGTCTATTGTGCATGATGACATTGAATGAGCATCTCTTAAGGCCTCATCTCATCGACGTCACAGTTTGGCTCGATTGTTTGGACACGTCTTGTATATACTCCATTGGTTCTGGCTAGTGATACGGTGGCCATCGAGTATAACAACATTTGATGAGCCATTAGGCGACGATATGATGTCTCACGATAGCTCCATTCCTTGTGCATACTTGATAGTTCTCGCTGGTGATATAGTGTCTGATGAGGACATCACTCCTATGGATACACACAACACTCCTCCAAATCTGGACTTGCAAGGTCCAATGACTAGAGCTCGTGCACGACGACTAAATTTAGAGGTGAGCTCGTTCCTACGTTCTTCGCTATATGTTACTTTTGAGAATGGTTTGCTACCTAATGATTATTTTATGATTAGAAACCATGGAGAAGACCAGGAGATGATGGGAGAAGGAGCTGGGAACGTGGAGGACCAGCAAGAGCTTGGAAGCCAAAGTGGAGGCCCAATCAAAACCGACTTCGAGTCTGTTTCGGGGCCCAGGACCAGTCTGTACTAAAACAGTTGCTCAGGACGCATACGGACTCGGATTTGGACGTTCTACATATGCACGGAAAGATAAGGAGAAGACCTTTCCAATGCCGCCAGCCTCATGTCAAAATTCATCCGGAGTCATCGGGAATCGTCAAAACAAGACAGAGTCCAGAATCTGTGTCGGTGCTGCGTCGCCTATTTTTGGCCTTTGGGCTTTGTATCTAGTTGAGCCCAATTAGGGGCGCGTCCAGAGGGTCTTGCACGACCCTAGGGTCTTTATATACAGCCGCCGCCGCACCATTAGGGTTCGGGTTTTGCTTAGATCAATTCTGTTCATAAACAGTTTCGCCGTTCATCGGTTTGTGAGACCCCAACTTCGAGAGTTTAATCATACATCTGCAATTGTGTTGCAATCTTCGTTGTTCTTGCTTGTGTTCTTGATTCGCAGGCAGGGATCAGCCTTCTCGGCGAGGTCAATCGTCTTTTGGACGGTTGATAACCAGAGGAGACGTCGTGCTGCGATTGCGGGGTTTAGAACGTGCTGTTCTGAAGCCGGATCGATTTGTGTGTCGCCTCCGACCAAATCAACTTACCAAGAACCTTTCGGAAGATCGGGAACCCTTGTCCACATCAAGTGGTAATCAGAGCTTCAGGTGCACCGTCAGGTTCACACTACCCTTTAGTTTTGTTTTCGTGTTCTTCCTATCGTCCACTGAAAATACCAAAAAAAAAATTTTCCCCCGCCCATAACCACGTGTTTAGCCTTTGCATATTTCAATTTCAGAGTCCGTAGTGTTGAGTTTGTGCCCTAGTTCTTGTTTAGTCGCTGGTTTAGTTTGTGTTTTTGTCGTCAGTAGTGTTTCCCTTGCAACCCTAGCCGCCATCCCCTTCACCATCCTCGGCTTTGTCGGCTTTGTGTGCTAGGTTTGATTGATCAACACGCCCACCCTAATCCCACCCTAAACCTACCCTCACCACCTCGGACCACTTTTCATAAATTCCACTTTCCGCTGCATCCACCTTGCCAAAAAACTCCCTACTCGACCCCAAGCCCGACTCGGATTTCACTCAAAACCCCGGGTTCTTCATAACCGATTCCGACATCCCTTCGGTAAAACAGCCATAACTTTTCGCTCGGTTGTCCGTTTTGGCTGAAATTTTTACAGGAGATTCTAGACGAAAAGTTGAGCATACCCACACTTGTGTGCCCTCGTCAAAAAATTCAAAAAAAATCGGGAAGATAAAGAAAAAATTCATTCAAGTTGAAACCCGACGTTTTCTGAAACTTCAAGATTTTCTGTAGGCCACGTCCTATCTCGGTTTGAGCTGAAATTTTTTGTGGTTTCTTCCTATTTACTAGTGAGTTGGAAAAAAATATCAAAAAAATAAAATAAAAAAAAAGAAATTTGGGATTCCTACTAGTGCTCCATCTAGCCCCCTGGAATTTCTGAGTTCGGCTGTTTTACACTAAGCCCCCTGTGATCGACTGTGTCCCTTTGTCTCTTTGTTTCTTCTTTGCTATCACTACTGTTCTAGGACATAGTTAGACCAGCAACTAGGGACAAGTTATTTGGGCACTTATTCAGCTTTACTATCTGTTTTTGATTTGTGTGCCACTCATATATATATATTTGGCCTTCCTAGCTCTACATACTTCTTCTGGACAGCACATAGGTTATTTGGTAACCCTTGCAATCGTGGAACACTTCTCCCTGGTATCCTTCGCTTTGTTGTTTTCAGAACTTTGTAAGAGCTTTGCAAGAAGCTTACTTTTGCTGTGTTGAGAGGCACCACTGCTTAGTAGTTTTGTAGGGATAACCTTCACTTTTTGTTTCCTGTTTTGGTGTTTCTGATGTCAGGAAGCGATGGAGAGGGTACTTCGCCCGCAAAATTTGATGAGTGCGTGAGCCAAGATCAGTTACAGAAGGCTTTGCAGGCGGTTCTGAGTGATTTGGTAGAGACGATCACCAGGGCCGTCACCGACGCCGTCACCAAGCTTCACCTGGGAGAAAGCATTGAGCGGTTGGATAAGAGAGTCTCTAAGCTAACCGATCAGGTTGTCGAATTGGAGACCGCTCACAAGACCAACAACAACAACAACAACAACAACAACAACAACAACAACAACAACAACAACACCAACACCAACAACGACACCAACAACGACACCAACAACGACGTTGAAGACGATCATGATGAAGCAACGGTGTATAAGGCTGATGGCACCGTCGATAGGTCAGCTACAAGGACCGCAAGGTTACGACGTCGTTTGCAACGTAACCCTCAAGGTATGGGTGGTTTCCACAACCACAACCGTCGCACACAAGGTAACTATGCTCCAGATGATCCGTATGCTAAAATTAAGTTTTCAATTCCTTCGTTTTCGGGTCAGTACGATGGTGATGCTTACCTTGATTGGGAAATGACGGTAGAACAAAAATTTAATGCCCACCTTGTTCCTGAACAACATAGAGTTAGACAAGCCACTAGTGAGTTTAAGGACTTTGCAATTGTTTGGTGGAGTGGTCTAGCTGCTGAAACCGATTTGCCTACTACTTGGGAAGAACTTAAGGTAGAAATGCGTGATCGTTTTGTTCCTCCTTCTTTTTATAGAGAAATTCGTAATAAACTGCAGCGTTTAGATCAAGGAGATAAAACTGTTCAGGAGTATTTTAGTGAGCTTCAGAAGGGTTTGATTCGTTGTGCTGTGGTTGAAAAAGTAGAGGATCAGATTTGCCGCTTTTATTCTGGTTTGAAAAAAGAAATTCAGGACATCCTTGATTATAAAGAATTTTATACCCTCAACCAGTGTTTCCAGAATGCTATGCTTGCAGAGAAAGAATCACAGGGACTTTTCCAGGCTTTTGAGGAGTACAGCAAGTCCAGGAATTTCTACCCACCACGGCCAACGGGGACTTCGGGGCTGCCCAAGCCATCTCTCCGGCCGCCCCCACCAGCTAGTGTTGTTTCTGCAGCACCAAGATCAGCCCCTGCCCCTTCTACGCGCTCAGGTAAAAATTCTGTGCAGGTACCGGCTAGTAGTTCCTCCTCTGTTGCTTCGACAGGACGCACTACAGGGATTCAGTGCCACCGATGCCATGGTCTTGGCCATGTGCAGAAAGATTGCCCAAGTAGGCGGGCATATGCGGCGACAGATGATGGCGGTTACATGAGCACCTCTGATGTGGAGGATGAGGAGGAGGATGTCGCTGCCACCAGCGGTGACCTCGTCCTTGGAGGCGGAGATACCACGGGCTACATGAATATTATTGTGCAGCGTGTGCTTAGCACACAAATCCAGCAGCCCGAGATGATGCAGCGACATAACTTGTTCCAGATTTTCTTCGTCATCAAGAACCGTCGGGCACGTGTCATCATTGATGGAGGAAGCTGCAACAATTTGGTGAGTTCTGATGTGGTTAAGAAGCTTGATTTGACCACACGCCCACATCCACATCCATACTACATTCAGTGGTTAAATGACTCTGGAAAAGCTAAGGTAACACAAACTTGCAGAGTTCCTTTTTCCATTGGTTCCTATGTGGATTCTGTTGATTGTGATGTTGTACCCATGCAAGCTTGTTCACTTTTATTGGGTAGACCTTGGGAATTTGATAATGATGCTGTACACCATGGTAAAAGTAATAAGTACACTTTTATGCATAAAGGAACTAAAATTACTTTGTTACCAATGACCCCTGCTGAAATTGTACAAGCTGATTTAGAACGAGCTGCTAGTTTGAAAAATAAAAGCCCTGAAATTCAGCAACCTGTTAATTCTGCTTCTACACCAAGTAATGTTAATGATTCTTCATGTTCTAAGGGTGCTGCAATTAAATTACAAGGTCGTTCATGTCTTGCCACAAAATCTGAGCTTGCTGAAATTTCTACTGATGATATTTGCTATGCTTTGATATGCAAACAAGCCTTGTTTTTGCTTGGTGATATTGCTTCTAGTGCTTTGCCTCCTGCTGTCACTAACCTTTTGCAGGAGTATGAGGATGTTTTCCCAGCTGAGATACCCTCGGGCTTGCCACCTTTGAGAGGGATTGAGCATCAAATTGATTTGATTCCTGGTGCTACTTTGCCAAACCGTGCTGCTTATAGGACCAACCCTGAGGAGACTAAGGAGATACAACGACAAGTCCAAGACCTTTTGGATCGTGGGTATGTTCGTCAATCACTTAGTCCTTGTGCTGTTCCTGTACTTTTGGTTCCTAAGAAAGATGGTTCTTGGCGTATGTGTGTAGATTGTAGAGCCATTAATAACATTACTATTAGGTATCGTCATCCTATTCCTAGGCTAGACGACATGCTTGATGAGTTATGTGGTGCTATAATTTTCACTAAAATTGATTTGCGTAGTGGCTACCATCAAATTAGAATGAAACTTGGAGATGAATGGAAAACAGCTTTCAAAACCAAATTCGGGTTGTATGAGTGGTTAGTAATGCCTTTTGGGTTAACTAATGCACCCAGTACTTTCATGCGTTTGATGAATGAGGTTTTAAGACCTTTTATTGGCAAATTTGTGGTTGTCTACTTTGATGATATCTTGATTTACAGCAAATCTATGGATGATCATATGATTCATTTGCGTGCTGTTTTCGATGCTTTGCGAGTTGCACGTTTATTTGGTAACCTTGAGAAGTGCACCTTTTGCACGGATCGAGTCTCTTTTCTTGGCTATGTTGTGACTCCACAGGGAATTGAGGTGGATGAGGCGAAGATTGAAGCCATAAAGAGCTGGCCTGTACCAAAAACTATCACACAGGTGAGGAGTTTTCTTGGTCTTGCAGGTTTCTACCGCCGCTTTGTCAAAGATTTCAGCACCATTGCATGAGTTGACAAAGAAGGGCGTTGACTTCCATTTTGGAGGCGCATGGAGGTGGATTGATGGGTCATTTTGGTGCTAAGAAGACGGAGGATATCTTGGCCACACACTTCTTTTGGCCAAGGATGAGGAAAGATGTTGAGCGTTTTGTTGCTCGCTGCACTACATGTCAAAAAGCTAAGTCTCGATTGAATCCACATGGTTTATACATGCCACTTCCTGTTCCTTCTATTCCTTGGGCGGATATTTCTATGGACTTTATTTTAGGACTGCCTAGGACTAAGAGGGGGAGTGATAGCATTTTTGTTGTTGTGGATCGTTTTTCCAAGATGGCACACTTTATACCATGTCATAAAACTGATGATGCTAGTTACATTGCTGATCTTTTTTTCAAAGAAATTGTACGTTTGCATGGTATGCCTTCTACTATTGTTTCAGATCGTGATGCAAAATTCTTGAGTCATTTTTGGCGCACACTTTGGAATAAGTTGGGTACAAAGTTGTTATTTTCTACAACTTGTCATCCACAAACTGATGGACAAACTGAGGTTGTGAACCGCACTTTGGGTACTATGTTGCGAGCTATTTTGAAGAAAAATTTGAAGCAATGGGAAGAATGCTTACCTCATGTTGAGTTTGCTTATAATCGGGCAACACATTCTACTACCAAGGTAAGTCCATTCAAGGTAGTGTATGGTTTTGATCCCCGTACTCCACTTGATATACTTCCTCTACCTATTAATGAGAGAGTTCATGTTGATGCTAAGGAGCGTGCTGAATTTATTTTGCAAATGCATGAGACCACTAGACTTAGCATTGAAAAGATGAATGAAAAGTATAAAATTGCTGGCAGTAAGGGTAGAAAGAAAGTAAAGCTTGATGTAGGAGATTTAGTGTGGTTACACTTAAGGAAGGATAGATTTCCAGAATTGAGAAAGTCTAAACTAATGCCTAGAGCTGATGGTCCATTCAAAATAATAGAGAAGATTAATGATAATGCATACAAACTTGAGTTGCCTCCCGAGTTCGGGGTTAGTCCTACTTTTAACATTTCAGATTTGAAACCATACTTGGGAGAAGAGGATGAGCTCGAGTCGAGGACGACTCCACTTCAAGAGGGGGAGGATGATGAGGACATCACTCCTATGGATACACACAACACTCCTCCAAATCTGGACTTGCAAGGTCCAATGACTAGAGCTCGTGCACGACGACTAAATTTAGAGGTGAGCTCGTTCCTACGTTCTTCGCTATATGTTACTTTTGAGAATGGTTTGCTACCTAATGATTATTTTATGATTAGAAACCATGGAGAAGACCAGGAGATGATGGGAGAAGGAGCTGGGAACGTGGAGGACCAGCAAGAGCTTGGAAGCCAAAGTGGAGGCCCAATCAAAACCGACTTCGAGTCTGTTTCGGGGCCCAGGACCAGTCTGTACTAAAACAGTTGCCCAGGACGCATACGGACTCGGATTTGGACGTTCTACATATGCACGGAAAGATAAGGAGAAGACCTTTCCAATGCCGCCGGCCTCATGTCAAAATTCATCCGGAGTCATCGGGAATCGTCAAAACAAGACAGAGTCCAGAATCTGTGTCGGTGCTGCGTCGCCTATTTTTGGCCTTTGGGCTTTGTATCTAGTTGAGCCCAATTAGGGGCGCGTCCAGAGGGTCTTGCACGACCCTAGGGTCTTTATATACAGCCGCTGCCGCACTATTAGGGTTCGGGTTTTGCTTAGATCAATTCTGTTCATAAACAGTTTCGCCGTTCATCGGTTTGTGAGACCCCAACTTCGAGAGTTTAATCATACATCTGCAATTGTGTTGCAATCTTCGTTGTTCTTGCTTGTGTTCTTGATTCGCAGGCAGGGATCAGCCTTCTCGGCGAGGTCAATCGTCTTTTGGACGGTTGATAACCAGAGGAGACGTCGTGCTGCGATTGCGGGGTTTAGAACGTGCTGTTCTGAAGCCGGATCGATTTGTGTGTCGCCTCCGACCAAATCAACTTACCAAGAACCTTTCGGAAGATCGGGAACCCTTGTCCACATCAGTGTCGATTTAGCATGATGACATTGAATGAGTATTTCATAAGGCCTCATCTCATCGATATCACAGTTTGGCCTGATTGTTTTGACTAGCCTTGTCTATACTCCATCAGTTCTAGCAAGTGATATGGTGGCCATCGAGTATAACAACATTGGACGAGCCATTAGTTGACGATAGGATGTGTCACGGTAGCTCCACTCCTTGTCCATTCTCGATAGTTTTCTCTGGTGACATGGTGTCTATTGAGCATGATGACATTGAATGAGCATCTCGTAAGCCCTCATCTCATCGACGTCACAGTTTGGCCCGATTGTTTGCACTCGCCTTGCATATACTCCATTGGTTCTGGCTAGTGATACGGTGGCCATCGAGTATAACAACATTTGATGAGCCATTAGGCGATGATATGATGTCTCATGGTAGCTCCATTCCTTGTGCATACTTGATAGTTCTCACTGGTGATATGGTGTCTATTTAGTATGATGACATTGAATGAGCATCTCATAAGGCCTCATCTCGTCGACATCATAGATTGGCCTGATTGTTTTGACTTGTCTTGTCTATACTCCATTAGTTCTAGCAGGGGTTATGGTGGCCATTAAGAATAACAACATTGGACGAGCCATTAGTCGAAGATAGGATGTGTCACGGTAGATCCATTCCTTGTCCATACTAAATGATTCTCACTGGGGATACAGTGTCTTTTGAGCATGATGACATTGAATGAGCATCTTGTAAGGCCTAATCGCACCAACGTCACAGTTTATCCTGGTTGTTTGGACTCGCCTTGTCTATACTCCATTGGTTCTAGCCGGTTATACGGTGGCCATCGAGTATAACGACATTGGATGAGCCATTAGGCGATGATATGATGTCTCACGGTAGGTCCATTCCTTGTCCATACTCGATAGTTCTCGCTGGTGATATGGTGTCTATTTAGCAGGATGACATTGAATGAGCATCTCATAAGGCCTCATCTCATCGACATCATAGTTTAGCCCGATTGTTTGGACTCGCCTTGTATATACTCCATTGGTTCTGGCTAGTAATGCGGTGGCCATCGAGTATAACAACATTTGATGAGCCATTAGGCGACGATATGATGTCTCACGGTAGCACCATTCCTTGTGCATACTTGATAGTTCTCTCTGGTGACATGGTGTCTATTGTGCATGATGACATTGAATGAGCATCTCTTAAGGCCTCATCTCATCGACGTCACAATTTGGCTCGATTGTTTGGACTCGCCTTGTATATACTCCGTTGGTTCTGGCTAGTGATACGGTGGCCATCGAGTATAACAACATTTGATGAGCCTTTAGGCGACGATATGATGTCTCACGATAGCTCCATTCCTTGTGCATACTTGATAGTTCTCGCTGGTGATATTGTGTCGATTTAGCATGATGACATTGAATGAGTATTTCATAAGGCCTCATCTCATCGATATCACAGTTTAGCCTGATTGTTTTGACTAGCCTTGTCTATACTCCATCAGTTCTAGCAAGTGATATGGTCGCCATCGAGTATAACAACATTGGACGAGCCATTAGTTGACAATAGGATGTGTCACGGTAGCTCCACTCCTTGTCCATTCTTGATAGTTTTCTCTGGTGACATGGTGTCTATTGAGGATGGATACATTGAATGAGCATCTCGTAAGCCCTCATCTCATCGACGTCACAGTTTGGCCCGATTGTTTGGACTCGCCTTGTATATACTCCATTGGTTCTGGCTAGTGATACGGTGGCCATCGAGTATAACAGCATTTGATGAGCCATTAGGCGATGATATGATGTCTCGTGGTAGCACCATTCCTTGTGCATACTTGATAGTTCTCACTGGTGATATGGTGTCTATTTAGTATGATGATATTGAATGAGCATCTCATGAGGCCTCATCTCGTCGACGTCATAGATTGGCCTGATTGTTTTGACATGTCTTGTCTATACTCCATTAGTTCTAGCAGGGGTTATGGTGGCCATTAAGAATAACAACATTGGACGAGCCATTAGTCGAAGATAGGATGTGTCACGGTAGATCCATTCCTTGTCCATACTAAATGATTCTCACTGGGGATACAGTGTCTTTTGAGCATGATGACATTGAATGAGCATCTTGTAAGGCCTAATCGCACCAACGTCACAGTTTATCCTGGTTGTTTGGACTCGCCTTGTCTATACTCCATTGGTTCTAGCCGGTTATACGGTGGCCATCGAGTATAACGATATTGGATGAGCCATTAGGCGATGATATGATGTCTCATGGTAGGTCGATTCCTTGTCCATACTCAATAGTTCTCGCTGGTGATATGGTGTCTATTTAGCATGATGACATTGAATGAGCGTCTCATAAGACCTCATCTCATCGACATCATAGTTTAGCCCGATTGTTTGGACTCGCCTTGTATATACTCCATTGGTTCTAGCTAGTAATACGGTGGCCATCGAGTATCACAACATTTGATGAGCCGTCAGGCGACGATATGATGTCTCACGGTAGCACCATTCCTTGTGCATACTTGATAGTTCTCTCTGGTGACATGGTGTCTATTGTGCATGATGACATTGAATGAGCATCTCTTAAGGCCTCATCTCATCGACGTCACAGTTTGGCTCGATTGTTTGGACTCGCCTTGTATATACTCCATTGGTTCTGGCTAGTGATACGGTGGCCATCGAGTATAACAACATTTGATGAGCCATTAGGCGACGATATGATGTCTCACGATAGCTCCATTCCTTGTGCATAATTGATAGTTCTCGCTGGTGATATAGTGTCGATTTAGCATGATGACATTGAATGAGTATTTCATAAGGCCTCATCTCATCGATATCACAGTTTGGCCTGATTGTTTTGACTAGACTTGTCTATACTCCATCAGTTCTAGCAAGTGATATGGTGGCCATCGAGTATAACAACATTGGACGAGCCATTAGTTGACAATAGGATGTGTCACGGTAGCTCCACTCCTTGTCCATTCTTGATAGTTTTCTCTGGTGACATGGTGTCTATTGAGGATGGATACATTGAATGAGCATCTCGTAAGCCCTCATCTCATCGACGTCACAGTTTGGCCCGATTGTTTGGACTCGCCTTGTATATACTCCATTGGTTCTGGCTAGTGATACGGTGGCCATCGAGTATAACAGCATTTGATGAGCCATTAGGCGATGATATGATGTCTCGTGGTAGCACCATTCCTTGTGCATACTTGATAGTTCTCACTGGTGATATGGTGTCTATTTAGTATGATGATATTGAATGAGCATCTCAGGAGGCCTCATCTCGTCGACGTCATAGATTGGCCTGATTGTTTTGACATGTCTTGTCTATACTCCATTAGTTCTAGCAGGGGTTATGGTGGCCATTAAGAATAACAACATTGGACGAGCCATTAGTCGAAGATAGGATGTGTCACGGTAGATCCATTCCTTGTCCATACTAAATGATTCTCACTGGGGATACAGTGTCTTTTGAGCATGATGACATTGAATGAGCATCTTGTAAGGCCTAATCGCACCAACGTCACAGTTTATCCTGGTTGTTTGGACTCGCCTTGTCTATACTCCATTGGTTCTACCCGGTTATACGGTGGCCATCGAGTATAATGACATTGGATGAGCCATTAGGCGATGATATGATGTCTCATGGTAGGTCCATTCCTTGTCCATACTCGATAGTTCTCGCTGGTGATATGGTGTCTATTTAGCATGATGACATTGAATGAGCATCTCATAAGACCTCATCTCATCGACATCATAGTTTAGCCCGATTGTTTGGACTCGCCTTGTATATACTCCATTGGTTCTAGCTAGTAATACGGTGGCCATCGAGTATCACAACATTTGATGAGCCATCAGGCGACGATATGATGTCTCACGGTAGCACCATTCCTTGTGCATACTTGATAGTTCTCTCTGGTGACATGGTGTCTATTGTGCATGATGACATTGAATGAGCATCTCTTAAGGCCTCATCTCATCGACGTCACAGTTTGGCTCGATTGTTTGGACTCGCCTTGTATATACTCCATTGGTTCTGGCTAGTGATACGGTGGCCATCGAGTATAACAACATTTGATGAGCCATTAGGCGACGATATGATGTCTCACGATAGCTCCATTCCTTGTGCATACTTGATAGTTCTCGCTGGTGATATAGTGTCGATTTAGCATGATGACATTGAATGAGTATTTCATAAGGCCTCATCTCATCGATATCACAGTTTGGCCTGATTGTTTTGACTAGCCTTGTCTATACTCCATCAGTTCTAGCAAGTGATATGGTGGCCATCGAGTATAACAACATTGGACGAGCCATTAGTTGGCGATAGGATGTGTCACGGTAGCTCCACTCCTTGTCCATTCTCGATAGTTTTCTCTGGTGACATGGTGTCTATTGAGCATGATGACATTGAATGAGCATCTCGTAAGCCCTCATCTCATCGACGTCACAGTTTGGCCCGATTGTTTGGACTCGCCTTGTATATACTCCATTCGTTCTGGCTAGTGATACAGTGGCCATCGAGTATAACAACATTTGATGAGCCATTAGGCGATGATATGATGTCTCATGGTAGCTCCATTCCTTATGCATACTTGATAGTTCTCACTGGTGATATGTTATCTATTTAGTATGATGACATTGAATGAGCATCTCATAAGGCCTCATCTCATCGATGTCACAGTTTGGCCTGATTGTTTTGACTCGTCTTGTCTATACTCCATTAGTTCTAGTAGGGGATATGGTGGCCATCAAGAATAACATCATTGGACGAGCCATTAGTCGAAGATAGGATGTGTCACGGTAGCTCCATTCCTTGTCCATACTAGATGATTCTCACTGGTGATATAGTGTCGTTTGAGCATGATGACATTGAATGAGCATCTTATAAGGCCTAATCGCATCGACATCACAGTTTGTCCCGGTTGTTCGGACTCGCCTTGTCTATACTCCATAAGTTCTAGCTGGTGATACGGTGGCCATCGAGTATAATGACATTGAATTTGCCATTAGGCGACGGTATGATGTCTCACGATAGGTCCATTTCTTGTCCATACTCGATAGTTCTCTCTGGCGACATGGTGTCTATTGAGCATGATGACATTGAATGAGCATCTCGTAAGGCCTCATCTCATCGACGTCACAGTTTGGCCCGATTGTTTGGACTCGCCTTGTATATACTCCATTGGTTCTGGCTAGTGATACGGTGGCCATCGAGTATAACAACATTGGATGAGCCATTAGGCGATGATATGATGTCTCACGATAGCTCCATTCCTTGTGCATACTGCATAGTTCTCGCTGGTGATATGGTGTCTATTTGGCATGATAACATTGAATGAGCATCTCATAAGGCCTCATCTCATCGACATCACAGTTTGGCCTGATTGTTTTGACTAGCCTTGTCTATACTCCATCAGTTCTAGCAAGCGATATGGTGGCCACCGAGTATAAAAACATTGGACGAGCCATTAGTTGACGATAGGATGAGTCACGGTAGCTCCACTCCTTGTCCATTCTTGATAGTTCTCTCTGGTGACATGGTGTCTATTGAGGATGATGGCATTGAATGAGCATCTCGTAAGGCCTCATCTCATCGATGTGGCAGTTTGGCCCGGTTGTTTGGACTCGCCTTGTATATACTCCATTGGTTCTGGCTAGTGATACGGTGGCCATCGAGTATAACAACATTTGATGAGCCATTATGCGACGATATGATGTCTCATGGTAGCTCCATTCCTTGTGCATATTTGATAGTTCTCGCTGGTGTTATGGTGTCTATTTAGTATGATGACATTGAATGAGCATCTCATGAGACCTCATCTCATCGACGTCACAGTTTGGCCTGATTGTTTTGACTCGTCTTGTCTATACTCCATTAGTTCTAGTAGGGGATATGGTGGCCATCAAGAATAACAGCATTGGACGAGCCATTAGTCGAAGATAGGATGTGTTACGGTAGCTCCATTCCTTGTCCATACTAGATGATTCTCACTAGTGATACAGTGTCTTTTGAGCATGATGACATTGAATGAGCATCTTGTAAGGCCTAATCGCACCGACATCACAGTTTGTCCCAGTTGTTTGGACTCGCCTTGTCTATACTCCATTGACTCTAGCTGGTGATACGGTGGGCATCGAGTATAATGACATTGGATGAGCCATTAGGCGACGATATGATGTCTCACGGTAGGTCCATTCCTTGTCCATATTCGATAGTTCTCTCTGGTGACATGGTGTCTATTGAGCATGATGACATTGAATGAGCATCTCGTAAGGCCTCATCTCATCAACGTCACAGTTTAGTCCGATTGTTTGGACTCGCCTTGTATATACTCCATTGGTTCTGGCTAGTAATACGGTGGCCATCGAGTATAACAACATTTGATGAGCCATTAGGCGACGATATGATGTCTCACGGTAGCACCATTCCTTGTGCATACTTGATAGTTCTCTCTGGTGACATGGTGTCTATTGTGCATGATGACATTGAATGAGCATCTCTTAAGGCCTCATCTCATCGACGTCATAGTTTGGCTTGATTGTTTGGACTCGCCTTGTATATACTCCATTGGTTCTGGCTAGTGATACGATGGCCATCGAGTATAACAACATTTGATGAGCCATTAGGCGACGATATGATGTCTCCCGATAGCTCCATTCCTTGTGCATACTTGATAGTTCTCGCTGGTGATATAGTGTCGGTTTAGCATGATGACATTGAATGAGCATCTCATAAGGCCTCATCTCATCGACATCACAGTTTGGCCCGATTGTTTTGACTAGCCTTGTCTATACTCCATCAGTTCTAGCAAGTGATGTGGTGGCCATCGAGTATAACCACATTGGACGAGCCATTAGTTGACGATAGGATGTCTCACGGTAGCTCCACTCCTTGTCCATTCTCGATACTTTTCTCTGGTGACATGGTGTCTAACATACCCCAAATAATCAATTTAAGCTTAAGAACCTATTTAATGCAAATATTAATTTTTAAATATTTATGATGCAAATTATGAATTTGTCTTCACTAAGTGGTTACAAACATCATAAATAACCAGTGTTCCAACTTTCGTGATTTTTGAATGTCTCTAGCTATTTTATCTTGAATTAACTCAAGCCAGGGACTTAGTTGTAAAATCAGAGAAGATCGAGGGTTGCAGAGCAAAATCTGCTTCTTCCTCCATTGGCGCAGACCACTTCTCTCCCCCCCCCCTGCCCGGACGCATGCTAGCGCCTCTGCACGCCACCGCCCCAACCTCGGAATCACGCGCAGCTACAGCGTCGCTGACCCCCTCTGCCCCCGTCCCGTCCGTCACCCTCTGCCGCACGCAGCGCCATCAATTTGGCCGCCTCTGCACACCATGCCATGGCCGCCGGCAAAGCTTCAATGCTGAGTGCCTTTGCCGCTCCTGGTCCCCAACTACCCCGCTGACCTCTGCGCGACACCAAGAGCGCACCGGTGAGACACCCCTGAGCCGAGCTGCTCGCCTTAACCCAGCTCCCTCTGCTCTCATCTCTCCCCAACCACCTCTGCCATTACTGCCTCAGACTTGAGCTCGTCTCCTAGCCACCCCTACACCTCCCGAGCCGAGCCAAGAGCGTAAACAGCCACGCACCACTTCCCTCCCGCCTCCCTTGCTCACCACTCGGTCGATCCTTCCCTGAATTCGAGCCAATTTAAAGAAAACCGAGAAGCATTCCCGACCGAACGCCATTGACGCCATCGTAGAATTCCTCGCCTCTGGTGAGCCTCGTCCCCTTCTTCCTCTTTGTGCATGTGCTCAACTCTCGGCAAATCGTGCGTGAACTTTTCCCCTTTGTTTTCGTACACCAGGTCGCTGACATTTCACTTTTCCCCGGCCCTGCCCCATCAATGCCGATCGCCGAAGCCGCCTCCACGATGAGGCTCACTTCCCGGCTTCTCTCGGCGCCTAGGAACCCGATTCCGAGCCCCTGCTTGTCGCCGTGAAGCCGTAGCAACAAACGGCGACCGATTTGGTGCCCTGTGCCACTCGCACCACATCGTCGAACATTGCCAACCGCCGCCTCTCAACGTCGACCCTCCTCTAGTGAGCTTTTGTCCCCACGAACCCCTCCGACCGAAACGCCACGACGAGTACGTCGTTCCCGCACTCCTGCAACGAGATTCCTCCCAGCGACGCGCTCAGCGGCGAGCCCAGCCTCTGCTCCGGCGGGCTGACTGGCGCTTACGTGGCCGCCACGAGGCGCTGACATGGCGCTGATCTGTTAATAGCTAATTCCAGGAAATTAACAAAAAACCCAGAAAATGCTAAAAGCTTCCAAAACTCATAGTAAATGAATCCGAAATCCAATGGACCTCAAAAAAAATTTTTTAGTCTCATAATAATCTGCTTTATTTTAGGAAAATGATAACAAGTTGTCTCTGTACATCTATTTTTACTGATTTAATTTTATTGACAAAACACTTATTAATTCACTAGAAATTCTAGGTATACAATTAAATCATGATTTTTTGCATGCTTAGTAAAGTCATGATTAGATTTCACCATGAAATTTGGTTTAGCAAAATAATAATTATTCTGTGCTCTAGAATTTATTTAGTGTTCCTGCTTAGGAAATTAATAGTAATTAAAATATAATTGTTATGCCAATGATACTTGGTGTAAAAATCACTCATGTATGTCTCTGTCCACAGTAAATCACCCATGTCCAAAAACACATATTTACTCTACTAAATAAATTAATTTCTCATATCACCATAATCACCCTATTTAACTACATAAAGAATATCTACACATAAAATCTTAATAACAACTTTACATCTCTAAAGCATATGTCTTCGAGAACATATTAATAAGATTGTTGGTACTAAAACACTACTGCATTATGCATCCATCATATCATTACACGTAACGGTGTTATGATGATACCGTTAACACATTTTTCCATCATATAGGTAACAACAACCAGGAGCAAGAAGAGGATTTTTAGAAGGATATTGACTCTCAGGAGCAAGAAGTAGAGGTTGCTAACACTAGTGTCGATCAAGGCAAGCCCCGGTTTACATTCGCCTTTTTAAGTTTTGCTAGTTTACAATACTACTAGTGTCTATGTTAATTGTTGCATTAGGTCATAGGAGTTGATTGAAACCCACCTTGCTTGTTACCCTAAATGACCTATGCTACTGTCATTAGATCCTTGGTAAGCTCGGTACTGTCTTGCTATGCTTAGTAATTAATAGTCTCGGTAGATATTATTACTAAGGAATGAACTTGATCACTAAATTTGAACTTAATGAAAGAAATTTACTTTGATGTTATGGCCGGACAGGGATCATGCATGTATAGGTTTGCAGCCACACATGGGTGTTGACTACGGTAGCCCTGCCTTGCCCACCCTAGGACCCGTCCATGGTCAGCCCCTTGCCCACACATGCATGCTAGTTTATGGGCACTAGTAAACTGATGTAGCATTAAAATTTACTTGCAATAGGATCGGTTAAGGTGCATTGGTTATTGACCATTCTGCTGCTAGAGTAGGCGGTTAATACCACGAAGTACTGTTGGCAGAACAGCATGCCCACTCGATGTCACCACACCCGGTCTGAGGTGTAAGTTCTTTTCTTACGAAAGGTTGCCATATACGACCTTAATTGGTGCGTATGTGTCGTGTATCTCGGGTTTTCCCAGCTGATGTAAATCGATTGCAATTGCTGTCACTCGCAGTAATGAGTACTGCTTGGTCACTGAGTCCTAACGTAGTTGCACATGATACTATGGAAATGGATTATGTTGGTTATTGTTGATTATTATTATTACTGCTCTTATGTTGTACTTACTTTATGTACTATGTTATTATCTCATGCTATCATGAAAGTTACATTTCAGCTCAACCCATTTAAATTGGCTAAATAAAACTTGATAGAACTAATAGGTTGCTTAGTGCGAGTCTTTTCAAACAAGCCACCCTATTAGAGCCAGTGCATGTTTAGGTCCTTTGTCGGGTATGTCTTGCTGAGTAATTAGTACTCAGGCTTTGTGTCTTTGTGGTTTTCAGGTACTGAAGAGATAGAATTACCTGTAGATGTGTTGCCTTGGGACATGCAGGTCCCTGAAGGTTGGACTGCCCACTGGGAGTCTGACATGCCGCCGCAGTGATTGTGTGTGCTGCTAGGGTGATGGTTCTTCGGGCATGAGTCATCACTATGCTGTATCGTAGAGCTCGTAGTTCTTATCGTTATTTGCTTCCGCTGTTTTCCAAAACAAACTTGAACTTGTATCATTCCGCTGCACTTTGATCCCCATGATGATGTAATAATTCAACTTAAATTTGGACCATTGTTGTATTATCAAGTGTCTGCGTTATCAGCACCTTCGGGACCTCGATCCTCCGGGAAGGGGTGCCTCAGCTGGTATCAGAGCCGTGGTCCATGATAATACAACAAATTAAAACGTATTTTCAAAAAATACGATGTTTACATGTGAGGATATGTTAGTATTGCCCCTATTAGGAGTTAGGGTTGGTGACAAGCTAACGGGTTATGCTTGAGTTGGTTTATTATATGGCTTTTCATTTGTCATTTAAAGTTCCCTCGCAAGGACTGTGGCTTTGCGGGATGATTCCTTCCATGAATCATGGCTAACATATTTTATTTTTGGCTCCGTGAACAAGTATTGGAGCGTAGAGTTCGCCCGCAAGGGCTATGGTTTCGCGAGACGGTTTCTTCCATAAACCGTGCCAACTTTTTTTTAGTGATGCTCATCATGGTAGCTTTATGAGCATGGGTCCGCTTGCAAGGACCGTGGCTTTGCAAGGCGGTTCGTTTCATGAACCGTTGCCATTAGGACTATACTTCTTTTCATAGTTCCTTTTGAATTTAATGTATTGATTCTGCAATGGATCTTCTGCAGGTACACTAACACCGTTAGTACAACACTTGGATTGACTTACATGATGAGAGCGGGTCGTCACCAAACTTTCGTGCCACTAAGTACCGACAACACTTGGAACACTAGGTTAATAAATTGAAAGTTTTGCATCATGCATCCCTGTATAACTAAACTAAAATTTGGTTCTCTCCTTGTTCATCAACCTCTGAATAAAATTTTCTAAGCATGTTGGGTACAAAAATTTCAAAATACAAGTCCAATTGCTAAGTTAACAAGAATCTATCCTATTTTTAGCTGTTAAACTTAAAAATTTATATTTATTAATTTACTCAACCAAATGAGGCATATAAATATTTTTTAGAAAGGTCTAAACACCCTCTGTCACCTGAAGTTTACATTAAGGGGGTGTTTGGCATGGCTCAAGAGTTCAACTCCAGAGCAGAGCAGGCTAAAACCAGCCAAACACCCCAACTCTAGAAAATTTGGGAGTAGCCCAACTCTAAAGATTTCTAGGAGTCCTAGTTCATTTCTTGAAAGCACCTCAAACCTGACTCCAGGAATTGCCAAAACCAACATAGACTCGGAGTTGTGGAGAAATTACCCGCCATTGCCACTCGTTACACAAAAAAACGATTCGATCTTCTATTTTTTCCCCCAGTGGCCTTTCTTCTTCACCATCGAGGGCTCCAGGAGCTCCCAACCCTTCTCTCTGCACCCGTTGACGGGCGGGGCTGGCGGCAGCGGAGGACCCGAGTTCCGGCGGGGCGGGCTGAGCCTGAGCGGCGAGGGCGATGGCGGAGGACGCGAGCTCCGGCGGGCTCAGGCGATGACAGCGGACGTGGGCTCGGGCGGCAACGGATGCGAGCTCGAGAAACAGCGCTACCCTGGCCGGATCTACGGCCGCCGAGCTTGGGCTGCAACGCTGATGCGGGCATGAGCTGAGGGCGGCGGCGGCTCCTGGCGCGGGCGGTGGTGGGGCACGGGCTGAGGGCGGTGGCGGCGCCTGGCGCGGGCGGTGGTGGGGCACGGGCTGAGGGCGGCGGCAGCGCCTGGTGTGGCCGAGCAGGCGGTGGGCGACGGCCGTGGGCGGAGCTCGATGTACGGGGCTTCGAGCCGTCGGGCAAGACGGCGACGGACTCCACCACCACGTCTCCCCCGCCCGTGACGAGCTCGCCCCTGTCTCATTCCAGCAAGCTTCGTCCTCCCCTGTTGCTGAGCCACTAACGGGCGGGCCCCACTTATGGAATGTTTGTGATAATATTTTTAGATGTTGGACTTATTTCATCTTATTTTGGATCAACTATGTAATTTGATACACTTTATCATTATCACGTATTTGTTTTGAATTTTAAATTTATTTTGAGTTTCGAGTTCATTTTGTAACATATTATAGAAATAAAAACGATTCTGTCATCATCCTAATTTGATTGGGGTAACCAAGGACAAGAAAGTCAATTCACACCCAAACTTCCCTGTTTCAGAGGTGCTCCATATGATATAGCCAAACACCCCCACATACAGCTCCAGCTCCACAACAGAGCAGCTCTAGAGCAGAGTTTTGGAGTGGAGCTGCTCTGCTGTGGAGCAGAGCCATGCCAAACAGGCCCTAAATTTTGATCACAACAGAAACAACCCCAAAACAGAGAGCAGGTACAATCTGCCAACACACTAGAGTTGTAATTCGAATTTTTAAGTGTTGAAACCCAATTTAGAAAGCGTTAGAAGTGCACTTTCACCTCCAATAGGTTATACCAATTAATTATTTGTCCTCTGTCCAGTAGGGCCAAAACACTAAGACCCTGTCATCCAGAATTAGAAGCTGCCAGCCTAAACTTGTAAAATTCATAAGTCCATTTTTACTTGGAAATTTTTGGGAGTATAAATATAATATGGAAAGCTATGAAAGTATACTATAATGTGGTGCCAAGCACCAGTTCTGAAGGTTTCATTTGCTGGTCGAAATACTCACTTTTCTGACTGCAATACAGTCAAGACAGAATCTGTTTTAAAACATGTTTCCATATTATTGCCCCTTGAAGTTGGAAAATGTAAACTAAAACTTTGCCTCTGTATTTCATAGCACTTTACATGAAATGCATTTTTATTATGAGGAAGTTTTGACTCAATCAAACATACTTTCCTTGTAGATGGCTGAGAACAATGACCAGACCCCACCCGGTTGGGAGATCACTGATGGCCTGGAGTTCACTGGGATGACACGTCTGTTTTGGAATGTTCTCCATGGCTTTGGTTATGACATCCCACCCACTTATGTTGGCAAGGAATTTCAGGAGCATGGAGTCACCTCCTGTGTCATCCATGTGGCGGTTCCCACCAACTATTTGAATACTCTGGCATGGGAGTCCTGGACCATTAGCGTCACTGGGACAGATTTGCTCGCCACTTGGAATATTGCTGCTTTTATGGCACTCACTCGATTCTGCGAAGACTGCAAGCATGATGTTGCTGGAACACCTATCGCATTGCTGCCCATCAATGATGTAAATGATTTTGAATGGAATCGGCATGTGGACTTCATCTTTGATCCAACCCACTCCCACCACAATCCTATGCTGCCCATAATAGAGCATTATGGCCTCTCCACTTTTGCTTTATGCATAAACTTGTGCCGACGGCTGGACATGTACCATTTTGCCCTCCGGCTTTCAGAAGCGGAAAAGCAGGCTAAGGATGTAGAAATTTCAGAACTGAACCAACAAATCCAAGCAAAGAATGAAGAAATGGATTTGATCAGTGAGGCACGTGACCAAGCTATCAGAGAAGCAAATTTAACGGAATCTGAAATGGAGGAGCTACAAGCTGAATTTGATGCTTTTGAAGCTACCCATCTTCCAATTATAGATAACTGGGATGAGATCCCTATGGAGTATGGAGAACAAGTAGATGAAGAAATGGAACCGGCAGATAATAATGATGTAGAAATGATGGATCTAGAAGAACCAGAAGAGCTGGAAGAATTAGACCAGGAGTAGATGAGTCGCTACACCCTGTGTTATGTTCATGTAATATATAAGTATCTCAAGTTCGGAGTAGGATCGTGTGTCTTGCATAGTTTGACTGCAGTACCGTAGCTAGGTGTTGGCACATTTATGTAGGAGTTAGGGTGGCATTGCCTTTTTAACCATTATGTAATCAGTCTCGAACTAATAAAAATGGATATCACTTCTGAAAAATTTACTTGTGCCCTCTTGCAAATTTATTTTCTTGCACATATGACTTTTATGGATTATTTTTGAGAAATGACTAATGTGCAACTGTATAAATTGCAGCATGGTGCATACTCGGAATCAGGAGGAGCCCGAGAGCTCACAGCAGGGAGGTGCTCAACAGCCCACCATGGCTGATTTAATCGTTGCTGTGCTCAATCGTCAGCAAGGTGATTCCGACATGCTCCGCCAATTGGTGGAGAATATGTCCCGCTTGGGTGGACAGGGAGGCAACCGCAACAACAACAATCAGCCTCGTTAGTGCACCCATCCGCCGACATTCAAGCGTGCGAGAGAGCCTTTGGACACTGATCACTTGCTGCGTCAGACCCAGTCTAAATTCGGTCTGCTGGACTGCACTGAGCACTAGAAGGTGCTATTTACCGCCCAACAACTCCAGGGTCCTGCTAGTGCCTGGTGGGCAAATTATGAAGCTTCTCTGCCTGCTGGACGCCCCCTTGAGTGGAATGAATTCAAGACTGCATTTCGTGCTCATTTCATTCCAGCTGGCCTCATGCAGAGGAAGTTCCAGGAGTTCATGGATCTGAAACAAGGAGGGAGGAATGTCCTCCAATATTCTGAAGCTTTAAACCACCTCGTTCAGTATGTTACTGAGTATGTTAACACTGAGGAAAAGAAAAGATATGCATTCTTGCGTGGAATGAATGCCACGCTGAAGGAGCGTCTGACTTGGCAGACGACTGGCACATACAACGACCCGGTCAATGCTGCTATTGTCCAGGAAGGTGCTATGCGCCAAGTTGAAGAAGAGGACCATAAAAGGAAGGCCCTTGCTAGTGCCTCTGCTGCCCCACAGGCTAAGCACCATCTGATATATACTTCACCCATCAGACTGCGTTTCCAGGCATCTCCGCTGCAGCAATTTCAGTGCCCTCATGCTCAGTGTTACTCGAGCCCCCCGCAGCAGCAAAACTTCCCACCCCATGCACCGTACCAGCAGCAGAGCACTCAGTACCGCGCACCCTACCAGCAGCAAGGAAATTAGAATGCTCGCGCTCCACCGCCCACTGATCGTGGAGGCAACTATCCGTGCTACAATTGTGGTTGCACCGGCCACTTTGCTAAGAACTGTACGGCACCTAGGCACAACAACAACAATAGTAATCAGCGCCAGAACTAGGAAAAGTCTAAGAATGAACCGTCCCGTGGTGCCCAAGTGAACTACACCAGCGCTGAAGACATTCCTCAGGGCGAACCCGTGCTGACCGGTACGCTCTTACTCTATCGTCACCCTATTCTTGCAGTTTTTGATCCCGGTGCTACGCATAATTTTATTAGCCAATCTTGTGTACAAAAACATAATCTGCACACCACCACCATAAATAAATGCTACACTGTCTGCTCTCCTGCTAGACAAATTCTTGCTAACCAAGTACTATGTAGGGCTCCACTAGAAATAAATCAAAAGATCTATCCCACCGATTTCATCATGCTTAAAAAAAATCAGGAAATCAACCTAATCATGGGCATGATCTGGATAAAAACCCAAAGAGCTATGTTAGACATCGAGCCCCATATCGTTCACTTAAACTCTCCCTTGCATGGCCAAGACACCCTCTTTCTAAATACTGATTCATCGAAAAATCTAGTTGTCCATCTTTTGGAAGGGCAATCACTCGAAGATATTCCCGTCGTTTGCGAGTATCTGGACGTGTTCCCTAAAGATATCTCTGGCCTCCCACCTGACCATGATGTGGAATGAAGATAGAGCTACATCCGGGAACTTCCCCAATATCACGTCGTCCGTATAAAATGGCCCTGAATGAGCTGGCTGAGCTGAAAAAGCAATTGAACGAATTGCTGGAAAAGGGATTCATTCGCCCAAGTACTTCACCTTGGGACTGCCCTGCTATTTTTGTGAAGAAGAAGGATAAGTCTCTACGCCTTGTTGTTGATTATCGTCCGCTCAATGAAGTAACAATAAAAAATAAATACCCGCTGCCACGTATCGATATTCTTTTCGATCAATTGGTTGGCGCCAAGGTCTTTTCAAAAATTGACCTTCGCTCGGGGTATCATCAGATAAAGATCATATCAGAAGATATTCCGAAGACCGCTTTCTCTACTAGATACGAATTATTCGAGTATCTAGTAATATCATTTGGATTGACAACTGCCCCTACCCATTTCATGTACCTCATGAATTCTGTATTCATGTTAGAGCTGGACAAATTTGTGGTAGTATTCATTGATGACATCCTCATCTATTCTAAGTCCAAGGAAGAGCATGCTGAACATCTTCGCATTGTTCTTCAACATCTACGAGATCACAAGTTGTTTGCAAAATTCAGCAAGTGTGAATTTTGGTTGGACCGTGTGCCATTCCTTGGTCACATAATTTCTGTAGAAGGTATCTCTGTAGACCCTGGCAAAGTTCAATATGTGCTAGATTGGAAGCCACCGAAAACGGTTCATCAAGTTTGTAGTTTCCTCGGACTAGCTGGATATTACCGTAGGTTCATCCCTAATTTTTCCTAGCTATCCAAACCTATCACAAGATTATTGAAGAATGATGTAATATACAAATGGAGTGATAAATGTGAAGAAGCATTTCAGAAGTTGAAAGAATTATTAACTACTGCCCCAGTGTTGGCTCAACCGGACATCACTAGCCCGTTTGATGTATATTGTGATGCATCTGGGACAGGACTTGGATGTGTGCTCATTCAATATGGTCGTGTCATTGCCTATGCATCTCGGCAACTACGAAAGCATGAAGAACATTATCCAACTCATGATTTGGAACTAGCTGCAGTTGTGCTTGCACTAAAAATCTAGAAGCATTATTTGCTCGGAAGCTTAGTGCACATCTACAAGGATCATAAGAGCTTGAAATACATCTTTACTCAGACCGATCTAAACATGAGACAACATCGGTGGCTGGAATTAATCAAGGATTATAATCTAGAGATTCATTATCATCCTAGCAAGGCCAATGTAGTCGCCGACGCGCTAAGCAAAAAAATCCACTGCAATAACTTGGTGCTGGAATTTCAGGACAGCAGCAACAACAAAATTATTTTAGAACCCAGTCTTCACATTTTGCCTACTCTAGTGATCAACAACCTTAGTATAGACTCCACCATTCGTGAAGAAATCATTGCCACACAAAAGAATGACATTGGCATGAACTATATCCGTCAAAACATTAAAAAGGATAGAGCAAAATGTTTCACCCAAGACTCAGACGGTACCCTATGGTTCAATAACCGTTTAGTAGTACCGAAAGACTTTGACCTTCGATGGAAAATTCTAGATGAAGCGCATCACTCCAAGTACTCTATTCACCCGGGTAGTAATAAATTGTACCAAGATCTAAAAAAGAATTTTTGGTGGACAAACGAGAAGTTGCTCGGTATGTTGCAGAATATGATACCTGCCAGAGAGTTAAGGCTGACCATTTAAAGCAAGCCAGAT
The DNA here is from genome assembly GCA_030378355.1 of Eleusine indica. NCBI lineage: Eukaryota > Viridiplantae > Streptophyta > Magnoliopsida > Poales > Poaceae > Eleusine > Eleusine indica. The sequence continues at coordinate 31,149,750 of CM059497.1, forward strand.
TACTTCAACCATTAAGCATTCCTACCTGGAAGTGGGAAGACATCAGCATGGACTTTATAGTTGGGCTCCCTATCACTTCGCGTAAGCATGATTCGATTTGGATTATTGTGGATAGACACACAAAGTCTGCTCATTTTTTACCAGTCAACAATACATACAAGATGAAACAATATGCAGAATTATATATATCAAGAATATTATGCCTTCGTGGAGTACCTAAGACTATTATTTCGGATAGAGGCTCATAGTTCATTGCTCGTTTCTGGGAATAGCTGCATGCATCTTTGGGTACAAATTTGATTCGCAGTTCTGCTCACCATCCTGCTACCGATGGACAAACAGAGCGTGTCAACCAAATCTTGGAAGATATGCTTAGAGCATGTGTCTTAGCACATAGTGGTAACTGGGATGAGTACCTGCCTTATGCTGAATTTTTGTATAACAACAGTTACCAGAAGAGTGTAAAAATGTCGCCATTTGAAGCACTCTATGGTCAAAGTTATAGAACCCCTCTGAACTGGTCCGAACCTGGAGAAAGAGTAGCATTTGGTCTCGACCTTGTAAAGGATGCCGAGGAAAAAGTTCGTACCATTCAAGCAAATCTTAAAGCTGCAAAATGTCATCAAGAAAAGTATGCAAACCGACAACGTAGACCACTATATTTCACTAAGGATGACTACGTCTATCTCCGAGTGTCTCCTATGAAAGGCATCCAATGTTTTGGAGTCAAGGGAAAATTAGCTCCCCGTTATATTGGCCCATTCAAAATCTTGGAGAGATGTGGACAAGTAGCCTACAAGCTGGAACTACCTGCTAATCTATCTGGAGTTCATGACACCTTTCATGTCTCACAACTGAAATGATGTCTAAAACCTCTAATAGATGTTGTCTTCGAAGAGTATGATCACCTTCAACCGGACCTCACATACTCTGAACAACCGATAAAAGTCCTTGATGAAGAAGAACGTGTAACCCGCAAAAAAACAATCAAATTTTATAAAGTGCAATGGAGTAATCACTCGGAAGAGAAATCCACTTGGGAATCTGAAGAATTTTTTAGTACTCATTACCTGGAATTTTGGTTGTCATTAGCAGTTATATTTTGACCTGCGTACTTCCCTCTAGTTGCCTTGTTCATAATCTCGGGATGAGATTTCTTTAAGGAGGGAGAGCTGGAACACCCAGGTGTCTCTTTTCTACTTAACAAGTATAATGCTCACAAAAATGTACTTTAAGTGGAGTATGAAGTGTTAAGTTGAAACTCAAATTGAATTAATTACAGTTAATTAAAAACCCTACAACCAGGGTTATGAAGCAACTTAAAAATTTCTAATAGAACATATGGCAAATAATTCTATCCCCAGCAATATAATGATAAAATAGAATTTTATAAATTAATTGAGCATTTTAGCTTAAATACAAATACCCCAAATAATCAATTTAAGCTTAAGAACCTATTTAATGCAACTATTAATTTTTAAATATTTATGATGCAAATTAGAAATTTGTCTTCACTAATTTTTAAATATTTTTAAATATCATAAATAACCAGTGTACCAAATTTTGTGATTTTTGAATGTCTCTAGCTATTTTATTTTGAATTAACTCAAGCCAGGGACTTAGTTGTAAAATCAGAGAAGATTGAGGGTTGTAGAGCAAAATCTCCTTCTTCCTCCTCCATTAGCGTAGACCACTTCTCCTCCCCCCCCCCCCCCCCCCCCCCCGACGCACGCCAGCGCCTCTGCACGCCACCACCCCAACCTCGGAATCACGCGCAGCTACAGTGTCGCTGACCCCCTCTGCCCCAGTCCCGTCCCGTCCGTCACCCTCTACCGCATGCAGCGCCATCAATTTGGCCGCCTCTGCACACCATGCCATGGCCGTCGACAAAGCTTCAATGCCAAGCTCCTTTGCCGCTCCCGGTCCCCAACTACCCTGCTGACCTCTGCGCGACACCAAGAGCGCACCGGTGAGACACCCCCAAACCGAGGTGCTCGCTTTAACCCAGCTCCCTCTGCTCTCATCTCTCCCCAACCACCTCTGCCATTACTGCCTCGGACTTGTGCTCGTCTCCTGGCCACCCCTACACCTCCCGAGCCGAGCCAAGAGCGTAAACAGCCACGCACCACTTCCCTCCCGCCTCCCTTGCTCACCACTCGGTCGATCCTTCCCTGAATTCGAGCCAATTTGAAGAAAACAAAGAAGCATTCCCGACCGAACGCCATTGACACCATCGTAGAATTCCTCGCCTCTGGTGAGCATCGTCCCCTTCTTCCTCTTCGTGCATGTGCTCAACTCTCGGCCGATCGTGCGTGAACTTTTCCCCGGCCCTGCCCCATCGCCACCGATCACTGAAGCCGCCTTCATGACGAGCCCCACTTCCCGGCTTCTATCCACGCCTAGGAACCCGATGCCGAGCCCCTGCTTGTCGCCGTGAAGCCGTAGCAACAAACGGCGACCGATTTGGTGCCTGGTGCCACTCGCACGACATCGCCGAATATTGCCAACCGCCGCCTCTCAACATCAACCCTGCTCCGGTGAGCTTCTATCCCCGCGAACCCCTCCGACCAAAGCACCACGACGAGTACGTCGTTCCCGCACTCCCGCGACGAGATTCCTCCCAGCGACGCGCTCAGCGGCGAGCCCTCTGGCGAGCCCAGCCTCTGCTCCGGCTGGCTGATTGGCACTTACGTGGCCGCCATGAGGCGCTGACATGGCGCTGATCTGTTAATAACTAATCCCAAGAAATTAACAGAAAACCCAGAAAATGCTAAAAACTTCCAAAACTCATAGTAAGTGAATCCGAAATCCAATGGACCTCAAACAAATTTTGTTAGTCTCATAATAATCTGTGTTATTTTAGAAAAATGATAACATGTTGTCTCTGTACATCTATTTTTACTGATTTAATTTATTGACAAAACACTTATTAATTCACTAGAAATTCTAGGAACACAATTAAATCATGATTTTTGGCATGCTTAGTTAACTCATGATTAAATTTCACCATGAAATTTGGTTTAGCAAAATAATAATTATTCTCTGCTCTAGAATTTATTTGGTGTTCCTGCTTAGGAAATTGATAGTAATTAAAATATAATTGTTATGCCCATGATACTTGGTGTAAAAATCACTCATGTATGTCTCTGTCCACAGTAAATCACCCATATCTAGAAACACAGATTTACTCTACTAAATAAATTAATCGCATAAAGAATATCTACACATAAAATCTTAATAACAACTTCACTTCTCTAAAGCATATGTCTTTGAGAACATATTAATAAGATTGTTGGTACTAAAACACTACTGCATTATGCATCCATCATATCATTACATGTAATGGTGTTATGATGATACCGTTAACACATTTTTCTATCATATAGGTAACGACAACCAGGAGCAAGAAGAGGATTTTCAGAAGAATATTGACTCTCAGCAGCAAGAAGGAGAGGTTGCTACCACTAGTGTCGATCAAGGCAAGCCCCGGTTTGCATTCTCCTTTTTAAGTTTTGCTAGTTTACAATACTACTAGTGTCTATGTTAACTGTTGCATTAGGTCATAGGAGTTGATTGAAACCCACCTTGCATGTTATCCCAAATGACCTATGCTACTGTCAATAGATCCTTGGTAAGCTCGGTACTGTCTTGCTATGCTTAGTAATTAATAGTCTCGGTAGATATTATTACTAAGGAATGAACTTGATCACTAAATCTGAACTTAATGAAAGAAGTTTACTTTGATGTTACGGCCGGGCAGGGATCATGCATGTATAGGTTTGCAGCCACACATAGGTGTTGACTACGGTAGCCCTGCCTTGCCCACCTTAGGACCCGTCCGTGGTCGGCCCCTTGATCAAGTTTTGAACAGTACCGAATGCACGCTAGTTTATGGGCACTAGTAAACCGATGTAGCATTAAAATTTACTTGCAATAGGATCGGTTAAGGTGCACTGGTTATTGACCCTTCTGTTGCTAGAGTGGGTAGTTCATACCACGAAGTACTGTTGGCAGAACGGCATGCCCACTCGATGTCACCACACCCGGTTTGAGGTGTAAGTTCTTTTCTTGCGAAAGGTTGCCATATATGACCTTGATTGGTGCGTATGTGTCGTGTATCTCGAGTTTTCCCAGCTGGTGTAAATCAATTGCAATTGCTATCACTCATAGTAATGAGTACCGCTTGGTCACTGAGTCATCACGTAGTTGCACATGATACGATGGAAATGGATAATGTTGGTTATTGTTGATTATTATTATTACTGCTCTTATGTTGTACTTACTTTATGTACTGTGTTATTATCTCATGCTATCACTAAAGTTACATTTCAGCTCAACCAATTTAAATTGGCTAAATAAAACTTGATAGAACAAATAGGTTGGTTAGTGCGAGTCTTTTCAAACAAGCTATCCTATTAGAGCCAATGCATGTTTAGGTCCTTTGTCGGGTAAGTCTTGCTGAGTAATTAGGACTCAGGCTTTGTGCCTCTGTGGTTTTCAGGGACGGAAGAGATAGAATTGCCTGTAGATGTGTAGCCTTGGGACATGGAGGTCCCTGAAGGTTGGACTGCCCACTGGGAGTCTGACCTGGCGCTGTAGTGATTATGTGTGCTGCTAGGGTGATGGTTATTCGGCCATGAGTCATCACTATGTTGTATCATCGAACTCGTAGTTCTTATCGTTATTTTCTTCCACTGTTTTCCAAAATAAACTTGAACTTATATCATTCCACTGCGCTTTGATCCCCTTAATGATGTAATAATTCAACTTAAATTTTGGACCATTGTTGTATTATCAAGTGTCTGCGTTATCAGCACCTTCGGGACCTCGATCCTTCGGGAAGGGGCGCCTCAAGACTGAGCTCCGAGCTCTTTATATTTTGACCTAAGTATCCTACCATGGATCAGTCTGGTTCCTAACGTGCGAATACGCTGCTATGCGCCAGTCGGTCTACTAAATAGATTTGACTTTTCAGTCGACTGATTTGTTTGGCTTATAAAAATAAGTTTCCAAGCAAACAATTTTAATTATAACTAATTATTTTAATTTCCTTAATTGTCAGGAACATTTATGGCGGATAGGCGGATACACCACTCGACAGAGAGTAATTTTCTCGCCTTCATCGGTCGGCTTATAGCTCCGAATAACCTTCATTGGTCGACCATGCCAGTTTCGACTGCCTTCATCGGTTGGCTACACCAGTTCTGCCTGCCTTCATCGGTCAGCTACACTAGTTCCGACTGCCTTCATTGGTCGGCTACACTAGCTCTGATTGCCACCATCGGTCTGCCACATCACGTCTGACCGCCACCATCGATCGGCCACATAACAGCCATTGGTGTCACTCAGTCATCACGACTTTGAATGATGTCTACTTCACTCGACCTTATCGGCTTGAGTTGAGCTTTGCTGCCTCTCAGACATGATATTATGAGTTGAGCACGGTTGCCACTCGGTCATTGGTTTGAGTCATCTACCAGTCAGCGGTGATTGAAGTCACTCATGTGAATCATTTATCACTCGATAGTGATTGATGTCACTCTGCTGAACTATTTATGATTGAATTTGATGATTTGAGATATTTCTCTTTAAAGCGAGCCAACACGATGATTCTTGTTTTGGACTCTTGCATTATTTGCAATTTCCAAATGATACAAGAGTCGAGGGCTACACATAATTAGGTGCACCTATTCAGCGCACCAGATGATTTTTCGAAGACATTTTTGGATCTTTGAGACCCTCACAAGCTCGCTAATATAAAGCTGAAGCATTCTACATGGCACAAACCAGTCGGGAAGCTACTGAAGACTATCATCAAGCTTGCAAGACTCTCGGGGGCTACTGTCGATGACATGTACCTGGGGTACCTCACATAGAAGGAAAGTGGAAATAGACTCCTACTATGATATATATAGTAGACCGACTAGAACTCCGCCATATAACCTCAATTAGATAGATCCCACAACTAGACATCTCCGTCTAGATCTATCCTCATCATCTAGATCTACGATCTAGACATATCAATACAAATACCATAGAAAACAGGATGTAGGGTTATTACTCTCATTGAGAGGGCCCGAACCTATATAAATCAGTGTCTTGTGTTACCATCGTCTCTCGATCTCACGCATACCCCTGTCCTACATGTAAATCCTCATAAGTGAACTACCCTATGCCTGATGCCGAAATATAGTCTCGACACACTGGAAGCGCTGAAGGCAACATTGCAGTAGAGACCAATGAAAGAAACATTGCAGTTGGGAACAGTGAAGGGATCATTGCAGCGGAGACCAATGAAGGGACGATCAATGTAAGCAGCAATACAATAGAACGCGAAGCTAGGAACACTGAGGAAAACATTCATGCAACACTAGGGCATAATAGTGTTCGAACACCTGATCAGAGCAGGTAATGGTTTTGAACAAGCATGGCAATCATGATGATGTTGTGCTTGGATTATAGCTAACAATGTTCCAACATCTTTATAGCAGATTGAGTTAAGAATCATTGTCACAACACACAAAGAAAATATTTGACCTAATCCCTGTTGACTTTTGCTAAGCCATATTAATAAATCATTCCCGGCACGGGGCCAGAAACGGTTCACTAATATGTCCCAGAGTCAAGTAGGTAAAATCCGCAAGCGCACGGAGAATACCGCTGTAGCATTTCACCCGGAAGTATTCAGGGTATCGTATTTGTTTATCCCAAAGGAAGGTTATGATCAAGAAGCGTTACTAACATATAAGATCATGTTAACAATTAGCAAGGATATCTAACCAAGACAGGCGGGTACATAATAATAACCGGGTAGTGTGACACACACAGAAGATTCCTACTAAATAAATAAAGTCTAGTGGAGGAAAGACTAGGCTAAGCTACTCCTACTATACATTCCTATACAGTTGCATAGCCTAAGTAGAATACATACAGACCCACACTCAGGTTCAGCAGTCAATAGTATAGCACTTCAGGCACGGACTTACCCCTGCATCCACAGGCGACTTCCGCCAAGAGCCTACGCACTAGCCTAGCGGGGAGGATTTCAAAGGACGGACAGGGCTGTCACCACCTGCCGCCTACCTCAACGAACCAGTAGACTAACGAATAATTGATGCAAATCAGTCACCCAAGTACCATACTTGCATGACCAAAGAGCACTCTGCCCCTCCGCGATTACTATTAACGAGGCAGAGTTACCGTACGAATACGATCACCAAACCCATGCTATACTTTATCAGCTAAAACTAAGCATAGAGACTATAACATATAAACTAGACTATAGTGACGGTATATAACTAGCATGACAATAGTAGTATAATAAATATAAACTACTATCACACAAGTAGACTATACTATCACATATATGGATCACAAAATCAAACAAGAAACTCATGACCCAAGCACAACTATATAGAAAAGATATATATATTGATAAGAGCAAAGTCTTACAAAAGGGAAAAGATACAAGAGCCATACCAATTCCAAGTGAAGACCTGGGACTAGAGAGCTCTAGACTCAGCCTAACTCCACTAAAACTCCAAGAACTACTATTAGCAAGAGAGAAATGCTTCTTGTGGTGTGTGTTGAGTGTGAAGGCACACCCTCCTATTTATAGCCTCAATAGGTCGGCAAGGGAGAGTAACCGCCACGGAAGGCATCTCAAACCGTCATCAGGAGTCGCGGAGGAGCCAACACGTGGAAGCCCAGGCGGAGAGGGCGCCCGGCTGGGTCGGCCGACCTGACCAGGTCGGCCGACCTGGGGGTGGCCCCTCCTGGCCTGTGCTTTCTCCAGGTGGCTGTCCTGTGGGCCCTGACGTTGGTTTGCGCGGTATTGCAGGGAGTTACGTCGGTTAAGTGCTGAAAATGGGCCCTTCAATCCGTGTGACGTCCATGTGGCACTCTCTTATTGGTCGAAAGTGTGTTTTCTTGCCTTTTGAGGTGTTTCCTTCACATTTCCTCCTGCATGCACAAAGTTCTCCAAGTACAAGTGGAACTATATTATTGTGATAAAGCATGCGTGTATGAAATGCCAAATTCTCCTTTATTTGAGTATAGTTGACGGTTAAAAATGGTACTTAACAGCCGTCAACAAACTCCCCCAAGCTTACCCTTTGCTCGTCCCGAAGCAAAGATAAACTTAAGTTGTTGATCAGGAGTTGCTACAATGTCCTACTCCTCAATAATACTATGCGCACAACAAAGTACTCTTCCTAGAATTAAATATATTGGCGCATAACTTACCCATTTACCTCGATCCATGGGGCTTTTACACCTCATTGTCTTGGGTGGTTGAGAGATAGAACAATTGCAGGGCACTAATCACTTGCTCTAGATTCCGCTATGTTGTTCCGGAGGTTTTCAAAAGATTTTGAAAATAAAAACCAAGTTCCTCAAATGATTCTCTCGGATCACTCAATATGTGTATGATTCCTCACCAAGGAAAAGTGTTGCCTATAATCACCTGCTTCTAAATAAGGCTTTATGTGGAGCTCAAGGTAGGGATATATGAAGCACTCATGTTCACATAATATTGCTATGTCAAAAGACCGGATCCAAGAAAAAACATCAATTCAAACAATCTTGATCAAGATGTGCAAGTGTGTGGGAGAACGGAGGAATGGTGGATGGGAAGAAATAACTCCTTTTTGAATTTTCCTTCTCTCTTTTGGAGTTTTCTAGGCTATGGCTACCTTTTGCTTGCTCTCTTTATTGAGCATTTTTTTTTATATAGCCATAGTCCTAGTTTACAATGAATACTTTGAGAGAGGAATTTTTGCAATGGATATATGGAGTGTTTCTTTGGATGGATGGATGGATAGTGGCTTTCTTCCGGTGTAGAAGAATAGCTCACGGTGGATATGGTGGATATGGTGGATGCTATCTTCTTGATTTAGAAGGATAGCTCATGGCGGTGGATGTGTGTACATGATCTTGATCAAGAAAGCATGAAAAGAGTTCTACTAGGGTCACAACAATTTTGACTAAGCTCAATGTGAAACAAGCAGCATATGTGTAAAGGTTTTCAAATGTAAACACTACATATGGCTGTGGTGGGAATTTTATCATTGAGGAACTTATTAATTTGTCATTTTGAAAAATAAAACTCCGGAATTCAAGCTTTACGTTGAGCAAGATCATAGCAGCCCTATCTATCATATCATACCTCTCAACAACTTAGAACTAGAGAATGCATATGCTACCCACAAGATTCAAGTTCAAGGCAAGATTTACCAACAAACCTAACTCTTGAGAGAGTACTAAGTTGTAAACTAGCTTTAGAGAGGAATAAAGGACAGAGCAACTATTCATCATCTCAACATAGGAAAATTATACACATTCATACCGCGCATGAAAAAGGGAAATATTTTTGTTCTTTTTATGTTTTGCAAATTTTTATGGATTTTTAGATTTAGCAAATGCAAGAAATAAAGGGAAGGGGAAAGATACAAGTTACCGTGAGAAGGGGGGTCCTCCCCCAAGCTTGTTCTTGCTCATATCTGCTGGTTCGGGTCGTAGCCTTGGGAGCGGAAGAAGGCATCCCAATTGTTCTGATTCTGAGCCATCATCGCGTTCAGCTGGCGGAATTGGTTGTCGCTGAAATTCTGCCATTGCTGGGTGTCGGCGACATGTTGCGTGAGAGTTTGTTGCATGCTCTCGGTGCGCAAATCAATGTCGTTCACCCTCCTTGTCAACTCGGCCATCCCATAGTTGAGTTCACGGAACCCACGGGATGAGAATGACCGAGTGGCAAAGGATGGCGGCCCGCTTGAACTTGATGACGTCTGCATGGGGTAATTGTACTGAGATTCCCATGCTCCGGCCTGCCATGTTGATGCACCCGCCTCGTCCTGTGGTGGGGACTGCTCCCATACCGGATCTCCGGTCGGAGTGTGAAACTCCGGTGTAGGCTCCATATGCCTACGGGAACGTGTCGGTCGCCCTGAAACACTATGCCTGCGAACTTCTCCCACTGGCTCAAGTGGGAGGGTTAGTGCCCGACAGTGATACAAACGAAGACCCGGGTTAGGTAACGGGAATTCATTTGTATACCCGGGAAAGTGATAGATCAAGGTATTATTTGGACCATGTTTCAAAGTATGTCCTTGCACAAAATAGTCCTCGCCTAGAAATTCTCTATCTACCGTCAAATATTCAACATGAACATTCTCAAGCAGACCACACTTCTGCGCAATGCGAGTAACTAAAGAGGTGCACTCAATTGGTCCTGTCAACTTTATATTGTCTAACCATTGATCAATCATGCATTCCGCGGGTGACACCCTAATTTTCTTAACCATGGCATAAAGTATTTTCAATTCATCTTGCCGGACAACCCTAATGTCACCTCGAGGAAACAAGGTCATAGCCAACCACACATGCATAAATCTAAGTGTAGGATTATGGATGGCACTTGTTCTAGGCTTGGGACCCCACTCGTTTCCGGAAATCTTTTTCCAAAAACTTTCTTTATGGAACCCCTTTAGCGCTTTATCTAAGTCTAGCCTACATTTAGGATTTAGACCTAGCATAGCATGAAGATCACCCCATGTGACCAAGCGCTCTTGCCCAAACAAGCGAAAAGAAATGCCTTCATCATACTTTCTAAGGGTGCATAAAAACTGCATAGTAAGCAAACGAGAACCCGGCTCATCTACTTCTACGAAATTTAGCCAACCCATAGTGCGAAAAATAGAGGCAAATTCTTCTCTCATACCTATTTTCTCGAGGAAGTCCGGATCGAAGCGTCGGGTGTGGGCGAATGGCCGCTCTCTCATGAGCGCGATGGCTTGGCCCTCGCGGTCGTCCTTGATGTCGAGATGCTCCTCGGTGATGAGCAAGGCCGGCCTTTCCTCCGGAATTTCAGCTTCGGGGTCACCATGCCCCGGACTTGGTGTGAGCTCGACGGAGGATGCTTGACTCGTGCTTGCACGAGTGCTTTTTCTCCGCTTGATTCCGGCGACTTGCTTCATTCGTTTGAACATGGCTGCACACAAGAACAAACACAAGACAAGAACAAAAACAAGATCGAACAAGTGTTCGGGTGAGCGTTAGTGAAAACGACAAACCCGAGCTTCTCCGAAATTGGTTTTCTTCTTACAACAACTTGCAAATGCTCTAAAACAGAGGGGAAATATTTTTTTGGGTTTTTGGTGCTATAGTAAAGTTGAAGAACACGAAATTTTGGGAGAGCAACAAGTGAGCAAAGGAGGGGAGTGAAAGATGAGCTTGGAATGGTGAAGCTCCCCCTCCTGGGCGGTTTTTATAGCCAAGGAAGCAAGATGGCCGTTAGAAAGAGACAGAGCAACGGCCATAGAGCCGTTGGGAGAAAGGAGCACAGGAAAAGGTGGGGCCAGGGGGTCGGCCGACCCCACCAGGTCGGCCGACCTGGCAGGTGGGCCTCCTGGCAGCCCCCTTTTTCCTATGTGTTCCCCAACGGCTAGGGGATTTGTCCCCTGCTGCCTTTTTGCTCAAAAAGCTCGACAAAAAATCTTTTCAAAATGGAAAGCCCAAAAAACCTATTTTCTAAATTTTCAGAAATGCAAATGAGTTTTGAAAAATTCCAAGGTGGCTGGAAAAATTCAAAAATGCAGAAATGCAGTGGTCGGGAAAAAATCAAAATGTGGTGGAAAGCAAATATGCAATTAAAAGAGCAAATATGGATAACTACCGGTTTAACCTCCCGGCGAGGACTCACCTTTTAAAGTCCGACGAGCGGGACTTTTCTCCGGCGTTTAGCTCGATGAAGCGTTGTCCGGTCCCGGAGATGAAGACACGGATGATGCTTCTTGTTTCACTCGCCACACCTTCTTGGTCTTTGTTGCGGTCGGTGGCTTCTCGGGCTTCGGAGGCTGCGGTTTTGCAGGCTTCACAGCCTGTTTCTTTGCAGACCTCGGAGGTTGCTGCCTTGTGGACTTCGGAGGCTGTTGCTTAATGTGTGACCTTTGCCTCCTTGCCTTCATCAGTTGTTGCTGTGCAACTTTTTCCTTCTCAAGGAAGTTCTTCATGAATGTGACGAGGCTGTCCTTCTTTTTGAACGTGTTGCAAATCTCCAGGAATTGCTGGAGATGAGCACTAGCGTCCTCATTGGCTTTCCCACAGAATGGGCTAGCCTGCACCATGGTGATGAGACCGGTCTTGATCTCGAAGTTCGCATCTCCCACATTGCCAGCTGGTCCCGTAGGGATGTTGGCAGCGGAGGGAGCGGAGAACTCGCGGAGGGTCTTGTCGGCCATTTGCTCAGAGCTTGATGGTGCGGGAATGACAGGTTCGATTGGCCGAGTTTCCTTACGAGGAGGGGTGAGCCTAGCTCGTGTCCTTCTCAGGAGTGACTCAGGATCTTCAGTGAAGTTTGTCGGCAAGTCGAAACCAGTCATACACTACCCTGTTTTCATACAAAATGCAGAAAACAAAGCAAGGTTAGCCTGCCTAGGAGATAGCCTTAATAATTGCAACACTACTATATACATTAGTAATTTTTCTTAGATCATACGCCTTCCCCGGCAACGGCGCCAGAAATGCTTGTTGACTTTTGCTAAGCCATATTAATAAATCATTCCCGGCACGGGGCCAGAAACGGTTCACTAATATGTCCCAGAGTCAAGTAGGTAAAATCCGCAAGCGCACGGAGAATACCGCTGTAGCATTTCACCCGGAAGTATTCAGGGTATCGTATTTGTTTATCCCAAAGGAAGGTTATGATCAAGAAGCGTTACTAACATATAAGATCATGTTAACAATTAGCAAGGATATCTAACCAAGACAGGCGGGTACATAATAATAACCGGGTAGTGTGACACACACAGAAGATTCCTACTAAATAAATAAAGTCTAGTGGAGGAAAGACTAGGCTAAGCTACTCCTACTATACATTCCTATACAGTTGCATAGCCTAAGTAGAATACATACAGACCCACACTCAGGTTCAGCAGTCAATAGTATAGCACTTCAGGCACGGACTTACCCCTGCATCCACAGGCGACTTCCGCCAAGAGCCTACGCACTAGCCTAGCGGGGAGGATTTCAAAGGACGGACAGGGCTGTCACCACCTGCCGCCTACCTCAACGAACCAGTAGACTAACGAATAATTGATGCAAATCAGTCACCCAAGTACCATACTTGCATGACCAAAGAGCACTCTGCCCCTCCGCGATTACTATTAACGAGGCAGAGTTACCGTACGAATACGATCACCAAACCCATGCTATACTTTATCAGCTAAAACTAAGCATAGAGACTATAACATATAAACTAGACTATAGTGACGGTATATAACTAGCATGACAATAGTAGTATAATAAATATAAACTACTATCACACAAGTAGACTATACTATCACATATATGGATCACAAAATCAAACAAGAAACTCATGACCCAAGCACAACTATATAGAAAAGATATATATATTGATAAGAGCAAAGTCTTACAAAAGGGAAAAGATACAAGAGCCATACCAATTCCAAGTGAAGACCTGGGACTAGAGAGCTCTAGACTCAGCCTAACTCCACTAAAACTCCAAGAACTACTATTAGCAAGAGAGAAATGCTTCTTGTGGTGTGTGTTGAGTGTGAAGGCACACCCTCCTATTTATAGCCTCAATAGGTCGGCAAGGGAGAGTAACCGCCACGGAAGGCATCTCAAACCGTCATCAGGAGTCGCGGAGGAGCCAACACGTGGAAGCCCAGGCGGAGAGGGCGCCCGGCTGGGTCGGCCGACCTGACCAGGTCGGCCGACCTGGGGGTGGCCCCTCCTGGCCTGTGCTTTCTCCAGGTGGCTGTCCTGTGGGCCCTGACGTTGGTTTGCGCGGTATTGCAGGGAGTTACGTCGGTTAAGTGCTGAAAATGGGCCCTTCAATCCGTGTGACGTCCATGTGGCACTCTCTTATTGGTCGAAAGTGTGTTTTCTTGCCTTTTGAGGTGTTTCCTTCACATTTCCTCCTGCATGCACAAAGTTCTCCAAGTACAAGTGGAACTATATTATTGTGATAAAGCATGCGTGTATGAAATGCCAAATTCTCCTTTATTTGAGTATAGTTGACGGTTAAAAATGGTACTTAACAGCCGTCAACAATCCCCAAACAAAAATCTACCAAGGTGTCAAAGAGTTTGGCGAATGAATATCGTGATCATGAGTCATCAACAAGTTACATTTCTTTAGGATCGCTGGCAGCTCAATCTAGAACACGAGCAGCAGCCAAAAGGAATAAATAACATGTAAGAACTGAAAAATTACCTTCATTCATACTGGCGTTAATTTTTATCAATGCATTTCTATATAGCTCTACCAGCTGTAATTCTAATCTCACTAGAAACCTTATATGTTTCTCTTATTTTGGCAGGACGACATTTAAGCTTTGACGGGGTGATATATAAGGTTTAGGATTGCTTAGTTGTGCGAAACAACCTTCATTCTCCGATCCCTTTATTGTGATTATTTTGGCATGTACAAATTTCTGTGGATACAATCGGACTTCTTGATTTTAATGGGTTGTATGAGTGAATATTGGATTGATGTATATAACAATATTATTGGATTGATGTCCGCTATTCATTTCATTGCGATACACTAAATGCAGATTGCCACGACTGATATTTCGATGTGATACACTCTATATGTATAGCAGCGTTTCGTACTTTGATGCAATACCATCTATATATATAGGAGCGGCTATTATTTCGATGTGATGACCATTAAACCTGTAGCAACAACAGGTGTCATCGTGATTCCCTTTGCACGTATAGCAACAGCAGGTACGTCGTTGCGATTGTAGTTGAGCATATAGCAACGGCACAGCAGTCGTCGCGATTCTAGTTGAAATAGCAACGACACGTTCGTCATCGCGATTCCAGTTGAGCGTATAGCAATGGCATGACGCATTGCGATTGCAGCGGAACGTATAGCAGCGAGGATCTAGGGAGTCACATATCCCGATGAATGGTCACATATCGCGACGAGCACCTACGTGGCAATGACGGGTATCGCTACACCTCGCGGACGTTGCAATATCACGTATTTGCAACAAGGCTTCATTAATGCAATAGCCATAATAGCAATGATGGAGCATAGTTGCAAATCCGCTTTACTGCAATGCAATCTTCGTTGCCATATCATCTACATGCAATGCCACATGTCGTTGCAACACTTCATAACTACCGCAACGCTAAAAAAAGCGATGCAATATGCTATCGCATCAGCTGCAATTGCGATGCCTCCCAACAACCCAAAGTCATTACGATAACGTAATATTGCAACAAATATATCCCTATTGCAACGTTTTCACTGTGCTACAAAACATTGTAACAATACGGTGGCCGGTGTGTGACAACACGACATGGCAAACGTGCTGCAAAGCGAAGAGTCGACAGGAAGGGCGGGCACGCGCGGTAGGCATTTTGACCGAACGCTAGTGGTCTAAGGAAAAAGACACGACCGTTTTGCGCAGAGGCCCTCCATGTTTTCCTAACAATGCAAATAGATCACTAGTTCTGTTTTAATTGATTTAAATTACTTCCTGAGGTCCAATTGATTTGGGATTTTGCATGTTGGTCCTGTGAGATATTTGTGAAGCGCTGGTGGGGTTTACTTGGCCAGACCAACTATAATTATTTTAGAATAATAATTGAAATGGGAAAAGGTTTCTAGGCTTTATTTATCTATTTGAGGCAATTCCAAATATGGTAAAATTCCCAACATTGGTATAAAATTCTATTTTACTATCACCCAGATATTGATGCAATTACTTGACATGAGTTGCATAGAAAAATTTTGAGTTGCTTCACAACGTGGATTACAAGGTTTTTCTTTAACCTTAATTAATTTAATTAGATTGGAACTTCATCATTTCATATGGTGCTTTATCTCTATCTTGTACTTAATGCACTTGCTAATTAGGGATTAGTACTTGTTAATTAAGGTTTAAATTATGAGTGTCGCACAGGTTCAGGCCTCCATGAGGATAATAACCCTATGTCATGTTTGGTGTATTGTATTGATGATGCTTTGCACTAGGGTTAGGGTTTCCCAAAGCGAATTTTGATGATCCGTTTGGAAGACCCCTGCCCTCCTTATATATCTGAAGGGCTGGGCTTATATGATAAATCTCCTGGTTGGTTACAATAGTTTCTATCTATAGCCTATTTCTCTAATATTATCTTGCCGCCTACTCAAAGTTATGATCTCAGTAGTCTTCATGGGCTTTTATCCCCATAGCTTCATTAATGGACCCTGTCCCATTCGATAGAATATTTGAGTGGTTAGATATCCAGGGTGTATATGTCCCATAGGGCCTTACGAGATGCCTATTCAGTATCATCATGCTCGATTGACACCATATCACTAGTGAGAACCTTTGAGTATGGAAAAGGAATGGAGCTACCGTGAGACATCATATTGGACCCATAGGGCATCTAATGGTTGGTCCAATGTCATTATACTTAGTGGCCACCGTAGGATACTATACCTACTCGTGACCTATGGGGGAATAGGTTTCTAATGGAGTTCCCATCCAAGAAGGCATATGATTTTGTCCTATACGGCAGTCCGTGGCGATTCAATGGTGATTTAGTGATTGTTGTCCCCTGCAATAGCATGACAAAACCATCTAAGATTGTGATCGATTCTATCAGGCTTTGGGTGAGGATATATGATCTACCAGAATCTATGATGACTACTAGATTTGCCCGATACTTGGGCAATCAACTAGGAGAAGATGTTGAAGTGGGAGGGGCTATGAATGATTTTCTACGAGTGAGACTGAATTATAAATTAGAGAAGCCTCTCATGAAGAGTTTAAAGGTCAAGCTCCAAGGAAAGTTACATGGGTCGTTCTCGATAAAATATGAGAGCATCCCTTTCTTTTGTTTCAGGGACATGCCGAGAGAGATTGCCCAGAGGTGGATACTGGAATGAGATATAGGGTGGAGCGGTGTGCATCACTTCTCAAATGCAGCCAACTTCACGAGATTAAAATTCCTGTAGCAAAACCATCGACAACGCATGCAATCAACTTCCTTGAAGCTCAGAAAGCCAAGGTGCTTGATGGGAAGGAGGTGGAGATGGAGGATGTAGAGGGCAATGAACAATATGCAGTACCGCAGGAGATAAAGTGTTGCAACAAAGGATTCACTAGTTGCATGTCAACACACAACAAGCAGGGACTCCTTCGATGGTGGCACGTACAATCATAGTGAGGACTCATCTTTTGGCCTGGAGGTAAACTCTGAAGAGATGCTATCTGGCTTTCACCCGGATAGGTTGAAGGAGCTAGGAGATATGAGCAGCATATTACCCAGTAGTACTATGGAGGTGGGTAGACAAAATGTGGTGGTAAAAGAAGAGAACAAGATGGAAAATGACACGATGTTGGGTACTGCGGCCAAGCGTAGCAAAGGTCGACCCTTCTCTGCTAGCTGGTATGTCGACCCGGGTGGGAGCTCCGAGGGAGCCCTACCAAGAACAATGAGTCTTTTAAGCTAGAACTACCGGGGGCGGGGAATCCCTAGATAGTTCGAGAGCTCTGTGGCCTCATAGGGTCACATCACCCCTAACTCGTCTTTCTGTCAGAGATGAGGATGTGTGCAGAATGTGTTAAAGGTTTGAAGTGAAGAATTGGTATGAGGAATTGTCTTGTCGTGAGTTATGATGGGATGAGTGGGGGTCTAGCTTTATTTCGGGATGATGCGATTTCTGTGACGCTACTCTTGCAAAGCAGCCGTCATATTGATGCTAGAGTGCAGGATGGACCGGACCAAGCTCTGTGCTGTGCAATCTTTGTTTATAGGGAGCCATAGGTGGAGAACAAAAGATATATGTGGGAAAGCATCGAGCGTTTGTGTGGAATCCACCCAGAGCCATGGATGCTGATTGGAGACTTTAACAAAGCCATGTGGCAGTTTGAGCACTTTTCGTAGACATCGCAGTTAGAGAAACAAATGTTGGACTTCAGAGAAGTTCTGAGTCATTGCAACCTCCATGATCTAGGTTTCGGAATGTACCTACAACAACAACCAGCCAAGGAGTCGGAGTGTATGGGTGCATTGTTGATGGCCCTTAAATGCCAAATCTGACCATCAATTGTCTGCATAAAACATATAAAACAAATAACCAACATAGTGGTAGGAGTTTATTACTAACAATTTCCATAAGTGTTGGTGAATATTTGTATACATGTGATTTATCCATGTATTAGAGTGAAAAGCACAAGTACTTAGAGGAGGAAACACACTCCCGGCTAATCAGAGCATAGCACAAGGATTTATGGGCCCATAAACAGAGCAAACCGACATACCAGAAGGCCTACCACGTGGACTGTCAAATGGGAACAGTAAGTTAGACGCCCAGAGAAGGATCTGACTGAGTGGGGCCAAACATCTTTAGGGCCCACTGATGAGGACATCCCTCCTATGGATACACACAATACTCCTCCAACTCTGAACTTGCAAGGTCCAATGATTAGAGCTTGTGCACGACGACTAAATTTAGAGGTGAGCTCGTTCCTACGTTCTTTGCTATATGTTACTTTTGAGAATGGTTTGCTACCTAATGATTATTTTATGATTAGGAACCATAGAGAGGACCAGAAGGTGATGGAAGAAGGATTTGAGAACATGGAGTACCAGCAAGGCCTTGGAAGCCAAGGTGGAGGCCCAATCAAAACCGACTTCGAGTATGTTTCCGGGCCCAGGACCAATATTCACTAAAACGGACGCCCAGGACGCATACGGACTCAGATTTGGACGTTCTACATATTCACGGAAATTTAAGGAGAATAGCTTTCCAATGCCGCCAGCCTCATGTCAAAATTCATCCGGAGTCATCGGGAATTGTTGAAACAAGAGAGGGTCCAGAATCTGTGTTGGTGTTGCGTCGCCTGTTATTGGTCTTTGGGCTTTGTATCCTGTTGAGCCCAATTAGGGGCGCATCCAGAGGGTCTTGCACGACTCTAGGGTCTTCATATACAGCCTCCACCGCACTATTAGGGTTCGGGTTTTGCTTAGATTATTCTATTCATAACAGTTTCGCCGTCACATCAGTTTGTGAGATCACAACTTCATGAGTTTAATCATACATCTGCAATTGTGTTGCATTCTTCGTTGTTCTTGCTTGTGTTCTTGATTAGCAGGCAGGGATTATCCTTCTTGGTGAGGTCAATTGTCCTTGGACGGTTGATAACCAGAGGAGACATTGTGCTGTGATTACGGGGTTCTGAACGTGTTGTTTAGCAGCCAGATCGATTTGTGTTTCGCCTCCGCCCAAATCAAGATTTACCATAACCTTTTAGAAGATCAGGAAACCTTGTTCACATCAGCCACTTGGTGCAGGCCTGCTCGAGGGGGTCTCCCATCGCCTTTCCTACATCGGTTGTACCGGTTAGGGCGGGAGTTACGGCCTCCAAGAACCGCCTTTGGGCCCTATATAAGGAGGGGAGTGCCTCCACTCCAAAACACACAAGAAGAGTTTAGAGCTCCACTTCAAAAGGCTTTAGCACTACCAAAGTGATTAGAAAATTGGGAGATTTCGGGGAAGCGCCGGACTTGTCGGCAATTTTCCCCAGGCTTATACCTTGGCGGATGCTTTCCTTTTCAACTAAGTGATGGTTATTTATCTTTGGTATTTAAGTTTCCTATTTAAGTAAGTTCTTTCCTTTATTGCTTACGGGATCATCGCTCTATTTACTTAGAGTATCTTAGTGTTCTATAAGCGTGGTGCCGAGACTATGATAGTAATTGATAACGTAGACGTGGTGTCTAGGCTAGAGGTTACCTTTGTTTGCCGCGTGCCCCCACGGTTTGTAGAGGTAGTCGGTAGGTGGTGACAACCATATCTGGCCTTAGTAATCCTCCACATTCGGGTACGTCGTAGAGCTGTTGGCCGGAGTCGCCTATGGATGCAGGGGTAAGCCGGTGCCCGAAGTAAGCAGTATTAGACCGAACCTATCTTATTATAGGATCCATGACCATAGGAATCCTCTCTACCCTCTGCCTACCATATTCTTGTTGTCCTTGGATGGACTATTTTAGAAGATTAGTACACACATGTTCCCTGTGATTCGATAACCTAGAATACTCCTAGGTGAAGAGCTACATCGGAATCCATGCGCTTGCGGATTTATCTTTGATCGTAAGAAATACCAATATGCGTCTGGATCAAGCAATGGCGGACACGCCATGGAGTTTGTTATCACAGGATGTTGTACTAGAACACCTATTCTCAGCAACCTCTGACAATAAGCTACTGGTCTTGAGATGGGAAGGAGATGAGGAAAGAAGGAAGAAAAGTAGCATTGCCTGGAATAAAATAATATGGGAGCGCTCCGACTCGCTGGCAATCCAAATAGAAAAATCGTGGCTGAAATGTAACCCTAGGAGCGATCTTGGGGAAGTGGTTGAATCTCTAAAATCGGTCTTGCTAGATTTGAAGAAATGGAGTAACGAGGCGTTTGGCAATGTAAACAGGAAGATAGGAGAATTTAAGGCCGAGCTGGATAGACTGGAAGAAGAAGACCGCATTGGGAATGTTGTAGAGATTAGGTGCTTGAAAGCTGTTGACTTTTGCTAAGCCATATTAATAAATCATTCCCGGCACGGGGCCAGAAACGGTTCACTAATATGTCCCAGAGTCAAGTAGGTAAAATCCGCAAGCGCACGGAGAATACCGCTGTAGCATTTCACCCGGAAGTATTCAGGGTATCGTATTTGTTTATCCCAAAGGAAGGTTATGATCAAGAAGCGTTACTAACATATAAGATCATGTTAACAATTAGCAAGGATATCTAACCAAGACAGGCGGGTACATAATAATAACCGGGTAGTGTGACACACACAGAAGATTCCTACTAAATAAATAAAGTCTAGTGGAGGAAAGACTAGGCTAAGCTACTCCTACTATACATTCCTATACAGTTGCATAGCCTAAGTAGAATACATACAGACCCACACTCAGGTTCAGCAGTCAATAGTATAGCACTTCAGGCACGGACTTACCCCTGCATCCACAGGCGACTTCCGCCAAGAGCCTACGCACTAGCCTAGCGGGGAGGATTTCAAAGGACGGACAGGGCTGTCACCACCTGCCGCCTACCTCAACGAACCAGTAGACTAACGAATAATTGATGCAAATCAGTCACCCAAGTACCATACTTGCATGACCAAAGAGCACTCTGCCCCTCCGCGATTACTATTAACGAGGCAGAGTTACCGTACGAATACGATCACCAAACCCATGCTATACTTTATCAGCTAAAACTAAGCATAGAGACTATAACATATAAACTAGACTATAGTGACGGTATATAACTAGCATGACAATAGTAGTATAATAAATATAAACTACTATCACACAAGTAGACTATACTATCACATATATGGATCACAAAATCAAACAAGAAACTCATGACCCAAGCACAACTATATAGAAAAGATATATATATTGATAAGAGCAAAGTCTTACAAAAGGGAAAAGATACAAGAGCCATACCAATTCCAAGTGAAGACTTGGGACTAGAGAGCTCTAGACTCAGCCTAACTCCACTAAAACTCCAAGAACTACTATTAGCAAGAGAGAAATGCTTCTTGTGGTGTGTGTTGAGTGTGAAGGCACACCCTCCTATTTATAGCCTCAATAGGTCGGCAAGGGAGCGTAACCGCCACGGAAGACATCTCAAACCGTCATCAGGAGTCGCGGAGCAGCCAACACGTGGAAGCCCAGGCGGAGAGGGCGCCCGGCTGGGTCGGCCGACCTGACCAGGTCGGCCGACCTGGGGGTGGCCCCTCCTGGCCTGTGCTTTCTCCAGGTGGCTGTCCTGTGGGCCCTGACGTTGGTTTGTGCGGTATTGCAGGGAGTTACGTCGGTTAAGTGCTGACAATGGGCCCTTCAATCCGTGTGACGTCCATGTGGCACTCTCTGATTGGTCGAAAGTGTGTTTTCTTGCCTTTTGAGGTGTTTCCTTCACATTTCCTCCTGCATGCACAAAGTTCTCCAAGTACAAGTGGAACTATATTATTGTGCTAAAGCATGCGTGTATGAAATGCCAAATTCTCCTTTATTTGAGTATAGTTGACGGTTAAAAATGGTACTTAACAGCCGTCAACAAAAGCGCAATTGGACGAATTGCTATACCGAGAAGAGATGCTATGGCTGCAGCGGTTGCGAATATCGTGGATAAAAGAGGGGACCAGAATACACAATTCTTCCACAGCAAGGCAAGGTGGAGAGTGAAAAAAATAGAATAAAAAAACTGAAAAAAGAGGATGGATCGTGGTGTACTAACCAACGGCAAATGCAGGAGATGGCCATGGCCTACTTTGGGGACTTGTTCACTCGGGATGACAACCTAGATCCGGATGGGTTAGTTAACCTCTTTGAGCTGAGGGTCACGCAGGAGATGAATCAGGAGCTTTGTAAACCTTTTATCGAGTAGGAGATCGACGACGCTCAATTCCAAATAGGTCCTTTAAAAGCGCTTGGACCGGATGGGTTTCCTATACGCTTCTTTCAAAGGAATTGGTTGCTTTTGAAGGAAGAGGTGGTACCAGTGGTCCAGGAATTCTTCGCTACAGACATCATGCCTCAAGGAGTCAATGACACAACAGTTGTTCTAATCCGTAAGGTTGACTTCCCAGAGCCAATGAAGAATTTTTGACCTATTAGCCTCTGCAATGTCATCTATAAGATTATGTAAAAATGTATGGTGAATCATCTGGGACTATTGCAGCAACATATTGTGTCAAGGAACCAAAGCACTTTTATTCTAGGTCGAATGATCACTGATAATGCGCTTATAGCTTTTGAGTGCTTTCACGTGATTAACACAACCTCTGATGAGAGGAGTAAATTTTGTGCATATAAACTTGATTTATCCATGGTTTACGACCGTGTAGATTGGGGATTTCTTGAAAAAGTTGTTGTGAAGCTGGGTTTTGGAAGATTATGGGTGCAGTGGATCATGTCTTGTGTATCCTCTGTGTGCTACTCGGTTCGCTTCAATGGTGTGTGTTGACGGTCATTAAATATCAATTCCAACCGTCAATATACCTATAAAAGTAGGAAGACTTAGCATTTCACACCTACATGTTAATTAGGAATAATAAGATTTCACTTGTCCTTGGAGAACTATGTGCATGCAGGGATTTGATATAATATATGTGGAGAAATGAAGCACAATACGGGAAAACACAAGTCCAACCAATGAGACGGTGCCAACTGGACCTCCAACAGCAGCTCTCGAGAATTGAGGATAAGGTTTCTTGGGGTAACACCCAAATGAGTTCTTATTTTAACTCTTAAGGCTACTTCGGTAAGGGGCTACCATCGTTTGAGTGAGCTCAAGCCAGCTTGGGGGGAGTCCCTCACCCTAATGTGAAGGTAACTTGTATCATTTCCCTTTCTAATCACCAGATGCATGATTAACTAAAAACATGAAAAAGATTTATTTCCCTTTCACATGCATGATAAATAGAAAAACTAAAAACAATAATAATAGTAATGAATAAATCCTTGCGCGGTATGAATGCATAAGGTTTCCTATGTTGATATGATGAATAGTTGCTCTGTCTTTTATTCCTTTCATATGCCTAGTTTACAACTTAGCACTCTATCTAGTTTTGATTTGTTGGCACGATTTAAATTCTGCCTCAAACATACTAGTGGGTAGCATAAGCATTATCCTTCTAAGTTATTGGGAGATATGATATGGTTAGTTAGTGCTGCTATGATCTTGCTCAATTTGTGAAACTTGACACCCGAAGAATTAATTTGATAAAAATGACAAGTTCCTCAATGATATAATTTCCTACCATAGCCATATGTTGTGCTACATTGCAAAAAAAACCTTCTACATATGCTACTTGTATTTTCATTGAGTCTTGTCAAAATTGTGTGACCCTAGTTAGAAATATTTTCTACATTCATGATCAAGTCCGCACACATCATGATAAGTTTCCACACTGGAAATTAGCAATCATCTATGCCAAACCATCCATCCACAAAATAAAGACTTTATCTTCATGATCAACATCCTAGCAACTCATGATCAACATAAACCTGAGCTTTGCCTTTACTGGGGACGAGCAAAGGTTTAGCTTGGGGGGTTTGTTGACGTTCATTAAATACCAATTCCGACCGTCAATATACCTATAAAAGTAGGAAGATTTAGCATTTCATACCTTCATGTTAGTTAGGAATAATAAGATTCCACTTGTCCTTGGAGATGTGCATGCAGGGATTTGATACAATATATGTGGAGAAATGGCGCACAATCCGAGAAAACACAGGTCCACCAATGAGACGGTGCCAACTGGACCTCCATCAGATTGCATACGTGGCTACATGGGATTCCCCCGGGAAACACCGAGTCAAAATAGAAGAGGGCCCACCTATCAACCACCCTGAGGAAGCACAACCCGAGAGGGCCCAGTCCCAGGTTGGCCGACCTAGGGGCTTGATCGGTCGACCAGGTCTTGAGCCTATTTCGGGCGGGCTTCCATGTGTCAACTCCAGAGCTCCTATGGAAGGTTGGTGCATGGCAGTTTTATGACGGTTACTCCTCAGTACTGACTTACCCCCCCCCCCCCCCCCCCGCCCTAATAAATAGAAGGGGAGAGCTCCACTCCAACACACACACTCAAGAGCTAGTCATTTCCCTCTTTCACTTAGTAGTTTCCTAGTCCTAGTGGAGTTTAGTGTAGTAGGAGCCTTGCTCAACTCTCCAAGTCATAGGAGTATTGGTATGGCTCTTATATCTTTACCTTAATTCTTTTATATTATTATTATGATTTTGTTCTATTCAATTAATATGGTTCTTCCATATAGTTGTGCTTATGATATATGTTCCTTGTTTGGTTATATATCATATTCATGTCATAGGACTTTATGCTTTTATGATGATATAGACTTGCTACCTTATTGTCATGATTGTCATATACCTTGACTACAGTCTAAATGTTATAATGCTAGTTGTACTTTAGTCTAGTTGTGATGATTCAACATTGGTTTGATATCCAATTAGGATTGCAATTGCTTAGCTCATGGCTTGTTAATACGTAGGGTTAGAGTTATGAATGCTTAGTACTTGTTTATCCAAACAGCCATTATAGTGTTTGATCGATGCTAGAATTGTACTTAAATGTGTAAGCGTGGTGCTTAGACGGCTAGGTAGTATTGATCACCTCGTAATCGACAGTTTGTAGAGGTAGGCAGTAGGTGGTGACCGCCCTATCTGTCCATTGTACTCCTCCGCGTTTGGTTATGACGTGTGTCCAAGACGGAGTTGCCTTGTGTATGTCGGGCATGAATCCGTACACGAAGTGTTGAATGCATTAGACTATGACTAGTATAACCTTCCATGTAATTGTTTGACTATATAACTATATAGGTAGACTAACATTAGAGATAAAGCTTTGCTTTCCTAACTAATACTCCCTAGTGACTTAGGACTTTATTTATCTTTAGGAATGATTGCTCTGTGTGTCACACTACCCCTATCCTTATTATATACTTACCCCTGTATGAACTCTGAATACTCATACCAATCTTTATGATTACATTACTATTAACAATCATATATTTATGCTATAGCCTTCCTTTGGTAGAACTATAAATGACAAGCTATTGGAGCAATCCAATAGTGAAATGCTATACGATATTATCCATGCGCTTGCGAATCTTACTATATTGACAATGAAGTGCACCTCTATAATTATGTCTGGTGTGACATTAAGAAGTGCCACAAGCATTTCTGGCGCCTAGCCGGGGATGATTATATAGATTTAACTTAGTAAATGTTTGCGAGTTTTAATAGTGTGCCTCTAGCACCCATCACCCCTACTCATGACCTTCGCCAAGGTGATCCGTTATCGCCATGCTTATTTCTCTTTGTTGTTGATGGTTTATCTACACAGCTGAAGAACAAAGTGGAAGATAATTGTATACGGGAACTGAAGATTTGCCACCGAGCACTAGGCGTGTTGCACCTCCAGTTTGCGGATGACACACTCCTGTTTTTTCAAGCCAATGCTGATCAAGGACATCAGGTTTCTGAGATACTGGAGGTTTATGCTGCAGCCACGGGACAGTTAATAAACAGGGTGAAGTGTTCCATCATGTTCAATGAGAAAGGTGGCTCGAATGAGTAGGATGAGGTCAAGCGAATTCTGCAAGTGTCCCATAACGGTTTTTGATGTAAACAAGGGTTCCTGATCTTCTGAAAGGTTCTTGGTAAAATGATTTGGTCGGAGGAGACACACAAATCGATCCGGCTTCAGAACAGCATGTTCTAAACCCCGCAATCGCAGCACGACGTCTACTCTGGTTATCAACCGTCCAAAGACGATTGACCTCGCCGAGAAGGCTGATCCCTGCCTATGAATCAAGAACACAAGCAAGAACAACGAAGAATGTAACACAATTGCAGATGTATGATTAAACTCTCGAAGTTGGGGTCTCACAAACCGATGAACGGCGACACTGTTTATGAACAGAATTGATCTAAGCAAAACCTGAACCCTAATGGTGCGGTGGCGGCTGTATATAAAGACCCTAGGGTCATGCAAGCCCTCTGGACGCGCCCCTAATTGGGCTCAACTAAATACAAAGCCCAAAGGCTAAAAATAGGCGACACAGCACCAACACAGATTCTGGACTCTCTCTTGTTTCGACGATTCCTGATTACTCCTGATGCATTTTGACATGAGGCCAGCGGCATTGGAAAGGTCTTATCCTTATCTTTCCGTGCATATGTAGAACGTCCAAATCCGAGTCCGTATGCGTCCTGGGCGACTGTTTTAGTGCAGACTGGTCCTGGGCCCCGAAACAGACTCGAAGTCGGTTTTGATTGGGCCTCCACTTTGGCTTCCAAGCCCTTGCTGGTCCTCGATGTTCCCAACTCCTTCTCCCATCATCTCCTGGTCCTCTCCATGGTTTCTAATCATAAAATAATCATTAGGTAGCAAACCATTCTCAAAAGTAACATATAGTGAAGAACGTAGGAACGAGCTCACCTCTAAATTTAGTCGTCGTGCACGAGCTCTACTCATTGGACCTTGCAAGTCCAGAATTGGAGGATTGTTGTGTGTATCCATAGGAGTGATGTCCTCATCAGTTTTGATCCAAAGTACCTTGGACTACCGAACCCCTCAGGTAGGATGAAAAGGGAACGCTTCTAGCCTTGGACAAAGCGTATGAGGAAGAGACTGAATGACTACATGGAACGGAGCCTGTCGAGGGTAGCTAAGGAGGTTTGGATCAAGGCCGTTGCGCACCCACCTATGTGATTAGCGTTTTCCAACTCCCATTGACCCTATGTGATGACCTTATGAGTATCATCCATGAGTTCTGGTGGGGGAAGGAACGAGGGAAGAAGAAGGTGGCATGGGTGGCTTGGGAGATCCTCATAAAGAAGAAATTACACGATGGCATGGGCTTCAAGGATCTGTGTTTGTTCAATCAAGCGTTGCTCGCATGACAAGCCTGGCGCCTAATTGAATATCCAAAGAGCTGATGTGTGCGTCTGCTAAAGGCGCATTACTATCCAAATGGATGTCTGGTGAACATGGCTTTTTGGACAAATGCATCATCAACATGGCAAGCAATTCAGCATGGCCTAGAACTTATGAAAAACGGTATCATACGGCACATTGGGGATGGTTTGCGGGTCCGGATTTGGCGAGACCCATGGATCACGTGGAATTTTTCAAGGAGAGTAACAACACAAAAAGGAAGGAGCGGGATTAGATGGGTGTTGGAACTGCTTGGATTATGGAGAGCTTGGACTGCCCATTATAACCTCACACATGCATTAGGAGCAGTTGAGGCTTCAGTGCATTTTCTGAACAATTACTATTGACGTTCCTTAAATGCCAAATCTGACCATCAATTGCCTGTATAAAACATATGAAATAAATATGACACCAAGGTGTCTTATTTCTACTTAACAAGTATGTAGAGCACAAATTATAGCTAAGTGTAACATAAAATGATAGAGTCCCCACAATTTGAATTAATTATAGACAAATAAAAACCCTGCAACCAAGATTGTGAGGCAAGTTAAAAATTTTCTATACAACATATGCCAAGTAATTTCATAATCATTTTAGTAATGTTAAAAGAGGATTTTATAAATTAAATGAGCATTTTACCATATTTGGAAATACCTCAAACAATTAATTTAAGCTTAGAAACCTTTCACAATGGGGAAATAATTATAAAATAGAAATAAATTGTCTGGTGAATTGAGTCCCACTAGAGCACCTGAAATATCACAAGAGACCTATGTGCAAAATCCCATATTATTTTGGGCCTTGTAGCTATTTTATTTTGAATTAATTGAAACTAGGGACCTATTTGTGAATTTGGAAAGAATAGAAGGGGCACAGTGCAAAAGTTCCTTTCTTCTTCCTCCAATGGCTCAGGCGCAGCGCCGGCGCGCACGCCATCACCTGCCCACCCCGACCCCAGGACTCGGAGCTGCTACAGCGCGTCAATGTCGTCCCGTCCCATCTGCCACCCCCGTTTTCCCGTTCCCGCCCACGACAAGCCACAAGGCGACACCATCACGAGTCGCTTTTCTCTCTGCCCAACACCGACATGACCTTGCCGCCCACTCGGCGACCTTGCTCCCGACCATTCCCATCACTCTGACAACACGCAAATCAGCGTGCAAGACCAGTGGCCACCCAGTGCCCAAGCCTCAACTCTTTATTTCGGCACCTCTGCTCTCTGCCTTCCTCTCTCTTCTCCCCAACCACCCCACCATTGTCGCCCACAGCTCGAAGCTCAGGTTTTGCTCCGTCACTAGCATCTCCTGGCCAAGGACAGCACTGCAAAACACCGCGCGTAGGCCCCTCCCTCATCCTCGCGCAAGTCCAAAGTCTGACCCTGGCCTGAGCCCACCCAATTGTAGAGGGAACGCCGACGACCTCATTCTACGCAACTCTGGCCGCAGCGTGAAATTCACCGTCTCCGGTGAGCGTCCTCGCCCCGCTTCTTCTTTTTCTGTTGCGCAACGTCTCCGCGCGCTCACCCAACGTTTGCCCTCGTCTCCCTGCTCCTAGGACGCCAGAAGTAAGGTTTTTCCCTAGCCGGCCACCTCTGCTTCACCGTGTCTGAGCCGCATCGCCGACGAGCATCGTCTTTCGGCCCTCCTCAATGGACGCTGATAAGA
Source organism: Eleusine indica (assembly GCA_030378355.1). Classification (NCBI taxonomy): domain Eukaryota; kingdom Viridiplantae; phylum Streptophyta; class Magnoliopsida; order Poales; family Poaceae; genus Eleusine; species Eleusine indica. Next base: position 31,178,908 of record CM059497.1, read on the forward strand.
TGCCGACCATCGTCACGCCCCCGTGATGCTGTAGGAGCAAACCACGAGCAATTTGCTGCCTTCCGGCTAAAACGCGACAACACCGAAGACCTCCTCTCCGCTACCTCTCGCCAACGACCAACCTCCGGTGAGTTTTCCACCTCGCGAACCCCGTCAATCTCCCTGCCTCGATGCGCACACCATTTATTTGTGTCCGCAGCGAGCTTCCGGCCCGCATAGTGCCTTGCGGCGAGCCCTCCGGCCACGTGCCGCCGTGCTTCGGCGATGCTGGCCGGCAGCTAAGCTGGCACCTACTGGCAGCCCACACGGCGCCGACGTGGCAAGCCAATAAGCACTCGAAAAGTCCAGAAAAACAGTCCAAACTTCTAAAAATCATAGTAAATTCATTTCAAATCTAATTGACCTCAAACCAAGTTTGTTTGTTTCATAAAAATGTGCTCTATTTTATAAAAATGATAACCATCTACTTGTGTCAAAGAATTTTCAACAATTAATTTAACTTGTGCAAACACAAATTAAATCCTCATAAATTCAAGAAATGCAAATTAATTCTAATCTTTTGCATGCATTGTTTATTCATGTTATTACATCACCCTGAATTTTTGGTTAAGTTAAATTTGCATTATTTCATACTCTATTAGTTATTTGGTGCTTTAGCTTATATAAATGCTAGTAAATACAATATTAATGTTCAAAAGTTGTGACTTGCTAAAAATGATGTTCATACATGTACCTGTTCATAATAAATCACTCAAGTCCAGTAACACCTTTTTATTATATTAATTGCATTAATTGTTCATAGAATTATAATAACCCCATTTAAATGGTTAACACACATAAAATAATGAAATTCTAATTTGCTTCTTTGAAGCATATGGCTTCGAGAACATATTAATAAAATTGTTGGCACTAAAACACTACTGCATTTTGCATCCATCATATCATTGCATGTAGCGGTGTTACAATAATACCATTAACACATTTTCCATCATATAGGTAACGACAACCAGGAGCAAGAAGGGGATTTTCAGAAGGATATTGACTTTCAAGAGCAAGAAGTAGAGGTTGCTAACACTAGTATCGATCAAGGCAAGCCCCGGTTTGCATTCGCCCTTTTTAAAGTTTGCTAGTTTATAATACTACTAGTGTCTATGTTTATTGTTGCATTAGGTTATAGGAATTGCTTGAAACCCACCTTGCATGTTACCCCAAATGACCTATGCTACTGTTATTAGAATCTTGGTAGGATCGGTACTGTATTGCTATGCTTAGTAAATAATAGTCTCGGTAGATATTATTACTAAGGGATGAACTTGATCACTAAATTTGAGCTTAATGGAAATAAGTTTACTTTTGATGCTATGACCGGGCAGGGATAATGCATGTGTAGGTTTGCAGCAACATATGGGTGTTGGCTGCGGTAGCCCTGCCTTGTCGAACCTAGGACCCGTCCGTTGTTGGCCCCTTGATCAAATTTTGAATAGTACCGAATGCATGCTAGTTTATGGGCACTAGTAAACCAATGTAGCATTAAAAATTACTTGCAATAGGATAGGTTAAGGTGCATTGGTTATTGACCCTTCTGCTGCTGGAGTGGGCGGTTCATACCACGAAGTACTGTTGACAGAACGGCATGCCCACTCGATGTCACCACACCCGGTCTGAGGTGTAAGTTCTTTTATTGTGAAAGGTTGCCATATACGACTTTAATTGGTGCATATGTGTCGTGTATCTCGAGTCTTCCTAGCTGGTGTAAATCGATTGCAATAGCTGTCACTCGCAGTAATGAGTACCGCTTGGTCACTGAGTCATCACATAGTTCACATGATGCTATGAAAGTTGATTATTTGCTTATTGTTGATTATTATTACTGCTGCTCTTATTTTGTATTTACTTCATGTATTGATTTCATTATTTATGTTGCTCCACTAAAGTTATATTTCTACCCTACCCAATTAACTTGGCTAAATAAAATTTGGTAGAACTAATAGGATGCTTAGTGCAGGTCTTTTTAAATAGCCATCCTATTAGAGTCAATGCATGTCTAGGTCCTTCGACAGGTAAGTCTTGCTGAGTAATTAGTACTCAGGCTTTGTGTCATTGTTGTTTTTCAGGTAATGAAGATGTAGAATTGCATGTAGATGTGATGCCTTGGGATATGCAAGTCCCTGAGGGTTGGACTGCCCACTAGGAGTCTGATTTGCCACTGCAGTGATTGTTGCGTGCTGCTAGGGTAATGGTTCTCTGGGCATGAATCATTACTACCGCTGTATCGTCGAGAGCTCGTAGAACTTTCATTATTTTGCTTCCACTGATTTCAAACTATCCTAAATTTGTAATATTCCGCTGCACTTCAGTACTTATTTATGTAATAACTTAACATAAAATGGATAAATGTTGTATTATCAAGTGTCTGCGTTATCAGCACCTTTGGGACCTCAATCCTCCGGGAAGGGACGCCTCAATAAATAACCAACATAGTGGTAGGAGTTTATTACTAACAATTTCCACAAGTGTTGGTGAATATTTGTGTGCAGGTGATGTATCCATGTATTAGAGGGAAAGCACAAGTAAATAGAGGAGGAAACACACTTCCGGCCAATCAGAGCGCAACATAAGGATTCACAGGCCCATAAACAGAGTAAACCCACATACCAGAAGGCCTAACACGTGGATTGTCAAATGGGCATAGTATGTCAGTGTCCGAGAGAAGGATCTAACCGAGTGGGCTTAGTTGATACTCGGCCGAACACCCGTGTCCGGCCGAACATCTTTGGAGCCCACTCAGTCCAGGCCGGGGGTCTCCTACTGCCTTTCCTATGTCGATTGTACCAATAAGGCGAGAGTTACCACCTCCAGGAACCGTCTTTGGGCCCTATATAAGGAGGGGAGTGCCTCCACTCCAACACACACAAGAAGAGTTTAGAGCTCCACTTCAAAAGGCTTTAGCACTGCCAAAGTGCTTAGAAAATAGGGAGAGAGTGAGGGAGAGTTCAGGGATGCACCAGGCTTGTCGACGATCTTCCCCATGCTTGTACCACGGCGGATGCTTTCCTTTTCAAGTAAGTGTTCATGATTTCTCTTTGATATTTAAGTTTCCTATTTAAGTAAGTTCTTTCCTTTATTGCTTACAAGATGATCGCTCTATTTAGTTAGAATATGTTAGTCTTCTATAAGCTTGGTACTGAGGCTTTGATGTAATTGATAGTTTAGACATGGTGTCTAAACTAGAGGTTACCTTTGTTTGTCACGTGCCCCACGGTTTGTAGAGGTAGTCGGTAGGTGGTGATAGCCCTATCCGGCCTTAGTAATCCTCCATGTTCAGGTGCGTCATAGAGCTGTTGGCCGGAGTCGCCTGTGGATGCAGGGGTAAGCCGGTGCCCCAAGTAAGCAGTAGTAGACCAAACCTATCTTATTATAGGATCATTGACCATAGGAATCCTCTCTACCCTCTGCCTACCATATTCTTGTTCTCCTTGAACGGATTGGTTTAGAAGATTAGTACACACACGTTCCCTGTGATTCGATAACCTAGATTACTCCTAGGTGAAGTGCTACATCGATATTCATGCACTTATGGATTTATCTGTGATCGTAAGAATTACCAACAATTACCTGGACACCCTACTCGTTGTCCGACAAGGGAATGGTGACCCGGCTGGAAAGGGAAAGAAATTACTTTGGGACTCGGGCAGTAAATAGGAAAAGACGAGCGAGACTGAAGGTGCAGGAAATGGTGTGGACGCCTCCAAAACCGGGATGGGTCAAGGTGAATGTTGATGGCGCTTTTGTTGAGCAAATGGGCGAAGCGGGTGCAGCGGTGATAGCCTGAGATCATACTGGACAGGTTATTCTCACGCCATGGGGTGCTCTATTCTGTTGTGCTTTGGCTGTTGAAGTGGAGATGTTGGCGTGCTAGGTGGGCATAAGACTAGTTGGTGAATGGGTTTCTCACGGCATGGTGTGCTCTGTTCCGTTGTGCTTCAGCTGTTGAAACAGAGATGCTGGCGTGCTTGGTGGGCATAAGACTAGTTGTGAATGGATTCATGCCCCCGTAATCCTAGAGTCCGATTGTGCCCATCTGATCCTGACGCACTGAAGGACCGAGAAGACCACCAGAGGGGGGTGAATGGGAGCCAATAAAAATTCTTCTCAAGAACTTGGCCTATGTCCCAATTTCAACTCAAGCCAACCTCAAAACAAGTCACCAAGGTCACACACACCAACTTGTGATGTGCTAACCCTAGTAATGACTCACACCAGCGAAAGCATAGAAGGTGAAAGAGAACAGCCAAGATACACAGCTATGGGAGAGCCACATTCAAATCAGAACAGTTCTGAACTTGCATCGGCAGTGTCGGTCATGTCATCGGTAATGTCGATCGGCAGATTTGACAGAGCATCGGCAGTGCCGATCATAGCAATGCACAAATCCATGAAATCCCCAATTTCCTGCATTTCAAGTCAAACACAAACTCAGCCAATATCAATTACTCATCACATATTGTAAACCATGACACTTATCCACACGAGATAAGTACTCTGTTGCAGGACGGCGAATTCATCAAGGGAAAGCAAGAGCAGAATTGTGTTGTGCATGAATTAACCCAGCTTGCTAGGATAAATGCACACACCGCTGTCTAGAGGCTACGTGTGTTGCAAAGCTCCTAGAAAGTGATTGTAATTCTATTTCCCAGTAATAAAGCTCTCATTTACCCACAATAAATATTTAAAAGAGTTTTTAGTCTGTGAGATATCTTAAAAACTAGTTACATGCCCGTGCGGTTGTAATAGGGCAAAAATTTTATAGAACATAATAGTTATTACATGCTTGTGTGTTGGAATAAGGGATTAAAATTTTTGAACACGGTCTATTTTACTTCCACAAACAATCCTCTTTGTCTGTCTAGTAGGGTTATTAAAACCAGTGGTTAAACAGAAAACCTGGTGAAAATAGGTTGATTAACCAAAAAACGACATGGTACGGTTCACTAGACAGCCAATTCTCAATTGATTTTTTTTTTGTCAAAGCCGAACCAAGTAGTGTAACAAAATGGCTGGCCCGGATCGAAAACCGGTCCACTCCCGATTTTGTGAATCTTATTGTCTAGCACTCCTACAAAAATCATGACGTAATATAGTTCTAACAACCTATATGATTTAAATTACCCTCTAACCCATTTTAGAGCCTCTAGAGGTGGTTTTCAATTTGTTAATCTATATGATCTTAAATTAGCTCCTAACCCATTTTAGAGCCCCGTGGATATAGTTTTGAATGTGTCAAGTGGAGATAATGAGGACATATGTTGAGGCAATCGGGTGAGCTCTCGTCACACGTAAGACACTACAGTACTCAAAAACCATTCTATGCTTCTAACTGAAACAAGACCATTCAATTTAACACAATTTATAACTTATCGTTGTTGCAAAAGTACAGTTTCAAACATAACTTAGTTTCTTTCCAAAGAGGCAATCAAAACACAATATGATGTGGGTATGTAGATATGCCACAGGCACATTGACAATCCAACATGAGTATGAGAATTCAAATGAATCGAGTTACAACCTAGACGATGGTTAAAAGGAAAATACAAAATGATCGGTTCAAAACTAACTGATAAGTCGCTAATAAACATTAGAAACCCCTCTCCCTATACAGCAGCAAAAAAGAAGTGAGCTTTTTCCTCCATGATCCTATCATCAAGCCTCAGTGAATATGTACTCTTTTCATTTCATCAATCATTTCTTCAAACAATCAGATACCAACGGAAGGAAAATTCAGATTAAATGAAATGGGTTAACTGGAATTGGGCTTGACTCAAAGTAGATACATTGGAACAAGTTAACAAATTAAATGGAAGTTAACTAAAGATCTACAGGAAGCTAGTATATACTGAGTACAGGATAAAGTGGACCAAGAGAGTGAAAAAAGAAACCTGCAAACTGGTACACCATTCCCCAATCCCAATCTCTGATCAAGCAATTGTATCAAACCGAAGGGGAAAAATAGCAATAGTATCTCAAAAACACACTTTGACTTGTGTGCAAAGTAAAAGTCTCCCATTCTACCCTAGCCTAAACAACTACCATATACTCTACCATGTATTGGATCATAATGGAGTGTGATTGCTTTTTTTATAATCAAAAGTAAAACTCAACATGCATACTTTTCCTCACAGCAGAGTTCCAATAAACTGAAATAGAGAAATAGATGAAATTTTACTTGACAATACTCGTATTAACAAAATGTGTAAAGCTTCAGATTTCATAGCATTCAAATTAGTGGCATGCTCAGAAGCACACCTGAGAGCATGCAGCACAAGATACATGCACCAATTGCTAACTGTAAGATACATGCACAGGAAAATCAACATAAAAGATCACTGGGAAAACAGAATCAATAAAATGTGATGGCCATTCCCCATGAAACACAAAATAAATAGCTTGCCAAGGGTTTACATTGATTATTGTAAACCAAAGTATGCCCCTTGTTCTTGTTCTTGTTAACATTGATTATTGTACACTATGTTGCAAGAAGGAAAAGGACATTCTCCCTCCATAAACCTCAGCAAACTCATGGGCACTCGGTATTTTCTGGTTTTCCGGTAGTGGACTAATAAAGAAAAGATGGCAAATGAGACCATACAATCTGCCTAGTTGTCATACTGATCCTCTTGCTCTGCAGTCTCCACTCTACTATTGCCATGCAGCAGCACGGGTTCAGCAGGCAACAAAGAAACACGAGTTAACTATAAGGAACTGAGATAGGGCACTGCTTACTTCAGCCTGTGGATGGTGTGCTTCTTAGTGGCGACATCCTGCAGCAATCGTTGAATTCAAATAACAAATCTTCAACTTTTTCTGTTTTGAAAAATAACTATGACCAGAACAAAAGGTACTTTGCAAGCTGTTTCCAACAACGGAAATAATGGAGAAGGCCTGCACTGAAACTTTCATGAAATAAAAATGGAACTTACTCACTTAGAAACAGTGTCACTTGGGTATCATATCTCAACATGATAGTGTATTCATTACCGGCATGCCAACCAATTCATAGTTGAAACCTAAAACCTATAGTTTCCAGTCACAAATAAAACAACACAGCCTCACATCTAATGATTGTCCTGAATCCAAGTAGGTTGTCCTACACTATTCCTACTTAATCAACTGACCCAGTCTCCAGCAAATGACTTGAATCCAAGTGGATTGTCCTACAATATTCCTACCTAAGCAACTGACCCAATAGTTGGCCGCCAGAACTCGTTTGGAAAGCTCCAGCAAGTGGCACTCTAGGCCATCATAAATGTGGTCACAAGAGAAGGATACATATCCAGCTTGATGAAATGAAGCAGAACAGAACAGGTACACAGCACGCGCACACTGAACATCTACACGCAGCCCCTCACTGCCAATGTATCTTCTGTATCCTATCGTATCTGCCAAACACATATGAATAATTAGTGATAGATTTCCTTTTTTTCTCTGTTAAATATAGTTTTTAACGATAGTTCTTTAAAGTACTTTCAATGCTTAGCCATGACCAATTTCAAATGGAACGGATTAATTCTGGATCTGAAGCACAAAGCAATCCAGAAGTGTTGACTCACAACAGGTGCCATGGTCCTTGACATTTAGTGATGAGGATATCCTGGCCACACATATAAACGATGACCAGCATAACGTAAACCAAGAGCTTGGTCATACAATCACTGATGTAAATGATGGAAGTGTTCCTATAAACGACGGTCTAAGCCACGGAGCTGTGGTACCAAAAGTAGAATCGGTTACGCCACTGTGAGGACCGATTCCACGAAGTCGTGCAAATAAACTACAACAAGAGGTGAACTCTTCTTACTGAATTTGCATCAAATATAAATGAGAATTTTGTACTACCTAAGTGTGCTACATTTATCTTGCTAAGGTTTACACATGAAGGACGTGCTGCTGGACAAGAGGAGATGAGTTACACCAACAAGGAGATGGGTTACACCGAAGTTGAATCAACATCCTGATTGTTGACAGAAGGGTCAGGTTCCTGAAGCTGCGTGCATAAGGCTGTTCTGTTTCACCTTCCATGATGCACATGCGTGGAAAGATATTCAAGTCTACTTTCACCTCCAACAAATGGCTCGTCATTTCGACTTCCCATCAAGGAATAATGATTATTTTACTAAAAACTATCAGGAAGGGTAAAGGACACGCGAGACCTCTCGAAATTGGCAGTTTTGACACCATTGAACTTTTTTCCTTTATGAATAAGTTACTTTTTGTCCACACCTAGCTAGGAGGGTTGTTCCTAATATAAATACCTATTGTATCTAAGCCAAACTCAGACTATTATGAATTAAGAAATCCACCACATGGTGTTCCAGCCAAGAGCTGAGTGACTTACCCTAAATTTCTTGCTTGTTCTAAATAGACTTGTGAGAGACCGATATGCCGGTATACGCAAAGGCTCCTTTGGGGCCCCTAGTTCATGCTCTACGATTGCCAGTTCAGCTGCGCTATTTTGTGTGAATTAGTCCCAGTTTGTGGTTCTGTGGTCTTTCGGAGATCGAGTCAAAGTCCTTCAAGGTTTCAGTGTCTCTCTCCTCGTCGCTTGGTCGCAACCAACCATGGTCAGGTCTAAAGCCACCTAGATTGTGCTCCTGAGTTCGTGAGATCGAGTCGAGTCCGACGATTCGATGCCTCTCTCACGTTACTTGGCCACATCCCATTGACAGGTATAAAGTTAGTTATCCCGGCTGTTTTTAGCTAGTTATCTCTTTATCGTACCTACTGCCATGAAGATTGGACCAACCCCCGGGTTTACTGGTATCTAATTTTAGGTTGCCACGGTAGGTACCATACCCATATTATCCCCTAGTTTATCACCATTTTATTTCTCTCCATCTCGTGTTATTAGTTCCCTACGTACTGTCTACAAAACAGCCACAAAAAGAACCCAAACCTTTGGTAGTACTGCTGGTTTTATGTTCTTTTCTCCATTATGTTGTTGATTACCATTTTCATTAGCTTGTGTTTCAGTTGTTCCCCACCCTTGTGTTGTCATTAAAAAAAGAGGGAAAAAAAGAGAAAGTATAGCAAGATAAAAGTTACAAAAAGAAAGAAAAAAAAGAGAGAAAGAACAAGGGTCGTGTGGTTGCTATCATTGCTGCAATTTTCAAACTATATCTTGGTGGTCAAGTTAGCAACATTTGCACATCATTGTGTGGGTATTTAACACTTAATTATCAGTACTACAAGCCTTCCTTGTCAGTCATCCTAGCTCCACCATATACCGCAAACCGGACCTCTCAACTCGTAAACCGTTCAACCGCTTAATCACAGTCACGGTACTGCTACACGAGCACACTCACAAGTCTTTGAGAACTTGTAAGGACTTTTGTGAGTAAGAGGTGAGATTGTGACTTTCCACATATATTTTTGTTCCACATATTTCTGTCCATTGCTTTAACATGGCAGGATCTGATTCATGTGTTTGTGGACGCAACCATGATGAAGATGGAGCAGTACCAGTGGTGCATGCTGAACTAAGGCAACTCCAAGAGTCGATGATGCATGCAATGGGGACCTTGTCCAATGAGCGTCTCCCTGCTGCGGATGGTCGGGTGCCATAACAAAATGCTAATCCTCATGGTAAGTTTGACGATGAAAATTCAGTAGGTGCTGCTGAAGATTACTGCATTGGCCATCATCGAGGTCGTGGTGGACAACATGGAGGAGGTGCTCATGGGTGTGGTTTTCACCCTCGTGTGCACTTTGATGATGATTTTTAGGATAATTCTGACCATTATGATGAGTATGATGAGGATGACAATCCCTTTGCAAACCAAGGGCTGTTTGTACAGCATAATGATCATCGTAGGGGTGCTGCCCATGAATTTCCTCATCATCGTCATAGGAATAATCCGGATAATCTTGCAAGAATCAAGCTGAGTGTCCCCAAATTTATGGGATGCGAAGACCCGGATGCATATCTTGAATGGGAGGAGCAACGTGATCAGATTTTTAGAGTGCATAATATTTCTGATCGGCAGTATGTAAACCTTGCATCCGTTGAGTTTTCTGTCTATGCACTCACATGGTGGAACCAAATACAAGAAAAACAGGTTGTATTGGGCCGTACTCACATTGATACTTGGGCTGAAATGAAGCAAGTGATGAGAAGACGTCTTGTGCCATCAAGCTATCAACGTGATCTTCGCAATAGGCTGCAGATATTGATGCAAGGAACTAAAACTGTGGAAGAACATTTTAAAGAGATGAAACTGCTCTTGGTTCGCTCTGGAATTAGAGAGGATGCTGAATCAAAAATGGCAAGATTTTTGCATGGTCTCAATGCTGAAATTTTAGATTTCGTCGAGATGTTTCCATACAACACATTACAGGAACTTGTGGATCAAGGTATGCGAACGGAACGGAAAATTCAGCGAGAAAAGTGTGCTGGATCATTTTCAATTGTACCATGGTGCCAACAACAGTCCACTAGTTCTTCTAGAGGTCGTTCCCATGACGCTGCTACAAAGAGTTCTCCATTCACTTCCACATCTAAAACCGCACCATCTTCAGCTTCTTCTCCTGCATCTCGTCTCGCTAACAAGAGTGGTGCAGTAGCTACAGGGGCCGCATCAACTGCATCTACATCTCACAGCCGAGATATCAAATGCCACAAGTGCCAAGGACGTGGACATGTTGCTGCTAAATGTCACAACCGAAGGACCATGGTGATCAATGAAAATAATGAGTGGGAATCATCAAGTGAACCAAAATATGATGCGTACCCGAACGACGCACCAGATGGCAAAGAATCTATGATTTTTGCTGATGCGGATGAGAAAAATTGCTTTGTTTCTCGCCGAATGCTTAGTGTTCAGGTTTGAAAAGAGGACAATGGGCAACGGCACAATCTTTTTCACACTCGTGGTATGATCAAGGATAAGTTATGTCGAATTATTGCTGATAATGGAAGCTGCAACAATATTGCAAGTCAAGAATTGGTTGAGCAAATGGGACTGACACAACGTCGTCGACCCTCTCCATACAAGATGCAATGGCTCACTAATAGTGGTGCAATGGGAGTAAATAATATGGTGACTGTGGAATTTTCAGTTGGGAAGTACCATGATCAAGTGGACTGTGACGTGGTACCCATGCAAGCATGCCAACTGTTATTGGGCAGACCTTGGTTATATGATTGTGATGCTCAAATATGTAGTCGTTCCAACAAGGTTGTGCTCATGTACAAAGGAGAGCGCATCTCCTTGCTGCCCTTGACTACGGAAGAAATTTTGAAGGATGATCAAACAAGAAAACTGCAAGAGAGCGAGAAACACTTGAGTGCATCCACCAAAAATAGTGAGCAAGTGATTCCAGAGCCAAATTTTTTAGAGAACCAAACCCACGGCAAAACAGGGCTTAGTGACAATGACTTGCAAGGGAGATATGAAAGATTTGAGAGAACCTAATGCAATATTTTTTGTACTATTATACAAAGATAATCTTTTGCCAAATAATGACTTACCATCTACTTTGCCTAGTGTTGTTTTTGATATTTTGTAGGAGTATGAAGATGTGTTCCCCGATGAGGTACCACCTGGGCTGCCACCAAAAAGAAGTATTGAACATCAAATTGATCTTGTTCCAGGGGCTCCACTTCCAAACCGACCAGCATATCGCACAAATCCTAAAGAAACAAGAAATTCAGCAACAAGTACAAGAATTACTTGACAAAGGGTACGTAAAAGAGAGTCTTTCACCTTGTGTTGTCCCGGTTCTTTTAGTATTAAAGACAGATGGCTCATTTCATATGTGTGTTGATTGTCGTGCTATTAATAATATCACCATGAGGTATAGACATCCAATACCTCGACTTGATGACATGCTTGATGAGCTTAGTGGTGCTATGTTGGTATTTTTAACGATCACAGATAAATCCGCAAGCGTACGAAAATACAGCTGTAGCACTTCCCCACAGAGTATTCCAAGGGTTATCGAATCCAAGGAACAGTATAGGTTAATCCTAAGTTCTAGTCAATACAAGGACACAAGAGAATTATATTGGTGTAGGATAGAGAGGTTTATCTATGGATAAGCTCCTATATAAATAATGTTGAGGCTCTAAATTACTGCTTTGTGTACGGATTGATGCCCGACATACACAACGCAACTTCATCTTGGACAACCGAACGTGAAGGAGTATAATGGATAGATAGGGTTGTCACCACCTACTACCTCCATCTACATACCGTGGATTATGAGGTGATCAAAGATAATCTCTAACCTAAGCATCATGCCTAAGTTATTAATTACTATTTAGTCCAACTAGTGTAAGACTAAACAACCTATACAAGATGGTACTTTGAACCCACAAGTAAATGAGCATACAACTTACTTAAATAGGATAACTCAAGAACATAAATAAACACAAAGACTTACTTGATAAGGCAAGACTCCAACATGAAGACTTACTTAATAAGGCAAGGCTCCGTAGAGGTACAAGGTTGGAGTAGCGGCCCACAGACAAGGCTCCACTCCTAGACTTCCCCTCACTCTCTTCCTAATTCTAAGTACTAAACTAGTAGTACTAGCACCTTTGGAGTGTGGTTCTTCTTTCTCATCTCTTTGGTGTGTGTGTGTTGAGTGGAACTCTCCCCCTCCTTTTATAGCCTCCAAAGATCGGTAACGAAACGTCACCGCCATGAAACTCACATACACCGCCTTCAGGAAATGAACGAGAAAATGACATGTGGAAGCGTGGGCGAAACGGGCGCAAGACTAGGTCGGCCGACCAAGGGGCTAGGTCGACAAACCTAAGAGTGGCCCCCTTGGGTTGTGCTTCCTCGGGGTGGCTTACAGGTGGGTCCAGGTCCTAAATATTCCGTGGTTCTGTCCGGAAAGTCTGAGGAGTCCTACGTTTCCATGTATGCAATCCTTGTGCTGAATTCTGATTGGCTAATTGGATATTTGCTTAGATTGATGACATGGAAATTCCCTTAGTTTATGGATAAATCACCTGCACTCATATATTCACCATCACTTGTGGAATCCATTAGTAATAAACTCCTATCACTATGTTGGTTATTTAATTCAGCTCTTTTATGTAGACGATTGACGGTTAAATTTGGTACATAAGAACCGTCAACAAGACCCCCACACTTAGCCTTTTACTCGTCCCAAGTGCATGCATACGGACTAAGGTGGAACATGGACTTTGATCAAATAGAAATAGCATATTAATATTTTTACATCATATATGTACTTGTGTTAATGAAGTGGCTAGCACACATACCTTGGATAGTTGAGAGTTGGAACGGTCTTGACTTCAGGAGATTCCTGCTTATGTTAGCGGCACACCCTTGGTTTTTCAAAATATTTTGCAAAATAAAAATTGAGTCTTACTCCTCAAATGAAATCTCTCAATCGTTCAAGTGGTTGTAGTTTCCTCACCAGGGCATTGTAACTTGCCTCTTTTTCCTATTTCTATAAATAGGCCTTTTGTGCAGCTCAGGGTAGGGAAAATTAAGGCATACTTGTGTTTCATGTATCACTAAGTCAAAAAACCAGATGCTAGACATAAAGCAAATCATGAATTATGTCTAAGCATGTGCACATTGATGGAATGAGCAATGGGGACTCTTTTCTGCTTCTCTTTTATTCAGGAGGCATATGGGCCAGAGGTGGGCCAGTGCCTGGTCGGCCGACCAGAAGGTCTAGTCGCCTGACCTGACATTGAGCCTGTCGTGGCTCAGGTTTTTCCAGGCGGTCTATGCGACGATGTTCATCATAGGAGTTGTCGTGTTTTCTCGTCTGTAAGTTGTGAGTCCTCCCCTACACTTGCTTTGGTGCCTATCTTTTTATTGAACAAAAACAAGAACACGTGTGAAAAGGAAAAATGACTCTACGGCTTTATGCGCCCGATAGAGTCACAAATTTATTTTTATTATTTATTTTTTTGTCAAGGCATTGGTGCTAGCATCATCTCTTAACCAAGATCGAATTGCGTAATGATAGAACATACTTCCAGGAACTTACTGACACCCGCACACTTGGATTTTTGTATCTTAGACACGAAAAATCAAGTGTGTGGTGTTGTAGCTTCCTCGTAGCGGGTTCCATCACCAACAAGTATCAAAGTTTAGGATTTGATGCAGCTCCATTGTTCTGAGGACATGTATGACCATCGTTCTTTTAATTTTAACCTGGAAGGGTTAGCGATCAAAAATACCCGAAGGCAACATATCTCAAAACATGCACTTTCTTTTAATAAGGGAAACTTATAGATAATCTGGGCTATCTCCCATCAGTGCTTTATTTATGGTCAGAAGCTTGACCGTGGGGACTATTTGCTACAGCTATTATTGGCGATGTAGCTCCCAGTTCATCGTCAATTTGTTGATGTGTCATTGAGGTCTCAGCTGCATGGTTAGTGTTGAAGTACAACTACGAGTTTTGCAATATTTATGATAAACAAAGGCATCTACAACCATCCTACTAAAGGTTTTGCAAACGAGGGTCTTTTAGTGGTTGTAGTGCTTGTAGATGATCTTGGCACAAAGGGTGACTAACTCTGGAGTCTTAGCATATAAGCATACACCTCGAGGGCTCTCTAGAAAGGAGCTCTCATGCTCATTCATTGAATCTTCTTTAAATAACTCCAGTGTAGATGTCTCAAGAAATTCCTTGGTCCAGAGAACAATTGACTCTAGTGATTCTTTATATGAGCATGTATCTTGAGGTTTCTGGAAGAACCTTTCATGCTCATTAGTTGAATATTTTTTCCTAGTCTCTAGAATCAATGACTCAAGGAATTCTTTGGCCCAATGATTCTCCTTCTCAAGAATTTTATTAAAAGTATTAATGGTCGATCAAGGATCACCATCAAGAATAGAGTAAGGAGGGCCAGAGAAAAGAGGCTTAGGCAAGAGAGATGATGGCTTAGATTCAAAAGGATGTAAATTCTTTCTCATACCATGAACTCCTTGTTTAGAATAATTTATCCCCTCAAGAAGAGTGAGTTTCAGAGATGGAAGTGGAGACACAAACATCACTGTCTCAAGTGAGCAATGCTCGAGATTAGAACTCGCTGTTGGATTTCTTATGCAGGAGGTAGCGGTGGCTAAAGCAAACTTTCTAAGCTCTTTATTAAGGCTCCCATGAGATCTACCTTGTTAGTAGAGCTTTTCTAGTGGGTAGCCTAGGAGAAGTTCAAAGTCAATGGTAGCAAGGACGTGGAGGTCCATGCAAACTTCAACTTTGTCTATCTCAATTGTACGACCCTTGCAATCCCCCGACACTTGGATACGACGCCTAAGGCGTCCTTGAAGTATGTGTCAGTCTGATCAAGAGGTATGTCGTCCAATAGTTGGCATAGTATGTATTCAGGAATGTCGTTGGCCCCTAAGGTGGGATCATGAAGGGCTTCTACGGCATGTCCCGTCATATAATAGGATATTGTTGTGGAAGGGTGAGTGATTTGAATTTCTTTGGAATTGGGTCTTGCTTCCATCAACCGCTCCTTGGTCATTAACTCCTTTGAAATTTCTTCTTGGATAGGATCAGGAGCCTAAGGAGGTACCGTATATTTCTTTTCCCCAATTTTAACATCAAGGCATCCTAGTGTCGGTGCATCTATGAGAAAAATATCCATGGGATGCCAATCAAGATATCAAAGTCATGAGCTTCAATAACATGGAAGTCTAGGATAACCTTAGCATCACCATGCCTAACGGGCATGTTTCGTATAAGCCCATATCCTTCCTTCTAAAACTTTGCCTTGGGGGCTCCTGAAGGATTTTCTAATTAGTGCCAGAGGTTCATTGTCCAAATAGGAAAATGCAAATGATCCAGACATGATGTGGGCACCGATAGTGGAACTACACAGAACATCCACCATGGTTCCTATAATGTGGCAATGAATGGCCGAGGAGGGAGAATTTATGTTAATAACCTCTCCTGGCCAATCGTTGCTCATACTTGAAGCTAACTCCTTCATCATATCTTGGAGGATTACATCCTTGATTGGAACAGGAGATGGAACAGGAACCGGTGGTGTCTTTTGACAGAAAAATTCTGAGGTGTTTAAATGATCATAAAGAAAAACTTCCTCAGTTTCTTCTGGCAACTTAGAAGGTGGAATTTCTCCTTCCTTCTGCGAGGTATCAACCGCAAAGTCTTGAATTGAGAGAGTTTAAGAGCTCAGACTCGACTGTTGAGGAACGCTCAAGGGTTGGCTTGTCTTCCCCATGGATACATTGTTGATCTTCTTCCTTGTGGAAAGAACCAAGGGGGTCGGAAGGGAATGTTGCTAATGAATTATTATTAGGCTCACCCTTGGGGAGAGGTTTTGTCAAATGATTTTTTGATCGAGGGATCGGGACAGAAAAAGCATCCCTCCCAAGTTTTATGTTGGGCCTTCCTATAATCGGGACATCTATGAAAAATTTCTCAATTGGATGTCCGATTAGGATGTCAAAATCTCGGACATCAAAAAGATGAAAGTCCAAGATGGCCTTGACAAATTCGTGCCAAACAGGCACTCCGTACAGGGTTCCAATCCCTTCAGTCATGAACCCAGAAGGATCCTTGAAGGTTTTACATGTTGGCGCTAACGGCACATTGTTCACATGGGTGAACGCAAAAGATTGGGACATTATATTGGCGCCAACAATGGAATTGTACATGGCTTTTACTGATTGTCCTCTAATTCTGAGTTGGATACGAGAAGAGGGAGAGCACACTTGAATTATATCAGGAGAAAGCTCAATCTCTCTCGACCACGTATTGCTATTTATAGAGTTAGCTCCTTCGTTGTTTTTTGAGAAAACAACTCAACATGTGGATGAGTGGGAATATCAGGAGCTAGCGGTTTGGCCTTTAGTTCATAGTTTGAGGTATTCCCATGGCCTTTAAAAAGACTATCCTCAAACACGAATGGCAATTTTGGAAGTGAAGAGGCTTCATCTTCCGGGTTGGCTGGTTCGGATGAGGTTTCTAATATTGAGTCTAAGGATATAGAAGTTATAGGCTCAGGCTCAATTGGAGTTTGGACCTCATCATGGGACTTGACACCCTCTGTTGGTGGCTCTTCGTACTCGCCTAGGAAGGATGTGTTTTCTAAGATATGCACAAGGATCTCTCTTCCTTCGGTCGGTGTTTTCCTTGTCCAAACCCGTACAAAAATGTTGTAGAAGCACGTGATCGGGGATGGACAAATCTGGGCAAGAGCGGATTAACAACATAAATCTAGCCCAAGCTGCGCCTATAGACTCCTTCCCTCTCTGCCGGAAGCGAAGGACTTCCAAGCGCAGAACGGTGATACGTGACAATGGAAAGAACGCAAGACAGAATCTATCTCGTAGTGTTTCCCAATCACCATTCACTCTACCCCCGGTATGTGTGTACCATTGTTTCGCTCTATCCTTGAGGGAAAAGAGAAACAATTTCTACTTAAGAGTTTCCTGTGAAACACCCCTGAGTTTCAAGCATGCGCACAGTAGCTCAAATTCACGCAGGTGTAAATACGGGCTTTCACTAATTAGCCCGGAGAAGGATTGTTCCTGAACCATGCCTATAAAGCCAGTGTGGAGTTCAAAATCGTTTGCCAAGATCGCCTTTCTTGACAAAGGAGGTTCGTAGAACTCGTCCTTAGGGTTGGATAGACTTGAAAGAGAAGGTCCGTCCATGGTATAAAGGAAAGAAATAAAATAAAGGAAAAATAGATGCGAGGATGACTAGGGTTCTAGGATAAATTGACAACCGTTCCCTGGCAATGGCGCCAAAAATGCTTGTTGGTATTTTTAACGATCACAGATAAATCCGCAAGCGCACGGAAATACAGTTGTAGCACTTCCCCACGGAGTATTCCAAGGGTTATCGAATCCAAGGAATAGTATAGGTTAATCCTAAGTTCTAGTCAATCTAAGGACACAAGAGAATTATGTTGGTGTAGGATACAAAGGTTTATCTATGGATAAGCTCCTATATAAATAATATTGAGGCTCTAAATTGCTTCTTCGTGTACGGATTTATGCCCGACATACACAATGCAACTCCGTCTTGGACATACGTCGCAACCGAACATGGAGGAGTACAATGGATAGATAGGACTGTCACCACCTACTACCTACCTCTACAGTCCATGGATTACGAGGTGGTCAAAGATAATCTCTAACCTAAGCACCATGCCTAAGTTATTAATTACTATTTAGTCCAACTAGTGTAAGACTAAACAACCTATATAAGATAGGACTTTGAACCCACAAGTAAATGAGCACACAAGTTACTTAAATAGGATAACTCAAAAACATAAATGAACACGAAGACTTACTTGATAAGGCAAGACTCCAACATGAAGACTTATTTAATAAGGCAAGGCTCCGTAGAGGTACAAGGTTGGAGTAGAGGCCCATAGACAAGACTCCACTCCTAGACTTCCCCTCACTCTCTTTCTAATTCTAAGTACTAAACTAGTAGTACTAGCACCTTTCGAGTGTGGCTCTTCTTTCTCATATCTTTGGTGTGTGTGTTGATTGGAACTCTCCCCCTTCTTTTTGTAGCCTCCAAAGGTCGGTAACGAAGCGTCACCGCCATGAAACTCACATGCACCACCTTGAGGAAATGAACGAGGAAGCGACACGTGGAAGCGTGAGCGAAATGACCACAAGACTAGGTCGGCCGACCTGAGAGTGGCCCCCTTTGGTTGTGGTTCCTCGGGGTGGCTTACAGGTGGGTCAAGGTCCTAGATATTCTGTGGTTTTGTCCGAGAAGTCTGAGGAATCCTATGTTTCCACGTATGCAATCCTTGTGTTGAATTTTGATTGGCTAATTGGATATTTGCTTGGATTGATGACATGAAAGTTTCCTTAATTCATGGATAAATCACCTACACTATTATATTCACTAACACTTGTGGAATTCATTAGTAATAAACTCCTACCACTATGTTGGTTATTTAATTCAGTTCTTTTATGGAGGCGATTGATGGTCAAATTTGTATTTAAGTACCGCCAACATGCTATCATTTTACAAAAAATGATTTGTGAAGTGGCTATCACCAAATTCAAATGAAAGAGGGTAATGAGTGGATAACTGCTTTCAAAATGAAATTTGGCTTTTATGAATGGTTGGTCATGCCTTTCGGACTAACCAATGCTCCTAGTACATTTATGAGATTGATGAATTATGTGCTTCGATCCTTTATTGGAAAGTTTGTTGTTGTTTACTTTGATGATATTCTGATTTATAGCAGAAATCCTGCGAAACATCTTGATCATATTTTCTAAGTGCTTGCTATTCTATGGAAGGAAAAGTTGTATGCTAACCTTGCGAAGTGCACCTTTTGCACCAACAAGGTTGTTTTTCTTGGCTTTGTTGTTTCAGGTCAAGGTGTTGAGGTTGATGAAGAAAAGATTAAAGTTGTCCGAGAATGGTTGCCTCCACAAAACATGAGCCAAGTATGAAGCTTCCTCGGGCTTGCTGGTTTCTACCAGCGTTTTGTCAAAGATTTCAGTACCATCGCTGCTCCGATCAATGAACTAACAAAGAAAGATGTGCCTTTCCAATGGGGGGAAGCACAAGATCGCGCATTTGAAGAGATAAAAATGAAGTTAACAACAACCCCTCTCCTTGCACTACCAGATTTCAGTAAGACATTTGAAATTGAATATGATGCAAGTGGTGTAGGGATTGGCGGTGTGCTCATGCAAGAAGGACAACCTATTGCTTACTTTAGTGAAAAGCTAAGTGGTCCAACTCTGAATTATTCAGTTTATGACAAGGAACTTTATGCTCTTGTGAGATGTTTGGAAACATGGCAGCATTACCTCTTGCCAAAAGAATTTCTGATACATTCAGATCATGAGTCATTGAAACACCTCAAAGGACAACTAAAACTGAACCGTCGACATGCTAAGTGGAGTGAGTTCATTGAATCTTTTTCTTATATTGTCAAGTACAAGAAAGGGAAGGATAATGTCATAGCTGATGCACTATCACGACGACATGTTTTGTTTGCTCAACTTGATGCTAAAATTCTTGGGCTGGAAAGTATCAAAGGTTTGTACACTCAAGATTCATATTTTGTTGCACCTTTCTTTAATTGTTCTCCTGGAAAAGGATGGGAAAAGTTTCACATACATGATGGCTTTTTATTTCAAGCTAACAAACTTTGCATTCTAGATTGTTCCCTCCGTCTCATGCTTGTGTAGGAAGCTCATTCCGGCGGTCTTATGGGCCATTTTGGAGCCAAAAAGACAGTGCAAGTGTCGGCTGATCATTTCTTTTGGCCAAAGATGTGACGTGATGTTGAGCGACATGTTCTTCGATGGGCGACATGCCACAAAGCTAAGTCCCATTTGAACCCTCATGGTTTATACACTCCACTTCCTATTCCTAGTGTACCTTGGGAGGACATTTCTATGGATTTTGTTCTTGGTTTACCTCGGACTAAAAGGGGGAGGAACTCCATTTTTGTTGTAGTTGATCAATTTAGCAAAATGGTTAATTTTATTCCCTGTCATAAGAACGATGATGCTTCACGCATTGCTGAATTGTTTTTCAAGAAGATTGTAAGATTACATGGTGTACCAAAGACCATTGTTTATGATCGTGACACCAAGTTCTTGAGCTACTTTTGGAAGACATTGTGGGGCAACTAGACACATAATTACATTTCTCTGCAACATGCCACCCATAGACGGACGGACAAACTGAAGTTGTCAATCGAACCTTGTCCATGTTGCTACGTGTTGTCCTAAACAAAAATCTAAAGATGTGAGAAGAATGCATACCACACGTGGAGTTTCCATACAACAGGGCGGTACACTCAACCACAAAACTTTCATCATTTAAAATTGTGTATGGTTTCAATCCTACTGCTCCCATCGATCTTTTGCCTTTGCCTATGCAGGAACGTGTCAACCTTGATGCTAATGAACGTGCTGACCTCATAAAGAAGTTCCATGCAGAAGCTCAAACCAACATTGAAAAGATGACCAAGATGTATGAGAAGCATGCCAACAAGGTCGCAAAAAGATTGTATTTGAACCTGGACAATTGGTTTGGGTACATCTTCGTAAGGAAAGATTTCCCGAGCAACGCAAGTCCAAATTACATCCACGAGCTGGTGGTCCATTTAATGTTCTATGTGGAATCAATGATAATGCATATGAGATTGACTTGCTGAGCAAGTACGGTGTTAGCTCCTCCTTCAATGTTGCTGACCTCTCGCCATTATTGGGATTGGAAGAGTCGAGAACGACTCCGTTTCGAGATAGGGGGGATAATGAGGACATCCTGGCCACACATGTAAACGGTGACCAACATAACGTAAAACAAGAGCTTGGTCATGCAATCACTGATGTAAATGATGAAAGTGTTCATGTAAATGATGGTCTAAGCCACGGAGCTATTGTACCAAGAGAAGAATCGCCACTACAAGGACCGATTACACAAAGTCGTGCAAAGAAACTATAACAAGAGATAAACTCTCTCCTTATTGAATTTTCATCAAATATACATGAGAATTTTGTACTACCTAAGTGTGCTACATTTGTCTTGCTAAGGTTTACACATGAAGGACGTGCTGCTGGACAAGAGGAGATGAGTTACACCAACAAGGAGATGGGTTACACCGAAACTGAACCAACATCCTGATTGTTGACAGAATGGTCAATTTCTAGAAGCTATGTGCATAAGGCTGTTGGGTTTCATCTTCCATGATGCATATGCGTGGAAATATATTCAAGTCTACTTTCATCTTCAACAAACGGCTCGTCATTTCGACTTCCCATCAAGGAGTAATGACCATTTTACTGAAAACTATCAGAAAGGGTAAAGTACACGCAAGACCTCCCGAGATTGGCAATTTTCACACCATTGAACTTCTTTACTTTATGAATAAGTTACTTTTCGTCCACACCTAGCTAAGAGGGGTGTTCCTAGTATAAATACCTGCTATATCTAAGCCAAACTCAGACTAATATGAATTAAAACGCCACCACATGGTGTTCTACCCAAGAGTTGAGTGACTTACCCCAAATTTCTTGCTTATTCTACATAGACTTGTGAGAGACCGATTTGTGGGTATACGCAAAGTCTCCTCTGGAACCCCCTAGTTCATGCTCTATGGTTGCCAGTTCGGCTGCGCCGTTTTGTGTGGATTAGTCCCGGTTTGTGGTTCTACGGTGGTTCGGAGATCGAGTCGAAGTCCTTCAAGGTTTCGGTGCCTCTCTCCCCGTCGCTTGGTCGCAACCAACCTTAGTCAGGTCTAAAGCCACCTAGATTGTGCTCCTGAGTTCGTGAGATCGAGTCGAGTCCGAGAATTCGATGCCTCTCACGTTACTTGGTCACATTTCCAACCTTTGACAGGTATAAAGCTAGTTATTCCGGCTGTTTTTAGCTAGTTATCTCTTTATCGTACCTACTGCCATGAAGATTGGGTCAACCCGGGGTTTACCCCTATCATGCAGCTCCCTATTAATAACTTGAGGATGGTGTAGTTTATATAGCTCGCTATTATATTTATATTTATCTAAATCTTTTGTTTCATGCGTTTCATCACTGAATCAAACACATCAAACAAGCAGAAGCAAGAGGAAGGAAGGGGAATACTCAAAGTTATTATTTCAGCCACGTTATTTTGCTGCTACATCCGGGAGTTGAAAATCATGGCAGCAGGTAATGGAATTCGTACAAAAGACACAAACTAACAGGAAGTCCACATAGAAAGATTCTTCAGGCCACCAAAAACTATTGGTGGCTTAAAGTGATCAAGGAACTCGACAGTGTCCATAACACATGGCGCAGAACAATTACAACGACTGCATAATGAGGTCCACCAAAATAAGGTTGAATTGATAGAAGCCAAACACGACTAATAGATATGAGTCTCACTTTGAACCTACTTCCTAGTCCCAGGGACAAACATGCCAAAATCTGTAGGGTAGGGTACGGGGAAGAGATGTTGGTGCTCACTGTGAGCATCAGGGAGACGCCAAAAATGATCTTGACGAAGAGGAAGACGTAGGGGCAGCTCCCTTGCACAATTTTCTAATCTAGGCTACAGACACAAACGGCAATCCAATAAGACAAACCTCAATTGCAGGGAGGTGCTAAGATCTAAGCCTTGACCAAACATAAATGTCGTCATAGCTTACACATCTAGGATCAGGACGATGGATGACTGGAAACAAAGCAGGCACATAACGTGGCATTTCGTCGAACAAGTGGTGGGCACCATCAAAACCGACCATGATAGAGATGGAGGGTGCGGGGAAGCGATGTTGGTGCTCACCGTGAGCATCAGGGAGACGCCAAAAATGATCTTGACGAAGAGGAAGATGTAGGGCAGCTACCTTGCATGACGGTAAAGATGGTTGCAAGCGGTTCGTCCCCCCCCCCCCCCCCCCCCCGACTCACCGTCGTCGTTGGTTGCAAGCGGTTCATCTCCCACCGTCTCGCAGATGGGCCGGCCAGAAGGCTGCAAGCTCCTCCCGTGGTTCTTCCCTGAGGGATCTTGTTGAGGTCGTCGATGCCGTAGTTCTTCGTCTCCGAGGGAGCGTAGTAGTCGCCATTGATTGGGCGCCTAGGCACGGATGCGGCGGCAAGGTCCGAAAGACACAATGAACCGGCGATGACGAAGCGAGTCACAGGTTCGGCGCGGAGGCGAGGGAGAGGAAGTTGATAGACCTCTCCTATGATATTGACACAGATGGAGTCGGCGATGTGGGGGAGAGGGCGACCAATTCACAGGCTGCAGTGTCGATGTGCGAGAGAGAGCGAAAAGATTGATGGTCGCAGCGCCGATGTGCAAGAGGGATTCAAATCCTCGGCAGTCGGCTCGGCGTGCAGTCGCGCTGCCAACCGTTCGTTGCCGTCGAGGCCATCGTGTGGCTGCTAACACGCACGGAAGCAAAGTCCAGGCAACCAGCACCTCAAACGTTACTTGCTCAGTCCAAAAACGTTGAAGCCCACGGAAGCAAAGTCCAAAAACGTTACTTGCTCAGTCCAAAAACGGAAGCAAAGTCCAGTAGTCACTGTTGTGGTCTGTCGATGCTAATTGTCTGAAACACTACTGAAGGCTGGCTTCTGAAACAGATGAGCATGTAGATTCTAAACTAAAATAGTACAAGAAAAATAGAGTAATATCTTGAACTCCAGTAACACGGTTCCATATAAAATATAACTAGTTTGAGGGTATATTATAAGGCAAAATAAATTACGATTACATAGGATTGATAAACTCTAAAACTGAAACTGTTCTTCAATACCAACTGTGCCAGAATTTGATCCCTACAATAGTGCAACGAAAAAATTGTGAGTAACAATATAATCACTGATTAGTATATTTAGTATATGAATAAGATTATCCATCAACAATTGAGTAACAATATAATCACTGATTAGTATATTTAGTATAATATACCTTTGTTTTTTTCTGTGTTGTGCTCCTTCCCTTTTGCTTATTATCTAGTCATGTTCTTTTTCT
Source organism: Eleusine indica (assembly GCA_030378355.1). Lineage (NCBI taxonomy): Eukaryota > Viridiplantae > Streptophyta > Magnoliopsida > Poales > Poaceae > Eleusine > Eleusine indica. The sequence goes on from CM059497.1 coordinate 31,203,395, forward strand.
CTTTGAAGTTTTTGGTTTTACCTCTTTCTTCTTTAGGCGTGCATTCTTCGGTGCATCAGCATTTGGTGCCTGCACATTCATAGAGGCTGAACAAGAACCTCCTGAAGTATTTTCAGAAGCATTGAATTTATCCAAAACTTCCTTATTGAGGATGTCAAGTTTATTATCTATCAATAAACAACATTCAGTTGAAGTAGCTACTTGCTCTATCAAACTAAGAAATTTGTGAGAGATGTTTTTTACGACGCAACACATCCAACACATGCACTACTGGGCCGTGGGCTTCATGTTTTTGGACTGAGCAAGTAACGTTGAGGTGCTGGTTGTCTGGACTTTGCTTCCGTGCGTGTTAGCAGCCACATGATGGCCTCGACGACAACGAACGGTTGGCAGCGCGACTGCACGAGTCGACTGCACGCCGAGCGAACTGCCGAGGATTTGAATCCGAGCCAAAGCGGTTCGCAAGGGGCGGTGGCGATACGGGAGAGGAGGAAGCAACGGGGAGGCACGCGGTTCGTAGGTAGTAGGACTGACCAGGTCGTAGGCGCGATTTGCATCGCAAGCACAGATTACGGGTCGCAGGTGCGGGATTAGATGGCAGGTCGTCGGACGTAGGTCAAAGAAAGAATGCATTTGGTATTTTTTTAAGTACTAGTTACATGTCCATGCATTACAACAGGAGTATAATAAATACTATAAATATATATAAAAAAAACCAGATTGTGATATTTTTGCTGCGCATCTTATATTGGAAAGGCACATAAAGATTCAAGCTAACACAACATGATCATCACACTTTCTACCTTATGCATGAATCTGTCGCTTTGCTTGACACATTCATTCATGATTTTCTCTATTTTTCATTATTTAGTTTGTGTCATGCACACTAATGAGCAAACGGTGCCTTCTTCATTAGCTACATGCACAATTGAAACACCTTGAATCAGAAAATGGTAACATGTTCATAGCGAAGAAATCTATGATATCTCTACTTTTTACGCCTACATATTGAAGAGCAATCTTCAATTGCTCAACTTAAATTTTATGTAGAGAAATCTTTAGTCACTTGCTGGATCAAGTTGGGATTGAAGAGCCAAGTTTTAAGCTTGGTTGTCTAACCAGCCCAGCCGAGCCAATTTTCTAACGAGTTAATACGAGCCGAGCCAGCTTGACATCCACCTCTATCTCAGTACACTTATTTTTTTTTTTACAAAACTATAGCAATCCCTTTTGAAAATTACCTGAAGTTTATTCAAGAGAAAATTCCCTCTGTAGCACTAAAAGTTTACTTGGTTCCCTCTATACCATGAAAAAATCTTGAAGTGTATAAATTATATAGATCTCTTCTTTATCTGCACTGAAATGTATTAGAGGGGCTCCAAAGAAACTTATCATCCAACTTCTGGTCAAAATATCCAAACCAATTCCACGCGTGATACCATAGTTCACATGCTTATCTGAATACCAGCACTAATAGGACCACAAGTGCAGATTAAATATGTTGTGCTAGTATTTATAAGAGTAAGACACGACCATTTGTCGTGTCAAATATTACGGCAACAATAATTTTCTTCCGGACTTCTTTTGCATGAGCCCAATACATGTTTATTAGCCATTAATAAGATAAACTTAACCCGTATATATGTTGTTGCTACTAATCGGTGGATTCAGCAGATTGTGTAGAACTGTTCCTACACAATGATCAGAATCAAAGGAGGTAGTGTCCAAAGCTTAACGAGAAACTAATTAATGCATGAAACAATTTTTGTGTAGGAGCAGTCGTCACTTAGACAGGATCAATTGTGTTGTGTCTCCTTCCTTTAACCTGTTGTTTAGTACAGCCATCAATACAGTTATCAGAATAAAACATCGCTTCAAAGTTCTAAAACCAGCACTCGCCCAAATAGCTTATGCAGAATTAAACAATAAGTTATGCAAGATAAAACGATGGATGAACTGCAGCCGCTTACATACTAAACATTTCTGTTAAAATTTTAATTTGATGACCTGCTTTGGATTTGCAATAATACCACACCAGAATGCTAAACATGTTTCAGAGAGGAAATGCCAGACAAATATCATACCTAGATGGCTATTTCTATGTAAAATTTTGAAGCCCTAGGGAGGCCACTGAAACCAAGGAAATGCAAGAAAAGAGAACTGCATTGGTGACAACTCATCTGAAACATCCATTGTCAGGTTGTATTAGGATACCTGATTGTAGTGCTCACCAATACAATCCGAATTAATTCCACGAATTATGGTGATGACACTGGCAAGGACTCTATTGTTTAATAAGCCTAAAAACAGAGCATATATTAGTCTTTGCACAAACGAAACAAACAACTGTCTGTTTTTTTAACTGATTCTTTGAGGGAGAGATATATTAATTCAGAAATTGCACAAGCAAGAATCCCAACGGTATTTTACATTACAGAAATTGTTTGAGGAAGAATTACAGATGGACAACTCCTAAACTTGCCAAGAACAACACACCTTTACTGAAGACCACATCCCCATCCCCGTGTTTCTGCTCTCGTTACATAGGCCCTTATATTGCCGTAACTCATATTTATTACAAGCATTAGAGGCTCTCTAATCTAAAGTGTCCAAGAAAGAAAATGAATACACTTAGTCCATTGCGGCATGAAGAAGGTCATGCACACCCAGGAACAACTCGCAAGAGAGAAGATACGATAGGGATTTCCACAAGTTCCCAAATGCAGAGCCAGACGAAGTTCCCAAATGCAGAGCCTTCCTCAGCACGCATGCCTTCGTCTCATGCCGTGGCTCCGATGTACCAGTTCCTTTGCTAGGCTCATCAGCGATGGCAACATAGATCTGCTAGCAGGAGATCAGACGGTTGCTGGGAAGAGGTCGATTTCCAAATCAAATTACCGCACAAGGTTGGATTCTACCGAAATATACAAGATGCTGCTCATCAGCGCAGATAAGTCTTGGATTCTTCTTCGTTGGTTCACAGGTGGGGCGATGAGGTCGAAGAGTGAGAGATGAAAATAACAGTGAGGTGCTATGTGGGGGGGAGAGAAAGAAGCGGAGGTCGGCGGCAACATGTGATGTCCTGGGCTAACAATGGATCGGCGTTGAGGTGTGATGTCCTTGCTCCTGGGTTGACGATGGGGCGGCGGCAACGTGTTGTGGAAGAAGAGGTGAGGCGAGCGAGTGGTGGTTCAGCACGCGCGGGTCATAGGTCTGGGAATGGTTCGCTGGGCGGGGATGCGGGTCGCAGGTACCGATTGGGGTCACAGGTGGGGACTGATCAAGGTGAGAGAAAGAATACATTTAGAATTTTTTTAGTAGTAGAGATACTAGAGATATGATTTTATCTCTAAGACGTTATACATCTTTTATTTTTATTTGATAGACATAAAAAAATATGGTTTTATCTAGACACCATATTGAATAAAGAAGTCACTTTAACCTAAAAAGATCAAATTGCCATTCTTCTGCCTCGCCATTGAAAGTTGTCACATTCGGGAACCAGATTCTCATCCTGTTGGTGTTTCCTCGCGAAGCGTGGACTCTGTTCACAAGTGAATCGTTCAGGGCAAGGTACTCGGGAGGAACAGATGCGAGCAACTAAGGGCTCCTTTGCTGACTCCTCTATATTCTAAAAAGGGAAAATTATAAATATCCACTTACATGTAAAGGATGTTTTTATATACCCATTTATAAATATTTTTATTTCAGTCTAATACTTACAAGTTATACATTATTTTTATATACCTCTCTGACAATATTGACAGAGCATCAAGGCTCTTAATAAGTATCTGATATAACTCGAAATAGTCTATCGTTACGAAGTTACTTATAATATTGTTTGAATCATACAATTATTATTATTCTTAAGATTTTTTCCTCTAAATTGGTCATAACATCTAATAGTATCCTAGCTAAATTTTCACGTCATTGATGATAACTAGACAAAATTTGATAGTGCTACATTCATCAAATGATAATTATGCTAAGATGAAACATCTGGATCAATGTTAAAAGTCAAATACGAGTCATATTATCTGGTCAATATTACCAAGGGGGTATATGAAAACGAAGTATAACTTGAAGGTGTTAGACTGAAATAAAAGTACTTGCGGATGGGTATATGAAAACCCCCCTAAGATGCAAGTGGGTATTTGCAATTTTTCCTACTAAAAAATAGATTTTTTAAAAAAACAAATTCTCTAAAAAAACAGATTCTATAGAAAAATCATTTGGCAAAATAAATTCTTTTATGTATATTTTATAAAAAAATAGATAGAGAAGTTATAAAAAGTTATGTTTTTTTATATTTTTAGATTCTAGTACAAATTTGAGAATTGTTTATATAAAAAAAAGTAGAATATGTTTTCAATGAAACCCTTTGGATAGATTTTCGTAAAATCTAGAGCAGAAGTACTTTGAGAAGCTCTATCAAATCTAAACTAATAAGAGATGAGTTCCTGTGAATATTTTCCCACCGAAGAAATAAAACACCCAGCAATCAGGACCCTAAGATCACAAAACCAACTCTACATGCAGCCGATAGATTAATTACTTAGGGCCCGTGATGAAGGAATTCCTTCATCCTTCACTCACCAAAACAATTATAATCTCTCACTCATGGCCCAGTATGGTCATTACTTTTTTCACCCATTTCTGACTCATGTCCGGCTCCCGCCCCAGCAGCCTGGATTGGCGCATGAATGAAATAATAGGATATTAATGCATTCCATAATTATGCATCCATAGAAGGAAGGCATCTCAAAATCATGCCATTATACCATTCGGTCGTGAGAGAAATACGTCTAAGCCAGGATAAGTCCACTAAGAAACGGAGCTCATGGACTCCAAAAGTCGTCGTCGACGAGAGGAACAGACCAACATGCATGAGAAAAGTGCGGTCAGGCCGTCAACAAGTGCGCGCATACCGACAGATCGAGCGGCGATGTGCTATGCGCAGGGCAAAAAGCAGACGACCACATCCTACCCTGCGGCGACGATGTGAAATCTCCTGTAAAGCAAGGGCGATCCCATGCTCACGAATCAACTCGAGAAGATGCCAACTAACTGTGAGTAATTAATGTTCATGCATGCGCCTTTTTATCGTCTTTCTATCACCTTTTCATTGCTCTTTTTTCTTCTATTCTAAAACCTTTTTTAGCAGCGTGGAGCGTTATGTTACATTGAAAATTTGTGAGTTCGAGTTGTTAATGCACGTGTTCTGACATTAGGCAACAGGATTAGTTTCAGTGTAAAACACTTATTCGCTCCGCTCAGGGGGTACTGCCACGGTAATTGCGATTGCGACGCCAGACCATAGTGTAGCGTTGTTAATGCTTATTCCTCAGGTCCCAGATAATAGTTGTTTGCACTCCTGCGCACACCATTGCTATAGCTCCTCCCCATAACGTAAAGTAAATATTTGTTTTCCTGCCTGCGTTGTTTTGAAAATACAGTCTGCAAACAACTCTTCTTATCGTGATGATGTTTAACGTGACTCCTTCAATCTGCGAAATCTATTATAACCGAAAATCGTTCTGTGTTCATCATTCTGCACGTTAATTTGCCAAATTAAAGCTAAATCCCCATATTAACACTAAGTCCCCGCAGCATATATAAGGAAGGCATTCCTTATATGCAAATCTAGCGAAATCTGCGCGTAAATTTGCCAAACTGACGCCAAATCTCGTTGTCGAAGCCTCGATTTATACTGGAATGACATATGACGCTGAAGTTCCATAACTAAAGATTCCCGCTTTCAATACTTACGGGGGTAAATCTGGGTGCAAACTGCAGCAAGGCATTGAAGGAAAACATAGTAAACCAAGCCTTCTACCTCGCTGGAGTGTCTCTGGGCAGCGTTTACCAACCATTTCAGTCCGACCATAATTCGAAACCGCTTATCGCCGGGTAAATTTTTCGCACTCGATGAGCTTACCAGGTTTCGTTCTGTTATCACCTTCTGGTCTAATCAACTTTTCTTTAACCTGTGATGACGCATTTACTTGAAGTTCATGGGTGATGAAAACATTCCATCACCGCATGATGATAACCGCATATCCAAAGGTACACCACCATACTTTAGCACTACACGGAAATCCTAAATTGAGACATGTATACCCTAAATCGCCGCCCGTTCTTTTACAGGTTCCAGAACGCCATCTTTTAATTTCGGCCGGGTAAAGAAAACCAACCACCGAGAACACCCTTGTCCATAACGACGGCGTACTGCTAGCAGTACCAGGCTCAATATGGCACCAAAAGAATAGCGTTGCAGGTTTTACAAAACTCACCTGATTTGATGATCCTAGACTTGACGGACGAGACATATAGTGGACAAGGTAAACTTTTGAATCATGCTCTTTACTCATCGATCATTAATTGTTTTCTGACACTGAACCCATGTGTAGACTGTACAAACAACCTGCTTGCCTCTACTTAGAAAAAGCAATGCTCCGGATTGAGAGACAAGGATGACAGTAATGTTACAAATTGTCAAAAATTTGTCAATGGGATTCAAGGTTGGTAGATGAGTTGTTCTCTCCACTTTCTTCCGTGAGTTTTTCCTTATTCTTGAATGATCGATGTAGGTATCCTTGATTTGACTGTTGAGCCTTATAGTATGCAAGGTAACTTATCCCTTTCTACTCTTGGCACTAGTAATTTCCTAGATGTTCCTTATTTGTTTATTACTAACAATTGAATTGACTGCATGAAGGATTGGAGATGTCTAAGGGTAACAAGTATCAATGCGAATATAGGAAAAGGATGAACAAGGTGTTACCAGATGGACGAACAGGTGATCTGCAGGATGATGATGTCCATGATCCTACTATTTGGGAACCTGACGCTTTTGTGCCTTCGAATCAGCGTACGCTAGCTCACATGATTCTATCATTTTCAAAAATGTGTTTTAAATGTGTACACCCATTTTTGATGTGGTTAAATAGATGAGGAAGACTTGGATGCTTCAAACCTGGTTGAGACAGTGGGGATTCGTGTCGAAAAAGACGAGGAAGACAAGGAAAGAATCTTCCCAAGACCTGGTAAGTCAAATATCATGCAAAAAAATTTAGGATGCCTGTCATCATGTTCTTAAGAAAGCTAGATACTGCCGGTTTTGCAATGTGTTGGAGTTACTGAGCGCGAGCTTCAGTGTCACTAACAGAAGGAGTAAACATGAAAAGAAATTGCGAAGGGTATGAAATGGAACAAAGAGGCTCTTATCACGTATCCCCAAAAAGATTCGTCCCATTACAAGTAAGTAGGGGCATTCTATTTATAGGTCCGTACTTAGGTCATATGCAAATGACCATTTTGTCCCTAATTACCTACTATATTCTTTGAATATTCTGTACAAAATGGTCATAAAGGACAAATCGGTCATTTGAGCACTTCTGATACCCTTCCTTGCTTCGCGCGCCATAACACGTGTTGGTGCCACGTGTTGTCCTCTTAGCGCCAAACCGGTTCTTGATCTCGCCCAGCGCCTGTCGTAACCCTATACCAAAATATAGACTGTGCCGTACAGGATCGCCTCGGGAGATGATTAATGAAGTAATCATACATAGTGTTTACACATGAACATCCATCATTTACAAAGATATATCATTAAGTGCATAATATTACATGTTCAAGAGTCATAGCGGACGCAAATTTAGTCACATTACCATACATATATTTTTGGTTCAGATTACATAAATATGCGGAGGCGGAAAATACGACAAAACACGACGTAGAACCTAAGTAAACCATGCCAGTCCTAGGGCAATGGCTCACTCATCTTGGTTAGGAGAGCTGGGGACCCATTCAATGTTCCAGTTCTGGGGCTCCCCATCTTCCCACACAACCTTGTTACAACAATCACAATAAGTAGCTTGAGGAAAACCTGAAAAACCACATAATCACAAAGCCTGAGTATCCAGCATACTCCGCAAGACTTACCCGTCCAACAGGTTTACTAAAACTAACTCCTAATAGGCAGGGGGCAGACCGGGCTTATTTGATATTTGCATAAAAAGTACCTATTAATTCTACGCTACAAGGCTATTCTCTAACCAAGATTTTAATTACTTGTTGCAGAAAAGTAACTGTAGTGGAATCTAGCTAGCTGTCAAGACTTGTACAAATATAAAGAATGATACAACATAGCAATATGTAGCCATAGAGTAAATAAATTGCAGCATCATAACCAAACTTCTCTACTTAAAGTATCATTGCCACTGCTCGAAACAAGAGGTACTCATAACCACGAGGGACGGCAATTCCAATCGATTTACATCCTGCAGGAGAAAAACCCAATTGCACGACATACACATCATTTAGGAACACGTATGGCCACCGTTCACGAGATTGCGATAAAGTCGATCTGGGGCCATCGATCCCGAGTACACGTCCTCCCGCGATACAGCACTTCGTATCCGAGGCTTAACCCGTGCACTCTCCAGCGGTCCTCAACCCGTGCATCCACCGTGCCATTCACATCACCTCTGGATCGATGAGTAATACCGTCCAACAATACGGCGCCCAAGTTACTAGGTTTACCAATTCCCATATAAAGGTATGCACTTGGTGCTGTTCAATACTTGTCCGCGGAGTTGCAACGATAGGTTCTCAAATTTTTAACCAATTTCGTTCTTCCTGTGAATCAGGATTTAATCAAGTGATCCCGTAACCTATCATTGACTCTAATAGGTGAAGCCTAGCAGTTGCTAACAAAAAGGCTTACTAACGTAAACTAATTATAGGTCATAGTTTGGTTATGCAAGTGTGTTTCCATCCAAGCCCTATACCTAATGCACAATACCATATTCCTATATTGCGACAAAATAAAAGGGCTCGCAATAAAATAGGTGTGCACCGGGGCTTGCCTTGGGAGTGATCGTAGTTAGAGTTTTCGACGAGGTTTAGCTCAACTTTGAGCTCCTCGGGATTTCTTGCCACGGCCTTGCTCCCGGTCTCGCTTCCTAGTCAATGCAGTGCAATGCACGGTAAGGATTTGGACGATGATTTATGGCACTTCCTCAATAAATAGAATTGATGGAATGATGCTCATGCATGAGATGGTATGCTTGCATAACATTCTGGGCAATTACTTAATTTAAGGGGACAAACTTATAATTAGGGAAGTACGAGGCATTGCAATTATTAAGCACATCACCTATATCTCAAATAACAGCATACCTCTGGTGCTAGGGAATTAACAAGGTATTTTACATGGGTGTATTAAGGCCTACTTAGCAGACATGCAAAGCCTCGTAATTAAATTCCTAAAAGTTGACGTGCACACTTTTAAATATAAACCGATCTAGATATATATAAGCTAATTATAAAACATGAGCATACAAGAGGGAGTAAGCAACCTTACTGCAAGTCAAGATTAACATGCTGTATGAACAGCCCCAGAGATCAATTTATCCCTAATAACAACTATATGCATATATAAGGCAATATTTACATTGAAATTCCCTAAGCTAATTATCGAATGAGCAATTTAACAGCAAAAAGCATACTGATGGTGCCCACAATTTTTACATGGGAATTTATAGACATGCAGAAATGCCCAAAGAATAGGAGTACTAAATTTCATGATTAAAATCCTAACCAAGAATTTATATAAATTCATTTACTAAAAATGGAGATTATGCAATAACACTAAAAATATGCATAACAATGGAAATGTGCTTTTGCAGCAAATTTAGGAATGGCATGAAATGCTTACTGACCAAATCCCATGATTTTACCAGCTATATATTTTTACTTATGGATTTATTGCTCTTAGAAATGTCCTAACTTTGGTGAATTAATTTCATTAATATACTGCATAACCTTGGCTCTCATCTTGTTTTTCTGGTAGAGGGGAATTTTAAGAGTCGAACAAAATCAGTTTCACATTTTTTCCCCCTTTTGTTTTTAAGTAATTGAATTTTGAAGATTTAAATAGAGCTCACCCTTATTTACCATTTTGCCATTCACCGATTTGAAATCGGCACCGCGCGCGCGCACGCACGTCTGGCTCGCCGGAGCGCGGCCGGGGCTCGCCGGAGAAGGGGAAAGAGGGGTCGAGGATGGCCGGCGGATGGACCCAATCGGTCGGCACGTTACAGGGGCTCGGTTGGTGGGGTCGGAGGGAGGGGGCTCACCGGGAGTCCTGCCGGCGACGAGGAGCGGCAGCAGAGGAAACTCCGGCGGCGTCGCGCGTCGTGCACCGAGGGAGAGGGAGGTCGTGAGTTGGTCGCCGAGCTTCATCGAGGGTCGTAGATGGCCGGCGTCGAGGTGGGAGGCCGAAGGAGGGCTCTCGTCGGCGAGGTGGACAATTCCCGACGGCGGCGGCTACGTCCCTTCACGAAATTCCGGTGAGGCTCTACGACATAGAGGTAGAAGGTCAGAGGCACGCTAGTGGAGATGCTTGCGCACCGATTCGAGGAAAAAGAAGGGAACGGGGAGCTGCCTAGGTGGAGCTCAACGCGACGGCGGCCATGGCGGAGGGAAAACAGAGGCTCTTGCCTATTCTTGCGGAAGAGGAGGAAAGAGGCAAGGGCAAGGGCACCTGGTTTCATAGGGAAGCCTGGGAATTGCGTGGCACGCGTGGGAGCAAAGAGAGAGGAGGAGGAGGAGAAAGCCTCGGGCAGCTGCTGCCTTAAGTGCCGATCGGCAGAGTGAGAGGGCAGAGAGAGAGAAAGTGAGCTGGCCGCCGGGAATTGGCTCGCCGGTGGGGGCTTCAATGCTGGCCGATGGCATAGGAGAGACCAGCAGAGCAGTGGCTGGGATGGACAGGAAAGAGGAGGGGCGATCGGTGGCCGGAGGGGGGGGGGGTATGGTGTTGTCGAGTGTTGAGTGGACCAAAGGATAGAGAAGAGTGTTGACCCCTTTGACTGGGAACAGTGTTCTGTACTTTGCCAAATCCTCCAAGTTTCATTGCTCCAATCTCCATGCAAATTTTTGTACATGTCCAGAAAACTATATTCTCCAACATTGCTTTTGGGGCCATGTTGACATTCCTGTTGGATAATTTATGAAAAATTCTGGAACAGACGTACTTTTCTCTGCAGTTAGGGAATTTTTAAGGGTACTAAACCTTTACAAAAAATTCTGATAAATTCCCCAAAATTCATTCTTGACATGATCCACTGGAATGTTCAAAAACATTGGCACACTTGCATTGAGTTTTGTAATATTTGTGAAATGCTATTAATTGGCCAAATTGTGGATTTAATCAATTACATTTATTCCCCTCTTTCTTTGGCACTTTAATCATTTGAAACTTTTAATTAGCCAGCAATTTAACATTAGGGTTAGCTTAATCAACTTTTTGTGATATGGGATGTCACAGCACTCCCCCCTTGAAAGAAATCTCGCCCCGAGATTTGTAAATGGATGAACAAAAGAGAGAGGGCGTGGGCATTTACCGGATTTGCGAGGTTAAGAACTCGGGGAAGTTGGTTTTCAGAAACTCCTCTTGCTCCCAAGTGGCTTCCTCTTCGGTATGATTGCTCCACTGCACCTTGTAGAAGGTGATGGTGCGATGGCGCGTTACCCGGTCTTTTTGTTCAATGATTCGGACGGGGTATTCGGGGTAGGAGAGGTCTTCTTCCAATTGTTCGGTGTCAGAAATGACCACCTCGATCGAAGGCTTTAAACACTTCTTGAGTTGGGATACGTGGAAGACATTGTGCACCCGCTCAAGATTTTTTGGTAATTGCAATCGATAAGCAACGGCGCTATGCTTCTCCGTGATCGGAAAGGGTCCCATGTAGCGTGGTGCTAATTTACCCTTGATTCGAAAGCGAGATATACCCTTGTTGGGAGAAACTCGAAGATAGACATGATCTCCCTTTTTGAACTCTAATGGGCGTCTCCTTTTGTTTGCATAGCTTATCTGACGGGATTGTGCTGCTTTCATGTTAGCTTGAATTTGTCACACCTTCTCTTTGGCTTGGATGACAAGGTCTGGACCAAAGTTAATTCTTTCTCCCGATTTCGACCAATTCAGCGGTGTTCAGCATGTGTGGCCATACAAGGCCTCAAATGGTGACATTCCCGAACTCTCTTGATAGCTATTATTGTATGAGAATTCGGCGAACGGAAGACAATCTTCCCAATTCCCACGATTGTCTAGAACACAGGCTCTCAATCTGTCCTCCAAATATTGATTCAGCCTCTCGGTTTGACCATCGGTTTGCGGGTGATAAGCAGAACTTCAGATAAGGGTGGTGCCAAGACAAGAATGCAGTTGCTCCTAAAAACAAGCAATAAACTGGGGGCCTCGATCAGAGATAATAGTCTTGGGCACATCATGCAAACATAGGATTCTTGCGATGTAGAGCTCGGCATACTTCTTGGTAGAGTAGGTTGTATTGACGGGAATAAAATGAGCGGATTTTGTCAATCTATCCACGACAGCCCATATGGAATCATGCTTCTTGGGTGTGAGGGGTAACCCAACAATAAAATCCATAGCAATATCCTCCCATTTCCAAGTGGGGATTTTTAATGGGTGCAAAAGACCGGCTTTCCTCAGATGGTCAGCCTTCACACGCTGGCAAGTATCGCACTCGGAAACATAACGAGCAACTTCTCGTTTCATGCGCGTCCACCAAAACTTTTCCTTCAACCCACGGTACATCTTGTTGCTACCTGGGTGTATGGAGTATTTGGACAAGTGAGCCTCATCCAAGATTTTCTTCCTTAATTCCTCATTTTTTGGAATCACAAGGCGATTGTTGAACCATAGCACTCCATTTTCGTCTTGTCGGAAACATGTAGCTTCTTTCTTTCCTATCTTCTAACGGAGGTGTTCCATTCCCTTGTCCTTCTTTTGTGCTTCCATGATTTCTTCTCGAAGGGTAGGAATAAGAGCTAGATTATACAAGGATCCATATGGAATGATACGAAGACTTGATTCGCGAGAATCTGAAATTGGGCAAGCTTCCATAGAGCAAACAATTGCATGATTGCATTGATCCCTACGACTCAGGGCGTCGGCAACCACATTGGCTTTTCCGGGGTGATAATGAATTTCCAATTCATAATCCTTGATTAATTCTAACCATCTACGTTTCCTCGTATTCAGTTCTTGCTGCGTGAATATATACTTGAGACTTTTGTGGTCGGTATAGAGATTGACAAGGTTACCAAGCAGGTAATGGCACCAGATTTTTAAGGCTAGGACAACGGATGCCAATTCCAAATCATGAGTGGGATAATTTTGCTCATGCTTACGGAGCTGTCGGGAGGCATAGGCAACGACACGGCCTTCTTGCATAAGCACACAACCCAATCCGGTGCCGGATGCATCACAGTAAACATCGAACGGTTTGGTAATATCGGGTTGAGGATCGGGGCAGTTGTCAAATGCTTCTTAAGTGACTAGAAGGCTTCCTCACATGCACTACTCCACTTAAACTTAGCATCTTTTTCCAATAACTTGGTCATAGGCTTGGCAATGCTTGAGAAGTTGGGAATAAATTTTCGATAATATCCGGCAAGACCAAGGAAGCTACAAATTTGCTTGACCGATTTCGGAGCTTTCCAATTCAGCACATCTTCTACCTTGCTAGGATCAACGGCTACTCCTTCCGCTGAAATGATATGACCCAAGAATGGAACTTGCTTTAGCCAAAATTCACACTTGCTAAATTTGGCGTAAAGTTGATGATCTCGGAGTCATTGCAGAACAATGCGGAGATGTTCGGCATGTTCTTCCTCGGACTTGGAGTAGATAAGGATGTCGTCAATGAACACAACCACAAACTTATCCAACTCTGGCATGAACACGGAATTCATCAAATACATGAAGTGGGCTGGAGCATTGGTGAGACCAAAAGACATGACAAGGTATTCAAAAAGGCCATATCGCGTGGAGAAAGCAGTTTTTGGAATGTCTTTGGCTCGGATCTTTATTTGGTGGTAACCGGATCGGAGGTCAATCTTGGAGAAAACTTTAGCACCAACAAGTTGATCAAAGAGAATATCAATTCGAGGTAGAAGGTACTTGTTCTTGATGGTTACAACATTCAAAGGCCTGTAGTCAACACACAGGCGTAAGGTCTTGTCTTTCTTCTTCACAAAGAGGCCGGGACATCCCCAGGGGGATGAACTCGGTCGAATGTAACCCTTGTCCATAAGCTCTTGTAATTGCTCTTTTAATTCTGCTAACTCATTAGGAGCCATTTTGTACGACCTACGAGAGATAGGCACCGTACCGGGTAGGAGTTCAAATTTAAACTCAACATCCCTGTTCGGAGGCATTCCCGGCAAATCATCTGGGAACACGTCAGGACAGTCACGTACCACTGGAATATCCTCTAGCCTTTTCCCTTCAATGTGATAGACTTGAGGAGTGGACAATCTAGGACATGGCAATCGGAGAATAGACGGGCCATAGAGGGGTGAGTTCAAGTGGACCTCCCGAGATTCAATGTGCAAGACGGCTTTATGTTTAGTCATCCATCTCATACCGAGAATTATGTCAATGCCTTGACCATCTAAGATGATTAGCGAAGCAGGGTACACATTGCCTGCTAACTTAAGTGGCACTTTTCTCAACTCGAGATGAGTCCTTATTTTCCCACCGGGGGATGTGATGATTCACACATGCTTGACTAATAAAATCACGCGTTGCTCCCGAATCAAAAAGAACCATAGCAGCGTGTTGGTTGATCGAGAACGTACCCGCGAGAACGGGCTCTCCAACTTGAATCTCTTCGACCGTGGTATAATTGACTCGGCCATTCTTGTGTGTAGGGGTAGAAGACTGGGGACGATTCCCATTGTTGCCATTGTTGTTGCCGCTGTTGTGGTTGTTGTTGTTGTTGTTCCCTGAAGTGTTGGAGCTGTTGTTGTTTCCCTGGTTGCGCTTTGGGAAACGGCATTCTTTGGCAAAGTGACCGGTTCGGCCACAGTTGTAGCACGACTGCGAGGAGTTGTGCTTCACAACTTGTTTAGCCTGCTGCGGAGGGCGGGAACTAGAGGATGGCTGCTGGTTGCCTCCGTGGGAGTGAGAGTGCTGCTGCGAGTAGGACGGACGAGATCCTCCTCCTGACGGTACCGCAGCTCGGAACTTCTGTCCAGTCGGGGAGGTGATTGCCAGCCTGTACTTGGGTGGTGCGGAGCCGGACGAACTTCCCATAGCTCGTTTCCTCTTCTTGTCCTCTTGGTTAGCACGGATAGCATCTCCTTGCATAATGGCGGCACTCATCAAGTCGTTGAACATGCCGGCGGTGACTTGTGCCAAACGGTCCTACAGCTTCGGGGTAAGGCCCGAACGGAAACAATCCTTCTTCTTTTTGTCCGTATTAGCATGATACGAAGCATACTGAGTCAAGTAACTGAACTTCCGTGCGTACTCTTGCTCGGTTCCCAAGCCTTGCTTCAGGTTGAGAAACTCTTGCAGCTTGCGCTTCATAAGACCAGCGGGGATGTGGTGTGCACGGAATACGGTGCAGAACTCCGTCCAAGTGACTTGGTGGCCAGCGGCAAGAGCGGTGGTATAGTTCGCCCACCAAGCACTTGCGAAACCACAGAGTTGCTGCGTGGCGAAGAGGGGCTTCTGATGGTCGGTGCAGTGGAGAAGAGCAAACTTCGATTCCAAAGTGCGAATGAAATTATCCGCTTCCAGCGGATCACCGGCTTCTCCGAAGGTGGGCGGATGAGTTGTCCAAAAGTCGCTGTAGGAGGATTCATAGGGCTTCTGTGGTGGTAGTCCTGGTGCTCCTTGGCGATTCATGTTCTCCATGAACATGTGGAACATCTCGTTCTGATTGTGGATGAGCTGCTCCATAGGCGTCATGGGTGGAGCATTGGGTGGCGGCTGGTTTCCACCCACGTTTGAGGCACCGGGAGTATCACTGAGGTTTTCTCCACTGCGGCGAGTTTGCACCATCTGCCATAGGAGTAACGCATGTTAGCCCTATCATCACATGAGACAATATGATAATAAGGCTATGACATAGTGACGAAATAAAATCTCAGATTGCTCATCAACGGAAATGTTGACAGGGAAACGGTGCAGGTCACAAGAGATAACTTAGATTCCTTTAGTTCCAACACCATAGGCAATATACTTATGATAAAAACCATGGATACATGCGATGCAACTTCCGATACATGGCAAGCCTTAGGTTACATCACTAGAACCACGACAACAACACGATTTCGGAGAGCATAGGTTACCACTTCACTTAGCGTTACCAACACTATCCATATACGAGCACAAAGTCTCACGAGATTCCACCCTACACAACGTACTACTCCTCAGTCACTCGGCGTGGCTGCTACCATCGGACTCCTACTCCATGTCACACAGTCTAGGGGGTGCCTCGTAGTCAACACCGGAGTCGCCGTCCTCACTCAAATCGGCGTCGTCTGGGGGAATCACCGCAAGTGGCACGGGTGGCTGGTCATTAAGGACAGCGTTTAGCTAGGCATTGGCAACTTGGAGATGCCCAATGAGTTGCTCTTGCTGTGCGATGATGATGTGAGCGTCGTTGAGGTTCCCTTCCATGACATCCCTCGCATCTTGGGCTTCTTCGCGTTGAGCTTGGAGCTCGCTTCGCTCCTCCAAGAGAGTGTCAATCTGACCATGAAGAGAGTAGGTCTCCTCATAGGCAGCGGTGAGTTGAGCATTGCGCTGGTTCAGCTGCTCCTGCAACTGATCGCTAGCATCGCCTTCGATGATGAGTTGAGCGTCATGGAGCTGCTCAAGAAGATCAGCCCGCTCCAACTCGCTAGTGTGCAGTTTGTCCTCAAGGACCGCAACCTTAACGTCGCGAACAGCGAGCTGGGCGTCACGGGCGGCAAGTGCGGACTGCAGCGCCTCACGCTGTCGTTCCAACTCGAGAACGCATGCGAAAAGGTGCTCGGGGTCCTTCGTGAGCTTGCCATCAACCATCTGTCGGAATAGGTTTTGCAAGGGTGAGTCAAAACTTAATACCCCACTAAGTACACATGCTCAAATAGCATAAGGGTGGATGGGTAAAAGAAAAGACACAAAGTGCCCGATCTGTTTGGCGAAAGACAATGCAGTTCTGCGGTTGACCAAGTAACTCACAGGGCTGAGCAAAAACTTGTAGCTTCTGGACAAAATTAAAATTTTGACATTTTACAAAAGTTGTGGAGGATTTCATTATCTTTCCAACGCATACTCACACATCTCCATCCGATAAAATCTCTGGGAGTTATGATCATCCAAAGACAGAGGACAGAAATGAAGCAACTTCTGAAATTCCAGAAAAGCTTACTGTTTTTTTGCCAAATTCAACCCATTTCCAGAATTTTCTGAGACAAACCCACTATACCAAACTTGGGAAAAACACTAGCTTTCCAACGAGTACTCATTCACCTTCGTCGGATTAACATTGAGGAAGTTATGCTCATCTTAGTGGAACTGACTTTTCTGGCAGAGTTCGGTTTCTTCCCGATTTAGTTCAAACTTTCGTTTTGGGTGCCATAGGGATTCAAAATCGCCCGGGGTTTGCTTATTTCACATGTTTATAATATTTGTGACTTCTTACATGATTTGGTAAGAATAAATGCATGTGGTATGCATGAATGCCAAATGCTCAATATGCCGATTTCCTACATCCTCGCAAAAGAAAACTTGATATAGATTGATCCCTTCGATGGCACACACACCTCTCGCACATTTCTAAGCGAACTACACATGGTTAGTGTACCTGCAATAGATCCATCTCAGAAACAATACATCAAATTTAAAAGAAACAAGCCAAAATAACAATATCAGTTTATGTCCAGGTATTTGCCCACTCGAAAGGCAGCCGATATTTAAACGGAATCAGTCCGTGCATCAAACAAAACCCAGGTCTTTGCCCACCCCGGAAGGCATTCGGTGTTTATCGTGCAACCGATCCGCGCACAGGCACATACCTTCGGGGAAGAATCCGTAGATGCAAGTAATTTAAACAAACATAACCCAGGGTTAACTTTGCCATCTACTAATAAAATCCTTATATGGGCACTACTAGTTCGTACCTCACCGCAAGATGTCAAAACAGGTGGTTCACGTTTTAAAATGTTCATCTGTGTGATGCTTATCCTGAATCGGCTCTGATACCACCTGTTTCAACCCTATACCAAAATATAGAGTGTGCCGTACAGGATCGCCTCGGGAGATGGTTAACGAAGTAACCATACATAGCGTTCACACATAAACATCCATCATTTACAAAGATACATCATTAAGTGCATAATATTACATGTTCAAGAGTCATAGCGGAAGCAAATTTAGTCACATTACCATACATATATTTTTGGTTCAGATTACATAAATATGCGGAGTTGGAAAATATGACAAAACACGACGTAGAACCTAAGTAAAACATGCCGGCCCTAGGGCAATGGCTCACTCATCTTGGTTAGGAGAGCTGGGGACCCATTCAATGGTCCAGTTCTAGGGCTCCTCACCTTCCCACACAACCTTGTTACAACAATCACAATAAGTAGCTTGAGGAAAACCTGAAAAACCACATAATCGCAAAGCCTGAGTATCTAGCATACTCCGCAAGACTTACCCGTCCAACAGGTTTACTAAAACCGACTCCTAATAGGCAGGAGGCTGACCGGGCTTATTTGATATTTGCATAAAAAACACCTATTAATTCTACGCTGCAAGGCTATTCTCTAACCAAGATTTTAATTGCTTGTTGCAGAAAAGTAACTGTAGTGGAACCTAGCTAGCTGCTAAGACTTGTACAAATATAAAGAACGATACAACATAGCAATATGTAGCCGTAGTGTAAATAAATTGCAGCATCATAACCAAACTTCTCTACTTAAAGTATCATTGCCACTGCTCGAAACAAGAGGTACTCATAACCGCGAGGGACGGCAATTCGAATCGATTTACATCCTGCAGGAGAAAAACCCAAGTACATGACATAAGCATCATTTAAGAACACGTATGGCCACCGTTCACGAGATTGCGATAAAGTCGATCCGGGGCCATCGATCCCGAGTACACGTCCTCCCCGCGATACAGCACATCGTATCCGAGGCTTAACCCGTGCACTCTCCAGCGGTCCTCAACTCGTGCATCCACCGTGCCATTCACATCACCTCTGGATCGATGAGTAATACCGTCCAACAATACGGCGCCCAAGTTACTAGGTTTACCAATTCCCATATAAAGGTATGCACTTGGTGCTGTTCAATACTTGTCCGCGGAGTTGCAACGATAGGTTCTCAAATTTTTAACCAATTTCGTTCTTCCTGTGAATCAGGATTTAATCAAGTGATCTCGTAACCTATCGTTGACTCTAATAGGTGAAGCCTAGCAGTTGCTAACGAAAAAGCTTACTAATGTAAACTAATTATAGGTCATAGTTTGGTTATGCAAGTGTGTTTCCATCCAAGCCCTATACCTAATGCACAATACAATATTCCTATATTGCGACAAAATAAAAAGGGCTCGCAATAACATAGGTGTGCACCGGGGCTTGTCTTGGGAGTGATGGTAGTTAGAGTTTTTGATGAGGTTTAGCTCAACTTCGGGCTCCTCGGGATTGCTTGCCACGGCCTTGCTCCCGGTCTCGCTTCCTAGTCAATGCAGTGCAATGCACGGTAAGGATTTGGACGATGTTTCATGGCACTTCCTCAATAAATAGAATTGACGGAATGATGCTCATGTATGAGATGGTATGCTTGCATAACATTCTGGGCAATTACTTAATTTTACATTGGTGTGTTAAGTCCTACTTAGCAGACATGCAAAGCCTCTTAATTAAATTCCTAAAAGTTGACGTGCACACTTTTAAATATAAACCGATCTAGATATATATATGCTAATTATAAAACATGAGCATACAAGGGGGAGTAAGCAACCTTACTGCAAGTCAAGATTAACATGCTGTATGAACAGCTCCAGAGATCAATTTATCCCTAATAACAACTATATGCATATATAAGGCAATATTTACATATAAATTCCCTAAGCTAATTATCGAATGAACAATTTAACAGCAAAAAGCACACTGATGGTGCCCACAATTTTTACATGGGAATTTATAGACATGCAGAAATGCCCAAAGAACAGGAGTACTAAATTTCATGATTAAAATCCTAACCAAGAATTTATATAAATTCATTTACTGAAAATGGAGATTATGCAATAACACTAAAAATATGCATAAAAATGGAAATTGGCTTTTGCAGAAAATTTAGGAATGGCATGAAATACTTACTGACCAAATCCCATGATTTTACCAGCTATATATTTTTACTTATGGATTTATTGCTCTTAGAAAGGTCCTAACTTTGGTGAATTAATTTCATTAATGTACTGCATAACCTTGGCTCTCATCTTATTTTTCTGGTAGAGGGGAACTTTAGGAGTCGAACAAAATTAGTTTCACATTTTCCCCCCTTTTTTGTTTTTAAGTTATTTAATTTTGAAGATTTAAACAGAGTTCATCCATATTTACCATTTTGCCATTCACCGATTTGAAATCGGCACCCCGCGCGCGCGCGCGTCTGGCTCGCCGGAGCGCGGCCTGAGCTTGCCCGGGAAGGGGAAAGAGGGGTCGAGGATGGCCGGCGGCTGGACCCAATCGGTCGGCGCGTTACGGGGGCTCGGTTGGTGGGGTCGGAGGGAGGGGGCTTACCGGGAGTCCTGCCGGCGACGAGGAGCGGCGGCAGAGGAAACTCCGGCGGCGTCGCGCATCATGCACCGAGGGAGAGGGAGGTTGTAAGTTGGTCGCCGAGCTTCACCGAGGGTCGTAGATGGCCGACGTCGAGGAAGTAGTCGAGGTGGGAGGCCGGAGGAGGGCTCTCGTCGGCGAGGTGGACAATTCCCGACAGCGGCGGCTACCTCCCTTCATGAAATTCCGGTGAGGCTCTACGACACAGAGGTAGCAGGTCAAAGGCACGCTAGTGGAGATGCTTGCGCACCGATTTGAGGAAAAAGAAGGGGACGGGGAGCTGCCTAGGTGGAGCTCAACGCGACGGCGGCCATGGCGGAGGGAAAACAGAGGCTCTCGCGTGTTCTTGCGGAAGAGGAGGAAAGAGGCGAGGGCAAGGGCACCTGGTTTCGTGGGGAAGTCTGGGAATCGTGTGGCGCACGTGCGAGCAAAGAGAGAGGAGGAGGAGGAGGAGGAGAAATCCTCGGGCAGCTGCTGCCTTAAGTGCCGACCGGCAGAGTAAGAGGGTAGAGAGAGAGATAGTGAGCTGGCCGCCGGGAATTTGCTCGCCGGTGGGGCCTTCAATGCTGGCAGGTGGCACAGGAGAGAGCAACAGAGAAGTGGCCGGGATGGGTAGGAAAGAGGAGGGGCGATCGGTAGCCGGAGGGGGGGCGGGGTACGGTGTTGTCCAGCGTTGAGTGGACCAAAGGATAGAGAAGAGTGTTGACCCCTTTGATTGGGAACAATGTTATGTACTTTGCCAAATCCTCCAAGTTTCAGTGCTCCCATCTCCATGCCAGTTTTTGTGCATTTCCAGAAAACTATATTCTCCAACTTTGCTTTTGGTGCCATGTTGAAATTCCTGCTGGAGAATTTATGAAAAATCCTGGAACAGAGGTACTTTTCTGGTAAATTCTGGTAAATTCCCCAATATTCATTCTTGACATGATCCACTGGAATGTGCAAAAACATTGGCACACTTTCATTGAGTTTTGTAATATTCGTGAAATGCCATTAATTGGCCAAATTGTGGATTTAATCAATTACATTTATTCCCCTTTTTCTTTGGCACTTTGATCATTTGAAATTTTTAATTAGCCAGCAATTTAACATTAGGGTTAGCTTAATCATCTTTTTGTGACATGGGATGTCACAACCTACTATATTCTTTGAATATTATGTACAAAATGGTCATAAAGGACAAATCGGTCATTTGAGCACTTCTGATACCCTTCCTTGCTCCGCGCGCCATAACACGTGCTGGTGCCACGTGTTGTCCTCTTAGTGCCAAATGGTTCTTGATCTCGCCCAGCGCCCTGTCCTTCGAAGGATGACGGCTTCATCCTCCGAGGGCGCGGAGGCACCGACTTTCTGTGGCCTCCGATGAACACCTGTACCTCGAAGTTATGGTTAATAATAAATAAAAAGATAATCAATGCGTTGACTTTGACTTTTATTTGCATCCCGACTTTGATGAACCCTCGAAGGGTGGCTTGCGAAGTGATCCCCCAAACAGTAGCCCCTCGAGGGGTGGGTCCAACTTTGATGGGCTGAAACCCTCGCTTCACCGGGATCTCTTACCAAAACGCCACCCTTCGAGCATCAAAGTTGGGCTTTTCGAGGGAAGCTACCAGGGCTTCTGCCTATAAAAGGAGAATAACTGCGGTGGAAAATTATTATTTTTACTAGGTACTCGTCCGTTGAGCTTCCACTATGCCTGCGATTATGACTAGGGTTCGAATAGTAATTATTTCAGAAAGCGAGTCGTCTTCTGGGAGCTCACCCGGTTCTCTCAAAGGTAACACCTGGCTATTTTGGGTGTCG
This sequence comes from Eleusine indica, assembly GCA_030378355.1. Taxonomy (NCBI): domain Eukaryota; kingdom Viridiplantae; phylum Streptophyta; class Magnoliopsida; order Poales; family Poaceae; genus Eleusine; species Eleusine indica. The sequence goes on from CM059497.1 coordinate 31,225,852, forward strand.
TGGCTCTTTGTCTTCCGCTTTAAATTTTGCGTTACTGCAACTTCGACTCCCGAGGCTTCGTAGTAAATGCTCATCCGTTTTTACCCGACTATATAAGCGGGGGGTGGGGGGGGGGGGGTAAAGGTCTATGAAGCTTCTATTGCGATTTTCTTTTTAGTACTCTAGCTTCCCCTAGCTTCGTACGCTCACGCTACGGTTTGGTGGTTTTGCTTTTGAGGCCACATTCGAGGTAACTCGGTATGCATGGATCCTTACCTCAAAGTGTTCCTTGCAAAAGTTGGGACTAGTTTCCAAGTTCCTACTAAGCTCACATTTTGTGTTTAATTGTAGGATCTGAAGGTATGGCTCGAGTTATGCAGACTGCGCGCCCTGACGAGGCTGCCGTTGATGAAAACCTGCCTTCGATGGCTGTCGATGCCGCTACAAGTGAGGGCGACTCTGAGGCGGATTTTGCTAGGAGGTTGGAGGATAACCTTGCTGCTTCTCCCGAAGGGCTGAGTCATGATCATGGTCGGGACCCACCAAAAGAAGTTGAAGATAATGAAGAGAAGGACGATGGAGATGAGGAGGAGGAGGATGAGGAGGACGACGATGAGGAAGGGGGTGGTGACAGGGATTTTTCTCCCCGAGGTGTTGGGAGGGTCACCGCCGACGCCCAAGGGCAAGGTTCGAGCCGCAGGGTTCGAAGCTCTGGTCCGATGGACGAGGACCTAGAGGACGTGGATGCCGATATCAGCGATCTACTGCGTGCTAATGATTTTGGCCTGCCAAAGGGTCGAAAGGGGAAGGGGAAAGACCACGAGGGATCCAGACCTCGGACCTCCATTTTTGGGCGATCTCGCCTCGATGCCCCCAAATTACATAGACTTGCCGAGTTAGGGTGTTTTCCCTCTGGAGGAGCCCGACTGGCTGGTCAGGAGGTTACCCCATGCCCTGCTCAAGACGAGGTTGTGGTTTTCGAAGACCACTTCACTGCTGGCCTTCGGTTTCCTTGCTCAACATTCGTGAAGGACGTGCTGAGAAGGTTCCACGTGCAGCTCCATCATATCAGCCCCAACGGGATGGCTATGCTAAGCAAGTTCGCCTGGGGCATACTGAGTTATCAGGGCCAGCCTGATATTGAAGTGTTCTATAAATACTACTGCACGCACTATCAACCGAAGACTATCAAGATTGATGGCGTGGTGCATGAGGCTAACTTTGGCTGCGTGACCTTCGTGCCCCGCTTTAAACGCGATAATCAATTTGTTAAGTGCAGCCGAAACCGCTGGAGTGACAAGTGGCATGAGTGCTGGCTGTACGTGAAGGTTGCCGCGAAAACTGCTCCTACGGATGAGGGAGGGGCAACTACTTTTCCCTTAGCTTTGAAGCTAACTCCCTGCGAGCCTCGTTCCACAGAAGGCAGGGTGCCTAAGGGTTGTAAGAACGAGGCTGCCTTCCGCGTCGCTACCTTCAACTCAAGCGGCCGGAACCTTGTTGAAGAGTTCGTGGCTGCAAACAAGTGGCCGCTACGCGAGGGGTGCTTAATTCCCGGGTTTATTCAGAAGAAGATCTCCTCGAGGCCTGACATCACCATACCGTTCCTAGAGGTGCCCGTGGATAAACGGAGTTTTGGTGACGAAGAGTTTTTGGTTTTCCTGCAGTGTGCCAGCGAGGCTGTGGTGGGGCCTTACACGCGCGAGGAGCACAAACACACCTGCGAGCAGACTTCACACAGTGGCCGGCTTAACCGTGTCCTGACATTGGCCGGTGTGAAGTACCCTGCTCGTGTCATGCCAGGACCTCGGATGAAGCAGAACCGGGCCCCTAGAAATGTTAGTTCAAATGTTGGCAAGGCAACGGGGGCGAAAAAGGCCAGAAAGAAGAAGTGTCCGACGAAGCCCCCTCCCCCCTGCAGATTGGGAAGAGGAAAAGGGAGGAGGAAACTTCGAAGGTCCCTCCGAAGCGTACGCTGGCTAAAGAACCCCGTCGGGACTCTTCGAGCTCATCTGCCCCCAACCTCCGGGCCGTTGGAACTTTGGTGCGCGCCGGCGCGATGGCGGACGCTTTCGACGGCAATGATGACGAGGAGTATGACGTGGTGGTGGTGTCTCCCCCTGCTGCAGGTGGTGCTGCTGATGTGCCAGCTTCGAGTCCCTCCGTTATTCCCGCGAGGAGTCGGGCTGAGGATACGGAGGCCGCGGACACCCTTGCTGGTCTTAAAGAAAAATTTTCTGCTCGCCCTGGACCTTTGAGTCCAAGTCATCTTTTGATTGGGGCTGAGACGTCTGGGGGGTCTGCGGGTAGAGGCTTGGGGCTGCCCAAGGGGTATGAGGATTTTGCTGATCCCAAGTCTTGGGCTGATCAATGCTCGGCTCCTAATGCTTTCATAGCCGAGAGGGCTCAGCTGTTTGGAGCCGGGGACTAGCGGCGTAATCTCTACCATGTTTTGAGACATGTAAGTATGCTTAGCTTTGATAGTGAATGAAAAAACATTGTACTGCTTTTGTTGAGTTTTGTGACAGGGTTGTCTTGACTAATGTTTTGTTTTAGGCCCACACTCTCACGCGGATATCTTCTGAGAAGACTTGCATGAAGCTAGCTTCGTTGGAGAAGGAGAAGAATTTGCTTGCAACAGAGAATATATTGCTGAAGGAGAAGCTTAACAGCCTTCGGTCTGCGAAGGATGAGGCTGGGCTTGAGGCTATGCGCATGCAAAAGGAGCTTGATGCTTCACGGGCGGAGGTTGCTGAATTAAAGACCGTCTTAAGCCGCCTAGAAGCTGATGAGGCTAAGATCGCAGCTTTGGAAAATAAGAACACAGCTTTGAAGCATGACCGATCAACTCGCAATTATGGTTTCACTGCACAAGCTGTATCCGCACACCATCAATATTGCGAGGCTTTAGGTTATGTTGGTGCTGAGCCCATGTCATTGACCGATAGGGCTGCAATCGTCGAAGCTGTTTTCTTTGGCTGGCTAAAGTCTGAGTTTGAAGCTCTCCCGAGGGTGATGGACAAGCGCAGCAATTTCGGCGCGTTACATACTGCGGAGACCACTTTCGGGCTGCTGGAACGCGAAGGCCGCGACCACTTCCATGCTCTAGGAAGGCGCAAATTTTCAATCGGGGCGGACGCTCGGGACGGCTTGTCGTCGGAGGCCATCACCGCGGCTAAACACGTTGCAATGAAATTTTGGCACGATCACGGTCGCGAAGCCGCTCGACAGGCTGCCATTGAAAAACTGGCTCAGGTTATACTTCTGTTTGTGCATTGTATTTTCATTTATTCGCACGACGTTCGAAGTTGAAATTGATTGTGCCTATGCAGATGCGCGGCTCTTCGAGGAGCGGTGACGACCAGGCTGAAGATCCTTCAGGGGGCCAAGGCACTTCGAGGAATGCCACCGAGAAGGCTGGTACTTCAGAGGGTGGATCAAAGGCCACATCAAGTGAGGTTTAGGATTAGTTGTACTTGTTGTGTTGATGTAACGTACTTTTTGGGAGGTTCTGAGGGAGAATTTATAACTATAATTTTGACATGCCTACTTCACCCTGCGTAGGTGTCCGTCGTGTCGCCTGCGCGGGAGTCCGAAGAGAATGCTTCTAGTAGATCTTCCGCATTATGCATGTTGGGCCTGATGAGTGAAGGGTCCTCATTTTTAATGGATGACACTTCTGTGCTGACGCTTACTTCGAGTAGTTCTGAGGCCAGCTTGAGTGGTTTTGAGGCATTAGATGTTGCGGCGGAGGCTGAAAGACTTGAGTACCTCGAGCATGCATCTTCGTCCAAGGCGCGCTTGGTGACTTTGGACACCGGTGTGGTTTGTGTGGGGGATTATTCCCACTTATTGAATCGTGGCACTTCATCTAGTGCGTCGTCCACACTTGGTCGTCGGGGTAGGGGTAGGTCCCGTGGTGGGGGAGTCTCCGTAGACAGACTGCGCAGGGAGCGAGGACCGGGGTCTCTGCATCCGAAGCATAGCAAGAAACCCTTGAGCACCGAAGGTTCCGACGCCTTGATTCCACGGTCGTCCCGACCGCAGCTTGCTGTGGCGAAGCGATCAATTAGCTCTGTGTTGAATTCGCCGATGAAGATTACTAAATCCTTTTCGCAAGCGTTGGTTCCAACTAGTGGAAGTGTCCAAGATTCGGGTGTCCTTGGTGCCGGGGGCTCGAGACCTAATCCTTGCCCCCCTCCGCCTAGTTACACTATCGATGAATGGTCGGTTTTGCTTCCCCAGTTGTTACCCTCTAGGGTTGTTGTAAAAGAAGAACCCATTGACTATGATTTCTGATGTAAACATTCGTTAGCTGCAATGGTAATAAAGTATGTCTTGCCATGTTTGTGTTGCTATGATCTGCTTAGCGTTGACGTCGAATTTTGAAAAACGCCACCCTCTCGCTCGAATTGCTAGGGGCGAGGTGTTTTAGGGTGAACCCTTCGACGGGTTTGGGCTGCAACGAGCCCCTTAGCATTTTTTTTCGCTAAGTTTTTTGAAAAACGCCACCCTCTCCCTCGAAGTGCTAGGGGCGAGGTCTTTTAGGGCGTACCCTTCGACGAGTTTGGGCTGCAACGAGCCCCTTAACATTTTTTCGCTAGGTTTTTTGAAAAACGCCACCCTCTCCCTTGAAGCGCTAGGGCCGAGGTGTTTTACGGTGAACCCTTCGACGGGTTTGGGCTGCAACGAGCCCCTTAGCGCTTTTTCGCCATATTTTTTGAAAAACGCCACCCTCTCCCTCGAAGTGCTAGGGGCGAGATCTTTTAGGGCGTACCCTTCGACGAGTTTGGGCTGCAACGAGCCCCTTAACATTTTTTCGCTAAGTTTTTTGAAAAACGCCACCCTCTCCCTTGAAGCACTAGGGCCGAGGTGTTTTACGGTGAACCCTTCGACGGGTTTGGGCTGCAACGAGCCCCTTAGCGCTTTTTCGCCATATTTTTGGAAAAACGCCACCCTCTCCCTCGAAGTGCTAGGGGCGAGGTGTTTTAGGGTGAACCCTTCGACGGGTTTGAGCTGCAACGAGCCCCTAAGCATTTTTCCGCTAAGTTTTTTCAAAAATGCCACCCTCTCCCTCGAAGCCCTAGGGGCGAGGTGTTTTAGGGCGAACCCTTCGACGGGTTTGGGCTGCAATGAGGACCTTAGCATTTGTTCACTAAGTTTTTTGAAAAACGCCAACCTCTCCCTCAAAGTGTTAGGGGCAAGATGTTTTAGGGTGAACCCTTCGACGGGTTTGGGCTGCAACGAGCCCCTTAGCATTTTTTTTCGCTAAGTTTTTTGAAAAACGACACCCTCTCCCTCGAAGTGCTAGGGGCGAGGTGTTTTAAGGTGAACCCAGCGACAGGTTTGGGCTGCAACGAGCCCTTTAGCATTTTTTCGCTAAGTTTTTTGAAAAATGCCACCCTCTCCCTCGAAGCGGTAGGGGCGACGTGTTTTAGGGCGAACACTTCGACAGGTTTGGGCTGCAATGCGCCCCTTAGTATTTTTTCGTCATGTTTTTTGAAAAACACCACCCTATCCCTCGAAGTGCTAGGGGCGAGGTGTTTTAGGGTGAACCCTTTGACGGGTTTGGGCTTCAACGAGCCCCTTAGCATTTTTTTCGCTAAGTTTTTTGAAAAACGCCACCCTCTCCCTCGAAGTGCTAGGGGCGAGGTCTTTTAGGGCGTACCCTTCGACGAGTTTGGGCTGCAACGAGCCCCTTAACATTTTTTCGCTAAGTTTTTTGAAAAACGCCACCCTCTCCCTTGAAGCGCTAGGGCCGAGGTGTTTTACGGTGAAACCTTCGACGGGTTTGGGCTGCAACGAGCCCCTTAGCGCTTTTTCGCCATATTTTTTGAAAAATGCCACCCTCTCCCTCGAAGTGCTAGGGGCGAGGTCTTTTAGGGCGTACCCTTCGACGAGTTTGGGCTGCAACGAGCCCCTTAACATTTTTTCGCTAAGTTTTTTGAAAAACGCCACCCTCTCCCTTGAAGCGCTAGGGCCGAGGTGTTTTACGGTGAACCCTTCGACGGGTTTGGGCTGCAACGAGCCCCTTAGCGCTTTTTCACCATATTTCTTGAAAAACACCACCCTCTCCCTCGAAGTGCTAGGGGCGAGGTGTTTTAGGGTGAACCCTTCGACGGGTTTGAGCTGCAACGAGCCCCTTAGCATTTTTTCGCTAAGTTTTTTGAAAAATGCCACCGTCTCCCTCGAAGCGCTAGGGGCGAGGTGTTTTAGGGCGAACCCTTCGACGGGTTTGGGCTGCAATGAGGACCTTAGCATTTGTTCACTAAGTTGTTTGAAAAACGCCAACCTCTCCCTCGAGGTGTTAGGGGCAAGATGTTTTAGGGCGAACCCTTCGACGAGTTTGGGCTGCAACGAGCCCCTTACCATTTTTTCGCTAAGTTTTTAAAAAAACGCCACCCTCTCCCTCGAAGCGCTAGGGGCGAGGTGTTTTAGGGCAAACCCTTCGACGAGATTGGGCTGCAATGAGCCCCCTAATATTTTTTCGCTAAGTTTTTTGAAAAACGACACCAACTCCCTCGAATTGCTAGGGGCGAGGTGTTTTAAGGTGAACCCAGCGACAGGTTTGGGCTGCAACGAGCCCTTTAGCATTTTTTCGCTAAGTTTTTTGAAAAATGCCACCCTCTCCCTCGAAGCGGTAGGGGCGACGTGTTTTAGGGCGAACCCTTCGACGGGTTTGGGCTGCAACGAGCCCCTTAGCATTTTTTTTCGCTAAGTTTTTTGAAAAACGACACCCTCTCCCTCGAAGTGCTAGGGGCGAGGTGTTTTAAGGTGAACCCAGCGACAGGTTTGGGCTGCAACGAGCCCTTTAGCATTTTTTCGCTAAGTTTTTTGAAAAATGCCACCCTCTCCCTCGAAGCGGTAGGGGCGACGTGTTTTAGGGCGAACACTTCGACAGGTTTGGGCTGCAATGCGCCCCTTAGTATTTTTTCGTCATGTTTTTTGAAAAACGCCACCCTCTCCCTCGAAGTGCTAGGGGCGAGGTCTTTTAGGGCGTACCCTTCGACGAGTTTGGGCTGCAACGAGCCCCTTAATATTTTTTCGCTAAGTTTTTTGAAAAACGCCACCCTATCCCTTGAAGCGCTAGGGCCGAGGTGTTTTACGGTGAAACCTTCGACGGGTTTGGGCTGCAACGAGCCCCTTAGCGCTTTTTCGCCATATTTTTTGAAAAATGCCACCCTCTCCCTCGAAGTGCTAGGGGCGAGGTCTTTTAGGGCGTACCCTTCGACGAGTTTGGGCTGCAACGAGCCCCTTAACATTTTTTCGCTAAGTTTTATGAAAAACGCCACCCTCTCCCTTGAAGCGCTAGGGCCGAGGTGTTTTACGGTGAACCCTTCGACGGGTTTGGGCTGCAACGAGCCCCTTAGCGCTTTTTCGCCATATTTTTTGAAAAACACCACCCTCTCCCTCGAAGTGCTAGGGGCGAGGTGTTTTAGGGTGAACCCTTCGACGGGTTTGAGCTGCAACGAGCCCCTTAGCATTTTTTCGCTAAGTTTTTTGAAAAATGCCACCCTCTCCCTCGAAGCGCTAGGGGCGAGGTGTTTTAGGGCGAACCCTTCGACGTGTTTGGGCTGCAATGAGGACCTTAGCATTTGTTCACTAAGTTTTTTGAAAAACGCCAACCTCTCCCTCGAAGTGTTAGGGGCAAGATGTTTTAGGGCGAACCCTTCGACGAGTTTGGGCTGCAACGAGCCCCTTACCATTTTTTCGCTAAGTTTTTAAAAAAATGCCACCCTCTCCCTCGAAGCGCTAGGGGCGAGGTGTTTTAGGGCGAACCCTTCGACGAGATTGGGCTGCAATGAGCCCCCTAATATTTTTTCGCTAAGTTTTTTGAAAAACGACACCAACTCCCTCGAAGTGCTAGGGGCGAGGTGTTTTAAGGTGAACCCAGCGACAGGTTTATGCTGCAACGAGCCCTTTAGCATTTTTTCGCTAAGTTTTTTGAAAAATGCCACCCTCTCCCTCGAAGCGGTAGGGGCAACGTGTTTTAGGGCGAACCCTTTGACGGGTTTGAGCTGCAACGAGCCCCTTAGCATTTTTTCGTCATGTTTTTTGAAAAACGCCACCCTATCCCTCGAAGTGCTAGGAGCGAGGTGTTTTAGGGTGAACCCTTTGACGGGTTTGGGCTGCAACGAGCCCTTTAGCATGTTTTCGCTAAGTTTTTTGAAAAATGCCACCCTCTCCCTCGAAGTGCTATGGACGAGGTGTTTTAGGGCGAACACTTCGACAGGTTTGGGCTGCAATGCGCCCCTTAGCATTTTTTCGTCATGTTTTTTGAAAAACACCACCCTATCCCTCGAAGTGCTAGGGGCGAGGTGTTTTAGGGTGAACCCTTTGACGGGTTTGGGCTGCAACGAGCCCTTTAGCATTTTTTCACTAAGTTTTTTGAAAAACGCCACCCTCTCCCTTGAAGCGCTAGTGGCGAGGTGTTTTAGGGCGAACCCTTCGATGGGTTAGGGCTGCAACGAGCCCCTTAACATTTTTTCGCAATGTTTTTTGAAAAACACCACCCTATCCCTCGAAGTGCTAGGGGCGAGGTGTTTTAGGGTGAACCCTTCGATGGGTTTGGGCTGTAACGAGCCCCTTAGCATTTTTTTCGCTAAGTTTTTTGAAAAATGCCACCCTCTCCCTCGAAGCGCTAGGGGCGAGGTGTTTTAGGGCGAACCCTTCGACGTGTTTGGGCTGCAATGAGGACCTTAGCATTTGTTCACTAAGTTTTTTGAAAAACGCCAACCTCTCCCTCGAAGTGTAAGGGGCAAGATGTTTTAGGGCGAACCCTTCGACGAGTTTGGGCTGCAACGAGCCCCTTACCATTTTTTCACTAAGTTTTTAAAAAAACGCCACCCTCTCCCTCGAAGCGCTAGGGGCGAGGTGTTTTAGGGCGAACCCTTCGACGAGATTGGGCTGCAATGAGCCCCCTAATATTTTTTCGCTAAGTTTTTTGAAAAACGACACCAACTCCCTCGAAGTGCTAGGGGCGAGGTGTTTTAAGGTGAACCCAGCGACAGGTTTATGCTGCAACGAGCCCTTTAGCATTTTTTCGCTAAGTTTTTTGAAAAATGCCACCCTCTCCCTCGAAGCGGTAGGGGCGACGTGTTTTAGGGCGAACCCTTCGACGGGTTTGAGCTGCAACGAGCCCCTTAGCATTTTTTCGTCATGTTTTCTGAAAAACGCCACCCTATCCCTCGAAGTGCTAGGAGCGAGGTGTTTTAGGGTGAACCCTTTGACGGGTTTGGGCTGCAACGAGCCCTTTAGCATGTTTTCGCTAAGTTTTTTGAAAAATGCCACCCTCTCCCTCGAAGTGCTATGGACGAGGTGTTTTAGGGCGAACACTTCGACAGGTTTGGGCTGCAATGCGCCCCTTAGCATTTTTTCGTCATGTTTTTTGAAAAACACCACCCTATCCCTCGAAGTGCTAGGAGCGAGGTGTTTTAGGGTGAACCCTTTGACGGGTTTGGGCTGCAACGAGCCCTTTAGCATTTTTTCCCTAAGTTTTTTGAAAAACGCCACCCTCTCCCTTGAAGCGCTAGTGGCGAGGTGTTTTAGGGCGAACCCTTCGATGGGTTAGGGCTGCAACGAGCCCCTTAACATTTTTTCGCTATGTTTTTTGAAAAACACCACCCTATCCCTCGAAGTGCTAGGGGCGAGGTGTTTTAGGGTGAACCCTTCGATGGGTTTGGGCTGTAACGAGCCCCTTAGCATTTTTTTCGCCAAGTGTTTTGAAAAATGCCACCCTCTCCCTCGAAGCGCTAGGGGCGAGGTGTTTTAGGGCGAACCCTTCGACGAGTTTGGGCTGCAACGAGCCCCTTAACATTTTTTCGCTAAGTTTTTTGAAAAACGCCACCCTCTCCCTTGAAGCGCTAGGGCCGAGGTGTTTTACGGTGAACCCTTCGACGGGTTTGGGCTGCAACGAGCCCCTTAGCGCTTTTTTGCCATATTTTTTGAAAAACACCACCCTCTCCCTCGTAGTGCTAGGGGCGAGGTGTTTTAGGGTGAACCCTTCGACGGGTTTGAGCTGCAACGAGCCCCTTAGCATTTTTTCGCTAAGTTTTTTGAAAAATGCCACCCTCTCCCTCGAAGCGCTAGGGGCGAGGTGTTTTAGGGCGAACCCTTCGACGTGTTTGGGCAGCAATGAGGACCTTAGCATTTGTTCACTAAGTTTTTTGAAAAACGCCAACCTCTCCCTCGAAGTGTTAGGGGCAAGATGTTTTAGGGCGAACCCTTCGACGAGTTTGGGCTGCAACGAGCCCCTTACCATTTTTTTGCTAAGTTTTTAAAAAAACGCCACCCTCTCCCTCGAAGCGCTAGGGGCGAGGTGTTTTAGGGCGAACCCTTCGACGAGATTGGGCTGCAATGAGCCCCCTAATATTTTTTCGCTAAGTTTTTTGAAAAACGACACCAACTCCCTCGAAGTGCTAGGGGCGAGGTGTTTTAAGGTGAACCCAGTGACAGGTTTATGCTGCAACGAGCCCTTTAGCATTTTTTCGCTAAGTTTTTTGAAAAATGCCACCCTCTCCCTCGAAGCGGTAGGGGCGACGTGTTTTAGGGCGAACCCTTCGACGGGTTTGAGCTGCAACGAGCCCCTTAGCATTTTTTCGTCATGTTTTTTGAAAAACGCCACCCTATCCCTCGAAGTGCTAGGAGCGAGGTGTTTTAGGGTGAACCCTTTGACGGGTTTGGGCTGCAACGAGCCCTTTAGCATGTTTTCGCTAAGTTTTTTGAAAAATGCCACCCTCTCCCTCGAAGTGCTATGGACGAGGTGTTTTAGGGCGAACACTTCGACAGGTTTGGGCTGCAATGCGCCCCTTAGCATTTTTTCGTCATGTTTTTTGAAAAACACCACCCTATCCCTCGAAGTGCTAGGGGCGAGGTGTTTTAGGGTGAACCCTTTGACGGGTTTGGGCTGCAACGAGCCCTTTAGCATTTTTTCACTAAGTTTTTTGAAAAACGCCACCCTCTCCCTTGAAGCACTAGTGGCGAGGTGTTTTAGGCCGAACCCTTCGATGGGTTAGGGCTGCAACGAGCCCCTTAACCTTTTTTCGCTATGTTTTTTGAAAAACACCACCCTATCCCTCGAAGTGCTAGGGGCGAGGTGTTTTAGGGTGAACCCTTCGATGGGTTTGGGCTGTAACGAGCCCCTTAGCATTTTTTTCGCTAAGTTTTTTGAAAAATGCCACCCTCTCCCTCGAAGCGCTAGGGGCGAGGTGTTTTAGGGCGAACCCTTCGACGTGTTTGGGCTGCAATGAGGACCTTAGCATTTGTTCACTAAGTTTTTTGAAAAACGCCAACCTCTCCCTCGAAGTGTTAGGGGCAAGATGTTTTAGGGCGAACCCTTCGACGAGTTTGGGTTGCAACGAGCTCCTTACCATTTTTTCACTAAGTTTTTAAAAAAACGCCACCCTCTCCCTCGAAGCGCTAGGGGCGAGGTGTTTTAGGGCGAACCCTTCGACGAGATTGGGCTGCAATGAGCCCCCTAATATTTTTTCGCTAAGTTTTTTGAAAAACGACACCAACTCCCTCGAAGTGCTAGGGACGAGGTGTTTTAAGGTGAACCCAGCGACAGGTTTATGCTGCAACGAGCCCTTTAGCATTTTTTCGCTAAGTTTTTTGAAAAATGCCACCCTCTCCGTCGAAGCGGTAGGGGCGACGTGTTTTAGGGCGAACCCTTCGACGGGTTTGAGCTGCAACGAGCCCCTTAGCATTTTTTCGTCATGTTTTTTGAAAAACGCCACCCTATCCCTCGAAGTGCTAGGAGCGAGGTGTTTTAGGGTGAACCCTTTGACGGGTTTGGGCTGCAACGAGCCCTTTAGCATGTTTTCGCTAAGTTTTTTGAAAAATGCCACCCTCTCCCTCGAAGTGCTATGGACGAGGTGTTTTAGGGCGAACACTTCGACAGGTTTGGGCTGCAATGCGCCCCTTAGCATTTTTTCGTCATGTTTTTTGAAAAACACCACCCTATCCCTCGAAGTGCTAGGAGCGAGGTGTTTTAGGGTGAACCCTTTGACGGGTTTGGGCTGCAACGAGCCCTTTAGCATTTTTTCACTAAGTTTTTTGAAAAACGCCACCCTCTCCCTTGAAGCGCTAGTGGCGAGGTGTTTTAGGGCGAACCCTTCGATGGGTTAGGGCTGCAACGAGCCCCTTAACATTTTTTCGCTATGTTTTTTGAAAAACACCACCCTATCCCTCGAAGTGCTAGGGGCGAGGTGTTTTAGGGTGAACCCTTCGATGGGTTTGGGCTGTAACGAGCCCCTTAGCATTTTTTTCGCCAAGTTTTTTGAAAAACGCCACCCTCTCCCTCGAAGTGCTAGGGACGAGGTGTTTTATGGCGTACCCTTCGACGAGTTTGGGCTGCAACGAGCCCCTTAACCTTTTTTCGCTAAGTTTTTTGAAAAACGCCACCCTCTCGCTTGAAGCGCTAGGGGCGAGGTGTTTTAGGGTGAACCCTTCGACGGGTTAGGGCTGCAACGAGCCCCTTAGCTCTTTTTTGCCATATTTTTTTGAAAAATGCCACCCTCTCCCTCGAAGTGCTAGGGGCGAGGTGTTTTAGGGCGAACCCTTCGACGAGGTTGGGCTGCAATGAGCCCCTTAATATTTTTTCGCTAAGTTTTTTGAAAAATGCCACCCTCTCTCTCGAAGCGCTAGGGGCCAGGTGTTTTAGGGCGAACCCTTCGACGGGTTTGGGCTGCAGTGAGGACCTTAGAATTTGTTCACTATGTTTTTTGAAAAACGCCACCCTCTCCCTCGAAGTGCTAGGGGCGAGATGTTTTAGGGCGAACCCTTCGACGAGTTTGGGCTGCAACGAGCCCCTTCACATTTTTTGGCTAAGTTTTTTGAAAAACGCCACCCTCTCCCTCGAAGCGCTAGGGGCGAGGTGTTTTAGGGTGAACCCTTCGACGGGTTTGGGCTGCAACGAGCCCGTTAATATTTTTTCGCTAAGTAATTTGAAAAACGCCACCCTCTCCCTCGAAGTGCTAGGGGCGAGGTGTTTTAAGGTGAACCCTTCGACGGGTTTGGGCTACAACGAGCCCTTTAGCATTTTTTCGCTAAGTTTTTTGAAAAATGCCACCCTCTAACCTCGAAGCGCTAGGGGCGGGGAGTTTTAGGGTGAACCCTTCGACGGGTTTGGGCTGCAACGAGCCCGTTAGCATTTTTTCGCCATGTTTTTTGAAAAACGCCACCCTCTCCCTTGAAGTGCTAGGGGCGAGGTGTTTTAGGGTGAACCCTTTGACGGGTTTGGGCTGCAACGAGCCCCTTAGCATTTTTTTTGCTAAGTTTTTTGAAAAACGCCACCCTCTCCCTCGAAGAGCTATGGGGGAGGTGTGTTAGGGCGAACCCATCGGCGGGTTTGGGCTGCAATGAGCCCCTTAGCATTTGTTCGCTAAGTTTTTTGAAAAACGCCACCCTCTCCCTCGAAGTGCTAGGGGCGAGATATTTTAGGGCGAACCCTTCGATGAGTTTGGGCTGCCACGAGCCCCTTAGCATTTTTTCACTAAGTTTTTTCAAAAAGGACACCCTCTCCCTCGAAGTGCTAGGGGCGTGGTGTTTTAGGGCGAACCATTCGACGAGTTTGGGCTGCAATGAGCCCCTTAATATTTTTTCGCTAAGTTTTTTCAAAAATGACACCCTCTCCCTCGAAGTGCTAGGGGCGAGGTGTTTTAAGGTGAACGCAGTGATGGGTTTGGGCTGCAACGAGACCTTTAGCATTTTTTCGCTAAGTTTTTTGAAAAATACCACACTCTCCCTCGAAGTGCTAGGGGCGAGGTGTTTTAGGGCGAACCCTTCGACGAATTTGAGCTGCAACGAGCCCCTTAGCATTTTTTTCGCCATATTTTTTGAAAAACGCCACCCTCTCCCTCGAAGTGCTAGGGGCGAGGTGTTTTAGGGTGAACCCTTTGACGGGTTTGGGCTGCAACGAGCCCTTTAGCACTTTTTCGCTAAGTTTTTTGAAAAACGCCACCCTCTCCCTCGAAGTGCTATGGGCGAGGTGTTTTAAGGTGAACCCTTCGACGGGTTTGGGCTACAACGAGCCCTTTAGCATTTTTTCGCTAAATTTTTTGAAAAATGCCTCCCTCTAACCTCGAAGCGCTAGGGGCGGGGAGTTTTAGGGTGAACCCTTCGACGGGTTTGGGCTGCAACGAGCCCCTTACCATTTTTTCGCCATGTTTTTTGAAAAACGCCACCCTCTCCCTTGATGTGCTAGGGGCGAGGTGTTTTAGGGTGAACCCTTTGACGGGTTTGGGCTGCAACGAGCCCCTTAGCATTTTTTTTGCTAAGTTTTTTGAAAAACGCCACCCTCTCCCTCGAAGAGCTATGGGCGAGGTGTGTTAGGGCGAACCCTTCGACGGGTTTGGGCTGCAATGAGCCCCTTAGCATTTGTTCGCTAAGTTTTTTGAAAAACGCCACCCTCTCGCTCGAAGAGCTATGGGCGAGGTGTGTTAGGGCGAACCCTTCGACGGGTTTGGGCTGCAATGAGCCCCTTAGCATGTGTTCGCTAAGATTTTTGAAAAACGCCATCCTCTCCCTCGAAGTGTTAGGGGCGAGGTCTTTTAGGGCGTAGCTTCGACGAGTTTGGGCTGCAACGAGCCCCTTAACATTTTTTCGCTAAGTTTTTTGAAAAACGCCACCCTCTCCCTTGAAGCGCTAGGGCCGAGGTGTTTTACGGTGAACCCTACGACGGGTTTGGGCTGCAACGAGCCCCTTAGCGCTTTTTCGCCATATTTTTTCAAAAACGCCACCCTCTCCCTCGAAGTGCTAGGGGCAAGGTGTTTTATGGTGAACCCTTCGACGGGTTTGAGCTGCAACGAGCCCCTTAGCATTTTTTCACTAAGTTTTTTGAAAAATGCCACCCTCTCCCTCGAAGCGCTAGGGACGAGGTGTTTTAGGGCGAACCCGTCGACGGGTTTGGGCTGCAATGAGGACCTTAGCATTTGTTCACTAAGTTTTTTGAAAAACGCCAACCTCTCCCTCGAAGTGTTAGGGGCAAGATGTTTTAGGGCGAACCCTTCGACGAGTTTGGGCTGCAACGAGCCCCTTACCATTTTTTCGCTAAGTTTTTTGAAAAACGCCACCCTCTCCCTCGAAGCGCTTGGGGCGAGGTGTTTTAGGGCGAACCCTTCGATGATATTGGGCTGCAGTGAGCCCCCTAATATTTTTTCGCTAAGTTTTTTTAAAAACGACACCCTCTCCCTCGAAGTGCTAGGGGCGAGGTGTTTTAAGGTGAACCCAGCGACAGGTTTGGGCTGTAACGAGCCCTTTAGCATTTTTTCGCTAAGTTTTTTGAAAAATGCCACCCTCTCCCTCGAAGCGGTAGGGGCGACGTGTTTTAGGGCGAACCCTTCGATGGGTTTGGGCTGCAACGAGCCCCTTAGCATTTTTTCGTCATGTTTTTTGAAAAACGCCACCCTATCCCTCGAAGTGCTAGGAGCGAGGTGTTTTAGGGTGAACCCTTTGACGGGTTTGGGCTGCAACGAGCCCTTTAGCATTTTTTCGCCATGTTTTTTGAAAAACGCCACCCTCTCCCTTGAAGTGCTACGGGCAAGGTGTTTTAGGGTGAACCCTTTGACGGGTTTGGGCTGCAACGAGCCCCTTAGCATTTTTTTTGCTAAGTTTTTTGAAAAACGCCACCCTCTCCCTCGAAGAGCTATGGGCGAGGTGTGTTAGGGCGAACCCTTCGACGGGTTTGGGCTGCAATGAGCCCCTTAGCATTTGTTCGCTAAGTTTTTTGAAAAACGCCACCCTCTCGCTCGAAGAGCTATGGGCGAGGAGTGTTAGGGCGAACCCTTCGACGGGTTTGGGCTGCAATGAGCCCCTTAGCATGTGTTCGCTAAGTTTTTTGAAAAACGCCACCCTCTCCCTCGAAGTGCTAGGGGCGAGGTCTTTTAGGGCGTACCCTTCGACGAGTTTGGGCTGCAACGAGCCCCTTAACATTTTTTCGCTAAGTTTTTTGAAAAACGCCACCCTCTCCCTTGAAGCGCTAGGGCCGAGGTGTTTTACGGTGAACCCTTCGACGGGTTTGGGCTGCAACGAGCCCCTTAGCGCTTTTTCGCCATATTTTTTGAAAAACGCCACCCTCTCCCTCGAAGTGCTAGGGGCGAGGTGTTTTATGGTGAACCCTTCGACGGGTTTGAGCTGCAACGAGCCCCTTAGCATTTTTTCGCTAAGTTTTTTGAAAAATGCCACCCTCTCCCTCGAAGCGCTAGGGACGAGGTGTTTTAGGGCGAACCCTTCGACGGGTTTGGGCTGCAATGAGGACCTTAGCATTTGTTCACTAAGTTTTTTGAAAAACGCCAACCTCTCCCTCGAAGTGTTAGGGGCAAGATGTTTTAGGGCGAACCCTTCGACGACTTTGGGCTGCAACGAGCCCCTTACCATTTTTTCGCTAAGTTTTTTGAAAAACGCCACCCTCTCCCTCGAAGCGCTTGGGGCGAGGTGTTTTAGGGCGAACCCTTCGACGAGATTGGGCTGCAATGAGCCCCCTAATATTTTTTCGCTAAGTTTTTTGAAAAACGACACCCTCTCCCTCGAAGTGCTAGGGGCGAGGTGTTTTAAGGTGAACCCAACGACAGGTTTGGGCTGCAACGAGCCCTTTAGCATTTTTTCGCTAAGTTTTTTGAAAAATGCCACCCTCTCCCTCGAAGCGCTAGGGGCGAGGTGTTTTAGGGCGAACCCTTCGACGGGTTTGGGCTGCAACGAGCCCCTTAGCATTTTTTCGCTAAGTTTTTTGAAAAACGCCACCCTCTCCCTCGAAGTGCTAGGGGCGAGGTGTTTTAGGGTGAACCCTTCGACGGGTTTGGGCTGCAACGAGCCCTTAGCATTTTTTCGCTAAGTTTTTTGAAAAACGCCACCCTCTCCCTCGAAGTGCTAGGGGCGAGGTGTTTTAGGGTGAACCCTTCGACGGGTTTGGGCTGCAACGAGCCCCTTAGCATTTTTTTCGCTAAGTTTTTTGAAAAACGCCACCCTCTCCCTCGAAGTGCTAGGGGCGAGGTGTTTTAGGGTGAACCCTTCGACGGGTTTGGGCTGCAACGAGCCCCTTAGCATTTTTTCGCTAAGTTTTTTGAAAAACGCCACCCTCTCCCTCGAAGTGCTAGGGGCGAGGTGTTTTAGGGCGAACCCTTCGACGGGTTTGGGCTGCAACGAGCCCCTTAGCATTTTTTTCGCTAAGTTTTTTGAAAAACGCCACCCTCTCCCTCGAAGCGCTAGGGGCGAGGTGTTTTAGGGCGAACCCTTCGACGGGTTTGGGCTGCAATGAGCCCCTTAGCATTTTTTCGCTAAGTTTTTTGAAAAACGCCACCCTCTCCCTCGAAGTGCTAGGGGCGAGGTGTTTTAGGGCGAACCCTTCGACGAGTTTGGGCTGCAACGAGCCCCTTAGCATTTTTTCGCTAAGTTTTTTGAAAAAAGCCACCCTCTCCCTCGAAGCGCTAGGGGCGAGGTGTTTTAGGGCGAACCCTTCGACGAGTTTGGGCTGCAATGAGCCCCTTAGCATTTTTTCGCTAAGTTTTTTGAAAAACGCCACCCTCTCCCTCGAAGTGCTAGGGGCGAGGTGTTTTAGGTGAACCCTTCGACGGGTTTGGGCTGCAACGAGCCCTTTAGCATTTTTTCGCTAAGTTTTTTGAAAAATGCCACCCTCTCCCTCGAAGCGCTAGGGGCGAGGTGTTTTAGGGCGAACCCTTCGACGGGTTTGGGCTGCAACGAGCCCCTTAGCATTTTTTTCGCCATATTTTTTGAAAAACGCCACCCTCTCCCTCGAAGTGCTAGGGGCGAGGTGTTTTAGGGTGAACCCTTCGACGGGTTTGGGCTGCAACGAGCCCCTTAGCATTTTTTCGCCAAGTTTTTTGAAAAACGCCACCCTCTCCCTCGAAGCGCTAGGGGCGAGGTGTTTTAGGGTGAACCCTTCGACGGGTTTGGGCTGCAACGAGCCCCTTAGCATTTTTTTGCTAAGTTTTTTGAAAAACGCCACCCTCTCCCTCGAAGAGCTAGGGGCGAGGTGTTTTAGGGCGAACCCTTCGACGGGTTTGGGCTGCAACGAGCCCCTTAGCATTTTTTCGCTAAGTTTTTTGAAAAACGCCACCCTCTCGCTCGAAGAGCTATGGGCGAGGTGTTTTAGGGCGAACCCTTCGACGGGTTTGGGCTGCAACGAGCCCCTTAGCATGTTTTCGCTAAGTTTTTTGAAAAACACCACCCTCTCCCTCGAAGTGCTAGGGGCGAGGTGTTTTAGGGCGTACCCTTCGACGAGTTTGGGCTGCAACGAGCCCCTTAATATTTTTTCGCTAAGTTTTTTGAAAAACGCCACCCTCTCCCTTGAAGCGCTAGGGCGAGGTGTTTTACGGTGAACCCTTCGACGGGTTTGGGCTGCAACGAGCCCCTTAGCGCTTTTTCGCCATATTTTTTGAAAAACACCACCCTCTCCCTCGAAGTGCTAGGGGCGAGGTGTTTTAGGGTGAACCCTTCGACGGGTTTGAGCTGCAACGAGCCCCTTAGCATTTTTTCGCTAAGTTTTTTGAAAAATGCCACCCTCTCCCTCGAAGCGCTGGGGACGAGGTGTTTTAGGGCGAACCCTTCGACGGGTTTGGGCTGCAATGAGGACCTTAGCATTTGTTCACTAAGTTTTTTGAAAAACGCCAACCTCTCCCTCGAAGTGTTAGGGGCAGAGTGTTTTAGGGCGAACCCTTCGACGAGTTTGGGCTGCAACGAGCCCCTTACCATTTTTTCGCTAAGTTTTTTGAAAAACGCCACCCTCTCCCTCGAAGAGCTAGGGGCGAGGTGTTTTAGGGCGAACCCTTCGACGGGTTTGGGCTGCAACGAGCCCCTTAGCATTTTTTCGCTAAGTTTTTTGAAAAACGCCACCCTCTCCCTCGAAGAGCTAGGGGCGAGGTGTTTTAGGGCGAACCCTTCGACGGGTTTGGGCTGCAACGAGCCCCTTAGCATTTTTTCGCTAAGTTTTTTGAAAAACGCCACCCTCTCCCTCGAAGTGCTAGGGGCGAGGTGTTTTAGGGTGAACCCTTCGACGGGTTTGGGCTGCAACGAGCCCTTAGCATTTTTTCGCTAAGTTTTTTGAAAAACGCCACCCTCTCCCTCGAAGCGCTAGGGCGAGGTGTTTTAGGGCGAACCCTTCGACGGGTTTGGGCTGCAACGAGCCCCTTAGCATTTTTTCGCTAAGTTTTTTGAAAAACGCCACCCTCTCCCTCGAAGTGCTAGGGGCGAGGTGTTTTAGGGCGAACCCTTCGACGGGTTTGGGCTGCAACGAGCCCCTTAGCATTTTTTCGCTAAGTTTTTTGAAAAACGCCACCCCCTCCCTCGAAGTGCTAGGGGCGAGGTGTTTTAGGGCGAACCCTTCGACGGGTTAGGGCTGCAACGAGCCCCGAAGCATTTTTTTGCCATATTTTTTTTTAAAACACCACCCTCTCGCTCGAAGTGCTCTGGGCGAGGTGTTTTAGGATGAACCCTTCGACGGGTTTGGGCTGCAACGAGCCCCTTAGCATTTTTTCGCTATGTGTTTTGAAAAACGCCACCCTCTCCCTCGAAGTGCTAGGGGCGAGGTGCTTTAGGGTGAAGCCTTCGACGGGTTTGGGCTGCAACGAGCCCCTTAGCATTTTTTTGCTAAGTTTTTTGAAAAATGCCACCCTCTCCCTCGAAGCGCTATGGGCGAGGTGTGTTAGGGCGAACCCTTTGACGGGTTTGGGCTGCAATGAGTCCCTTAGCATTTGTTCGCTAAGTTTTTTGAAAAATGCCACCCCCTCCCTCGGAGTGTTAGGGGCGAGATGTTTTAGGGCGAACCCTTCGACGAGTTTGGGCTGCAACGAGCCCCTTAGCATTTTTTCGCTAAGTTTTTTGAAAAACGCCACCCTCTCCCTCGAAGCGCTAGGGGCGAGGTGTTTTAGGGCGAACCCTTCGACGGGTTTGGGCTGCAACGAGCCCCTTAGCATTTTTTTCGCTAAGTTTTTTGAAAAACGCCACCCTCTCCCTCGAAGTGCTAGGGGCGAGGTGTTTTAGGGTGAACCCTTCGACGGGTTTGGGCTGCAACGAGCCCCTTAGCATTTTTTGCTAAGTTTTTTGAAAAACGCCACCCTCTCCCTCGAAGCGCTAGGGGCGAGGTGTTTTAGGGCGAACCCTTCGACGGGTTTGGGCTGCAACGAGCCCCTTAGCATTTTTTTGCCTAAGTTTTTTGAAAAACGCCACCCTCTCCCTCGAAGTGCTAGGGGCGAGGTGTTTTAGGGCGAACCCTTCGACGGGTTTGGGCTGCAACGAGCCCCTTAGCATTTTTTCGCTAAGTTTTTTGAAAAACGCCACCCTCTCCCTCGAAGTGCTAGGGGCGAGGTGTTTTAGGGCGAACCCTTCGACGGGTTTGGGCTGCAACGAGCCCCTAAGCATTTTTTTGCTAAGTTTTTTGAAAAACGCCACCCTCTCCCTCGAAGAGGTATGGGCGAGGTGTGTTAGGGCGAACCCTTTGCCGGGTTTGGGCTGCAATGAGCCCCTGAGCATTTGTTCGCTAAGTTTTTTGAAAAACGCCACCCTCTCCCTCGAAGTGGTATGGGCGAGGTGTGTTAGGGCGAACCCTTTGACGGGTTTGGGCTGCAATGAGTCCCTTAGCGTTTTGTTCGCTAATTTTTTTGAAAAACACCACCACCTCCCTCGCAGTGCTAGGGGCGAGGTGTGTTAGGTCGAACCGTTCGACGGGTTTGGGCTGCAATGAGCCCCTTAGCATTTGTTCGCTAAGTTTTTTGAAAAATGCCACCCCCTCCCTCGAAGTGCTAGGGGCGAGATGTTTTAGGGCGAACCCTTCGACGAGTTTGGGCTGCAACGAGACCCTTAGCATTTTTTCGCTAAGTTTTTTGAAAAAGGACACCCTCTCCCTCGAACCGCAAGGGGCGAGGTGTTTTAGGGCGAACCCTTTGACGAGTTTGGGCTGCAATGAGCCCCTTAATATTTTTTCGCTAAGTTTTTTGAAAAATGACACCCTCTCCCTCGAAGTGCTAGGGGCGAGGTGTTTTAACGTGAACCCTTCGACGGGTTTGGGCTGCAACGAGACCTTTAGCATTTTTTCGCTAAGTTTTTTGAAAAATGCCACACTCTCCCTCGAAGCGCTAGGGGCGAGGTGTTTTAGGGCGAACCCTTCGATGGGTTTGGGCTGCAACGAGCCCCTTAGCATTTTTTCGCCATGTTTTTTGAAAAACGCCACCCTCTCCCACGAAGTGCTAGGGGCGATGAGTTTTAGGATGAACCCTTTGACGGGTTTGGGCTGCAACGAGCCCTTCAGCATTTTTTCGCTAAGTTTTTTGAAAAATGCCACCCTCTCCCTCGAAGCGCTATGGACGAGGTGTTTTAGGGCGAACACTTCGACGGGTTTGGGCTGCAATGAGCCCCTTAGCATTTTTTTGCTAAGTTTTTTGAAAAACGCCACCCTCTCCCTCGAAGAGCTATGGACGAGGTGTTTTAGGGCGAACCCTTCGACGGGTTTGGGCTGCAATGAGCCCCTAAGCATTTTTTTTGCTAAGTTTTTTGAAAAACGCCACCCTCTCCCTCGAAGAGCTATGGGCGAGGTGTGTTAGGGCGAACCCTTTGCCGGGTTTGGGCTGCAACGAGCCCCTTAGAATTTGTTCGCTAAGTTTTTTAAAAACGCCACCCTCTCCCTCGAAGTGGTATGGGCGAGTTGTGTTAGGGCGAACCGTTCGACGGGTTTGGGCTGCAATGAGCCCCTTAGCATTTGTTCGCTAAGTTTTTTGAAAAATGCCACCCCCTCCCTCAGAGTGCTAGGGGCGAGATGTTTTAGGGCGAACCCTTCGACGAGTTTGGGCTGCAACGAGCCCCTTAGCATTTTTTCGCTAAGTTTTTTGAAAAAGGACACCCTCTCCCTCGAACCGCTAGGGGCGAGGTGTTTTAGGGCGAACCCTTTAACGAGTTTGGGCTGCAATGAGCCCCTTAATATTTTTTTGCTAAGTTTTTTGAAAAATGACACCCTCTCCCTCGAAGTGCTAGAGGCGAGGTGTCTTAACGTGAACCCTTCGACGGGTTTGGGCTGCAACGAGACCTTTAGCATTTTTTGGCTAAGTTTTTTGAAAAATGCCACACTCTCCCTCGAAGCGCTAGGGGCGAGGTGTTTTAGGGCGAACCCTTCGATAGGTTTGGGCTGCAACGAGCCCCTTAGCATTTTTTTGCCATGTTTTTTGAAAAACGCCACCCTCTCCCACGAAGTGCTAGGGGCGAGGTGTTTTAGGGTGAACCCTTTGACGGGTTTGGGCTGCAACGAGCCCTTTAGCATTTTTTCGCTAAGTTTTTTGAAAAAGGGCACCCTCTCCCTCGAAGCGCTATGGGCGAGGTGTTTTAGAGCGAACACTTCGACGGGTTTGGGCTGCAATGAGCCCCTAAGCATTTTTTTGCTAAGTTTTTTGAAAAACGCCACCCTCTCCCTCGAAGAGCTATGGGCGAGGGGTGTTAGGGCAAACCCTTTGCCGGGTTTGGGCTGCAATGAGCCCCTTAGCATTTGTTCGCTAAGTTTTTTGAAAAACGCCACCCTCTCCCTCGAAGTGGTATGGGCGAGGTGTGTTAGGGCGAACCCTTTGACGGGTTTGGGCTGCAATGAGTCCCTTAGCCTTTGTTCGCTAAATTTTTTGAAAAACACCACCACCTCCCTCGCAGTGCTAGGGGCGAGGTGTGTTAGGTCGAACCGTTCGACGGGTTTGGGCTGCAATGAGCCCCTTAGCATTTGTTCGCTAAGTTTTTTGAAAAATGCCACCCCCTCCCTCGAAGTGCTAGGGGCGAGATGTTTTAGGGCGAACCCTTCGACGCGTTTGGGCTGCAACGAGACCCTTAGCATTTTTTCGCTAGTTTTTTGAAAAGGACACCCTCTCCCTCGAACCGCTAGGGGCGAGGTGTTTTAGGGCGAACCCTTTGACGAGTTTGGGCTGCAATGAGCCCCTTAACATTTTTTTCGCTAAGTTTTTTGAAAAATGACACCCTCTCCCTCGAAGTGCTAGGGGCGAGGTGTTTTAACGTGAACCCTTCGACGGGTTTGGGCTGCAACGAGACCTTTAGCATTTTTTCGCTAAGTTTTTTGAAAAATGCCACACTCTCCCTCGAAGCGCTAGGGGCGAGGTGTTTTAGGGCGAACCCTTCGACGGGTTAGGGCTGCAACGAGCCCCTTAGCATTTTTTTCGCCATATTTTTTTGAAAAACGCCACCCTCTCGCTCGAAGTGCTATGGGCGAGGTGTTTTAGGATGAACCCTTCGACGGGTTTGGGCTGCAACGAGCCCCTTAGCATTTTTTCGCCAAGTTTTTTGAAAAACGCCACCCTCTCCCTCGAAGTGCTAGGGGCGAGGAGTTTTAGGATGAACCCTTTGACGGGTTTGGGCTACAACGAGCCCTTTAGCATTTTTTCGCTAAGTTTTTTGAAAAAGGACACCCTCTCCGTCGAAGCGCTATGGACGAGGTGTTTTAGGGCGAACACTTTGACGGGTTTGGGCTGCAATGAGCCCCTAAGCATTTTTTTGCTAAGTTTTTTCAAAAACGCCACCCTCTCCCTCGAAGCGCTAGGGGCGAGGTGTTTTAGGGCGAACCCTTCGATGGGTTAGGGCTGCAACGAGCCCCTTAGCATTTTTTTGCCATATTTTTTTGAAAAACACCACCCTCTCGCTCGAAGTGGTAGGGGCGAGGTGTTTTAGGGTGAACCCTTCGACGGGTTTGGGCTGCAACGAGGCCCTTAGCATTTTTTTCGCTAAGTTTTTTGAAAAACGCCACCCTCTTCCTCGAAGTGCTAGGGGCGAGGTGTTTTAGGGTGAACCCTTTGACGAGTTTGGGCTGCAACGAGCCCCTTAATGTTTTTTTGCTAAGTTTTTTGAAAAACGCCACCCTCTCCCTCGAAGCGCTAGGGGCGAGGTGTTTTAGGGCGAACCCTTTGACGGGTTAGGGCTGCAACGAGCCCCTTAGCATTTTTTCGTCATATTTTTTTGAAAAACGCCACCCTCTCGCTCGAAGTGCTAGGGGCGAGGTGTTTTAGGGTGAACCCTTTGACGGGTTTGGGCTGCAACGAGCCCCTTAGCATTTTTTCGCCAAGTTTTTTGAAAAACGCCACCCTCTCCCTCGAAGTGCTAGGGGCGAGATGTTTTAGGGCGAAGCCTTCGATGAGTTTGGGCTGCAACGAGCCCCTTAGCATTTTTTCACTAAGTTTTTTGAAAAAGGACACCCTCTCCCTCGAAGCGCTAGGGGCGAGGTGTTTTAGGGCGAACCCTTCGACAGGTTTGGGCTGCAACGAGCCCCTTTAGCATTTTTTCGCTAAGTTTTTTAAAAAATGCCACACTCTCCCTCGAAGCGCTAGGGGCGAGGTGTTTTAGGGCGAACCCTTCGACGAATTTGAGCTGCAACGAGCCCCTTAGCATTTTTTCGCCATGTTTTTTGAAAAACGCCACCCTCTCCCTCGAAGTGCTAGGAGCGAGGTGTTTTAGGATGAACCCTTCAACGGGTTTGGGCTGCAACGAGCACCTTAGCATTGTTTTTGCTAAGTTTTTTGAAAAACGCCACCCTCTTCCTCGAAGCGCTAGGGGCGAGGTGTTTTAGGACGAACCCTTCGACGGGTTAGGGCTGCAACGAGCCCCTTAGCATTTTTTTGCCATATTTTTTTGAAAAACACCACCCTCTCGCTCGAAGTGCTAGGAGCGAGGTGTTTTAGGGTGAACCCTTCGACGGGTTTGGGCTGCAACGAGCCCCTTAGCATTTTTTCGCTATGTTTTTTGAAAAATGCCACCCTCTCCCTCGAAGTGCTAGGGGTTTTTAGGGTGAACCCTTCGATGGGTTTGGGCTGCAACGAGCCCCTTAACATTTTTTTGCTAAGTTTTTTGAAAAACGCCACCCTCTCCCTCGAAGCGCTAGGGGCGAGGTGTTTTAGGGCGAACCCTTCGACGGGTTTGGGCTGCAACGAGCCCCTTAGCATTTTTTCGCCTAAGTTTTTTGAAAAACGCCACCCTCTCCCTCGAAGCGCTAGGGGCGAGGTGTTTTAGGGCGAACCCTTCGACGGGTTTGGGCTGCAATGAGCCCCTTAGCATTTTTTCGCTAAGTTTTTTGAAAAACGCCACCCTCTCCCTCGAAGTGCTAGGGGCGAGGTGTTTTAGGGCGAACCCTTCGACGAGTTTGGGCTGCAACGAGCCCCTTAGCATTTTTTCGCTATGTTTTTTGAAAAACGCCACCCTCTCCCTCGAAGCGCTAGGGGCGAGGTGTTTTAGGGCGAACCCTTCGACGAGTTTGGGCTGCAATGAGCCCCTTAATATTTTTTCGCTAAGTTTTTTGAAAAACGCCACCCTCTCCCTCGAAGTGCTAGGGGCGAGGTGTTTTAGGGTGAACCCTTCGACGGGTTTGGGCTGCAACGAGCCCTTTAGCATTTTTTCGCTAAGTTTTTTGAAAAAAGCCACCCTCTCCCTCGAAGCGCTAGGGGCAAGGTGTTTTAGGGCGAACCCTTCGACGGGTTTGGGCTGCAACGAGCCCCTTAATGTTTTTTCGCTAAGTTTTTTGAAAAGCGCCACCCTCTCCCTCGAAGCGCTAGGGGCGAGGTGTTTTAGGGCGAACCCTTCGACGAGTTTGGGCTGCAACGAGCCCCTTAATTTTTTTCGCTAAGTTTTTTGAAAAATGCCACCCTCTCCCTCGAAGCGCTAGGGGCGAGGTGTTTTAGGGCGAACCCTTCGACGGGTTTGGGCTGCAACGAGCCCCTTAGCATTTTTTCCCTATGTTTTTTGAAAAATGCCACCCTCTCCCTCGAAGCGCTAGGGGCGAGGTGTTTTAGGGCGAACCCTTCGACGGGTTTGGGCTGCAACGAGCCCTTTAGCATTTTTTCGCTAAGTTTTTTGAAAAACGCCACCCTCTCCCTCGAAGTGCTAGGGGCGAGGTGTTTTAGGGCGAACCCTTCGACGAGTTTGGGCTGCAACGAGCCCCTTAGCATTTTTTCGCTAAGTTTTTTGAAAAACGCCACCCTCTCCCTCGAAGCGCTAGGGGCGAGGTGTTTTAGGGCGAACCCTTCGACGGGTTTGGGCTGCAACGAGCCCCTTAGCATTTTTTCGCTAAGTTTTTTGAAAAACGCCACCCTCTCCCTCGAAGCGCTAGGGGCGAGGTGTTTTAGGGCGAACCCTTCGACGGTTTGGGCTGCAACGAGCCCCTTAGCATTTTTTTGCTAAGTTTTTTGAAAAACGCCACCCTCTCCCTCGAAGCGCTAGGGGCGGGATGTTTTAGGGCGAACCCTTCGACGGGTTTGGGCTGCAACGAGCCCCTTAGCATTTTTTCCCTATGTTTTTTGAAAAACGACACCCTCTCCCTCGAAGCGCTAGGGGCGAGGTGTTTTAGGGCGAACCCTTCGACGAGTTTGGGCTGCAATGAGCCCCTTAATATTTTTTTGCTAAGTTTTTTGAAAAACGACACCCTCTCCCTCGAAGTGCTAGGGGCGAGGTGTTTTAAGGTGAACCCAGCGATGGGTTTGGGCTGCAACGAGACATTTATCATTTTTTCGCTAAGTTTTTTGAAAAATGCCACCTCTCCCTCGAAGCGCTAGGGGCAAGGTGTTTTAGGGCGAACCCTTCGACGGGTTTGGGTTGCAACGAGCCCCTTAATGTTTTATCGCTAAGTTTTTTGAAAAACGCCACCCTCTCCCTCGAAGTGCTAGGGGCGAGATGTTTTAGGGCGAACCCTTGGACGAGTTTGGGCTGCAACGAGCCCCGTAGCATTTTTTCGCTAAGTTTTTTGAAAAAGGCCACCCTCTCCCTCGAAGCGCTAGGGGCAAGGTGTTTTAGGGCGAACCCTTCGACGGGTTTGGGTTGCAACGAGCCCCTTAATGTTTTACCGCTAAGTTTTTTGAAAAACGCCACCCTCTCCCTCGAAGAGCTAGGGGCGAGGTGTTTTAGGGCGAACCCTTCGACGGGTTTGGGCTGCAACGAGCCCCTTAGCATTTTTTCGCTATGTTTTTTGAAAAACGCCACCCTCTCCCTCGAAGAGCTAGGGGCGAGGTGTTTTAGGGCGAACCCTTCGACGGGTTTGGGCTGCAATGAGCCCTTAGCATTTGTTCGCTAAGTTTTTTGAAAAACGCCACCCTCTCCCTCGAAGTGCTAGGGGCGAGGTGTTTTAGGGCGAACCCTTCGACGAGTTTGGGCTGCAACGAGCCCCTTAGCATTTTTTCGCTAAGTTTTTTGAAAAACGCCACCCTCTCCCTCGAAGCGCTAGGGCGAGGTGTTTTAGGGCGAACCCTTCGACGGGTTTGGGCTGCAACGAGCCCCTTAATGTTTTTCGCTAAGTTTTTTGAAAAACGCCACCCTCTCCCTCGAAGCGCTAGGGGCGAGGTGTTTTAGGGCGAACCCTTCGACGAGTTTGGGATGCAACGAGCCCCTTAATTTTTTTTGCTAAGTTTTTTGAAAAATGCCACCCTCTCCCTCGAAGCGCTAGGGGCGGGATGTTTTAGGGCGAACCCTTCGACGGGTTTGGGCTGCAACGAGCCCCATAGCATTTTTTCCCTATGTTTTTTGAAAAACGTCACCCTCTCCCTCGAAGCGCTAGGGGCGAGGTGTTTTAGGGCGAACCCTTCGACGAGTTTGGGCTGCAATGAGCCCCTTAATATTTTTTTGCTAAGTTTTTTGAAAAACGACACCCTCTCCCTCGAAGTGCTAGGGGCGAGGTGTTTTAAGGTGAACCCAGCGATGGGTTTGGGCTGCAACGAGACATTTATCATTTTTTCGCTAAGTTTTTTGAAAAATGCCACCTCTCCCTCGAAGCGCTAGGGGCAAGGTGTTTTAGGGCGAACCCTTCGACGGGTTTGGGTTGCAACGAGCCCCTTAATGTTTTATCGCTAAGTTTTTTGAAAAACGCCACCCTCTCCCTCGAAGTGCTAGGGGCGAGATGTTTTAGGGCGAACCCTTGGACGAGTTTGGGCTGCAACGAGCCCCGTAGCATTTTTTCGCTAAGTTTTTTGAAAAAGGCCACCCTCTCCCTCGAAGCGCTAGGGGCAAGGTGTTTTAGGGCGAACCCTTCGACGGGTTTGGGCTGCAACGAGCCCCTTAATGTTTTACGCTAAGTTTTTTGAAAAACGCCACCCTCTCCCTCGAAGCGCTAGGGGCGAGGTGTTTTAGGGCGAACCCTTCGACGAGTTTGGGCTGCAACGAGCCCCTTAGCATTTTTTTGCTAAGTTTTTTGAAAAATGCCACCCTCTCCCTCGAAGCGCTAGGGGCGGGATGTTTTAGGGCGAACCCTTCGACGGGTTTGGGCTGCAACGAGCCCCATAGCATTTTTTCCCTATGTTTTTTGAAAAACGTCACCCTCTCCCTCGAAGCGCTAGGGGCGAGGTGTTTTAGGGCGAACCCTTCGACGAGTTTGGGCTGCAATGAGCCCCTTAATATTTTTTTGCTAAGTTTTTTGAAAAACGACACCCTCTCCCTCGAAGTGCTAGGGGCGAGGTGTTTTAAGGTGAACCCAGCGATGGGTTTGGGCTGCAACGAGACATTTATCATTTTTTCGCTAAGTTTTTTGAAAAATGCCACCTCTCCCTCGAAGCGCTAGGGGCAAGGTGTTTTAGGGCGAACCCTTCGACGGGTTTGGGTTGCAACGAGCCCCTTAATGTTTTATCGCTAAGTTTTTTGAAAAACGCCACCCTCTCCCTCGAAGCGCTAGGGGCGATGTGTTTTAGGGCGAACCCTTCGACGAGTTTGGGATGCAACGAGCCCCTTCATTTTTTTTTCGCTAAGTTTTTTGAAAAATGCCACCCTCTCCCTCGAAGTGCTAGGGGCAAGGTGTTTTAAGGTAAACCCTTCGACGGGTTCGGGCTATAACGAGCCCTTTAGCATTTTTTTGCTAAGTTTTTTGAAAAATGCCACCCTCTCCCTCGAAGCGCTAGGGGCGGGGTGTTTTAGGGCGAACCCTTCGACGGGTTTGGGCTGCAAGGAGCCCCTTAGCTTTTTTTCTCCATGTTTTTTGAAAAATGCCACCCTCTCCCTCGAAGTGCTAGGGGCGAGGTGTTTTAGGGTGAACCCTTCAACGGGTTTGGGCTGCAATGAGGACCTTAGCATTTTTTTGCTAAGTTTTTTGAAAAACGCCACCCTCTTTCTTGAAGCACTAGAGGCGAGGTGTTTTAGGGTGAACCCTTCGACGGGTTCGGGCTGTAATGAGCCCTTTAGCATTTTTTCGCCATGTTTTTTGAAAAATGCCACCCTCTACCTCGAAGTGCTAGGGGCGAGGTGTTTTAGGGTGAACCCTTTGACGGGTTTGGGCTGCAACGAGCTCCTTAGAATTTGTTCGCTAAGTTTTTTGCAAGACGCCACCCTCTCCCTCGAAGCACTATGGGCGAGGTGTTTTAGGGCAAACCCTTCGACGGGTTTGGGCTGCAAGGAGCCCCTTAGCATTTTTTTGCTAAGTTTTTTGAAAAATGCCACCCTCTCCGTCGAAACTCTAGGGGCGAGGTGTTTTAGGGCGAACCCTTCGACAGGTTTGGGCTGCAACGAGCCCCTTAGCACTTTTTTGCCATATTTTTTGAAAAATTCCACCCTCTCCCTCGAAGTGCTAGGGGCGAGGTGTTTTAGGGTGAACCCTTCGACGGGTTTGAGCTGCAACGAGCCGCTTAGCATTTTTCCGCTAAGTTTTTGGAAAAATGCCACCCTCTCTCTCGAAGCGCTAGGGGCGAGGTGTTTTAGGGCGAACCCTTCGACGGGTTAGGGCTGCAACGAGCCCCTTAGCATTTTTTTGTCATATTTTTTTGAAAAACAGCACCCTCTCGCTCGAAGTGCTTGGAGCGAGGTGTTTTAGGGTGAACCCTTCGACGGGTTTGGGCTGCAACGAGACCCTTAGCATTTTTTTCGCTAAGTTTTTTGAAAAACGCCACCCTCTCCCTCGAAGTGCTAGGGGCGAGGTGTTTTAGGGAAAACCCTTCGACGGGTTTGGGCTGCAATGAGGATCTTAGCATTTGTTCACTAAGTTTTTTGAAAAATGCCACCCTGTCCCTCGAAGTGCTAGGGGCGAGATGTTTTAGGGCGAACCCTTCGACGAGATTGGGCTGCAACGAGCCCCTTAACATTTTTTCGCTAAGTTTTTTGAAAAACGCCACCCTCTCCCTCGAAGCGCTAAGGGCGAGGTGTTTTAGGGTGAACCCTTCGACGAGTTTGGGCTGCAACGAGCCCCTTAATATTTTTTCGGTAAGGTTTTTGAAAAACGCCACCCTCTCCCTCGAAGTGCTAGGGGCAAGGTGTTTTAAGGTGAACCCTTCGATGGGTTTGGGCTGCAACGAGCCCTTGAGCATTTTTTCGCTAAGTTTTTTGAAAAATGCCACTCTCTCCCTCGAAGCACTATGGGCGAGGTGTTTTAGGGCAAACCCTTCGACGGGTTTGGGCTGCAACGAGCCCCTTAGCATTTTTTTTGCCATGTTTTTTGAAAAACGCCACCCCCTCCCTCGAAGTGCTAGGGGCGAGGTGTTTTAGGGTGAACCCTTTGACGGGTTTGGGCTGCAACGAGCCCCTTAGCATTTTTTCCCTATGTTTTTTGAAAAACGCCACCCTCTCCCTCGAAGCGCTATGGGCGAGGTGTTTTAGGGCGAACCCTTCGACGAGTTTGGGCTGCAACGATCCCCTTAGCATTTGTTCGCTAAGTTTTTTGAAAAATGACACCCTCTCCCTCGAAGTGCTAGGGGCGACACTAGGTGTAGAGTGCACGATCTTTCGGCGAGTGGAGATAACTTCGATTTGGTGGATGTCGACCCTCACGATCTGACTACGATGAGCAAGACGAAAGGCCATCCTCTCCCTCGAAGTGCTAGGGGCGAGGTGTTTTAGGGTGAACGCTTCGACGAGTTTGGGCTGCAACGAGCCCATTAATGTTTTTTCGCTATGTTTTTTGAAAAACGCCACCCTCTCCCTTGAAGCGCTAGGGGCGAGGTGTTTTAGGGCAAACCCTTCAACGTGTTAGGGCTGCAATGAGCCCCTTAGCATTTTTTCGCCATATTTTTTTAAAAAACGCCACCCTCTCGCTCGAAGTGCTAGGGGCGAGGTGTTTTAGGGTGAACCCTTCGACGGGTTTGGGCTACAACATGCCCCTTAGCATTTTTTTCGCTAAGTTTTTTGAAAAATGCCACCCTGTCCCTCGAAGTGCTAGGGGCGAGGTGTTTTAGGGCGTTCCCTTCGACAAGTTTGGGCTGCAACGTGCCCCTTAACATTTTTTTGCTAAGTTTTTAGAAATACGCCACCCTCTCCATTGAAGTGGTAGGGGCGAGGTGTTTTAGGGTGAACCCTTCGACGGGTTAGGGCTGCAACGAGCCCCTTAGCACTTTTTCGCCATATTTTTTGAAAAACGCCACCCTCTTCCTCGAAGTGCTAGGGGCGAGGTGTTTTAGGTCGAACCCTTCGACGGTTTGGGCTGCAACGAGCCCCTTAGCATTTTTTCGCTAAGTTTTTTGAAAAACGCCACCCTCTCCCTCGAAAGCGCTAGGGCGAGGTGTTTTAGGGTGAACCCTTCGACGGGTTTGGGCTGCAACGAGCCCTTAGCACTTTTTTCGCCATAGTTTTTTGAAAAAACGCCACCCTCTCCCTCGAAGTGCTAGGGGCGAGGTGTTTTAGGTCGAACCCTTCGACGGGTTTGGCTGCAATGAGCCCCTTAGCATTTTTTTCGCTAAGTTTTTGAAAAACGCCACCCTCTCCCTCGAAGCGCTAGGGGCGAGGTGTTTTAGGGCGAACCCTTCGACGGGTTAGGGCTGCAACGAGCCCCTTAGCATTTTTTCGCCATATTTTTTTGAAAAACGCCACCCTCTCGCTCGAAGTGCTAGGGGCGAGGTGTTTTAGGGTGAACCCTTCGACGAGTTTGGGCTGCAACGAGCCCATTAATGTTTTTTCGCTATGTTTTTTGAAAAACGCCACCCTCTCCCTTGAAGCGCTAGGGGCGAGGTGTTTTAGGGCAAACCCTTCAACGTGTTAGGGCTGCAATGAGCCCCTTAGCATTTTTTCGCCATATTTTTTTAAAAAACGCCACCCTCTCGCTCGAAGTGCTAGGGGCGAGGTGTTTTAGGGTGAACCCTTCGACGGGTTTGGGCTACAACATGCCCCTTAGCATTTTTTTCGCTAAGTTTTTTGAAAAATGCCACCCTGTCCCTCGAAGTGCTAGGGGCGAGGTGTTTTAGGGCGTTCCCTTCGACAAGTTTGGGCTGCAACGTGCCCCTTAACATTTTTTTGCTAAGTTTTTAGAAATACGCCACCCTCTCCATTGAAGTGGTAGGGGCGAGGTGTTTTAGGGTGAACCCTTCGACGGGTTAGGGCTGCAACGAGCCCCTTAGCACTTTTTCGCCATATTTTTTGAAAAACGCCACCCTCTTCCTCGAAGTGCTAGGGGCGAGGTGTTTTAGGGCGTACCCTTCGACGGGTTTGGGCTGCAACGAGCCCCTTAGCATTTTTTCGCTAAGTTTTTTGAAAAATGCCACCCTCTCCCTCGAAGCGCTAGGGGCGAGGTGTTTTAGGGCGAACCCTTCGACGGGTTTGGGCTGCAATGAGGACCTTACCATTTGTTCACTAAGTTTTTTGAAAAACGCCACCCTCTCCCTCGAAGTGCTAGGAGCGAGATGTTTTAGGGCGTACCCTTCGACGAGTTTGGGCTGCAATGAGCCCCTTAGCATTTTTTCGCTAAGTTTTTTTAAAAAGGACACCCTCTCCCTCGAAGTGCTAGGGGCGATGTGTTTTAGGGCGAACCCTTCGACGGGTTTGGGCTGCAATGAGGACCTTACCATTTGTTCACTAGGTTTTTTGAAAAATGCCACCCTCTCCCTCGAAGTGCTAGGGGCGAGGTGTTTTAAGGTGAACCCAGCGACTGGTTTGGGCTGCAACGAGACCTTTAGAATTTTTTCGCTAAGTTTTTTGAAAAATGCCACCCTCTCGCTCGAAGCGCTAGGGGCGAGGTGTTTTAGGGTGAACCCTTCGACGGGTTAGGGCTGCAACGAGCCCCTTAGCACTTTTTCGCCATATTTTTTGAAAAATGCCACCATCTCCCTCGAAGCACTAGGGACGAAGTGTTTTAGGGCAAACCCTTCGACGGGTTTGGGCTGCAATGAGGACCTTAGCATTTTTTCGCTAAGTTTTTCGAAAAAGGCCACCCTCTCCCTCGAAGCGCTAGGGGCGAGGTGTTTTAGGGCGAACCCTTCGACGGGTTTGGGCTGCAACTAGCCCCTTAGCATTTGTTCGCTAAGTTTTTTGAAAAACGCCACCCTCTCCCTCGAAGTGCTTGGAGCGAGGTGTTTTAGGGCGAACCCTTCGACGGGTTGTTGACGGCTGTTAAGTACCATTTTCAACCATGAACTATACTCAAATAAAGGAGAATTTGGCATTTCATACACGCATGCTTTATCACAATAATATAGTTCCACTTGTACTTGGAGAACTTTGTGCATGCAGGAGGAAATGTGATGGAAACACCTCAAAAGGCAAGAAAACACACTTTCGACCAATCAGAGAGCGCCACATAGACGTCACACGGATTGAAGGGCCCATTTGCAGCATTTAACCGACGTAACTCCCTGTAATACCGCGCAAACCGACGTCAGGGCCCACAGGACAGCCACCTGGAGAAAGCACAGGCCAGGAGGGGCCACCCCCAGGTCGGCCGACCTGGTCAGGTCGGCCGACCCAGCCGGGCGCCCTCTCCGCCTGGGCTTCCACGTGTTGGCTCCTCCGCGACTCCTGATGACGGTTTGAGATGCCTTCCGTGGCGGTTACGCTCCCTTGCCGACCTATTGAGGCTATAAATAGGAGGGTGTGCCTTCACACTCAACACACACCACAAGAAGCATTTCTCTCTTGCTAGTAGTAGTTCTTGGAGTTTTAGTGGAGTTAGGCTGAGTCTAGAGCTCTCTAGTCCCAAGTCTTCACTTGGAATTGGTATGGCTCTTGTATCTTTTCCCTTTTGTAAGACTTTGCTCTTATCAATATATATATCTTTTCTATATAGTTGTGCTTGGGTCATGAGTTTCTTGTTTGATATTGTGATCCATATATGTGATAGTATAGTCTACTTGTGTGATAGTAGTTTATATTTATTATACTACTATTGTCATGCTAGTTATATACCGTCACTATAGTCTAGTTTATATGTTATAGTCTCTATGCTTAGTTTTAGCTGATAAAGTATAGCATGGGTTTGGTGATCGTATTCATACGGTAGCTCTGCCTCGTTAATAGTAATCGCGGAGGGGCAGAGTGCTCTTTGGTCATGCAAGTATGGTACTTGGGTGACTGATTTGCATCAATTATTCGTTAGTCTACTGGTTCGTTGAGGTAGGCGGCAGGTGGTGACAGCCCTGTCCGTCCTTTGAAATCCTCCCCGCTAGGCTAGTGCGTAGGCTCTTGGCGGAAGTCGCCTGTGGATGCAGGGGTAAGTCCGTGCCTGAAGTGCTATACTATTGACTGCTAAACCTGAGTGTGGGTCTGTATGTATTCTACTTAGGCTATGCAACTGTATAGGAATGTATAGTAGGAGTAGCTTAGCCTAGTCTTTCCTCCACTAGACTTTATTTATTTAGTAGGAATCTTCTGTGTGTGTCACACTACCCGGTTATTATCATGTACCCGCCTGTCTTGGTTAGATATCCTTGCTAATTGTTAACATGATCTTATATGTTAGTAACGCTTCTTGATCATAACCTTCCTTTGGGATAAACAAATACGATACCCTGAATACTTCCGGGTGAAATGCTACAGCGGTATTCTCCGTGCGCTTGCGGATTTTACCTACTTGACTCTGGGACATATTAGTGAACCGTTTCTAGCCCCGTGCCGGGAATGATTTATTAATATGGCTTAGCAAAAGTCAACAAGCATTTCTGGCGCCGTTGCCGGGGAAGGCGTATGATCTAAGAAAAATTACTAATGTATAGAGTAGTGTTGCAATTATTAAGGCTATCTCCTAGGCAGGCTAACCTTGCTTTGTTTTCTGCATTTTGTATGAAAACAGGGTAGTGTATGACTGGTTTCGACTTGCCGACAAACTTCACTGAAGATCCTGAGTCACTCCTGAGAAGGGCACGAGCTAGGCTCACCCCTCCTCGTAAGGAGACTCGGCCAATCGAACCTGTCATTCCCGCACCATCAAGCTCTGAGCAAATGGCCGACAAGACCCTCCGCGAGTTCTCCGCTCCCTCCGCTGCCAACATCCCTACAGGACCAACTGGCAATGTGGGAGATGCGAACTTCGAGATCAAGACCGGTCTCATCACCATGGTGCAGGCTAGCCCATTCTGTGGGAAAGCCAATGAGGACGCTAGTGCTCATCTCCAGCAATTCCTGGAGATTTGCAACACGTTCAAAATGAAGGACGTCACCCCCGACGCTGTTCGCCTTCGACTGTTCCCGTTCTCTCTCCTTGGGAGAGCGAGACAGTGGTTCTACACAAACCCCGAAGCTGTGAACACTTGGGAGAAGTGTTCAGCTGCGTTCCTTGCAAAGTTCTTCCCGCTGGGCAAGACCAATGCCCTCCGCGGAAGGATCTCAAGCTTCCAGCAGGAGTCGAAGGAGTCGATTCCTGAGGCATGGGAGAGGCTCCAGGAGTACATCCTGGCATGTCCCCACCACGGGATGGATGATTGGCTGATCATCCAGAACTTCTACAACGGGCTTACTCCGTCGGCCCGCGACCACCTCGACGCTGCTGCTGGTGGAGCCTTCTTCTCGCTCACTGTAAGCAAGGCAAAAGCTTTGATCGAGAAGATGGTGTCCAACCAAGGTTGGAATGAAGAGCGCCTCCAACCTCGCCAGCGAGGCATGCACTCCGTCAAGGAGGTTGACATGCTCGCCGCCAAGATTGACCTTCTCATGAAGAAGATGGACGACCAAGCCAATGGAGAAGTGAAAGCCCTAGATGCTCGGATGACTTGCGAGGTCTGTGGCAACACGGGACACTCGGGCAATGACTGCCCTGAGACCCGTGAGGACGCAATGTTCATGGGCAACAACAACAACAACGGCTACCGTCCACAAGGAGGTCAAAGTTGGGGTCCACCACGTCCCAACTACCAAGGAGGTAACTCTGGCAACTTCTCTGGTTTTAATTCCAGTTATAATCAGCCCTCCTTGAAAGATCTTGTGCTTGGTCAAGCTAAGGTTAATGATAACATCAGTAAAAAGCTTGCCACCACTGATAAGACTCTTGAGAGCATCCACACTAAAATAGAGGGTGTCTCCTCTGCTCTCAAGAATCAGCTGAGCTTTAATAAAATGATAGAAACCCAATTAGCTCAGTTAGCTGCTGCTGTTCCTACTGCTGAGTCGGGGAAAATCCCGGGGCAACCCGAGATCCCCTTAGAAAATGTTAATGCGGTTACCACGAGAGGAGGTAAGTCCACTCGGGATCCGCCATACCCTAACCATGCAGGAAAGGACACATCAGCTGAGAAGCCGGCAGAAGAAGAAGAACTGCCGCCCAGGAAAACGGCCCCACATGAGTTCTATGACACGAGCCTCATGCCGTTTCCTGAAAGAAGAAGGAAGCCAACCGTGGACGAGCAGTTCACACGCTTCGTTGAGGTGATCCAGAAGCTGCACATCAACGTGCCCTTGCTGGATGCGATACAAGTACCCACGTACGCTCGTTACCTCAAGGATCTTATCAGCAACAAGCGCCCACTACCGACCACACAAATTGTCAAGCTGACGGAAGAGTGTAGCGCTGCTATACTCAACCGGCTTCCCGAGAAGAAGAAAGATCCGGGGTGTCCCACGATCACCTGCTCGATCGGGACACAGAACTTCGACCATGCCTTATGTGATCTTGGGGCAAGTGTGAGCGTCATGCCGAAGGATGTCTTCGACAAGCTCAACTACACCACACTATCCCCCACGCCGATGCAGCTGCAGCTGGCCGATTCAACGGTCCGCTATCCGGCGAGGATCGCCGAAGATATTCCGGTGAAAATCCGGGATTGCTTCATCCCCGTCGACTTCGTAGTGCTTGACATGGACGTCGGGAAGAGCACACCGCTCATCCTGGGACGCCCATTTCTCAGCACTGCGGATGCTCGCATCGATGTAGGAGCCGGAGAAATCCGCTTCCACATCAATGGCAAGGAGGACAAGTTTGACTTTCGGCCACGGAAAGAATAGTGCAACATGATCCGTATCAAGTACGGGCCGAACCCAAGCAACATCAAGGAAGTGGAGGTCACTCCGCCAAAGAA
Source organism: Eleusine indica (assembly GCA_030378355.1). Taxonomy (NCBI): domain Eukaryota; kingdom Viridiplantae; phylum Streptophyta; class Magnoliopsida; order Poales; family Poaceae; genus Eleusine; species Eleusine indica. The sequence goes on from CM059497.1 coordinate 31,262,973, forward strand.
GGACAGCCTCATCACATTCATGAAGAACTTCCTTGAGAAGGAAAAGGCTGCACAGCAACAACTGATGAAGGCAAGGAGGCAAAGGTCACACATTAAGCAACAGCCTCCGAAGTCCACAAGGCAGCAACCTCCGAGGTCTGCAAAGAAACAGGCTGTGAAGCCTGCAAAAGCGCAGCCTCCGAAGTCCGAGAAGCCACCGACCGCAACAAAGACCAAGAAGATGTGGCGAACGAAACAAGAAGCATCATCCATGTCTTCATCTCCGGGACCGGACAACGCTTCATCGAGCTGAACGCCGGAGAAAAGTCCCGCTCGTCGGACTTTAAAAGGTGAGTCCTCGCCGGGAGGTTAAACCGGTAGTTATCCATATTTGCTCTTTTAATTGCATATTTGCTTTCCACCACATTTTGATTTTTTCCGACCACTGCATTTCTGCATTTTTGAATTTTTCCAGCCACCTTGGAATTTTTCAAAACTCATTTGCATTTTTGAAAATTTAGAAAATAGGTTTTTGGGCTTTCCATTTTGAAAAGATTTTTTGTCGAGCTTTTTGAGCAACAAGGCAGCAGGGGACAAATCCCCTAGCCGTTGGGGAACACATAGGAAAAAGGGGGCTGCCAGGAGGCCCACCTGCCAGGTCGGCCGACCTGGTGGGGTCGGCCGACCCCCTGGCCCCACCTTTTCCTGTGCTCCTTTCTCCCAACGACTATATGGCCGTTGCTCTGTCTCTTTCTAACGGCCATCTTGCTTCCTTGGCTATAAAAACCGCCCAGGAGGGGGAGCTTCACCATTCCAAGCTCATCTTTCACTCCCCTCCTTTGCTCACTTGTTGCTCTCCCAAAATTTCGTGTTCTTCAACTTTACTACAGCCCCAAAAACCCAAAAAAATATTTCCCCTCTGTTTTAGTGCATTTGCAAGTTGTTGTGAGAAGAAAACCAATTTCGGAGAAGCTCGGGTTTGTCGTTTTCACTAACGCTCACCCGAACACTTGTTCGATCTTGTTTTTGTTCTTGTCTTGTGTTTGTTCTTGTGTGCAGCCATGTTCAACCAAATGAAGCAAGTCGCCGGAATCAAGCGGAGAAAAAGCACTCGTGCAAGCACGAGTCAAGCATCCTCCGTCGAGCTCACACCAAGTCCGGGGCATGGTGACCCCGAAGCTGAAATTCCGGAGGAAAGGCCGGCCTTGCTCATCACCGAGGAGCATCTCGACATCAAGGACGACCGCGAGGGCCAAGCCATCGCGCTCATGAGAGAACGGCCATTCGCCCACACCCGACGCTTCTATCCAGACTTCCTCGAGAAAATAGGTATGAGAGAAGAATTTGCCTCTATTTTTCGCACTATGGGTTGGCTAAATTTCGTAGAAGTAGATGAGCCGGGTTCTCGTTTGCTTACTATGCAGTTTTTATGCACCCTTAGAAAGTATGATGAAGGCATTTCTTTTCACTTGTTTGGGCAAGAGCGCTTGGTCACATGGGGTGCTCTTCATGCTATGCTAGGTCTAAATCCTAAATGTAGGCTAGACTTAGATAAAGCGCTAAAGGGGTTCCATAAAGAAAGTTTTTGGAAAAAGATTTCCGGAAACGAGTGGGGTCCCAAGCCTAGAACAAGTGCCATCCATAATCCTACACTTAGATTTATGCATGTGTGGTTGGCTATGACCTTGTTTCCTCGAGGTGACATTAGGGTTGTCCGGCAAGATGAATTGAAAATACTTTATGCCATGGTTAAGAAAATTAGGGTGTCACCCGCGGAATGCATGATTGATCAATGGTTAGACAATATAAAGTTGACAGGACCAATTGAGTGCACCTCTTTAGTTACTCGCATTGTGCAGAAGTGTGGTCTGCTTGAGAATGTTCATGTTGAATATTTGACGGTAGATAGAGAATTTCTAGGCGAGGACTATTTTGTGCAAGGACATACTTTGAAACATGGTCCAAATAATACCTTGATCTATCACTTTCCCGGGTATACAAATGAATTCCCGTTACCTAACCCGGGTCTTCGTTTGTATCACTGTCGGGCACTAACCCTCCCACTTGAGCCAGTGGGAGAAGTTCGCAGGCATAGTGTTTCAGGGCGACCGACACGTTCCCGTAGGCATATGGAGCCTACACCGGAGTTTCTAACTCCGACCGGAGATCCGGTATGGGAGCAGCCCCCGCCACAGGACGAGGCGGGTGCATCAACATGGCAGGCCGGAGCATGGGAATCTCAGTACAGTTACCCCATGCAGACGTCATCAAGTTCAAGCGGACCGCCATCCTTTGCCACTCGGTCATTCTCATCCCGTGGGTTCCGTGAACTCAACTATGGGATGGCCGAGTTGACAAGGAGGGTGAACGACATTGATTTGCGCACCGAGAGCATGCAACAAACTCTCACGCAACATATCACCGACACCCAGCAATGGCAGAATTTCAGCGACAACCAATTCCGCCAGCTGAACACGATGATGGCTCAGAATCAGAGCAATTGGGATGCCTTCTTCCGCTCCCAAGGCTACGACCCGAACCAGCAGATATGAGCAAGAACAAGCTTGGGGGAGGACCTCCCTTCTCACGGTAACTTGTATCTTTCCCCTTCCCTTTATTTCTTGCATTTGCTAAATCTGAAAATCTATAAAAATTTGCAAAACATAAAAAGAACAAAAATATTTCCCTTTTTCATGCGCGGTATGAATGTGTATAATTTTCCTATGTTGAGATGATGAATAGTTGCTCTGTCCTTTATTCCTCTCTAGTGCTAGTTTACAACTTAGTACTCTCTCAAGAGTTAGGTTTGTTGGTAAATCTTGCCTTGAACTTGAATCTTGTGGGTAGCATACGCATTCTCTAGTTCTAAGTTGTTGAGAGGTATGATATGATAGATAGGGCTGCTATGATCTTGCTCAACGTAAAGCTTGAATTCCGGAGTTTTATTTTTCAAAATGACAAATTGATAAGTTCCTCAATGATGAAATTCCCACCACAGCCATATGTAGTGTTTACATTTGAAAACCTTTACACATATGCTGCTTGTTTCACATTGAGCTTAGTCAAAATTGTTGTGACCCTAGTAGAACTCTTTTCATGCTTTCTTGATCAAGATCATGTACACACATCCACCGCCATGAGCTATCCTTCTAAATCAAGAAGATAGCATCCACCATATCCACCATATCCACCGTGAGCTATTCTTCTACACCGGAAGAAAGCCACTATCCATCCATCCATCCAAAGAAACACTCCATATATCCATTGCAAATTTCCTCTCTCAAAGTATTCATTGCAAACTAGGACTATGGCTATGCAAAAAAAAAAAAAAAAAAAAAAAAGAGAAAAAAAAATGCTCAAAAAAGAGAGCAAGCAAAAGATAGCCATAGCCTAGAAACTCCAAAAGAGAGAAGGAAAATTCAAAAAGGAGTTATTTCTTCCCATCCACCATTCCTCCGTTCTCCCACACACTTGCACATCTTGATGAAGATTGTTTGAATTGATGTTTTTCTTGGATCCGGTCTTTTGACATAGCAATATTATGTGAACATGAGTGCCTCATATATCCCTACCTTGAGCTCCACATAAAGCCTTATTTAGAAGTAGGTGATTATAGGCAACACTTTGCCTTGGTGAGGAATCATACACATATTGAGTGATCCGAGAGAATCATTTGAGGAACTTGGTTTTTATTTTCAAAATCTTTTGAAAACCTCCGGAATAACATAGCGGAATCTAGAGCAAGTGATTGGTGCCCTGCAATTGTTCTATCTCTCAACCGCCCAAGACAATGAGGTGTAAAAGCCCCATGGATCGAGGTAAATGGGTAAGTTATGTGCCAACATATTTAATTCTAGGAAGAGTACTTTGTTGTGCGCATAGTATTATTGAGGAGTAGGACATTGTAGCAACTCCTGATCAACAACTTAAGTTTATCTTTGCTTCGGGACGAGCAAAGGGTAAGCTTGGGGGAGTTTGTTGACGGCTGTTAAGTACCATTTTCAACCATCAACTATACTCAAATAAAGGAGAATTTGGCATTTCATACACGCATGCTTTATCACAATAATATAGTTCCACTTGTACTTGGAGAACTTTGTGCATGCAGGAGGAAATGTGAAGGAAACACCTCAAAAGGCAAGAAAACACACTTTCGACCAATCAGAGAGCGCCACATAGACGTCACACGGATTGAAGGGCCCATTTGCAGCACTTAACCGACGTAACTCCCTGTAATACCGCGCAAACCGACGTCAGGGCCCACAGGACAGCCACCTGGAGAAAGCACAGGCCAGGAGGGGCCACCCCCAGGTCGGCCGACCTGGTCAGGTCGGCCGACCCAGCCGGGCACCCTCTCCGCCTGGGCTTCCACGTGTTGGCTCCTCCGCGACTCCTGATGACGGTTTGAGATGCCTTCCGTGGCGGTTACGCTCCCTTGCCGACCTATTGAGGCTATAAATAGGAGGGTGTGCCTTCACACTCAACACACACCACAAGAAGCATTTCTCTCTTGCTAGTAGTAGTTCTTGGAGTTTTAGTGGAGTTAGGCTGAGTCTAGAGCTCTCTAGTCCCAAGTCTTCACTTGGAATTGGTATGGCTCTTGTATCTTTTCCCTTTTGTAAGACTTTGCTCTTATCAATATATATATCTTTTCTATATAGTTGTGCTTGGGTCATGAGTTTCTTGTTTGATATTGTGATCCATATATGTGATAGTATAGTCTACTTGTGTGATAGTAGTTTATATTTATTATACTACTATTGTCATGCTAGTTATATACCGTCACTATAGTCTAGTTTATATGTTATAGTCTCTATGCTTAGTTTTAGCTGATAAAGTATAGCATGGGTTTGGTGATCGTATTCATACGGTAGCTCTGCCTCGTTAATAGTAATCGCGGAGGGGCAGAGTGCTCTTTGGTCATGCAAGTATGGTACTTGGGTGACTGATTTGCATCAATTATTCGTTAGTCTACTAGTTCGTTGAGGTAGGCGGCAGGTGGTGACAGCCCTGTCCGTCCTTTGAAATCCTCCCCGCTAGGCTAGTGCGTAGGCTCTTGGTGGAAGTCGCCTGTGGATGCAGGGGTAAGTCCGTGCCTGAAGTGCTATACTATTGACTGCTAAACCTGAGTGTGGGTCTGTATGTATTCTACTTAGGCTATGCAACTGTATAGGAATGTATAGTAGGAGTAGCTTAGCCTAGTCTTTCCTCCACTAGACTTTATTTATTTAGTAGGAATCTTCTGTGTGTGTCACACTACCCGGTTATTATCATGTACCCGCCTGTCTTGGTTAGATATCCTTGCTAATTGTTAACATGATCTTATATGTTAGTAACGCTTCTTGATCATAACCTTCCTTTGGGATAAACAAATACGATACCCTGAATACTTCCGGGTGAAATGCTACAGCGGTATTCTCCGTGCGCTTGCGGATTTTACCTACTTGACTCTGGGACATATTAGTGAACCGTTTCTAGCCCCGTGCCGGGAATGATTTATTAATATGGCTTAGCAAAAGTCAACACGGGTTTGGGCTGCAATGAGGACCTTAGCATTTGTTCACCATGTTTTTTGAAAAACGCCACCCTGTCCTTCGAAGCGCTATGGGCGAGGTGTTCTAGGGTGAACCCTTCGACGGGTTTTGGGCTGCAACGAGCCCCTTAGCACTTTTTCACCATATTTTTTGAAAAACGCCACCCTCTTCCTCGAAGTGCTAGGGGCGAGGTGTTTTAGGGTGAACCCTTCGACGGGTTTGAGCTGCAACGAGCCCCTTAGCATTTTTTCGCTAAGTTTTTTGAAAAATGCCACCCTCTCCCTCGAAGCGCTAGGGGCGAGGTGTTTTAGGGCGAACCCTTCGACGGGTTTGGGCTGCAATGAAGACCTTACCATTTGTTCACTAAGTTTTTTGAAAAACGCCACCCTCTCCCTCGAAGTGCTAGGAGCGAGATGTTTTAGGGCGTACCCTTCGACGAGTTTGGGCTGCAACGAGCCCCTTAGCATTTTTTCGCTAAGTTTTTTTAAAAAGGCCACCCTCTCCCTCGAAGTGCTAGGGGCGAGGTGTTTTAGGGCGAACCCTTCGACGGGTTTGGGCTGCAATGAGGACCTTAGCATTTGTTCACTAGGTTTTTTGAAAAATGCCACCCTCTCCCTCGAAGTGCTAGGGGCGACGTGTTTTAAGGTGAACCCAGCAACTGGTTTGGGCTGCAACGAGACCTTTAGAATTTTTTCGCTAAGTTTTTTGAAAAATGCCACCCTCTCGCTCGAAGCGCTAGGGGCGAGGTGTTTTAGGGTGAACCCTTCGACGGGTTAGGGCTGCAACGAGCCCCTTAGCACTTTTTCACCATATTTTTTGAAAAATGCCACCATCTCTCTCGAAGCACTAGGGACGAAGTGTTTTAGCGCAAACCCTTCGACGGGTTTGGGCTGCAATGAGGACCTTAGCATTTTTTCGCTAAGTTTTTTGAAAAAGGCCACCCTCTCCCTCGAAGCGCTAGGGGCGAGGTGTTTTAGGGCGAACCCTTCGACGGGTTTGGGCTGCAACTAGCCCCTTAGCATTTGTTCGCTAAGTTTTTTGAAAAACGCCACCCTCTCCCTCGAAGTGCTTGGAGCGAGGTGTTTTAGGGCGAACCCTTCGACGGGTTTGGGCTGCAATGAGGACCTTAGCATTTGTTCACCATGTTTTTTGAAAAACGCCACCCTGTCCTTCGAAGCGCTATGGGCGAGGTGTTCTAGGGTGAACCCTTCGACGGGTTTTGGGATGCAATGAGCCCCTTAGCACTTTTTTGCCATATTTTTTTAAAAACGCCACCCTCTCCCTCGAAGTCCTTGGGGCGAGGGGTTTTAGGGTGAACCCTTCGACGGGTTTGGGCTGCAACGAGCCCCTTAGTATTTTTTTCGCTAACCTTTTTGAAAAAAGCCATCCTCTCCCTCGAAGCGCTAGGGGCGAGGTGTTTTAGGGCGAACGCTTCGACGGGTTTGGGCTGCAACGAGCCCCTTAGCATTTTTTCGCTATGTTTTTTGAAAAACACCACCCTCTCCCTCGAAGTACTAGGGGCGAGTTGTTTTAGGGGAACCCTTCGACGGGTTTGGGCTGCAATGAGCCCCTTAGTGTTTTTTTGTAAGTTTTTTGAAAATGCTACCCTCTCCCTCGAAATGCTAGGGACGAGATGTTTTAGGGCGAACCCTTCGATGGGTTTATGCTGCAAGAAGCTCCTTAGAATTTTTTCGCTAAGTTTTTTGAAAAACGCCACCCTCTCCCTCGAAGCACTATGGGCGAGGTGTTTTAGGCCGAACCCTTCGACGGGTTTGGGCTGCAATGAGACCCTTAGCATTTTTTTGCTAAGTTTTTTGAAAAAGGCCACCCTCTCCGTCGAAACGCTAGGGGTGAGGTGTTTTAGGGCGAATCCTTCGACAGGTTTGGGCTGCAACGAGCCCCTTAGCACTTTTTCGCCATATTTTTTGAAAAACGCCACCCTCTCCCTCGAAGTGCTAGGGGCGAGGTGTTTTAGGGTGAACCTTTTGACAAGTTTGGGTTGCAACGAGCCCCTTAGTATTTATTCGCTAACTTTTTTGAAAAATGCCATCCTCTCCCTCGAAGTGCTAGGGGCGAGGTGTTTTAGGGCGAACCCTTCGACGGGTTTGGGCTGCAATGAGCCCCTTAGCATTTTTTCGCTAAGTTTTTTGAAAAACGCCACCCTCTCCCTCGAAGTGCTAGGGGCGAGATGTTTTAGGGCGAAACCTTTGACGAGTTTGGGCTGCAACAAGCCCCTTAGCAGTTTTTCGCTAAGTTTTTTGAAAAACGCCACCATCTCCCTCGAAGCGCTATGAGTGAGGTGTTTTAGGGCGAACCCTTCGATGAGTTTGGGCTGCAACGAGCCCTTTAATATTTTTCCGCTAAGTTTTTCAAAAAACGCCACCCTTTCCCTCGAAGTGCTAGGGGCGAGGTGTTTTAAGGTGAGCCCTTCGACAGGTTTGGGCTGCAATGAGCCCTTTAGCATTTTTTCGCTAAGTTTTTTGATAAATGCCACCCTCTCCCTCGAAGCGCTAGGGGCGAGGTGTTTTAGGGCGAACCCTTCGACGGGTTTGGGCTGCAACGAGCCCCTTAGCATTTTTTCGTCGTGTTTTTTGAAAAATGCCACCCTCTCCCTCGAAGTGCTAGGGGCGAGGTGTTTTAGGGTGAACCCTTTGACGGGTTTGGGCTGCAATGAGCCCCTTCGAATTTTTTTGCTAAGTTTTTTGAAAAATGCCACCCTCTCCCTCGAAGCACTATGGGCGAGGTGTTTTGGGGCGAACCCATCGACGGATTTGGGCTGCAATGAGCCCCTTAGCATTTTTTTGCTAAGTTTTTTGAAAAACGCCACCCTCTCCCAAGAAGTGCTAGGGGCGAGGTGTTTTAAGGTGATCCCTTCGACGGGTTTGGGCTGCAATGAGCCCCTTCGAATTTTTTCGCTAAGTTTTTTGAAAAATGCCACCCTCTCCCTCGAAGCGCTAGGGGTGAGGTGTTTTAGGGCGAACCCTTCGACAGGTTTGGGCTGCAATGAGCCCCTTAGTGTTTTTTTGTAAGTTTTTTGAAAATGCCACCCTCTCGCTCGAAGTGCTAGGGACGAGATGTTTTAGGGCGAACTCTTCGACGGGTTTGCGCTGCAAGAAGCTCCTTAGCATTTTTTTCGCTAAGTTTTTTGAAAAAACGCCACCCTCTTCTTCGAAGTGCTAGGGGCGAGGTGTTTTAAGGTGAACCCTTCGACGGTGTCGCAACCCTATACCAAAGTATGGAGTGTGCCGTACAGGATCATCTCGGGAGATGGTTAACGAAGTAACCATACATAGAGTTCACACAGGACATCCATCATTTACAGAGATACATCATTAAGTGTATAATATTACAAGTTCAAGAGTCATAGCGGAAGCAAATTTACTTACATTATCATACATATGTTCTTGGTTCATATTACATAAATATGCGGAGGCGGAAGATACGGCAAGCACTCCGCAGAACCTAAGTAAGCCATGCCAGCCCTAGGGCAGTGTCTCACTCGTCTTGATTAGGGGAGCCGGGGACCCATTCAATGGTCCAGTTCTGGGGCTCCTCACCTTCCCACACAATTTTGTTACAACAATCACAATAAGTCGCTTGATGCAAACCTGAAAACCACATAATCGCAAAGCCTGAGTATCTAGCATACTCCGCAAGACTTACCCGTCCAAAGGGTTTACTAAAACCGACTCCTAGTATGCAGGGGGCCGACCAGATTTATTTGATATTTGCATAAAAGCACCTATTACTTCTATGCTGCGATGCTTATTCCGGAACCAAGATTTTTAATTGCTTGTTGCAGAAGAGGAATTTTAGTTGAACCTAGCTAGCTGCTAAGACTTGTACAATTATAAAGAGCAATACAATATAGAAATTTGTATCCATAGAGTAAATAAATTTCAGCATCATAAACAAACTTCTCTAATTAAAGTATCATTGCCACGGCTCAAAACAAGAGGTACTCATAACCGCGAGGGACGGCAATTCGAATTGATCTACATCCTGCGGGAGAATAGCCCAAATGCACGACATACGCATCATTTAATAACACGTATGGCCACCGTTCACGAGGTTGCGATAAAGTCGATCCGGGGCCATAGATCCCGAGTACACATCCTCCCCACGATACAGTACTTCGTATCCGAGGCTTAACCCGTGCACTCTCCAGCGGTCCTCGACCCGTGCATCCACCGTGCCATTCACATCACCTCTAGATCGATGAGTAATACTGTCCAACAATACGGCGCCCATGTTACTAGGTTTACCAATTCCCATATAGAGGTATGCACTTGGTACTGTTCAATACTTGTCCGCGGGGTTGCAATGATAGGTTCCCAAATTTTAACCAATTTCATTCTTCACGTGGATCATGATTGAATCAAGTGATCCCATAGCCTACCGTTGACTCCACTAATTTAAGCCGAGCAGTTGCTAACGAAAGGCTTACTGACGTAACTAAGTATAGGTCACAGTTTGTTTATGCAAGTGGGTTTCCATCCAAGCCCTATACCTAATGCACAATACAATATCCCTCTATGGTGACAAAATAAAAAGGGCTCGTAAATCAGTAGGTGTGCACCGGGGCTTGCCTTGGGAGTGATCGTACTTAAAGTTCTCGGCGGGGTTTAGCTCCACTTCAGGCTCCTCAGGGTTGCTTGCCACGTCCTTGCTCCCAGTCTCGCTCCCTAGTCAATGCAGTGCAATGCACGGTCAGGAGTTGGACGATGATGCATGACACTTCCTCAATAAATAGGATTTGATGGAATGATGCTCATGCATGAGATGACATGTTTGTACCACACGCTGGCAATTATTAACTTTCAGGGGACAAACTTCTAATTAGGGGAAATGGGAGGCATGGTAATAAATGAGCATATCACCTATATCCAATTATAAGTATACCATTGGTGTGAATTAATTAACAGGGTAATTTTTTTCTTGGTATGCCGAGGCCTACTTAGCAAACATGCAAAGCTCCTTGACTTCCCACTTACCCAGGGTGCATTCCCCAATTAAACTACCTATGCAAGAGAACATAGAAATTTTATCTTGCAAGGTTAATTGCAACCTCCTAGAATTTGACATGTTCACTTTTAATTATAGCCCTGACTAATCTAGATATATACACTAATTGTGAATCATTAGTATGCAAAAGAAAATCATAACTTTACTGCAAGTCAAGATTTACATGTTGCATGGGCTGTCCCAAGGATGGATTTACCACTAATAATAACTATATGCATATATTAGGCAACAATTATATTGAATTTCTTAAGCTAATTATGAAGGAGTAACTTAACAGCCAAAAGCATACTGATGGTGCCCAAACTTTTTCATGGAGATGTTATAGTTATGTAGGAATGCTCAAAGAGTAGGAATACAAAATTTCAGAATTAAAATCCTACCCAAGCATTTATAGAAATTTATTTACTAAAAATGGGAATTATGCAATAACACTAAAATTTGCATAAACGATGGAAATGTGCTTTAGCAGAAAGTTTAGGAATGACATGAAGTGCTTACTGACCAAATCCCATGATTTTATCAGTTATGGATTTTGAATTATGAATTTAATACTCTTAGCAAGGTTCTAACTTTGGTGATTTAATTTTACTAACCTACTGCATAACCCTAGCTCTCATCTTGTTTTTCTGGTAGGGGAAGATTTTAGGAATCCAACAAAATTGGTTTCATGCTCATTGGACTTTTATTTTTCGAGTTATGAATTTTTGAAGTTTTTAGCAAAGTTGGGGGTAAATTACAGAACTACCATCCGGCGATTTCAAATCCTCGCGGGCGCGCGCGCGCGGTGGCTGGCGCCGGCGAGCTCGGCCAGCGGCCAAATCGGCAGCGCGGCTCGGCCAACACCGTGTGCCCACGTGCTCAGCACCTCACGGCGACCTCGTGGGTCCGGTGGGTACCCCGCGGGAAGCGCCGGAGACGGCCGGCGACGAGCGGCGGAGCAGAGGCGGGGTACGGCGGCGTTGCGCGACGAGCACGGCGAGCGCGAAGGGTCGGGGAGTGGAGGGAGAGCATCACCTCGGTGCGGAGATTGACGGCATGGAGGAGCTAGGCGACGGGGAGGGCCGGAAGGGGGGTCTTGTCGGCGGGGTGGGGGAGAATCTGACGGCGGCGGCTCCTTTCCTTGTCGATTCCGGCGAGGGCTCTGCGGCAACGGAGGAACAGGTCAGGGGCCTGCTCGGGAAGATCCTTGCACAACAATTTGAGGAAAGAGGAGGGGATGGGGAGCTACCTAGGCGGAGCTTGACGCGACGGCGGCCATGGCGGGGAAAAGCAGGGGCGACGCCCGATCCTGGCGGAAGAGGAAGAAGGGGGCGAGGGGGACGTCTGGTCTCGCCGGAGGCCTGGGGATCGCGTGGCGCGCGTGCGAGAGCAGAGAGGACAGGAGGAGAGTGGAGGCTCTCGACGGCAGTGGTCTTAAGTACCGCGTGGCGGTGCGAGGGCAGAAGGAGCGAGGAGGTGAGCTGGCCGCCGAGGGTTGGTTCGTCGGCGGAGCTTCAATGCGGCCGGTGGCACAGCGATGGCAGGCGGAGCAGTTGCCGGGATGGGCAAGAGAGAGGGAAGGCGCGCGGTGGCCGGCGGAAGAGGTCGGCGGTGTCGATCGGTGAGTGGACCAGAGAAGAAAATGGTTGACCCCGCCCCCCCTTGACTGGAACAGTGCTGCACTTTTGCTGATTTCTCCACCCACGATGCTTCAAATCCTTAGCAAATTTTTGTGCAGGTTCACCAAATCCTACTTGCCAACTTTGCTTTTGTGGCCACGTCGTGATTCCCTATGGAGATTTAACTAAAATTCCTGGAACAGAGGTGCTGTTCTCTGCACTTAGGGAATTTTTAGGGGGTTAAACCTCTATCAAAAATTCCAGTAAATTCTCCAAAATTCTTTCTTGATATGCCCTACTGGAATATGCAAAAATATGGGCACACTTCCATTGAGTTTTGCAAAGTTTTTGAAAAGCTACTACTTGGCCAATTAGTGGAATTTCTATTTAAGTAAATTCCCATTTTTCTTTGGCACTTTAATTATTTTGAAATTTTGAATTAATCAGCAAATTAACAAGGTGTTATCTTAACCAACATTTTTGTGACTTGGGATGTCACAGCACTCCCCCCCTTAAACGAAATCTCGCCCCGAGATTTGTTACTGGTTGAACACAAGAGAGAGAGAGAGCGCGGGTGTTTACCGGATTTGCAAGGTCAGGAACTCAGGGAAGTTGGTTTTCAGAAACTCCTCTTGCTCCCAGGTGGCTTCATCCTCGGTATGGGGCGAGTTTTCACTAAGTTTTTTGAAAAATGCCACCCTCTCCCTCGAAGCGCTAGGGGCGAGGTGTTTTAGGGCAAACCCTTCGACGGGTTTGGGCTGCAACGAGCCCCTTAGCATTTTTTTCGCCACGTTTTTTGAAAAACACCACCCTCTCCCTCGAAGTGCTAGGGGCGAGATGTTTTAAGGTCAACCCTTCGACGGGTTTGGGCTGCAACGAGCCCTTTAGCATTTTTTCGCTATGTTTTTTGATAAATGCCACCCTCTCCCTCGAAGCGCTAGGGGCGAGGTGTTTTAGGGCGAACCCTTCGACGGGTTTGGGCTGCAACGAGCCCCTTAGCATTTTTTCGCCATGTTTTTTGATAAATGTCACCCTCTCCCTCGAAGTGCTAGGGGCGAGGTGTTTTAGGGTGAACCCTTTGACGGGTTTGGGCTGCAACGAGCCCCTTAGAATTTTTTCGCTAAGTTTTATGAAAAACGCCACCCTCTCCTTCGAAGCACTATAGGCGAGGGGTTTTGGGGCGAACCCATCGACGGGTTTGGGCTGCAATGAGCCCCTTAGCATTTTTTTGCTAAGTTTTTTGAAAAACGCCACACTCTCCCAAGAAGTGCTAGGGGCGAGGTGTTTTAAGGTGATCCCTTCGATGGGTTTGGGTTACAACGACCCCTTTAACATTTTTTCGCTAAGTTTTTTGAAAAATGCCACCCTCTCCCTCGAAGCGCTAGGGGCGAGGTGTTTTAGGGTGAACCCTTTGACGGGTTTGGGCTGCAACGAGCCCCTTAGAATTTTTTCACTAAGTTTTTTGAAAAACGCCACCCTCTCCCTCGAAGCACTATGGGCGAGGTGTTTTAGGGCGAACCCTTCGACGGGTTTGGGCTGCAATGAGCCCCTTAGCATTTTTTTGCTAAGTTTTTTGAAAAACACCACTCTCTCCGTCGAAACGCTAGGGGCGATGTGTTTTAGGGCGAACCCTTCGACAGGTTTGGGCTGCAACGAGCCCCTTAGCACTTTTTCGCCATATTTTTTGAAAAACGCCACCCTCTCCCTCGAAGTGCTAGGGGCGAGGTGTTTTAGGGTGAACCTTTTGACAGGTTTGGGCTGCAACGAGCCCCTTAGTATTTTTTCCCTAACGTTTCTGAAAAATGCCATCGTCTCCCTCGAAGCGCTAGGGGCGAGGTGTTTTAGGGCGAACCCTTCGACGGGTTTGGGCTGCAATGAGCCCCTTAGCATATGTTCGCTAAGTTTTTAGAAAAACGCCACCCTCTCCCTCGAAGTGCTAGGGGCGAGATGTTTTAGGGCGAACCCTTCGACGAGTTTGGACTGCAACGAGCCCCTTAGCATTTTTTCGCTACGTTTTTTGAAAAACGCCACCCTCTCCCTCGAAGCGCTAGGGGCGAGGTGTTTTAGGGCGAACCCTTCGACGAGTTTGGGCTGCAACGAGCCCCTTAATATTTTCTGCTAAGTTTTTTGAAAAACGCCACCCTCTCCCTCGAAGTGCTTGGGGGGAGGTTTTTTAAGGTGAACCCTTCGACGGGTTTGGGCTGCAACGAGCCCTTTAGCATTTTTTGATAAATGCCACCCTCTCCCTCGAAGTGCTAGGGGCGAGGTGTTTTAGGGTGAACCCTTTGACGGGTTTGGGCTGCAACGAGCCCCTTAGAATTTTTTCGCTAAGTTTTATGAAAAACGCCACCCTCTCCTTCGAAGCACTATGGGCGAGGGGTTTTGGGGCGAACCCTTCGACGGGTTTGGGCTGCAATGAGCCCCTTAGCATTTTTTTGCTAAGTTTTTTGAAAAACGCCACACTCTCCCAAGAAGTGCTAGGGGCGAGGTGTTTTAAGGTGATCCGTTCGATGGGTTTGGGTTGCAACGAGCCCTTTAGCATTTTTTCGCTAAGTTTTTTGAAAAATGCCACTCTCTCCCTCGAAGCACTATGGGCGAGGTGTTTTAGGGCAAACCCTTCGACGGGTTTGGGCTGCAACGAGCCCCATAGCATTTTTTTCGCCATGTTTTTTGAAAAACGCCACCCTCTCCCTCGAAGTGCTAGGGGCGAGGTGTTTTAGGGTGATCCCTTTGACGGGTTTGGGCTGCAACGAGCCCCTTAGAATTTTTTCGCTAAGTTTTTTGAAAAACGCCACTCTCTCCCTTGAAGCACTATGGGCGAGGTGTTTTAGGGCGAACCCTTCGACGGGTTTGGGCTGCAATGAGCCCCTTACCATTTTTTTGCTATGTTTTTTGAAAAACGCCACCCTCTCCGTCGAAACGCTAGGGGCGATGTGTTTTAGGGCGAATCCTTCGACAGGTTTGGGCTGCAACGAGCCCTTTAGCACTTTTTCGCCATATTTTTTGAAAAACGCCACCCTCTCCCTTGAAGTGCTAGGGGCGAGGTGTTTTAGGGTGAACCTTTTGACAGGTTTGGGCTGCAACGAGCCCCTTAGTATTTTTTCGCTACCTTTTAATAAAATGCCATCGTCTCCCTCGAAGCGCTAGGGGCGAGAAGTTTCGGGCGAACCCTTCGACGGGTTTGGGCTGCAACGAGCCCCTTAGCATTTTTTCACAAAGTTTTTTGAAAAACGCCACCCTCTCCCTCGAAGCGCTAGGGGCGCGGTGTTTTAGGGCGAACCCTTCGACGAGTTTGGGCTGCAATGAGCCCCTTAATATTTTTCCGCTAAGTTTTTTGAAAAACGCCACCCTCTCCCTCGAAGTGCTAGGGGCGAGATGTTTTAAGGTCAACCCTTCGACGGGTTTGGGCTGCAACGAGCCCTTTAGCATTTTTTCGCTATGTTTTTTGATAAATGCCACCCTCTCCCTCGAAGCGCTAGGGGCGAGGTGTTTTAGGGCGAACCCTTCGACGGGTTTGGGCTGCAACGAGCCCCTTAGCATTTTTTCGCCATGTTTTTTGATAAATGTCACCCTCTCCCTCGAAGTGCTAGGGGCGAGGTGTTTTAGGGTGAACCCTTTGACGGGTTTGGGCTGCAACGAGCCCCTTAGAATTTTTTCGCTAAGTTTTATGAAAAACGCCACCCTCTCCTTCGAAGCACTATAGGCGAGGGGTTTTGGGGCGAACCCATCGACGGGTTTGGGCTGCAATGAGCCCCTTAGCATTTTTTTGCTAAGTTTTTTGAAAAACGCCACACTCTCCCAAGAAGTGCTAGGGGCGAGGTGTTTTAAGGTGATCCCTTCGATGGGTTTGGGTTACAACGACCCCTTTAACATTTTTTCGCTAAGTTTTTTGAAAAATGCCACCCTCTCCCTCGAAGCGCTAGGGGCGAGGTGTTTTAGGGTGAACCCTTTGACGGGTTTGGGCTGCAACGAGCCCCTTAGAATTTTTTCACTAAGTTTTTTGAAAAACGCCACCCTCTCCCTCGAAGCACTATGGGCGAGGTGTTTTAGGGCGAACCCTTCGACGGGTTTGGGCTGCAATGAGCCCCTTAGCATTTTTTTGCTAAGTTTTTTGAAAAACACCACTCTCTCCGTCGAAACGCTAGGGGCGATGTGTTTTAGGGCGAACCCTTCGACAGGTTTGGGCTGCAACGAGCCCCTTAGCACTTTTTCGCCATATTTTTTGAAAAACGCCACCCTCTCCCTCGAAGTGCTAGGGGCGAGGTGTTTTAGGGTGAACCTTTTGACAGGTTTGGGCTGCAACGAGCCCCTTAGTATTTTTTCGCTAACGTTTTTGAAAAATGCCATCGTCTCCCTCGAAGCGCTAGGGGCGAGGTGTTTTAGGGCGAACCCTTCGACGGGTTTGGGCTGCAATGAGCCCCTTAGCATATGTTCGCTAAGTTTTTAGAAAAACGCCACCCTCTCCCTCGAAGTGCTAGGGGCGAGATGTTTTAGGGCGAACCCTTCGACGAGTTTGGACTGCAACGAGCCCCTTAGCATTTTTTCGCTACGTTTTTTGAAAAACGCCACCCTCTCCCTCGAAGCGCTAGGGGCGAGGTGTTTTAGGGCGAACCCTTCGACGAGTTTGGGCTGCAACGAGCCCCTTAATATTTTTCTGCTAAGTTTTTTGAAAAACACCACCCTCTCCCTCGAAGTGCTTGGGGGGAGGTTTTTTAAGGTGAACCCTTCGACGGGTTTGGGCTGCAACGAGCCCTTTAGCATTTTTTCGCTAAGTTTTTTGATAAATGCCACCCTCTCCCTGGAAGCGCTAGGGGCGAGGTGTTTTAGGGTGAACCCTTCGACGGGTTTGGGCTGCAACGAGCCCCTTAGCATTTTTTCGCCATGTTTTTTGATAAATGCCACCCTCTCCCTCGAAGCACTATGGGCGAGGTGTTTTGGGGCGAACCCTTCGACGGGTTTGGGCTGCAATGAGCCCCTTAGCATTTTTTTGCTAAGTTTTTTGAAAAATGCCACCCTCTCCGTCGAAACGCTAGGGGCGATGTGTTTTAGGGCGAACCCTTCGACAGGTTTGGGCTGCAACGAGCCCCTTAGCACTTTTTTGCCATATTTTTTGAAAAACGCCACCCTCTCTCTCGAAGTGCTGGGGGCGAGGTGTTTTAGGGTGAACCTTTTGAGCGGTTTGGGCTGCAACGAGCCCCTTAGTATTTTTTCGCTAACGTTTTTGAAAAATGCCATCGTCTCCCTCGAAGCGCTAGGGGCGAGGTGTTTTAGGGTGATCCCTTCGATGGGTTTGGGTTACAACGACCCCTTTAGCATTTTTTCGCTAAGTTTTTTGAAAAATGCCACCCTCTCCCTCGAAGCGCTAGGGGCGAGGTGTTTTAGGGTGAACCCTTTGACGGGTTTGGGCTGCAACGAGCCCCTTAGAATTTTTTCACTAAGTTTTTTGAAAAACGCCACCCTCTCCCTCGAAGCACTATGGGCGAGATGTTTTAGGGCGAACCCTTCGACGGGTTTGGGCTGCAATGAGCCCCTTAGCATTTTTTTGCTAAGTTTTTTGAAAAACACCACTCTCTCCGTCGAAACGCTAGGGGCGATGTGTTTTAGGGCGAACCCTTCGACAGGTTTGGGCTGCAACGAGCCCCTTAGCACTTTTTCGCCATGTTTTTTGATAAATGCCACCCTCTCCCTCGAAGTGCTAGGAGCGAGGTGTTTTAGGGTGAACCCTTTGACGGGTTTGGGCTGCAACGAGCCCCTTAGAATTTTTTCGCTAAGTTTTATGAAAAACGCCACCCTCTCCCTCGAAGCACTATGGGCGAGGTGTTTTGGGGCGAACCCTTCGACGGGTTTGGGCTGCAATGAGCCCCTTAGCATTTTTTTGCTAAGTTTTTTGAAAAACGCCACACTCTCCCAAGAAGTGCTAGGGGCGAGGTGTTTTAAGGTGATCCCTTCGACGGGTTTGGGTTGCAACGAGCGCTTTAGCATTTTTTCGCTAAGTTTTTTGAAAAATGCCACCCTCTCCCTCGAAGCGCTAGGGGCGAGGTGTTTTAGGGCGAACCCTTCGACGGGTTTGGGCTGCAACGAGCTGCTTAGCATTTTTTTGCCATGTTTTTTGAAAAACACCACCCTCTCCCTCGAAGTACTAGGGGCGAGTTGTTTTAGGGCGAACCCTTCGACGGGTTTGGGCTGCAATGAGCCCCTTAGTGTTTTTTTGTAAGTTTTTTGAAAATGCCACCCTCTCCCTCGAAGTGCTAGGGACGAGATGTTTTAGGGCGAAGCCTTCGACGGGTTTGCGCTGCAAGAAGCTCCTTAGCATTTTTTTCGCTAAGTTTTTTGAAAAACGCCACCCGCTTCCTCGAAGTGCTAGGGGCGAGGTGTTTTAAGGTGAACCCTTCGACGGATTTGGGCTGCAACGAGCTCTTTAGCATTTTTTCACTAAGTTTTTTGAAAAATGCCACCCGCTCCCTCGAAGCACTATGGGCGAGGTGTTTTAGGGCGAACCCTTCGACGGGTTTGGGCTGCAATGAGCCCCTTAGCATTTTTTTGCTAAGTTTTTTGAAAAACGCCACCCTCTCCGTCGAAACGCTAGGGGCGAGGTGTTTTAGGGCGAACCCTTCGACAGGTTTGGGCTGCAACGAGCCCCTTAGCACTTTTTCACCATATTTTTTGAAAAACGCCACCCTCTCCCTCGAAGTGCTAGGGGCGAGGTGTTTTAGGGTGAACCTTTTAACAGGTTTGGGCTGCAACGAGCCCCTTAGTATTTTTTCGGTAACTTTTTTGAAAAATGCCATCGTCTCCCTCCAAGCGCTAGGGGCGAGGTGTTTTAGGGCGAACCCTTTGACGGGTTTGGGCTGCAACGAGCCCCTTAGCATTTTTTCGCCATGTTTTTTGATAAATGCCACCCTCTCCCTCGAAGTGCTAGGGGCGAGCTGTTTTAGGGTGAACCCTTTGACGGGTTTGGGCTGCAACGAGCCCCTTAGAATTTTTTCGCTAAGTTTTATGAAAAACGCCACCCTCTCCCTCGAAGCACTATGGGCGAGGTGTTTTGGGGCGAACCCTTCGACGGGTTTGGGCTGCAATGAGCCCCTTAGCATTTTTTTGCTAAGTTTTTTGAAAAACGCCACCCTCTCCGTCGAAACGCTAGGGGCGATGTGTTTTAGGGCGAACCCTTCGACAGGTTTGGGCTGCAACGAGCCCCTTAGCACTTTTTTGCCATATTTTTTTTAAAACGCCACCCTCTCCCTCGAAGTGCTAGGGGCGAGGTGTTTTAGGGTGAACCTTTTTACAGGTTTGGGCTGCAACGAGCCCCTTAGAATTTTTTCGCTAAGTTTTTTGAAAAACACCACCCTCTCCCAAGAAGAGCTAGGGGCGAGGTGTTTTAGGGTGAACCCTTCGACGGGTTTGGGCTGCAACGAGCTCCTTAGAATTTTTTCGCTAAGTTTTTTGAAAAACACCACCCACTCCCTCGAAGTGCTAGGGGCGAGGTGTTTTAAGGTGAACCCTTCGACGGGTTTGGACTACAACAAGCTCTTTAGAATTTTTTTCGCTATGTTTTTTGAAAAACGCCACCCTCTTCTTCGAAGTGCTAGGGGCGCGGTGTTTTAGGGCGAACCCTTCAACGGGTTTGGGCTGCAACGAGCCCCTTAGCATTTTTTTTCTAAGGTTTTTGAAAAACTGCACCCTCTCCCTCGAAGTGCTAGGGGCGAGGTGTTTTAGGGCGAACCCTTCGATGGATTTGGACTGGAACAAGCCCCTTAGCATTTTTTTAGCTAAGTTTTTTGAAAAACGACACCCTCTCCCTCAAAACGCTAGGGGCGAGGTGTTTTAGGGCGAACCCTTCGACGGATTTGGGCTACAACGAGCCCCTTAGCATTTTTTCCGCTAAATTTTTTAAAAAAACGCCACCCTCTCCCTCGAAGTACTAGGGGCGAGGTGTTTTAGGGTGAACCCTTCGACGGGTTTGGGCTGCAACGAGCCCCTTAGCATTTTTTCGCTAAGTTAGCTGACTGCACAGCTTTTTGCTCTTCGGGCTTAGCCAGTGCGGCAACTATGGCTTGAGAGCTTTTTGCTCTTCGTCGAATGTTTCGATCTCTATGGTGGGAGTTGTTTCGACGTGCTCTACTGAGCGAGGCTTTCCGCTTTGGGGAAGGCAACTTTATAGATTTAGCTGGGATTTACATAGGATCCGCCTCATTAAAAACCTCACCCCTGCGAAGGGTTCCCCTGTGAGGAAAAGAGTACGGTCCTTTACATAATTATCTAAAAAAGAAAAGCCTAAAAAAGAAAATCTACCGTCTAAGATCAAGGTAGCACTTATAGTTTCGTGCTATGCTTGGCTTTTTACATGCTTCTAGTGGTGCCTTTTCTTATACGTAAAACCTTTGAAGGTTGTCCGTGTTCCAAGAATGCGGCAACTCTTCTCCTTGCGAAGTCTGGAGCCTGTATGCTCCAGGCCTGTTTGACTTTGCCATAATTTATGGACCCTCTCATTTGGGTTCTAGCTTGCCTTTGCTTTCTGTTTTAGGGCTTCGGAGTAGAACTAGGTCTCCTACTGAGTAGGCTCGGGGTGTGACTTTTCGATCCCTCCACTAGCATGTTTCCGATTGATATTTTTCAAGGTTGACGACTGCATCCAGTCTGTCGACTTCCATGAGATCCTTTGATTCCGCCTCTGCAGGCTATGTTGATTTTGCATTGAAGGTTCTGGGGCTTTGGTACAAGATCTCCTCAGGCGTGACTACCTCTTCCCCGTAAAGTAACCTGAAGGGCGAGGATTTGGTTGTCCTGGTTTCGGTCGTATTGTGTGACCATATGACCCTCGACAGTTCTTCTGCCCACTTTCCTTTCTTGTCATCGAGGAGTATCTTTTTTATTGCCTTGAATATAAGGTTGTTTGCTCTTTCGACGGCTCCGTTTGACTGGGGGTGATATACTGACGTGAAGTCAACTTTGGTTCCAATGGAGTGACAGAATTCTTTGAACATATCGTTCTCAAATTATTTTCTGTTGTTGACTGTTATGTCCCTCGGCACTCCGAAGCGGCAGATGATGTTTTGCTAGAAGAACTTTTTGATTGTTACTGCCGAGACGTTTGTGATTTGTTTTGCTTCGATCAACTTGGTGAAATATTCTAGCGCTACAACTATCCACCTGTAATTCCCCGGGGCTATGGGTAGGGGTCCAACAATGTCGATTCCCTAGCATTGGAGAGGTCATGATGGGGCTATGAGTTGTGTTGGCTGCGAGGGTGCTGACTGCCTGTTTGACATTTTTTGGCAGGCTTCGCATCTGGTTGCTACTTTTGCGGCGTCCTTGACCATAGATGGCCAGAAGAAATCTTTTCTGACAGCCTTTGCAGCTAGTGATCGCTGAGTAGCTGGGTGCCCTCCATTTTGCTCACACACTTAAGTAGTGGAGCGCAAATTCCTGACTTGTAAATCTAACCCTCGATGATACTGTAGTTCCTGGCCCTTTGCTGCATTCTTTTGGCCTCTGACTTAGTGTCTGGCTCATAAAAACCCCTGAGGTACGCAATGATTTGGGTTCTCCAGTGTTCGCTTGTTACTGTGTGTATTTGCTTGGGATCCTAGGGGACGGCTTTGATTGAAGGTTCTGTGATTGTTTGAAAAAACACATCTTGTGGTATTGCCTCTTGTCTTGCTGCCAACTTGGCGAGCTCGTCTGCCTCCGTGTTGAACTTCCTCTTGATGTACTGTATATCAAAGACTTTGAAATACTTTTCCATGCTTTGGATGGTGTTGTGGTACTTCTCAAGCAATGGATCCCTAGTTGTGAACTCTTTGTCGTATTGGCCGGCAACGATTTTGGAATCTGTTCTAATTCTGCACCTCTGGACTCGGAGTGCCCTCAATTTCTTGAGCCCCAGCAGTACTGCCTCATACTCTGCTATGTTATTGGTGCACTTATCCGTTTCTTTACTAAACTCGAGCCTTGCAGTGTATTTCATTTTCACACCCGTGGGCGAGGTGACTACTACTACTATTCCTGCCCCGTCCAGTCCCCACGCTCCATCATAGTGCACTGTCCACTCTGGCTCAGACCATGTTTGATTTTTCACGTGTTGTCGAGCTGTCCAATCTGCTATCAAATCAGCAAGTACCTGTGATTTGATGGCATTGCATTTCTCGAAGTCTACTACATGCTCCGAGAGTTCCATGACCCATTTACCGATTGTTCCCGAAGCTTCTCGGTTGCCAAATATTTCATTAAGTGGGTGGCTGGTGAGCACTTTGATATGGTGAGCCTCAAAATAATGTTGCAGCTTTCTGGAGGTCATGACTACCGCGTATGCGATTTTTTCCATCTCAGAGTATAGCCTCTTGGAGGCGGTCAGTGCCTCGCTGACATAGTATACCAGTAGTTACACCAAGAGCTCCTTCGGCTCCCCTTTAACCGTTTTGACTATTTTCTTTTCCTGTACAAGGACTGCACTGCTGCCGAATGGGACGCAGCAACATATAACAGCAGCACAGCCCCGGGCTCTGGGTTGGTGAGCTTTGATTGCTTCTCGAGGTAGTTTTTTAGTTCTGCGATGGCTCTTTGCTGTTCTGGACCCCATTCAAGGGGTTGAGGCCCTCGGAGTGTTTCGAAGAAGGGCAAGCTTTGCTCGGCTGATCTGGATATGAACCGGTTTAGTCCTGCCATTCTGCCTGTGAGTTTCTGCACATCCTTTCGGCACTGGGGTTCTTGCATTTGGATGATTGCTTTGATTTTATCTGGGTTGTCTTTGATGCCTTTGGCTGACACCAGACAACCGAGTACTCTTCCTTTTCGGATGCTGAAAACACATTTATCTGTATTCAATTTTAACCTTGCTGCTCGAAGGCTTACGAATGTTTCTACGAGGTCTAAGATATGGTTGCCTTTTGCTTTGCTAGCTACTATGATGTCGTCCACATAAGCGTGTACGCTTTTCCGAACTGTGACTCGAAGGCTTTCTGAGCCATGTGACAAAATGTAGGGACGGCATTTTTCAATCCCTCGGGCATTCTTACGAAACAGTAAGTGCCGAAGGGTGTGATGAAACTCGTTTTTTCCTCATCTTCCCTCCTTAGCCATATCTGATGATAGCCGGAGAAATAATCAAGCAGTGACAGCAGCTCACTCCCAGCTGTTGCGTCCATGATTTTGTCAATTCAGGGCAATGGGAAATCATCTTTGGGGCAAGCTTTGTTGAGATCTGTGAAGCCTATACACATTCTCCACTTCCCATTCTTTTTCCTCACCATTATGCAGTTTGCTAGCCAAGATGGATATTTGACTTCGCGGATAACAGAAGCATCGAGGAGCCGTTTGACTTCCGCTTTGATAGCTTCAGTTTTTTCATCGGACATCTTTCGAAGCCTTTGTTTCTTTGGCCTGATCTTTGTGTCCACTTCTAACTTGTGCTCTATGATGCTTCTGTCCACACCTTCGAGGTCTGTTGAAGACCAGACGAATACATCTTTATTCTTACTCAGGAATGCTAGCAGTTTTTTCTCTTCTTTGGAGTCTAAACCAGAGCCTATAGTGACGAACTGGCCAAGGACTTGTTCGTCGAGGAGTACTTTTTTGGTTTCTTCGTCTGGCTGTACTGCAACCTTCTCTCTGTCAAGACACCATGTCTCTTCTCTTGCATTCGCTTTATGCTGCTCATAAGCCTTTCGAGCTCTCTCTTCATCCTCTAGCTGCTCTTGGCTGAAAATCTGTATGTTGTTGCAGTTCCTTTCCCCCGGTGCATAACCTTTTTCTATGTCTCTTGCCATTTGTTAATCTCCTTTGATTGTGATAACCCCTCCGGCTGCTAGAATCTTCATACATAGATATGCACTGTGGATGACGGCTTCGAAGGTGTTAATTGTGCCCCGGCCAAATATGACGTTAAATGGGTGGCAAAGATCCACCACATGGAATGTTACATATTCTGTTTGAGGGTTTTGAGTGTTGCCGAACTATACTGGTAGGGAGATTGTGCCCATGGGAGTGATTCTTTTTCCACAAAAGCTAATGAGTGGTATATTTGACGGCTGCAGAGAACTTTTGCTGAGGACTATTTGCTCGAAGGTGTTTATGAACACGATGTCTGCCTGGCTGCCGTTGCCTACAAGGACTTTGCTGACCATCCAGGTGTGGATGTGGGCTTCGATTATGAATGCATCGACATGCGGATAAGCTTTGAGGCTGAGGTCTGACTCGGTGAATGTGATTGGAATATGAGACCACTTTGACTTGATAGCAGGCCCTTCTGTGAAAACGTTGTTTACCATTTGAAAGTGATCTCTTCTTCTTCTTCTTTTGTTTTTGAAGTCTGAAGATGAGCCTCTGCATATCATTCCAATGTAACCTTGTACTGGGAAGGTTGTGGCTTGGTTTGGGGTGGGCTCTGGTTTAGGCTATGGTAGATGTTGAGGCTCTTGCTTTTGCCTTTGTTGGTCTTGGTTGGGTGATGGTTGCTGGATTTGTTGTCTGGGTTGGGTGTATTGGTTGGGCGATTGTGTGGGGTGAGTTGGATGAAAATATGGGGATGGTGCGTAAAGTTGATGATGGTGGGTGCTTGGGTAATGATAATTGGGCTGAGCAGGCTGTGGATATGGTTGCTGGGGCCATGGGTTGGACGATGTATAATTGATGGCTTTGGGTAAGGATGAAGCCTTCTTTTCTGCTTTGATCCTTTCTTGGATTTCTTTTGCTTTGAAACAAGTGGAAGTTTTGTGCCCCTTTTCCTCTCCGTAGTAGAAACAGTACGGCTTTCTGGCCGGTCAGGTCTGGACTTAAGAGAATCGGCCCCTGCCACGCCCTCGTTGGCCGCTTTCTCTGAAATCATTGCTCTGGTTGCCTCCGCTCGTGGTATCTTCTTTCTCTCCCTCGATGTGACCGATGAATGAAGGGGAGGGTTCTGTGAATTGCTTAGTTTTTCTGTACTGCCTTTCTTGATAGCCGCCTTCGCTGTGTGACTAGTTGCGGCTCTTACTTTGACTTTGCTTGCGTCTCTTGTAATCCACCTCCGATCTGATGTACTCTTCGAACTTCGTGCATAACATTTGCATGGTGTGCGGGGGTATCCGCGCGCAGTATGAAGACATCTGGCATGCTCGCATGCCTTTGAGTACAGAGCTTATTGCCGCCTCATCCGTGATGCTCGGGGCCTAGGCTCGAAGCGTGAGGAATCTTCTGTAGTACTCATGTAGTTGCTCATTTTCTTGCTGGGCGATATTCAATAGCTCGTGTGATGGTTCCATAATGGTGCGGAACCCTCGACAGCTTGCGACCACCTTATCCCTGATGTTTTCCTAGCTGTACAGAGACCCGAGAGGCAGGTTGAAGTACCAGTTGAGGGCGAACTCTTCGAGGGCGCAAACAAATGCCTTTGCCACTGTTACCTCGTCTCCTCCCGCTAATGTGATTGTTGCTTCGTAGCTCATGAGGAATTGCCTTGGGTTAGAATTTCCCCTGAATTTGGCTAGCGGTATCATTCTGAACTACGGTGGGTATGGAGCTCTTTGCAAACCTTCAGAAAGAGGTGAGTCTTTATCGATTATGCCCGTTATGCTTGACCTTCGAATTGGCAGCACTTCTATGGCTATTGGCTGATGGCTTGATGTGAGTGGTACTTCTTGCTCAAGGTACTGGTGGGCTTCGGGCATTGGGTTTGATTCCTGGCGACTTGCCCTGCCGATGGTTCTCTGAAGTTCTTCGACTTCTTTTGTCAGTTGCAGATTCTTCAGTCTGAGCTGGGCTATGTACTCTTTCTCTTGTAATGCTTTCTCTCTTTCTGACAGCGCTTTGCTTCTTAGCTCTTGTTCTTGCAACAGCTGTTGCTTGAGTTGCTCGAGATGCTCAACTCTTTGGGCTAACAGTTCCATCTCTTGTGCTGCTGCCATCGAGGTTGGGGTGTTGCTTCCCGGAGGGTTTGAGCTCGACAGTTGTTCGGGACGCTGTACTAGGTCTTTTAGGCCGCCCGCCTCTTCTGCCTGAAGCGATGGTTGCACTTCGAGGGTGTTCTCTTTTGTTACTTGCGATGTAGATTGGTCATCAACCAGTTGGGGTTCTCCCAGAGCGCTGCTTTGGGGGGGGCGGAGTGCCGCTCGAAGACAGTGGTCTGTGGAGTTGAGTTATCGTGAGCTTATGTATGATCTCACAACACGGTGCGCGCCACTGTTAGAGTCACTGAGCGCGAGCTTTAGTGTCACTAACAGAAGGAGTAAACATGGAAAGAAATTACGAAGGGTATGAAATGGAACAAAGAGGCTCTTCTCATATATCCCCAAAAAGATTCGTCTCGTTACAAGTAAGTAGGGGCGTTCTATTTATAGGCCCGTACTTAGGTCATATGCAAATGACCATTTTGTCCCTAATTACCTACTATATTCTTCGAATATTCTATACAAAATGGTCATAAAGGACAAATCGGTCATTTAAGCACTTCTGATACCCTTCCTTGCTCCGCACGCCATAACACGTGCTGGTGCCATGTGTTGTCCTCTTAGCGCCAAACCGGTTTTGATCTTGCCCAGCGCCCTGTCCTTCGAAGGATGACGGCTTCATCCTCCGAGGGCGCGGAGGCACCGCCCGAAGGGTCTTGGTCTTTCCGTGGCCTCCGATGAACACCTGTACCTCGAAGTTATGGTTAATAATAAATAAAAAGGATAATCAATTTGTTGACTTTGACTTTTATTTGTAGCCCGACTTTGATGAACCCTCGAGGGGTGGCTTGCGAAGTGATCCCCCCAACATAATGCCCTTAGAATCATCGGTGAAGGCCCATCATTCTATTGTAGGAGGGGGAAGGTCAAGATTCATATTTTGAATGTCCCTTCAGAGCTTAGGAGGCTCTACACAAGTCATAATGATTCAAATGCTAAATACTCTCGCAAGAATATTAGATATTTCAATTCCATTTTTCATTGACCTCCTTCAGTGTGAGCCTTGACCGATGTTTTGCATGTGCATCTGAGACTGGAATTTACACTTTAAGGGTGCAGGGTCAGGTGTACCACAAGCTTGACCAGCCGTCTCATGGCGACAATGGTCCAAAACACATGCAGTTGTACTTCTATGACATGGATTTCACCGTCGCACATAGGATTTTACAATCCTCGCATCTTGATGTTGGTCTCATTCAAAAGATTCTAAAAATACTAGAGAAGTACTCTGATGAAAAATCTATTGGTTGTCCCATTAAATGTGTTTTTGGTGAGTTGATGCACAATGTATCTTCAGCTGACTACATGAGTTCATGTGCTATTCTCTCCACAAAGAACGAGCATGTTGATATTCTAAACTCCAAGATGATAGATATGTTTCCTGAAACTTTGAAGATATATTACAGCTTTGACTCGGGTGATGATGACTTAAGGAATAGTTTCCAGTAGGCTTCCTAAATTCTCTTACACCTAACGGATAGCCTCCTCATGAACTAAAGATCAAGTTTCATTGTCCCCTTATACTGCTAGGTAACTTGGATCAACACAATGGGCTATGTAATGGTATCCGTTTGATCGTACGGTCCTACCAAGATAATACAATAGATGCAAAGATTGTCGACGGGCAACACATTGGAAAGAGGGTTTTCATTCTAAGGATCCCTCTTTCACCGATAGAGGATTTAGCTTTACCATTTAAATTCAAACAAAAGAAGATTTCGGTTTGTCTTAGCTTTGCAATGACAATTAATAAAGCACAAGGACAGACAATCCCTATTGTTGGAGTATACCTACCGGAGCCGGTGTTTGCCGATGGCCAACTATATGTCGCATTGTTTAGGGGTGTATCACGAGAAACGATATGGGTCCTTGCTAGACCCAATAAATTGTTTGGCGCGACGGGAAAAAGTACCAAAAACATAGTCTACAGGGACGTCTTGGAGTCATGAAAAAGTTTTAACACTTATAGTATAAATCTTTATTATGAATTCAAAATGTATGAACTGGGCGGGACATTTTTTATTTCTCAGTTGATTTTTAAGTTACTATCATGAATTCAAAAGATTATATTTGGTGCTTTTTCCCAAGAACAAAAATGCAACATCACGCTTCAGTGGATAAAAGCATATTTTTGTACTAAAATAACATATATGAAAATTGTGGTGCTATAATGACGTCCCTTTGGCAAAATGATTTGGCTGGATGATATGTTTCTACAAATAAAAAACTATCAAAGCTTAAGAAATAAAACATTGTTTTATATGTTTTGGATTACTGACAGAGTAATATTATCCTCTTTCAACATACCACGTGTAATAGTAGCAGCGCGTGCGTGCCGCACGTGCATTGTAACTAGTAGAGCCTAATATGCGAGCTGGCGGTGGCATCAAGACACCACAACTTCCTAGCATATGAGCTCGGCGGGTGACCTTGACACGTTGAGATGAGCGATGTTGGGCTTGAGTCGTCGCTTAGCAGAAGAAAAGACTAGGGGCATTTGTGTTATTATAAACTTATTATCTCTCCATTTCGATTAAAAATGACTAAAATAATCGATGCAATCAGACAAAGACAAGTTTTCTATGGGTGTGTTTGGTTGGGTGGGCAGCTCCTAGCTAGACTAGTGTTTGTTGGAAATAACAGCAGTTTAGTGATGATATATCTAATTCCAGTATGTACAAATACTAGGTACACTATACGTAATCTAGCCATACAAATTATCAAGTAAGCCCCTACGTGTACTAGTAGATCAAGAAACACAAACAAAAAACAAACGCTAATCATAGCGACTAGCAACAACCTAGGAACAAGGCCTAGATCACTCGATTTAATCATAGAAAGATGTTAAAGAATGGCTTACAGAGAAGCGCTCCGGAGATGGTCGTAGTAGAGTCAGATCCGTTGATGAAGAAGGCGAAGCAGATGTAGCCGATCGGTCGATGAAGAAGATGAGGATCACCAGCAGGCATTTGCGATGACGCTTCCCAAAAACCTGATACGTCCCCTACCCCGTGCTCTCCCGGCACCGATGGCACGTCGATGGCGGGATGGGGAAGACGATGCGGCAATGCAGTAGAGAATGGTAAGAGAGGCTAAAAAACTATATGTCTATAGAGGCAACGTCTCGCCATATATATACACACGGTGATAGCACACTTATGGTAATTAATCAGCAATTAAGCGGACACGTTAATCACCATTAAGAGAGATTAATTGCTTACCATATTTGGTCAACACAATTATCTCTTGCATAACAAAAAATCTGAGTAGCAAAAGGAAGCTGCGACCCCGCATACGTAAGGCTCGGATTTTGCCGGACCATTCACGCGCATGTCGTGCGCCCGTGCCCTTCGCCCTGCCCCGTCCTGCCACTGATAACTGTTTGTTTATCACAGTTCATGAGAATAGCAGGGATTGTTTTTTCAACCATCGGCAAGTCCATTAAAAGTTCTCTCAACCACTCTGCCTCAATGGCAGCTGTTTCCAAAGCAGTGAGCTCTGACTCCATGGTTGACTTAGTCAAAATCGTTTGCTTACACGATCTCTATTAGACAGCACCGCCACCAAACGTGAATAGGTATCCACTAGTGGCCTTCAACTCATCAACATCTATTATCCAGTTTGAATCACTATATCCTTCAAGCACACCAGGGTACCTTGAATAGTGAATTCCATAACTCATTGTGCCCTTAAGATAGTGCAAGACTCGATCAGTACCATGCCAATGATCATCTCCCAGATTAGAGTTAAACCGGCTCAATTTGCTAACAGCAAATGAGATGTCAGGACGGGTTGCACTAGCTAGGTACATCGGTGAGCCAACAATTTGAGAGTATCGTAGTTGATCCTTTCCTGGTCCCTTATTCTTTCGAAGTATTAGACTAGGATCATATGGGGTTTGAGAAGGTTTGCTTTCTAAGTAGCCGAAATGACTCAGCACCTTCTCAACATAATGAGATTGCATAAGTGTAATCCCATCCTCACCTTTCTTAAGTTTAATATTAAGGATCACAACCGCTTCTCCCAAATCCTTCATGTCAAAATTTTGGGATAAGAATGATTTTACATCATTTATCTCATCGATACTAGTCCTAAAAATTAGTATGTCATCGACATACAAACACAGTATAACTCCTTTACCCCCACCATAGCGGTAGTACACGCAGGAGTCAGCCTCATTTACAGCAAACCCAACAGATGTTAAAGTTTTGTCAAACTTCTCATGCCATTGCTTGGGTGCTTGCTTTAGGCCATACAAGGACTTAATTAACCTACAAATCCATCTAGCTGATCCATGTAGATTTCCTCATTCAACTCTCCATTACGGAAAACTGTCTTCACATCCATCTGATGGACTAGAAGACCATGTGAGGCAGCCAATGATAGTAATACCCAGATAGTGGTTAATCTGGCAACGGGTGAGTAAGTATCAAAATAATCCTCGCCTTCTTTTTGCGTATATCCCTTAGCTACAAGCCTTGCTTTGTACTTTTCAATGCTACCATCAGGCCTGAGCTTTTTCTTGAATACCCACTTGCAACCAACTGGTTTGCAGCCAATTGGTCGATCAGTTACTTCTCATGTTCCATTGGAGATGATGGAGTCCATTTCACTATGGACAACATCCTTCCAGTATTATACATCAGGCGATGCATACGCCTCCAAGATGGATATGGGAGTATCATTAACAAGGTACACAGTGAAGTCATCGCCAAAGGATTTTGTAACCCTTTGTCTCTTGCTCCTTCGAGGAGCTACTTCACTATCATCCTTGTCACTCTCATGTGGATGTTTGAGTAGAGTTGAAGGTTCTAGAGTTAAATCAGTAGAAGAAATTGGTACAGAGTATGTATCTTTCATAGGAAAAATATTCTCAAAGAAAGTTACATCACGAGACTCTAAAAGTGAATCAACTAAGACATCAGACGCTTTAGATCTTATCACCAAAAATTTATATGTTGTGTTGTGGTACGCATATCCTAGAAAGACACAATCAACCGTTTTATGTCCAAGTTTGCGTTTCTTATTTTTATGCTAACCATGGCCAAGCAGCCCCAGGTACACAAATATGAGAGTGAGGGTTTTCTTCCTTTCCATCCTTCATACGGAGTGATATCACTATTCTTAGTGGGAACTCTATTCAGAACGTGACACGCTGTCAAAACAGCCTCCCCCCACCATGCTTTAGGTAAACCGGAAGTTCCTAACATGGGATTCACCAAGTCCATCAATGTCTGGTTCTTCCTTTCAGCAACACCATTAGATTGTGGTGAGTAGGGAGGTGTTCGTTCATGAATAAGTCCATTCTCCGAACAGAAAAGATCAAACTCATTGGAAAAATACTCTCCTCCTCGATCAGACCTAACACGCTTTATTTTCTTTTCTAGTTGATTTTCTACCTCAGCTTTGTAGGTCTTAAAGCATTCAAATGCCTCATCCTTACTTTTTAGTAAAAACACATAACATTACCAGTTGCATCATCAATAAGAGTCCTAAAGTATCTTTTTTCTCCTTTTGTCAACACACCATTCATCTCACAAAGATTAGAATGTATGAGTTCTAATAGTGTTGAGTTTCTCTCGTCTATAACTTTATGAGACTTACGAGGTTGCTTTGCTTGCACACAAGCTTGACACTTAGAATCTTTGACAACAGAAAGCTTAGGAATTAAACTTATACTGGATAGCCGATTCATACAACCAAAATTTATGTGACACAAACGAGAATGCCATACATTAGCCTCAGAATTGTTTGAATCACATGCATGGTTCACAACCTTGTTACAAAAATCAGAAAGAGAAAAGCGGAACAAGCCTCCGCTATCATAGCCTTTGCCAATAAATTGGCCAAACCTCAAAATGACTACTTTATTCGACTCAAAGACCAGCTTGAATCCATCTCGACAGAGGAGGGATCCACTAACGAGGTTCTTGTTTATTGCGGGGGCATGCTGCATGTTCTTCAGCCGCACGACCTTTCCCGAAGTGAACTTCAGATCGACCGAATCAACACCAAGAACAATAGAATGCGAGTCGTTCCCCATCATGACGGATGAACCTCGTGTGACCTGGTAAGAAGAGAACATAGAGATATCAGCACAACCATGAAAATTGGCTCATGTATCTATCCACCAATCATTAGATTGATATACAGAAAATACACTAGGCAGATTACCATACCTAGATGCTCCACCGGAGTCACCAATAGTCATGTTGGCATTCTTCTGCCCTTGCTGGATTTTCTTGCCTTTGCGGTTGCGACACTTCTTGGCAAAATGCCCATTTTCGCCACACATAAAGCGGACAATCTCATCCATGTTCATCTTCTTATTCTTGAATTGAGTAGTCTAAATAGCCTTTCCTTTTCCCTTCTGGTTCTTCTTTCTAGCGTGCTGCATCACATTGGCGCTGGACTGACATTCGGGTGCTCTCGGAGGTGCATCCTTTGCCCGAGCCTTCTCTTCAACATCAAGACCTGCCAACAAATTCTGGACGGAGATGTTCTGTCTTTTATGTTTCAGAGATGTGGCATAGCTTCTCGAAGATGAAGGTAACTTGGCAATAATGCCCCCAGCCACAAACTTGTCAGTCAATTTGCAACCAAGCTGATCGAGCTCCCTCACAATGAGTTGGAGTTCATGGGCCTGCTCGACGATAGAACGGTTGTCAACCATTCTGAAGTCGTGGTACTGCTCCATGACATACAGCTCGCGTCCAACATCCGAGGCCAAGAACTTGTGTTCAAGTGCCTCCCAAAGTTCAGCAGCACTCTTGATGTGCATATACACATCGCACAACTGGTTAGACAAAATGCTAAGGACGCATCCGACAAAAATCGCCGTAGCCGCGAAGAACTCCTGCATCTCTTTCTCGCAACCAAGAGGTAATACAGGAGGGTTCCCCACAACCCAAAACACGCTCATAGCCGAGAGCCACAGCTGGACTCTCGTCTGCCATCTCTTGAAGTTCACTCCAGTGTCATCGCATCAGCAAAACCAGCCATCACTAAATGTCTATCAGGTTTTTGGATTGTTAGAAATAACAGTAGTTTAGTGATGATATATCTAATTCCAGTAAGTACAAATACTAGGTACACTACACGTAATCTAGGCATACAAATTATCAAGTAAGCTACTATCTCAATTACGTGTATTAGTAAATCATGAAACTCAAACAAAAAACAAACGTTAATCATAGCGACTAGCAACAACCTAGGAACAAGGTCTAGATCACTTGATTTAATCATAGAAAGATGTTAAAAAATGGCTTACAGGAAAGCGCTCCGGAGATGGTCGTAGTAGAGTCAGATTCGTTGATGAAGAAGGCGAAGCAGATGTAGGCGATCGGTCGATGAAGAAGATGAGGATCACCAGTGAGCAGTCGTGACGGCGTTTCTGAAAAACCTGATACGTCCCCTACCCCATGCAAGGACACGAGGAGACATAGGCTTCGAAGACCTGCTCTCCCGGCACTGATGGCACGTCGGCGGTGGGATGGGGAAGACGATGCGGCAGTGCAATAGCGAATGGTAAGAGAGGCTGAAAAACTGTCTGTCTATAGAGGCGACGTCTCGCCATATATATACACACGGCGATAGCACATTTATAGTAATTCATCAGGCGCATTAATCACCACTAAGAGAGATTAATTGCTTACTATATTTGGTCAGCGCAATTATCTCTTACATAATTAAAAATCTGAGTAGCAAAAGGAAGCTGCGACCCTGCACATGTAAGGAGACCATTCACGCGCATGTCGTGCGCCCACGTCCTTCGCCCCGCCCGGCATGACAAGGCGATCAAGCGTGTGCATGTGTTCTTCCTCTTCTCTCCTACTAGTTCAACTAGGTGGAAACAGCTAGTATATAAGTTGTTCTTCTCCTTCCTAGACTAGCAATATGAACTAAAGTCCCCCATCATTTTATGCATGTGCATATGGACCTTTGGAATTTATTAGAACTATTAATTTGGATCACTGTCCAAAACTTCTAACAGTGTTTCCAGCACTTGCACAAGGCGTTTGTGGCCCCGCCTGATGGATTCCCTCACCTCCCGGTCCAGTGCGCTAGTGAAGATATCTTCCTCGCCGCTGCTCTCCCGTACGCTACCGTCGAGCTCTTCCTTGCCACTACTCCTACCAATGGCCGCCGAGCTGTGTGGCCACAGCCGCCGGTCCGAGCGGAACTGAGCTCCATGGACGCTCTTGGGAGCTGGCTTTCATGACCGCCGCTGCCGCGGGGCCGAGCTCTAACTCCATGGCCTCAAGTGCCTGGTCGAGCCCCATTGCTGTTGAATCGAGATTCGGTCGTGCATCTTCTTCAATTGCACGAACAACATAATGTATTCCTCGAGATCAGTCGTGCGGCCAGTGGGCGGATGTGGGAGAGCAAAGAGCATCCTCGAGCAGGAAGTGCTCATGACTACCTCAATCGAGCTCATGGCACCAGAATCAAGCATATTTGTTTTGCAATCGAGCTTGGGCCCGAATGCCACTCTCATTTCCTCAGGAAGTGCTCCTAGCGATCTAGCCACGCACGCACCCCTTCATCCAGATTGTGTGATAGCTTTGTTCGATTGGTGATAGAAGGAATCGAAGTTAGAAGAAGCAGAGCAGCAGCATGCGGTGCCAACGTCCTGCTTTCTCACCGAGGAGCAAGCCGCTCTTTTTGCTTCCTTTTTTGTTCGATGCATATGTATTGTGCAAAATCTCAACTCTTCGACCCTTATATTTATGAAGTAAAAGTGTATTTCTCACAAATATTTATATCGGCGGCATCAGTTCGTCAACGTATTTATGACGCTTATAAACAAAATGCAAAATTTAGATTTTTGACAATTTCTAAAATCGCCCAACACAATTACCTAACAAATTGGTGCTGCATAATTTTTGAATTTATATTTCAAGATTAGGTTGGGATAAAGAAAATAAGGTGAGAAGCTAAAACTCACCATATCAACTACAGAGTGTAGGAATGATTATAAAAAAGAACGGAGAGAGTATAAGTTAATCTCAGTCAAACAAGTCACCCAACCAAACAAAAGCTTGCACTATCCAAAAGTTATGTAGCCAGCGAACCAAACAAACCTAGCTTTGAGTCTTGCATTACTAAAGGTTGGCTTAGGTTAGGCTGGTTTAGATTCTAGGCAGTCTACAACTAAGCCACCTAACCAAATACACCCTAAGTGTCCAACAAACAAAATACGTCATCTCAATGTCTAGGAGATAAAACCATATTTTAAACGTGTCCTACGGACAAAACAAATATATAGGAGATAAAACCATATTTTAAACGTGTCCTACAGACAAAACAAATATAGGATATCAGTTTTTTTAGTGCTTACCATATTTAAAGAATCTTATGTTATCATCAAATTTTAAATATTAGGTATAGTTGTATAAAGCAGGTTGTTATAAAATTCCTATTAATTTTCAGTTAGCTGAAAATTTGAATAATTTTTAATCAATATTTTAATCCTTTAGATCTAGATTTAATGATTTTAAAAAAATATATATTTTTGGTTTATTTATCCATAATTTTTTCATCTTATTAATACATATAATTTTATAAAAATAAATATTAAATATAAATTTAATATAACTTCAATTATTTTTCAAATGATGGTAACTTAAAAGGAAGGAAATATGTTAAATGCCAACGAAACTAACATAGCCCTAATACAATCTATCAATTATTGGACCTTGATTATAAAAATACTTCCTTCATTCTAGTTCTGTTATCATTGATTGGCTGAAAATTGATCTAGCCAACACAAAAAGGAATTTATCCAAGTTGTAGAAGACAGTTTCTGTTATTCTTTTGTGTCCCGAATGGAGCCTAGTAAATAAGAGAGTAAAATATGCCACATGTCCTTAAACTATTTAAAAATAATCATTCAGGTTTACGAACTTATAGTGACCTCATAGGTACATGATGTACTTATTTTATGTCAACTAGGTTCTCACCGTCGTCACCCATCCGCTCTCCAAGCACAACGCCACCGCCCATCTTCTCTCTACGTGCGATGTCACCTCTGTACAACCACTCTGCACGCGAGCACTACCGAGCCTACGTGACGATGCCAACTAATAGAAGGTGCGCTATGCCGATCACGAGAATTGTCGTCTGCCCATCTGACAGTGACGACGGCACGTGTCACGTGTGAAAGGCACCATGCATAGAAGGCACGTCGTCATCCGTGTATCGGGCAAGCCATCTTCATAGTTAACGAGTAAGGAAAGACGAAGTCGCGATGAGAAGAACGAGGCCAGATGAATGGGCAAGGCCGTAACCGATAGAGCACAGCTGCTGCTAGCTGGTGTTGTCGTAGAGGTTCGGTGATGCTCACGTGGATATCGGTTGTGCGGCGGCGGTGACGTGCGTGTAGAGCTTGAGGGTTGCGACATTGTGGATCTGGTTGACATAATATAAATAGATTATGGACTTAGGGTGTTACTATAAACTTATGAACCTGGATGATTATTTAAAAATAGTTTAGAGACCCAAATATTCATTTTAAAGGCTTGTTTGGAAACCCCAATTCCCTCACGGAATCAGGCGCAATCCGTAGGGGGCTCCTGGCCCGGGGCTTCCCTCGCGCCGTCATTTGGATGTGTCGTGGGACAAAATTACGCAGGAGATTGTAGCCCCATCCCCACCCGATCCATGGGGGAAAAGAAAATTACCTCGTGACATGAGGCGAAATTTCCCCATCGCCTCCTCGGCTCGGTCGTCGTCCGCCCCGCGTCGCCTTGGTCGCCACCCCCGACGCCATCGCAGTCATCGGGCCGCTCCGCCCTGGTCACCATCTCCGACGCCACCGCGATCTCGCTGCTCTGCTCTGCCCTAGTTGCTAGCCCCATCTCCGTCGTGGTCGCCGTCCCAGCTGCCGTCTTTGCCCCACCATGGTCGCCACCCTCGTTGTCCTTCGGATCCACCCCGCTCGCCGCCAGGGCTCCTCCAAGTCCTATCGGGTTAGGACCCTCTGATGAGGACATCAACGACATACGAATAATGACGACGGAAGATGACGCGCCAAACCAAGCTATCACGCCTCCACCTCTCGTCGTCTCGCCTCCTCGAGTTACGGATCCATCTTCTAACGAGATGACAACGCACAAGGGCCCAATCACTAGAGCTCGAGCCCAGGAATTGAAGACGGTTTTGATGCTAAGGAACGACGGCCCAGGATGATGTCGCCCGAAGGCCCACGTGGCCCAAGTCGCACGACTCCCTCTCCACCGCGCGCCTCTCCACTTCAGCCGGCCCTAGATGCCTCGTCCTCCCCCTATATAGATCAAGGGCTGCGCCCCTTGTAATCTTCGAGTTTTGTTTTAAGTTTAGTTTAGCTATACATCCGTCTCTCGACGTGAATTCAGAACTCCACCTTCGTGCAATACATCAGATTGCTCGCCTCTAATTCTTGCTCGTTCTTCGATTGCGCGTAAGAATTGATCCTCGTGATCAGGTTGATCTTGTTTACCGCAAGGTTAATATCCTCTGGAAGTTGGTTCAGCGATTGCATTGGCACTTCGGCTTGCTCGTCGTAGTCAGATCGTAAGGGTCAACATCCACCAAATCGAAGTAATCTCCACTCGCCGAAAGATCGGGCACTCTACACCTATCAAGTGGTATCAGATTCCAGTGTTTCTCGGTGAGTTTTATCCAAGTCCACATAAACCAAAAACTACAAAAAAAAGTTTACCCCAGTACGGTTTTGAGCCACGCACTTTCGTTCAATAATTTGCGTTCTTGAGTTTTTGTGCTTTCGCTTTTGATCGTTGCTGGTACACTGTGTTTCTTCGTTTTCTTCCTATCATCGTTCCTATCCTTCTGCCGTGCCGCGTGTTTTCACCACCACAGTTTGCTTTCCGCCGCATCTGTTTACCCCGTCTCGCTTGTCAAGTTTTTCCGCTGCACCGTGAGTCCGGGTCAATCACTGCCTCAACGATCGAGTCCTACTCGGTTACGACGCAGCTCACAGAGTTGCAACATGCACGTGACTATGGTGCCGACACCGAGCAGGACGATGACAATCGCCGTGGTCGTGCTCGTAGGGTACGTGTTTCTATTAATGATTCTTTTGCCAAAATAAAATTTCGTATTCCCACTTTTAATGGCAAATATGATCTGGGTGCTTATCTTGATTGGGAATTAGAGGTTGAACAAAAATTTGCATGCCATGATATTCCTGCTAATTTACAAGTTAAGGTTGCTATTAGTGAATTTACTGATTTTGCTTTACTTTGGTGGCGTGAGTATAGACAAAGATATCCTGATAATATTCCAGCCACTTGGATGGCATTGAAAGCTGCTATGCGTCATCGTTTTATGCCGTCATATTATGCTAGAGATTTGCTTAATCAAATACAGCGTTTTCAACAAGGTTCACTTTCCGTAGAGGATTACTATCAAGCTTTGCAAAAGGGTATGATTCGCTGTGGTTTAGTTGAACTGGATGATGCTGCTATGGCTCGCTTTAGGGGTGGGTTAAATCGTGAAATTCAGAATATTCTTGATTATAAGCATTATGATGATATGACCACCTTATTTGAATATGCTTGTAAAGCTGAACGTGAAGTGCAGGATCGACAATCTTCGTCAAGACCTAACATTTTTGTAGGGTCCAAGATGCCTTCAGCTCCACAGTCGACACCTCCTTCCACGTCGCGCGACCACTCCTCGACCACGTCCAAGTCGAAAAAAATCCATCCACGGCCAAATCTGCCTCAATCGTGCCATCCTCCTCGTCATCTGGACGAGCTCGTGATATTCAGTGTCACCGTTGCCGAGGATTTGGTCATGTGATACGCGATTGTCCAAATAAACGAACTATATTGATTCGTGACGACGGTGGGTATTCTTCTGCTAGTGATTCTGAGGATATTCAGCAAACTATGCTTGCCACTAATCATGCAGATAATACGGAGCTTCATGTCGACTCTAGTGCCGCCGACAGGTATGCCACTCTTGTTGTGCAGCGTGTTCTTAGTACACAGGTCGTTCAGGATGAAAAGTATCAACGCCACAACATTTTTCATATCAAAGGCGTTGTGCAAGAACGAGCGGTTCGTATAATCATCGATGGTGGCAGTTGCAACAATTTGGCTAGTACGACCTTGGTGGAGCAGTTGTCATTGCCAACAAGAAGCATCCACATCCTTATCACGTTCAATGGCTTAATGATGGCGGCAAAATAAAGGTAACGCGCTCGGTACGTGTTCCTTTCTCTCTTGGCGCCTATTCTGATTTTGTAGATTGTGATGTTGTTCCAATGGAAGCATGCTCTTTGTTGCTTGGCCGTCCTTGGTAATATGATGTTGATAGTGTTCATCAAGGTCGCTCCAATTATTATTCCTTCATGTTTAAGGGTCAGAAAATTGTTATTCATCCTATGACACCTGAACAAGTTCTTAAAGATGATATTGCTCGAGCGACAAAAGCTGCAAAATTGGTTACATCGCCTCCTGTTACACCTGTTCAACATGAGATCAAATTGAATAACCCTATCTTGCTTGCTACACGTGCTGATTTTGATGAATTACATGATGCTAATCTGCTTTGCTATGCGCTAGTTTGCTCTCGTATGCTTGTTTCACTAGATGAGGCGCCTATGTTGCATATTCCTCCTGCTGTTGCTAACCTTTTGCAGGACTATAAAGATGTTTTTCCCCCTGAATTGCCGCCGGGTCTTCCTCCTATTCGTGGCATAGAACATCAGATCGATTTAATTCCAGGCGCACAGCTTCCTAATCGCGCCCCGTACCGCACAAATCCTGAGGAGACGAAAGAAATTCAGCGTCAAGTACAGGCATTGCTTGATAAAGGTTACATTCGTGAGTCTCTCAGCCCTTGTTCGGTTCCTATTTTGCTTGTTCCTAAGAAAGATGGTTCTTGGCGTATGTGTGTAGATTGTCGTGCAATTAACAATATTACAATTCGTTATCGATATCCTATACCACGCCTTGATGATATGCTTGATGAACTTAGTGGTGCCACAATTTTCTCTAAGGTTGATTTACGTACTGGTTACCATCAAATAAGAATGAAATTAGGAGATGAATGGAAAACGGCTTTTAAAACTAAATTTGGCTTGTATGAATGGTTGGTTATGCCGTTTGGATTGTCTAATGCTCCTAGCACTTTTATGCGCTTAATGAATGAAGTTCTTCGGTCTTTCATTGGAATATTTGTTGTTGTCTATTTTGATGATATCCTTATATACAGCAAATCCATGAATGAGCATTTAGATCATTTGCGTGTTGTTTTTGATGCTTTGCGTACTGCTCACTTGTTTGGGAACATGGAAAAATGCACTTTTTGCACGCAACGTGTTTTGTTTCTTGGATATGTTGTTACTCCACAGGGCATTGAGGTCGATAGCAGCAAGGTGGACGCAATTCAGAGTTGGCCCCAACCGACGACGGTCACACAGGTTCGCAGTTTTCTTGGTCTTGCAGGCTTCTATCGTCGTTTTGTACGGGATTTCAGTTCTATTGCTGCACCATTACATGAGCTGACCAAGAAGGGTGCGCCATTTGAGTGGGGCGCACCACAAGACGACGCATTCAACACTTTAAAGGAACGGTTAACTCATGCTCCTCTCTTACAATTGCCTAATTTTGATAAAGTGTTTGAATTGGAATGTGATGCTAGTGGAATTGGTTTGGGTGCTGTTTTATTGCAAGATCATAAACCCATAGCTTATTTTAGTGAGAAGTTAAGTGGTGCTGCTCTTAAATATTCCACTTATGATAAAGAACTTTACGCTTTAGTAAGAACTTTGCAAACATGGCGGCATTATTTATGGCCTCGCGAATTTATTATTCATTCTGATCATGAGGCTTTGAAATATATTAGAACCCAAACTAATCTGAATCGTCGTCATGCTAAATGGGTTGAATTTTTTGAATCTTTTCCATACATCATTAAACATAAAAACGGGAAGGAAAATGTGATTGCCGATGCTTTGTCTCGTCGTTATATGATGCTGTCCCAATTAGACTTTAAAATCTTTGGTTTGCAAGCTTTGAAAGATCAATATGTGAATAATGCTGATTTTCATGATATTATGATGCATTGTAAGGATGGCAAACCTTGGGGCAAATTTCATATGCAGGATGGGTTCCTGTTTCGTGCTAACAAGCTGTGTATTCCAGCTAGCTCGGTTCGTCTTTTGTTGTTACAGGAGGCGTATGGAGGTGGTCTTATGGGTCACTTCGGAGTTTTCAAGACACATGAGGTGTTGGCCGACCATTTCTTTTGGCCACGGATGCGCCGTGATGTTGAGCGCCTTGTTGCACGCTGTACTACATGTCAAAAAGCTAAATCTCGTTTGGGTAATCATGGTTGTATATGCCCTTGCCTGTTCCCTCTTGTCCTTGGCATGATATTTCGATGGATTTTGTTTTGGGATTGCCTCGCACTAAGAAGGGGAGGGACAGTATTTTTGATGAGGACATCACTCCTATGGATACACACAACACTCCTCCAAATCTGGACTTGCAAGGTCCAATGACTAGAGCTCGTGCACGACGACTAAATTTAGAGGTGAGCTCGTTCCTACGTTCTTCGCTATATGTTACTCTTGAGAATGGTTTGCTACCTAATGATTATTTTATGATTAGAAACCATGGAGAAGACCAGGAGATGATGGGAGAAGGAGCTGGGAACGTGGAGGACCAGCAAGAGCTTGGAAGCCAAAGTGGAGGCCCAATCAAAACCGACTTCGACTCTGTTTTGGGGCCCAGGACCAGTCTGTACTAAAACAGTCGCCCAGGACGCATATGGACTCGGATTTGGACGTTCTACATATGCACGGAAAGATAAGGAGAAGACCTTTCCAATGCCGCCGGCCTCATGTCAAAATTCATCCGGAGTCATCGGTAATCGTCAAAACAAGACAGAGTCCAGAATCTGTGTCGGTGCTGCGTCGCCTATTTTTGGCCTTTGGGCTTTGTATCTAGTTGAGCCCAATTAGGGGCGCGTCCAGAGGGTCTTGCACGATCCTAGGGTCTTTATATACAGCCGCCGCCGCACCATTAGGGTTCGGGTTTTGCTTAGATCAATTCTGTTCATAAACAGTTTCGCCGTTCATCGGTTTGTGAGACCCCAACTTCGAGAGTTTAATCATACATCTGCAATTGTGTTGCAATCTTCGTTGTTCTTGCTTGTGTTCTTGATTCGCAGGCAGGGATCAGCCTTCTCGGCGAGGTCAATCGTCTTTTGGACGGTTGATAACCAGAGGAGACGTCGTGCTGCGATTGCGGGGTTTAGAACGTGCTGTTCTGAAGCCGGATCGATTTGTGTGTCGCCTCCGACCAAATCAACTTACCAAGAACCTTTCGGAAGATCGGGAACCCTTGTTCACATCAATTTTTGTGGTTGTTGATCGTTTTTCTAAAATGGCTCATTTTATACCTTGTCATAAAACTGATGATGCCTTAAATGTTACTGAATTGTTCTTTAGAGAGATTGTTAGATTGCATGAAATTACTAAAACAATTATCTCTGATCGTGATGCTAAGTTTCTTAGTCATTTTTGGCGTTCTCTTTGGAATAAATTAGGAACTAAGCTGCTGTTTAGTACTACTTGTCATCCTCAAACTGATGGGCAAACTGAGGTAGTAAATAGAACTTTGTCTACTATGCTTAGAGCTGTTTTAGATAAAAATTTGAGACGCTGGGAAGATTGTTTACCTCATGTTGAATTTACTTATAATCGTGCTACACATTCTGCCACTAAGATGTGTCCTTTTGAGGTTGTTTATGGCTATGTTCCTAAGGCGCCTATTGATTTGTTTGCTATTGGTGCTGAAGATGAACCACATCTTGATGCTCTTGCTCATATTGATCACATGAAACAATTGCATGAAGAAACACAACACTGCCATTGCTAATAAAAAGTATCAAGTTACTGGTAGTAAAGGTAGAAAACATATTTCTTTTGAACCTGCTGATTTGGTTTGGTTGCACTTGCGTAAACATAGATTTCCTACTTTGCGTCGTTCTAAACTGATGCCTCGTGCTGCTGGTCCTTTTAAAGTGCTAACCAAGATTAACGATAATGCTTATGTTGTTGACTTGCCCATGGAGTTTGGTGTTTCCACTAGTTTTAATGTTGCAGATTTGAAACCATACTTCGGTGAGGATGATGAGTTGCCGTCGAGGACGACTTCACTTCAAGAAGGGGAGGATGATGAGGACATCAATGACATACGAATAATGACGACGGAAGATGGCGCGCCAAACCAAGCTGTCACGCCTCCACCTCTCGTCGTCGCGCCTCCTCGAGTTACGGATCCATCTTCTAACGAGACGACGACGTACAAGGGCCCAATCACTAGAGCTCGAGCCTAGGAGTTGAAGACGGTTTTGATGCTAAGAAACGACGGCCCAGGATGATGTCGCCCGAAGGCCCACGTGGCCCAAGTCGCACGACTCTCTCTCCACCGCGCGCCTCTCCACTTCAGCCGGTCCTAGATGCCTCGTCCTCCCCCTATATAGTCAGGAGCTGCGCCCCTTGTAATCTTCGAGTTTTGTTTTAAGTTTAGCTTAGCTATACATCCGTCTCTCGACGTGAATTCAGAACTCCACCTTCGTGCAATACATCAGATTGCTCGCCTCTAATTCTTGCTCGTTCTTCGATTGCACGTAAGAATTGATCCTCGTGATCAGGTTGATCTTGTTTACCGCAAGGTTAATATCCTCCGGAAGTTGGTTCAGCGATTGCATTGACGCTTCGGCTTGCTCGTCGTAGTCGGATCGTGAGGGTCAACATCCACCAAATCGAAGTTATCTCCACTCGTCGAAAGATCAGGCACTCTACACCTATCACCCTCCCTCCTCTCACAAGATCCGTCGTCTTCGTTTTTTCCCGTCGGCTGTAGCACTGAGACAGCGCCAACCACAGATCAATCCCCTTCAACAACGACCTGCAGGCAGGTGAGAGCTTTAACCTGAGCAGGGTGGTGATATCGAGCACGCGATGAAGGAGCACTGGAGCAGACACCGGGTTGACTTTGAGCGACGGCAACCGCAACAGCTAGGATGTCTGCTGAGCTTCATCGATCTTTGGTTCACTGAATTGCTCACGTTCCTCACAGTCACAGGTACAGTTACTTGAATTGTGTAGTGAGTCCAAAGCTTTTATTCGTGGAAAGAATTAACATCAACATCTCTGCTTATTCCATATGACCATCTCATGTTCTTTAACTGTTTACTGCTTGTAATTCTCTGCATTGACTTTGGACTAGGTTTCACTCACCGAGTGCTCCTGTGTTTGTGTTGGTTCTGCTCTGTTTAACCTCTGTTCCCTTAACTGATACATTTGTCAAAGCAAAGAAACAAAATCTTTGTTGTGCTAGGCTGGGCTGATCCCTTTCCCAGGTTATAGAGCAAATCTTTGTTGACCAACGAAGATCCTCCAGGTTATAGAAACGTTGGTGTTTTCTATTGACATCATAGAGAAGAGACTTGAAGCAATCAGCAATACCCACTTTTGAACTGCCCTGTTTCATTTTTTTTACCAGTAGTCAGTACAAATCTACATATTTTGATTTGTATTCAAGGTCCCA
This sequence comes from Eleusine indica, assembly GCA_030378355.1. Classification (NCBI taxonomy): domain Eukaryota; kingdom Viridiplantae; phylum Streptophyta; class Magnoliopsida; order Poales; family Poaceae; genus Eleusine; species Eleusine indica. Next base: position 31,307,600 of record CM059497.1, read on the forward strand.
AATTGGTTGTGTGCATCGTAGGATGGTGTGTTTTAATTATAATGTCTGGTTGTTTGTTGTACTACTGAGTTTACACTTTACACAGGAGGCAAAATGATATTTAGGATCATCAGCTGTTGCTTTGGTTGCAGAGTTCCTAGCGGTCATGTGAAAACAAAAGGTACGATTCAACCAGCAAGCATGCTGGTAACTTCTTTGCTTTTGGCATACCCCTGATAAGTACTTGCACTCTGAAATTTGATTCTCTCTCTACTCTTACGGTGTCCTGCCAAAATGTAAGTGCCAAGTCAAAACGTTAGTTATAGCTGTTGGCAAGCTCCAGCAGCTAAAAATCAACATACAAACTATACTCATTCCCTTTCTTTTGCATTTTAGTTGTTGGAATAAATTGCAGAGAGTGAAAGATGTAACACAGATCAACATGCTCAAGAAAAAATAGGTAAATATATGATCTGCTAACTAAGTTCTGCAGAAAGGAAACTAGTTCAAATGTTTGATGGATCTTACAGGGTGAGTTTTGTTTTTCTAGCAGTGCAATATGTGATGGTAGCATATGTTATTTTGAAGCAAATTTCAGCATGTACAACAGCTTAATATATAGTGCAACTGTAACACATTCCTGGATACCTTTTGCAGATTTCAAGAAAAAAATGCATGTTTTACATCAATGCTCTCTAAATGAAGTGAAATTAAATGTAACTGATTTAGCTTTTGAACTGACGGAAAAGTGATTTACTTCATGAACTGCAGTTTAAGCTTTTGTTCTTGTTTCTGGCAGCTCTCCACCGGCATAAAGAAGCTGTGACTTTGAGAAGTGAAGTAGGGTGGCAATTGCCAAATGCAATGTGGATGGGACCTTCATCAGTGAAACAAAAGCAGGCGCCACTAGTGTTGTATTAAGAGACTCGGCAGGTACTTACATTAGAGGTCAATCACGATGTTAATTTCGGTGTATGGATGTGCTCACAATGGAGGCTATGGCGTGCAAAGATGGTGTGACGCTTGCACGGTCGGGGGCGGTTGGGAACCTGCTATTAGAGATGGATTATCAGGAGTTAGTGCGACTCTGGAATATGAGGGAGCAGCAAAGATCACCAATCATGGGTATCCTGAATGACCTGGTTCAGTTAAGTTGATCCTTTATTACTTTCAAAATTAGTTTTGTGCCCCGGGGTTGTAATGAGGTAGCACATGAACTAGCTAAACAGGCCACGTCTAAATCACACGTGTGTGAGTGGCATGAAGCCCCATCCTATGTTCATAGCGTGTTATCTGCTGATTGTTTGTTGATTATTGGAAGCCCGCATTTCACAGAAAAAATGTGAGCTATGTGAATTGATCGAATGCAAATATGTCTAATGTCTTTGATGCCTTCAAATAAAGTTGTTATGTGATTATTATATGTTTTGGACTTGCTCGGATGCAAGTATGTATTCAGTGAAAATTTTGACTAGGACACATTTTTTGTGAATTTCAATATTATTTTTAAATTCTTTGACTTATTCTGGTTTTTTAAGTACTTATTGTCCAGTCGGGATTTTTATCCTGTCTCCCAAATAACGAGTGGGAATTAACCAGGATGGGATTTTTATCCCTGGCAGGGATGAGGGTGGCTTGCACAGGAAAAAATCTCGCATGGGGGCTGAAATCCTCATGGATTTTTCGCCCTGCACCTAAACAAAATCTAAGAGTTCATGAATTTATATGAGTATGTTTAAATATTTTAATTACCTATGATATGATGAACTTCACTCTAAATAAGAAATGGGAAAAGAGAGAGAAAACAAAAGCGAGAACAGCACAGACTAGCTTCAACTCCGCCACTTTCCCCACTTCACAGCTGCACGGCATCCACCGGCCACCACCGCGCGTCTCAATCCCTCACCAATCGCCACCCACCCCGACAGCGGCACCGCCGCCGCATCAAGCCCCATCACCAGGATTCCCTCCTCGAGGATCGCCGGAACCCCGTCGCCGGCCGCCTGCTCGCCGCGATGGGGTGCGGGCAGTCCAAGATCGACCAGGAGGAGGCGGTGTGCCGGTGCCGGGAGCGGAAGCGGCTGATGGCCGACGCCGTCCAGGCGCGCAACGCATTCGCCGCAGCCCACACCGGATACACCGTGCGCCTCAAAAGCACAGGCGGCGCGCTATCCGACTTCGCCCAAGGCGAGGCGCCCGACCCTAGCCTTGTGGCCTCCCATTCCCAGCAGCACGCCGCTTCAGCGGCGGTGGCACCGGCGGCATCAATTTCCACGCCCCCTGGCCCCTCCACGGCCTCCGTCCTCAGCGCGGCCTCCCCACCGCCCCCGCCACCATTCCCCGACTTTTCCCACTCCAGCCTCCAACGGTCCTCCTCGACCCCCAATATCCCTATGCCAGACCCAAGGGCCGCCGCCAAGAATCGTCCCCCTGCGGGCGCTACTATTCGGGAGGAGGAGGAGGGGGAGGAAGAGGAGGAGGATAACGAGGAGGAAGATGATGGGCATATCAGGACCGATAGTGAAGACGACGAGGACGACAGTGATGATGATGACAATGAGGATGATGATCATCATGAGCACGATGATGTAAGTGTGGACGGTGTGGTGCAAGGACAACTGCAGAAGCGGGTTGTGATGGACAGTGTGGGATCTTCTCCAGTGACACCACCTCCACCTCCGCGGATGAACCCAGCTCCACCAACGCCACCACCTCCAGTTCCAGAGTCACAGATGGCTACCTGGGATTACTTCTTTGGCCCGACCCCCACACCACCACCCACCCTAGAGCAGGCCGCTGATGAGACTTGGATGGAAAGGCATGAGAAGGAGCCAGTGGCCGAGGTGAGGCCACCTGTGACAAAGCCAGTTATTCGTGAACCAGTTGCTTCAGAGGAAAAGCCGCCCCAGACAGCAGCAGAGAAGGAGAAAGCCATTGAAGAGATGGTGGCAAATCTACCTCCGTCGAAACCTATTGTTAGGAAGCCACCCAAGCCACCTGGCCCACCGCCAGCTGTACACTACCATACCTCGTCCATGGGCACAGTTGAGACACGGAAGGGGAAGTTGGTAGCATCAGGGACTGCGAGCTTGCTACATATTGTTTCTCAGCTGGATGATCACTTCCTCAGAGCTTCAGAGAGCGCTCATGATGTATCGAAAAAACTGGAGGCCACCCGAATGCATTACCATTCCAACCATGCTGATAGCCGAGGCAAGTGTTGCTACCAATTAGTTTCCAATCTTTTAGTTTATGTGATTCTGCACAGGCATCAAGCCAGAAAGTATAGGACCTCCGTCTCATTATCCTTTGAATATCTGGTTTTATGCATGAAGAGCCTAGTCACTATCACAATGATGGGATATCTGGTTCTGGACTAGCTTTTAATGATACATCTAAATTTTTCCATGTCTGATAAACTGGATATGAGTAGGTTCTGTTATTTTTTTTGGCACTTATCACACTTTGAAGATTTTATGTTGCACGGCTTGCTTAACTGAATTCTAGAATTGCTTGTTTAATGCAAGATAACTAACTTAACATTTATCCAAGACGGTTAAAACCTTTTGTTGCTGCATTGCTATATGAAGTGTATACAAAATTCATATTCATTTATTAATATTTTTTTTGAAATGTTTGAGCCACATATATTGCTCTGTAACTCTGTTACTTTCTTAATCTGGCTATCATGCAATAGGATACGATGATGTAGATGTTTGCATGATTTTTGTGGTAAGGTAAGGTGGTACAATCACCTCAACTGATCATTTTTTGTTTATTTCCATTGTCATATTCTTAGACCTTGAAAGGATTAATTAGTTGAAACCCCGTATACCAGAATACAGTCATATTGATTTTGGTTGGCCCATTAAATTGCTTTAACATCTATACTCACTGGGGTTACATGATCACTGCACTATTATACAAAGAAATGATGCTGCCACAGGGTGAGAAAGTTGCTAATATTTGTTAGTGTCACCCCAGGTTGAAAAAAAAATAAGTAATTTATTTTCATTTCACTTCTGTTTTTGTTGCATTTCACTTGCTTTCAACTTATCTTCCTCTCCTTTGCTTCCCTCTGTTAGTAATTGTGTGTTTCGTCTCTAGCCTATGCAACTTGCTTGGGACTTTGTTGCTGTTGTTTATGTGTTACATAAATACATTTTGGTATGGGAAATAATAGCCAGTGTTCCCATATATTACTTGTTCTGTCCTGCTATTTCTGTCAGTTTTAATAGTTTTTGCGATTGCTGCCATTAAACAATTAGGAATCAACTAATGGGATGATTTATGAACTCAGCTTATGCACCAACTGACTACCGGTTTTTACTAAGCATTAAACCACCAACAACTGACTACTCAAATTTAACCCTCAGTTCCTTCAAATAGGAGCTCCCTCATCCAGATTTCATCTCCTACTTAACTGGAGGCTCCAACCAATCTCTCAGATTCGGCTCCCTATTGCCATTAACCCCACACTCTTGCCTCCGGCCTCCATCTCTCTCAGCTCATGTCAGCTAGCTTCGATGGTGCCACTCTCCTTCCTGTGAGCCACCAGCGAGTTGTGAGGCCAATGATGGAACTCGGTCGCTGGTGTGATTGGTGACCGGCATGGGGTAGCGCACGCAGCGGTGTTCAGGCGTGGGCAGGGTGCAGCAGCGACGGGTGCGGGCATGGACGCTGGCACGCTGCAGGACAGACAAGTCCATGGCAGCGCGTGACATCGGCAGTTAGCGCTATAGATTGGATGACTGCTTAGGTCTATCCCCTGCATATGATGGGTTGGATGGGAGAAATGAGAGGTCTCATCCACAAACGAGAGACGGGCTCAGTTGGAGACATGTTTTACCCAATTCCTCGCAAATTTGAGATAGGAGCTCATATGAGAGCTTGGTTGGAGTTGGTCTTAGTTTCCTATTTTCAAACTTACCATTTTAAATATTCCACTTTATGGTTTGCTGTTTGCTAACAATCTATGTTGATGCTTTTAGGTCATATCGATCACTCCACCAAAATTATGCACGTCATCACATGGAACCGCTCCTTCAAGAACTTACCAGACCATGATGATCTGAGTGATAATTTTGAGATTGATGAAAGGTTTGAAACCCATGCCGCCGTTCTGGATAGAATGCTTGCTTGGGAGAAAAAACTGTATGATGAAGTGAAGGTAATTTATATTCAATGACTCAACATCTTGGTAGATCTGATGCTACTTCTTTTGTACTATTTATTCTTTCTAGTCTATTTGTTTTGTATGTCATAAGAATGCATTATATCCCTGTTATTATGTTTATCCATTTTCACATATCACACTAATAATTTAAAAATGTTCTTAGTCCATAGGCATTTTATTGGTACCATTGTTCTATTAACAAATACATCTGAAGTTAAATCCCCTATTTAAATATGTTCTTAGTCGATAGGCAATGCCCGCACAGATTGGCTCCAGGCGGGGTCTTACACATGCTTTGGCTTAGGGGAGAGGCGAGGAAGTTTTTTTTAACCTAGTTTGGAAAATTCTCTCCCACTAGGAATCGAACCCAGGACCTAGGAGATGCCTGTTCGCCCCTATTGTTAGCCTAATCTTGAGCTTTGGGAACATTAACTGGGTCACATGTTTAAGTATGCTTGGTAGTTGGTACTGTAACTACAAATGGCTCTTCCGTCTCCCCCGCCCCCTCCCCTCCCCGGCGATCCACCTCTCACCAGCCCCACGTCGCTGCCGGCTCCAGGCGCGACGGCCATCGCATCTCCCCGCCCTTCTATCCAAGCACCGGGCTCCTTCTCAACCTTGTCCCCCTCCGTTGCTGCTGTGTTGCCGATGGGTCGCTCTAAAGCTATGTGGTGGAACGATGTTTCGCCTATTAGCCTGGAGACGTCTCCGTGACACACGTCTCGTCTTCTCTGGCAGCTTCGTTCCTCGAGGCCCTAACCTCTTTGTCACCCTCAGGTGCTGGTGGCTCTGCGTCCCAGCCGGAGGTAGCCGTTGTCTCTGTGTCGCCTTCAATGGTCCCCTCCTAATGGGACGTGACGGCCTCGCGTCCGCCTTCAGTGGCGGCTGCACCTGCATCCCAACCGGAGGTGACCTCTACCGTGACCTCCGCACTGTCGTCGTCGCCAAGTCCCGGCAGACCTCCGCGGGAAGTGTTTCAACTGTTTTGCCACTTCTCACCGCGCGGCCGCCTGTTGCCGGAGGACCCGTTGCTTCACCTGCCAGCAACCCGGGCACCGCTCGTACCTCTGTCCTCGCAGGATGGTCGACGGTGGGTCCGACGTGCCACAATGGCGAGTGTCGGTCTGGCGTCATATCTCACCTGCCCTGTTCCGTCGCAGGCTTCGGCCTCTGGGATGGGGCAGACTGCTGGCTACGACAGGCTGCGTCGCCGCCCCCGTCGGCGCGTCCGTAGACGTCGCTCTACTGGCAATGGTGCACGTGCTGCCCCGCCCTTAGCCGGCGCTCTAGAAGACGACTCCGGCTCACTAGCCATGGAGTCGGAGGATGCTGATGACACGGTGGCTGCGAGTGATCCGCCTCTAGTTCGACCCCAATGCATCATTGATCGCTCTACAAGCATCAACTGGATGGAGTTAGAGCTCCAGCGAGCTCTTCTCATTTCGGTTGTCAACAATGGCTGCTGGAACCGTCCGTTGAGGCCCTGGCGGATGAGATTGCCATGCGTTTTGGTGTCGTGGCAGACTCACTGACCTTCCACCGCACCTCGCCGTCAGACTACATTCTCATGTTCGCTGATGAGGTGGCGGTGGAGTGCGTCTTCAATGGTGGAAAACCATTTAGAGCTACGTCATGTCTTCTTCGCTTCGGGCATTGGACCCGGCTTGCGAACTCTGTTGGGGCTGTCCTGCCTTTCCTCAACGTGGAGCTACACGGGGTTCTAGCGCACACGCATGGGATGCACCTACTGCTAGGGAGCTACTCAACAGATGTTGTTGGGTACGAGAGCTCCATCCTGACACCGCATCTCGCCGGGATCTCTCTGTGTTTCAGCTGGAGGCGTGGTGTTCTCGGCTAGAGCTGATTCCGTCAGAAATCAACCTCGTCATCGTGGAGCCACCAGCGCTGGTGGACGAGTAACCCACTGGAAAGCGCATCCTCTCTTACCCTCTCTCGGTCGCGGTGGCAGCCGCCCCTCTGCATTGCCCACAAGATGAACAACCTCCTCCTTCGCCGGACAACAACGACGACAGCGGTAGTTGTCGTCGTTCTCGATCAAGCAGCCGCTCGCCTCACCGTATGGTGGCCGACGAGAACCAAGGCAACGGCGCCTCTTGGATTCCCGTGCATGCGCCATCCTCCGACGGTGCCTTGAAACTCTACGCGGGCATTTATCGTGCGGCAAACGGCTCGGTTGATTTGGATACCGCACCTGCAATTGATGATGTGTCGGGTGGTGAGACGTCCTCTGACTTCACCCCGTCGCAGGAAGGTAACTGTTTTGCTTCGAGGTGGATGCTGATGCTGCTGGGTTCGAAGATACGCTGACCGCATTTGAGCCCGAGACAGTGGCGCCTCGTTCAGAAGTTTTAGCTGGGTCGGGTTTTCGGGAGTTGGTTGATGGGCCGGACTCTCTGCTCTCCCCTTCTGGAGCCCAAGTTACAGCCAGCAAGTTAACCTCGGATGGGCCAAATATTGAGGAGCAAACTGATGGGTTGTCTGCCGATCCAATGACAGCTGAAGCCAAGAATGTCACTGCCTTTCAAACTGCTGCGGCAGAGCAGGTTGCCGCCATGTCGCCCAGCCCTACTACACACTCGTCACGCTCTCTGATGGCTGGGGCTGATGACGTCCCCGATGCCAATGACGGCCCGCCGCCGATCTCGGCTGCGCTGCCGTTCAACTCAGCCGAAGATGCAAGCGTGTTGATCGCTTCGGCCCCTTCACACTCAGCCGGCATGGCGGCAGGCCCAGGCCATTGCGCGAGCTCACCAGCGCTCACCGGACAGCTCCCTCATTCAAGCCCCGCTCTGAATGCATCAAATTAAACACGTTTTGGACTGACGTATTCACGAAGAGGTACAAGGCAAGCTGATGTTCCACAGGCTGGTTCACCTTCGCCCACCCCGCCAGCAAGACACCCTCTCGTGCAGCAGCTTACCAAGCCCGTGGATTGCTTGCTCCCTCAGCCGATCATCCAAAAGAGAAGAGTTAAAGCTCTCCCTCCTGGTTTGTTGCCGTGTCGTAGCCGTCGGGTCACGGGAGTTGGTCCATGTTTGCCTGGCCCTGTTCTAACTGATGCGCAACGTCGGGTGATCCGTAGCCTCGGTTTCTCGGCTAACACAGGGAAGATAGACCAGCAGGCCCAGGACAATTATGCAAAGCTTTTTGAGCAGCCGCTATCTGAGTCCCATATCACAGCGCTAGCGGCGCTATTTGGTTGGAAGGCAGAGGAGGAAGAGCAGGTCCGCTCAGCGAACCTGCTGTTACGACAGTGATTAATCACCTGCTGTTTTTTTTTGGGTCATCAAAATGTTTGCAATGGATCCACAATCCATTCTAGTGTGGAACGTGCGCGGCCTTAATAGGCCGGCTGGATCGCCGTATTCGGTTAGAGACATAATATTTTTAGCCAATGCCGACATTGTTTGTCTTCAAGAGACTAAAGTTGCAGTGATGAACCAACGATTGTTCCTCTCAGTTTTTGGGTCGAATTATGACAAACACGTGGCACTGCCTGCCAATGGCACAAAAGGGGGCGTTATAATTGCTTGGAAGTCTGTAACCTACCAAGTTATTTGTTCCCGGGTCGATTCTTTCTCCCTATCAGTTCAGGTGGCAGAGCAAGCTGGTCGCAAATGGTGGTTCATAGGGGTGTATGGCCCTCAAAGTGATGAAGACAAGGTCCTATTTCTCCAAGAACTCAGGAATGTTCGTGCTCTTTGTGCTGGTCCTTGGTTGGTTGGTGGAGACTTCAACCTTCTATACCAGGCAGAGGACAAGAACAATGACAATCTGAATCGGGCAATGATGGAAAGGTTTCGCAGGTTTCTCAACGATATGGAGATCAAGGAAATTCCTCTCCTCGGTGGTAAGTACACATGGTCCAATGAAAGAACTTCCCCAACCCTTGTGAGGCTTAACCGTGCTTTTTGCTGTTCAGATTGGGAGGAAATATACCCAGACGCCATACTGCAAAGTACAGCTTCGGTGTTCTCTGACCACTGCCCGCTGCTGCTTGGATTGAAGGTTAACACTCGAGGAAAGCGGAGGTTTCACTTTGAGAATTATTGGCCTAATCTTCCTGGTTGCATGGAGGCCGTCATGCAAAACTGAAATGCGCCAATCTCCACCTCATGTCCGGTTGAGCGGATTTTTATCAAGCTGCAGCGACTCTCCAAGGGTCTACAAGGCTGGAGTCAGAGGAAGACAGGCAACATCAAGGTTCAACTTGGCATGGCCAAGGAAGTCCTTCACCGGCTTGAAATAGCACGTCAACGACACTCTCAGCACGTGAGGAGGAGCTACGGAAGAAGCTGAAACATCACTGTCTTGGGTTGGCTTCTCTTGAGCGCACCATAGCTCGGATGCACTCCCGTTTGCTCTATCTCAAAGAAGGGGATGCAAATACTAGCTTCTTCCATCAGCAAGCAAGGTACCGCAAGAAAAAGAACTTCATCGGAAAACTAGTTGAGGGTGATCAGGTTATCACCGAGCAGCAAGGGAAGCATGAAGCCGTATTTGACTACTATGACAAACTTTTGGGGACGGCTGTGGAGAGGGATTTCTCATTGGACCTCCAAGCCTTTCATAATGGGTGCCATGATCTCAGCTCCCTTGATGCTCCTTTCACATCAGAGGAGGTTTGGGCTACAATAAAAAACATGCCACAAGACAAAGCACCGGGCCCAGATGGCTTCACCGGCCAATTCTATGGAGTATGTTGGGACATCATCAAAACTGATATTATGCTTGCTCTTGCTGCTGTACAACGTGGTCTGTTGAACCATAAGTGAATAACCTTCCCCATTAGCTGAGCCTTTTGGGTGCAGCTGGTTGGTGTATAATAACTTAATATGGTATCAGAGTCAGAGGTCTTGATTTCGAATCCCGGCAGACACGATTTATTAAAATAAATTGTAGCCTCTCCTATCTCCACGTTTGCGCCCTGAGAGAGCTGCACGTGAGGGGGAGTGTTGAACCATAAGTGAATTGCCCACCTTCCCCATCAGCTTAGGCTTTTGGGTGCAACTGGTTGGTGCATAGTAACTTAATATGGTCATGTTTTCAAATTCCGGCTACTAAACACAACCTTTATTACTATACTTTCTAAGAAGGTGGATGCACAACAAGTAAAGGATTATCGGCCCATAAGCCTCATACACAGCTTTGCCAAGCTGGTGGCAAAACTGACGACCAACCGCTTGGCGCCGTTGTTGCCCGAAATGGTGGCTGTCAACCAAAGCACATTTATCAAGGGAAGAAACATTCAAGATAATTTCTTGCTGGTCCAACAACTAGCAAAATGTCTTCATCGCCAAAAGGACCCGCATATTCTTTTGAAGCTTGATATCTCCAAGGCCTTTGATTCCGTCTCATGGTCCTTTCTTTTGGAGGTATTGCAGCAGCTCGGTTTTGGCAGAAAATGGTGTGATCTTCTCTGCCTTTTGCTGTCCACTTCAACCATGCAAGTGCTACTCAATGGTGAGCCAGGGGAGCTGATCCACCACCACAGAGGGCTTTTGGCAAGGGGACCCACTTTCCCCATGCTGTTCATCTTGGTGATGGACGTGCTCAACTCTTTGGTGTCCAAGGCCATGCAAGACGGACTTCTGCAACCTATCGTAGTTCAGAGGGCAAAGCACCGAATATCTTTTTACGCGGACGATGTGGTCATGTTCATGAGGCCGACTAGTGGGGACTTGTCCACTATCCAACAGCTGCTGGACATTTTCGGGCAGGCTTCTGGGCTCAACATAAACATCACAAAGAGCTCAGTTACTCCAATTCGATGCAGCGAGGGGGATCTGACGAGAATAGCAGCAGCGCTCCCCAGTGACATCAAACACTTTCCATGCTCATACCTTGGCCTTCCACTCTCTGTTCGCAAGCCAACCAAGGCAGACATCCTACCTTTGGTGGACAAGATCGCAGACCATCTCCCGACTTGGAAAGCCTCCCTCATGAACCGAGCTGGTCGTCTTGTCACAATAAAGGCGGTACTCCTGGCTGTGCCAATCTATCTCATGATTGCGATGGACCTGCCCAAGTGGGCAATCAAGGCAATTGATAAGTTGCAACGGGGGTTCCTATGGACAGGACAAGAAAAAGCAAATGGAGGCAGCTGCTTAATCTCCTGGAATCATGTTCAGCGCCCGCTGAAATATGGTGGCCTCGGGATTAAGAATCTGGAGCTACAAGGCTGGGCCCTCCTTATTCGCTGGTTGTGGTTACAAAAAACTGATGCTGCCTGGCCATGGGAGGGCTTGCCAGTTGAGGTCCCATGCAATGCGCAGTCTCTTTTTGATGTGGCAGTGGCCACGACAGTCAGCGATGGAGCCTCAACAAAATTCTAGACAGACCGATGGTTAATTGGCCAGACCATTGCTGAGATAGCACCGAACCTGATTGGCATAATTCCGAAAAGGATAACCAAGCAGAGAACGGTGGCACAAGCACTCACTGACAGAACATGGGTACATGACATACAAGGAGCTTTGACAATCCAGATTATAATTGAGTACCTCAGAATCTGGGATTTGGTGGAAGGCATCAACCTACAGCAAGGAGTGCAGGACCAACATGTGTGGCGATTCTCACAATCTGGTGTCTTCTGCAAAATCTGCCTATGAAGCTTTCTTCCTTGGGACCATCAGGTTTGCACCATGGAAAAGAATCTGGAAAACGTGGGCTCCTCCCCGCTGCAAATTTTTCATGTGCTGGGCATCAACAATCGCTGTTGGACAGCAGAGAGACTGGCGAAGCGGAACCTAGCACACCCTGCAGCCTGCCCTCTATGTGATCAAGCTGAAGAAACAATCGAACATTTACTAGTGTCCTGCGTTTTCTCAAGGAAAGTATGGGCGTTGGTGCTGCAGAAACTGAACCTCCTACCTCTTGCTCCGCAACCTTCAATTGGTCGATTCTCGACTTGGTGGAGTAATGCAAGATATCAGATTCCGAAGGAATGGAGACGGGGTTTCAACTCTCTAGTAATTCTAGTGGCATGGGAAATATGGAAGCACCGGAATGATTGTGTATTCAACGGAGCGCAACCAAGAGTCCATTCCCTACTGCAAACGGTCGAAAATGAGTGTTTTCTATGGTGCCTAGCTGGAGCATCTCAGCCTGCTGCTACAGTCGCTCAATATTTAGTGTGTGTTTTCTGTTGTCGGGTGGCGCGCCTAGTACATGGTGCTTTGTAACTACCTTGGGTAGGCCCTGTAAGGGGGCTTACTCAATTGTACTATATTATTCTTCTTCTTAATGAAATGACGCCCAATTCTCCTGCGGGTTTGAGAAAAAAAAAAGTTGGTACTGTAACTATGGAAATTATTTGGTACTCTAACTCAACTGTTGTAACTCACATTTGAATTTAAGTACTGCCCAACATTGTGTCACAATCTGGTTTCCTAAGAAAACCAGCTAATGGATTGTGGGGTTGCTGAAAATATCTTTTATTTCAAACTGCAATCACTTGTGATCTTGTCATTGAAAGGGTACATATCGGGTGACAAGTCATTTGGTCAGTTAGTAGAAGCAGAATCCAAATAAACTGTCCAATACAAAATAAGCAGCTCTCAACCTTGAGTTTTTTCATAGGCCTAGCATGGATTTGGCCCCTCTGGACAGTCTGATCACAGAGGAGGAGGTTTGGGACACCATCAAGAGTTTACCGGCAGATAAGGCACCTGGCCCTGATGGGTACACAGGAAGATTCTATAAATCTTGTTGGGACATCATCAAGGCTGATGTCATGGCAGCAATCATCACCTTACAACAAGGAAATGCAAGGGGGCTCAGGTTGCTCAATGTTGCATTTATAACTTTGATTCCCAAAAAGGATGATGCGGTGTTGGCAAAAGATTTTCGGTCAATCAGTATAGTACATAGCTTTGCTAAACTAATAACCAAAATTCTTGCCAATCGGCTGGTGCCTCTCCTAGACTCAATGATATCCACAAATCAGAGCGTGTTTATAAGGGGCAGATACATACATGATAACTTCATTCTTGTCCAGCAAATGGTTAAAGTGTTACATCAACAACCGGTGCCTAGTCTATTCCTAAAGCTTGATATCTCTAAAGCCTTTGACTCTGTTTCTTGGGCTTTTCTGATGGAAGTGCTACGACACTTGGGTTTTGGTGCTTCGTGGCGCAATCTGGTTTCACACCTGCTCTCTACCTCCTCCACCCAGATCATCTTGAATGGAGAACCCTGTGAGTCCATACAACTGCAGCGAGGGCTCCGCCAAGGGGATCCCTTGTCGCCGATGCTCTTCATCATTGTCATGGATGTGTTGAACAGCTTGTTTGTGAAGGCTGGTAATGAGGGTCTGCTGCAACCATTATCGCCAAGAGTGGCAGGGCAGCGATTGTCCTTATATGCTGACGATGTGGTACTTTTCATCAAACCTCATGCAGAGGAGATGCAGGTCATGGGAGATATCCTTAGAATCTTTGGAAACACTTCTGGCCTGCAAACAAACATTCAGAAGAGCAGCATCATTCCAATCAGATGTGGAGAGGATTCCCGAATAACCATTCAAGATAACTTGCCTTGCTCGATAGCTGAGTTCCCATGCACTTACCTAGGCTTACCTTTATCCAATGTCAAACTCTGGAAACGGGATTTGCTGCCTTGGATTTAAAAAATTGCTGATAAGCCCCCTTGCTGGAAAGCGGCTTTGATGGACAAGGCAGGCCGGGCTACTCTAGTACGGTTTGTTTTGTCTGCCATGCCAATCCACCTGCTGATTGCTCTCAATGTCCCCAACTGGTTTATCAAAGCAGTAGACAAGATAAGAAGAGGTTTCCTGTGGCAAGATAAAGAGAAGGCTAACGGAGGTAGTTGTCTAGTGGCATGGGAGGTGGCCCGACCCTTGGATCTTGGTGGCCTTGGTATCCCCAATCTGGAAGTCATGGCCTGGGCACTTCAAATCAGATGGCAGTGGTTCAGGAAAACGAGAGCCGACCGCCCATGGACAGACCTTGATCTACCTAGTCATCCGAACTCTCTCGCCTTATTCGCCATTGCAGTTACCACTCAGATTGGGAATGGCAACAACACGTTATTCTGGTCTGGTCACTGGATTCATGGTCAATCAATTGAATACTTGGCGCCTCTTGTGTTTGCCTGTGTCCCAACAAGGGTCCGGAACAATAGAACGGTGGCTGAAGCCCTCAATGGCAACATATGGACCCAAGATATTCAAGGTGTTCTTAATTGGCCAGGAATTGCAGAACTGCTGCGCCTATGGGATTGTTTAATGGGCATTGCTCTGACCGACCAGGAAGACCAGGACATCTGGAGGTTTAAGGCAAGTGGGAACTACTCATCAAAATCGGCTTACAGAACTTACTTTTCGGGTGCAGTGACTTTTGAACCTTGGCGCCGGCTCTGGAAAACTTAGGCTCCACCCAGGTGCTGGACGGCAGATAGACTAGCTAAGCGAGGGATGGATGACACGAAGAAATGTCCACTCTGTGACCAAGAGGAAGAAACAGTGCAGCATCTTCTAACATCCTGTGTGGTAACAAGGCAAATCTGGTTCACTATACTGAACCTGTTGCAACTAGCAGGTTCAGCGCCTTGGCGAAATGAGTACAACTTTGCTAGCTGGTGGCGCAGAACAATGAAAAGAGTACCGAAGGAACAGAAGAAAGGAGTCAACTCCCTTATCATTCTCACTGCTTGGGCCATATGGAAACATCGTAATGATTGTGTCTTCGAAGGGAGTTCACCTTCGGTCAATATAATTCTAAACATCATGAGGGAGGAGTTTAGCCTTTGGTGCATGGCTGGAGCTAGGAAGCTGAGAGATCTCAATCTCGTGCTCCCTTCAGCTGTTGCTTAGCCTTTAGGTCAAGGGGTATGTGTTGTTCTGACCATGTTGCCTCAATCGGCCTGTGTGTGACTGCCTCACTCATATTTGGTCCCCATATGAGTCAGGATCATGTAGGGACCCTTCTTTTTTCTCTCTAATTTCAATGAAGCGCAGCTCTCCTGCGTTTTCAAAATACTTCAGAAATCCTCCCTAATACGCATTTATCTTTTAGCAATGGTCTATTATATGTAGTTGTTAGTACAGGTTTTTGTCTCCAATTAATAACATCTTTTTTCTGCTATACCAATTTTTTTCTGCCTGTTGAATTAGGCTGGGGAACTTATGAAAATTGATTATCAAAAGAAGGTAGCTCTACTGCATAAGCAAAAGAAACATGGTGTTAAACTTGAAACTCTGGAGAAGACAAAAGCTGCAGTTAGCCACCTACACACAAGGTACATCGTGGATATGCAGTCTATGGATTCAACAGTTTCGGAAATAAATCGGCTTCGTGATAACCAGCTATTCCCAAAGTTGGTGGACCTTGTTGATGGGTAAGTATTCTTTCACAACTTTAGCTGTACACTTAAATCCAATGGATTGTATTATTTAGTGCTCCTTCATGTCAATGCGTGGCAAGTTTGTACTAGTACTTCTGTCACTACCCTATTGCAATTAATTGAACAGTGCAGAAAAAAAAAAGGAAATACAGTGTAGACATTGAAGTTATAGGACAACAATGCTGCGATGTGATCATGTGCTATGCTAGCCGTTCTCTAGTTCTTATGTACCAACCTTTGGGTCCGTTTGGATGTCTTGCTGTGGCTTACTTTGCTCAGCTGAGCAAAATGTCAAACATTTGGTTGGCTTGTTAGGTACCTTGAGGTTTGAGCTTTGAAGAAAATTCTGTGCCAGACCAGGAGAGCTGTATCCTCTCTCCGTCCCTGGCAAGGTAAACCTTGCCAAGCCAGTTGGACAGGCAAGATTACCAAACAGACCCTTTGTCTTTTCACTTGCCTTATAGGATGTTGACATGGTCTCCAATAAATATCTTTCACGTTGCTTTACCTATCATCTATCAACATGTCAGCAAAACTTATACACAACAATGTTGGAATACTTACGGCAGTTAGTTTAATGTGTCATATTTTTTAAAAAGAATAATGTCACCCTTCTCTTGGGGGTTTTCAGTAAAATATTTCACAAAGTTGCATGATTTGTGACTTGTATCAGAAAAATACAACCATTGACGTGAACTTTAGTAAAAATACAACAAATTTTGACATATTGCATCAGAAATGGACAAATTTTGTGTTCGGTTTCTCCAACCAACGAGTGGTGGGATTGAACAAAGTTGCAGTTTTCTGACATAGAGGTTCAAAAATTGTTGTAGGTTTCTGAAGTTGACACTGAAAGTTGTATTTTTCTTGTATAATGTTACAAACAGTTGTAGTTTCCTAAAATTCACTCAACTTTCTTTAATATTGATTATTTCTTGTGCCATTGGGTTCGGGGGACAAGGAAATAGTTTGGTAAATCTCAGCACTTTATTTTCCAGCCTTTTATATCTGAACCCAATCGCTATCTCATCCCCTAGACCCATACGCCATAACCCAATCGCTATCTCATCCCCTATTTCACATTATCCAAACACAATCTATATATTTGCTATGTGTACATTGGCCATTCACTACTTAGTTGTTGCCTATTAAGAACTTGAATCTTTCAAGCGTAGGAGTCATGTGAAAAAGGTAATTGGGATAGTTTGATCAAAGTTTTCTGCAATAGATGCAATCATGGGACAGCAATGTCAGTTTGAACTCCACAAATGTTTGTAGTATTTGTCTGTAGATGTAAATACGTACTAATTCCATAAAAGATTGATCCATCTATTCAGTAAATATATATAGCAAATCAGCTGGCAGTCACGAATTAATAATTCATGATCCATGTTATGACCATAATAAACAAGAAAAGAGCCTTTGACATTTTTGTGATGTTTCGCCTAGTTGTGCAACGAGAAATTTGTGCTGTCCTCATTTTACCAGCAGCTTTTACAACATTTTTCTCACCAATTCACAATGCTTACCTCTGGCAGAATGGCTAAGATGTGGAATGCTATGCACCGTCATCACAAGAGTCAGTATGTAATCATCACAGCTATCAGATCTTTTGAGGTTCCTCCTGTTCCCAGAGAGACAACTGATTCACACCATCACCAGACTTGTGAGCTACGTGACATCGTTAGGGAGTGGCACATGCAGTTCGAGAAACTGATGGACAATCAGAAATCTTACATCAGAGCACTCAATGCATGGCTCAAGCTCAACCTCATCCCTATCGAGAGCAACTTGAAGGAGAAGGTTTCCTCTCCTCCAAGACAGGTGGATCCACCCATCAAGCACCTGCTGTATGCCTGGCATGACCAGCTTGAAAGGCTTCCGATTGAGCTTGCAAAAACTGCCATCAAAAGCTTTGCCGAAGTCATAAACAATATTGTAAACCTTCAGGACGAGGAGGTAAATCTAAGGAGGAGATGTGAGGAAACTCGCAGGGATCTGTTCCGAAAGAAACAACAGTTTGAAGAATGGCATCAAAAGTACATGGAGAGACGGGCAGCCTTAGGTGAGGATGCAAACCCTGAAGCTCCAGAAGCTCAAAACCTAGACCCTGTTGAGGAGAGGAGACATGCTATCGAGGAAGTAGAGATTAGGCTGAGGGAAGAGGAGGGACACCACCTTAGGCTTGCCAAGCAGGTGAGAGAGAAATCACTTGCAAACCTTCGGACACACTTGCCAGAGCTCTTCAGGAATATGGCTGATTTTGCTTTCTTTTGCCATGATATGTACAACAATTTGAGAAAAAATGCTGCCGGGCCCAAATATGAAGTCCAAGGCTGATGTTGTACGTTTGTAGTCGTACTCAACCAGCTGTAGGGGAAAATATTGGTTGTAGGTATTTTCTGATGACTTGGGAATCCTGAGGTCCTTCACATTTTGTTGGAGTGCGCTGTAGAGCTAATGACCATTAATTTTGTTTGTAAATTGAAACAGTCCTGCCTGAGTCCATTGTCCGTTCTGCATCGATGCCCTAGCTAATCATCAGCTAAACTTTCCTTACCCAGCTAAAGGGTTTTTGTTTGTTCGTTGTTTCTTTCCCCATTGTGATAGTGCAGACGAAATTCAAAGTTTGTTCAACCGTGCAGAAGAAGAAGATTATTATGAACTGGGGCTTTGGCTTAACTGGGTATGGAGGTCCACGGATTTAATGGTGGGAAACTACTTTTACGAGTTATCTCTTAACCGTGACAACCGATTCAAGGAACATGGAAACCTTGGATTTTTGGTGAGCCAAGGCATTTTGAGATCATGGAGTTCACATCATCCAAGATTTAAAATATATCATGACTCATGAGTAGCGCGATACCCATGCTACCCTTTTCTACTACATCTCTTTGGAGTATGCCGCGGCACTATGTGCACAAGATCACAAAAAAAAAAATGTAAGAACAACAAGGATGGGCTTCTCATCTAATATTGGTGAAATGTAAAATAAATAAATGCTAAGTTTCTAGATTTTAAGAAGAGAAGCCTGTCTGGTCAATTTCAAAACAGTTCACAATGAGATACAACAACAGAACAATCTATAAGAGATTTTGAGAAAGTTATAGAAATCTTGAGGCTCATCGTTTATCGAATTCCATCGTCCCTTATAAAACCCTAGTACAATAAATTAACCTATGTGTTGAACCATAAATGAATTGTACAACCTTCCTCATCAGCTTAGGCCTTTAGTGCAATTGGTCGATGCATAGTAGCTTAACATGGTATCAAACCAGAGGTCTTGAGTTCAAGTTCTAGTAACCGCATTTTCTGCTGCGCCACTCCTATTTCCACGTTTAGCACACGTAGAAAAAGAAAAATAAACTCATCCATATATGCATAAATATACACCTTATCTGTTTGTTTGACTCTTACACGAAGGAAAAAAACAAATCTCATTCTAAACGTTTTAAAGATTCTAAAATTCCTTTTCTGGCGCTTCAATTTGATATGTTGTGGGCTTTGTTTGTTTAGTAGAAACTATATACAACGCTCTATAACCAACACATTGCAACCATGTTTTAGTTACAACAGTGAATGCTGATTGCATATTTACAGGGACAATGAAAATGAACAGTTCTCCACTGGCTATAGCATACAATTTGTGCATGAAAATGGAAATTGAGCCCCATTCTAAGCATGTGTTGATTCCAACATCTCCCATTCGTCGTCTGAGATCCCCACCTGAGCCTTAGCATCGCTATTGCTCTGATTCTCCAATTGCCAATGCATATCCGGTGACAGAGTTTTGCATTCAGGAATATTGGAAGAAGTAGCAGAGGAGTTAGTGGTGACAAGGGCTGACTGAAGTTTGCTCCTGTGGATACTCTCTTTCAGTGCAACAACTTTTTCATGAATTCTCGATATTTCTCCTCTATAAAAATAAGACAAAAAAAAAGAGCGTTTGAAACTTGTACCGGCTATATACAGAGAGTTGCATTTTTCCCATATGACTAATAAACCTTCCAAACTAATACTTGTGCAATTTTGATGAGGCCTAAAAGAATTGGAATTAGGAAGTCTGGATAAATATTCGGAACCAGCTATATTTGAGATAACTGGCACTTGAATTATTACTGAAAGTGGATTCTCTTTCACTATGGAAGTTATCAACGATGCTTTTTCAACAAAACGTTCCTTAGCAAGGCGTGCAAAGAACCACAAATACAAGATTAAGGAACTTGACAGCCATAGGTAGCAAGACTATGGGAGAGTAACATACTGCAAGATATCAATGGCATGCCCACGATCTGTCAAAATATTTCTCAACTGCAACGAAAAAGATGTTTGGAGACGTCAATACAGATCACAAGTCATGGTAGAAAAGCATCGATTTAGCATCCACAGAACGCACGTTTGTCATGTATGAGTTGAGATTACCAAAATGTTTTCTTCAGCTTCCTTCTGGAGCTTCATTGTCTCTTCCATTATGTTCCCCATTTCAGCTTCCTTCTCTTCACGCACCAACAGAGATAACTTCTCTTCCTGACTAATATGCTCCCTTGCCGTAGTCTCTTCTTCAATAGAAGTTGCTAATACTGCATCTAGTTCAAATTTTATCTAGAGAATTGTATTGGATATAGAAAAAGGCTATCATTTTCTTAGATGCAAAGATCACAGCACATATCATTATACTCAATGTTGCTTATTTGCACATTGATCTTAATTTAGCATATGTGTTACCTTCTCAACAATTGTAACCACGTCCTTGAGTCAAAAAAAAAAAATTGTAACCACGTCATCTCTCTCAGCATAAACGTACTTTAAGGATATCTTAGGAGTCATATCCAAATGTCGGGGGATTGCAAAGCCCGTACGAATTGAGATAGACAAAGTTGAAGTTTGCATAGACCCCCATGTCCTTACTACCGTTGACTTTGAGCTTCTCCTAGGATATTCACTAGAAAAGCTCTACCAACTAGGTAAATCTCAAGGGAGCCTTAATAAAGAGCTTAGGAAGTTTGCTTTCGCCAATGCCGCCTCTGCATAAGAAATCCAACAATGCGTTCTAATCTCGAGCATTGCTCGCTCGAGGCAGTGATGTTTGTGTCTCCACTTCCATCTCTGAAACTCACTCTTCTTAAAGACACAAAGCATTCTAAAGAAGGAGATCTTGGTTTGAGAAAGAACGTGCATCCATTTGAAACTCAACCATCATTTCTCCCGCCTAAGCCAATTTCCTTTGGCCCTCCTTACTCTATTCTCGATGGTGATCCTCGATCAACCATTAATCCTTTTTACAAAATTCTTGAGAAGGAGAATCGTTGGGCCAAAGAATTCCTTGAGTTATTGATTCTAGCGACCAGAGGGAAATATTTGATTAGAGACCAGAGGAAAATATTTGATTAATGAGCATGAAAGATTCTTCTATGGACCACAAGATACATGCTCATATAAAGGATCTCTAGAGTCAATCAACCTTTGGACCAAGGAATTTCATGGGATGTCTAGACTGGAGTTATTTAAAGAAAATACAATGAATGAGCATGAGAGTTTCTTTCTTGAGAGCCCTCGAGGTGTATGCTCATATGGTAATACTCTAGAGTTAGTCACCCCTTGTGCCAAGATCGTCTACAAGCACTACAACCACCAAAAGACCCTCGTTTGCAAAACCTTTAGTAGGATGGTTGTAGATGCCTTTGTTTATCATAAATATTATAAAACTCATAGTTATACTTTGGCACTAACCTTGCAGCTGAGACATCAATGACACATCATCAAATTGGCGATGAATTGGGAACTACATCGCCAATAATAGCTGCAGCAAGTAGTACCCATGGTCGAGCTTCTGACCGTAAACAAAGCACTGGCGGGAGATAGCCCGGATTATCAATGAGTTTCCTTTATTAAAAGCAAGTGCCTGTTTTGGGATATGTTGCCTTCGGGTATTTTTGGTCGCTAACCCTTCCAGGTTAAGATTAAAAAGTACGATGGTCATACAAGTCCTCAGAACAATGGAGCTGCATCAAATCCAAAACTTTGATGCTTGTTGGTGATGGAACCCGCTACGAGGAAGCTACCACACCACACACTTTATTTTTCGTGTCTAAGATACAAAAATACAAGTGTGGGGGAGTCGTTAAGTTTCTGGAAGTAAGTCCTGTTATTACCCAATTCAATCTTGGTTTAGAGATGATGCTAGCATCTATGCCTTGTCAAATAAAAAACTAAAAATAAAAAACAAATAAATTTGTGACTCTATGGGGCCCATAAAGCTATAGAGTCATTTTTCCTTTTCACCCTTCTTTTTGTTTTGTTCAATAAAAAGGTAGGCATCAAAACAAGTGTGGGGGATGACTCACGACATACAAACGAGCAAACGTGACGAAACACGACAACTCCTATGATGAACATCATCGCATCGACCAACTGGAATAACCTGAGACAGGATAGGCTCAATATCAGATCGGGCGACCAGACCTTCTAGTCGGCTGACCAGGCACTGGCCCACCTCTGGCCCACCTTCATATCATGGTCTGGTTTGCTCATCTTCCACTCTTATCCTCCCCTATTTCGAGTTGATTCGTACCGAACATCGATTTAAATCTTAAAATCAACTTGAATAGGGTGTGAAAATCCCGAAAAATAAAACATGACTTAGATTGATAAGATTTGCATGCCTCTATCTCTATGTCAAGCTTGTTGCTTGTGTTCAATATTCACTAGGAACCCATGCATCCTAAATAATTGATTATTGAGATATGGTAGACTTTAGGAATTTATTGCTTCATGTTGCTAATCACCCTTGGAAATTTTTGAAAATATAAAATCTATAAAGTCTACTCCTCACGTGGTTGCAAATTAACTACCAGAGCCATATGATGTTCCCAATGAAGAAACCTATTGCATATGCTGCTTGATGATTTCATTGAACTTTATCAAATTGTTGTGACCGTAGGCAGTTGCTCATTATGTTTTATGTCCGGAGTCATGTGCACATCTCATATCATCATCCACAAAATAAAGAACTCCATCATTTTGATTGCTCTCTATCCAAGAAGGAATATGGCTATCATAAAAAAAATATAAAGAAAAGATTCATGCTCCATGAAGAGTTTGACAAAAAGAGAAAGAAAGGAGATAGCCATATCCCTCCTAAAAACAAAAGAGAAGCATAAAAGAGTCTCCATTGATCCATTCAATCATTGTGCACATGCTTGGTCATAATTTATGACTTGCTTTCTGTCCTTGAATCCGGTTTTTGACTCTACCCTGAGCTACACAAAAAAGCCTATTTGTAGAAATAGGAAAACAGGCAGGTTGAAATGCCTTGGTGAGAAAAATACAACCACTTGAGGGATTGAGAGAAATCATATGAGGAGTAAGACTCAGTTTTCATTTTGCAAAATATTTTAAAAAAAAACAAGGGTGTGCCGCTAACATAAGCAGGAATCTCCTGAAGTCAAGACCGTTCCAACTATCAACTATCCAAGGTATGCATGCTAGCCACTTCATAAACATAAGTACATGTATGATGTAGAAATATTAGTATGTTATTTCTATTTGATCAAAGTTCATGTTCCACCTTAGTCCTTATGCTTTCACTCGGGATGAGTAAAAGGCTAAGTGTGGGGGTCTTGTTGACGGTCCTTAAGTACTAAATTTGACTCTCAATTACCTGCATAAAAGAGCTGAATTAAATAACCAACATAGTGGTAGGAGTTTATTACTAATGAATTCCACAAGTGTTGGTGATTATATGAGTCCAAGTGATTTATCCATGAATTAAGGGAATTTTCATGTCATCAATCCAAGCAAATATCCATTCAGCCAATTAGAATTCAGCATAAGGATTGCATACGTGCAAACATAGGATTCCTTGGACTTCTCGGACAGAACCACAGAATATCTAGGACCTGGACCCACCTGTAAGCCACCCCGAGGAAGCACAACCCAAGGGGGTCCACTCTCAGGTTGGCTGACCTAGCCCCTTGGTCGGCCGACCTAGTCTTGTGGTCGTTACAGGCGTGCTTCCACGTGGTGCTTCCTTGTTCATTTCCTGAAGTCGGTGCATGTGAGTTCTGTGGTGGTGATGCTTCGTTACCGACCTTTAGAGGCTATAAAAGGAGGGGGAGATCTCCACTCAACACACACACACACACACACACACACACACACACACACACACACACACACACACACCAAAGAGATGAGAAAATAGAGCCACACTCCAAAGGTGCTAGTACTACTAGTTTAGTACTTAGAATTAGGGAGAGAGTGAGGGGATGTTTAGGAGTGGAGTCTTGCCTGTGGGCCCTCTACTCCAACCTTGTATCGCTTTGGAGCTTTGCCTTATTAAGTAAGTCTTCATGTTGGAGTCTTGCCTTATCAAGTAAGTCTTCATGTTCATTTATGTTCTTGACTTATCTTATTTAAATAAGTGATGTGCTCATTTACACGTGGGTTCAAAGTCCTATCTTGCATAGGTTGTTTAGTCTTATACTAGTTGGACTAAATAGTGATTAATAACTTAGGCGTGGTGCTCAGGTTAGAGATTATCTTTGATCACCTTGTAATACATGATTTGTAGAGGTAGGCAGTAGGTGGTGACAACCCTATATGTCCTTTGTACTCCTCCACGTTCAATTGCGACGTGTGTCCAAGACGGAGTTGCCTTCTGTATCCCGATCATGAATCTGTACATGAAGCAGTACATGAAGCAGTGATTAGAGCCACAACCTTATTTATTTAGGAGCTCATCCATAGATAAACCTCTCTATTCTATACCAACATTTATCTCTTGTATCCTTGGACGGACTAGAACTTAGGATTTACCTATACCATTCCTTGGATTGATAACCCTTGGAATTCTCCATGGGGAAGTTCTACAGCGATATTTCTGTGCGCTTGCGGATTTATCTGTGATCATCAAAAATACCAACAAGCATTTTAGGCGACGTTGCCGGGGATAGTAATATTTCTAGTGCGATGTTAAGAAGTGTCAACAAGCATTTCTAGCGCCATTGTCGGAGAACGGTTGTCAATTTATCCTAGAACCCTAGCCGTCCTCGTATCTAATTTTCTGCTTTATTTTTTCCCTTTATACCATGGACGAACCTTCTATTTCAAGTCTATCCACCCCCAAGGGCGAGTTCTATGAACCTCCTTTGTTAGGAAAGGCGATCCTGGCAAATTATTTTGAACTCAGCCCTGGCAAATTCAAGTCTATCCACCCTAAGGGGTGTTTAATAGGAAACTCTCAAGTGGAAATTCTTTCCCTTTTCTCTCAAAGTTCCCTCAAAGATAGGGTGAAACAATGGTACACACATACCGCGGGTAGAGTGAATGGTGATTGGGAAACACTACGAGATAGATTCTATCTTGCGTTCTTCCCATTATCACATATCACGGCTCCATGTTCGGAAGTCCTTAGCTTTCGGCAGAGGGAGAAGGAGTCTATAGGCGAAACTTGAGCTTGATTTACGTTGTTGTAAGGACCGAAGGCGCACCGAGAGGGGGGGGGGTGAATCGGCAAGCTAACCACGAATCCGAATACTTCAATTCACACTATTTGATCCTAGCAATCATTGCAACCTAACAATTCTATGAGGCCAAAACCCTACACATGCTAGTGTTCATGATGAAAGCAAGCGCGGAAGCCAAACACACTAGCCTATGCAAGCCACAACTCAACCTAGTTACTAGAGCACACAATTGCGGAATAGTAAAGAAGGGGTCAAGGAATGCTCAAGATTTTTTCCCGAGGTCTCGGAAGGATGGTGTGATGAGGACATCACTCCTATGGATACACACAACACTCCTCCAATTCTGGACTTGCAAGGTCCAATGACTAGAGCTCGTGCACGACGACTAAATTTAGAGGTGAGCTCGTTCCTACGTTCTTCGCTATATGTTACTTTTGAGAATGGTTTGCTACCTAATGATTATTTTATGATTAGAAACCATGGAGAGGACCAGGAGATGATGGGAGAAGGAGTTGGGAACGTGGAGGACTAGCAAGGGCTTGGAAGCCAAAGTGGAGGCCCAATCAAAACCGACTTCGAGTCTGTTTCGGGACCCAGGACCAGTCTACACTAAAACAGTCTCCCAGGACGCATACGGACTCGGATTTGGACGTTCTACATATGCACGGAATGATAAGGAGAAGACCTTTCCAATGCCGTCGGCCTCATGTCAAAATTCATCCGGAGTCATCGGGAATCATCAAAACAAGAGAGAGTCCAGAATCTGTGTCGGTGCTGCGTCGCCTATTTTTGGCCTTTGGGCTTTGTATCTAGTTGACCCCAATTAGGGACGCGTCCAGAGGGTCTTGCACGACCCTAGGGTATTTATATACAGCCGCCGCCGCACCATTAGGGTTCAGATTTTGCTTAGATCAATTCTATTCATAAACAGTTTCGCCGTTCATCGGTTTGTGAGACCCCAACTTTGAGAGTTTAATCATACATCTGCAATTGTGTTGCATTCTTCGTTGTTCTTGCTTGTGTTCTTGCTTCGCAGGCAGGGATTAGCCTTCTCGGCGAGGTCAATCGTCTTTTGGACGGTTGATAACCAGAGAAGACGTCATGCTGCGATTGCGGGGTTTAGAACGTGCTGTTCTGAAGCCGGATCGATTTGTGTGTCGCCTCCGACCAAATCAACTTACCAAGAACCTTTCGGAAGATCGAGAACCCTTGTTCACATCAAGTGGTAATCAGAGCTTCAGGTGCACCGTCAGGTTCACACTACCCTTTAGTTTTGTTTTCGTGTTCTTCCTATCGTCCACAGAAAATACCAAAAAAAATTTCCCCCGCCCATAACCACGTGTTTAGCCTTTGCATATTTCAATTTCAGAGTCCGTAGTGTTGAGTTTGTGCCCTAGTTCTTGTTTAGTCGCTGGTTTAGTTTGTGTTTTTGTCGTCAGTAGTGTTTCCCTTGCAACCCTAGCCACCATCCCCTTCACCATCCTTGGTTTTGTCGGCTTTATGTGCTAGGGTTGATTGATCAACACACCCACCCTAGTCCCACCCTAAACCTACCCTCACCATCTTGGACCAATTTTCACATATTCTACTTTCCGCTGCATCCACCTCGCCAAACAAAAATCCCTACCCGACCCCAAGCCGACTCGGGTTTCACTCAAACCCTCGGTTTCTTCATAACCAATTCCGACACCCCTTCGGTAAAACGGCCATAACTTTTCGCTCGGTTGTCTGTTTTGGATGAAATTTTTACAGGAGATTCTTAACAAAAAGTTGAGCATACCCACACTAGGCTATGCCCTGTGTGCCCTCGTCAAAAAAATCAAAAAAATCATGTTGAAACCCGATGTTTTCTGAAACTTCAAGATTTTCTGTAGGCCACGTCCTAGCTCGGTTTGAGCTGAAATTTTTTGTGGTTTCTCCCCCTTTGCTAGTGAGTTGGAAAAAAATATCAAAAAAATAAAATAAAAAAAAAAGAAATTTAGGATTCCTACTAGTGCTCCATCTAGCCCCCTGGAATTTCTGAGTTTGCCTATTTTACACTAAGCCCCATGTTATCGACTGTGTCCCTTTGTCTCCTTGTTTCTTCTTTGCTATCACTACTGTTCTAGGACATAGTTAGACCAGCAACTAGGGACAAGTTACTTGGGCACTTATTCAGCTTTACTATCTGTTTTTGATTTGTGTGCCACTCACATATATATATTTGGCCTTCCTAGCTCTACATACTTCTTCTGGACAGCACATAGGTTATTTTGTAAACCTTGCAATCATGGAACACTTCTCCCTCGTATCCTTCGCTTTGTTGTTTTCAGAACTTTGTAAGAGCTTTGCAAGAAGCTTCCTTTTGCTGTGTTGTGAGGCACCACTGCTTAGTAGTTTTGTAGGGATAACCTTCACTTTTTGTTTCCTGTTTTGGTGTTTCTGATGTCAGGAAGCGATGGAGATGGTGCTTCACCCACATAATTGGATGAGTGCGTGAGCCAAAGTCAGTTACAGAAGGCTTTGCAGGCGGTTCAGAGTGATTTGGCAGAGACGATCACCAGGGCCGTCACCGACGCCGTCACCAAGCTTCACCTGGGAGAAAGCATTGAGCGGTTGGATAAGAGAGTCTCTAAGCTAACCGATCAGGTTGTCGAATTGGAGACAAGACCAACAACAACACCAACACCAACACCAACTCCAACAACGACGTTGAAGACGATCATGATGAAGCAACGGTGTATAAGGCTGATGGCACCGTCGATAGGTCAGCTACAAGGACCACAAGGTTACGACGTCGTTTGCAACGTAACCCTCAAGGTATGGGTGGTTTCCACAACCACAACTGTCGCACACAAGGTAACCATGCTCCAGATGATCCGTATGCTAAAATTAAGTTTTCAATTCCTTCGTTTTCGGGTCAGTACGATGGTGATGCTTACCTTGATTGGGAAATGACGGTAGAACAAAAATTTAATGCCCACCTTGTTCCTGAACAACATAGAGTTAGACAAGCCACTAGTGAGTTTAAGGACTTTGCTATTGTTTGGTGGAGTGGTCTAGCTGCTGCAACCGATTTGCCTACTACTTGGGAAGAACTTACGGTTGAAATGCGTGATCATTTTGTTTCTCCTTCTTTTTATATAGAAATTCATAATAAATTGCAGCGTTTAGATCAAGGAGATAAAACTGTTCAGGAGTATTTTAGTGAGCTTCAGAAGGGTTTGATTCGTTGTGCTGTGGTTGAAAAAGTAGAGGATCAGATTTGCCGCTTTTATTCTGGTTTGAGAAAAGAAATTCAGGACATCCTTGATTATAAAGAATTTTATACCCTCAACCAGTGTTTCCAGTATGCTATGCTTGCAGAGAAAGAATCACAGGGACTTTTCCAGGCTTTTGAGGAGTACAGCAAGTCCAGGAATTTCTACCCACCACGACCGACGGGGACTTCGGGGCTGCCCAAGCCATCTTTCCTGCCACCCCCACCAGCTAGTGTTGTTTCTGGAGCACCAAGATCAGCCCCTGCCCCTTCTACGCGCTCAGGTAAAAATTCTATGCAGGTACCGGCTAGTAGTGCCTCCTCTGTTGCTTCGACGGGATGCACTACAGGGATTCAGTGCCACCGCTGCCATGGTCTTGGCCATGTGCAGAAAGATTGCCCAAGTAGGCGGGCATATGTGGCGACAGATGATGGCGGTTATATGAGCACCTCCGATGTGGAGGATGAGGAGGAGGATGTCGCTGCCACCAGCGATGACCTCGTCCTTGGAGGCGGAGATACCACGGGCTACATGAATATTATTGTGCAGCGTGTGCTTAGCACACAAATCCAGCAGCCCGAGATGATGCAGCGACATAACTTGTTCCAGAATTTCTTCGTCATCAAGAAACGTCGAGCACGTGTCATCATTGATGGAGGAAGCTGCAACAATTTGGTGAGTTCTGATGTGGTTAAGAAGCTTGATTTGACCACACGCCCACATCCACATCCATACTACATTCAGTTGTTAAATGACTCTGGAAAAGCTAAGGTAATACAAAGTTGCAGAGTTCCTTTTTTCATTGGTCCCTATGTGGATTCTGTTGATTGTGATGTTGTACCGATGCAAGCTTGTTCACTTTTATTGGGTAGACCTTGGGAATTTGATAATGATGCTGTACACCATGGTAAAAGTAATAAGTACACTTTTATGCATAAAGGAACTAAAATTACTTTGTTACCAATGACCCCTGCTGAAATTGTACAAGCTGATTTAGAACGAGCTGCTAGTTTGAAAAATAAAAGCCCTGCAATTCAGCAACCTGTTAATTCTGCTTCTACACCAAGTAATGTTAATGATTCTTCAAGTTCTAAGAGTGCTGCAATTAAATTACAAGGTCGATCATGTCTTGCCACAAAATCTAAGCTTGCTGAAATTTCTACTGATGATATTTGCTATGCTTTGATATGCAAACAAGCCTTGTTTTCGCTTGGTGATATTGCTTCTTGTGCTTTGCCTCCTGCTGTCACTAACTTTTTGCAGGAGTATGAGGATGTTTTCCCAGCTGAGATACCCCCGGGATTGCCACCTTTGAGAGGGATTGAGCATCAAATTGATTTGATTCCTGGTGCTACTTTACCAAACCGTGCTGCTTATAGGACCAACCCTGAGGAGACTAAGGAGATACAACGACAAGTCCAAGACCTTTTGGATCGTGGGTATGTTCGTCAATCACTTAGTCCTTGTGCTGTTCCTATACTTTTGGTTCCTAAGAAAGATGGTTCTTGGCATATGTGTGTAGATTGTAGAGCCATTAATAACATTACTATTAGGTATCGTCATCCTATTCCTAGGCTAGACGACATGCTTGATGAGTTATGTGGTGCTATAATTTTCACTAAAATTGATTTGCGTAGTGGCTACCATCAAATTAGAATGAAACTTGGAGATGAATGAAAAACAGCTTTCAAAACCAAATTCGGGTTGTATGAGTGGTTAGTAATGCCTTTTGGGTTGACTAATGCACCCAGTACTTTCATGCGTTTGATGAATGAGGTTTTAAGACCTTTTATTGGCAAATTTGTGGTTGTTTACTTTGATGATATCTTGATTTATAGCAAATCCATGGATGATCATATGATTCATTTGCGTGCTGTTTTTGATGCTTTGCGAGTTGCACGTTTATTTGGCAACCTTGAGAAGTGCACCTTTTGCACGGATCGAGTCTCTTTTCTTGGCTATGTTGTGACTCCACAAGGAATTGAGGTGGATGAGGCGAAGATTGAAGCCATAAAGAGCTGGCCTGTACCAAAAACTATCACATAGGTGAGGAGTTTTCTTGGTCTTTGATGAGGACATCACTCCTATGGATACACACAACACTCCTCCAAATCTGGACTTGCAAGGTCCAATGACTAGAGCTCGTGCACGACGACTAAATTTAGAGGTGAGCTCGTTCCTACGTTCTTCGCTATATGTTACTTTTGAGAATGGTTTGCTACCTAATGATTATTTTATGATTAGAAACCATGGAGAAGACCAGGAGATGATGGGAGAAGGAGCTGGGAACATGGAGGACCAGCAAGAGCTTGGAAGCCAAAGTGGAGGCCCAATCAAAACCGACTTCGAGTCTGTTTCGGGGCCCAGGACCAGTCTGTACTAAAACAGTTGCCCAGGACGCATACGGACTCGGATTTGGACGTTCTACATATGCACGGAAAGATAAGGAGAAGACCTTTCCAATGCCGCTGGCCTCATGTCAAAATTCATCCGGAGTCATCGGAAATCGTCAAAACAAGACAGAGTCCAGAATCTGTGTTGGTGCTGCGTCGCCTATTTTTGGCCTTTGGGCTTTGTATCTAGTTGAGCCCAATTAGGGGCGCGTCCAGAGGGTCTTGCACGACCCTAGGGTCTTTATATACAGCCGCCACCGCACCATTAGGGTTCGGGTTTTGCTTAGATCAATTCTGTTCATAAACAGTTTCGCCGTTCATCGGTTTGTGAGACCCCAACTTCGAGAGTTTAATCATACATCTGCAATTGTGTTGCAATCTTCGTTGTTCTTTCTTGTGTTCTTGATTCGCAGGCAGGGATCAGCCTTCTCGGCGAGGTCAATCGTCTTTTTGACGGTTGATAACCAGAGGAGACGTCGTGCTGCGATTGCGGGGTTTAGAACGTGCTGTTCTGAAGCCGGATCGATTTGTGTGTCGCCTCCGACCAAATCAACTTACCAAGAACCTTTCGGAAGATCGGGAACCCTTGTTCACATCAAGTGGTAATCAGAGCTTCAGGTGCACCGTCAGGTTCACACTACCCTTTAGTTTTGTTTTCGTGTTCTTCCTATCGTCCACTGAAAATACCAAAAAAAAAATTTTCCCCCGCCCATAACCACGTGTTTAGCCTTTGCATATTTCAATTTCAGAGTCCGTAGTGTTGAGTTTGTGCCCTAGTTCTTGTTTAGTCGCTGGTTTAGTTTGTGTTTTTGTCGTCAGTAGTGTTTCCCTTGCAACCCTAGCCGCCATCCCCTTCACCATCCTCGGTTTTGTCGGCTTTGTGTGCTAGGGTTGATTGATCAACACGCCCATCCTAATCCCACCCTAAACCTACCCTCACCACCTCGGACCACTTTTCATAAATTCCACTTTCCGCTGCATCCACCTTGCCAAAAAACTCCCTACCCGACCCCAAGCCCGACTCGGACCCTGCCTGCGAATCAAGAACACAAGCAAGAACAACGAAGATTGCAACACAATTGCAGATGTATGATTAAACTCTCGAAGTTGGGGTCTCACAAACCGATGAACGGCAAAACTGTTTATGAACAGAATTGATCTAAGCAAAACCCCGGGTTCTTCATAACCGATCCCGACACCCCTTCGGTAAAACAGCCATAACTTTTCGCTCGGTTGTCCGTTTTGGCTGAAATTTTTACAGGAGATTCTAGACGAAAAGTTGAGCATACCCACACTAGGCAACGCCCTGTGTGCCCTCGTCAAAAAATTCAAAAAAAAATCGGGAAGATAAAGAAAAAATTCATTCAAGTTGAAACCCGACGTTTTCTGAAACTTCAAGATTTTCTGTAGGCCACGTCCTATCTCAGTTTGAGCTGAAATTTTTTATGGTTTCTTCCTGTTTACTAGTGAGTTGGAAAAAAATATCAAAAAAATAAAATAAAAAAAAAGAAATTTGGGATTCCTACTAGTGCTCCATCTAGCCCCCTGGAATTTCTGAGTTCGGCTGTTTTACACTAAGCCCCCTGTGATCGACTGTGTCCCTTTGTCTCTTTGTTTCTTCTTTGCTATCACTACTGTTCTAGGACATAGTTAGACCAGCAACTAGGGACAAGTTATTTGGGCACTTATTCAGCTTTACTATCTGTTTTTGATTTGTGTGCCACTCATATATATATATTTGGCCTTCCTAGCTCTACATACTTCTTCTGGACAGCACATAGGTTATTTGGTAACCCTTGCAATCGTGGAACACTTCTCCCTGGTATCCTTCGCTTTGTTGTTTTCAGAACTTTGTAAGAGCTTTGCAAGAAGCTTACTTTTGCTGTGTTGAGAGGCACCACTGCTTAGTAGTTTTGTAGGGATAACCTTCACTTTTTGTTTCCTGTTTTGGTGTTTCTGATGTCAGGAAGCGATGGAGAGGGTGCTTCGCCCGCAAAATTTGATGAGTGCGTGAGCCAAGATCAGTTACAGAAGGCTTTGCAGGCGGTTCAGAGTGATTTGGTAGAGACGATCACCAGGGCTGTCACCGACGCCGTCACCAAGCTTCACCTGGGAGAAAGCATTGAGCGGTTGGATAAGAGAGTCTCTAAGCTAACCGATCAGGTTGTCGAATTGGAGACCGCTCACAAGACCAACAACAACAACAACAACAACAACAACACCAACACCAACACCAACAACGACACCAACAACGACGTTGAAGACGATCATGATGAAGCAACGGTGTATAAGGCTGATGGCACCGTCGATAGGTCAGCTACAAGGACCGCAAGGTTACGACGCCGTTTGCAACGTAACCCTCAAGGTATGGGTGGTTTCCACAACCACAACCGTCGCACACAAGGTAACTATGCTCCAGATGATCCGTATGCTAAAATTAAGTTTTCAATTCCTTCGTTTTCGGGTCAGTACGATGGTGATGCTTACCTTGATTGGGAAATGACGGTAGAACAAAAATTTAATGCCCACCTTGTTCCTGAACAACATAGAGTTAGACAAGCCACTAGTGAGTTTAAGGACTTTGCAATTGTTTGGTGGAGTGGTCTAGCTGCTGAAACCGATTTGCCTACTACTTGGGAAGAACTTAAGGTAGAAATGCGTGATCGTTTTGTTCCTCCTTCTTTTTATAGAGAAATTCGTAATAAACTGCAGCGTTTAGATCAAGGAGATAAAACTGTTCAGGAGTATTTTAGTGAGCTTCAGAAGGGTTTGATTCGTTGTGCTGTGGTTGAAAAAGTAGAGGATCAGATTTGCCGCTTTTATTCTGGTTTGAGAAAAGAAATTCAGGACATCCTTGATTATAAAGAATTTTATACCCTCAACCAGTGTTTCCAGTATGCTATGCTTGCAGAGAAAGAATCACAGGGACTTTTCCAGGCTTTTGAGGAGTACAGCAAGTCCAGGAATTTCTACCCACCACGGCCAATGGGGACTTCGGGGCTGCCCAAGCCATCTCTCCGGCCGCCCCCACCAGCTAGTGTTGTTTCTGCAGCACCAAGATCAGCCCCTGCCCCTTCTACGCGCTCAGGTAAAAATTCTGTGCAGGTACCGGCTAGTAGTGCCTCCTCTGTTGCTTCGACGGGACGCACTACAGGGATTCAGTGCCACCGATGCCATGGTCTTGGCCATGTGCAGAAAGATTGCCCAAGTAGGCGGGCATATGTGGCGACAGATGATGGCGGTTACATGAGCACCTCTGATGTGGAGGATGAGGAGGAGGATGTCGCTGCCACCAGCGGTGACCTCGTCCTTGGAGGCGGAGATACCGCGGGCTACATGAATATTATTGTGCAGCGTGTGCTTAGCACACAAATCCAGCAGCCCAAGATGATGCAGCGACATAACTTGTTCCAGATTTTCTTCGTCATCAAGAACCGTCGGGCACGTGTCATCATTGATGGAGGAAGCTGCAACAATTTGGTGAGTTCTGATGTGGTTAAGAAGCTTGATTTGACCACACGCCCACATCCACATCCATACTACATTCAGTGGTTAAATGACTCTGGAAAAGCTAAGGTAACACAAACTTGCAGAGTTCCTTTTTCCATTGGTTCCTATGTGGATTCTGTTGATTGTGATGTTGTACCCATGCAAGCTTGTTCACTTTTATTGGGTAGACCTTGGGAATTTGATAATGATGCTGTACACCATGGTAAAAGTAATAAGTACACTTTTATGCATAAAGGAACTAAAATTACTTTGTTACCAATGACCCCTGCTGAAATTGTACAAGCTGATTTAGAACGAGCTGCTAGTTTGAAAAATAAAAGCCCTGAAATTCAGCAACCTGTTAATTCTGCTTCTACACCAAGTAATGTTAATGATTCTTCATGTTCTAAGGGTGCTGCAATTAAATTACAAGGTCGTTCATGTCTTGCCACAAAATCTGAGCTTGCTGAAATTTCTACTGATGATATTTGCTATGCTTTGATATGCAAACAAGCCTTGTTTTTGCTTGGTGATATTGCTTCTAGTGCTTTGCCTCCTGCTGTCACTAACCTTTTGCAGGAGTATGAGGATATTTTCCCAGCTGAGATACCCTCGGGCTTGCCACCTTTGAGAGGGATTGAGCATCAAATTGATTTGATTCCTGGTGCTACTTTGCCAAACCGTGCTGCTTATAGGACCAACCCTGAGGAGACTAAGGAGATACAACGACAAGTCCAAGACCTTTTGGATCGTGGGTATGTTCGTCAATCACTTAGTCCTTGTGCTGTTCCTGTACTTTTGGTTCCTAAGAAAGATGGTTCTTGGCGTATGTGTGTAGATTGTAGAGCCATTAATAACATTACTATTAGGTATCGTCATCCTATTCCTAGGCTAGACGACATGCTTGATGAGTTATGTGGTGCTATAATTTTCACTAAAATTGATTTGCGTAGTGGCTACCATCAAATTAGAATGAAACTTGGAGATGAATGGAAAACAGCTTTCAAAACCAAATTCGGGTTATATGAGTGGTTAGTAATGCCTTTTGGGTTAACTAATGCACCCAGTACTTTCATGCGTTTGATGAATGAGGTTTTAAGACCTTTTATTGGCAAATTTGTGGTTGTTTACTTTGATGATATCTTGATTTATAGCAAATCCATGGATGATCATATGATTCATTTGCGTGCTGTTTTCGATGCTTTGCGAGTTGCACGTTTATTTGGTAACCTTGAGAAGTGCACCTTTTGCACGGATCGAGTCTCTTTTCTTGGCTATGTTGTGACTCCACAGGGAATTGAGGTGGATGAGGCGAAGATTGAAGCCATAAAGAGCTGGCCTGTACCAAAAACTATCACACAGGTGAGGAGTTTTCTTGGTCTTGCAGGTTTCTACCGCCGCTTTGTCAAAGATTTCAGCACCATTGCTGCACCATTGCATGAGTTGACAAAGAAGGGCGTTGACTTCCATTTTGGTAAGGTACATCATGAGTCTTTTGATGCTTTGAAGGACAAACTTACACATGCACCATTGCTGCAATTACCGAATTTTGATAAGACTTTTGAGCTTGAATGTGATGCTAGTGGTATAGGCATTGGTGGTGTTTTGATGCAAGATGGTAAACCTGTTGCATACTTTAGTGAGAAAATTACTGGGCCTGTTTTGAATTATTCCACGTATGATAAGGAACTATATGCACTTGTACGTTCTTTAGAGACGTGGCGTCATTATTTGTTGCCCAAAGAATTTGTTATTCATTCTGATCATGAATCACTTAAGTATATTCGTTCTCAATGCAATTTGAACCGTAGACATGCTAAATGGGTTGAGTTTATTAAGTCTTTTCCTTATATTATTAAACATAAGAAAGGGAAGGATAATGTGATTGCTGATGCTTTATCTAGGCGATATACTTTGTTGTCTCAACTTGATTATAGAATTTTTGGACTTGAGGCAATTAAAGAACAATATGTTGCTGATGTTGATTTTAAAGATGTATTGCTGCACTGTAAAGAAGGTCGTGCTTGGCACAAATTTGTGTTGAATGATGGATTCTTGTTTAGAGCTAACCGCCTATGCATTCCAGTTGGTTCCGTTCGTCTTTTATTGTTGCAGGAGGCGCATGGAGGTGGATTGATGGGTCATTTTGGTGCTAAGAAGACGGAGGATATTTTGGCCACACACTTCTTTTGGCCAAGGATGAGGAAAGATGTTGAGCGTTTTGTTGCTCGCTGCACTACATGTCAAAAAGCTAAGTCTCGATTGAATCCACATGGTTTATACATGCCACTTCCTGTTCCTTCTATTCCTTGGGCGGATATTTCTATGGACTTTATTTTAGGACTGCCTAGGACTAAGAGGGGGAGTGATAGCATTTTTGTTGTTGTGGATCGTTTTTCCAAGATGGCACACTTTATACCATGTCATAAAACTGATGATGCTAGTTACATTGCTGATCTTTTTTTCAAAGAAATTGTACGTTTGCATGGTATGCCTTCTACTATTGTTTCAGATCGTGATGCAAAATTCTTGAGTCATTTTTGGCGCACGCTTTGGAATAAGTTGGGTACAAAGTTGTTATTTTCTACAACTTGTCATCCACAAACTGATGGACAAACTGAGGTTGTGAACCGCACTTTGGGTACTATGTTGCGAGCTATTTTGAAGAAAAATTTGAAGCAATGGGAAGAATGCTTACCTCATGTTGAGTTTGCTTATAATCGGGCAACACATTCTACTACCAAGGTAAGTCCATTCAAGGTAGTGTATGGTTTTGATCCCCGTACTCCACTTGATATACTTCCTCTACCTATTAATGAGAGAGTTCATGTTGATGCTAAGGAGCGTGCTGAATTTATTTTGCAAATGCATGAGACCACTAGACTTAGCATTGAAAAGATGAATGAAAAGTATAAAATTGCTGGCAGTAAGGGTAGAAAAGAAGTAAAGCTTGATGTAGGAGATTTAGTGTGGTTACACTTAAGGAAGGATAGATTTCCAGAATTGAGAAAGTCTAAACTAATGCCTAGAGCTGATGGTCCATTCAAAATAATAGAGAAGATTAATGATAATGCATACAAACTTGAGTTGCCTCCCGAGTTCGGGGTTAGTCCTACTTTTAACATTTCAGATTTGAAACCATACTTGGGAGAAGAGGATGAGCTCGAGTCGAGGACGACTCCACTTCAAGAGGGGGAGGATGATGAGGACATCACTCCTATGGATACACACAACACTCCTCCAAATCTGGACTTGCAAGGTCCAATGACTAGAGCTCGTGCACGACGACTAAATTTAGAGGTGAGCTCGTTCCCACGTTCTTCGCTATATGTTACTTTTGAGAATGGTTTGCTACCTAATGATTATTTTATGATTAGAAACCATGGAGAAGACCAGGAGATGATGGGAGAAGGAGCTGGGAACGTGGAGGACCAGCAAGAGCTTGGAAGCCAAAGTGGAGGCCCAATCAAAACCGACTTCGAGTCTGTTTCGGGGCCCAGGACCAGTCTGTACTAAAACAGTTGCCCAGGACGCATACGGACTCGGATTTGGACGTTCTACATATGCACGGAAAGATAAGGAGAAGACCTTTCCAATGCCGCCGGCCTCATGTCAAAATTCATCCGGAGTCATCGGGAATCGTCAAAACAAGACAGAGTCCAGAATCTGTGTCGGTGCTGCGTCGCCTATTTTTGGCCTTTGGGCTTTGTATCTAGTTGAGCCCAATTAGGGGCGCGTCCAGAGGGTCTTGCACGACCCTAGGGTCTTTATATACAGCCGCCGCCGCACCATTAGGGTTCGGGTTTTGCTTAGATCAATTCTGTTCATAAACAGTTTCGCCGTTCATCGGTTTGTGAGACCCCAACTTCGAGAGTTTAATCATACATCTGCAATTGTGTTGCAATCTTCGTTGTTCTTGCTTGTGTTCTTGATTCGCAGGCAGGGATCAGCCTTCTCGGCGAGGTCAATCGTCTTTTGGACGGTTGATAACCAGAGGAGACGTCGTGCTGCGATTGCGGGGTTTAGAACGTGCTGTTCTGAAGCCGGATCGATTTGTGTGTCGCCTCCGACCAAATCAACTTACCAAGAACCTTTCGGAAGATCGGGAACCCTTGTTCACATCAGTCTTGCAGGTTTCTACCGCCGCTTTGTGAAAGATTTCAGCACCATTGCTGCACCATTGCATGAGTTGACAAAGAAGGGCGTTGACTTCTATTTTGGTAAGGTACATCATAAGTCTTTTGATGCTTTGAAGAACAAACTTACAAATGCACCATTGCTGCAATTACCCAATTTTGATAAGACTTTTGAGCTTGAATGTGATGCTAGTGGTATAGGCATTGGTGGTGTTTTGATGCAAGATGGTAAACCTGTTGCATACTTTAGTGAGAAAATTACTGGGCCTGTTTTGAATTATTCCACGTATGATAAGTAACTATATGCACTTGTACGTTCTTTAGAGACATGGCATCATTATTTGTTGCCCAAAGAATTTGTTATTCATTCTGATCATGAATCACTTAAGTA
This sequence comes from Eleusine indica, assembly GCA_030378355.1. NCBI lineage: Eukaryota > Viridiplantae > Streptophyta > Magnoliopsida > Poales > Poaceae > Eleusine > Eleusine indica. The sequence goes on from CM059497.1 coordinate 31,346,256, forward strand.
TATTTGTTCTCAATGCAATTTGAACCGTAGACATGCTAAATGGGTTGATTTTATTGAGTCTTTTCCTTATATTATTAAACATAAGAAAGGAAGGATAATGTGATTGCTGATGCTTTATCTAGGCGATATACTTTGTTGTCTTAACTTGATTGTAGAATTTTTGGACTTGAGGCAATTAAAAAACAATATGTTGCTGATGTTGATTTTAAAGATGTATTGCTGCACTGTAAAGAAGGTCGTGCTTGCCACAAATTTGTGTTGAATGATGGTTTCTTGTTTAGAGCTAACTGCCTATGCATTCCAGTTGGTTCCGTTCATCTTTTGTTGTTGCAGGAGGCGCATGGAGGTGGATTGATGGGTCATTTTGGTGCTAAGAAGACAGAGGATATTTTGGCCACACACTTCTTTTGGCCAAGGATGAGGAAAGATGTTGAGTGTTTTGTTGCTTGCTGCACTACATGTCAAAAAGCTAAGTCTCGATTGAATCCACATGGTTTATACATGCCACTTCTTATTCCTTCTATTCCTTGGGCGGATATTTCTATGGACTTTATTTTAGGACTGCCTAGGACTAAGAGGGGGAGCAATAGCATTTTTGTTGTTGTGGATCGTTTTTCCAAGATGGCACACTTTATACCATGTCATAAAACTGATGATGCTAGTTATATTGCTGATCTTTTTTTCAAAGAAATTGTACGTTTGCATGGTATGCCTTCTACTATTGTTTCAGATCGTGATGCAAAATTCTTGAGTCATTTTTGGCGCACGCTTTGGAATAACTTGGGTACAAAGTTGCTATTTTCTACAACTTATCATCCACAAACTGATGGACAAACTGAGGTTGTGAACCGCACTTAGGGTACTATGTTGCGAGCTATTTTGAAGAAAAATTTGAAACAATGGGAAGAATGCTTGCCTCATGTTGAGGTTGCTTATAATCGGGCAACACATTCTACTACCAAGGTAAGTCCATTCAAGGTAGTGTATGGTTTTGATCCCCCGTACTCCACTTGATATACTTCCTCTTCCTATTAATGAGAGAGTTCATGTTGATGCTAAGGAGCGTGCTGAATTTATTTTGCAAATGCATGAGACCACTAGACTTAGCATTGAAAAGATGAATAAAAAGTATAAAATTGCTGGTAGTAAGGGTAGAAAGGAAGTAAAGCTTGATGTAGGAGATTTAGTGTGGTTACACTTAAGGAAGGATAGATTTCCAGAATTGAAAAAGTCTAAACTAATGCCTAGAGCTGATGGTCCATTCAAAATAATGGAGAAGATTAATGATAATGCATACAAACTTGAGTTGCCTCTCGTGTTCGGGGTTAGTCCTACTTTTAACATTTCAGATTTTAAACCATACTTGGGAGAAGAGGATGAGGTCGAGTCGAGGACGACTCCACTTCAAGAGGGGGAGGATGATGAGGACATCACTCCTATGGATACACACAATACTCCTCCAATTCTGGACTTGCAAGGTCCAATGACTAGAGCTCGTGCACGACGACTAAATTTAGAGGTGAGCTCGTTCCTACGTTCTTCGCTATATGTTACTTTTGAGAATGGTTTGCTATCTAATGATTATTTTATGATTAGAAACCATGGAGAGGACCAGGAGATGATGGGAGAAGGATTTGGGAACGTGGAGGACCAGCAAGGGCTTGGAAGCCAAAGTGGAGGCCCAATCAAAACCGACTTCGAGTCTGTTTCGGGGCCCAGGACCAGTCTGCACTAAAACAGTCTCCCAGGACGCATACGGACTCGGATTTGGACGTTCTACATATGCACGGAAAGATAAGGAGAAGACCTTTCCAATGCTGCCGGCCTCATGTCAAAATTCATCCGGTGTCATCGGGAATCGTCAAAACAAGAGAGAGTCCAGAATCTGTGTCGGTGTTGCGTCGCCTATTTTTGGCCTTTGGGCTTTGTATCTAGTTGACCCTAATTAGGGGCGCGTCCAGAGGGTCTTGCACGACCCTAGGGTCTTTATATACAGCCGCCGCCGCACCATTAGGGTTCGGGTTTTGCTTAGATCAATTCTGTTCATAAACAGTTTCGCCGTTCATCGGTTTGTGAGACCCCAACTTTGAGAGTTTAATCATACATCTGCAATTGTGTTGCATTCTTCGTTGTTCTTGCTTGTGTTCTTGATTCGTAGGTAGGTATTAGCCTTCTCGGTGAGGTCAATCGTCTTTTGGATGGTTGATAACCAGAGGAGACGTCGTGCTGCGATTGCGGGGTTTAGAACGTGCTGTTCTGAAGCCGGATCGTTTTGTGTGTCGCCTCCGACCAAATCAGCTTACCAAGAACCTTTTAGAAGATCGGAAACCCTCGTTCACATCATGGTGCCTTCCCCTAATCCTCGTTGGACCACTCCCGCCGGAGTGCTGGTCCCTCCCTCCACCATTGTGAAGTTCTCGCCCACGAGCCCGCAATCACTCCCGGAGTGAAGACACGGTGCGCGTCACCGCTGCCACAAAAGTACAAGCTCGCCTCGTTTGAAAACTTGCCGAACTCCCCGAGCCGATACGGGCGCTCACTAGTGATGCCCCTTTCACCGGCGGGCTCAAATCGGATACAAACATGTGACGGTCTTCACAACTGATCACGATAGGCTCGATCACCGACACCTAACCGGTCTAGGTCTCACCATAGACCAAGAGTAACAACCTAGATCACACCCTCAAGAACAGCCTAGCCTTAGATATGCATCAATGCTCAAGTTACTATCACTAGCACTCTCAAGATATGCAATATCTCCTCCTAGTATTCTCTTCTTTTCCTCTTGGCTCTCAGCAAATGCTCAAGGCAATTCCACTGGCCAAGAGAGGTCTCCAGGACCCTAGCAACGAAGTTATATAGGCTTTTAACCTCTAACTAGCTGTTGCTCCACAAAATCATCTCTCTAGACACCATTGACTGGACTGTCTGGTCATTGCCAGACCGGATCGTCCGGTCTCTCTGAAACGGCTCCTAGAGCCGTTGGCTCCTTTGTCCAGATGAACTCCACGTACTGACCGGACCGTCCGGTCAGTCCGGTTAGACTTTCTCTCTCCATTCCAGAGAGCACCATCTTCTGCACTTCTCACTGACCGGACCATCTGGTGTGTAGACTATACCGTCCGGTCTCTATAGGTCTTCGCACTGACAGACTTCCTCGTAGACTTCTCTCTGGTCTCCTAGTGTGACCGTACAGTCCGGTCTCCTCTGACCCCTCTATCCGGTCACTATATCCAGAAGCTGAACCTTCACGTCCTCGCTTGACTTCATTTCCCGGCTTCTCCGAACAGCTTCTTGGCTTCTCCACTATCACCTAGTGCCTGTGATTTCACTGAGCATCCATGCACATCACCAACTAGTGTGACCTAAGAGACATGACCTAGACCCCCTTGATAGTACGTTTTTTCCTATGGACTCAAAGCCCTAACAACTAGACAAGTGTTCCCAACACTTACTCCTATAACTTATCCTTAGCTTTGATCCATCTCCATCAATCCCTTTGGACTCCATCAAGCTCACAAGCCACCATGCTTGTAGTCATTGTCATCAATCGCCAAGGCAACCATCATCCATATGATTTGTAGTAGAGTTTAGTAATGATTCCTGCATAGACAACTCTTATGTAGATATTAGCCCACAATTTCATAGTTGTCATCTATCACCAAAACATTCATACCTTGGGGATCCAATCATCAGTGGTCATGAAGTTTACAATCTCCCCCTTTTTAGTGATTGGTGACAACCACTACTTATCGTAATCTTTATCATAAAACAACAGGGCTAAAAGCGCTACACAACGATCAAGAGGAACCTCAAAAGCATAAGCAATGAATAAACAGGGTCCTACTCAATCAAGCATCATCAAGAGCTAAGAGAATGAAAAGAGAAGCACACTCTAGATGATATGCATGCATGCCATGTGAGGATATTAAAATAAAGCATAAAGACATGCAATGCAAGACATGAATGATGATATGCAAACAGGATAGCATGACAATGCATAGGAATTAAAAGCAAGCAATCATCATCATGGAATCATACACAGACATACAAGATAAATATTGAAAGACAAAGCACTGTGTATGAAAATAAACCAAGTGAGATCATGACGAGTCAAACACAAGCGAATGAAAACTATGGCTCATCAATGAAGATGCATCTAGGATCCCCTAGCGGGGTTCGGTGAATGTTGACAAATGATTATAATTTACTAATGTGCTTATGAAGTATGTGTACAGGATATCAAGGTTGTATTAGCCACTTTGTAAGATGTTTGACCCCTCAACAAAAGAAGAAGAGAAAAAGGACTCAAAAGGAGCTTAGAATGAGAGATTTTATTTATTTTTTGAGTCTAGAAATGCCGAACTATAAAGGGCGGGGATGGGGGGGGGGTTAAAATGATCTTACATGCAAGGAATATGTGCTCAAGCAACCAAAACTTCTCTTGGAAGAAATCCCACCAAAAACTACCAATAGCCAAGTCCAAAAATCAGACAACTTTTCTGTGCCTGAAGGAAGTTCCGTCGACGAGGGAAGTTTCGTGATGGGAACACTTGTTCTGGACCAGTGGTTCCCTAACTCGACGAAAGTTCCGTCCCGGGAACACAGTTTCTGGATTGTTCCTCCGTGAGCTCGACGGAAGTTCCGTCCTGGGAACATTATTTCTAGACCAGTGGTGCCCTGAGATGACGGAAGTTCTATCCTGGGAACTCTTGTTCTGGACAGTGGCTCCCCGAGTTCGACGGAAGTTCCGTTCTCCACGAAAGTTCCGTCCTTCTTAGTGCTTTTCTACTCCAATGGATCTTTTTGGACCTCCACTAAAAATACCCCTCTCCCACCCCGTGAGAGAGGCTTCTGGTGCCTTTGCAAACGATAATCATTTCAACTAGCTTCAAACTCTTCACTCCTCCATTTCTCTAGTGATTCAAGCTCATTTGAGAGAGTGATTCTTCCATCGAAGCTAGAGAGCATCAAGCTGCAGGGATTTGGTACATCAAACGTCTAGGTTTTTTTCTATTCAAGCAGTTTTGTGAGTAAACCTTTAAATTCTGCATTTCGTCTAGAGATTCACAGGTTACCACAGAAGTTCTGTCCTTGACAGAAGTTCTGTCCACGAAGGAAGTTCTGTCGCCGAAGGAAGTTCTGTCCTTGATGGAAGTTCCTTGAGGGACAGAAGTTCCGTGTTGAATTTAATCTGTTTGTCAAGTAAATTTCAGGGATAAATTTACAAGTTGCCTATTCACCCCCCTCTAGTCAACTTTCAATTAGTATCAGAGCTAGAACCTTCTATAAGGCTTATAAGCTTGAAGGATAAAGAATGTTGAAGTCGGGGGAAGGCGACAAGCCTCAAGATCTTGCTTCGGCAAGAAAGGGAAGTGATTTGCACATGACCATGCCTTTCAACTATGCCGATGTAGCAAATATACATGGTAGTGGAAGTGGAAGATTGCCTTACTTTGAGGGCAAAGATTTCAGTTGGTACAAGCACCGCATGAAGATGTACCTCATGCCAATTGGTCCACTAATTTGGGAAATTGTGGAGAAAGGATATACCTTGGAGGGCGAGGATAACCCTACAACCGTGGATCAACTCAACATACATTGCAATGCTCAAGCAATGTCGGCCATTCTTTCTTCTTTGAATCCTAAGGAATATTCAAGAGTAGCCAAAATTGAAAATGCTCAAAAATGTGGAAGAAGCTTATATGTGCTCATGAAGGAGTTGATGTTGTGAAGAAGTCAAGAATCCAAGTTCTCAAGAACCAATTCAACTTCTTCATCATGAACAAAGGAGAAGAGCCTCAACAAACTCATGATAGGCTCATGGATATTGTCAACGAGAGAAGAGTTTATGGAGACAACATCAAGGATGAAGAAGTCAACTACAAGCTCCTCATGGCTCTTAGGATGTGGAACCCAACACTATGCACCATCGTTGAGGAGAAGGATGGGTATGAGAGCTTCACAACCGATGAAGTGATAGGAAGAATCAATGCTCACAAGAGTCATGATGACAAGGGCAAGACAGTAAATGTGCTCATTGGTGATGAGAGCACAAGCAAGAAGGACATAGCACTCAAGGCAAATGATGAAGATGATGAGTGTGGCATTGCCAACATTGCCATTGGTCTACCACCGGCCAAGAAATCACTCTTCAACAACCTCACCGATGATGAGGATGACGCTCCCCGGTGCTTCATGGCCAAGGAAAGCAAGGTATCTCCTTGTTCCAATTTCAATCCCTCTTATTGTAGTGATGAAGAGGAGGACTTGGTCCCCTCTATGCAAGAAATGATGAAAATGCTAGGTAAACTTAATGAGGAGATTGAGGATCAAGAATGAATTCTCCAAAGGCAAGAGGAGCTACTCATTGAAGAAAAAGAAAAGAACTTAAGGACCGAGAAGGCGACCAGAGGGGGGGGGGGGGCTGAATGGGAGCCAATCAACATTCTTTACAAGAACTTGGCCTATATCCCAATTACAACCCAAGCCAACCTCTAAACCGATCACCAAGGCCACACACACCAACTTGTGATGTGCCAACCCCAGGAGTGATCAACAACAGCAGTGGAACATAGCAGAAACAAAGGAGAGCAGCAAAGACTCGACCTGGTCAAAGAAACACACACAAGACAGACCTCACTGGACTACCATCGGCAGTGTCGGTCACATGCATCGGTAGTGCTGGTGCAAGGTTTTCAAAACACTAGAAAGCAATGGTCAGAGCGCATTAGCAGTGCCGGTCGACAGAAGAAGCAAAGTTACTGGAACACATAAACATAGCTCATTGGCAGTGCCGGTCGGTACATCGATAGTGCCGATGCGGGTTCAGATCAGGCTACCGGCAGTGCTGGTCCAGCCATCGATAGTGCCGATTAGTGTTTCTTCCTCACGCACCGGCAGTGCCAGTTGAGATATCAGTAGTGCCGATCGGTTAGAAAATTGGCAAAACCTAACCAAATGAACTCCAAAAATGACGAATCTTGGACAAAAGGTGTCTCATGGTAGGACGTTCCTTTTCCAAGTGGAATCACATGAAAAGCTCAAGAATTCATCACGAATTTGAGGTTTTACTGAAAGCTCTAGGGATTGAATGTTCTTGAGGACATCCACCAAATCAAGAGTGCTCTTGCTTAGGATTCAACCAAGGATCCATGAAGGAATGTTTAGGCATGTCCTAGAACCTAGATCCCTCAAGAAATTCATACCAAAACCCACTAAAAAATGAGATCGTAAATCACCACAAAAATAGCTCCGAAAATAGTGAAAAAGAGAAATTTAGGATTTAGGGAGAGAGGAAGATCTTTTGCACAAAAATAACTTTCATATCATAGAAACATGCTTACAAGATCCATGGATACAAGGCTAGGAAGCCACCCTTTTCCTCCCACTATTGGGAAGAGAAAGAGATGTCCCTCACACACCCTCTCCTCTCCTCTATTACATGAAGACCTCTCCTAGCACTTCGAAATGAGTTCCTAACACAAGGCTAATGGGAAGAGGCAACTCTCCTACCAGCCACGCCTCTTCTTATATAGGCCTAGGGTCCAAGACAACTCTACCCTTGACCTATAACTCATTACCACCAACTACCAGGGGCAAAACCATCCAACTCTTTTTTCTTCGCTCGAACGCCATCGAGCCCTTCACAACTTTGCTTCCCCTCGACGCAAGCTCCAGGATGGTGCCATGTGCACCTCTAATCGCCGCCATCGGTTTTGAGGTCCAAACTAGGAAACCGCCTTGCACGCTTCTCAAAGCATGACTTCTTGATCTTGACGCGTGTCACCTCGTTCCATGATCCTCCTGAACGGCAAGTCTCTCCCGCCTCCGGTCCATTGGAAGCATCTACTTGCACCGATGCCCGATCACCTTTGACTTGGTTAACCCCGCCATCTTGATCACCATCCATGGTTTTGAGGCTCAACCGCGAAACCATCCGTGCTTATTGCCTCTCCACATGTACGGTGTGGATCACCCTTAACTTCACTCGGCCTCCCGATCGTCCGACCCCAAGTGTCCTACTTGTGCCCGATCCTCTCGCCGTTGATCGCCAAGTTGACTCCATTGACCTACACATCATGAGACAAGCAAACACATTTCCCGACTCCTGCAAACTCTCCAACATCCTCACCAACTCCGGTTGGTCAAAACCATGACATGCACAAACTGATGCAATCCCCAAATTCCCGCATTTTAACCAATTGCAAACCATGGCACATATCCACATGGTTTTTCAATCTCCCCTTCGATGAGTACATTGACATCATCAAATGCACAAAGCTTAGAGATTTAAATGCGAAATCGAATAAGCACATCCAAATGGCTAAAACCCAAAGAAAAGGTAAAAAGTAGCCATCTAGCATAAGAGGGATCACAAAACCAAGAGTTGACAAAGAAAGCCACTCAAGAACGCAAAGATTGTGAAAAGCGCATAAAAAACGTTCAAGGACATGATATGCTCCCTCTCAACTTGTGGTAGGTCTCATGTAATGCAGAATGGATCATTTTAAGTTTCTTAGCATTATTTGTGCATGACCTAATATTTCCTCCCCTTTGGCAATGAACTCATCAAAGAAGCAAAAGAACAAGCAAACATGCAATACATGAAAATGCAAACCTAAGGAGCTTCAACAATTATGCAAACAAGCATTTAACTTTGCTAATAAAAAACAGAGAGCCATGAAGTGTAAAAGCAATATCTCACCATCATACAAAGACCAAAAATAGATAGCAAGGCATAAACACCAAGAGCTATACAAGCTAAGAAAAAAGATTGACTAGCTTAGATAGAATCAAATTTGCTCATCATGAGAAAAGCTGTCACCACATGTATAAGTACTCCCATCCAAGGCAAAACAAGCATCAAGTTAATCAAAAGAAACTAGCCACATTTTGCAAACACAAGGTGCCATGACCAAGATATCCTCTAGACTAGCCTCAATGAAAGTTTCAACAAGGATAAAAGCAATTCTACACATGGTGAGAAAGTCTTAGCAAGATTAGTTCATAAGGTTCACAAGAAGCTAAGTTTACCTTTAAGATTAGCAAGTTGCTCAAAAGAGTCTATAACAAGCCATCTAGAAAATCTAAGCATGAGAGATTACTGTCACATCCACACAACTTAGCTCAAGCTCAATCATAGCAAAGAGAAATGTAAGAAAGCATAAGAATCAAAGCTCATCTACCAATGCATATATTAATATGAGATGCAATGCGAAAAGGTAAGATACATATACACAAGAGAACACCAACTCCCCCTCAAACGATGCCATAAGGATGGCAAACACCAAGCCCCCCCCCCCCCCCTGAAGAAAAGCAAATCTCGAAGCATCTAGGGGCTTGGTGAGAATATCAGCCAATTGGTGTTTAGTGTCAATGTATTTGAGCTCAACATCTCCCTTCTCAACATTATCTCTCAGGAAGTAGAATCTCACATTTATGTGTTTGACCTTACCATATTGGACTAGGTTTTTGGCTAAACATATGGCACTAGAATTATCACACATGAGTGGAACACTCTTAAAAGTTTAACCCATAGTCTCTCATGGTGGATACTATCCATAGGATTTGTGAGCCGCAGGTAGTAGCCGCAACATACTCAGCCTCTATGGTGGATTGGGCTACACTCGACTACTTACAAGAAGACCAACAGATCAAAGAAGTACGCAAGAAATGGCAAGTACTAGAAGTGCTCTTTGTATCAATTCTACACCCAGCAAAGTCCACATCTGAATACCCAATAAGATCAAGAGATGAGGATGCAGAGTACCAAATACCAAACTAAAGGGTGTATTTGAGATACCTGAAGATGCGCTTGACAGCCTTGCGATGAGTCACCCTTGGGGAAGCTTGAAAGAGAGCACAAAGACACACTGCAAAGTGTATGTCGGGTCTTGTCGTCATCAGGTACAAGAGGGAACCAATCATGCTCCTGTACTCCCTTTGGTCCACCGCTTCACAGTCTTCATCTGGGTCAAGTGCTGTTGTAGGGGACATTGGTGTTGACAACGACTTCACATTGACCATGTCGAACTTCTTTAGGAGATCCTTCGTGTACTTGGCTTGATGTATGAAGGTGCCTTGCTTGCACTTCTTGATTTGAAGTCCAAGAAAGAAGGTGAGCTCGTCCATCATCAACATCTGAATTCACTTTCCATAGCTTCCTGAAATCTGGACACAAGAGCATGAGACGAACCTCCAAATATGATATCATCCACGTATATCTCAACCATTAAGAAGTCATTGCCATGCTTAAGAGTGAACAAGGTTTTGTCAACACACCCCATGACATACCCGCGCTCTAGCAAGAAAGTCTTAAGCCTAGCATACCATGCCTTAGGTGCTTGCTTTAGTCCGTACAAAGCCTTCTGAAGCTTGTACACTCGGTTTGGGTATTTGTGGTGCTCAAAGCCAGGTGGTTGTTTCACATAAACCTCTTCCCCTATGAAACCATTTAGGAAGGCACTCTTGACATCCATTTGGTAGAGTCTAATGCCCTTAGAGGTAGCAAACGCAAGCAAAATCCTAATGGTTTCTATGCACGTAATAGGAGCAAAGGTTTCACCATAGTCTAAGCCCTCAACTTGGCTAAAACCCTGAGCAACAAGCCTAGCCTTGTTTCTCACAACCTCACCATCTTCCCCATGTTTGTTTTTGAACACCCACTTGGTTCCTATGACATTCACACCAACAGGAGGCTCTACTAGGGACCACACTTTGTTTCTCTCAAAGTTTTCCAACTCCTCATGCATGGTATTAACCCAATGTTCATCAGATAGTGCGTGTCCAACATCCCGAGGTTCAAAGGTGGCAACAAAGAGAGAATTGGTAAAGCAGGCGAGATGTGCAAACCTTGACCTTGTTGTCCTCTCATAGATATTACCGATCATCTATTGATATGGATGTTGACGCTGAATGTGGTGAGGAGCCTCTCTCTCAGAGCATACCTCCCCCTCAACCACAGCTGGAGCTGGCTCGACAGTTGCTGAGGCCAATGTAGAAGCTTCTAGACCCTCTGCTGGAGTGGTGGAAGCAATAGGAATAAGCTCAGATGTGGGATGGAATGACTCATCGTCATCATCATCCAAGCCCTATAAATCCTCTTCTACAAAGATACTCTCCTCCATCTTCTTGTTACCAGCAGTCTCAATCACTTTGCTTGCACAAGAGTTTGATTCATCAAAGGTTACATCACAGGACTCTACGATGGTGTTAGTTTCCAAATTCAGAACTCTATAGGAATGGCCATGAAGGGTGTAGCCAAGAAAGATGCCATTAAAAGATCTCGACTCAAACTTATCAAGATTGCCACGCTTGAGAATAAAACACTTGCAACTAAAGGCATGCAAATAAGAAAAAAATGGCTTCCTCCCAAAGCGTAGCTCATAGGAAGTCACATTAAGAATTGAGCACAAGACAACCCGATTGGAAACATAGCAAGCAGTGCGGATGGCCTCAGTCCAGAACCGCCTCGGAGTCCTATGCTCATCGAGCATTGTCCGGGCCATTTCCACCACGGTTCTGTGCTTTCTTTTGACCACACCATTCTGCTGAGGGACACGAGGTGCTGAAAACTGATGCTCAATACCATGCTCAAGGCAGAAAGCATCAAAGGGGGAGTTCTTGAACGTGGTGCCATTATCACTGTGGATTGCTCGTAATGCACCAGGGAGTTCCTCGAACAACCTCAAAGCTAAGCTCTGAAAGTGATGAAACACTTCATCCTTGCTCTCAAGAAAGTAAACCCAAGAGTAGCAAGAGTAGTCGTCAACAATCACAAGAACATACCACTTCCCACCCGCGGAACAAACCCGAGAAGGACCAACAGTGTCCATATGAAGCAGCTCTCCAGGGCGTTCAGTCATCACCAAATTGATTGGTAGATGAGAAGGAGCAATCATTTTCCCATAACGACAAGGAGCACAAACCAAATCCTTATCCAATTTGAGCTTAGGCAATCCTCGGATCAAACCTAGGCCACTCAAGCGACAAAGCAAGTCAAAGCTCATGTGACCTAGGCTCCTATGCCATTTCTAGAGCTCAGAAGAAGTTTGAGCAAACAAGCACTTGTGAGAACCAGGAGAGACAGAAAAATCTGCCTGAAAAACTTTCCAAATACTAGAAAATTCCACAAACCAAAGAGTCATTCAAATCAAGAACACAAGAAGCATTTTTCTTAAGGCGCACTTCCAAACCAACATCAAGCAATGGAGAGACAGGGAGGAGATTGTACTTGAGATGTTCAACCAAACCAACATCCTTGAGAGTGAATTTTTCATTTACCTTTACTGCGCCTCTTCCCTTCACTCTCCCTCTCTTGTCATCTCCAAAGGTCACATACTCCTGGTGCTTCAAGGGTGTGAGGCTGGAGAAGCACTTTGCATCTCCAGTCATGTGGTGCGAACACCCGGAGTCCATCAACCATTTGTTCTCCAGGCCTCCACCTGCTGCCGACAAAGAACGGGAAGGAAAGATCGATGACTCAGTGCTAGGGTTAGAAAGAAAACTCTTGGGAAGCCAGCACTAAATCACACGACCTGCAGGGGTTATCACAGTTCTTTGCACATTATCACTCGAACGCATGGGACGAGAACCACGATGAGGAAAGCGTGGCCTGTCAAAGCGTCTCGACTCAAACCTGGGGTTGTGAGGATAGAAATCATCTGTGTGAAAGCCAAATCCACGCGAGTGACGCTCACCACGATGGGGAAAACATGGGGTGCGAAAGCGCTACTGCGCAAAGCCTCTGTTTCGTGAATCAAAGCCATATGAGGAATGACCCTGTCGATGATAGGCACGAGAAAAAGAGCGAGGCTGAATATCAACAAAATCATCATGATGCACATTCCTAGTTAACTCAGCTTGCATCCTCTCAATTCTCTTACGCCCATAACAGTACTCATCCAAGTGACCCTTACGACCATAGAACATGCAAATGTAGACACTCTCATGTTTAGGCTTAGCTTGCATAGTGGGTTTGGGTTTGGCTTCTCAGCTTGCTTTGGGTTGAAGGAAGGATTGGGGTTAGGAGGATAGTATGTGTCAGTGGGTTTGATGGATTGTTCCCCATCCTTGTAGCTAGAGCTAGGCACAAACTTACCCACATTCTCACTCTCCTTGTCACACCTCTCAAATCCCAAGCCCAAGTTGTAGGTTGACCTACTAGCACTTTCTTTAACTCTTGCCAAGTCACTCTCAATCTTCTCCTCACTCACTAGGGTTCTTTGGAGACGAGAGATGAGATAGTAATTTTTTTGGGCTAGGTTTTTGTTTTCCTCTCTTGTGATTGCAAGCTTATCCTTAAGAGAGCCACACACTACATAGGGTGGTGGAAGAACTTTCGAGCGAGTCTCATCTAGCAGCTTGGACTCGAGCTCTTTAACTTTGAGGGTTTGAGCTTCCAACTCATTAGTGATTTTGGGGCACTTCTGACATGCACCCAAAAGAGTTGGTCTAGCTTTAAATTCATTAAGCTCTTTAAGGGCACTCTCAAGCTAACTAGCAACTTGAGCATGCACACTTTCCCTCTGCTTGAGATTATTCGTCACAACTTGACAAGACTCACACTCAACATCAGCATTTTTAGCAAGCTTGGACGTAAGCGAAGTGATCTCATACTAATCACTCTCCAACTTAGACTTAAACTTTCTAATCTCACGAACAGCGCTGCGAAGCTTATCATCTTACATGAGCAAAATATCACGCAAATGATCAAGTTCAGAAGAGAGCTCATCAAGAGTGGGAGGTACCTCGCTTGTGTCGGAGTCGGAGCCAGAGTCGGTGTCGTGATCATTCTTTGCCATGAAGCAAAGCCCAGTGAAGTCATCCTTCCTCTTGACTCATGGCTTCTCAACCTCTTCGTTCGAGCTTGTAAGGCCTTCGCTTGATGTGAGGTCGATATCACAGGCAACACAGGCGCGTGCAATGGCCTTGGAAAACTTCTTGGAGTTCTTGCCTTTCTTGTAGGAGTGGTTCTTCTTCTGCTTGAAGTCTTCAGTGTTGTTGTCGTGGTACCCGTCCTTCTTCTTCTTCTTGTGGCAGTCAGCAATGAAGTGTCCCGGGTCACAACACTCAAAGCAGGTTCTTGAACCACCTCCTCTTCTCTCCTTGCGGTTGTTGTAGAACTTCCTGAACTTCCTTGTGAGCAAGGACAGCTCGTCATCAGGAATGCACTTCATTTGTTCATCGGAAGATGCAACAAGAGAAGAAAGAGCAAACTCCAAAGAAGAATTGTTAAGTGAGGGGTTAGTTCCATAAGAAGCACCACTGTGACTACTCTTTTGAGAGCTAGAAAGCAAAGCCATGCTAGAAGCAGGATTAGCAAGATTAGGACAAGACTTCCTAGACAGTTCATGAGATTTTAGCTTGCTATACAGCTGCTCACAGTCCAGGGTATTGAAATCAATAGTTTCTTCTAGTGCAGCAATCTTAACCCCCCAAGAATTTTCATCAAGAGCATACCACAATTGCTTAGCTCTATCATTATCATTGTACACAAGGTTACCACAAGCCCGCAAGTTGCACACAATGGCCTCAAACCTATGAAAAGTGCCATCTAGTGACTCGTCAGGTTTTTGTGCAAAGGTTTGGTACTGTCTATTGTAAGAATCCTTACGCATAGACTTGACTTGATTGGTACTCTCATGGTACGTGCAAAGCTTTGCCCAAATGGCATGTGCAGTATCAAGATGAGTTACAAGGTCATGTTCATTCCTACCTAGAGTAGAAAGCAGGATATTGACAGCTTTGTTTTCATACTTGTTCAACTCACCTACTGGCGCGGTGTTGAGGTCATCCAGTATGGTGTAGTCCTGCTCCACGATCTACCAAATTGCACGTCCTTGGCTTAAGAGATAAGCCTTGGTCCGTGCCTTCCAGTAGGGAAAGCCCTCTCCATCGAACATCCAAACCTTGACAACACGCTTCTCCATGTCGCCTTCGGATCACAAAGCCGGTGAAGGTCAACTAGTGATCAAACTTTCTCTCATACCAATTGAAGGACCGAGAAGGCGACCAGAGAGGGAGGGGTGGGGGTGAATGGGAGCCAATCAAATTTCTTTATAAAAACTTTGCCTATATCCCAATTACAACCCAAGCCAACCTCTAAACCGATCACCAAGGCCACACACACCAACTTGTGATATGCCAACCCTAGGAGTGATCAACAACAACAATGGAACACTGCGGAAACAAAGGAGAGCAGCAAAGACTCTACCCGGTCAAAGAAACACACACAAGACAAACCTCACTGGACTACCATCGGCAGTGCTTATCACAGCCATCGGCAGTGCCGGTTGGGACCATCAGCAGTGCCAATCACATGCATCGGTAGTGCTGGTTTGGGGTTCTCAAAACTCTGGAAAGCAATGGTCGGAGCGCATCAGCAGTGCCGGTCAACAGAAAAAGCAAAGTTACTGGAACACATAGACATAGCTCATCGGTAGTGCTGGTCAGTACATTGGTAGTGCCGATGCGGGTTTAGACCCAGGCTACCGGCAGTGCCGGTCCAGCCATCGACAGTTCCAATGAGTGTTTCTTTCTCGTGCACCGGCAGTGCCGGTTCAGATATCGGCAGTGCCGATCGACACTTTCTAGAACCAAACGTGAACTCGTGACTCGGTTAGAAAATTGGCAAAACTAACCAAACGAACTCCAAAAATCACGAAACTTGGATAGAAGGTGTCTCATGGTATGACGTTCCTTTTCCAAGTGCAATCACATGAAAAGCTCAAGAATTCATCACAAATCTGAGGTTTTACCGAAAGCTCTAGGGTTTGAATGTTCTTGAGGAAATCCACCAAATCAAGAGTGCTCTTCCCTAGGATTCAACCAACGATCCATGAAGGAATGTTTAGGCATGTCCTAGCACCAAGACCCCTAAAGAAATTCGTCCCAAAACCCACTTAGAAACGAGATCATAGATCACCATGAAAATAGCTCCGAAAATAGAGAAAAAGAGAAATTCAGGATTTAGGGAGAGAGGAAGATCTTTAGCACAAAAATAAATTTTATATCATAGAAACATGCTTACAAGATCCATGGATACAAGGCAAGGAAGCCACCCTCTTCCTCCCACTATTTGGAAGAGAAAGAGATGTCTCTCACAATCCCTCTTCTCTCCTCTATTACATGAAGACCTCTCCTAGCACTTTGAAATGAGTTCCTAACACAAGGCTAATGGGAAGAGACACCTTTCCTACCAGCCACACCTCTCCTTATCGAGGCCTAGGGTCCAAGACAACTATACCCTTGAGCTATAACTCATTGCCACCTACTACCAGGGGCAAAACCATCCAACTCTTTTTTCTTCCCCCGAACGCCATCGAGCCCTTCACAACTTTGCTTCGCCTCGACGCAAGCTCTACGATGGTGCCATGTGCACCTCTAATTGCTACCACTAGTTTTGAGGCCCAAACGGGGAAACTGCCTTGCATGCTTCTCAAAGCATGACTTTTTGATCTTGACGCGTGTCACCTCGTTTCGTGACCCTCCTCGTCGGCAAGTCTCTCCCGCCTCCGGTCCATTGGAAGCATCTACTTGCACCGACGCCCGATCACCTTTGACTTGGTCAACCCCACCGTCTTGATCACCATCCACAGTTTTGAGGCTCAACCGCGAAACCATCCATGCTTCTTGCCTCTCCACGTCTACGGTGTGGATCACCCTTGACTTCACCCGGCCTCCCGATCGTCCGGCCTCAAGTCTCCTACTTGTGCCCGATCCTCTCACCGTTGACTGCCAAGTTGACTCCATTGACCTACACATCATGAGAAAAGCAAACACATTTCCCAACTCCTACAAACCCTCCAACATCGTCGCCAACTCCTATTAGTCAAAACCATGACATGCACAAACTCATGCAATCCCCAAATTCCCGCATTTCAACTCAAACACCAAACTCAACTAATTTCAATTACTTACCACATACTGCAAACCATGGCACATATCCACATGGTTTCTCAAGAACCTTGAGCTTACAAAGCAACTTGAGCAAGAAAGGGAAAAGAACTAGTGCTTGACTAATGATCTTGGCAAGGTCCAAGAGTCAAGTGATTCATGCACCTCAACCAACAAGAAGCTTCAAGAGAGTGTAGCTCATTGATAGAGGAGACAAAGCTCTTGTGAAATCAATTGAGGATCTCAAGTTGAGCTCACAGTCTTTGTTGAAGAGATTGGAATCTTCCCAAGCCTCAACAAGCAAAGGTTGTGGAAGGTGCCACAACATTAATGCTGAGATGATTGCCAAGCAAGATGCAATCATTAAAAAGCTATCCAACCAAGTCAAGGAACTTGAGAAGAAGGCTAAAATAGAAACCACAATAAAGATTGTTGGTGAGCCAAGAGCCTCTTATGACAAGAGAGGATTAGGGTACAATAAGAATGCACCTAAGAAGGGCTACAACAAGAGACCCAACTTTGTGCCCGAAGGTAAGGGCAAGCAAGTGGCATGAGAGATGATCAAAAAGTCAAAGAACAATGCTCCTCAAGTCAACAAGAACAACAAGACCTCTACCACATCCTTTTATGATTTTGATGCCCCTTATGTGCTAATCCGTAATGCTTATGGTAGAGTGGTTGCAAAATTTGTTGGGCCACATGATGCAAGGTGGAATCCTTGTGTGTGGGTGTCCGAGGTTCTTGTATCTAGTGGTAAGGAACACAAACCAACTTGGGTGCCTAAAACACATGCTTGATTTTCCTTGTAGGAATACTCCTCCGGTGGCGCAACATGGGTACTTGATAGTGGGTGCTCAAATCTCATGACCAGAGAGAGATCAATGTTCTCCACACTTGATCATGACAATCTACCAAGTTGAGGCATATCATTTGGAAATGACAACAAATAAAGGTAATTGGTCGTAGTCAAATTGTCATCACCCATGACCTTTCAATTGGTAATGCTTATCTTGTGAACGGTCTAAGATACAACTTGATGTCCATTTCACAACTTTGTGAGATGGGCTACAGTTGTCTCTTTGACGATGATGGTGTGACCATTTTTAGGAAGAAGGATTCTTCAATAGCTTTCAAAGGGTATTTAGAGGACATGATCTACCTTGTTGATTTTACCAACAAGGAGGGATCTAACCTAAATGCTTGCTTGGTCGCTAAAACCACCTTGGGTTGGCTATGGCATCGCTGGCTAGCTCATGTTGGGATGAGGAACCTTTCCAAACTCCTAAAAGGTGGTCACGTTGTCGGACTAAAGGATGTTGCTTTTGAGAAGGATAAAATATGTTGTGCATGTCAAGCTGAAAAGCAAGTTGGAGCATCACATCCCTCCATGACCATGATTAAACGACAAGACCATTGGAGATGTTACACATGGACCTATTCAGACCGGTCACCTACATAAGCATTAGCGGTAACAAATACGGTCTTGTAATTGTTGATGATTATTCTCATTTTACTTGGGTATTCTTTTTAAAGGACAAAAGTGAAACACAAGGAATCTTAAAGAGGTTTTTGAGGAGAGCACAAAATGAGTATGAAGTGAAGATCAAGAAGATAAGGAGTGATAATGGAACCGAATTCAAGAACACTCAAGTTGAAGAATATCTTGATGAAGAAGGAATCAAGCATGAATTCTCCGCTCCATACACTCCACAACAAAATGGAGTTGGCGAAAGGAAGAACTGCACACTCAAAGAAATGGCAAGAACAATGCTTGACGAATACAAGATGCCCGATACTTTTTTGGGCTGAAGCCATCAACACGGCATGCCATGCGACAAATAGACTATATCTTCACAAGATGTTGAAGAAAACACCATATGAGCTTCTCACCGGTAACCTTCCCAATGTTTCATATTTTTGGATCTTTGGGAGCAAGTGTTTTATTCTTAACAAGAAACCCAAATCTTCTAAATTTGCTCCCAAGACTCATGAAGGTTTTCTCCTTGGTTATGGAACTAATGTTTATGCATATCGTGTCTTTAACAAAGACACCAGAGTAGTTGAAATAACCCGGGATGTGCAATTTGATGAATCTAATAGCTCTTAAGTAGAGCAAGTCAATCCAAGTTATGTAGGTGATGAGGCTCCTTGTGATGCAATAAGAAACTTGGCAATTGGTGAAAAAAGACCACAAGACCCAAACTCAAATCAAGATGAACCATCTTCCTCAAACCAAGATGAGTCTCCTCCACAAGATCCACAAGATGGACAAGATCAAGGAAATCACCAAGCTCATGGTGATAATTATTTTCAAGGCAATGACCAAGATCAAGTTCAAGATGATGGTGAAGGAGACACTCAAGATATGAACCATCAAGAAGAAGAAGATGCATCTAGGCCCACACACCCACGAGTCCGACAAAGCATTCAAAAGGATAACCCCATTGACAATATTCATGGTGATATTCAAAGAGGGGTAACCACTCGATCTTGAATGGCTACTTTTTGTCATCATTACTCGTTTATTTCCTCTATGGAACCTCTTAGGGTGGAACAAGAACTTCAAGACTTGGATTAGGTGATGGCCATGCAAGAAGAGTTGAATAACTTTGAAAGAAACAAGGTGTGGTCATTAGTGGAAAGATCGAAGCAAAATATTATAAGTACAAAATTGGTGTTCCGCAACAAGCAAGATGAGTATGGTGTAGTGGTGAGGAACAAAGCAAGACTTGTTGCAAAAGTCTACTCACAAGTCGAAGGTTTGGACTTTGGTGAAACTTGCACCTGTAGCTAGGTTTGAGTCAATTCATATATTACTTGCCTATGCAACTCACCATGGTTTTAAACTATTTCAAATAGACGTGAAAAGTGCATTTCTTAATGTCCCCATTCAAGAAGAAGTGTATGTGCAACAGCCTCCGGGGTTGAAGACCCAAAGAAACCAAACCGTGTCTACAAGCTTCACAAAGCTCTCTACGGCCTCAAGCAAGCTCGTAGAGCTTGGTATGAACATCTCAAGGGATACTTGATCAAGAAAGGCTTCACAATTGGCAAGGCTGATCCTACTCTCTTCACAAGAAAAGTTGATAATGATTTATTTATGTGCCAAATATTTGTCGATGACATTATATTTGGTTCTACTAATCAATCTTTTTGTGATGAGTGTGCCAAGATTATGACTAGGAAATTTGAGATGTCAATGATGGGGGAGAAGGAACATTCATAAGTCAAACCAAGTACACTCAATCTTTTTGTGATGAGTGTGCCAAGATTATGACTAGGAAATTTGCTTCACAATTGAAGTTCTTTCTAGGTTTTCAAGTCAAGCAACTTGAAGAAGGAACATTCATAAGTCAAACCAAGTACACTCAAGACATACTCCAGAAGTTTGACATGGAGAATGCAAAGCCCAACAAGACTCCCATGAAGACAAATGGACACCTCGGACTAGATGTGAATGGTAGGCCCATGATTCAAAAGGTATATCTATCCATGATTGGCTCTTTGCTTTATCTTTGTGCATCTAGGCCCGATATCATGCTTAGTGTGTGCAAGGTTCCAAGTGGCTCCAAAGAAAAGTCACTTAGTGGCTGTCAAAAGAATCTTGAGATATTTAGTTCACATATCAAACCTAGGATTGTGGTATCCAAAGGGCTTGAAGTTCAAGTTAGTCGGTTATTCCGACGCCAACGATGCCAGATGTAAGGTAGATAGGAAGAGTACCTCCAGGACTTGCCAATTCTTGGGTAGGTCCCTTGTGTCGTGGTTATACAAGAAACAAAACTCTGTTGCCCTATCCACAGCCGAAGCGGAGTATGTTGCAGCCAAAAGTTGTTGTGCTCAACTACTTTGGATGCGACAAACTCTAAAGGACTTTGGATACACTATGACCAAAGTTCCACTCTTATGTGACAATGAGAGTGCCATCATGATTGCATATAACCCCATTGATCATAATAGGTCCAAGCATATAGATATCCGGCACCACTTCTTGAGAGATTATTCAATAAAGGGGGACATTGAGATCAGCTACGTTAGAACCAATAAACAACTAGCTGATATTTTTACCAAGCCCCTAGATGAGAAGAGGTTTTGTGAGTTGAGAAGTGAGCTGAACATCCTTGATTCATCCAATGTGGAGTAGAGCCTTGTACATTAATTGTGATGTTTGCTCCTCGTTAGTGTTTTAAAACAAAATGCTTGAAAAATTATTGATTGCTTTTGGTTGAGAAAATATTTGGTTTTGATCTATGATCATTTGTTTAATCTTGTGAATATTGTCCCCCTTGGTTGATTGCTGGCCATTCACAAGAGAGAACAATCCCCTCAAGTTCCAACTCCTTCTGTTCTAAATCCACACGAAACTTTCACCCATAATGGAACTTCCGTGATCCATCCATGCACTCTATAATGTACTAGATCCCGAACTAAAATTCCTCTGACAGAACTTTCGTTCGAACGGAAGATTCATCTTCTTTTCTTCCCTCTCTGTTCAGAAGCTTCAACGCGGCACAGAACTTCCGTCCTACACAGAACTTCCATCTACACTTAACGATTTCAAAAATTCTGCTCCACGCTTACATGGAACTTCCATCGTTGGCCAGTTCTTAACCCTCTCTAGCCTGAAACTTACCCCTTCAAAATCACATTCACTTTTTACTGTTCTCTCTCCTCTCCTCTCAAACCCTAAGGGCGATTTGGGGGCCTGTCCAAGGGCTCTCATGGATGTTCCTAGGAGGTGTTCCTCCATTCATCAGAACTTCCGTGAGTACTTTTCCCTATTGATTTCATCTCTAGTTTTTGATCTATGGTTGAACTTGATCTTGTCATTCATCGATCTCTTGTTGCACTAGAGTCCCATCTATTTCCCTTGCATGGAATAGTTCTCTAGCAACTAGTCTACATCACTCTCGAAGGACTTTAGCACATCGTGAGTAGATTTGAAATTTGGAGACTTTTCATGTGTGTACACGGGCATTGACAGAACTTCCGTCGCCTAGGGAACTTCCGTCGCTGACGGAACTTCCGTGTGCTGCGGAACTTCCATTCTTGCCTGAGCACATACAAGTTAAATCTCTTAATTTCTGACTCTGCTCATCTATCCTTTGTATCTCATTTCCTTATTATCTCCTGTTTCCCAGCAACACCTACGGCTCAGACAGTGCACGTTCAGCATGGTGCTCCACTCCCTGATCGTAGAACCAATAACAAAGGCAAGGCCATTGTTGATGACGCGTCTCCAGATGATGACTCAAGTGATGACTTGCAGCATATCAGTGACTTGAAAGTGCATATACCTCTGTATATCGGAAGCCACAGGACCATTGACTACAAGAAGAATGCTAGGAAATTGCAAGACGGGAGAATGACACATCCTATGGACATTGGGGAGAAGGAAGCCACTGATGATAGATTCATGTCTTGGTTCTAACAAGACTATTACAACTCCTTCTTCATTGATATGGGCAAGAAACAACATCGCCTCCATCAACATCAATGGGTTGATTGGAAATACATGGAAGACAAGGATGATAGAGTGTTCAAGGATGTGATTGCCGTTTGCAGGCAGCGTGGAGTCTATGACCTTATGGGCTTCAACTACAACTGGAACGAGGAGGTTATATGTCAGTTCTATGCCACCTTTTATCTTGAACTCGAGAAACAATGAAAATTTTGATGGATGACTCAAGGAGTCCAATACAACATCACTCCCAAGAAGTTCTATAGTTACTTTCTACTGTCAGAGGGAGATAGGCATCATGAGACTATTGTTGATGATGTCGAGATCAAAGATGAGGACATTGCATACATGTACAGTGATGAAGATTCTGAGTTTGGACGGGCTGCTGGGCTGCATCCATACTACTTCTACCTCAATCGTATTTTGAGGGCCACTATTGAACCAAAGGATGGATATGCAACCAACATTGCCAAAAAGTCCAAAAACATCCTAGCTCGCTTTGCTCTCGATGCGAGGCCTTTTTGTGTCATGGATCGGATCATGAATGAGATATACTTGTCATCCATGGACACTAGACGGACTCTACCGTTTGATCCCATGATCATGAAGATGATTGAGACAGGGACAAACCTGACCTTTGATAAGGAATGCAAGCACTTCCCTCTTCAAGTCAGAGTCAAGAAAGCACCAAAAAGTGCCTTTGGAGCAGCTATACCTTCCACTAGTGCAGCAGGTCCCTCCTCTCAACTCATGCACCACGACGGTCACGATCTTCATCTCCTATTCTTGCTGCCTTAAAGACATTTTCCAGATTTCTTGCTTCAATGCAAGAGAAAATTGGGAAAACAAAAGGCGGCTCACGAAGCTGACTAGAAGGATCAAGACTGAGCAAAGGGCTCAAGGTCGTGACGTGTCTCCGGATGGCTCCGAGTATGAGCCCGATGGTGAGCCGCCAGTCTTCCAGAACCCTTTTGCAGCTTATGATTGGGATAACGTTGCACCTAGACCATCCTTCGCTCCTCACTTTGTTGCTGATGAGAGTGATTCCGATGTTCCCGAAGCCGAGGCTAGTGATGGTGAGGGTGGCTCTGCGACCGAGTGATCCTTCTCCTCCTTGTTCTGTCCTTTTTGGTGTCTTGATGCCAAAGGGGGGGAGACAAAGGGGAGAAGAAGGAAAGGATCCTTATCTATCTTTCTACCTATTCGTGTTTGAACTTGGTTTGTAAGACTTATTTGTGGTATCCTATTGTAATAGGATAGTTGGAAACATTTGTGGATTGGTGCTTGTTCTAATATTTGTGAACTCTTAGTTGTTGTGTGCTTAACTCTTGCGCGTTGTTTTCTACCTTATGTGGTTATTCACACTAAATGCTCACTTGTTCACTTCTTTAGGCACCCCACTTGTTATAAAATATAGGGCGATCTCTCTCACATGTCTTTTGTGAATCATGCATATCTTTAGGGGGACCTCCACTATATTTTGTTTAATCTTTCTCTTTGATTCCCTCACCTTTTTTTAATCATTTGTCATCAATCACCTAGTGGGTTTCGGTGAATGTTGACAAACGATTAAATTGTACTAATGTGCTTATGAAGTAAGTGTACAGGATATCAAAGGTTTTATTACCCACATTGTAAGATGTTTGACCCCTCAACAAAAGAAGAAGAGAAAAAGGACGAAAAAAGGACTCAAAAGGAGCTTAGAATGAGAGCTTTTATTTATTTTTTGAGTTTAGAAATGCCGAACTATCTAGGAGGGGTGAAAATGATCTTACATGCAAGGAATATGTGCTCAAGCAACAAAAATTCTCTTGAAAGAAATCCCACCAAAAACTGCCAATAGCCAAGTCCAAAAATCAGCCAACTTTTCTGTGCTGGAAGGAAGTTCTGTCGGCGAAGGAAGTTCCGTGATGGGAACACTTGTTCTGGACCAGTGGCTCCCTAACTCGACGGAAGTTCTATCTGTGATGGAAGTTTCGTCCCGGGAACACAAGCTCGATGAAAGTTCCATCCTTGACGGAAGTTCCGTCCTAGGAACATTGTTTCTGGACCAGTGGCGCACTGACATGATGGAAGTTCTATCCCTGACAGAAGTTCCATCCTAGGAATTCTTGTTCTGGACAGTGGCTCCTCGAGTTCGATGGAAGTTCTGTTCTCCACGGAAGTTCTGTCCTTCTCAGTGCTTTTCCACTCCAACGGCTCTTTTTGGACCTCCACTATAAATACCCCTCTCCCACCCCGTGAGAGAGGCTGCTCGTGCCTTTGCAAAACACACTCATTTCAGCTAGCTTCAAACTCTTCACTCCTCCATTTCTCTAGCGATTCAAGCTCATTTGAGAGAGTGATTCTTCCATCCATGCTAGAGAGCATCAAGCCAATCTTAAGCACTTCCCTTGCAACCAAGTCTCATTCTTCACTTTTTACTCTTGGGGATTCAATCCCCTAGACCGACTAGGTGTTGCTCGGTGAGCTCCCAAGCATTGTGGTGAGCCTGAGGAAGTTTTTGAAGGTCGTGATTCGCCTCTGTAAGGAAAGAATTAGGAAGAGAAAAGCCAAGCTCGATCTTAGTGATCGGTTGGTTAGGATTAGGGTTGAGAGAGACCCAACTCTTCATGAGCTCCTCAACGGAGATGTAGCAACCTCTTTGTGAGGGGTCCGAACTCTGGTAAACAAGTCCCGTGTCTCTCTTGTTCTTGTTCTTGTTCTTGTTGTTCTTGCTTCCTTTGTTATTTTTGCTCGATCTACTTCTACACTGTGTTGTAAGCTAACCCCCGCAGGGTTTTGGTACATCAAACGTCTAGGTTCTTTTCTATTCAAGCAGGTTTGTGAGTAAACTTTTGAATTCCACATTTCGTCTAGAGATTCATGGGTTACCACAGAAGTTCTGTCCTTGACAGAAGTTCCGGGAGGGACAGAAGTTCCGTGTTGAATTTAATCTGTTTATTAAGTAAATTTCAGGTATAAAATTACAAGTTGCCTATTCACCCCCCTCTAGTCAACTTTCGATCAAATCCACGAACATCGATAAATCCATCAAAATAAGATTCAAATGTATCTAACTCCCAAAATCCATATACACGTATGCTCTCCCTAGATACATGCTACTGACTCTCGATCCCACAGGATCACACTCCCACTCCCCCTAGACCTATGACTACTTCTCCCTCTTTGGCAACAAGCACCAAAAAAAAGCAAAGGAAACTACTATGAGCTCGTGGTTGAAGGAAGTGGTGCAGCGATGTCCTCTGAGGGCTCTGCTCTAGGCTGCTCCTGGGCTGGGTCCTGCTGCTCTGCCTGAGCCTACGTCACCTGAGCGTCCATTTGCTCAAAGTACTCAAGGTCTATTTGTGACTCAGACCCTCTGTCCTACCCTGCTGGTGGGACTGTGGATGTCTCCTCAGCAACTGTCACCTGAAGAAGAGCAAGGTCATCCACATCCTCCTGAGTGAAGCCTCGACGGTCAAGATCCTCTACTACCTCGGCTGTGACTACAGTGGTGTCTGCAGCAAAAGAAGGTGGAGTTGTAGCTGACTCTAGGGCTGTCTGGGAGTCTGCACGTGTGGTGTGCACTATCTCAGAAAATAGACTCCTCACCGGTGGCTGCTGCTGGGAGGTGGTAGGTACTACCTGTGCGAAGCTGTAGACTGTGCAGGTGAAGAGAACAACACAAGGACTGAGAAGGCTGACACAGGGGAGAACTGAGTCACTGGCGAGAAGGTCTGTCCTTCTCCACATGTCGGTAACACCCCTGAGTGTGACAGCCCGCTGGACTGAGCTGTCATGATAGCAATGAAGGGGCCTAGCTGTGTCTGCAACATTGAAAACTATGGAACAGTAGAAGGTCCTGGCTGCTAGCTGGCCTATCTCTGAGTGAACTCAGCCATCTGGGTCATCAGTGTAGTCATCAACATCATCTGTTGTGCTCTAAATGAACTCACTCAGGCGACCTGCAAGTGCTGCTACGGTAATAGCGTCCCATGGCTGCGTGCCTGTAGGCTGGGGAGGTGATCCTGTACTAGCTGACTCAGGAACCATCGTCTCTGGATGAGCTGCCTGCTCGTGAGTAGCTGGCGGTGACCCCTGCTCCTCCTCTCTCGTCTGCTGACTCGAGGCTGACTACGATCCCCTAGGGACTCGAGGTGAGTAGCTGGTGGTCACCTCAGGTGATGAGGACATCAACGACATACGAATAATGACGACGGAAGATGGCGCGCCAAACCAAGCTGTCACGCCTCCACCTCTCGTCGTCGCGCCTCCTCGAGTTACGGATCCATCTTCTAACGAGACGACGACGTACAAGGGCCCAATCACTAGAGCTCGAGCCCAGGAATTGAAGACGGTTTTGATGCTAAGGAACGACGGCCCAGGATGATGTCGCCTGAAGGCCCACGTGGCCCAAGTCGCACGACTCCCTCTCCACCGCGCGCCTCTCCACTTCAGCCGGCCCTAGATGCCTCGTCCTCCCCCTATATAGTCAAGGGTTGCGCCCCTTGTAATCTTTGAGTTTTGTTTTAAGTTTAGCTTAGCTATACATCCGTCTGTCGACGTGAATTCAGAACTCCACCTTCGTGCAATACATCAGATTGCTCGCCTCTAATTCTTGCTCGTTCTTC
Source organism: Eleusine indica (assembly GCA_030378355.1). Taxonomy (NCBI): domain Eukaryota; kingdom Viridiplantae; phylum Streptophyta; class Magnoliopsida; order Poales; family Poaceae; genus Eleusine; species Eleusine indica. The sequence goes on from CM059497.1 coordinate 31,373,229, forward strand.
GATTGCGCGTAAGAATTGATTCTCGTGATCAGGTTGATCTTGTTTACCGCAAGGCTAATATCCTCCGGAAGTTGGTTCAGCGATTGCATTGGCGCTTCGGCTTGCTCGTCGTAGTCGGATCGTGAGGGTCAACATCCACCAAATCGAAGTTATCTCCACTCGCCGAAAGATCGGGCACTCTACACCTATCAAGTGGCAACTCATCATCAGGGAATGTCTCGTACTACTCCTGAGTCACTAGTCCCATCCTCCTCAGAAGATAGCAGATGTATGGACCGTAGACTAAGTGATGTCCTCTGACCCTCTAAGAGATAACCTACTCCATCTCACCAATCAACAAATCAGCCAAGTCAAATGGCTACCTCCTCAGTATGGCTGCCACTGCCCACTGTCTCCTTTGTATCTAGACCATGGGATGATAGTCCTGGTGACTATCGCTCTGACCACCTTTGCCTCTACGGTGAGTCTCACAGGGCCTCTCTCAAAACCTGGGGAGTGCTGTGGTGGAAAGGCGATCGACACCATGTCGTCCGGAGGTAGTGTCCCTACCTATGGTCTACGAGGTGGAACGATGATCCCATAGGCACTCCTGTATAGCTGGAAATATGCAAGAAATCTGAAGTTAGCTATGAGATCCTCCCTGGTCACACACTATGGTTGTTCCTTGAATAGAAACCAGATCTCTAAGCGGTCTCTAGCTACCCATAGTGTAGCATAGAACTCTAGGACGATGTCCTCCCTGTACCTGTATGTAGCAGTAACTAGCTCTGCTAGCCCTGGCAAGTACGTGAAGTACTGCTCAATGTCAGTACCTATGGCCCTCCTCATGGCTGGGTACAGCGTGTACTGCTGTGGCACAAACAGTCCTGTCTTGCCCTTCCTGGCAATGTAGCGTCTCAGTCCCTCACCGATCCTCTAAAGACCAGTCCAGTACCTCTCTCCTGCAGCAGGGTCCCTGGGAACGGGAACCCACTGCTCGAAGGAGAAGAGACGGAGTGACTTAAGGTCCTTCGTAGGAACCTTAAGTATATCCGGCTCTCTGGCTTCCTCTACAAGTCTCTACAGCCTCCTTGTGCACACTGCACAGGTGCACCTCTGGTCTCCTGCCCGGTGAGCTGACCTCTAAGGTCCTATCTACTTTGAATCCTCAAGCTCCTCCTCCTCGTACTCCTCAGACTCTGACTCTAAGCTCTCCTCCTCCTCCTCCTCCTCCTCCTCAGACTCCTCCTACTATCTAGAGGATCCCTGCTCTGTAGGTCTCGACGACCTCTCCTAACAAGAAGCTGGAGTACCCTACGACCACGGTGGTAACCTCACACCTGTATACAGCTCTGAGGCTGTTGTCCTCTGCCTAGTGCTCCACCTGCGACCCTAGTTGTCTGTCTGTGTACCCGTGATCAACAGTGCTCCGGGTGTCCTGTGTCCTGTCTCCATAGCCTCTAGGTGCCGCGCAACCCTCAAGGCTCTCTCTGACTCTGGGTGTAGCCTGGTCCTCTTCTTGCTCTTGGGCTTCTCTGGCATCTTGCCCTTGCCCTTATCCTAACCTGATTCTGCCATCTCTGCTGCTGAAACTATCACTGCACGCATGTAGGTATAGATAGGATGAGCATAGAACCTATATAAATCTACAAGAAAAATATTGCTAGGTAAGAATGCGCAATAGAAATCCTAGCACTGAGATGAAGGACATGATCACTAGACAAATAAAGCAATGTGACAATAGTGGTCATCGACTATAAGTGGCTAGTGCGAGTTATCTAGTGTGCAGTCAAATAAGAGGCAATAAATCTAACTGCAGACTAAACGAGAGACAAACCCTAGAATTATAATTAACATATAGGCATGGAATTTAATTGCAAACTAGGTTGAGCCAAATAATCCTAATTAATGCAATTAAATAATGGGAATTTAATCTAACTACATTAATCAAGGAAATTGCTCGCTAATCAGGGCATAATCCAATGAAAAGGTAGAATGTATGATACCCTAAAGAATCCTAAGTCGAGAACCGCAGCAATCTCTTAACCGATCGCCGAAAAGGTGAGTTTTTGGTTGCCGGCAATGGAGGTAGAGAGAGGGGCAAGCTTTGCCCCAGCTTTTGGTGGAGCTTAGATCTGGTAGCCTAGGGGTGCGCACATGGCCGAAAGGGGTGACAGGGCGACGGCGTAGGCTACTGGTGGCGAGGCAAGCGGTGGCGACGAAGCTGTCATCAGCGGCGGTGGCAGAGCTGCTGCTCTATGCGGCAGCTTGGCATGGGCGAGCGCGCGCGGATGGCGAGCAACGACGCAAGGTCGGAGGCGCGGCACGAGGAAGTACGCGTGCATGGCAGCGGCTCGATCGGTAAATAGGGTGGCGATGTCTGCGACGGCAACGAAGAAAATGACGGAGGCGGCGAGAGCGTGTTCTTGGCTTTGGTCGAGTAGAACAGGGATAGGTCCAAGAGGATTTGACCTAGGTCAAAAACTAATCGATGGCCAAAATTCATCAAGGAGCAAATCTACGGCTCAGATTCTGGAAAACATCGCATGATCAACCATAGTGACCGGACGGTACGGTCCGAAGATTGGATTGTATGGTCACTACTAGAAATTTCACTGAACAATGAATTTCTCCATTTTCCATGTGCCCACACTTAACACCCAATCAAACACTGCACTTGGAGCATGAAGGGAACTCTCAAACAGTCCTTTTCAAATAGTTGCTCTTTATGGCCTTATAATTTTCACAAAACCAAATGAAGAATCTAGCAAATAAGAACCGAGGCAATTAAGAACCAAATGGGTATGTATGAGCCTTAGTCCCTGAACCGCGTGAGTGGGATTAACCTCGGAGTTCATATGAGCTTGCTCAATGGGCATGAAGCACAATCCTTTCCTTTGGTCACACTTGTGGAGATGTAATCTCATATAGAACATGAGGCATAAATATCTCCAAACGTGTTTCCTATATGATGCATGCAACAAACATTTTACATATGCAATGAAAGTAAACATGCCATGTGAATGCGAGGAATATTAAAACAAGACACAAAGGAAGCCTAACAATTTCAAGTTTGAACCCCTCTCAAGCTTACTCACTGCCGCCAGAGTGCCGGTCCCTCCCGCCACCAATGTGAAGTTCTCGCCCACGAGCCCGCAATCACTCCCGGAGTGAAGACACGGTGCGTGTCACCGCTGCCACCAAGGCACAAGCTCGCCTCCCTTCGAGAACTTGTCAGTCTCCCCGAGCCGACACGAGCGCTCACTAGCGATGCCCGTTTCACCGACGGGCTCAAACTGGGTACAAACGTGTGACGGCCTTCACAACCGATCACGATAGGCTCAATCACCGACACCTAACTGGTCTAGGTCTCACCATAGACCAAGAGTAACAACCTAGATCACACCCTCAAGGACACCCTAGCCTTAGATGTGCATCAATGCTCAAGTTATTATCACTAGCACTCTCAAGATATGCAATATCTCCTCCTAGTGCTCTCTTCTTTTCCTCTTAGCTCTCACCAAATGCTCCAAGCAATTCCACTGTCCAAGAGAGGTCTCCAAGACCCCAGCAACGAAGTTATATAGCCTCCCAACCTCCAACTAGCCGTTGCTCCATGAAATCATCTCTCTGGACACCATTGATCGGACTGATATTGCCAGACCGGACCGTCCGGTCTCTCTGAAACGGCTTCCAAAGTTGTTGGCTCCTTTGTCCAGATGAACTCCACGTACTCACTAGACTGTCTGGTCCGTCTGGTTAGAATTTTTCTCTCCATTCCAGAGAGCACCATCTTCTGTACTTCTCTGTCCCGAGAAACCTCCATATAGACCGGACCGTCCGGTCTGTAGACCGTACCATCCGGTCTCTACAGGTCCTCGCACTGACAGACTTCCTCGCGGACTTCACTCTGGTCTCCTAGTGACCGTACAGTCCGGTCTCCTCTGACCCCTTTGTCCGGTCACTATGTCCAGAAGCTGAAACTTCTCGTTCTCACTTGACTTCGTTTCCCAGCTTCTCCGAACAGCTCCTTGGCTTCTCCACTATCACCTAGTGCCTGTGATTTCACTGAGCATCCATGCACATCACCAACTAGTGTGACCTAAGAGACATGACCTAGACCCCCTTGATAGTCCGGTTTTTCCTGTGGACTCAAAGCCCTAACAACTAGACAAGTGTTCCCAACACTCGCTCCATGGCTTGTCCTTAGCTTTGATCCATCTCCATCAACCCTTGGACTCTATCAAGCTCACAAGCCTCCATGCTTGCGGTCATTGTCATCCATCACCAAGGCAACCGTCATCCATATGATTTGTAGTAGAGTTTAGAGATGATATCTGCATTGATAATACTCATGTAGATATTAGCCCACAATTTCATAGTTGTCATCTATAACCAAAACATTCATACCTTGGGGATCCAATCATCAATGGTCATGAGGCTTACAGTTGTTAATCTGCTCTGGCCGAGACTTGTCCATCCCCGATCATGTACTTCTACAACATTTTTGTATGGGTTTGGACAAGGAATTTGCCCTATATCTTGACATCACCACTGGAGGATCATTCATACATACAACATCGGCTGAAGGAAGGGAGATCCTTGAGCGTATCTTAGAAAACACATCCTTCCTAGCCGAGTACGAAGATCCACCAATGTAGGGTGTCAAGTCCCATGATGATTTCCAAACTCCAATTGAGCCTGAGCCTATAGCTTCTATATCTTTAGACTCAACATTAGAAAACCTTATCCGAACCACCCAACCCGGAAAATGAAGCCTCTTCACTTCCAAAATTGTCATTCGTGTTTGAGGATGGGCTTTTTAAAGGCTATGGGAATACCTCAAACTATGAACTAAAGGCTAAACCGCTAGCTCTTGATATTCCCACTCGTCCTCATGACGAGCTGTTTCCTCAAGAAACAGTGAAGGAGCTAACTTCTATAAATAACAATACGTGGTCGAGAGAGATTGAGCCTTCTCCTGGTATAATTCAAGTGTGCTCTCCCTCGTTCCATATCCAACTCAGAGTTAGAGGAAATCAGTAAAAGCCTTGTACAATACCATTATTGGCGCCAACATAATGTCTGAATCTTTCGCATTCACCCATGTGAACAATGTGCCGTTAGCGCCAACATGTAAAACCTTCAAGGATCCTTCTAGGTTCATGACTGAAGAGATTGGGACCCTGTACGGAGTGCCTGTGAGGCATGAATCTGTCAAGGCTATCTTGGACTTTCATCTTTTTGATGTCCGAGAATTTGACATCCTAATCGGGCATCTAATTGAGAAACTTTTCATTTATGGGAACCTATATGGAGTGCTAGTACTACTACTTTAGTACTTAGAATTAGGCAGAGAGTGAGGGAAAGTTTGGGAGTAGAGCCTTGTGTGTGGTTCCTCTACTCCAACCTCTACGGAGCCTTGCCTTATTAAGTCTTCATATTGGAGTCTTGCCTTATCAAGTAAGTCTTCGTGTTCATTTATGTTCTTGATTTATCTTATTTAAGTAAGTTGTGTGCTCATTTACTTGTGGGTTCAAGGTCCTATCTTACGTAGGTTGTTTAGTCTTATACTAGTTGGACTAAATAGTGATTAATAACTTAGGCATGGTGCTTAGGTTAGATATTATCTTTGATCACCTCGTAATCCATGGTATGTAGTTATAGGCAGTGACAACCCTATCTATCCTTTATACTCCTCCACGTTTGGTTGGGACGTGTGTCCAAGACGGAATTGCCTTGTGTTTGCCGGGTATGAATCCTTGCATGAAGCAATAATTAGAGCCTCAACCTTATTTATTTAGGAGCTCATCCATAGATAAACCTCTCTATCCTACACCAATATTTATCTCTTGTGTCCTTGGACTGACTAGAACTTAGGATTTACCTATACCGTTCCATGGATTGATAAACCTTGGAATACTCCGTGGGGAAGTGCAACAATGGTATTTCCATGCTCTTGCAGATTTATCTGTCAAAAAGCATTTTTGGCGCCATTGCCAGGGATAGGAATATTTCTAGTGCGACGTTAAAAAGTGTCAACAATGCCTCTCCTTGTCGGAAGGTGGCGGGCGAAGAAGGGCGACCGAATTCGACGCCTCACCTTCCCAGATGGTGGTGCACGGCAAAGGGCAGCCTGATCTGACACCTCCCCTCCCCGCTAGGCCTGGTAAAGGGTTGAAAATTTTGTACTAGATTTGTTGAGGGTAGGGCTAAAAAGGGCCGGGCTGAAATCTTATTCATTTTGGACATAAAAATGTATAAGGGGTGGTTAGGGTGATGAGACCATGGTTTCTAAAATTGTTGCATTTGGCGAATCTCAAACCAGGTGCACTGACTCTAGAGTTGCTACTAGTAATTGTCGATGTTTAGATCACCGGTGAGTAGAATTTGTTCCTGGGGCACGCGTTTCAGTTTCGGCGATGGCTATGCAAGAGGACACAAGGGTTATACTGGTTCAGGGAAGCCCCCTACATCCAGTTCTCGGATCTGCTCGTGTTACTTGCACCGGGGGGGGGGGGGGGGGGGTTACAATGGAGGCGAGGGAGGAGGAGTCTCCAAGTCACTGGTTGCTTGTGAGCGTGTGAGTCGATGTGTCTGGGTGTATGATGGAGTCTGTGTCTTGCTTTGATTGTTCGTTTCTTCCTCTCTAGAGATGAGATAGGCCTCCCCTTTTATACTTCAAGGGAGCCAGGCCCATTTACAGAGAGAGAGAGAGAGAGACATCTATACGTATGGAGTTGGTGATGCCGAGCTGAGGAGGATGAGGACTTTTGTCCGTGGTGTAGCCTTCAGTCCTTGCGGGCCCCATCGTCCTGGTCTTGCGTCAGAGGGCACTGTGTCCAGGCGTGCCCCCATTTTCCGTTGTAAGGAGCCCCTTTGTTCCTGTAGACGGCGTGTTCCACCATACATGGGGTGGTGCAGCATGGGCGTTGTCATGTTGCTCAGGGAAGGTTCAATCTACCTGTCCATCAGACCGTCCTGCATCATCGCTAGTAGAGGTGTTATCGGGCGGTAGCAGCACAGAGAGTCTCCCCACTCCTGCCATTATCAGCTGACGCTAGTGATGATGAGAGGATCAGGTATCAGAGTGATTTGACTCCTTGATACTGTTCGTTCGGGCTGGGTTCAACATTTAAGGCGGAGCGGTTGGTAGTTGTTGACCATCGCCCCGCTCGACCCCCTCGTCGGGGGTCAACACGTCTGGTTGTGCCTGTTCGGGCCTGCTTGGAGTTGGGACCCATCCTGTCCTAGCGGAGCAATCGAGTTTCTCCACCCCGCCACTCTCGGCTCGGTCAGTGATTTGCCAGGCCGTCCCATCTTGGCACGGGTCCCACTGATGGGTATTGACGGAGGCTGACCTTATCCGGGGGTCCTGGACCCGCTCACTGTTGTTGGGGCCATGGTGAAGGTGGACTGTTTGTCCTTATCCTAGAGATAATGGGACCGATTCAGCGGCCGAGTCATCAGTCCGGGAGAACGAGTTGCATCCAAACCCCGGCGGGTGGAGCAGTTTTGCCTTGACCCCTCGGAGGGGTCGAGCGAGATGTTGCAGGCCCTCGACCCCTAGTGGGGGTTGGGCGGAGCGCGGCCGGCCCTCGACTCATGGAGGTTCGAGTGAATTGGGAGTGGCACGGCCTTTGCTCCCGAGACTTGGCCTGCACGGGGATTCCCTTCACGGGGCCCACGCAGGTGACACCTCAACGGTGCTTCGGTGTATCCGTTGTTTTGGATGTTAATGGGCCTCCGAGCGGTGCCATGTGGCACCCCTGGTTTCTGCCCCGGACAGTGTTGTTTTGAAATATTCTGATATTCAGTTTGGTACTTTTTCCTTTCATGAAAAATATAGGAAGAACATGGACCAGATACTTTCTATAGCATCAGTTTCATCGAAGGTAATTTCTGTTGGAGCTAATTTAGACAAGAAACAAGAGATGAAGGCAAAAAGATTTATTCTAATTGGCTCTATGCATGCTGAGATACCAGGCTGATGTCAGCATCCAGTATTCTAATTTAGAAACACAAGGTGCTGCAATTGTTTATTATATATTAGGTGTTAGTCTGGTTGGGTTTGTTAATTTAAGTATGCTTGAGTCCGAGTAAAGTCTAATGGTTGCACCGCACCTGGACTTTTGTTGAGTCCAACCCAAAGTCAAGGTGTTGTGTGCCTGCGTGCACATATATGGCTAGCTGCCATGTAACAAGGGGATTGGATTTTTATCTTGGGGTTTTTGGTGAGGTTTTTCTCCTGAAGCAAGGAGGTGCCGCCATCAACCCTACTGTGGGCACTGCTACCGATCCTTGCTGGATTGTGAAGGATGTGAGCAGGTTTACTGTTTATCTGTGCTCATCTGGTATTCCTGTTGCGACTTTCCTCTTCTTCTGATGATGAGTTGTAGACTTCACGGGTAGAAGAATTTATCAAGGATTTACTGCTACTCACTTGGTTGCACAAGAGAAATTATTGGTTCCTGGTTCTCTGGTTTTGCTTTACTGAATGCGCAAGTGGAGAACTCTAGTACCAGGGTCTGCATCTACTTGGTTGGTGTGTTGCCGATCAGTTTGTATGCCAAATCATTACTTTGAATATTTGAGCTGTCATTTGCGTGAGTTAATCAGGAGATAGTTGTTTAAAAACTTGGCCACGGTTCTGAGCTGTGTGATTAATTCAGTTCCTATTTCTTATACTACTGCTTTGCTATTGCTATACTTTAATATTTCGAGAACTCACATCCGTTAGCTACACCAGATTGTTGACTGGTGCTGGATCAAATATATCTAAGGGTTTATTATTACTATTATTGGTTGAGTATAGCATAGATTATATTTATCTCTCGATCAATACGGTGAAAGATTGAGACAATATACGGATATTGCCGTCGTGTCTTTATCATTTGGTATCAGTTTAGCCGGGTTGCTCACGGTACTCTGCAAATTTGTTATGATGGATTATTGTTTTGATATATATCTTGAGTTTGTGCCGATGGTTTATTCAACAAGTTCTCGATCTAAGTACTATGAGTGGGAGGATGCTATAATAAATTATTATATGATTGGTAAATTACGATTAAAACAGTTGTCAAATTTGGCAAAACAAAGCTTTTCTCCCTCCGTATGATTATGGTTGTGGAGATTGCAGCTGGAACATGGTGATGACTATTGCATTTCTTGTGTAGAGCTGAAGGAAGTTCTACGACATAAATTTGATCATGTGCATACTGCAGTGACTCATGGTGACAAGGCTGGAAGTTTTTCTTCTTCTAAGCAACCTGACGAGTGCCTTGATGACCATAAATCAAAAGATAGTGCATAAAACATTCATGAACAACATGCTGGTATTATTGAGTTGAAAGACCTAGCCTTGAGTGATGAGTCAAATTTGTTACCTGAAAAGTGTGCGATACATATGACAAAAGCTGAGTGTTCTGAAATTTCTCCTTTAGCAAAGCACCAAGTTTGAGTCATGATGATGTTGTGGGTTTATGTTTGACCTCACATGAGGTGCAGACTAATGGTATACCTACTAATGTGAAAGGGTAGCGTTCAAATATTTTTCAATTAGAGTGCAGAATTAAAGAAAAGGTATGCAAGTTAATTATTGATGGTGATACTTTCACTAATGCTTTTAGTTCAGATTTGGTGCATGCATTATCTTTGTCTATATGACGGCTTCCTACACCTTGTTACATGCAATGGATGAATCAAAGTGGTACGCTGAAAGTTACTCAAAAGGCGAGAGTTAAATTTTCAGTTGGAGATTATATGGATAGCGTGGATTGTGTTGTGGCACCGTTGACTGCGTGCCATCTGTTGTTCGAGAGACCATGACAGTTTGATCTTGATACTACACATGGTGATCAATCAAATTGTTATTCTTTTATTCACAAAGGTGTGATTATATTCTAAAGCCAATGTTAAGGCCGAGCTATTTTCCTGCCTTAAAAAGCAGAAGAAGAATCTCTCTAAAACTGCCCAAAAACCGAGGACGGCTTTACTTTCAGAGGGGCAGAATGATATGGATGTTACTGGTTCAATAAATGATCATAGTACTTATGAAACAGGTTGCAAGGATCAAGCTAGTTCTTCGATAAAAGTTGAATCTATTAATTCTTTTTTAACTGAGAGGAACAACAATATTTTATTTAATGTATTTTCTAAAAAACATACTTTTGGTGGTGGTTATATGAATGCCATTTATCGTGAAAGAGATACTTCAAACAACAGTAACACGATAGACATTTCCTCAAAGCCGAGGACGGCTTTATTTCAAGGTCGAGAGGATGATGAGACCATGGTGTCTAAAATTGTTGCATTTGGCGAATCTCAAACCAGGTGCACTGACTCTAGAGTTGCTACTAGTAATGTTTCGAATTATTCTGATATTCAGTTTGGTACTTTTTCCTTTCATGAAAAATATTGGAAGAACATGGACCAGATACTTTCTATAGCATCAGTTTCATCCAAGGTAATTTTTGTTGGAGCTAATTTAGACAAGAAAGAAGAGATGAAGGCAAAAATATTTATTCTAATTGGCTCTATGCATGCCGAGATGCCAGGCTGATGTCACGATCCAGTATTCTAATTTAGAAACACAAGGTGCTGCAATTGTTTATTATATATTAGGTGTTAGTCTGGTTGGGTTTGTTAATTTAAGTATGCTTGAGTCCGAGTAGAGTCCAATGGTTGAACCGCACCTGGACTTTTTGTTGAGTCCAACCCAAAGTCAAGGTGTTGTGTGCCTGCGTGCACATATATGGCTAGCTGCCGTGTAACAAGGGGACTGGTTTTTTATCGTGGGATTTTTGGTGAGGTTTTTCTCCTGAAGCAAGGAGGCGCCGCCATCAACCCTACTGTGGGGACTGCTACCGATCCTTGCTGGATTGTGAAGGTCGTGAGCAGGTTTACTATTTATCTGTGCTCATCTGGTATTCCTGCTGGGATTTCCCTCTTCTTCTGATCGTGAGTTGTAGACTTCACGGGTTGAAGAATTTATCAAGGATTTACTGCTAGTCACTTGGTTGCACAAGAGAAATTATTGGTCCCTCCTTCTGTGGTTGTGCTTTACTGAATGCAGGTGGAGAACTCTAGTACTTGGGTCTGCATCTACTTGGTTGGTGTGCTGCCGATCAGTTTGTATGCCAAATCATTACTTTGAATATTTGACCTGTCATTTGCGTGAGTGAATCAAGAGATAGTTGTTTAAACACTTGGTCACGGTTCTGAGCTGCGTGACTAATTCAGTTCCTATTTCTTATACTACTGCTTTGTTATTGCTATACTTTAATATTTGGAGAACTCACATCCGTTTGCTACACCGGATTGTTGACTGGTGCTGGATCAAATATATCTAAGGGTTTATTATTACTACTATTGGTTGAGTATAGCATAGATTATATTTATCTCTCGATCAATACTGTGAAAGATTGGGATAATATACGGATACCGTCGTCGTGTCTTTGTCATAGGGTCCTCTTAGGGCCCGTGGGCTGCGATCCATTACCATGCCTACCCCGCACAGCCCCACATGGCGAAGGACGGCACACGACACACCGCCCCCTCCCCCATCTCTTTGGACGGCGTGGCAAGGTAGCAATGCCCCTGCTGCTATTGTATGTCGCATTATTTTTATTTATTATAATTTATTTGTTTTCCCCACCGCTATAGTGTTATTTTTACCAGCAGTTGTCTCCTACCCATTGTTACAGCTATTTATTTTAAGCTACGGAGGAGATGTACCTGCGGGTAGCCATGTCTACCGCTATAGTTAGTTTTGGACCGCCGCTATAATACATTATTGTGGTAGTGTTTGCTATTTAAAAAATAAATACAAACAAGACGTGTAAAAGATGAAAAATAATAGATCGATTCGACAAAATCTTTAGATTTTAGGTAGGACCATGGATTTAGTTTCCTTTTCATTTACAAAACCCTTGATAACTATTTGGTAGGTGCTGATTTGTCTTTTATTTTTGTCAAATTTTCCATATTAATCAAAAGAAATGTTTCATGATCATTTAGTCCACAATCATAGTTTGTTGCCTTGTACATAATCGTAAATGTCTTGCTATGGGTCTATATTTCATACTGAATGTCTATAATAGTTCACTGAAAGATCATGTATCTGCACAGTGTCTACAGTGTCTATTGCTAGCTATAGTCACATGACTTTAAGACGTGGAGAGTTTCTCCGTATCTAAATTTTTGAGCTGGGTCCGCCACTAACATCAATTGATATTGATAACAATGGTCTTTTCAACGACTTTGTATATTGTGTCCTCATCTATTAGCCTAGTCACAATTAACCTTACATCAATATTAAATGAGATGTGACAAAATGAATGTCATTGCATATCAATTAAGATAAAAAAGAGATGAAATGTCTTTTATGAGAATGAAATCCATTTAACATGGTTTCATATATATGGAAGTCTATTAAACTCTCACAGTGAGTAAAAGCTTTGATCTCAATATGTTTTGATCAATGTCAATGTAACATTTTTATGTTATGACTTGTCTATAAAATCGTGAGATAAAATTATATATTTAGAGATATCGTTTCATTTATCAAATCAAGACTTAAAATTTAACATGATATTTTAGAAAAATATGAAATGAAAGGATATATTAAGATCGGCCTCAGAGTCAAATGTGTTGTTATGCTTGATGGCACCGACGACGGAGCCACACGTTGGCCTGCCTGGGCCGTGGCCCCCCTGCCTCCCCCCCCCCCCCCCCCTGGCCCATGAAGTTTTCTGAAGAGCCAGTAGAATTTGAACCCAGTCAGCAGCTTGTCCGATAGTCCTTGTTCATGCGTGTCCAAAACAACAAGACTTAGAGGCACATGGCGTTAGTCTTTGCTGCCTTGCCAAAGGAAAAAGACATGCACAAAGATGTGTGGGCCATTTGGGCCTCAGAGTCTGCAGTAACGTTTTGTTGCTTTAAACCACATTTAGCCTGTCGTGCCGCTGGAGGTAGGGAAAACAGAGAGGGAAACGGCGCTGCTAGCGGCTCCGCATGCGCTAGACTGGCCTTAGCCGGCATGCTGTGCTGTGATTGCGTATCGTCGACTCGTCTAACGCCAACCAATCTCAGGAAGACCAAGGATCCGTGTCCTTTTGAAATTTGATTTCGAATCTTAGCTAGACAGTTCGTACTTAGAGTTGGAACTAGAACATCTGATGGCGGATTCAGCTTGGGGAGAGAACAATAATGGTGGATCAGGTGTCGGAATCCATGCTCCGCTACGCCTCCGGCGGCTCTAACACTGTTCACTGGCCCCCTTGGTACAGGGCTAGTCCCGCCACTGCTTGATGGTACCAGGACAGGAATGTTTTATGAAGGATTTTTGGATACTGAAGTCGAGAATGACCGTATCGCAGTTGAAGCATGATTTTAACATCAAGAACGTTGAGAGGAAGAACGTGACATGAGCGCCACTGCTTGATGGTCCCAGGACAGGAATGTTTTATGAAGGATTTTTGGATACTGAAGTCGAGAATGACCGTATCGTAGTTGAAGCATGATCTTAACATCAAGAACGTTGAGAGGAAATGACCGTATCGTAGTTGAAGCATGATCTTAACATCAAGAACGTTGAGAGGAAGAACGTGACATGACCTGATGGCGAGTTGTAGGATGTATTTTCTTTTTTGTTCTTTTTACTAGGGACAATGTTTCACTATAGCTTACTAGTAAGGTGTCCGTGCATTGCTATGAACTTTAGAAAAGAACCTGTTGCTTTTTCAGATGACTATTTTTTTGTTTTGGTCTCCGTCAGATTTACCAACCTGATCAAAACCTAACAATAACATTTGCTTTGGCTTGTAAGAGGGATGTATTCACTCCTCTTGCACTTGTCCTAGCTCGAGGGGTCCTAACTTGAGGGATGTATAGTTTGAAACATACATCGGACAATATAGCAACACTATTGTTTGATGAGTCAAAATAGATCATAGTAGTGTATTTTCTTTGTTGATGGCATGAAGAGGTCCAATGCTACACTCTAGTGCTTTGATGTCTTAGCTCATTTTTATCCTAATAAACAAATGTACTCTTACTACTTAATCATTGTAAACAATGGTTGTCAAAACCACAAACATGAGCAGAATGTAAATTGCAGGAAGAACACACAAGGGAAATTGCACAAAGAACGTATCAAGAATGCTTGTTGCGATGTAGCAATCCCAGAAAGGCCAAATTTTATTTTTTAAAGCTATGCTTTAAAATTAAGTTCAGGAAACAACCTGACTTGGATGACTTCTTTGCTTTCCCATCGTTGCGAGAAGGCTCCAGATGTTCTTCAGCATGGATAATGCTATTCTCCATTTTGCTACTTATATCGGGGGCACTGTCTCATCATTGTAATTAAAAGAGCATCTAGGCCTCCTAGTGGGTTTTGGTGTTTTGGATGACAATGATTAAAGAGCTAATGAAATTTGTTGAGTTATAGCAGGGGAATGTCTTGTAATTGTATTTATACACATGATGTATCAAGATATGTATGTATATGGATATTCTACATGTATATTTTTTATGCCAATAGACAAAGGATGTGATAATGACAAAGCTATATGGATGTTCACTAATGGAATTCTATGCCATATATTGCATGAAGAAAAAGAATCTTGGATGATATGTCACACTTCATTTATTAAAATTATCACCATATGCAATAATGGTGATCTAATTCTCATGGACATATCTAAGCAATCTATATCAATACAACATGAAAAATGACAAGTTTATGCTAACGGATGATACAAAGAGATATTTGAATCATGATGGTAATTTGATGAAGGGTTGGCAAGGACTTGGCTACGACAGACCATACATTGGAGAAGGGCAAGCATGAGGGCTTGGCACCGAAGGACCTTTGTGATGGAGAAGAGCAGGTGGATGCTTGAATCCGATGTATCAAAAGAAGCCATGGAGATTGACATGTCTCTAATTGTCAATTATGTATGAATTAAAGAAGAAAAAATGACTTGGATACAAAATGGAGTTTTGCATGTGTGAAATAAATATCCATGGTCATCAGCTCAAGGTGGATATGCTCAAATAAAGAAAATGTTGCTTGCCCTCAAGAAGAAAAATATGAAGCATATCGACAGATGGATTTATCTCAAGCTCAGTGGAAGTATAATTAGATTTTATGTATTTCTTGAGTATAGATATGCCGTACTATCAAGAGGGATGCAACATGTGTTAATTACAAAGTCAAAGTGCTCAAAATCCCAGTGAGAAACCCTTTCGAGTGAATTTAAACCCCAACCTCGAGTTCTATCAGGTCAAGGAGGTCAGACCGCCTTGTCAAGGAGGTCAGACCGTCTTGAACTAGTTTTTCTAGGATCAAGTTTATAGATCAGTGAGCTTTTGGTCCTTGGGAATCAAAGGGTTTTTAGTTTGAGTGTTTTTAGCAGCCAAGTGTTTTGTGTGTGAGGTTCTTATGCTTGTGCCTATTGGAAGTTTTTCTGTGCAACCAGGTCAGACTGGGTTTGCAACCAGGTCAGTCCGAGATGGGCCTGACAACTCCAATGGCTAGTTTTCTGAAACCTATTTAAATACCCCTCCACCTCACCCTTTGGTTGCTGTTGGTTCCTGCCCGACTTTATAGCATTCCAACGGCCATTTGAGCTCTCCCAAACCTCTCTTTGTGAGATCCAAGTGCTTTGTGCAAAATCCTTGACTTGGGTTGAGAGATTTGAGTATGTGAGCATTTATGAGCAAATCCTAAGCCTTGAGCACTTTGGTTGTGTTAAGAAACTCGTGGAGCTTTTGTTACTCCTGGAGGGAAACCTCCTAGATGGCTAGGCGTCATTCTAGAGCTTCCAAGGTTGTGGTGAACCTTGGGAAAGTTTGTGAGGGTTGTGACTTCCCTCCGGTGTGGAAAAGATCAAGATAGTGGATTGAGGGAAGTGGTTAAAAGAGACCCGGCTTGGAGCGTGCTGGTAAGCAGCTCAAGCTTCCTCAAACAGAGACGCAAGGATCATGATTGGTGGTTCTAAACTTCCGTGAAACAAATCTTGTGTCTCCTTACCGGTTTTCATTCATAGTTGTTTTCTAGCTTATACTTGTGCTTCCGCTTCGATCTACTTTGGTGTGTTCATTTGTGTGTAGGTACTATGTGTACATGCTAAGGAAAATCTCTAGAGCAGCACTGCAAGTTTTGGTTTGAGCTAGAATTCAAATTTCAAGAGCTGATCTGTTTTTGCCTGTGCAAGGAGGTCTGATCGGGTTGATAAGGGGGTCAGACCTGATTGAACTATTCTACGTGAAAAGTTTTGCCTATATAAGGAGGTCTGACAGGGTTGACAAGGATGTCAGACCAGGTTGTACTAATCTGTAAGAAAAAGTTTAAATTAATTTCAGGTTTCGCCTATTGACCCCCCTCTAGCCGACATCAAGGTCCTTTCTGTAATGCTCTTCTTGTGGACACTCAATATATCTCTTGTTCTTTTCAACCAGAGAGAGTTTTGATCTGTCTACCCGTATCCGCCCACTGAACTGCATTCCAGGGTGCTGCTTCCAGACACAAGATAAAGAAATGTCAGATGCAAAATCTTAAATTTGCATGGCACTAATCCACGTATCTCTCCGCGCGACCTGGCGTTTGAGGCCAGTTTGCGAGTGACTATGTGGAGGAACACGACAACAAACATGACATTGATCATCAAAGGAGGAGTCCAATTGTGCTCGTCTTGCTAAGGACTCGGCGATGGGATCCCGCGAAAAGTCAACAACACCGCCTATGGAAACAACGATAGTTGAGTTGATCAAGTCGCTGCGGTCCTGCAAAAGGTTTGGTGACTGTTAATGTGAATAAAGGAACACCCGCTGTTGGGACTGGTCTTCATTGCTCGGGGCAGACTGGAGATCCATGGAGATATGTGTGCCATACGGTCCATGACGTTGTGGAGGACGATTGGTGCACCAGGCATGGAGAATCAGTGGACAAGGCTGCCACGAATTAAACGCCGCGCCTATGGATGCTGGGGTTACAACATCAGTAGCATATGCGATGGTAGCGAGACGGAGAGGCAGGGTGGAGCAGGGAGCTTGATCCGGATGCAGCTCACCGCATAGGGTCTTGGACGAGCCTTTTTGTTTCTGTGCTAAAGGACACGATCGGGCCAGGAATGGCCGGATGCAGAGCAACACGAAATAGCCTTGATTAGAGTTGGACTAACAAAGTATTCCTGTGTATCGTAGGGTGTATCATAGGGTTAGTGACAATCAAATTATAATATTTTATAATATGAAACATGGAATGAGGAATTCATAAAATCCCAGCAAACA
Source organism: Eleusine indica (assembly GCA_030378355.1). Classification (NCBI taxonomy): domain Eukaryota; kingdom Viridiplantae; phylum Streptophyta; class Magnoliopsida; order Poales; family Poaceae; genus Eleusine; species Eleusine indica. Next base: position 31,390,503 of record CM059497.1, read on the forward strand.
ATTTCTAAATTTTTGTACATTCAAAAAAAGAATTGATTCCGTAAAAGATGAGATCAACGAGTAAATAGAAGTACATCGCATCATAGATAAATTGAGTATCGAATGCCTATCAAGGCTGCGAACACGAGCAGTCGAATAGCCTCTCTGTATCAATACGAAGTGTTGGCAGTTGCAGAATTGCAGTGAAATACTTCCCCTCATGACTTTGCATCCCACCATATCAGCAGCCCCACAGGTCATCACCTTCCACACGAACACAATATGCAGGCCTGCAAACAAGGATAAATTGTATAAATATCTGAATTTAAGAACTATATATGATAGTAGTCTCCGAAGATGAAGTGCCAAAGTGTTATAGGGTACTTCTCCTCTTTTTTTGAGGGCTATAGGGTACTTCTCATCGAAAATGTTAGACCATGTGTGTTTCCATGGTCCCTGATATCTGCTGGATTCAACATCATCTTGACTTACATATTTTTTCATTGGTCATCCCATCTATCAAGCCAGTTTAGAATAAAAATAACACAAAAAAGAGGGGGAGAGCAACACGTTACTCACAAACGAAACAACATTCAATTTGAAACCGTGCATAGGCTGTCAAGTTGCTTAGGTGGTCAATGTTTGGGAGAATCCATAGGATTGCTTGGGCCGTGAGGTTATAGATAGATGGATCAAAAACCGTTGACACACATATATTTGAAGAAAAGATTTTTTCTATCAGGACCTGCATGATTATCTGCGAGCCAGTTAACATGCCCGTTCGCAGCTTGTCATTCGGGTCGCAGAGTATGTTGATTGTTGGTGTATGCCGAAAAAACTCTTCTCGAATACAGATTGACCCGCTTCATAATATCTTCTCGTAGCTTCGACTCATCCTCTATATTCTACTAGTTCTAATCGGTGATTGGGTTATGACCAAGTATCTAAGGAGGAACCTTCTCGAACAATAATATAATGACAATGATACTGTTGACCAATTTAACTCATCCTCTAGACCATCGATTCTAGCCAACATCGCTGCTCTGTGAGCGAGTTGACGTGCCTTGTTTGTGGCTTGTTAATCGAGCCGCAGCCTTGCTGTGCAAGTCAGTTGACATACTCGGTCGTTGCTTGGCACTTTGGTCGCAACCTCGTTGCTATGCAAGCCAGTTCATGAGCCCGTTCGTGGCTTCTCACTCGGGCCGCAACCTTGTTGCAGTACGAGCCAGTTGACATTCCCGTTCGTGACTTGTCACTCGGGGCGCAACTTCCTTGCTTTAGAGCCAATTCACGTGCCCCGGTCGCAGCTTGTTACTTGGGTCATAGCCTCGTTGTTGTGCAAGCCAGTTGACGTGCATGTTCGATGCTTGTCACTTGGATTGTAGCCTCATTGTTGTGTGAGCCAGTTGAGGTGCCTCATTCGTGACTTGTTACTCAGATTGCAGCCTCGTTGTACAAGCCAGTTGACATACCCGTTCACATCTTGTCACTCAGGTCGCAGAGTATGTCGATTGTTGGTGGTATGCCAAAAAATCTCTTCTCGAATACAGATTGACCCGCTTCATAATATCTCCACATAGCTTCGACTCATCCCCTATATTCAACCAGTTCTAGCCGGTGATTGGGTCGTGACCAAGTATCTAAGGAGGAACCTTCTCGAACAATAATTTAATGACAATGATACTGTTGACCACTTTAACTCATCCTCTAGATGATCGGTTCTAGCCAACATCGCTGCTCTACAAGACAGTTGATGTGCCTTGTTTGTGGCTTGTCACTTTAGCCGCAGCCTTCCTATGCGAGTCAGTTGACATACTCATTCGTTAATTGTCATTCTGGTCGCAGCCTCGTTGCTATGCAAGCCAGTTGACGAGCCCGTTCATGGCTTCTCACTCAAGCCGCAGCCTCGTTGCAGTACAAGCTAGTTGAAATTCCCGTTCGCGACTTATCACTCGGGGTGCAGCTTCCTTGCTCTACGAGCCAGTTGACGTTCCCCGGTCGTGGCTTGTTACTTGGGTCATAGCCTCGTTGTTGAATTGTGAGCTAGTTATGTGCCCATTCGATGCTTGTCACTCGGATTGCAGCCTCATTACTGTGTGAGCCAGTTGACGTGCCCCGTTCGTGAGTTGTTATTCAAATCGTATCCTCGCTGTGCGAGCCAGTTGATATGCCCATTCGCTGCTTGTCACTCGGTTCACGGAGTATGTTGATTGTTGGTGGTATTGTTAGAGATATGCCCAAGAGACAATATGGATTTGATCCGTATGTGAGGGTCATACGGATATTGATCCTTGAGGGATTAGTCCACTAATGGGCCAACTAGTCGAGGCCCATTAGATGGGTCTATTTAAATGGAGGAGGGGCTTAAGGCGTAAGGTAATAATCCAGCCCAAAACCCTAGCCACCGTCACCTCCCTCTCTCTCTCTCCCATGTCACCCTAAATCGTGCCGCCGATGCTAGCACACCGCGCGCGACCTTATGCCTTGTATGTGTGGATACCGCAAGGAGGCGCTGCAGCTGTGGTGCTCTGGCTGGACTAGGAGGAGACGACTGTTTTGAACGACTACATCCTCTACATCGACGCATGACTACATTGGACATCGCTTCTGCAACCTTGCTTCCACTCCGCTCGTGCGTCTGGTAGTAATAATCTATGATCCTCTCTTCCAAGGTTTCCTGGTTGAACGGTAGAAATTGTTTCTAGCTATGGTAGCCTCCCCGTTCCTTAACAGTGGCATCAGAGCCGACCTTGTGTAGTTGTAGATCTGGATCTTGCGTATATAGTAGATATGCTTGTGTTGTAGATATGATCTATTGCATGTTTATGTATGGGTTGATAAGATCAATCGGTCATTATGATGGTCTCACTAGGTTTTAAGATGATAGCGTCAACATGTGTCCTTGATATGTTGGTGCTCTTTCTCCGTGCGCTTGCAATCTATCCCTACCAGCTGCAAACACCATCAGGACTAACCGCATACGCCAGTAGATAGAACCGACAAGATCAAGACTATTTGTCGTGGTCAACTCATAGAAACCTAATGAAAATATGAGGCATTGTGAATGACTCATAATCAGCCAGATGTGATCTGTCCGATGAGATTTTCATTGAGATTTCATGGATACGATCTATGCAATCCTGTTCGATTTCCAGGGCGCTGCCCTGAAACCCATGGGGGGCGGCTTCCCCGCTTGACCCCCCGCCCACTGACCACCGTACGAACACACTCCTAGATGGTTATACCCCTTTAGATTCACATGATAGAATCCGTTCTCACCTAACTTGTTTTTGCAGAAAATGTTGTGAATGGTATGGCCCAGAATGTGTATGTGTTGCATGTTTATGTTCTTTCATGGCCTGCGAGTCATGTTTAAAACAGTTGGGTTGAGGCTATCATACTATTTCACAATTAATATGATTGCGTGTCATGATGTTCTTGTCATCTTATTCTTTCATGTATTATATGCTAGATATAATGATCATGCTAGTATAGGTTTCCTCAGAAAAATTAAGATTAAAAATGATGCCCTTCCAATAGTTGCACCTACTATAATTTCGATCGTTGTGTGTAGGTGTGCCAAAGTAGAGTGCCCTAACTATCTTAACCAGTAGGGTGAATGTCGGACATTCACAAGCATAGTATTGGTTTGCTTGACAAAGCTATCAAAATGGTTTTGGGCTTTGGGGCATGGTGTTGGGTGCCGTGGCATATGATGCCTCCCAACAAACAAGAGTTACATATAATGTGAATAGCAAATGTTGCTTACCTAGGATACTAGATTTCTACCTCTGATGCCAAAGCTTATTAGGAACTAGTTGAATAAGCATCTTAGACCACTATATGTCGTTTTAAGGGAAACGCGTCCAAGCATATCATGAAGAAACTCTTTTAGATGGTTTAATAGGAGTTTTACATTTACATAGTGCTTATACACTTGCATGTGTTTCTATTGTAGATCATGTTGCCCACTAATAATGCTTCCAGTTTTAATTTGCGTTCATTCTTTGAGAAGGAAAAACTTAATGGAACAAACTTTATGGATTGGTATCGCAACTTTAGAATTGTTCTCAAACAAGAGAAAAAGGAATATGTTCTAGAGATTCCTTATCCTGATGACCTACTTGAAAATGCTAATGCTGCCTAGAAGATGGAGTATGACAAGCACACTACTGATGCACTTGATGTTGGCTATCTCATGCTTGCTACCATGTCCTTTGACCTTCAGAAGCAATATGAGAAAATTGATGCCCACAATATGATCGTTGGGCTTCGTGGCATGTTTGAGAACCAAGCAAGGACTGAGAGGTATAACGTCTCAAAGGCCTTGTTTGTGTGCAGGCTAGCTGAAGGTAGTCCTATCAGTCCTTATGTAATCAAGATGATTGGTTATATGGACAACCTAGAGAAGCTTGGTTCTCCCCATAGCGCAGATTTGGCTACGAATGTCGTTCTCCAGTCGCTCCCAGTGAGCTATGAGCCATTCATAATAAACTTTCATTTGAATAGCTTGGAGAAGACTATGGCTGAATTGCATGGGATGCTAAAGACTATCGAGGAGAGCATCAAGAAAATCAGGGAAATCATGTGATGATGGTGCAGAATGATAGGAAGAGAAAGTGCAAGCCCAAGGCTAAGAGTGCGGATGAGATCTCAACCTCAAAGCCTAAGGTTGCAGCAGCTCCTCCCAAGCCAAGAGTGCCTCCTGGCGATCCTTGCCATTATTGCAAGAAGACTGGGCACTGGAAGAGAAATTGCAAGCTTTACTTGGAAGAACTCAAGAAGAAGAAGGCTGCTGATCCTTCTACTTAAGGTATCAATGTTATTGAAATTAATCTTGCTACTCGTCATGTTGATACATGGGTATGATATCGGATTGATGATTCATACTTGCAAATCGTTGCAGGGTCTTAAAGGGACAAGAAAGTGTGCAAGCCGCAAGGTGGATGCTCATGTCGACAACGGTGCAAAAGTTGCTACATTGGCCGTCGGGACTTATCCACTCTCATTACCGTCAGGACTAGTTTTGGAATTAAATAATTGTTATTACATTCCTGTCTTGGGCAAAAACATTATAGCCTCCTCATGTTTAGAGGAAGTTCATGGTTATGAGGTCATAATAAGGAACAAATATTGCTCCATTGATTTGAATGATATTCTCTATGCAAATTGTCCAATAGTGAATGGATTGTATTGTCTTGATATGAAGAATAAGCCAATTTATAACATTGATACAAAGAGGCTCCACCCAAATGATTTGTATCCCACTTACACTTGGCATTGTCGTTTAGGCCATATAAATAAGAGGTGCATGGAGAAACTCCATAAAGATGGTCTTCTACACTCATTCGATTTTGAATCAATTGTGACATGTGAAAATTATTTGCTTGGCAAAATGACTAAGTCACCTTTCACAGGGCATAGTGAGAGGGCAAACGACCTATTGGCTCTTATACATACGGATGTATATGGACATGAGTTATGTGGCTAGAGGTGGTTTTTAGTACTTCATTACTTTCACTGATGACTTTATTAGATATGGTTATATCTACTTAATGAAGGATAAGTCTGAATCATTTGAAAAGTTCAAAGAATTTTAGAATGAAGTACAAAATCAATTCGACAAGACAATTAAAACTCTATGATCTAATTGTGGAGGTGAGCACTTGAGCCATGAATTTGGTGATCATCTAAGACAATGTGGCATTGTTCCACATTGGGTGCCACCTGGAATACCTCAATTAAATTGTGTGTTCGAGTGGAGGAACCGAACCTTGTTGGACATGGTTAGGTCAATGATAAGCCAAAGTGATCTTCCATTGTCCTTTTAGGGATACGCTCTAGAAACTGTCCGAGGCGTCCCTTCCCGGAGGATCGAGGTCCCGAAGGTGCTGATAACGCAGACACTTGATAATACAACAATGGTCCAAATTTAAGTTGAACTATTACATCATTAAGGTGATTGAGGTGTAGCGGAATGATACAAGTTCAAGTTTGTTTTGAAAAGTAGCGGAATCAAATAACGATAAGAAACTACGAGCTCGACGATACAACATAGTGATGATTCATGTCCGAAGAACTATCACCCTAGCAGCACACATACAGTCACTGCGGCGGCAGGTCAGACTCCCAGTGGGCAGTCCAACCCTCAGGGACTTGCATGTCCCAAGGCATCACATCTACAGGCAATTCTATATCTTCATTACCTGAAAAGCAACAATGGCACAAAGCCTGAATACTAATTACTCAGCAAGACTTACCCATCGAAAGACCTAGACATGCATTGGCTCTAATAGGATGGATATTTAAAAAGACTTGCACTAAGCATCCTATTAGTCCTACATAATTTTATTCAGCCAAGTTAATTGGGTAGGTCAGAAATATAACTTTAGTGATAGCATAAGATAATAACATAGTACATAAACTAAGTACAGCATAATAGCAGTAATAATAATAATCAACAATAACCAACATAATCCATTTCCATAGTATCATGTGCAACTACGTGATGACTTAGTGACCAAGCGATGCTCATTACTGCGAGTGACAGCAATTGCAATCGATTTACACCAGCTGGAAAAACCGAGATACTTGACACATACGCACCAATTAAGGTCGTATATGGCAACCTTTCGCAATAAAAGAACTTACACCTCAGACCGGGTGTGGTGACATCGAGTGGGCATGCCGTTCTGCCAACAGTTCTTCGTGGTATGAACCGCCCACTCCAGCAGCAGAATGGTCAATAACCAATGCACCTTAACCGATCCTATTGCAAGTAATTTTTAATGCTATATCGGTTTACTAGTGCCCATAAACTAGCATGCATTCGGTACTGTTCAAAACTTGATCAAGGGGCCAACCATGGACAGGTCCTAGGGTGGGCAAGGCAGTAGCCGCAGCCGACACCCATGTGTTGCTGCAAACCTACACATGCAAAATCCCTACCCGGCCATACATCAAAAGTAAACTTCTTTTATAAGTTCAAATTTAATGCTCAAGTCATTTCTTAGTAATAATATCTACCGAGACTATTATTTACTAAGCATAGCATTACAGTACCGAGCCTACCAGGGTTCTAATCACAGTAGTATAGGTCATTTGGGGTACCATGCAAGATGGGTTTCAAACAACTCCTATAACCTAGTGCAACAATAAACTTAGACACTAGTAATATTATAAACTAGCAAAGCTTTAAAAGGCGAATGCAAACCGGGGCTTGCCTGGATCAACACCAGTGTTAGCAATTAACGTATGGAATACTGTGGTGGGGTCCAATTGGTCAGAACTGGGATAGTTTTTGTATAATTGAATGTTAAATATAAAAGGTTCCTAGGCTTAAGTTAATTCTTTGGGGCACTTCCAAATATGATAAAATTCTCATTTTTGGACTAAAATTATATTTTTATATTCCCATAATATTGATGTAATTACTTGGCATATGTTTCATAGAAAAATTTAAATTACTTCACATCTTAGTTTGCAGGGCTTTTATTTGATTTAAAGGAAATTTCAATTTCCAAAAGGCTCTATTATTTTATGCTACACTTAGCTATAATTCGTGCTCTGCATACTTGTTAAGCAGAAAAGAGACACCTGGGTGTCATAGCCCTCCCTCCTTAAAGAAATCTCATCCCGAGATTATGAACAAGGCAAAATAGAGGGAAGTACGGAGGTCCAAATATACCTGCAGATGACGACCAAAACTCCGGGTAATGAGTACTCAAAAATTCTTCAGATTTCCAAGTGGATTTATCTTCCAAGTGATTACACCATTGTATTTTATAAAATTTGATTGTTCTTTTGCGGGTTACGCGTTCTTTTTCATCAAGGACTTTTATTTGTTGTTCGGAGTATGTGAGGTCCGGTTGAAGGTGATCATACTCTTCCAAGACAACATCTATTGGAGGTTTGAGACACCATTTCAGTTGGGAGATATGAAAGGTGTTATGAACTCCAGACAAATTAGCAAGTAGCTCCAGCTTGTACGCTACATTTCCATAATGTTCCAAAATTTTGAATGGGCCAATATAACGGGGAGCTAATTTTCCTTTGACTCCAAAACATTGGATGCCTTTCATAGGCGACACTCAGAGATAGACGTAGTCATCCTTTTTGAAATATAGTGGTCTACGTCGTCGGTTTGCATACTTTTCTTGATGATAGTTTACAGCTTTAAGATTTGCCTGAATGGTATGAACTTTTTCCTCGGCATCCTTTACAAGGTCAGGACCAAATGTTACTGTTTCTCCAGGTTCAGACCAGTTCAGAGGGGTTCTACAACTTTGACCATAGAGTGCTTCAAATGGCGACATTTTTACACTCTCTTGGTAACTGTTGTTATACGAAAATTCAGCATAAGGCAGGTACTCCATGAAGGCATAATATTCTTGATATATATAATTCTACATATTGTTTCATCTTGTATGTATTGTTGACTGGTAAGAAAGGAGCAGAATTTGTGAGTCTATCCACAATGACCCAAATCTAATCATGCTTACGCGAAGTGAGAGGGAGCCCAACAATAAAGTCCATGCTGATGTCTTCCCACTTCTAGGCAGGAATGCTTAATGGTTGAAGTAATCCGGCTTGTTTTAAATGGTCAGCCTTAACTCTCTGACAGGTATCACATTCTGCAACATACCGAGCAACTTCTCGCTTCATCCTTGTCCACCAAAAATTCTTTTTCAGATCTTGGTACATTTTATTACTACCCGCATGAATAGAGTATTTGGAGTGATGTGGTTCATCTAGAATTTTCCGTTGAAGGTCAAATTCTTTCGGTACTACTAAACGGTTATTGAACCACAGAGTACCGTCCGAGTCTTGTGTGAAACATTTTGCTTTACCATTTTTAATGTTTTGACGGATATAACTCGTACCAATGTATTTCTTCTGTGCGGCAATGATTCCTTCACGAATGGTGGAATGTATACTAAGGTTGTTGATCACTAGAGCAGGCAAAATGTGAAGACTGGGTTCTGAAATAATTTTGTTGTTGCTGCTGTCCTGAAATTCTAGCACCAAGTTATTGCAGTGGATTTTTCTGCTTAGCGCATCGGCGACTATATTGGCCTTGCCTGCATGATAATGAATCTCTAGATTATAATCCTTGAATAATTCCAGCCACCGACGTTGCCTCATGTTCAGATCGATCTGAGTAAAGATGTATTTCAAGCCTTTATGATCCGTGTAGATGTGCACTAAGTTTTCAAGCAAATAATACCTCCAGATTTTTAGTACAAGCACAACTGCAGCTAGTTCTAAATCATGAGTTGGATAATGTTCCTCATGCTTTCGTAGTTGCTGAGATGCATAGTGATGTGAACAAGGGTTCCCGTTCTTCCGAAAGGTTCTTGGTAAGTTGATTTGGTCGGAGGCGACACACAAATCGATCCGGCTTCAGAACAGCACGTTCTAAACCCCGCAATCGCAGCACGACGTCTCCTCTGGTTATCAACCGTCCAAAAGACGATTGACCTCGCCGAGAAGGCTGATCCCTGCCTGCGAATCAAGAACACAAGCAAGAACAACGAAGATTGCAACACAATTGCAGATGTATGATTAAACTCTCGAAGTTGGGGTCTCACAAACCGATGAACGGCGAAACTGTTTATGAACAGAATTGATCTAAGCAAAACCCCCAACCCTAATGGTGCGGCGGCGGCTGTATATAAAGACCCTAGGGTCGTGCAAGACCCTCTGGATGCGCCCCTAATTGGGCTCAACTAGATACAAAGCCCAAAGGCCAAAAATAGGCGACGCAGCACCGACACAGATTCTGGACATTGTCTTGTTTTGACGATTCCTGATGACTCCGGATGAATTTTGACATGAGGCCGGCGGCATTGGAAAGGTCTTCTCCTTATCGTTCCGTGCATATGTAGAACGTCCAAATCCGAATACGTATGCGTCCTGGGCGACTGTTTTAGTACAGACTGGTCCTGGGCCCCGAAACAGACTCGAAGTCGGTTTTGATTGGGCCTCCACTTTGGCTTCCAAGCCCTTGCTGGTCCTCCACGTTCCCAGCTCCTTCTCCCATCATCTCCTGGTCTTCTCCATGGTTTCTAATCATAAAATAATCATTAGGTAGCAAACCATTCTCAAAAGTAACATATAGCGAAGAACGTAGGAACGAGCTCACCTCTAAATTTAGTCGTCGTGCACGAGCTCTAGTCATTGGACCTTGCAAGTCCAGATTTGGAGGAGTGTTGTGTGTATCCATAGGAGTGATGTCCTCATCATCCTCCCCCTCTTGAAGTGGAGTCGTCCTCGACTCGAGCTCATCCTCTTCTCCCAAGTATGGTTTCAAATCTGAAATGTTAAAAGTAGGACTAACCCCGAACTCGAGAGGCAACTCAAGTTTGTATGCATTATCATTAATCTTCTCTATTATTTTGAATGGACCATCAGCTCTAGGCATTAGTTTAGACTTTCTCAATTCTGGAAATCTATCCTTCCTTAAGTGTAACCACACTAAATCTCCTACATCAAGCTTTACTTCCTTTCTACCCTTACTGCCAGCAATTTTATACTTTTCATTCATCTTTTCAATGCTAAGTCTAGTGGTCTCATGCATTTGCAAAATAAATTCAGCACGCTCCTTAGCATCAACATGAACTCTCTCATTAATAGGTAGAGGAAGTATATCAAGTGGAGTACGGGGATCAAAACCATACACTACCTTGAATGGACTTACCTTGGTAGTAGAATGTGTTGCCCGATTATAAGCAAACTCAACATGAGGTAAGCATTCTTCCCATTGCTTCAAATTTTTCTTCAAAATAGCTCGCAACATAGTACCCAAAGTGCGGTTCACAACCTCAGTTTGTCCATCAGTTTGTGGATGACAAGTTGTAGAAAATAACAACTTTGTACCCAACTTATTCCAAAGCGTGCGCCAAAAATGACTCAAGAATTTTGCATCACGATCTGAAACAATAGTAGAAGGCATACCATGCAAACGTACAATTTCTTTGAAAAAAAGATCAGCAATGTAACTAGCATCATCAGTTTTATGACATGGTATAAAGTGTGCCATCTTGGAAAAACGATCCACAACAACAAAAATGCTATCACTCCCCCTCTTAGTCCTAGGCAGTCCTAAAATACAGTCCATAGAAATATCCGCCCAAGGAATAGAAGGAACAGGAAGTGGCATGTATAAACCATGTGGATTCAATCGAGACTTAGCTTTTTGACATGTAGTGCAGCGAGCAACAAAACGCTCAACATCTTTCCTCATCCTTGGCCAAAAGAAGTGTGTGGCCAAAATATCCTCCGTCTTCTTAGCACCAAAATGACCCATCAATCCACCTCCATGCGCCTCCTGCAACAATAAAAGACGAACGGAACCAACTGGAATGCATAGGCGGTTAGCTCTAAACAAGAAACCATCATTCAACACAAATTTGTGCCAAGCACGACCTTCTTTACAGTGCAGCAATACATCTTTAAAATCAACATCAGCAACATATTGTTCTTTGATTGCCTCAAGTCCAAAAATTCTACAATCAAGTTGAGACAACAAAGTATATCGCCTAGATAAAGCATCAGCAATCACATTATCCTTCCCTTTCTTATGTTTAATAATATAAGGAAAAGACTCAATAAACTCAACCCATTTAGCATGTCTACGGTTCAAATTTCATTGAGAATGAATATACTTAAGTGATTCATGATCAGAATGAACAACAAATTCCTGGACTTGCTGTACTCCTCAAAAGCCTGGAAAAGTCCCTGTGATTCTTTCTCTGCAAGCATAGCATACTGGAAACACTGGTTGAGGGTATAAAATGCTTTATAATCAAGGATGTCCTGAATTTCTTTTCTCAAACCAGAATAAAAGCGGCAAATCTGATCCTCTACTTTTTCAACCACAGCACAACGAATCAAACCCTTCTGAAGCTCACTAAAATACTCCTGAACAGTTTTATCTCCTTGATCTAAACGCTACAGTTTATTACGAATTTCTCTATAAAAAGAAGGAGGAACAAAACGATCACGCATTTCTACCTTAAGTTCTTCCCAAGTAGTAGGCAAATCGGTTTCAGCAGCTAGACCACTCCACCAAACAATAGCAAAGTCCTTAAACTCACTAGTGGCTTGTCTAACTCTATGTTGTTCAGGAACAAGATGGGCATTAAATTTTTGTTCTACCGTCATTTCCCAATCAAGGTAAGCATCACCATCGTACTGACCCGAAAACGAAGGAATTGAAAACTTAATTTTAGCATACGGATCATCTGGAGCATAGTTACCTTGTGTGCGACGGTTGTGGTTGTGGAAACCACCCATACCTTGAGGGTTACATTGCAAACGGCGTCGTAACCTTGCGGTCCTTGTAGCTGACCTATCGACGGTGCCATCAGCCTTATACACCGTTGCTTCATCATGATCGTCTTCAACGTCGTTGTTGGTGTCGTTGTTGGTGTTGGTGTTGGTGTTGTTGTTGTTGTTGTTGTTGTTGGTCTTGTGAGCGGTCTCCAATTCGACAACCTGATCGGTTAGTTTAGAGACTCTCTTATCCAACCGCTCAATGCTTTCTCCCAGGTGAAGCTTGGTGACGGCGTCGGTGACGGCCCTGGTGATCGTCTCTGCCAAATCACTCTGAACCTCCTGCAAAGCCTTCTGTAACTGATCTTGGCTCACGCACTCATCAAATTTTGAGGGCGAAGCACCCTCTCCATCGCTTCCTGACATCAGAAACACCAAAACAGGAAACAAAAAGTGAAGGTTATCCCTACAAAACTACTAAGCAGTGGTGCCTCTCAACACAGCAAAAGTAAGCTTCTTGCAAAGCTCTTACAAAGTTCTGAAAACAACAAAGCGAAGGATACCAGGGAGAAGTGTTCCACGATTGCAAGGGTTACCAAATAACCTATGTGCTGTCCAGAAGAAGTATGTAGAGCTAGGAAGGCCAAATATATATATATGAGTGGCACACAAATCAAAAATAGATAGTAAAGCTGAATAAGTGCCCAAGTAACTTGTCCCTAGTTGCTGGTCTAACTATGTCCTAGAACAGTAGTGATAGCAAAGAAGAAACAAAGAGACAAAGAGACACAGTCGATTACAGGGGGCTTAGTGTAAAACAGCCGAACTCAGAAATTCCAGGGGGCTAGATGGAGCACTAGTAGGAATCCCAAATTTCTTTTATTTTTTTTTATTTTTTTGATATTATTTTCCAACTCACTAGCAAACAGGAAGAGACCACAAAAAATTTCAGCTCCAACCGAGATAGGACGTGGCCTACAGAAAATCTTGAAGTTTCAGAAAACGTCGGGTTTCAACTTGAATGAATTTTTTCTTTATCTTCCCGATTTTTTTTGAATTTTTTGACGAGGGCACACAGGGCGTAGATTTGTCCAACTTTTTGTCAAGAATCTCCTGTAAAAATTTCAGCCAAAACGGACAACCGAGCGAAAAGTTATGGCTGTTTTACCGAAGGGGTGTCGGAATCGGTTTTGAAGAACCCGGGGGTTTGAGTGAAATCCGAGTCGGGCTTGGGGTCGGGTAGGGAGTTTTTTTGGCAAGGTGGATGCAGCGGAAAGTGGAATTTATGAAAAGTGGTCCGAGGTGGTGAGGGTAGGTTTAGGGTGGGATTAGGGTGGGCGTGTTGATCAATCAACCCAAGCACACAAAGCCGACAAAACCGAGGATGGTGAAGGGGATGGCGGCTAGGGTTGCAAGGGAAACACTACTGACGACAAAAACATAAACTAAACCAGCGACTAAATAAGAACTAGGGCACAAACTCAACACTACGGACTCTGAAATTGAAATATGCAAAGGCTAAACACGTGGTTATAGGCGGGGGAAAATTTTTTTTTGGTATTTTCACTGGACGATAGGAAGAACACGAAAACAAAACTAAAGGGTAGTGTGAACCTGACGGTGCACCTGAAGCTCTGATTACCACTTGATGTGAACAAGGGTTCCCGTTCTTCCGAAAGGTTCTTGGTAAGTTGATTTGGTCGGAGGCGACACACAAATCGATCCGGCTTCAGAACAGCACGTTCTAAACCCCGCAATCGCAGCACGACGTCTCCTCTAGTTATCAACCGTCCAAAAGACGATTGACCTCGCCGAGAAGGCTGATCCCTGCCTGCGAATCAAGAACACAAGCAAGAACAACGAAGATTGCAACACAATTGCAGATGTATGATTAAACTCTCGAAGTTGGGGTCTCACAAACCGATGAACGGCAAAACTGTTTATGAACAGAATTGATCTAAGCAAAACCCCCAACCCTAATGGTGCGGCGGCGGCTGTATATAAAGACCCTAGGGTCGTGCAAGACCCTCTGGTCGCGCCCCTAATTGGGCTCAACTAGATACAAAGCCCAAAGGCCAAAAATAGGCGACGCAGCATCGACACAGATTCTGGACACTGTCTTGTTTTGACGATTTCCGATGACTCCGGATGAATTTTGACATGAGGCCGGCGGCATTGGAAAGGTCTTCTCCTTATCTTTCCGTGCATATGTAGAACGTCCAAATGCGAGTTTGTATGCGTCCTGGGCGACTGTTTTAGTACAGACTGGTCCTGGGCCCCGAAACAGACTCGAAGTCGGTTTTGATTGGGCCTCCACTTTGGCTTCCAAGCCCTTGCTGGTCCTCCACGTTCCCAGCTCCTTCTCCCATCATCTCCTGGTCTTCTTCATGGTTTCTAATCATAAAATAATCATTAGGTAGCAAACCATTCTCAAAAGTAACATATAGCGAAGAACGTAGGAACGAGCTCACCTCTAAATTTAGTCGTCGTGCACGAGCTCTAGTCATTGGACCTTGCAAGTCCAGATTTGGAGGAGTGTTGTGTGTATCCATAGGAGTGATGTCCTCATCACATAGGCAATGACACGACTATATTGCATGGGCACACATCCAAGTCCTGTCCCAGATGCATCACAATACACGTCAAACGGCTTGGTAATGTCTTGCTGAGCCAACACTAGGGCAGTAGTTAATAATTCTTTCAACTTCTGAAATGCTTCTTCACATTTATCACTCCATTCATACTTCACATCATTCTTCAATAATCTTGTGACAGGCTTGGATAGCTGGGCAAAATTAGGGATGAACCTACGGTAATATCCAACTAGTCCGAGGAAACGGCGAACTTGATGAACCATTTTCGGTGGCTTCCAATCTAGCACATCTTGAACTTTGCCAGGGTCTACAGAGATACCTTCAGCAGAAACTATGTGACCAAGGAATGGCACATGGTCCAACCA
Source organism: Eleusine indica (assembly GCA_030378355.1). Taxonomy (NCBI): domain Eukaryota; kingdom Viridiplantae; phylum Streptophyta; class Magnoliopsida; order Poales; family Poaceae; genus Eleusine; species Eleusine indica. The sequence goes on from CM059497.1 coordinate 31,405,717, forward strand.
AAATTCACACTAGCTGAATTTTGCAAACCACTTGTGGTCTTGTAGACGTTGAAGAACAATGCGAAGATGTTCATCATGCTCTTTCTTGGACTTAGAATAGATGAGGATGTCATCAATGAATACTACCACAAATTTGTCCAGCTCGGGCATGAATACAGAATTCATGAGGTACATGAAATGGGCAGGGGCATTTGTCAATCCAAATGACATCACTAGATACTCGAATAATCCATATCTAGTAGAGAAAGCGGTCTTCAGAATATCTTCTGCTCTAATCTTTATCTGATGATACCCTGAGCGAAGGTCAATTTTTGAAAAGACCTTGGCGCCAACCAATTGATCGAAAAGAATATCGATACGTGACAGCGGGTATTTATTCTTGATTGTGACTTCATTGAGGGGACGATAATCAACGACAAGGCGTAGAGACTTATCCCTCTTCTTCATAAAAATAGTAGGGCAGCCCCATGGTGAAGTGCTTGGGCGAATGGGTCCTTTTTCCAGAAGCTCATTCAATTGCTTCTTCAACTCAGCTAACTCATTCGAAGCCATCTTATATGGATGACGTGATATTGGGGAAGTTCCCGGCAGCAGCTCTATCTTAAATTCCACATCACGGTCAGGTGGGAGGCCAGAGATATCTTCAGGAAACACATCCGGATACTCACAAATGACGGGAATATCTTCGAGTGATTGTCGTTCCAAATGATGGACAACTAGATTTTTTGATGTATCGGTATTTAAGGAAAGTGTGTCTCAGCCATGCAAGGGAGAGTTTAAGTGAACGATACGGGGCTTGATGTCTAGCATGGCTCTATGGGTTTTCATCCAGATCATGCCTATGATCAGATCAATTTCCTGATTTTTGAGCATGATGAAATCGGTGGGGTAAATCTTTTGATTTATTTCAAGTGGAGCTTTACATAACACTTCATTAGCAAGAATTTGCCCAGCAGGAGAGCGGACGGTGTAGCATTTATTTATGATGTGGTGGTTTGGATCACAGATGAAGTCCACACGCCTAATCCACTCAAAATATGTCACATCATTGATGGGCAGCAAGGCGACGGGTGTTCCAGCAACATCATGCTTGCGGTCTTTGTAGAATCAAGTGAGTGCCTTGAAAGCAGCAATATTCCAAGTGGCGAGTAAATCTGTCCCAGTGACGCTAACGGTCCAAGACTCCCATGCTGGAGTAAACGAATAGTTGGTGGGAACCACCACATGGATGACACAAGAGCTGACTCCATGCTCCTGAAATTCCTTGCCAACATAAGTGGGTGGGATGTCATAACCAAAGCCACAGAGAACATTCCAAAACAGACGTGTCACCCCAGTGAACTCCAGGCCGTCGGTGATCTCCCAACCCGTTGGGGTTTGGTCATTGTTTTCAGCCATCTACAAGGAAAGTATTTTTGATTGAGTCAAACCTTCCTTACAATAAAAATGAATTTCATGTAAAGTGCTATGAAACATAGAGGCAATGTTTTAGTTTACATTTTCCAACTTCAAGGGGCAATAATGCGGAAACGGGTTTTAAAACAGATTCTGCCTTGACTGTACAGCAGTCAGAAAAGTGAGTATTTAGACCAGCAAATGAAACCTTCAGAACTGGTGCTTGGCACCAAGTCATAGTATACTTTCATAGCTTTCCATATTATATTTATACTCCCAAAAATTCCAAGTAAAACTGGAGTTATGAATTTTACAAGTTTAGGTTGGCAGATTCTAATTCTGGATGACAGGGTCTTAGTGTTTCGGCTCTACTGGACAGATGAAAAACAATTAATTGGTAAAACCTATTGTAGATGAAAATATACTTCTAAGGCTTTCCAAATTAGGTTCATATACCTATAAATTCGAAGTACAACTCAAGTTATGAAATTTTTAAGTTCAGAGTTATGCTGAAAACAGTGTGTTGGCAGATTGTACTTGCTCTCTGTTTTGGGGTTGTTTCTGTTATGATCAAAATTTAACTTAAACTTCAGGTGACAGAGGGTGTTGAGACCCTTCTAAAAAGTATTTATATACCTTATTTGGTGGGGTAATTTAATACCTATGAATGTTTACAGTTAACAGCTAAAAACAGGACAGATTCTTGTTAACTTAACAATTGGACTTGTATTTCAAATTTTTGTACTCAACATGCTTAGAAAAATTTTTATTCAGAGGTTGATGAGCAAGAGGAGAACAAAATTTTAGTTCAGTTATATAGGGATGCATGAAGCAAAATTTTTAATGTATTATCCTATCGTTCCTCACAACACAACACATATCTTGTCGATACTTAGCGGCATGAAAGTTTGGTGACGACCCGCTCTCATCACGTAAGTCAATCTAAGTGTTTTACTAACGGTGTTAGTGTACCTGCAGAAAACTCATTGTAGAAACAATACATCAAATTTAAAAGAAACTATAAAAAGAAGCATAATCCTACTTGACAACGGTTCATGAAACGAACCGTCTTGCGAAGCCACGGTCCTCGCAAGCGGACCCATGCTCATAAAGCTACCATGATGAGCATCACTAAGAAAAAGTTGGCACGGTTTATGGAAGAAACTGTCTCGCGAAACCATAGCCCTCGCGAGCGAACTCTACGCTCCAATATTTGTTCACGGAGCCAAAAATAAAATATGTTGGCGACGATTCATGAAAGGAATCGTCTCGCAAAGCCACAGTCCTTGCAAGCGAACTTTAAATGACAAATGAAAAGCCAAATGATAAACCAACTCAAGCATAACCCGTTAGCTTGTCACCAACCCTAACTTCTAATAGGGGCAATATTAACGTATCCTTACTCGTAATCGTCATAGTTTTTAAAAATACGTTTTAATTGTTGTATTATCATGGACCACGGCTCTGATACCAGCGAAGGCATCCCTTCCCGGAGTATCGAGGTCCCGAAGGTGCTGATAACGCAGACACTTGATAATATAACAATGATCCAAATTTAAGTTGAATTATTACATCATATAGGTGATTGAGGTGCAGCGGAATGATACAAGTTCAAGTTTGTTTTGAAAAGTAACGGAATCAAATAACGATAAGAAACTACGAGCTCGACCATACAGCATAGTGATGATTCATGCCCGAAGAACCATCACCCTAGCAGCACACATACAGTCACTGCGTCGGCAGGTCAGACTCCAAGTGGGCAGTCCAACCCTCAGGGACTTGCACGTCCGAAGGCATCACATCTACAGGCAATTCTATATCGTCATTACCTAAAAAGCAACAATGGCACAAAGCCTGAGTACTAATTACTCAGCATGACTTACCCGTCGAAAGACCTAGACATGCATTGGCTCTAAGAGGATGGCTATTTAAAAAGACTTGCACTAAGCATCCTATTAGTTCTACCAAATTTTTTTCATCTCCATAATATAACTTTAGTGATAGCATGAGATAATAACACAGTACATAAAGTAAGTACAACATAATAGCAGTAATAATAATAATCAACAATATCCAACATAATCCATCTCCATAATATCATGTGCAACTACGTGATGACTCAGTGACCAAGCGGTACTCATTACTGCGAGTGACAGCAATTGCAATCGATTTACACCAGCTGGGAAAATCTGAGATACACGACACATACGCACCAATTAAGGTCGTATATGGTAACCTTTCACAATAAAAGAACTTACACCTCAGACCGGGTGTGGTGACATCGAGTGGGCATGCCGTTCTGCCAACAGTACTTCATGGTATGAACCGCCCACTCCAGCAGCAGAAGGGTCATTAACCAATGCACCTTAACCGATCCTATTGCAAGTAATTTTTAATGCTACATCGGTTTACTAGTGCCCACAAACTTGCATGCATTCTATACTATTTAAAACTTGATCAAGGGGCCGACCACGGATAGGTCCTAGTGTGGGCAAGGCAGGGCTACCACAGCCAACACCCATGTGTTGCTGCAAACCTACACATGCAAAATCCCTGTCCGGCCATACATCAAAAGAAAACTTCTTTTATAAGTTCAAATTTAATGATCAAGTCATCCCTTAGTAATAATATCTACCGAGAATATTATTTACTAAGCATAGCATTACAGTACTGAGCCTACCAGGGTTCTAATCACAGTAGTATAGGTCACTCGGGGTACCATGCAAGATGGGTTTCAAACAACTCCTATAACCTAGTGCAACAATAAACTTAGACAGTAGTAATATTATAAACTAGCAAAGCTTTAAAAGGCAAATGCAAACTGGGGCTTGTCTGGATCAACACTAGTGTTAGCAACTACAGTCTCTTACTCATAAGAGTCAATATCCTTCTGAAAATCCTCTTCTTGCTCATGGTTGTCGTTACCTATATGATGAAAAATGTGTTAACGGCATTGCCGTAACACCATTTCATGCAATGATATGATGCATGCATAAAGCATTAGTATTTTAGTGCCAATAATTTTATTAATATGTTCTCGAAGCCATATGCTTTAGAGAAGTGAAGTTGTTATTAAGATTTTATGTGTAGATATTCTTTATGCACTTAAATAGGGTGAATATGGTGATTTGAGCAATTAATTTATTTAGTACAGTAAATATGTGCTTCTGGACATCTGTGATTTACTGTGGACAGAGACACACATGAGTGATTTTTACACCAAGTTTCATGGGCATAACAATTATATTTTAATTACTATCAATTTCCTAAGCAGGAACACTAAATAAATTCTAGAGCACAGAATAATTATTATTTTCTAAACCAAATTTCATGGTGATATCTAATCATGAGTTTACTAAGCGTGCCAAAAATTGTGATTTAATTATGTTCATAGAATTTTTAGTGAATTAATAAGTGTTTTGCCAAGTAAATGCACTATTAAAAATACATGTACAGAGACAACTTGTTATCATTTTTCTATAATAGAGAACATTTTTATGAAACTAACAAAATTGGTTTGAGGCCCATTCGGTTTAGAATGAATTTATTTTGCTTTGTCCAAGTTCAGCAGCCTTTTTCTGTTATGTTCAGCGTTTTCAGATTTATTCAGTGCTACGTCAACGCCATGTGGGTGACACATAGGTGCCACGTCGGTGCCAGCTCAGCGCCAGTCGGCTTCGCCGTAGCGGGGTGACACTTGGCCGGAGGGCTCGCTGTCGGCATCTTCGGGCGGGGAAAGCTCGCCGCCAGCGCTCGGAAGTGGTGAGCACGCCGAGGCGCGTCGGTTGATGGTCATCGCGAGGAGTGGTGCTCACCGGAGGGTGGTCGCCGTTGACGAGCGGCTGAGGGGAGAACTTCGACGGTTGTCGCTCTTTTGGTAGTGGGCACCAAATCGAGCGCCGATTGCTTCTACAGATTCATGAAGGCTGGGAGAAGACAGGCAACATGGCCAACCACGCTGCGAATGGCCGGAGCACCAAGCTCACCGCAGAGTTGACGGAAAACCGAGGTCGCCGTCGGGGAAGAACGGGAACTGCTCCAATCTCAAGCCAAGATCCAGAGCAGGATTAGTCCATGGATTCACACATGGGTGTAGGTTCTGCGTGCGCAGTTAATTGAAGAACAGCTCACCGTGGGCGAAGAATTTGATGGAGTTGCGAACTCAGGATGGTGGTGACTGCCAAGGCAAAAATCCAGAATTTCATGCGGCTCAGAGCGTCATCGGTCTTGAGGCTTGCTCGAGAAAGGGAAGTGGAGTACAGCGCGTGTGCAAAGGGGATTATCCCGGCTGCAGAGGCGCTGGCGGGCTTGGGCTTGAACTCGAGATGGAGCTCGATATTGGCGGCAATGGCAGGGGCGGGGGAGAAACGAATAATTGCCGAGGTTTAAAGGGTCAGGGAAGGCCGAGGTTTGGTGGCACGAGAGGCCAGTGGTTTTGCACGCCGATTTGAGTGTTGTCGGATCGATAGGAACGGTCGGGACCAAGGTGGTCGAGCGGTGCGGCAAGGTCACGTCTGCGTGGGCAATGGGGAAAAAATTGACTCTAGATGGCGTCGTTTGTGGCTTGTCCTAGCCAGGAAATGGGATAAAGGGGGTGGCGGATGGGACGCGTCGTCGTTGACCTCCTGTAGCAGCTTTGAGTCCCGTAGTCGAGCTGGGCAGGCGGTGGCGTGAGCGCCGGTGAAGCCTCTACGCCAATGGAGGAAGAACAACGGAGATTTTGCACTGCGCCCTAGATTTTCTTCTGATATTGCAAATCAGTCCCTGGTTCTGTTTTAGTTAATTCAAAATAGCTACAAGACTCCAAATGAATTGGGATTTTTGACATAGGTCCTTCATGATGTATGGAATACTATGGTGGGGTCCAATTGGTCAGAACTGGTATAGTTTTTGTATAATTAAATGTTAAATATAAAAGGTTCCTAGGCTTAAGTTAATTCTTTGCGGCACTTCCAAATATGATAATTCTCATTTTTGGACTAAAATTATATTTTTATATTCCCATAATATTGATGTAATTACTTGGCATATGTTTCATAGAAAAATTTAAATTACTTCACATCTTAGTTTGCAGAGCTTTTATTTGATTTAAAGGAAATTTCAATTTCCAAAAGGCTTTTGGGTAGTTTGGCATATGTTTCATAGAAAAACTTAAACTCAACAACCAAACTCGATCTATTGGACTGAAACTTAAGAAAACTCACTGAAATTTCAAATCGGGTTATGGGTAGTGGAAATTTTTGGTATTTTCAGTTTAGGATAGTGAACAAAACGGAAAACAAAGGGTAAAGATCCAACTGAGGAAACCATAGCTCTAAATACCAAGATGATGTGGGGGCTTGCCCGATCTTCTTGTCATAGGATCTAAGGATAACTGACCCGTGAAACCTGATGAATCTTGGTAGCAACAACTGCTAGAACAGCCACCTGTGATAGAGATTTCACCCAACAACACGCTTTGGTTGATGCCTAACCTGAACCATGCAAAGGAGAGGCGATGCTCCTGTAAATCACAAGGAAACACAAGAACAAGTGGTAGAGAAAATTCCCAATCCTCAAGGGGGCAACTATGGCATAAACCCTAAGGATAAGAGCAATATGCTTCTCTATTTTTCTGAGTTCAATTCGTGGTTAGGATTTCCACAAGGCGTACAAGGGTTATTCATACTAGGAACACCCCTCCTAGCTAGGCCAAACCGACACAGAGAAGAAAAAGTAACATCCGTTCAGATCAGACAAGTCTAAACTGGGTAAAAGGAACACATCCGTTCAGAGATGCATGTGCACAATTATTAAGGAAAAGATTCACCTCATATTGTAATTGCTTCGCTTTGGCTCGAGTCATTGGTCTCTCATAGGTGTAGTCATGAGGGATGTCCTCATCATCCTCCCCTTCTTCAAAAAGAGTCGACCTCGACTCTGATCCTTCATGACCATGGAATGGAGACAAATCAGCAACATTGAAGGTGTTGCTCGTTGCATATTCATCTCCTGGAAGTTCAATCTTGTAGGCATTATCATTTATCCCTGCAAGGACCTTGAATGGGCCATCACCTCGGGGCAGCAACTTGGACTTTCGTTTATCCAAAAATCTGTTCTTTCGAAGGTGAACCCAAACATACTCACTGGGCTCAAAGATCACCTTTTTGTGGTTCCTATTTTTGCCTTTGCAGCATAGTACTCTAATTTCTTCTCAATCTCCTGCTTTGTCTTCATGTGGATTTTCCTCACATAGTCAGCCCTCTTGGAAGCTTCCATGTTGGCATGTTCTTGAAGTGGAAGTGGCAGCAAGTCAAGTGGTGTAATGGGCTTGAAACCATATACAACTTCAAATGGGCACATCGGTGTTGTTGAGTGGACTGCCCTATTATATGCAAACTCAACATGTGGTAAGCAATCCTCCCACTCCTTTAGGTTCTTCTTGATCATTGTTCGTAGCAGCATGGAAAGTGTATGGTTCACCACCTCCGTTTGTCCATCAGTTTGTGGGTGACAAGTTGTTGAAAACAACAACTTTGTCCCAAACTTGGCCCATAAAGTCTTCCAAAAATAGCTCATGAACTTCACATCTCGGTCTAAAACAACGGTCCTAGGCACGCCATTTAATCTCACAATTTCCGTGAAAAACAAGTCAGCTACATGCGACGCATCGTAAAACTCTTATGATGGGGAATAAAATGTGCCATCTTTGAGACCTATCCACAAGAACAAAAACTGAATCCCTCCCCTTCTTAGTTCTTGGTAATCCTAGAACAAAATCCATGCTTATGTCTCCCCATGGTGCATTTGGAGTGGGGAGTGGAGTATACAAACCGTGGGGGTTCAGTTTTGACTTAGCCTTATGACATGTTATACATCGCTGCACAAACCTCTCCACATCATGTCTCATCTTTGGCCGATAGATGTGATCACTCAGCAGCAAGTAGGTCTTTTCTCTCCCAAAGTGGCCCATCAAACCACCCATGTGTAATTCCTGCAATAAAAGCAAACGAATAGACGAATCTGGAACACATAATTTTGTTAGCTCGGAACTAGAATCCATCATGCAGATGGTACTTGTCCCACCCTTTTCCTTCTTGACATTTCAAGTATGGTTCTGCAAAAACAAGGTCAGCAGCATACAACTCCTTTATGTTTTCTATTTCTGGGACCATGACCTCCAATTGATTAAGCAAAACACTTTTCCGTGATAAAGCATCAGCAACAACATTTTCTTTCCCTTTCTTGTAATTAACAACATAGGGAAAAGACTCAATGCGCTCAATCCACTTGGCATGCCTACGGTTCAGTTTTGATTGGCCTTCCAAGTATTTTAAAGCCTCATGATCAGAATGAATGATAAATTCTTTAGGCCAAAGATAATATTGCCATGTTTCAAGAACATGAACTAGAGCATATAATTCTTTATCATAAACAGGATAATTCAGTTGAGCACCAACACGTTTCTCACTAAAATATGCTATGGGTTTGCCTTCTTACATCAAGACACCTCCTATGCCCATCCCACTAGCATCACATTCTATTTCAAAGGATTTATTAAAATCTGGTAAAGAAAGCAATAGGATTGAAGTTAAACAATTCTTTAACTCTTGAAAAGCAGTTTCTTGTGACTTACCCCACACAAATTCAACACCCTTCTTGGTTAGCTCAGTCAATAGGGCCGCAATGGTGCTGAAATTGTTCACAAAGCATCGGTAGAAGCCAGCAAGACCATGAAAGCTTCTTACTTGGCTCACATTGATAGGAGTTGGCCAATTTTTGAGAGCTTTGACCTTGGATTCATCCACCTCCACCCCCTGTCCTAAAACAACAAAGCCCAAAAACACAACCTTATCGATGCAAAAGGTGCACTTTTCTAGGTTAGCATATAGTTTTTCAGTTCTATGCACCAACAACACCATTTTTATGTGTTCAACATGTTCTTTTAGGGTGCGGCTATATATCAATGTCATCAAAATAAACCACCACAAATTTTCCAATGAAAGCCCTCAAAACATGATTCATTAAGCGCATAAAAGTGCTAGGTGCAGTAGTTAAACCAAAAGGCGTCACTAGCCACTCATACAGCCCAAATTTTGTTTTAAATGCTATCTTCCATTCATCTCCTTCCTTCATTCTAATCTGATGGTATCCACAACGTAGGTCAATTTTAGAGAAAATAACAGCACCACTAAGTTCATCAAGCATGTCATCAAGCCTAGGAATAGGATGACGATATCGGATAGTGATATCTTTAATAGCTCTATAATCAACACATATTCTCCAAGCACCATCTTTCTTTAGAACAAGAATAACAGGGACAGCACAAGGACTAAGACTCTTGCGTACATACCCTTTGTCAAGTAGTGCTTGCACTTGTCACTGAATTTCCTTTGTTTCTTCCGGGTTGGTGCGGTACGGTGGCCGGTTTGGAAGAGAAGCTCCAGGAATGAGATCAATTTGATGCTTAATCCCATAAAGTGGGGGTAGGCCAGCAAGTACCTCCTCCGGAAAAACATCATTGAATGCCTGCAACACATAGAAACAACACTAGGAAGAGAGGTCATGTCGTTAGTGGAAAGAATTGCATCTTTGTACAAAAGTACAAAATGCGTTATGTTAGGGTTTTCTCTCATTTCTTTCATCTCAGATTTTGTGGCTATAGCAACCATACTTTTTCTCTCATGCTCTCTTTTTACACTCATGTTTGGCTTGTGGCGCTCACTCACCGATTTGTGGACAACACTAGTGTTTTTATTTTCTCTCTTACTCTCACTCATTTTCTTTTGCATGTTGGCTGCTATGATTTGAGTGGGAGTCATGGGCAGCAGCTTGACACCCTTTCCTTGCCATTTGAAAGCATATGTATTGTCATGGCCATCATGTAAAGAATGCCTATCAAATTGCCATGGCCTTCCCAACAACAAGTGATAAACCGTCATGGGCACAACATCACACTCAACAGTGTCGGTGTAATCATGTATGCTAAAAGTGACCCTCACCATATAGTGCACATTGAAATCTCCACAATCACTGAACCATTGCCCATGATAAGGATGAGGATGCTTTATCATGGTCAACCCCAATTTATCACACATTTCTTTGCTAGCAAGATTGTGGCAGCTACCACCATCAATGATCAACTTTACCAACTTGTTGTTTACCTTGGCTTGGGTCTGAAATAAATTAAACTTCTATTCTTGTTCTTCATCTTTGAGTTGAACACTTAATGCTTTGGTGACCACAATGGTGTTACCGGCTTCAAATGTATAGCTTTCGTAGTCACCTTGTTCAGATTCTTATGCATCATCAAACTTGTCATTTTCAGTAGTAATGTAACACTCATCTTCGCTAGCAGAATCATATTCTCCACCTTTTGTAACAATCACAACTAGATTATTTGGACAATCATTGATGACATGGCCTCGACCCAAGCACTTGAAACATTGAATTCCACTACTCCTAGAGGTGGAACCAATTGGAGTATTGGCCTTTGATGATGTTGGCCTAGCAGATTTCTCCATATTTGGAGATGCATCAGATTTTTAGCAGCATTGGAACGAGAGTTGTTGTTAGAGTTTGATCCGGATGAAAACATGCCTCGCCCCAAATCAAAACCTTGCTGTTTTTGGAGCATTTGATGATGACCTTGAGCTGAAATTTGAAGTCTTGCTTGGTTTAGCGTCATCAAGCAATTGCCTTTTAGCCTTTTGAGCAATGTGTACTAGCTCCACCATATTGTTGTAGGTCTGAAATTTCACAACACATTTGATTGGCTTGTTCAAACTAGAAAGAAAACGTGTCATGGACTGCTCTTCATCCTCATGCACGCGAGCTCTAATCATGGCCTGCTCCATCTCCTTATAGTATTCCTCCACAGACTTGCTTCCTTGCCTCAAATTCTACAGCTTATCAAAGAGGTTACGTTTATAATGTTTCAGAACAAAACATGCTCTCATTTCTCTCTTCATTCCAGCCCATGTTGCCATTGGAAGTTCACCATTCTCCTCTCTTTGGTTCTAAATTTGTTCCCAATAAATGAGAGCATATCCATCAAAGTCAAGTGCAGCCATATGCACCTTCTTTTCCTATGAATAATTATGCACACAAAATATTTTGTCTACCTTCAACTCCCACGTGAGATAAGCGTCAAGGTCAGATGTGCCTTCAAATTTTGGCATGCTGAATTTGAGCTTTCCAAACTATTCTTCATTGGGCTTATCATTGTTGACATTGCCATGATGATGAATTGCGATGTAATCTAAATGTACCATGATTTGTTTCAGCTTCACCATCATCACCACGCACATGGCCTCTTCCTCGACCGAAAGCATCACCACCTCTTTCTCTACCATGCCCTCGCCCTGGGGCATTCTTTCTTGCTTGCTCTTCCCGCTGCAACCGGGCTGCATATTCCTCATTGGTCTCATCTAGCTCTTCTTCATGAGCACCTGCAGCTCCTTGTGCCTTCAATTCCTTCACAACTTTAGCAACCATGCTTGCTTGGACAGTAGTCATGTTCTCATTGAGTTGTGCGTTGATGTCTTGCACTAGCTTTTCTAGTTGCTCTTATGTGACATAGCTCGGTTGATCACCCTCTCCACCTGCCATGGTTAGTTGGCAAAACAAAAATACTAATTCAAGTTATATGGTGTTTGAAAATCACTCAATCTCACCTTCTCTTACTACTGAAGTTCTTATGAATCCTTGCTGAAATTGTGAGCTGCAAACAAACCTTGGTGGTAGTCGACACAACAAAGGTGATATATCAAGCAAAATCAAAGTCACAGTGCATCCTAAACATAGGCTTATTTGTGGAGGTTGGAGGGTTATTTATGTGGGATGCAAACTAAAACTTTAAGCTATTGCCAAGTTAAGTAACAATCCAACCAAGATAGCAAAGTCGGGTTGCTGAACTGAAAACAAATGAAATGGCAAATGTGTTTAGCAACTCACACACAAAGATGGTGGAACTTGACGCAGTAAAGGAAATGAGCTAAACTGAATATTTAACTCAAGAACCAACACTTAGTGCTATACAAGTTATGGAGAGACGCTAGCTGATTGCTCACATAAATAGAAGGGCTACAAGACTTGCACAAATGATGACCCTAAATAAAACTGAAACAATAATAAGCAAGCTAATCAATGTGATGATCTCAGCAATTGTTCTATTTCTTTTAATTCTTTTTCTTTTTCTTTCACTCTTCTTTGCTCTCTTTTTTTCTTCTTTTTGCTACTGAAACCAGCACATCAGATTGTATACAACAATGAACTATTGATATTCAAACAAAACTTATTCAGCAAAGTGCAAAGCCCTTAAGCAACAACCTACAGCTAGTCTCAATAGGTTTAAAGTTTCCACAAAGGATGATATGGTGTACTAATTATATGTACTACGCTTGGTGTACACAAAGAATGAGCCGTTACACAAGATTTCAGTTTCAGCACAATCTGAAATTTCAATAGCAGTAGTAACTGAAACATTTCATGCTCAAATAAATATCCAACTTTATGATTCATAACTTTAGCATCTAATATTCTGTTAGTACTTCAAATAAGCTTTCCAACGAGCTCAAGAACACCAGAAATAGATTTCAGATGCAAAAGTTATGCTTATTTTCATGTATGGTGGTCAAATTTCACATCTGAGCGGAAAAACGTTTCAGGATGAAACTTGACCTAAACAAGAACACACAAATGAAGGAAAAAACACAAATCTTCATGGGAAACTATTGGGGAAAACAAATTAGAGGCAGAATACGGAGGGAAACATAAAGATTCAACAACCAAACTCGATCTATTGGACTGAAACTTAACAAAACTCACTGAAATTTCAAATCGGGTTATGGGTAGTGGAAATTTTTGGTATTTTTAGTTTAGGATAGTGAACAAAACGGAAAACAAAGGGTAAAGATCCAACTAAGGAAACCATAGCTCCAAATACCAAGATGATGCGGGGGCTTGCCCGATCTTCTCGTCGTAGGATCTAAGGATAACTGACCCGTGAAACCTGACGAATCTTGGCACCAACAACTACTAGAACAGCCACCTGTGATAGAGATTTCACCCAACAACACGCTTTGGTTGATGCCTAACCTGAACCATGCAAAGGAGAGGCGATGCTCCTGTAAATCACAAGGAAACACAAGAACAAGTGGTAGAGAAAACTCCCAATCCTCAAGAGGGCAACTATGGCATAAACCCTAAGGATAAGAGCAATATGCTTCTCTATTTTTCTGAGTTCAATTCGTGGTTAGGATTTCCACAAGGTGTACAAGGGTTATTTATACTAGGAACACCCCTCCTAGCTGGGCCAAATCAACAAAGAAATGAAAAAGTAACATCCGTTCAGATCGGACAACTCCGAACTGGGTAAAAGGAACACTTCCTAAGAAAAAGTAACATGACCTAAGAAAAAGTAACATCCGTTTAGATCAGATAGGTCCGAACTGGAAAAAGGAACACTCCCTAAGAAAAAGTAACACGCTCTAAGAAAAAGTAACATCCGTTCAGATCGGACAAGTCTGAACTGGAAAAAGGAACACTTCCGGAGTAAAAGCAACACACCCTAAGCAAAAGTAACACGCCCTAAAGTCTGAAGCAGTCTTCACTAAAACAGGCATAACTCTCTCTCTCTCTCTCTCTGTAATCCAATGGATGCGCTGTTTGCTGCATATGAAAGTAGCCTTCAAGACCTTTCCATCCATATATAATACTTAGGGTTGTACCTCTTAGAATGATACAGAATTCATCATGAAGTTGAAGTATAGAATCTGGGCATCAACACATTGACTTCAACTTGCTCTCTTTGGGCATCAAGTAGCCACCATGTCTTGAACGTTTTCTTCAAACCTAAGAACAAGTAATGCACCTCCATTAGGTAGTACATGACTCTTACGAGATGCATGTTCACAATTATTCAGGAAAAGATTCACCTCATATTGTAATTGCTTAGCTTTGGCTCGAGTCATTGGTATCTCATAGGTGTAGTCATGAGGGATGTCCTCATCACTGAATTTAGACTCGGTCTGACGTAGCCAGTGATCCGTGTTCAGAGGCTCTCTGTCACGCTCAAAAGTCGGCGGATGACTACCTAGAAAATCTAAGTATGTGCACTGACGAGGCTGGTTGTTGTTGCGGTTGCCTCCACGTCCACCCAATTGGGACGTATTCTCCACCAATTAGCGAAGCATCTCAGAATCACTCTGCTGATGGGTGAGGACAGCATCGAGTATTTCCGCCAGTGCCGGCTGTGTAGCACTTCCCTGCTGCAAGCTCTCGGGCTCATCCTAGGTCCGAGTATGTGTCATGTTGCAATTTATGTTGTTGCACATTAGTCATCTCTTAAAAATAATCCATAAAGACATATATGTGCATAAGATATAAACTTGCTAGAGGGCACAAATAAAATTTCAGAAGTAACAACCATTTCTATTAATTCAAGATCGATTACATGGTTGTTAAAAAGGACGCATCACACTAACTCCTACATACATGTGCCAACACCTAACTACGGTATTGCGAACACACTATTGCGAACTCGAGATACATATATTACATGATTCAACACATGGTGTTGTGACCCATCTACTCCATATCCATGTCAGGGTCCTCATCATCCGTGTCCAAGTCCTCATCACTAGTATCGTCCACTAGGTCTATGTCTTCCGGCTCTTCCGGTTCTTCCTGTTCTGCCATCTCTACATCGTTAATTTCAGCAGGTACCATTTCTTCAGCCACTTGTTCTCCATACTCTATTAATTTTGTCCCAACCATCAAGGCGTGGAAGATGAGCTTCCTTGAAAGCTATCAATTCATCTTGAGCCTCGATCATATCATTCTCAAAATCCCCTGTGTCCTATAAGGCGTGGTCACGCTCTTCTATGATCTCATCCATCTCCTCATTCTTTGCTTGGATTGGTTGGTTTAGTTCTGAAATTTCCAGAATCTTAGCTTGTTTCTCTGCTTCTGAAAGCCGAAGTGTGGCCTGATACATGTCCAGCTGTCGGTACAAGTCTGAGCATATGACAAATACTGAAAGTCCATAGTACTTTATGACCTGCAGCACTGGGTTATAGAGCGGATGGTTTGGGTCCAAGATAAAATCCAATTGTCGGTTCCACTCGAAATCCTCCAAATCATTGATAGGCAGTAAGGCTACCGGTGTTCCAGCAACTTCATGTTTGCGAACCTCACAAAATTGGGTGAGGGACTTGAAGGCAGCAACACCCCAAGCAGTGAGTAAATGTACTCTAGAGACACTGACAGTCCAAGATTTCCATTCTGGAGCGACTGAGTAGTTGGCGAGAACTGCAACATGAACCACACATGAATTGTTTCCATGCTCCTGAAATTCCTTGCCAACGTAAGTGGGAGGGGTATGATATCTAAAGCTCTGGAGAACTCTCCAAAATAGCTGAGTCATCCCGGGGGTTTCCAGTCCATCGGTGATATCCCAACCGGGCGGAATTTGGTTATTGTTTTCAGCCATCTGCAAGGAAAATGATTTGAGTGAGTCAAACCTTCCTTATAGTAAAAATGCATTTCATATAAAGTATTATGAATTACAGAGACAAAGTTTAATTCACATTTTCCCACCTCAAGGGGCAACAAAACAGGAATGAGTTTTTAGAACGGGTTCTGTCTTGACTGTACAGCAGTCAGAAAAATGAGTATTTCGACCAGAAAGTTAAAACTCTAGAACTGGCACTTGGCACCAGGTTACAGAAGACTTCCATAGCTTTCCAGAATGTACTTATAATCCCAAAATTCCAAGTAAATCTGGACTTATGATTTTTACAAGTTCAGGTTGACAGATTCTGTTTCTGGATGATAGGGGCTTACTGTTTTAACTCTACTGGGCAGAAGGAAATTTATTAGATGCTGAGGCCTGTTGGGACTGAAACTAGAGCTTTAAACCTTTCCATATTGGGCTTATAGACCTCTAAATTCGAAATAAAACTCCATTTATGAGATTTTTAAATATAGGGTTGCTACTGAAAACTGTGGCTGACAGATTGTGTATGTTTCTGTTTTTGCGGTTGTTCCTGTTATGATCAAAATTCGATTTAAACAATAGGTGATAGAGAATATTATGATATTTCCAAAAAGTATTTATATGCCTCATTTGTTTGAGAAAATTAATTACTACGAAGTTTTTAAGTTGACGGTTAAAACAGGACAGATTATGGTGAACTTAACAATTGGATTTGCAATTTGAAATTTATGTACGCAACATAGTTAGATTTTTATTCAGAGGTGGGTAAACAAGATGTGGGCAATATTTTAGTTGAGTTATACAGCGATGCATGACGCAAAATATTTCCATTTTATTAACCTATCATTCCTCATAACACAATACATTATTTTGTCGGCACTTAGCGACACGAATATTTGATGACGACCCACACTCAACACGTAAGTTAATCTAATGTTTGTTCCAACAGTGTTAGTGTACCTGTAGAAACTTATTGCAGAAACAATACATCAAATTCAAAAGAAACTACAAAAATAAGCACAGCTCTATAAGTAACGATCCATGGAAAAGTATAGCCCCGTGATAAGTCACGAGCCAACAGTGTCCCATATCCGTCTGCGGGCACAAACACCAATATCACGCGTGTCGGTTAACCATGCACGTACCTTTGTTTGGAGAAGCCGTAGATGTAATATTTAAACAATCATAACCCAGGTTAGCTTTATCACCACTTCTAATATTCTAACATGGGCAATACTAACGTATCCTCACTCGTAGACGTCATAGTTTTGAAAATACGATTTATTTGTTATATTATTATTGACTACAGCTCTAATACCAACTGTGACGCCCCTCTCCAGAGGATCGGAGTCCCAACAGTGTTGATAACGCAGACACTTGATAATACTACAGTGATTCAAATTTAAGTCGAATTATTACATTATTGGGTAGTTAAAGTGCAGCGGAATATTACAAGTTCATGAAAGTTTGAAAACAGCGGAAGCAAATACGAATACTAATACGAGCTCTCGACGATATAGCGGTAGTAATGACTCATGCCCAAGAATCATCACTCTAACAGCACACAATATTACTGCGGCGACAGCTCAGACTCCCAGCGGGCAGTCCAGCCTTCAGGGACTTGCATGTCCCAAGGTAGCTCATCAACAGGCAATTCAATCTCTGCAATACCTGAAACCAACATTGGCACAAAGCCTGAGTACTAATTACTCACCAAGACTTATCCGTCAAAGGACCTAGACATGCATTGGCTCTAAAAGGATGGCTGTTTAAAAAGACTTGCACTAAGAAACCTATTAGTTCTACCAAATTTTAATTAGCCAAGTTAACTTGGTAGAGCAGAAATATAACTTTAGTGGAGCAACATAAAACAATGAATCAACACATGATGTAAATGTAATATAAGAGCAGCAGTAATAATAATCATCAATAACCGAGTAATCAACTTTCATAGTATCATTCGATCTACATGAAGGCGTAGTGAACAAGCGTACTCATTTCTGCGAGCGACAACATTTGCAATTGATTTACACCAGCTAGGAAAACATGAAATACACAACATATACGCACCTTAAGATCGTATATGGCAACCTTTCACAAGAACAACAACAACTTGGTCCGGGTCCAGTCTTATCGAGTGGGGATGCCGTTCTGCTAGCAGTACTTCACGGTTTGAACTGCCGACTCTAGCAGGAAAAGGGTCAACGACCAATGTACTGGGTGTCATCCTCATTGTCGTGTTAATGTTACATCGGTTAACTAGTGCCCATATACCAGTATGCATTCGGTATTGTTCAATACTTGATCAAGGGGCCAACGACGAACGGGTTCTAGGTTCGACAAGGCACGACTACCGCAGTTAACACCCATATGTTGCTGCAAACCTACACATGCATCATCCATGCCCGGTCATAACATCAAAAGTAAACTTATTCCATTAAATTCAGATTTAATGATCAAGTTTATTCCTCTAGTAAGAACAATATAACTATCGTCACTATTCAAGTACTAAGCATAGCGTTGTAGAACCGAATCCTACCATGACACATATAACAGTAACATAGGTCATTTGAGTAACATGCAAAGTGGATTTCAGCCAACTCCTACTAACCTAATGCATCAACCAATACAGACACTAGCAGTGATATATATAAAACTAGCAAAACTCTACAAAATGGCATATGCAAACCGGAGCTTACCGTGGTCAATACTGGTGTTAGTAACTACAACTTCTTGCTCCTCAGTATTAGGGTCCTGCTGAAAATCCAGCTCTTGTTCCTGGTTCTCGTTACCTAAATATCAACAAGATGTCAATGGTATCGAAATAACATTGTGTCATGCAATGATATGACAAATGAAAAATGCAATGGTGTTAATGTGATACTAACTTTATTATGTCCTGAAGGACATATGCTTCAGATAAGCAAGTTTACTTATTAACATCTTATATGAAAATTTCCATAAAGTCTTTAAATAGGGTTTTTATAGTTTTGAGAGCAAATATTTCATTTGGTATAGTAAAAGTATGTTTCTGGACATGAGTGATTTATTGTGAACAGGGACATGTATAAAATTCATTTTCATCAAGTGGCAGCTCCTGGATATTAATAAATTATTTACTAGAACTTTTATAGGCAAAAGTGCTAAATAAGTTCTAGGGCATAAAATAATGTATATTTTACTTAACCAAAACTCAGGGTGGTATATTATCATGAAATAACAGTGCATGCCAAAAATCAGACTTAAGACACATCCCTAGATTTTATTGTGATTTATTTACTGTTTGCATAATATAATTAATTATTAAACATACATGTATAGAGGAATCTTTTTCTTATTTTTTATTAATAGAGCATATTAAAAGGAAACTAACAAATCTGGTTTTAGCTCCATTGGATTTGTATTGCATTTACTAAGGCAAGTAGCCACGTCATTGCCACGTGTACGCCGCATAGACAGCCAGTAGTGTCACACCCCAAAATTTTAAATTTTGCTATATGACCTAAATTTCACTAATTTTTTAAAACTTTTCATAATAAATTAAAATTTTTCCTAAATTAATTAGAGTTCAATAATTTATTATAGGCAAAAAGAGTTATTTTCTAAAATAGTAAACTAATTTAGCTTATACTATTTATTATTAGTATTATTATTGGTTGTTGCATTCATGGTGGTTAAGTGCATTAGGTTTTTGTTGTATAAAAAAGAATTTAAAATCCATTTCAAATTCGAGGTTGTTTCGGTTTAGAAAATAGAATTAGAATAGAGGAAGAAAAAGAAAAGGAGAAAATCCTCATCTCCCTTGGGCCTCACCTTCCCGGACCCGCTTCCCCATCTCCCCTCCCTTCCCCTCTACCCCGGCTTGGGCCAGTTTTTCCCCCAAGACCCAGCGCCCACTCCCCCTCTCTTCCCTCCCCCGCTAGCCCAGCAGCCCACCCGCGCGGCCTGCCTCGGCAAAGCGCACCCGCCAGCCGCCCGCACCAGCCCAACCGAGCCCGCGCACCCCCGAAACCCTAGCCGCCACCGACGTCCAACCTCGACGTGCATGCCATGGCAGGTCTAGGGTCCCGCGCCCCTATAAAAGGGGGACCCCATAGGTGTACATCGCATTCGCCTCTCCCCGTTGCGCGCTCGTGCCCCGAGCCGACCGCGCCACCGCCCGCCATGGTCGGAACTAGGCGAGCTCCGCGCCCGTCGCGACTAGGCCGCCTCGCGCCCCGCCGACCTACTGCCGACCATCGCGAGGCCGCGCCGCCCCTGATCAGCCCCTCCCCAGAAAGCCTCGACGCCCGGAGCTCCTCTCCTTCATCGCCGAAGGACCCCGATGACTCCCTATCGACGGCGACCGCCTCTGCGCCCTCCCCGGCCCCACGTAACCCCACAGTGAGCTTCCCCTCCCCGAGCCCCCTCCCCCCCCCCCCCCCCCCCCCCGCGCCTCTCGCCTTGTACCGTCGTGCCCCGGAGCAATCCTGCGGTGAGCTCCGGCGAGCCTGCCATGGCGCCGCCGCCTTTTTGACCGTCGGCGAGCACCACCCCTTCGATGCCCCTCCTGGCTGTCGATCCCTTGATCAATGGCCAGGATTAGATCCCCCCGAAGGGGTATCTTCTCGTCCATGGTGGACCAGTGGACCCAGTCCATGGGATTTTTTTAGGGTTTAATTTAATTAATTAAATTCCCAGTAATGTTGGACTTTTGCTCATAGGCCCCTGACTTTTATTAAAAATAGATTTTTAAACCTAATTTTCTGCAGAACTTGTAATTAATTATATTTAATTCCTTGACTTTGTATATAATTATTTTTAGCATTGTATTTTTGTAGAAAAGCCTCTAGACTTTTCTTAAATAATATTTCAGTCCTATACTTTTACAAAAACAAACCTATACTCATTTTATAATTATATTTTTGTTCTGTAACTTTACCAAAACACCCTTGGACATTTTATTAATTATATTTTGGTCCTATAATTTTACAGAAATACCCTAGACTTATTCATTATTTTTTACTCCTGCCTTTTTACAATTTAGCCCCTAAACTTTTTGTAAATTACATTTTGGTCCCTACATAAATTATATTTTATACTTAAATTTTATAGTTTAGCCCTTATACTTTTCTAAAAATAATTTTAGGCCCCTAAACTTGTCTGTTTTTACATTTTAGCCCCTGATACTTCAAATCACCATAACTTTTCAACCGTAGCTCGGAAAGGAGAAATTCTTACGCCAATAGGATCATAGTAGTAAATTTTATTTATTCGTACTATTTTATAATATTTTGCTAATTTATTATTTTTAACCCTAGAACTTTAAACCTTCGTAACTTTTTACTCGTAACTCGGATTGAGGCGATTCTTGCGCTCGCGCGATCGTAGCAACATGTACTTTTTTTGTAGCTTTGTTTTCATTGTTGTTTGTTACTATAGGGTGTGTTGTTTCTTAGTTTGGTTGTATGCTTGTCTTTCCGGTATGATGTTAAGTAGACGACCAATAGTTGGAGAGCTTTCAGGACCTACAACCAGAAGACTTTGAGCAGCAGCAAGGGAACGAGGAAAGTGTCCTTGATGCATTTTGAACCTATGTTTTATATTCCTCTCTGTCTTTATGCATGCATATTAATATTGAATTCCATGTGTCATCATCTTGTTCCATATTATTCTTTGTCGCCTGGGTTATGGTGTAGTTTATTAGTACGGGTACATCATGCTTAGTTGCTATGTCGGGAATGGAAGTGTCTAATGTTAATCTTGACTAATGGCTCACTTGAACATAATTATGAGGGATGGGTAATCCTTTTTAGCAACATGGAACCTAGGGTTATCCATGCAGGAGGATGATGATGATGGTGCGGGTATGCACGTGTACTCGGTACAGTACAGTGGGTTTGTGGTGGTACCTGCATGGGATCACAAGGATAGGTTCGTGGAGCGGCCACCCAGGAAAACCGCGCAAAGCACAGAGCTGATATGGGTAGGCTTGGTTGAGTATCAATATGTCTACCTAGTTTTGCGGGGAGTCGAGAAATGAGGACGGGACGGTTTACTCTCGGACTCAAACGATGGACGGTTCACTCCTAGCCATGGCGCCAGAGGGGGCTTCTGTAGGAACGGTTTAATTCCACAGCGGTGAAACCTTAGCGTGGATTGTTTGCAAGTTGGGAAGCTCTTTGAAAGACCCTGTGGTGATCTCTTGGCCTCAGACCTACTGTAGTGTGACTTGGGCAACATGGAGACTTTAGTCACTACATAGTGATGAAATCACCAACCTGTGGGTAAAGTTGTGCAACCTCTGCAAAGTGTCAAACTGTTATAACAGTCGTGCTCATGGTCATGAGCAGCCTGGATCCTCACACATTTAGGAGGGTTGTTTATGGGTGAACTTGGCGGGTAGCCAGGTTTGGTTTGGGCGGTGTAACCCTTGGTTTTCTACAGGCGGTGTAACCTATAGTGTGGTGTCATATGGGCGGTTTAACCCATGGTTAGCTACAGGCGGTGTAACCTGTAGTGTTGGATAGATGAGATAACTTGGGAGAACTTTTCACTTAGTATATAGGAGTGCTATTCAAATGGTCTTAGGTGTAGTGCTCATTTATGCAAATGAACCATTGTGTTAGCCTTTCTTCTATTAAGCTTGCATGTCATATTTTCCCCCACTTGTTGAGTACGGCATAAGCTCACCCTTGCTATTTCCCTTTGTTGTTGTACTATAAACTGCTGCTCAGAAGATGGAGAGATGGACTACATTGATGAAGACTACTACTAGGAAAGCGTGCCCCCAGTCGATTGCCTGTGGTGTTATGGTGTTTTCCGTTGCTAGTTATCGAGAGTGTCGTTTTAGTTTTTGAAGACAATTATTTATGTAATAATGATACTTTGTAATAGTGACATTGGTTACTCTGTTATTCACTTTACTGTCAATATGTGTGAAACTTGTTCCTGGGCACACATATAATAAGCACTTGGTTTTGTCCTTAAAACCGGGTGTGACAAGTAGGCGCCAGCTGGGCCGCCAGTCGGCGTGCCAGTGTGCATCACCGGAGTGGGGCCGACACTGTCGGAGTGCTCGTCGGTGGCGAATGTGGATGGTGAAAACTCACCGCGAGGGCAGAAGAACGACTAGCGGGTCGAGGCAAAGTGTGTGGCAGGGTCCACGGGACTGGGCGCTCACTAGAGGGGTGTGGGCGACGTGCAGTGGCAGAGGGCAGGAGTTTAGTGGCTTCGCGAAGGCGGCTCGGAGCAGGAAACTAGTCGATGTTTCTCGGCACGGCTTCATAGTAGTGTGGTGACGACCGGCATCGAGGAAGTAGCTGTCAGGGGTGCCTAGAGGCTGGGGCTCATCGAGCGGCGGCGCGGTTGACCAAAGCGAAGGGTTGGTGGCAGGGGCAAAATTTGATTCAGACCACCTCAAGGCACGGAACAAGGAGTAAAAGCGTCAGATGGATTCGCAGGGGAGTTGCACAACAGCGCGGGAAGAATTGAAGTAAAACAACTCACTGGAGACGATGAATTTTGAGGTGCGACCGAGGTTGAGCAGGAATAGGGTCGTCTGCATTTTCTCCGAAATTGAGCGGGCTCAGGACATGGCTGGCCTTGGACTCCCTTGGGGAGGTAGAGGAGAACTATGTGCACGGTGAGCGAGTTGGGCCTGGCCCAAGGTGCGGTAGAGCCATGTTGCGAGGAACTCAAAGTTGTGGCATCATTGGCAGTGGGCACAGGGAGGAAGAAATGGCCGAGGGGCAGGTTTTTATAGCCGAAGGGGGCTCGGGTTTGTGTCAGTCGAGACCGGGGTGAACAGGCGTGGCGATTTGACTCGTCAATGGGGGAGACCGACGCGGCTTGGCGCGAAGCTGCAGCGAGGTGTTGCGTCGGTCATGCTAGGTGGCGTGCGGAGGCGAGAAAGTCGATGACTTTTGCGGCACGAGGTGGTAGCAAGGTGACGATGCAGTCTGGCAGCGAGGCGAGGCATGCGCGGCGAAGCCGGGAAGCAAGGGAAGCGAAGCCATCGATAGAATGGCAGCAGGCGCCCATGGGATGGCTCCGACAGGCGTCAGCGAGCAGAGGAAGAAGACAAGCAAATTTTGCAATTAGGCCCTCCGGTTAATTTAAATAGTTGCAAAAAAATCCTTTGTCATGTTCTAAATTAAACAAAGTACTTCCTTTGATCCTATAAATTTGGGGATTTGCACATGGGTCCTCCAAGATATTTGTGAGGCCCTGGTGGGGTGCACTTAGTCAGAAAAATTATATTTATTTTAGAATAACAATTCCATTGTTAATGGTTTCTTGGCTTTAATTAATTAATTGGGGCATTTCTAAATGTGATAAAATTATCACTCTTGGTCCAAAATTCTATTTAACCATTACTAACTTGTTAGTATAATTATTTGGTAGGGTGTTCATAGAAAATAAAAGTTGTTTCACAACATGGTTCACAGGGTTTTATTCGACCTAGCAATTTAAATGGATTGGTTTCTAATATTTCATGTGACACTTTAATTACACCTTGGCATAATATACTTACTAATTAGGGTTTAACATTAATTAATTAAGGATTAGTTATGGGGTGTCACAAAACACCCCTTCTCATCCCCCGTTTCCACGTGTCACTAGTTACCATCTTTCTAAGGTCGGTTGGCCTTGCTTGGGCGGCAGTTACCGACTCAGCAACAAACTTTGGTCCCTATAAAAGAAGAGAAGAGGCTCCACTCTCCACGCACCTCAAGAGTAGAGTTTAGATCTTAATTCCATTAGATGTAACGCTGCCCAAGTGCTTAGAAAATAGGGAGAGTGAGGCAAAATTTCAGAGGAGTAGGCATGTTCAGCTCTTCTCCATGCTTGTACCTCAATGGATGCTTGCCATATTTAGTAAGTCTTTGTGATTCCCTTATTGGTATGTAAGTTTCCTTTTTAAGTAAGATTTATACTTAGTTGCTTTGCTCACTCAATGCTATAGTTTGTTAGAGCTTAGTATTATATCATCTCAGGTGGAGGTTAAGGGAGTAGTCAAAAGCATAGATGTGGTGTCTAGGTCATAGGTTACCTTTGTTTGTTGCGTAGTCCATAGATTGCCAAAGGTAGACAGTAGGTGATGACAGTCCTATCTCTACTTTGAAATCCTCCATGTTTGCCTGCGTAGTAGGCTCTTGGTTGAAATTGCACTGTGGATGCAGGAGAAAACTGGATGCCTAATGCAAGCAACTTAGTTGTAATCTTACCTTGATTAGGACCTTATATCCATTAGGAATCCACTCTACCCAGCGCCACATTTATCTTGGTGCAAGAACTAAAAATTAGGTGCACACGTTCCGTGTGGGTTTGATACCTTGAAATACTCCTTGGTGAAAGGTACTTTGATATACGTACGCTTGCAGATTTATTCTATTGGCGTTAAAATACCTAACATAGTCTTCTAGTGTTAGGCCATGCTATGGATACATGTAACACAAGTATTCTACATTGAGATTATGAGGTTGAGAATATGTTGTTCGGAAGCCATATTGATCTGTGTTTCATCTCTACCAAATTAAGATTACTAAAATCTTTTGAAAGATCATAAACCCTCGTTCACATCACTTTCTCCATCAATGAACATACCATCGTTCACACCTACTCTCCTCTTCGACACATATAAGGGATGTTGGTTTCCATGACATGGTAAAGTTTAGCACCTAAAGTTTTAACTAAACTTTAGCACTTCTTAGAGAGCTAAAGTTTACCCCTCTTTTTAGCAGCTTTTTTTTCTCTTGTGTTAAACTTTGGCACACATGTTCGTTTCCCTTGTGCTAAATATCAGTACTTTAGGCCTAGAAAACAAACACCCCCTCTCCCATGTCCATGCTCCAGCTCTGCCACCCCCTCTAACAAATACTCTGCCCGAAATGACTAAGTCGCACGAAATGACTGAGGTGGAGAATTAATCCAGACCACAGCTATACGAAATGACTAAGACAGACTCTATTTTGTTTCGAGTTGGGCTTAATCGAACATAGATGGGATTTTGTTTGGCCCAATCCACTAGAACCGAACAAGCCCTATGTAGTTTGGTGGTATGAACCCCTAAAGAGTGTGAAGCAGTGGACATTCTTGATCAGCTCATCGATCTCTTTCAAGAAATCCCCAGTTTTTTTCACATGTAAGATTGAGACCCTCCAACCTTTTCTCGATGCTTAGTTGAGATCCGATCTGACCCAATACTCCCTGATTAACGCCACGCGAACATGGACACATGGTTTGGAGGAGAGCTTCTATGTAAAGCCTGCGAATTCCACTATGGAGGCCGAAGATCGATGATGGTTGACTCTCGCTGTTGCGAGGAAGAAAAAAAAAACCTTAGGCGTGTAACTACAGATGATATGCTTCTTTTGTTAGTCAGACACAATCATCAAGACAGGACACAGAAATTACGACCCATTGTCCTTTGAAAAATCTTTCACAAAAAAATCAGAGAAAAGAAAAGGTCAATTCCTGGTTTCGTACTACTATAAAATAGTTTGTCAAAGTGCTTAAAGGAATCTCTACTAACTAATAGTTTTGAGCTGGTCTTGTTAGTCTACCTTAATCATCACTTAACCCGCCTGCATCTGAACCATCTGATGCTCATGATCCAACGGATGGCGATAGTATTCCTACCCTTATATCTCTTCCCTGTCAAACAATCAGAGGCACCACCAGGTTCCATGCCTCTTCTCCCCTTCCAGCTAGAGGTGGCGCTCGTGCCCTCTTCTCCCCGTCCAACTGGAGATAGCGAGAGTGGTCTCTGTTCAAGACGGGGTCTCGTGACTCCATGGTGACTCGGAGCAGGTACCGAACCTAGGATTCCATCTAGGGTTTCGAGTGGGTTAATCCCAGTTCTCATCCACCACGAATCCTCTCCGCTTCGTCCCAAGCCTTGTTCCCACTTGTCTCCTCTCCCCTGGGAGTTGTGACCATGCACCTAAGGATAGCGGCGGGGTGGAGTGGCTCCAATGGCGAAATGGAGTGGTGGTGT
Source organism: Eleusine indica (assembly GCA_030378355.1). Classification (NCBI taxonomy): domain Eukaryota; kingdom Viridiplantae; phylum Streptophyta; class Magnoliopsida; order Poales; family Poaceae; genus Eleusine; species Eleusine indica. The sequence goes on from CM059497.1 coordinate 31,432,572, forward strand.
TACGGGTGAAGGGCTGGAGGGCCTCTTGAGGGGGCTGAAGCTGTTTGAGGAGGAGAGAAGCAGGGTGAAGGGAGCACAGCAGAGGGAGGAACATGATGGGGAGCAACCCCCACAAGTGATGGGGAAGCTATTCTCGTCCAAGGCAGGTCATGCGGAAGGTTTGGCGATGACTGGGCAAGATCTGGTACCCGGGGCAAGGGATCCGGTGCAGGGAGCTCGGAAAGAACCTGTTCTTATTCACCTTCTTGCAACGGGGAGGGAAGAGAAGAGCAATCATGGATGGACCTTGTGATTTCGAGGGTGATTTGCTGGTAGTGGCAGACTTTGATGGGAAGAAGCGACTGAAGGATTTAGAGTTCACACGTATTCTAGTGTGGCTTCGCATCTTTGATCTCCCACTAGGTCTGATGGATTCGGTGTATGGGATGTTGATTGGCAATAGGGTGGGGAGGGCACTGACAGTGGATGCAGAGGGGTATGGATCAGCGATCGGTGGGTATCTCCTAATCAAGGTGAGGATTGATATTCGCAAACCATAGATGAGGGATATAATGGTGGAGGGGGAGGAAGGAGATGGATGTTGGTGCCATTTCGGTATGAATTCCTCCCAAATTTCTGTTATGGATGTGGGTGGCTAGGCCATGTGGAAAAGGAGTGTGACCTTGTCGCTGAAGAGGAAGGAGGAGGAAGACAATATGGGGAGTGGCTGCGGGTGACTCCAAACTGATGGAAGGGGACAGGAGAACAGAGAAGCCGGTGGTCGAAGGGAGGGAATTCTGGCAGTGGGAAAGGAGGGAGAAGTAGGGACAGTGGCAAGCTGAGTTTGGTCCCTAACCGGGGGAATGTGCCATCAGCCTCACTAAAGTCGGGATCTAGCCTTGACCTAGAGCTTAAAGATGATGGCACTAGCCCGCTGAGGCAACCAGCCAGAGCAGTGGAGGTTCGAGTGGGGAGACATTTGTCCCTGAGTTTTGAGGGGGAGGTGCAAGCACAGGGCAAGGTGGGGGGAGAAAAGGAAGGGGGTGAACAGCACAACAAAGGGATGCAGGGAGAAGATGTTCAGGGGAAAGTTGATGCTGTTCAGGGGGGCAGCGAAGGGGGAAAACAAAGAGCTGATCAAGACGGGGAGGATGGCAAGGGCTTTAGCAACGGTTGGTAGGATAGAGTCCAACCGGGGGATGGTGGCGAGGAGATGGAGGTGGATGGAAGCTTGGGAGAGGTGAAGGGAGGAGAGGGAAAAGAAGTAGTGGTGAGGATGGAAGACGAACCCACTATGCAGAGCGAGGCAAATCCTAATATTGGCACAACAAAAAAGGAGGATGAAGGGATAGTTGGTGGTGGGGAGAAGAAGCCTGGTACGTTTCATCGGCGCCAGCGGGTGCCTGGTGGTACCATGGGTACCACTGACGCTGGAGCCTCAGAGAAAAAAAGGTGCCTGGTGCAGGGTGCTAGTGGGGAGCAAGGTGACACGAGAAAGAGAAGGGTAATGGAGGTACCACAGTATGGGGCCGACTTTGGTGCGGAGAATGACACGGCAGGACTGTTGGGCCAGTCCTGCCTAGATAAATAAGGATTATATCTTGGAATTGAAGGGGTTAGGGAACGGCCCGGTAATTCGAGGCCTTCTAGAGCTCTAGAAGGAGGAGACCCCAGATGTGCTTTTTCTCTCCGAGACAAAGCAAGATGCGAGGTGGATGGAGTGACTTCATTGGAGGATGGGCCTAACAAACATGGTGGCACATGACAAGGGGAGGAGTGGGGGTTCGGCTGTTTTTTGGAGGAAGGAAATAGATCTTTTGGTGAAAAGTAAGTCCAAATACCACATTGACATGATAATAACAAAGGAGGATGGGTACAAGTGGAGATATACAGGGGTGTACGGGGAACCCAAGACGGAGGAAAAGAAGAAGACTTGGGAGCAGCTCAGGCTACTGAATGGGCAATTTGACCTCCCGTGGCTATGCAGCAAGGAATTTAACAAAATCCTTTTTGAACATGCAAAAAAGGGGGAGCACCAAAGCCGGAGAGAATGATGGAGAATTTTAGGCAAGCTCTGGAGGATTGTGGGTTGCATGATTTGGGGTATGCGGGAGACACCTTCATGTGGCGCAACAATCACCATGTGGCGGCAAGCTTTATCAAGCAAAGACTGGACACGACAGTGGCAAACACGGGTTGGAGATGCTAGTTCCCCTTGGTGCGTGTCATCAACAGGGACAAAAGACGCTCTGACCATCGCCCCATCATTGTCGATGTAGGGGAGTGTGAGCTACGGAGATGGGAGGGCCCAAGAGAAGTGCTAAAAAAATTTGAAGAACGTTGACTTGAAGAAGAGGACTACATGACAAGGGTGGAGGAGGCCTGGGGGACGGCGATGCTGGGTGGAGGAGGAAACCTCTTGGAGCTCTAAGGGAGGGTGCTGAAAGAACTTTGGGAGTGGGATAAAGATGTGTTGGGTGTTTTAAAGAAGAGAGTTAAAAATGCTAGGAGAGAGTTAGAGAGGTGTAGACGGAGAAGAATCTCCCAAGATAATGTAAACAACAAGCATGTGCTAAAATATAAGCTGGAGCGGTTGGAGAACGAGTTGAATGTGTATTGGAAAAAGTGGGCTCACAACGTGTGGCTTCTCAAGGGGGACCAAAACACAAGCTTTTTCCATGCTTTTGCATCAGAAAGGAAGCATAAGAATCATATTAAAAAACTAGTGGCCGAGGATGGTGGCGCGGTGGAAGGAAGGCATCTGAAAGAATATATTGCTAACCATTACCAAAATATTTTTACTTCTCATGCAAGGGGTAATCTGGAGGAGGTGATCAATTATGTTCCACGCCACATCACTGACCACATGAATGAGATGCTAATGGCTTCGTTCTCGGGTGATGAGGTGTGGAAAGCCCTTGAGAGCATCGGAGATCTAAAAGCTTGTGGGGTGGATGACATGCCCGTGATTTTCTACAAAAAAAATTCTAGCATTTTATTGGATATCGTGTTAAGCAGGAGGTCTTGGCGGTGCTGAATGGGGGCGATATACCAGAGGGCTGGAATGATACTATGATTGTGCTGATCCTGAAGGTGAAGAACCCAGTAAAACTAAAGGAGTTGAGACCTATCAGCTTGTGCATAGTGTTGTATAAATTAATCTCCAAAGTGATTGCAAACAGGCTCAAGGTGGTGCTTCCTGAGATTATATCGGAGTCCCAGATTGCATTTTATCCAGGCTAGATGATTACTGATAATGTGTTGCTGGCATATGAGCTCACCCACTTTCTGAAGAATAAAAGAAATGGGGCACATGGTGTGCAGGCAATTAAGCTAGACATGAGAAAAGCGTATGACCGAATCGAGTGGGCCTTTCTCCAACACATGATGGTGAAACTGGGGTTTCACTGCAACTGGGTTGGCCAGATTATGAGGTGTGTATCTTCGGTTAACTACAGAATCAAGGTAAATGTTGAGTACACAGACACGATTATCCCACAGCGAGGATTACAGCAGGGGGACCCTCTATCCCCCTACCTTTTTATCCTATGTGTAGAAGGGCTATCGTGCATGCTCCAAAAGGCAGAAAGAGAGGACAGGCTGAAGGATGTAAAGGTCAGCATTGGGGGGGGGGGGGGGGACGAGTGTTAACCACCTCTTTTTTGCGGATGACTCACTTGTGCTTATGAGGGCAAATACGGACAGTGCGAATGAACTCAGAAGAATTCTTCACGAGTATGAAATGGTGTCGGGACAAATGATCAATCATGAAAAATCCTCAATTTGTTTCAGCCCAAACACTGAGCAACATGTTAGGGACCAAGTGAAGCTGCTGCTATCAATTGAGCGGGAAACAATGAATGAGCGCTATCTAGGGCTTCCTGTTTCAGTTGGGAAAGCCAGAAAGAGAACCTTTGCCTATATCAACCAAAAGATCTGGTGTAGAGTGCAGGGGTGGCAAGAGAAGCTTCTCTCAAAGGCAGGCAAGGAAATTCTTATTAAAGCTGTTGCACAAGCGATCCCTATGTACGCTAAGTCCTATTTTGATATCAGTAAAGGCCTATGTGATGAGTTGAGTATGATGATAGGGAGGTATTGGTGGAGCCAGCAAGACAAAGTCCACAAAATACATTGGCTGAGTTGGGAGAAACTGTCATGACCGAAGAAGAGAGGGGGGGCGGGGGGGGGGGGGGGGGGGGGTTGGGCTTTTGAGATTTGAATCTGTTCAATCAAGCAATGCTCGCTCGATAAGCATGGCAGCTGATAACCCGGCCGGATACTCTATGTGCCAAAGTCCTAAAGGCAAAATACTACCCTAATAACTCGCTGCTGCAGTGTCAGCCACGGGAGGCATCTCTTACACGTGGCGAAGCATCCTATTTGGGTTGGCACTGCTGCGGGAGGGAATCATCTGGAGGGTAGGAAATGGAGCTTCTATTAATACCTGGAATGACCCTTGTGTAAGGATTATGACCATTGAGGTCACCCCAAGGTATGATGTTTTGGTGATGAATGACAAACATGAAATATGACTAATGTCTACACAAGTGTTGTGCGTATAGGAAACCTTATCTACCTTATGATGATCATTGATGGTTGCCTTGGTGGTTGATGATAATGACCACAAGCATGGAGGCTTGATGAGCTTGATGGAGTCCAAGAGTTGATGGAGATGGATCAAGACTAAAGACAAGCTTTGGAGCAAGTGTTCGGAACACTTGTCTAGTTGTTAGGGCTTTGAGTCCAAAGGAAAAACCAGACTATCAAGGCGGTCTAGGTCATGTCCCTTTAGGTCATGCCAGTCGGTGATATGCATGGATGCTCAGTGAAATCATAGGCATTAGATGACAGTGGAGAAGCCAAGAAGCTATTGGAAGAAGCTAGGAAACGAAGTCAAGAGGACACGAGGAGTTTCAGCTTCTGCAGGTAAAGACCGGACAGACAGGTCTTGGAGACCGGACGGTCCGGTGATTAGAGGAAAATTCTCTACAAAGAAGATGTTGGACGTGAGAAATTCTGTTGGCAGAGGAACCATAGAGACCGGATGGTCCGGTCTGTATGGAGATGGTTCAGACAAAAGAGGAAGCATCAACAATGCCTCTGTTTGGAGAAAGGAGAGAAGAGACCGGAAAGTCCCGTGTGAAGACCAGACTATACGGTCATTACAGGAGGCGATAGAATAGAGGAGAAGTTGGCTGCGAGTAAATCTATTGGAGCAAAATCTTGAAGACAGGACTATATGGTCTGATTGTACGGTCTGTAGACCGGACTGTACGGTCTGTAGGAAGAAATTCTGGACAGACAAGGAACTAGTTGCAACGGCTCTGGAGCTATGAAGACCAGAATGTACATTTTGTAGACTGGACTGTACGATCTGTACGGAGGAAATAGCAGACAGAGAGCAACGACTCTAGAGGAGCCGTTCGGTGGAGACCGGACTGTCCGGTCTGGACAGTGACAGGACTATCGTGTCAGTACGTCCAGCGAGGCTGTTTCGTGGAGCAACGGCTAGTTTGATATTGGAGGCCTATATAACTTCGCTGTTGGGGTCTTAGAGACTCCTTTGGCCATTGGGATTGCTAGGAGCATCTATTGGAAGCCAAAGGGCCAAGAGAGGAGCACTAGGAGGAGATACTAGATATCTTAAGAGTGCGAGTGAGAGTAACTTACGCATTGATGCACATTTAAGGATAGGGTGTCCTTGAGGGTGTGATCTAGGTAGTTACTCTTAGTCTATGATGAGACCTAGACCGGTTAGGTGTCGGTGATCGAGCCTATCATGATCGGTTGTGAAGGCTGTCACAAGTTTGTACACGATTTGAGCACGCCGGAGAAAGGGCATCAAGAGTGAGCGCACGTGTCAGGTCGGGGAGTCCGATAAGTTCTCGAGGGAGGCGAGCTTGTGCCTTGATGGCAGCGGTGACGCAACCGTGTCTTCACTCCGGGAGTGATTGCGGAATCGTGTGCGAGAACTCCACTTGGTGGCGGGAGGGACCGGTACTCCGGCGGGAGTGGTCCAACAAGGAGTAGGGGAAGGCGCCATCCTTCCGAGACCTCGAGAAAAAATCATGAGCCATCTCTTACTCTACTCCTTAGTTTGATGTCTTACTTTCCGCATTTACATACCGTGCTATTCATGCTTGTGTGTTTGCCTTGCTCTAATTGATTGCCTCGTAGACTTGCATGAATAGGCTTCTCTACTCGCTAGTTGTGCTTAGCTTTCACTATATATAGGAGTTGCTTTGGCTTGATTGATCACCCTAGTATGTATTGTGCTACTCATGTTTGTGTGCTTATCTTGTATTTGATGATCTAGTAGCTTTGCATGAGTAGGCTCCTTTACTAGCTTGCATAGGAGTTGCGTGCCTCATGTGTGATCCACTAGTATGCTTAGGTTGTCTTTCCTTTTATAGGATTATCTTGTTAGTGTGATCACCACTAGAATTATGTAGGAGTTGTCTGAGTGATCGATTTTAATATTTGACGAATTTGGTAGATAGTGCGAGTTCTCGATTCAATCCCCCCCCCCCCCCCCCCCGCCCCTCTCGGTCACTCGGTGCTTTCCCCTTGGCTGCCTAAGGCACCACTCGACACCCAATAACACCAAGGAGGCAGTCTCTCTTAACCCGGGTGGAAGAGCTTATCAACCCAATCACCGGTGAATGCGATGAGGAACTGGTCAAAGAGACCTTCTGGCAAGAGGATGCAGCAACTATTTTGGCCCTGCCTATTGCAGAGGGTGAAGAGTGTTGGAATGAATGGCGCTGCCTACCCTCTATGGGGCAGATGCTCTCATATATATAGTAGAAGGTGTACATGGTAGATTACAAGCGTGGAGACACAGCTCCAAAAATAGATGATACAATTCTAAGTATAGCCATGACCTTCTATGGATAGATATTCACCTTCTATGAATAGATATTCACTTCTATGTATAGCCATGACCTTTTATGGATAGATATTCACCTTCTATGAATAGATATTCACTTCTATGTTTAACACCCCCCCTCAATCTGGACGGTGTGCAACTAAGTTCAGATTGCGCCGAAGGTTACAAAATGCAGTGACCGGTAGGGGCTTCGTCATAATGTCAGCAATTTGATCCTTGGAAGAGATAAAGCGCACTTCCAGCTTGCGAGATGCGACGCGCTCCCGAACGAAATGGTAGTCCACTTCGACATGCTTGGTGCGCCGATGAAAAATTGGATTTGCCGAGAGATAAGTGGCCCCAATGTTGTCACACCATAAGCTTGGTGGTCTATGTTGATGAATCCCAAGTTCCTGTAGCAACACTTGGATCCATATAACTTCAGCGGTAGCATTAGCAACCGCTTTGTATTCGGCCTCCGTGCTTGAGCGAGATACCGTGGGTTGCTTACGAGAGCTCCACGAGATTAAATTGCCTCCAAAAAATATTGCATAACCACCGGTGCTGCGCCTATCATCGGGATTGCCGGCCCAATCGGCATCCGAAAAAGCACTGAGAAATGAGGACGCCGTCTTGGTGATGCAAAGGCCCAAGTCTGCGGTGGCATGTAAATAGCGCAATATGCGTTTGACGGCCGCCCAATGAGCAGTTGTTGGTGCTGAAAGGAATTGACATACTCGGTTCACACAAAAAGATATATCCGGCCGTGTGAGTGAGAGGTATTGGAGAGCGCCAACAACACTACGATACCTTGTGGAATCTTCAGCAGATAGGGGAGTACCACTTACTAGCATCAATTTATCTGTGGGGAGCATAGGAGTTGCAACATGATTGGAGGAGGCCATGTTGGTGCGTCGCAAGATATCCTGGATGTACTTGCGTTGGGTCAATACTAGGCCGGTGGAGGTATTATGCACTTCAATTCCAAGAAAATAATTCAGGGGGCCGAGATCCTTGACGGCAAATTCAGTTTGAAGTTGGGCAAGGAGGCGCGTCGTGGCTAATGAGGAAGAGCTCACAATGATGATGTCATCCACATAGATAAGAATATACATCTGAATGCCTCCTTTATTGAAGATGAACAAGGAGACATCTGCTTTGGAGGCATAGAATCCCAACTGTAGAAGCTTGCCACTGAGACGAGAGAACCATGCTCTTGGGGCCTGCTTGAGACCATATAATGACTTGTCCAATTTGCAAATGTAATGAGGATGATCCGGGTCAGCGAAGCCAGGTGGTTGTTTCATATAAACATCTTCATTAAGATGACCATGAAGAAATGCATTTTGAATATCAATTTGCCTGAGAGACCAACCACGAGAAACAGCCAGAGATAAAAGGAGTCGAATAGTTGTAGGTTTTACCACAGGGCTAAATGTATCATCATAATCAACACCATACTGTTGCTTGAATCCCTTTGCAACTAGTCGCGCTTTGTAGCGATCAATGGAACCATCAGCCTTTCGCTTCAACTTGAAGATCCACTTACAGTCAATGACATTGAGACCAGCACGTGGCGGGACAAGGTGCCATGTTTTATTCTTGAGAAGAGCTTGAAACTCATCATTCATTGCTGATCGCCAGAGTGGGTGTGATTTAGCATTGGTATAACAATTAGGCTCCTCATCAGGTGTACGAACTGCTGAATATGTCACTGTTCCGTCTGTGCGGATCTTGGGTTGCTTGATATTATTGCGGAGACGGGTGTCGTACCCATGAGTAGGAGCTTCAGATGCTGGGGCATCAGCATGTGTAACAGCCGGAGGCTGTATGGATGAAGGAGCCGGTTCTGGTGTTGGCGCACAGGAAGACTCGACAGCCGCCTGCGCAGCCGAGTCCCATGTCGGGGAAGGTGGGGACACGGAAGGGCGAGGCTCCAATCGCGGCGCGGGGACAGCCTGCGTGTCCGTCCCGAGGAGTGCAGGGGCATCATGGGGCGCCAGGGCCCGTGTAGGGTCCACACGCTGCGCAGGGACCGCAGGGCTATCGTCAGCACCTGCCGTAGCCCCAGATGTAGCGCCCCGTGCAGTACCGGCAGGGAATGTGGGCGCCGATCCCGAGATTGATTCCTGCGCCATTTGCTGTGTATTTTCTGCATTAACAGAGGCTGTAACCAGGGGATTAACAGGAAACAAATGCACATGGTTAGTGTTCAGATTAAAACTGCTACGATCTGAGTGGTTTTCAACGTTGGATGAAGGAGCAGTGGCAAAGGGAAATATGGTCTCATCAAAAATAACATCACGCGAAATATACACACGACCGGATTCCATGTCAAGGCACTTGTAGCCTTTGTGATTTGAGCTGTACCCAAGAAAGACACAAACTTTGGACCTAAAGGCAAGTTTGTGTTTATTATATGGTCGTAAGTGAGGCCAACACGCGCAACCAAAAATGCGAAGCATGTTATAATTGGGCGGAGCTTTGAACAAACGCTCGAGAGGGCACAAATTATCAATGACACGTGTGGGCAACCGATTTATAAGATATGTGGCAGTGACAAAGGCTTCATCCCAAAATTTGAGTGGCATGGACGCATGAGCTAGAAGAGAGAGGCCGGTTTCAACTATGTGGCGGTGCTTGCGCTCTGCTGAACCATTTTGTTGGTGAGCGTGAGGGCAAGACACATTATGACCAATCCCAAGAGAGCGAAAAAATTGATTATGAAGTTTGCGGTACTCCCCACCCCAGTCGGATTGGACACGTTTGATCTTAGCATCAAGAAGACGCTCTACATGAGCCTGAAATTGCAAGAAAATACTTTGAGCCTCAGTACGATCATGCATCAAGTAAACCCAAGTAAATTTACTGTAATCATCGATGAAGCTTATATAATAAGAGTACCCATTAACTGATGTGGGGGCAGGGCCCCAAACATCCGAAAACACAAGTTCTAAAGGAGAAGTAGAACGATGAATAGCATTATTGTACGGAAGTTGATGACTCTTGCCTAACTGGCAGGCATTACAAACGGTGGGACTAGACTCTGTAGCACAAGGAAGATTATTTAACTGGACGATGGATCTAACAACTTGGGGAGATGGGTGGCCAAAACGAGCATGCCACTGAGTGGAGGACACCTTGACATGAAGAAGAGCCCTTTTAAAGGACTCGATGTCGGAGAGCTTGATGGGGTATAGGCCGGCTTCACACTGTCCTTCCAGAAGAACTTGCCTCGTTGCTAGGTCCTTTATGAAAAAATGATATGGGTGAAATTCAAAAAAGACATGGTTATCACGTGCCAATTTATGAACTGAAAGGAGATGCTTAGAAATTTCAGGTACGTGAAGAACATTGTCTAGAGAAAGGGGTTTAGTAGCAGTGTTAATTGAACAAGAACCAATATGCGTAATTTGCAAACCTGCCCCATTGCCGACTTGGACGGTTTCACCACCATGGTACTGATCACGGAGGGCTAGACGATCCAGATCACTGGTAATGTGATCGGTAGCCCCGGTGTCAGCATACCAATTTGGGTCGACTTTGTACGAAGTAGTGGTGGCAGCGGCAGCAAATGGTGGATCCTCCTGGTAGGTCTCGTCCATCCGGTACCAGCATTTGATGGCTGTGTGATTTCCACGGCCACAGATCTGGCAGAGGAGTCGTTTGGGCCGATCGTGACCTGGAGGGAATCGGCCACGGCCCTGGTATGGTGCGGATCCACGAGCGCGGCCACGACCAGGAGGCGGACCACGCCCACGGCCGCGCGGCGCCTGACCCCCACGACCAGCGTAGTTGGCCGATGCGTCGACATGAAGATGGGTCTCGGCCTGATGCTGGAGGTGGCGACTCTCATAAGCCAATAGATGAGCATAGACGTCGTCGAGGGAGAGAGCTTCAGACTTGGTCGTCATGGAGGTGACAAATGAATCATAGTCCGATCCGAGACCAGCCAGGAGATACGCGATGATTTCATCATCACGAAGAGGAAGCCCAGCAGCGGCGAGTTCATAGGCAAGGTTTTTGACCTTGCGAAAATATTCATTGGCGGGCAGATCCCGCTTCTTCAATGTGGCCAGATCAACACGGACTTGGACAGCCCGGGCGCGCACTGCAGAGGAGAACATGCGCTGGAGGATATCCCATGCTTCTTTGGCGGTGGAGGCAGACACCACATCAAGGAGGAGGTCTTCAGTCATGGAGGAGAGGAGGCCGCTGAGGAGTTGTTGGTCCTGATCATACCAGCGCTCATAGGCCGGATTAGGAACTTGGGCAGCGCCTTCAGCGCTAGATGCTGCGACGAACTGGGATGGCGCGGTGATGGTGCCATCAATGTAGCCGATCAATTTGACGCTTCTCAGGTATGGAAGGAGTTGCGCCCGCCACAGCATGTAATTTGTTTTGCTGAGGCGAATGGTAACGGCATGGTGAATCGGGATCGGGGCAAAGGTAGATGAAGTGGTGCTGGAAATGGTGGAGGAGGTGGGGGAGGCGGAAGAAGCTGATGTGGTCGACATTGGTAAAGAAAAATTATGGCTCTGATACCATGTTGGAATGAATGGCGCTGCCTACCCTCTATGGGGCAGATGCTCTCATATATATAGTAGAAGGTGTACATGGTAGATTACAAGCGTGGAGACACAGCTCCAAAAATAGATGATACAATTCTAAGTATAGCCATGACCTTCTATGGATAGATATTCACCTTCTATGAATAGATATTCACTTCTATGTATAGCCATGACCTTTTATGGATAGATATTCACCTTCTATGAATAGATATTCACTTCTATGTTTAACAAAGAGGATTGGTTGGCTTGGCACTATGACACAATGGGCAAATTCTCGGTAAAATCAGCCTACCAAGTGGCAGTGCAAATCAGAGACCGGCGGATGGGAGCTGATGTCTCTCTGTCAAGCACACGATCCAACCAAGCGAAACCTTTTGAGTGGCACAAAATTTGGAAGCAGATGCTCCCGCAAAAGGTGAATATGTTTGTGTGGCGCCTCACACACAACAATTTGCCAGTGAGGCGAAATATGAAGCATCGGGGGGTGAAGACAGAAACCATATGCCCAGTTTGTATGAGACAGGATGAAGACTGTGGCCACCTCTTTTTAAGTGTAAGCAGGCGCGTGAATGCTGGCGAGTGTTGAACCTCGATCAGCTGCGGACAAAACTGATGCTATGTCAATCCGAACCAGAAGTCATGCAAACGATTTGGGGCCTAAACCAAGAGGAGCAGCGTAAAGCAATCATTTTTTTATGGAAGTGGTGGAGCGCTAGAAATAAAGTTAATGCCACGGAGAAGAGATGGTGCACTGCTGATATCTGTGGCTTAGTGCACTACCACTTGATGGAATTTGAGGAACTTCAAGAGCAACAAGAACCAAGAGGGCCCAGGCAACAAGGAAGATGGAGACCACCAGAGGCGAACCTATACAAGATCAACATTGATGGCTCATACCAGGATTCAACAAGACAAGGAGGCTGGGGGTATGTCGCCCGTGGCCAGCAGGGTGAGTTCCTGGATGGGGGCGCAGGCAACATTCCCCGGGTGTCCTCGGCGCTGCAGGTAGAAGCAATGGAGACATGGTAGGGTGTGCAACGAACGGCGGCAGTGGGGATGTCATCAGTTGTTTTGGAGACGGATGCCATGAACTTGCGACGGGCGCTCTCGTCCACTGAGCTGGATCTCTGCCCGGAACGAGGCCTTTTTAGAAGAATTAGAAGAATCATTGGCCAATGCTTTGATGTCTTTGAAATCTCGGTGAACCCGAGAGGCTGTAACAAAGTAGCTGATAAATTAGCTGCTTATGGCTGTACCGCGATGCCGGAGGGTGAGCGGGTTTTCTGGTGCCAAGCAGCTGGCTTTGTAACTGAGTTGATTGCGGGTGATCGACCCCAACAATCTGGTTAATGGAAGCAATTACTTCAAAAAACAACTGGAGATAGCGAGAGGATCTCCGACCCGTCCATTAACACGGCTATCGCTCGCCACTTCCCGTCCATCGCCAGAGAGCGTTTGTTCTGTGTAGAGGATGCAACAGGCTCCTTCACCATCGAGGCATCGACACGGTTGGCAGGAGCGTTCATTCTGCGCGGAGGATGCAACAAACTCCTTCCCCATTGGTATTACGGGCGCTGATGCGGCTTGTCGGAAGTGGGGATAGGGTGAGGGCTCTCCCCAATGTGATGTCGTTTCTCCCGAACAGTGATCAGGAAAGTGTGAAATCCAGGAGGGGTGGTGGAGGTCGATCTTCGATCTGACACCGCTGTACAACGTGGTGCAGAGCGAGGTTGGGGATGAGTTCTGGTGGTGGGACAACGAGATCGATCTGGTGAATTTTTATTGCTTTTGATTCGTTAGAATGTATCCTACGTGACCTATTGGCTAAAGGTCCAAACTTGAGATGAAAAGATGGGGGCAGATTAGGAGGAATGTAGTGGTGGATCACGTTTTCTAGACTGCATCAAAGTGAATCTATGGCTGCCATTTATCCCCAGTTGCCTCGAGGGATTACTAGAAAGAGTCAGCAATGTGTTTAGCAAAAACTTTGACCATCCTTCTCTTCATATCTATTGTTTTTCACGTCAAAATATGTTGTTGATTTTCCATCTTTCTGATTCTGAAACATAACTTGTGGTATGATAGCTCTTACAGATTCATTAACAAAGAAATACCATATTAAACCACTACTCCTTCCGTTGTCGTCATTGACATTTTTCATTATCTTAGACCATTCATCTTATTCAAAATATTTATTTAAATATGAAATATTATAAGTTATATTTAAATTTTATTTAGTGATAAATCAAATCATCAAAAAATATATTATATTTTTTGAAATTTTTTGAATAAGACAAATGGTCAAAGGTAGCAAAAAAAAAGTCAATGGCGACAACAATTTTAGAACAGAGCGAGTAATATTTAGTTCAATTTCTCTATCTATGGGAGAGTCTAAAGATAAATTTTGTTTATGTGATGATTGTTGGGGGTTGCCACATCTTTTATTTTGACAAAATACATGTTCAAGAGGAAATTGGTGTCTTCTTTCCTAAGGTTATGTATTTCCTATTAGGTTAGTGCTCTCTCAAGAATTTCTCATGGATATAATGTCTCCATTGCTTCGTCTCAAACAGTTTATGTAAAAGGCTCATATCTTCATGTTACATCTCGTTGATACTATATCTTGTGATTCTAACACTACATAAAACATCGAATTGCAGTGTTTGCTGAACATTTTGAAGTCATTAGCTGCCTAGGAGCAACATCGTAGAGACTTGTTGAAGAGGATGGTTGAGGAGCTTGACAACTAATGAAACAAATAGCCAAGATGATGGTCACAATCAGTTTGAGAACTAGAGCTTATAATTCAACAATGGAGGACGCAGTCTCAGAGATGTGAGGCCTGCAGTTGTCTCAGGTTATAGAGGTCCCTTGTGGGTCCTTATACGGAAGTCATGTCTATCGTTTTCTTTGATACCCAAACTCTAGACTTGAGGAGGTTGTTGGGTGCCGCCACAAGGAACTAGATCTACATATTTGCTGCCTCTTCATCTCTTTGCTCTGTGCTATATCAGGTTACCTGCTTCAGGCTCCACCCCCCTCCCCCTCCCCCCCCCCCCCCCCCCCCCCCCCCCTTCCTAATTTTTTGCTTTTTTGTTGGTAGCACGTCCTCCTCCTCCTCGGTAGTTTGGTTAATATCCCCTTGCTCTTAGAGAATATCGAATGTCGCCAAAATTCTATAGAATCTGATTTTCATGAAAAAGCTTAGTTTTATGTTTTTAAGAGAGGGAATAACAGCCATATCATGTTATACTGTGTTGTGCAGTTCCGAATACATAACTGATATCTTCCTTTGTTCTCCGATTAGGTATGATACTGTGACTCAAGACCTTGCATTGCCGGCACATTTTGTAAAGTAGCCATGAAAATACGTACTGGAGACAAATTGGGCAGTGGACCGTGCTTCTATCAAGTAAGCATGTTCACCACCATTTGTCATTTGTTTTCATGTGTGCAGTCAAGTATGTTGTACTGCTTACTCAGTTCAACAAGTGTTTGTCGCTATGTATCGAGGAAGGTGACAGCGGACACGAATGTGATGCTGGACAGACCCTTCTCTGTGGAAGAGGTGGAGGGTGCCTTGTTCAAGATGAAAGCCAATAAATCCCCAAGGATCATTGTCAAAAAAAAAAAATCCCCAAGGATCGATGGCTTTAATGCAGGTTTTTTCCAAAGGCATTGGAGTCTTTTGAAGGGACATGTGTGTGATGCTGTGCTGGGGTTCTTGAATGGAGGCGTGATGCCAACAGCTGTCAATCGAACTCTACTGGTCCTGATCCCAAAGGTAGCTAACCCTCATGATCTCTCCCAATTTCACCCAATCTCTCTATGCACAGTACTATACAAGATCTGTTCAAAGGCCATGGCGAATAGATTGCGTCAGATTCTGGTTGAGATTGTCTCAGAGGAGCAGAGTGCATTCGTTCCTGGGCATCTGATCACGGATAACGTGGTCATCGCGTATGAGTGCATCCATTATCTGAAGAATAGGAAAGGAAGACAAGGTGCGTTCGCTTTAAAATTGGATATGGCCCAGGCGTACGATTGGGTGGAGTGGGCATACTTTGTTGCGGTGATGAAAGCTTTAGGTTTCTCAGATAGATGGTGTGATCTGGTTATGAAGTGTGTCACCACGGTGACCTTCTCAGTTAGGGTGAATGGAGTTTACTCTCAAATCTTCACCTCTACGAGAGGGATCCGTTAGGGGGACCCGATATCTTCGTACCTCTTCCTGCTTTGCGCGGAGGGTTTGACGGCGATGCTGAAGAATAAAGGACCTGCCTATAATTGTAGGGGAGTGCGAGTGAGCCGCCATGCGTCGTGGATTTCACATCTCTTCGCGGATGACTGCATAATATTTCTACCAGCTAGCCAACGCAATGCTTCTCGGGTTGCAGGAATTCTGGAGGAAAACAATAACTTGTGGTATGATATTACATGGATGGCTGCATAATATTACATGGATGCTACAATTGTTTTCATTAACTCCAGCATTTAAGGTTCTTATTGCACTTGCATGTATGGTTTTAGATGTGGTAACCCGGAGTATTTCTTTTTGATATATACTATTTTCATTGAGATGAAGGTTGAACATGGTGCACGATTCAATCTGCACTCTTTAAATAGGCCAAGAAACTTTTTTATGCATTATTTAGTTATGCCAAAAATAATATAAAATAAATATATCTCTTGTACCAGGAAGTATTCTAATCAGGTAAAACTTTGTCTAAGAAATTATAAAAGTTCACATTGAAGTTTTTTCAGATATGCTTCTGATGTTGGATAAAATAATTTGTACTATGTATAACTGTGTACAAAAGTCTGGTTCAACTCAATGATCAGTTCCTATGAGGTCTCGATATTTTTAATGGCATTTTGTGTGATCAAATTTGGGAAAGAAATATTTGTGGCCCCTGCCATCAGTATGCAAATGTGATTGAATTTGACACGAGTTCTACTTTATGAAGCATTGTTGAGGCAGTAGCTTAACTGGATCAAACGACTTTATGCTTGATGTAGTATCAAGCATGAATATATTTCCTGGATTCTTTGGTTTACAGAAATGAGTGGGTTTTTAAGATAAAATCATCTATCGTTTATGGACTAATATATTTCAGGCAGCGATAAAAAATACTCGGTACATGACAGGCAAATGCGAGCTTCTATATGTGTTCAATGGGATCAAATCCCAAATGCAGATGGCGATCGAGCTTGCAGGGACTGGGTGAAACATGGCCATGGAAAAGATGTTTTGGTTCTTATTTTCTGAATTATATAATAGATCATAGTATCTCTGAAACTGAAACAGCGTTAGCTTAGCTAATAGGTTTTCTGAGTTATATAATAGATCATAGTAAGTGGTGAATCATGACTCTAAGAGAACTATTTGTATTTAAATCAATCAAATATATAGCTCAATGAAAGAAAGTGTTGTAGATGTGGCACTGAAAATGTTGTCCAATTAAGACATGAGACCTCATGAATTAAGTAAGACATGATGAAATATTTTGAAGCATAGAAGAAAAGATAGCAGTAGAAGTTGACATAAATGTTTTTTTTAATTTTTTATAATTTTGATCATAAATAATACTATACTAGCAAAATGCCCGTGCGTTGCTACGGGATTTAAAAAAGACGGACAACAAATACCTCCGTTGATATTTAATTATTTTAAGATACCTCCTCGTACATGCATTTCTAACCTTATCGCGATTTTCTCATATAGGTACCTGATAAAAAATTCAAATACCTCATCGCCATCTACACATAGGACATAGTGCACTTCTGCTACAGGGAAGGTGCTCTTGTCTCCAGCATTGCCACAGTGCCAATGCTGCCTTGTGCTCGATACCCTGATTCTTGACTGTTGTTTCTATTGGCAGATTTCATGGGATATAAAACAAACAAGACTAATTCTTACATACTGAATAACCTATTTGAATCATGGATGCTTTGATAATGTATAGAGAAGCAACCACAAATGTAAAACTGATGTAATGAAAGGAATATAAGATTCGGATTTCATTACTTCATAAAAGAATACCAACGCCCCGTAAAACAAAGCAAACTATTAAGATAACATTCAAGGCTGACTCAATCAGTTTTTTTTTTTAAAAAAAAATAGGCAAACTTCTGGATTCGTTTTTTAGCTATGGAAAGAGAGAGCATCTGCACAAGATGCTATTCGCAAGTCAAATATTTTTTTTGTTGAAATAAGCTTAATTGTACAAAAGGAGCTATAAAGACCACTGAAAAGACGTCAACATCAAGCCAAGAACTCCACATACTACTGATATGTTCTGTACGTCAACCTACATAAGAGTAACTTTTAGCATAATCATACTACTGCTTTTAGCATAATCTCAAATGGGACATGCTGCTATTAAGTAACTACAACATTTTTGCGCGCTATCTAGTCTCTACCAAAAAAATAAAAAGAGTTGCAACTATAAGTTTAACTACAAGTTTCAAATACGTGAAAGCCTGCAAATCTGCACCAAACACTATAATCAAATGTGCTAGAAGAAAACACAATATTATCATTGTACAGTGAAAAATTGCAAAGAAAAAAACAAAGATAAGTCAGTACCATCTTTTCCAAAGTTTAAATTAATACACAAGTTTACACATACACAGGATATTGACATTCTAGAACTACTACCACTATAACAATTTGCAAGTTTTGGCGAATTTACAGCTAGGCATCTGAGCCTCTGACCTATACAAAACTGACCACCACATCCCTTCTCTGATGCCATAAGGATTAGCATGTCTCTAATCAGGCAAATCGAATATCAGAGCTGCCGTTCCTCTGCCTTCCTCTAGTCTCACTACTTAAACATGTTACTTCTATTGACACGAAGAAGCTATAACTTTACGACTAAATTGTCTGGAATAGATTTATCAAGCAACAGGCACCACAAATGTGAAAATTGCAATAGGAAAAATGCATGTGAATGCAGCTGTTCAGTCAAATGAAAAGCTAATGCAAAAAATTGATGAGGCGATTACAGTAGCAACATCACACAGTATGGAAGTCGAAGGTTGATTGAACTCTGCCTGTGCGATAAACACAAACGAGACAACCCTGTGTACCGTCCGACTGCAAGGAGGGCTTCCTTTGCCATGCTGAACTCGTCTAGGGAACACTGGGATCAATCGAGGCTCGTGGTGATAGAACATTCAATGACGTGCTCGATATTGGAAGAGTGGGTTCAGAACTTGATTTGCTTGTTGGAGTCATAGGATTCGTTGAGCATCTGAACAGGTTGTTGGCAATGCATGCCAGGAGCCGAGCAACGTGTTAACATAACTGGAGCAGGTGGCAGATGGACAACACGGAGCCAAGCGATAGGCAGACGGCACGACGCTGCAGCCCGAGGCAAGACACATGTTGGCGCCGGTGGCACCGCGGCGTGCATGCGCTAGGGTGGGAAGACGCCAACCCGGTCGCTCGGCGCCGGCGATGACAATGATATGCAGCTGCGTCGACCTGCTCGCCGCCATATTTGACGAACATGCGGCAACTGTGAATTAGGACAATGATGTGAGCACGTGCGTTTGTTTGACCCGCACCCACGACGGAAACAATCATCAACAATGGATTACACTGCGAATTAACATCTCGGTTCGTGTGCGTTGGATGATTTGTGTACGAACCAGACTCATCAAGAACGTTCATGTATGCACCAAATAACAAAAATCAACACCAAAAACACTGTATTAGGAAGAGAAAGACGGACTCACCTAAATTAATATAATACTAGTAATATGCTCATGCGTGATCACGAGCTTTTAAAATTTCAAAAATCAAATTTAATAGGCATGGTTGATAACATTTAAATTTTAAATTTGTATATTTTATATGTTTTATATTAGTCTATAATATATTATATTTCATATTAAATAATTAACATTTGTGAGATTACACAAGAAAAGTTTATTCTATATAAGATATTGAATGTTTTGTTTTTTTTCATGCCATTAATTTTTATATAATATATTTTTAAAAATATATGTTATTTTTTTTGTTTTTGCTTTCGTCTAACAAAGTGGTTTGCTAATCAATGTTTTGCCGGATGTAGGTTTTAAAAAAAAACAAACTTAATAAAGGTCACGGCTATTTTCAATGCTGATTTTTTCCGAGATATTACGAATTTGAGAATTGGGAAGTATTAAGATATGCGGTCATTCAAAGTATCGTAGTCCATCAAGAATGAGGTCCACCTGACGAATATAGTTCTTTCGTGGGTCTCCAGATAAAGCCCATTTGTACATTTTATCAAAGGGATCTTAGAGACTACCGAAATGAGGAATTTCACTCTCTCACGTGTGTGTCAAGTGATACGCGACCCCAATTCGCATTGTCATCATGCAAATCTCACTAACCCTAACAACAGCCCCGCTGCCGACCCAATCGCTCGATCTCCCTGGAGTTCCACTTCTCTCATGATGCGAGGCCTGCTGCGCCGGCCTCCTTTACCGACTGAGCCCCGGCTTGCCGCCATTAAGTCTTTTCTCCCTCAACTCGAGTCTCGGCGTAGTGTCATCACCTTCCATGGTGTCTGCGTCGACCCCAGTCGAAGGTAGACGAAGCAGCGGCATTGAGTCAGCCGAGGTGAACAGGCGCCGCCTTCATCTAGGTTCTCTCTTTCCCTCTTTTTCGTTAATTGTGTCGTGCTGTTTTGACTTAGATGTAGAA
Source organism: Eleusine indica (assembly GCA_030378355.1). NCBI lineage: Eukaryota > Viridiplantae > Streptophyta > Magnoliopsida > Poales > Poaceae > Eleusine > Eleusine indica. The sequence continues at coordinate 31,452,691 of CM059497.1, forward strand.
TTTTTTCAATGAGAGTTATTTGTTTTTTAAATTTTTATATATATTGTGAATGATTTAGTGAGTATACCGTAGATTTTTTTTTTGAACAGATTAGATACCATATTTTGTAGTTATGCATCAAACATATACTACTTGTTTTAGGATATACACTGATTTACATAGAAATCAAAATACTAATAGTAGTTATAATTATATCCTTACTTTTGATATTACAGTAACATATCATAAAGTACAATTTTTTTTGCAATTTACCAGAAAAATGTTTTGTGATGTATCAAAAAATAACAATGGAAGATTAAAACAATGGAATCACGATATACTAATTTGTTGTCACTGTTGGTGAAACTCAAATGTACAAAAACAAAACGTATATCGACTTTATTATTTTGGACAACTCGTTTTCTGCCTTGTCGCTTTATCTCATCATGAAGATTCTACAGGAAGACGAATCCTCGGCGGTGGTCCTTACTGGCAACGCTTTCACTAGAACTCTCACTCCGCGTCGTTGGCACCGTTCCCGATCTCCCTCACTAGTATGGTCCTCATCGGAGCTCCTCCTTCGGCGAGCTCCCTCGCTCCTCGACGGAGGATTCGACGATGACCAGCAGGCGAATTCCCCGTGCTCCCTCTCGTGCTCAGGACTTAACCTACTCGTCCCCTCGCCTATGCCAGCCCGAGGTCACGGCAACGGATAGGAGCCCGCACCCTGCAGCCACGACGACGGCGGCGGCGGCTTTCCTGGTGTTCGGCTAGCCCTCACTTAAGCTTGCTCTGCGTTGTTGGCCCTGTGACCCGAGCTCCTTCCTCATCGCGCTCTCCTCGACCGCGGATTTGGTGAGGTTGGTCTCCCCGAGCTCAGATCCGATGAGGATGGCCTCCCCAATCGGTCATGGTGGTGATTGCTACGACCACCGGGCGAGATATGAACCAAACTCATATATAGATATCGGACTCACATGAACTCGTAGGAAACTAATCCAATACCAATACGTAAAAGCAAGACCAAAGCCAATACCAAGCTAAAGCAACATCAATAACGAACTCATCTAAATTAATAAGTAATAGAGATACTATATATCAATAATTATGTCTGTAGCAACCCACTAGCACTTTACTAATACTCTACTGACATGTCAGACACTTTCTTTTACTTCCGTTTACATCCTATGGAACCAAACAGCGGATATCCTCAATCTTGATATATGGGTTACAGCACGAGTAAGGTTTCTCTGTTCAGTGAAATTGAACATGACTGGCTCAGCCAAAATGATGCCTAAGAGGTAAGAGCATCTCCAGCAGTTGTATTTTATATTGCAAATTTAGTGTTTTTACCTATTTTATAAAACTAGATAGAAAGACTTTTCAAACAACACGATACCCAACAGACTCTTCAAATATGGATTTTCTATTTTAAAAATTAACTCCACGTTCACTAGATCGGTGTCTTTTTCATATTTTTTTTCCTATTACCGATACCTTGCCTGCAGCTCGATGCCGCTGCTCCCTTGCATCAGCCGCCGCCACCAATGATCAAAACAGTGCCACGCAGTGGACGCCTAGCCGCTGTGCTGCGTTGAGGAAGCTGCCTGCGGCAATGATTTGGTGCTGCCTCGGGTGCGATTCTGTGTCCTACTGCAATGCGGCAATGATTTGGTGCCCAGTGCTGCGATTCTATGTTCTTCTGCGATTTTGTGTTGTGCGACAACGATTTGGTGCCCGACAGGCCATATTTGTGAAGGAGCGTGTGCGGGAGAGCAGGCCGATGGACAGAAGCAGAAATTTCAGCGCGGGGAGCGGAGCAGGCTCGGCAAAGATGGAGAGCGGACGAGGCGGGAGCGGGATAGCTAGCAGCAAAATATACATAGCTGGATGGAGATTCTGTTGGATCCGGATTTCTAAGGATTTTTTCTAAATTTACCCAACAGAGGCTGTTGGAGATGCTTTAAGGTCGAGTCTGTTCAGGACCCAAAAGAAATCACTAGATCCAATCCAGTCTGACATGTTCTTGCTGGATGTCAATAGGGTCTAAATGACAAAATTTGAACATAGTACACAACGTAACAATCTCACATGCCGCAGCTGATCAGAAGACTGCTCTTTGGAGCTGGTATGGTTCAGTAGAACAGTTCATGGACAACAGCTGCATACCCTTGAGGTTAAAGATCGACCATTAATGGTAGCAGTCTAGCCAAAGGCAATTACGAAACCCTCCAGCTGAAACTGATAAGACCTTTTGCGATACCTTACATTACTGTAAAAGCTGCACCACCATTTCCTGATCAATTGGTTGATCTTCTGTCGTTGGCCTAGGAGTCGCTGCAGGCAATTTTGAGTCCGTACATTAAATGTGCAAGTATTGCATTCCAATAAAAATGCTACACTATTAGAGTCATATACAGAAAAGCAGTGCAGCAGACTCACCAGGTTCCAGAGTTAAGGGGGTCGATGACATGATTTCCTCTCTTGTGGGTGTTGCAACCTTCGAGCAGTGTCTATGAAACAGTAAATGAGCCACTATTCGATCAATTGGATTTGTGTTTGTTTCTTCTTCCTTAACAGGAGACCTGAGGTCACGGGAATGATGGACCAAGTCATATTCACAGTACTAAAATACTGGTATATGAGCCACTACCTTATAAACAAAGGTTTCTTAAGGTGTTTTTTTAAGGTGTTGGCTTGACGACCAGGGTGCAGGACGCCTTGAGAGCTTAAAAACCTTCCTCGTAAATGAATAAAGAAGGTATCAGCAGACACAGGTTTGTTCTCGATTCTGGAAAGGTATGCATAAAGCCAGAGATTGTTATGAAAGAGGTGTGAAGCTCAAGGTGAAAGATGTGTGGGTTGGTGACTGCCCCCTAAAAGTTGCTATCTAGAGGTTGTACAGAATATATAATCAGAAGGGACTGACAGGATACAGAGTTCTGTGCAATAACCAGCTAAATATGGGATTCAGATCTCTAGGGGTTGAGGAAGAGCAAGAATGGATAGAGCAGTGGCAAAAAATGGATGAGACAGTTGACTGAAGGCAAGGACAGTATAAAATGGATACTACATACCAAAGGAGTGTTTACAACCTCATCTATGTAAAAGCACATGACTGATCCGGGGGTAAGAGCTCTGGAACAAATGGAAATTTGGGAGACTCACTTACCACTAAAAACAAAGATCTTTCTATGGCTAGTACACAGAGATAAAATACAATGTACTGTACAGCTAAGGAAAATGAGCTGGCCAAGTGAAGACGGATGTTCTCCTAAACAAAAAGGTGAAGGATGTAAATTCTGCAACAGGCAAGAATCCACAGATCACCTAATGTTCCAATGCCAACTGCATGCTTCGTTAGGTGTATTGTCAGAGACGCCTGTAGCAGGCGTGAGATACCAATGAGCACAACAGAGTTGAAAGATAGAATTAATAAAACTACAATAAAAATGATGTAAATTTTTTCTTATATGTGATTGGAGCTGTGTGCTGGACGCTTTTGCTAACTAGTAACGAGATTTTTTCCAAGATAAGATTCTTTCATCTCCTAAAACAATAATGTTCAGAACCTACCGTTTATGCAGCAGAAGCCTGCCTAATGGAAGACACTTGAAGAACTGAGGATCAAGATCCAGTGCAGTTTGGAGGCGGCAACAGCAACTGCAGATGCAAGAAGTCCAGAGGGGATGGCTAAGCTACAGTGTGTTTCTTTGTTGTTCTCTCCCTAGCGCCTGAATGTTTTCCAAACTAGTGCCCACCTTTCTTTTGCTTAGATTTTGTAATAATATGACCCTTATGGGGTTCTGACGCCTTCGTACTTTATATATGTAAGCTGGGAGTAGAAACCCTAATCAAAATTGAGTGCATTCTGGCCTTAACGGTCAATTACTACAAACTCTATGACCCATGCTATTATGTGCAAGAAATAGGTCCTGGGCCAGCAGGCTGGTCGAACAGCTAGCGGCAGCCAACAGCCAAGGTGGAGCTGTCATGGCATAGCAAGGTGCACAGCCCAGATATCATGAGACCACCTCTTCCACCGCCATAGATTTCAGTGGAAAATTTGATACGCTTGCTTCGTATAGCGAGTGTTGCGCAGCAACCATTAGGTGGATGGATGACTCCAGCAAAGAAGGGAAAATATGGCCAATATTTTTTCACCTTCCGAGATGGAGCAGATCAACAAGGACAACATTGTGCCAGAAACAACCATGAACAAGTGCCACTGTACTGTTCATGCAGCAGCTTCCCTGCCATCAGCCGCTGGGGTCATCAACTCCACCAACTACAATGGTGCTATTGTGCACATAGCAGATCTAGTGGCCATGGCTGATGTGGTCGCCACGAAGGAGACCGCCATGGTCGTCTCCCGCTACACGGGTGCCCCGATTACCCTTGAGATCATCCCCGCCCACGTTGACATCAACTCCAAAATGCTCACATGGAGGATGCTAAACCATCTGCTATGGATGGTTCAGCCATGGGTTCTCCTGCACTTTGGAATGTCTTCTACGGCATCATCCTTGGTGCTTCGGCTATGCCTCTAATGTCGCAGAATTTTGAGCTGGACACGCACATGCTTCTGGTCTTCCTCAAACAAACGAAGTTGCCTACAGCTTGGGAGGAACATCTTCACCCTCCTTTGCATGACTTCATCACCAACAAATCCATTGGGAGCCCCAGGTTCATCTACCTATGGCACGTCGCCGACCATCTGCGCCTCTTCATCAACTCCATCTTTGGTTTAATCTTCATCATCGCAGCAAGTCGACTTCATCATCTTCCTCGTCCAACCATGAGAGGAGCAAGCCCCAGCGCAAGGACGCGCTGGAAGTGAAAGGGGGAGGATATGTTATGCGCAAGAAAGAGGGCCGGGGCCAGCAGGCTGGTCCAGCAGCTAGCAGCAGCCCGCAGCCCAGGTGAGGCTGCCGTGGCATAGGGAGGCGCACGGCTTAGGTGGGGCTGCTGCCTCCATTGCCACAGCGGCCATAGATGAAGTCCATTAGTTTAGGAAGTGAGATATGGGCGTTAGGAAAGGATCGGATCAGATTATAAGATCTAATCAAGTAGAAGGGGTTTAATACATGTGAACATTTTAAGAACAAGGAGAAAGGGACATGTGAGCTTTTGAAATAGTTGCAGCAGGCCATGTTAGGTTGGTTAGAGTTTCTACTGGTTAACCTAGTACAAAAGGGTACCTTATGAAAAATGGACAAAAATGAAGACTCTGACATGTTGCTTTAATGGATTCCAACAAGTTACGAAATTCACTCTAGGAAGGAGTTTCAGTGGACGAGTTTTATTTAGAATCACAACATGGCTAATAAATAAAACAATATATTGAGTTACCAATAACAATGTGGAGAACAAATTATATAGGAACAAGTAATAGCCCAATTTGTAATTGAGTAATATACCTTTTTCTTCCACTAGATGATGTATTATTTTCTGAGGCTTCACCTTCATCTTTATTATCTTCATATTTATTAGTCTTGTTAGTGCTACTTCTGTCACTACCAATTTGTCTCTTTGTGGAACTATGAGCCAAACGAAGCAAACTATCTCGAATGCATAGTCGAGTTCTGGCATTCAACTGTGTAAGAAAGTGAAAATTTTAGTTAATTTCTTCTATCAAACAACTCCTGCAACAAAATAAAATTTCACTAGACAATAAAGCATCTATTAAACTTTTTTTTTTAGATTAAAACATCTATTAAACTTTAAAGTGTAATAAATTGCCTTGCCAAGAGCATCTTGAAGCTGATAGTATATTGTTTCCTCTATAAAGGGATCCTCTGAAACTGTAGAGCTCTTGTGAACCTCGCTGCAGCAGGATGGAATCAGCTCAAGCGAAAAAACTTTATTTGTATTTTCATCTATAACAATTGAACCCCCTAAGGAATCTGGATTTTTGTTTCTTGGGGAGTATGTTTGAGGTAGCATGGTGTCATTTGCAGAACCCTCCTGACCAAATTGTTGCTGCTGTTGCTGAATAGCTATAAGCGCCTGCATTTGCTGTCGGCGCCTAAGCTTTTCGATCTTTTCTTGTGGTGTCATGGTTACAGGCCTTGATGATATATCCTGTGATTTCTGTACAGAACTTGAACACTTTGGGGAATCTGTGGCAGTTCTGTAGCTGCTAACAGCTGGGTTTGCTTGATGATCTTCAGCCTGAATGTTCAACACCAACGGAATGGTAGGGAATGGATACGCCGGATACCCATAACCAGGAAACATAAATTGATTAGGATGCTGAACTTGTTCCATGTTCTTGCCATCATGGAGCAGTGCATATTGAGGAGTCTGGACAGGCCGCATGGGAGATTGCAAACTGGATGGTGGATTCTGTGTTTTGCTCTGGGAGAAGCCACTTATATTGCTGGATATTTTACTTTTGCCTCTTGCGTCTAGTTTTCTTCGAGACCATCCTTGCCTCTTCTGCGCACCTCCCTACATTGAGTTGTTATTTTTGCATTAAACCATACAAGAAGTAATTCCTCAAATAAGAAGTGACAAGCTGCCTTCAGAAGATTTATCTAAAATCAGAGGCTATATATTTATAGTGACAAGGGAAATACAGACCAATAGGCTCCTAAATATATTGAAAACTGTCACATAGAAAATGCTAGTTGACAGAAGACTGTTAAATTAAAATAATCAAAGGAAATCACCAAACAACTAATCTTATTCTGACAGGGCATGCATTGAGCTCACTTTTCCTACTACAAACCCTTGTTTGTTTAAGAGAGACAAACATCTGCATAATGTAATTTATATCCATTTTCTAAAAAAAGATCTATATAATGTAACTGAAAGCATCAATCGAAGTAACCTGAGGCTTATAAATATGAGAGATCAAATTCTTGCAGCAACTATCATGAATGACCTAGAGAATCAATTCATTACCAGACTCAAAAGAAATAGGGATTTGAAGTACTTTAATCACACGCTTAAAATTCATTGCTTATGTGATAATGCCATGCATTTTCATGATATGTTTCCATCATGCATGACAACAAAGCAGATGAGATACAACAGGAAACAATTTAGGATCCAGTCTGCTATAAATTGTCATGATTGAATTTAATTCATAATAAAACGTTTAACAGAGTGCACCGTAAATGGCTTCTACCTCCTGTGAGAACTGGTTTTGTTTTCCAGAATATTCACAAGTCAGATGATTTTTACTCTCAGCTTGCTTTCCAGATTTAGCATTAGCGTCTGCTACCTGCCAAAAGTGGATAACAAGAGTAGCAAGGAAAATAATCGCTACGCATGTAAACATGTTTTCTTGTTTGTTAATTTCGTACCTTGTTTTCTTGTTTGTTCATTCCGGCAGAAATTTCATCGATCACAAGCAAAGAAGGTCCGTGATCAGAAGATGGTTGTTTATCCAATGATACAAGCTTATAACAAACACCAATCAAACCAAAATGATTGGGATGTGGAAAATAAAAATATTAAACTTTACAGTACAAAGTCTGTGTCTATTCACATACCGAAGCTGGGATTGACTGAACAGTATTATCCATCAAATCCAAAGATGTGGAGAGAAAATCACTGTCATTCATGACCATCTCATTAACAAACATACTGTCACTGCTGCTGTAACCAATATCACCTGATTAGCTTATGAAATAAATAGTAGTGTCCGACTGTACAAACATCAATTAATACAATTCATAGTACTCGAGTTAAAGAAGTTGAAATTTCCATGCTACCTAAATAGTCGGTCAAAGTCATCAAAGTCTCCAATATTACCCCAGTCACAATCAAGGAAGTTATTACTTTTTTCATGGTGATCATTACGAAACACTTCAGGTTCACCATCCAGCTGCACTGTACAGAGGGCAAGAAAAAAAAATATAATTTTATCAGAACCTTCTTCTTTCCATAAATGCATGATTTGTTTTCTGGAACCATATAATTATTAACTAGAAGTTTTGAACAGAACTATAACTACATTTGGCAATGCAGCAGTGAAGGAAGAAATGAACCTGTGGTATTTCCGGTCACTTTCTGTAAACTTGGCTCAGCTCTGAAATCCACATATGTGGATGCTATGTTATCATCACTGTAGTTTTTACCAAGTGTAGGATTCAAAGAAGGAAGCTCGGGCCAGGATTCCATGTGAAGTCGTGTAGCTGAAAAATGGGCATTTGCCTGGTTGGCAGGCTGCTTTTCCAACCCTTGAAGTTTATTTTGAGCAGCTGCAGAATGTTCAGTGATACCTGCAACACTAGTTCCTTCATCATTGTTCTTATGATCTTCGACACTAACTAAAGCACTATCTTCGGCTCCCTTAGGGTACGGCCCAATATAGTCTTTGCCCTCATTGAACTCAGCCCATGTTGAATCCCTGACCTGCATTTCAAAAGTAAAGAACACAACATCACCAAAGTTTAGTAACAAAATACTTCAAGAACAAAATTAGGATACCATAAATCCCAAGAAAAATTAGGCGCTAGGCGCACCCTCCGCCTAGAGCTTAGGTGTTCCTAGGCGCTTTCTACTGTAGCAATTTTGCCTTTATAAGTGCTCATCAATCAGAGATTAAAATGAAGGAAAAGAAAAGAAAAATGAGAAAATGCTAGTATGAGGTTCTGTTTAGTGGCTATTCAGCCCACCCACTGACCCACGCTCCACTAGGCTCATTCTGGCTACCAAACCCGCACGTAGCCGGTGTCCTGGTCTCCTCACCCGACCCCATCCCCTTCTCTCTTCTCCGACGTGCTGAACTGCCTCCAAGATCCACAGTGGGGCGCGCGATTCTGCGGCGGAGGCGCGCGATTCAGTGGCAGAGGTGCCAGATCCACAATAGGGGCATGCAATTTGGCGGTGGAGACGCAGGATTTGGCGGTGGAGGCACGTGATTTGACTCCGCTTCGTCTGCTTAGGCACACCGGCGCGCCCGTCAGCACGTAACCACTGCCTACACCCCAAGGCCAGCGCCTAGGCAATGTTTTCTTCGTGACATAAATCTGAACTTCATGACGTCCAGCAGAGCAAAGTCTATTCTCATGTACAGACTATCCGGAACATACTGAAGGAAGGGTGAAACCACATCCCCCAGAAGCGAGAGGGAACAAAGGAAGCAATCAAGAGTGTCCGTCCTGTCTCTATAAGATGTGGATGCTTTCCCTCAGCTATACCATTCTGAGCATGAGCACCAGGACAAATACTCACCACCAGTGTCAGAGCGAAACACTTTAATAGCGGTGGAAAATTGAGTATCAATCATGCAGACAAAAGATTGATAAATAGAGCATAATATAAAATGATGTTTCATGAAATAGATCAAGTATACAGGACAATGTTGGCAAGCCAAGACAGGGAGCCATTCGTCGCTGTTGCCTCATGCCCTGCCATCTGCCTGGGAGGCCACAACACGGGGCACTGGGAAGTCCCCTGGAGGGACGGCAAAGCAGGGACGGAGATGCTATGGGAGGCACACTATAGATACGGCCACCGTGGCCACAACCGTGGTGCCGCACATTCTGTCAAGGTCCGTGTCATGCGTGGCGCATCCAGGAGCGACAGGCGGTCGCCGGTTGCCTAGGGAGCGCCTTGATAGATAAGGGGAGCAGCAACCATGGAAGAAGGTGGTAATTGGCTCCCGCCTTCGTCAACAGTGGATAAGAGATTGTGACGAGAGGGGTGTGGTATCTTTTATTTTAAGCAATGTACTGGGGAATTTAGTCAATTGTTCAGACATTTTGAGATTGTTCAGACATGTCTTATACTAGCAGCTTTTAAGGAAAGGAGATGGGAGAAGCAATCTGCTGGAGAACGCAAGCGGAATTGCAGCCCAACGCTGATATCTAGCACAGAAAGTGTCCAAGAAGGCCCGCTGTGCTGCCCAGCTGCAGCCTGGACGCAATCGACCTCTCTAGGATGATTTTGTCGCTCACACTCGCAACCACCGGTTCCTTCTCCTTCCCCAATCGCGAATCTTAAATCCCCACTGAAATGGAGGATTAACAAACTCCCGTTCCGGGATAACCATATTTACAATACCTAGTGCATTAGTACGACACACGGGGCACGGAATCGCGCGACAAAATCACACAACCGGAGCAGACCCAGACGCAGGAGCAAGCACAGAGCAACAACATTCTACACTCGGACAGGGGGGGGGGGGGGGGGGACCTGTTGCCGGCCGTCGTGCCAGTCGACCATACTGCTCAGGTGCCGGCCGCCGTACCCGTGGTCGAACTGCGCTGCCATCGGGGTCCCGACTGTCGCATCTCCGGCCGCCGGAAGATTAGCCCAACTCACCGATGCAGCGCACCCTCGAGCCGTTCTCTCCGCTTCTCCTCCTCCCGTGGTGAGCTGTCTTTCTCCCCACCCCTCATGCGCCTCTCTCTCTCTCTCTTTCTCACCGAGGCGAGTCTAGGGAAGGGAGAACGCGTGGCCGGTGACCTATTGGGCAGGCGCCTGCGATGGGCGCTGGAAAGCCACGTGTTCGTGGGTGCATCTCGAGTTGTGGTGGAGAGGGCTCGATCAAATTCTTCGCGCTAAATGGCTGCGGGTTTCCCTCACCGCGAGGGTCACTGGGCGGTGAGTTTTTTTTTCTGAAAAATATAGAGTGGAATCATTTAATATTACTATCACAAAAAAGATTTATAGCGATATTGTAAAAAAGCTCGTAGTGACGGTTTTGAAGAAATCCATCGCTATAGTTATCCTTCATTATTTAGCGACAGTCCAAGATGTGATTCGTCTCTAAAAATCAATTTTTAGATACAGATCACATCTTGATCCTAAAAATGACCTATATTTTTAACGACGGATCGTAATGTGATCCGCCTCTAAATTTAGCGGTAGATCATAGTATGATCCACCTTTAAAAATTATTTTTTATAGCCGGATTACATCTTGATCCGTAACTAAAAAGGTTGAGGTCCATTTCTTTGACCCGTTTGGCCCAGTTAGTAGAAATAAAAAGACTTCCACTTCTCCCAAACCCTAACTATCTATCTTTCCATCACCCAGTTGCCTTCTCACTCAGTCGCACCCAGTCGCCGCTCCTTTCCCCTCCTCTCTCTCTCTCTCTCTCTGAAGATGCATCTAGATTTCTTGGTAGGTTTTGGTGATTAATGATATAAGATTAAAATGTGCTAACATGTATATGGAGAAAGTATGTGAAATAATCAAAAGAATATCCAAACTCCCATTATGAGATGGTGCATCCCTCTACAAAAAGACAAAAAGAGAAGAGACTTAAAGTGTTTTAAAGTTTAGATTTTATTAATTTATTTGAGTCATAGGTATGTTGAAGTATTAAGGGGGATAAACCAATCTTGTTAGGAGAGAATTTATGTGCTCAAGTCAACCAAAAGCTTTAAGAAGAAATTAGTCACCAAAAATAAAAAAGAACCAATATTTTCTGAGCCAAACAGAGAGCTACGGATGTTCCGTAAGGGTTTTGACGGAAGTTCTGTCAATACCATACTCCCAGAGAGTTGCAATCCGAGAGCTACGGAAGTTCCGTGATGTCTTCCACGGAAGTTCCGTCAGTGTCAAATTTCCTTGGCGTTGCAACCCGTGAGCTACGGAAGTTCCGTGGTACCAACCACGGAAGTTTCGTCACCCCTTTGACTCAGAGAAATATATCCCGCGCAACGACTCTTTTTGAACTCATGGAAGTTCCGTCTTTTTCAGAATGCACTATAACGGCTAGTTTTTTGGAGTGCTCTATAAATACCTTTCCCATTCCCCCGTGGAAAAGGGTTGGATACTTTGGCATTCCACTCTTATTTCAGCTAGAGCACTCCCCTCTCTCTCTTATATTTGTACTTGCCATTCCAAGCAAAAGAGAGAGAGATCCAACCACAACAAGATTGAATCCATCCACTCAAAAGCTTGAGCATATCTTTCTCTCCCCATTCAAGATTTGATTTGTTTGTTACTCTTGGAGATTTGTTCTCCTAGACGGCTAGGCGTCGCCCTTGAGCTCCCAAGTTATTGTGGTGAGACGGGGATGTTTGTGAATGCGTGATTCACCTCCGGAGGAAACGAATCAAGTAGAGAAAGATTTCCTAGCATGATCTTTGTGATTGCTTGGCGGGAAAAAAGGTCGAGAGAGACCCGATCACTTTGTGTGGCTCCTCAACGAGAACGTAGGAACTACTTAGTGTGGTTACCGAACCTTGAGTTAATTCCTCGTGTCTCTCTTTACTTTCCCGCTTTTCATATTGTGCTTGTGTCTTTGCTCTATCGTGTTGTGATCGATTACTTGCATATTGTATTGCTAGCTATTCTTTACAGGTATTAAAGTTTCATTGTGCTAGCTTTACTTGTCATCGAGTATTGTATCTCTTCCCAGTTAATTTCCACAGTTCCGTTTAGCACTTAGATTCTTATTCCTGGAACTTTTGTCAATTGACAGAACTTCCGTTATCACGGAAGTTCCATCACTGATCGACGAAAGTTCCGTCATTCTCTGCTTAACTAGTTTCAAGTGCTATTTTCAGGATTATTTTTTAGATTGTCTATTCACCCTCCCCCCTCCCCCCCCCCCCTCTAAGCAAATTTCAATTGGTATCAAAGCAGGAATCTTCTACAAGGTTTGAAAGCTTGAAGATTAAAAGATGTCAAAGCCGGGAGAAGGTGTCAAACCACAAGAAGTCAGATCGGCAAGTGGAAAATGCCATGACTTGCACATGGCCATGCCCTTCAATTATAGTGATGTGGTAAACTTACATGGAAGTGGAAGTGGAAGTGGAAGATTGCCCTACTTCGAGGGTAAAGATTTCAATTGGTACATGCATCGGATGAAGACGTACTTGATATCAATTGGTCCACCAATTTAGGATATTGTGGAGAAAGGATATACTTTAAAGGATAAGGATAATCCTACAACCGTGGACCAACTCAAGATACATCATAATGCTCAAGCGGTGTCGGCAATTCTCTCTTCCTTGAATCCCAAGGAGTATTCAAGAGTCTCCGGAATTAAGAATGTCCGCAAGATTTGGAAGAAGCTTATATGTGCTCATAAGGGAGTAGATGTAGTGGAGAAGTCAAGATTACAAGTTCTCAAGAATCAATTTAACTTCTTCATGTTGAACAAAGGAGAAGAGCCTCAACAAACACATGATAGGCTCATAGTAATTGTCAATGAGAGATGATCATATAGTGACAACATCAAAGATGAAGAAGTCAACTACAAGCTTCTCATGGATCTTAGAATGTGAAATCCAACTCTATGCACCATCATTGAAGAGAAGGATGGCTTTGATAACTTCTCTACGGATGAAGTCATTGGAAAAATTCTTGCTCACAAGAATGAGATGAAGGCAAGAGAGTGAATGTACTCATTGGTGAAGAGAGTTCAAGCAAGAAAGACATTGCACTCAAGGACAAGAAAACTCAAGAGGCCAATGATGATGAAGACGAAGAGAATGATGATGATGAAGAGTTTGTCTTATTTGTCAAGAAATTTAGCAAGTATATGATCAAGAATGACTTCACCAAGAAAAAATTTGACAAGGCTAATGCTAGAAGAACAAATAGAAGATGCTATGAATGTCATGAACAAGGTCACATGATAGCCGATTGTCCAAGCTAAATAGCAAGGGCAACAAGAATGAGAAACACTAGAACAAGAACAAGCCCAATAAGAAGCCATACAAGGGGCAATCTCACATTGGCCAAGAGTACATCTCCGACGATGATGAAGACAATGATGAGGGCGGCATCGCTAACCTCGGTTTTGGTCTTCCACCGACCAAGAAGTCAGTCTTCAACAACCTCACCGATGGTGAGGATGATGCCCCCCGGTGCTTCATGGTCAAAGAAAGAAAGGTACCTTCTAAAAATCCGAGTTCAATACTTCCTATTGTAGTGATGAAGAGGAGGACTTGGTTTCCTCTATGCAAGAAATGATGAAAATGCTAGGTAAACTCAATAAGGAGATTGTGGATCAAGAAAGAATCCTCCTAAGACAAGAGGAGTTGCTCATTGAAGAAAAAGAGAAGAATCTTGAGCTCACAAGGAAACTTGAACAAAAAAAGTAAACGAACAAAAACTTGACCAATGATCTTGTCAAGGTCAACAAGTCAAGTGATTCATGCACCTTAACCAACAAGAAGCTTCAAGAGAGGTGTGACTCATTGATAGAAGAGAACAAAGCTCTTGTGAAGTCAATTGAGAATCTCAAGTTGAGTTCATGATCATTGTTGAAGAGGTTGGAATCTTCCCAAGCTTCAGCAAGCAAAGGTTGTGGAAGGTGACACAACATTGATGTTGAGAACATTGCAAAGCAAGATGCAATCATTGAAGTTCTAACCAACCAAGACAAAGAACTTGTGAATAAAGCTCAAGTGGGGACCACAAGAAAGATCGTTGATGAGCTAAGAGCTTCTCATGACAAGAGAGGTTTAGGGTTCAAAAAGAATGAACCTAAGAAGGGCCATAACAAGAGGATAAACTTTGTGCCCGAGAACAAGGGAAAGCAAGTGGCACAATAAAAGACTATCAAGCCAAAGAATGCTCCCTAAGTGAACAAGAACAACAAAAATTTTACCATATCCTTTAATGATTTTGATGCCTCTTATGTGCTAACCCGTAATGCTTATGGTAGAGTAGTTGCTAAATTTGTTGGGCCATATGATGCAAGGTGGAAGCCTTGTGTGTGGGTGCCCAAAGTTCTTGTATCTAGTTTCAAGGGACCCAAACCAATTTGGGTGCCTAAAACACATGCTTGATTTCCTTTGTAGGAATACTCCTCCGGTGGTGCAATATGGGTGCTTGATAGCGGGTGCTCAAATCATATGACCGGAGAGAGATCGATGTGCTCCACTATTGATCATGACAACTTGCCACGTGGTGGCATCTTATTTGGAAATGACAACGAAGGAAAGGTAATTGGTCATGGACAGATTGACGTCACCCATGACCTTTCGATTAGTATGCTTATCTTGTGAAAGGTCTATGGTACAACTTGATGTCTGTATCACAACTTTCTGAAATGGGCTATAGTTGTCTCTTTGACAATGATGGCGTTACCATCTTTAGGAAAAATGATTATTTAGTTGCTTTCAAAGGGTATTTAGAGGACAAGATCTATCTTGTTGATTTTGGCAACAAAGAGGGATCTAACCTAAATGCTTGTTTGGCTGCTAAAACCACTTTGGGTTGGCTATGGCATCGCTGGCTGGCTTATGTTGGGATGAGGAATCTTTCCAAACATCTAAAAGGAGGTCACATTGTCAGACTAAAGGATGTTGCTTTTGAGAAGGACAAGATATGTAGCGCATGTCAAGCTAGAAAGCAAGTTGGAGCCTCACATCCATCCAAGACCATGATGATAACGACAAGACCATTAGAGATGCAACACATGGACCTATTCGGACCGGTCACCTACATAAGCATTGGCGGTAACAAATATGGCCTTGTAATTTTTGATGATTATTCTCGTTTCACTTGGGTATTCTTTTTGAAAGACAAAAGTGAAACACAAGGAATCCTAAAGAAGTTTTTGAGGAGAGAACAAAATGAGTATGAAGTGAAGATCAAAAAGATAAGGAGTGACAATGGAACCGAATTCAAGAACACTCAAGTAGAAGAATATCTTGATGAAGAAGGCATCAAGCATGAATTCTCAACTCCATACACTCCACAACAAAATGGAGTAGCCGAAATAAAGAACCGCACACTCATAGAGATGGCAAGAACAATGCTTGATGAGTACAAGACACTGAACACCTTTTGGGCCGAAGCCATCAACACTGCATGCCATGCAACAAATAGGTTATACCTTCACAAGATTTTGAAGAAGACACCATATGAGCTTCTCATCGGTTCCTATTTTAGGGTATTTGGGAGCAAATGCTTTATACTTAACAAAGAAACCCAAATCTTCTAAGTTTGCTCCTAAGACTCATGAAGGTTTTCTACTTGCTTATGGAACTAATGTCTATGCATATCGTGTCTTTAACCAAGACACCATAGTTGTTGAAATAACACGGGATGTGTCATTTCATGAATCTAATGGCTCTCAAGTAGAGCAAGTTAATCCAAGTGATGTAGGTGATGAAGCTCCTTGTGATACAATAAGGAACTTGGCTATCGGTGAAATAAGACCGCAAGACCCAAACTCAAACCTAGATGAACCATCTTTTTCTTCAAACCAAGATAACTCTTCTTCACAAGATCCACAAGATGAAAAAGATCAAGGAAATAGCCAAGTTCATGGTGACGATCATGTTCAAGGCAATGACCAAGACCAAACTCAAGATGGTGGAGAAGATGATACTCAAGATGATAACAATCAAGAAGAAGAAGATGCACCCAGACCAATACACCCACGAGTCTGACAAAGCATTCAAAAGGATCACCCCGTTGACAACATTCTTGGTGACATTAAAAAGGGGTAACTACTTGATCCCGAATGGCTACATTTTGTCATCATTGCTTGTTTGTTTCCTCTATGGAACCGCTTAGGGTGGAACAAGTACTACAAGACTCGGATTGGGTGGTGGCCATGCAAGAAGAGTTGCACAACTTTGAAAGAAACAAGGTGTGAACATTGGTGGAAAGACCCAAGCAAAATGTTATAGGTACAAAATGGGTGTTCCGTTACAAGCAAGATGAATACGGTGTGTTGTTGAGAAACAAAGCAAGACTTGTTGCAGAAGAATACTCTCAAGTTGAAGGTTTGGACTTTGGTGAAACTTATGCACCCGTAGCTAGGCTTGAGTCAATTCGTATATTACTTGCCTATACTACTCACCATGGTTTTAAGCTATTTCAAATGGACGTGAAAAGTGAATTTCTTAATGGCCCCCATTCAAGAAGAAGTGTATGTGCAACAACCTCTGGGGTTTGAAGACCCAAAGAAACCAAACCGTGTCTACAAGCTTCACAAAGCTCTCTATGGCCTCAAGCAAGCTCCTAGAGCTTGGTATGAACATCTCAAGGGATACTTGATCAACAAAGGCTTCACTATTGGCAAGGCCGATCCTACTCTTTTTACAAGAAAGTTGATAATAATATCTTTATACGCCAAATATATGTCGATGATATTATATTTGGTTCTACTAATCAATCTTTTTGTGAAGAGTTTTCCAAGATTATGACTACGAATTTTGAGATGTCCATAATAGGGGAGTTGAAGTTCTTTCTAGGTTTTCAAGTTTTGCAACTTGAAGAAGGAACATTCATAAGTCTTACCAAGTACATCCAAGACATACTCAAGAAATTTGACATGGACAAGGCAAAGCCAAACAAGACTCCCATGAAGACAAATTGATACCTTGGACTAGATGTAAATGGTAAGCTCTTGGATCAAAAGGTATATCGATCCATGATTGGATCTTTGCTTTATCTTTGTGCATCTAGGCCTAATATCATGCTTAGTGTGTGCATGTGTGCAAGGTTCCAAGCGGCTCTAAAAGAAAGTCACTTAGTGGTTGATAAAAGGACCTTGAGATATTTAGTTCATACACCAAACCTAGGATTATGGTATCCAAAGGTTTCTAAGTTCAAGTTAGTCGATTATTCCGACGCCGACTACGTCCGATGTAAAGTGGATAGGAAGAGTACCTTCGGTGCTTGCTAATTCTTTGGTAGGTCTCTTGTGTCATGGTCATCCAAGAAACAAAATTTCGTTGGCTTATCCACAGTCGAAGGGGAGTATGTTGCAGCCGAAAGTTGTTGTGCTCAACTACTTTGGATGCGACAAACTCTAAATGCCTTTGGATACAGTATGACCAAAGTTCCCCTCCTATGTGACAATGAGAGTGCCATCATGATTGCATATAACCCCATTTATCATAATAGGACTAAGCATATAGATATTCGGCACCACTTCTTGAGAGATCATTCCATAAATGGGGATATTGAGATTAGCTATGTTAGAACCGATAAACAATTAGCCGACATATTTACCAAACCCCTAGAGGAGAAAAGATTTTGTGAGCTTAGGAGTGAGCCGAATATCTTGGATTCATCCAATATGGAGTAAAACCTTGTACTTTGCTTGTTTTGTCTGATCATGTCATTGTCTTCAAAATTAAATGATGTTTTTGATCAATAGATCATAATGTTGTAACTTGTGAATATTGTTTTTACTTGATTGATTGCCTCTATTCACAAGTTGGAACATACCCTTATATATATATATATATATATATATATATATATATATATATATATATATATATATATATATATATATATATATATATATATATTCCTCAAGTCCTAAGTTCACATAAAGAAGGAGAGAGTCTATTTTCTGGTTTAGACAGAGAACAATGGAACTTCTATCACCCAATGACGGAACTTCCGTCGTCCCCTCCATCTGAAACCCAAGGCTGACGTCGGTTTCAAATTTGCCGGGTTGCCCAAACCCGAGAGCAACAGAACTTATATCACCCAATAATTGAACTTCCATCACTCCCATGTTAAAGGGCCGGAAGGCCTCTTATTCCCTAAGTCAACCGACCACTTCCTTCTTTTCTCTCTCTCTCTCTCTCTCTCTCTCTGTCTTCTCCTTAAACCCTAAGAGGCGATTTGCAGTGAGTTGAAGATTGTACCGGTGATTTCCTTCAAGGTTGAAGGGATTCCACTTCCTCTCCATGGATGTTCCGGGATCTTCATCAATTTCTTCCTCCTTCTTGCCCTAGGTATGGGTTTTGACTTATATTAGATTTCCGTCTTAGGCCAAAACCTCAAAATGTCTTTGATTCTCTTGGATAGCTAGGCTCTGTTATACCTAGTTTATCAATTCGTAAAGGCATTCATGTTGTTGCGGTAGGATTTAGAAGTTTCGTCGATTTTGGTGCAAACTTGATGTGGACAAGGGTTCCCGATCTTCCGAAAGGTTCTTGGTAAGTTGATATGGTCGGAGGCGACACACAAATCGATCCGGCTTCAGAACAGCACGTTCTAAACCCCGTAATCGCAGCACGACGTCTCCTCTGGTTATCAACCGTCCAAAAGACGATTGACCTCGCCAAGAAGGCTAATCCCTGCCTGCGAATCAAGAACACAAGCAAGAACAACGAAGAATGCAACACAATTGCAGATGTATGATTAAACTCTCGAAGTTGGGGTCTCACAAACCGATGAACGGCAAAACTGTTTATGAACAGAATTGATCTAAGCAAAACCCGAACCCTAATGGTGCGGTGGTGGCTGTATATAAAGACCCTAAGGTCGTGCAAGACCCTCTGGACGCGCCCTTAATTGGGCTCAACTAGATACAAAGCCCAAAGGCCAAAAATAGGCGACGCAGCACCGACACAGATTCTGGACTCTCTCTTGTTTTGACGATTTCCGATGACTCCGGATGAATTTTGACATGAGGCCGGCGGCATTGGAAAGGTCTTTTCCTTATCTTTCCGTGCATATGTAGAACGTCCAAATCCGAGTCCGTATGCGTTCTGGGCGACTGTTTTAGTACAGACTGGTCCTGGGCCCCGAAACAGACTCGAAGTCGGTTTTGATTGGGCCTTCACTTTGGCTTCCAAGCCCTTGCTGGTCCTCCACGTTCTCAACTCCTTCTCCCATCATCTCCTGGTCCTCTCCATGGTTTCTAATCATAAAATAATCATTAGGTAGCAAACCATTCTCAAAAGTAACATATAGCGAAGAACGTAGGAACGAGCTCACCTCTAAATTTAGTCGTCGTGCATGAGCTCTAGTCATTGGACCTTGCAAGTCCAGATTTGGAGGAGTGTTGTGTGTATCCATAGAAGTGATGTCCTCATCAAAACTCCAAGTGGCGGAAGTTCCGCCAAAACTTCCGTCATGACGGAACTTCTATGATTTCTCACGGAAGTTCTGTCACCTGCAGTTCAATGCACTAATGTTGATTACTTCTCGAATTCTCTTGCAGCTCATACCAAGATCCTTGAACACTTCTATTTCAATTTGACACCTGAAGATGGTCCGAGTGAAGTTTGCCTCCAATGCACCTAATGTCCAAGCCGAGTCCTATGAAGATGATCATAATCACTCCTCGTCCTCAAGTGAAGAGCTTGTGCCCACCTCCAAAAGAATGAAGGTTGTCGCAACAAGGCAGCGAGGGCAAGGAACTAGTGCGGCTGCTCAGACAGTGACAGTTGAGCAAGGAGGATCTTTTCCTCCTAGGAGAGCTAAGGACAAAGGCAAGGCACCAGCTAAGGAGAAAAGCACCCGGTAACAGAAAGGAGTAAGAGATGGTTCATTGGATGTTGTGGAGGACCTTCGTGTCCATGCTCCTGTGTACCTGGATGACTATGTGTACAAAGATTACAAGGAGGATCTTCATGCACTTATTGAAGCAAGAAAGCAAAATCCTATGCTAGTGGGAGAGCAAGAAGCAACTGACTATCGCTTCTATACTTGGTTCCAACATGACTATTACATGTCCATGTTTATCAAGATGAATCAGAAAAAGAGATTGGCAACATACCAATGGATAGATTGGACCTACATGGAGTCAAAGGAAAATCAAGTTTTCAAGGACATCATGCAAGTGTGCAAGGATCGAGGTGTGTATGACCTCATGGCTTCAACTATGATTGGAATGAGGAAGTCATATGCCAATTCTACTCAACTCTCTATCTTGATGCAAAGGGCACTCTTTCATTGGAGAACACAAGGTGTGGAGTACTCAGTTTCTGCAACTCGCTTTGCAAGATATTTCTTTCAAAGAAGTGCAGATCGTGCTAGAGAGATCATCTCTAACGAGGTTGTGATGAAGGAAATGGACATGCATTTATGTACTATGAGAAAAGTCCAAATGTGTTTGGCTCAACCAATGGCCTTCACAACTTCTACTTCACCCTTAACAGAATGCTCAGGGTTACCACTACCATTGTGGAGAGCTCAAGAAACATCCTCACTAGATTCAGTATCGAAGCAACTCCTTTTTGTATCATGGACTTCATCACCAATGACATTCACATGTCATCCATTGACACTAGGAGGGTCCTTCCATATGCTTTGTACCTTATGAGGATGATAGAATCTAAGACTAGCGTTATCTTTGAGAAGGAGTGCAAGCATCTTCCGCTAAGGCCAAGAGTGCAACATGAACTTCGCACAGTTGATCTAACACCTCCTGGCCTTTCCTCTTCAAAGATAGCAAGCCTTGCTCGTGCACATGCAGAGATAGCAGCTGAGAGAGAAGCAGCAGCAGCAGCAGTAGCAGCTAGGGCATCTTCCTCAGCTCAACCCCCTCCAGAAGATCCTCGTCGACCATCCTCTCCCATTGTTTCCTCCCTCAAAAGCATATTCAATGCTTGGTGTTTCAATGCAAAGGAAAATTAGGAGAACAAGAAAAGGATCAAGAAGCAAGTGCGATGCTACAAGAGAGATCAAAGGGCTCAGGGCTGTGAAATATCTCGTGATGGCTCTGAGTGTGAGCCCGATGGTGAGCCACCGGTCTTTCAAGACCCCTTTGCAGCTTATGATTGGGATAACGTTGCAACTGGACCGTCCTCTGCTCCTCCTCCAGTGAATGAAGACAATGATGAAGATGAAAGCACCGAGGCCGACGATGAGTGATTCCTTTTCATGTCTTATCTCTTTTCCTCTTATTCTTTTTTGTTCCTTGATGCCAAAGGGAGAGAGAAAAGCGATAAAAAAGGATGTGAAGATGTGAAAGGGTGTGCTTCATTCTATATCTCTCCATTGTAATAGGCTAGTAGTGAACCTATAGACAAGTTTATCTTTCTATGTGCTTGAAAACTATTTGTGAACCTTTATTGTAATTTGACCTTGTTATGTTTTATGATATTGTGTGATGCTTGCTTATTGTCATGACTTGTTGATCATGCTAAGTGTGCCTTTGCTCTTATTGCTTCATCGCTTATTGCACACTTGTACACCTTTAGGCACCCCACTTGTTGCAAAATATAGGGGGATCTCTCTCACATGTTTTTGTGATTCATGCATATCTTTAGGGGGAGCTCCGCTATATTTTGTTTGTTCTTTCTTTTGATTAATTTCTTATATCCTTTTTATCTATTGTCATCAATCAACAAAAAGGGGCAGATTGAAGATGCATCTAGATCCCTTGGTGGGTTTTGGTGATTAATGACATAAGATTAAAATGTGCTAACATGAATATGGAGAAAGTATGTGCAGATAATCAAAAGAATATCCAAACTCCCATCGTGAGATGGTTCATCCCTCTACAAAAAGAAGAAAAGAGAAGAGACTCAATGTGCATCAAAGTTTAGATTTTATTAATTTATTTGAGTCATAGGAATGCTGAACTATTAAGGGGGGGGGGGGGGGTAAACCAATCTTGTTAGGAGGGTATTTCTGTGCTCAAGTCAACCAAAAGCTTTGAGAAGAAATTAGCCACTAAAAGCCAAAAAGAACCAATCTTTTCTGAGCCGAACAGAGAGCTATGGAAGTTCCGTGTAGGTTCTCACAGAAGTTCCATCAATACCATACTCCTAGAGAGATGCAATCCAAGAACTACGGAAGTTCTGTGATGTCTTCCACGGAAGTTCTATCAGTGTCAAATTTCCTTGGTGTTGCAACCCGAGAGCTACGGAAGTTCTGTTGTGCCAACCATGAAAGTTCCTTCAGCCCTTTGACTCAGAGAAATACATGTCATGCAACGGCTGTTTTTGAACTCACGGAAGTTCAGTGGGACTCCACAGAAGTTCCATCTTTTCCAGAATGCACTGCAACGGCTAGTTTTTTGGAGTTTGCTATAAATACCTTCCCCATTCCCTCGTGGAAAAGGGTTGGATACTTTGGCATTCCACTCCCATTTCACCTAGAGCACACCCCTCTCTCTCTTACATTTGTTCTTGCCATTCCAAGCAAAAGAGAGAGAGAGAGAGAGATCCAACCACAAAATGATTGAATCCATCCACTCAAAAGCTTGAGCACATCTTTCCCTCCCCATTCATGATTTGATTTGCTTGTTACTCTTGGAGACTTGGTCTCCTAGACGGCTAGGCGTCGCCCTTGAGCTCCTAAGTTTTTGTGGTGAGACGGGTACATTTGTAAAGGCATGATTCACCTCCGGAGGAAAAGAACCAAGTGGAGAAAGATTTTCAAAAACGATCTTTGTGATTTCTTGGCGGGGAAAGGGTTGAGAGAGACCTGGCCACTTTGTGTGGCTCCTCAACAAGGATGTAGGAACTACTTAGTATGGTTGTGGAATCTCAGATTAATTCCTTTTGTCTCTCTTTACTTTCCCGCTTTTGATATTGTTCTTGTGTCTTTGCTCTATCGTATTGTACTCGATTACTTGCATATTATATTGCTAGCTATTCTTTGTAGGTATTAAAGTTTCATTGTGCTAGCTTCACTTGTCATCGAGTATTGTATCTCTTCCTAGTTAATTTCTGCAATTTCATTTAGCACTTCGATTCTTATTCCTGGAACTTCTGTCAATTGATAGAACTTCCGTCATCATGGAAGTTCCATCCCTGATCGACGGAAGTTCTGTCATTCTCTGTTTAACTATTTTCAAGTGCTGTTTTTTTAGGATTATTTTAGATTGCCTATTCAACCCCCTTTCTAGGCAACTTTCACTCTCTCTCTCTCTCTCTCTCTCTCTCTCTCTCTCTCTCACGGGGCGCAACAAAGGCGTCGGGCGGGCGAAGGCAGAGGTTGCCGCCAACGAGCTCCGACGGCGGCATGCGGGCTACCACGGCGGCGCGCGAGCTCCAGTGCGGATCTGGCGAGGAGGCCTCGCGTGCGGATGCAGGCTTTGTCAGTGGGCAGAGGCGTCAACAGGCGGGCTCTTTTCTTTTTGTTTTTCGGATTGATAGGTAGCGGCGTGTGAAAATATCACCCAGTATTATTAATATTTTTTAGCTGTGGTTCGTGCTGTTATGGGGATATCCGTCGCTATAGTAGTTTATTTTTGAGCTGCGATAATGTAGCTATAGTGTTTATTGACCCGCCGCAACAAGCCGTTTTTGTAGTAGTGTATACGGATATTGATCTAAAAAAACTTAATACATGGAAATATAAAAACTCTATGAAAAACATATTTAGAAGTTTTAAAAATTATGAAACATAGCATGTGAATAAATAAGACGGAAAGAAACATGCACATAAAATTACAAGTCAAACCTTATCTTCGTTTGATACATAAAAAATAAGAAAATAGGTGCAAAATTTGTCATTTTCCTCTCGTGAATCATGATTTTGTTATTTTGGCATCTATTAAAAACATTAGTGTGTTTGACTGAGTGATGGGCATATAAACATGAAATACATTACGAGCGAGGCACCAGACAGCCACTTAGAGGGCCCAAGACATTACGCTACGGCTCACACAGACGTGCGGCCCTTAGGACCGCTATTCGACTACTCGCTATAAACCTCCCGTGACAGGAGTCTGAAAGGCAGCCATCTGGGTGGCCGCTCGGGACTCCATCTGAGTTCTTCCCTAGCCTAGCGTAATGAGGACGGACACAGGCAGGCCACCACGTGTCGGTGTTTCATATCACTGTAAGTAAATTTATACGGAAATTATACATTTAGGACTAGATGGTTCGTAATAGGTGGACACAAGGGAGTTAATTGATTGGAGAAGAATCCCTATGCTCAGTTTTGATCTGCTCATGTTACTTGCGAGAGAGTCATACAACAGGTGGGTGTACAACGATGGCGAGCGAGAGGCGAGCTCCAAGTCTCTCTCTCTTTGTGTGTGTGTGTGAAGTCGTCTCTGAGTCTGTTGTTTTCTTGTGTTTAAGGAAGAAGAGGGCCTCCCCTATTATAATCTAAGGGGTTGAGCCTATTTAGAGCGACAAAAAGAGAGGTCGATAGCAGGTGGAGTCGATAAAGAGAGAGTGAGAAGCTGATAACAACGAGAGTCATTGGCATCACCGCTGGTCATCATGGGCCCTGTGCTCCGAGGGACCCCGTCGCTTCGTGCCAATAAGTCGATAGGCTCCATCGGACCTGTCCATCGGCCTAACTCAGTCGCCACTGTAACGGGCATCACAAGCATGACGTGCTTGTGCCACTGAGCGTAACGACGGATCGGTTAATCACATCCTACAGGACGATGATGACACTAGGGGTAAGTTTACAGAGCAATTTGACTTGTCGTCACTATAGCTGCACGCCCCACGTGGAGTTTAAGGCATGCCGGAGAGTAGTTGTTGACTTCCGCCCCGCTCGACCCCCTATCGCCTGGGGTCGAGCGGGGATCGACCCTTTACTCAGGGTTCAGCATCGCGTCATTTATTGTTTGTCAACCTTTCAGTGGTGTTGAATGCTGGTCAATCATGACGGCTGAACCAAGATTGTGTAAGCTTCATGACCATTGGTGTATGAAAACTCAAAATTATGAATGTTTTGGTGATTGAGTAACAACATGAAATTGTTACTAATGCCTACATCTAGTGTTATGGATGTAGAACAAACTATTAACTCAAACAGGAACATGGTGAATGTCACCTTGATGATCAATGGAGGACTCGGTGGACTACCATGAAGATCTTGATGAAGAGTCATGGTGATGGAGATGGATCAAGGCTAAGGACAGCTAGGTCCAAGTGTATGTGGTCACTTAGCTAGTGTGTAGGCTTGAGTCCATACAAAAAACCGGACTATCAAGAGGGCATAAGTCATTCTCTTAGGCTTCTCTAGGGTTAGAGTGTTGGGATGCTCAAGTAAAGCTCTAGTACACTTAGAGTCGTAGTGGAGAAGGATTGATCAAAGCTTGGAAGCTTGGAGACAAGTCAAAAGGATAACAAGTTTTAATTTTGGGACAAGTCACCGTAAGATATGACGAGGTCGCCGTAGGATCCATCGAGAAATGCTCTTGTACACGCAGGTATGTGGGTATCACCGTATGGTGCGGAGGTTAAGTCATTGTAAGGTATGGTGAATGCCAAGAGTTGTACAGAAGGGACAAAGTTTCTGGACTGGAGGTCATCGTAAGATAAGATGAGTCAAGAAGAAGGAAGCAGTTTTCTGGTACTCCCTGGAGACCTTACGGCGAGGTCGCCGTAAGGCACGGTGATCCATGGAGGAGAAGAAGTGGCCAGAACTCAAGTGGTGCCATAGACGTTACAACAAGGTCACCATAAGATACGGTGATCCGAGGAGTTGAAGTGGCCAGTTTCTGGTACTCTTTAAAGACCTTACGGTGATACCACCGTAAGGTGTGGTGACCTAGAGGACTGTGCGCAGAGAGGCACTAGAGATTAGAGGTTGTCGTATGGTCGAGCGGAGGTCACCATATTGTACGATGACTATACTCAGAGGTCACCATATTGTACGGTGATACATTATGGTAGTTTGTTCCCAGTTTTTCCAGCTTTTTGGCAACGGCTAGTGGAGTAGTTGGAGACTATATATAGCTGTTGCTGGGGTCTTTTAGACCTCTCTTGGCCATTTGGATACCTGGGCGAACTTGGGGAGAGCCAAGAGAAGAGGAGAAGACACTAGAGCAAGGATTAGAGCAATCTTTGAGTGTCTTGGAGAGCAACAGAAGAGCATCCTGAGTCTCTAGCCTAGGAGGGTTGTAGAGAGGATTGGTGTTGTTACTCTTGGTCTATGGCAAGGCCTAGATCGGTTAGGTGTCGGTGATCGTGTCTATCGTTTGTGAGGTGTTGTGAAGGCCGTCACAAGTCTGTACAAGGTTTAAGTTCACCTCTGAAAGGAGCATCGTGAGAGAGCGCCCGTGTGTGCACTCCAGGAGTGCAGCAAGTCCTTGAGGGAGGCAAGCTTATGTGCGAGGAGTCGAGGACTTGATGAGCAATGGTCATACAACGATGCTGTCAATCACGGAGTGATACGGGCATGTGTGCAGGGACTCCACGGTAGGTGGCTAGAGGGATCAATAAATGAGAAGGAGTGTTCAACCAGATCTAGGGGGAGGCGCCATCCTCTCGATACCTCGGGCTAAAAATTAATGAGCAATCTCTAAATCCCTCTTTACTTACCGTCTTTAATTCTGCACTTGTGTGTAAGTAGAGATAGGGCTACCATGGGCTTGCTTATTGATTGGCTTGGCTTCACTTGCATTGCATCATATCACTAGAATTGCTAGGGTCTTGGCTTGGTAGAATTGCATAGGACTTGCTGTTAACAAGGTGAAAGATTTGGTGGAATTAGATTGAGGTGACGATCCATATTACCGATCCAATTCACCCCCCTCTTGGACTCCTAGATCCTTACAAGTGGTATGAGAGCCAAGTGCTCAAAATAAGGCTTAACCACGTTGAGTAACATGCCAGGAGAAATGGGGAACATGCACATTTTCGATGGGGAGGACTATTCTTATTGGAAGGCTCATATGCAAGCCTACCTTAAGTCCATTGCTCCACAGGTGTGGAATGTGACCGTTGGTGAAGCTCAAGAAAATGAAGCTAATGACACCACCTTTGTTAAGAACAATGTGAGAGCCAAGAATGCTATCTTTGCATGCATTACAAAGGATGTGTCTGCTCGTTTAGATGCCAGTGCTACTACTAGGGGGATTTGGGTTCAAATTAAAAATATTCACGAGGGTACACAAGATGCGAAAGAAGAGAAATACTATGTGCTTAAGAACAAATTTGACTCATTCAAGTTGTAACCCAATGAGAAGGCTAATGCAATTTACTCTCAATTTCATGCACTTGTGGAGCAAATCAATGCCCTTGGCTCGGAATTCAAGCTCAAAGATGATGATGTCGAGAGGAGGTTCGTGAGGCTTTTTCCAAGCAGCGATGAGACGAATGTCACTGTCCTGATGAATAGCAAATTGAAGAAGAGACCAATGGATGAGATTCTTGGCAAGCTTGTTGCATTTGAGAACTACGAGGAGGGTATGGTTGATGTCCAGCCCTCAAAGCTTGCACTTCAAGTTGATGAAGATCAAAGCAACAAGTGCAACAAGAGGGAGAAGATGAAGCAACTCCTTGAGGGTGATGAAGTTGAGATTGATAAGGAGGATCTTGCTCTTGTGATGAGAAAGATGAATCTTAGAAGAAACTCACCAAGAAGAAGTGGTGATCGCTTCAAATATGGCAAGAGTGTCCACTCTGCCAAGGAATGTCCCAAGGCAAGGAAAGATAAGAGGAAACAACATCAAACATCAAGTGAAGATGAAGATGAGAAGCCCAATCACTCCTTCAGGTTGTTTTTGATGCCATCAACTTGGAGACTTTCTCCACTCCTTCTTCTAGTTCTTCGAAAATTAATACTTCCCCTATACATGAAGAACTAACCAGCTCTTGTGAGAATTGTACCCTTGAGCATTCTATTTCTAAGGAATATCATAAGCTCAAGGAGGACAGGAGATGGTGATGGTTGGCTTTGAGAGGCACACAAGAGGAAGAGTCATGCACAAGGAGATTCTTCAAAGGAGCGTTGCAAACAATACATCACAACATGGACTTGGCTCCTACCCAACCATCATTGACACTCTTGGCAAGAAGGATGATATACCATCATGGGTCAAGCCTCTTCTCGCGGATGACTACATTTGTGACTGGTGCTACAAGGATGGTCACACCAACAAGGATTGTCCCATGGTGAGATGTTCCAGAGATTTACCTAATGCTAACATGTTCCATGAGAACACCCATTTAAAACTCTTTAGGGACAAGAATGGCAAGGTCATGGCAAAGACATTGGGACCTCTGAACAAGAAGAGGAGGATCAAGAAGATATATGTGCTCAAGTGCATTGTGGATCTTGAGAGGGACACAAAGCTCAAGTGGATCCCTAAGAAGGTGACCTAGATGGATGAAGATGGTGGACCATGATCCTCCTTGAAGAACAAAGTGAAGTCCACCAAAAGTGTCATATGCCTCAACTTCCATATCTACTCATGAAGGAGGTACCCCTTGTACATAATAGTGGTAGTGTGTTTTTCCTCTTATGTATTGCATAGTAATGTAGGACTCCTTTGTGACTAGTATGCTTTGCATTCATGCATGTGTAAATAACTTAAAGAAAAACACATAAAAATTAGCCAATGTCTAACCCACTCAAGAAAGCTATAAGCAAGGGGGAGGTTTCAGCTAGTTATTTGGTTCTCTCAAGGCAAGGGTATGACTTATAGTGAGTAAGCTTGAGAGGGGATCAAACTTGACATTGATAGGTTTCCTTGGTGTCGTTAATTTTAATCTTGCTTGCATCAATATAGCATGTTTAAATTCTTGCATTGTACAATTGCTTCTTGCATGCATCATATAGGTGACCACAAAGGAGGCTTGCTACCCTTGAAGAATTATGCCATATGTGCCATATGAGACCGCATCTTCACATGGTTGATCAAACGAAAGGATTGGTGCTTCATGCCCATTGAGGAAGTTCTTTTGTGCTCCGAGGTTAAATTTACTCACACGGTTCAAAGACTAAGGCTCATACATATCCATTCAGTCCTTATTCGATTTGGCTCTTATTTGATCGATTCTTCATTTGCCATTTGCGAAAATTATTAGGCCATGGGCCAACTATTTGAAAAATGAGTGTGCTTGGTGAAGCACTTGGATATTGGAAAAAATGCCTTGATTCAGCAATACCTGAGTTCAGTGTATTGTATGGCGGTGTCACCGTATCATACCGCAAGCAGTTCACTACTCAGACTTGAGTCAAGCACCTTCTGGTCACCGTACCTTACGGCGGTGTCACCGTAATGTACGGTGATCCAGGCATGTTGCTGACTCTAAGAGCCATTGTATATTACGGCGATATCACCATGCATTACGATGACCTGTTTCATCATGTTTATCCAATATTGAATCTGAGTCGTCGATGTCCTTGTGATCGATCTCATTCGTCTATTCTATATTAAGCACAAGTCACCGTAACCTTCTTTGTAAAATTTCAAAACCATCACCAAGCTCATTGTTGTCCTCCCAAACACACGCACGTCATCATCGATGCCGCCTGCTCGCCCTCGCCCTTGTGCAAGCCACCACCATCGCCCACATGTTCTCATTGTGCAGCGCCATCGCCTCGCGTCGCTTCGCGTCCGTGCTCCACACCCATGCGCTCTTTCCATACACCATGTCCGCCCAAGCATCATCATCGCCTCTTGAGCCGCTGGTGCCAGTACTTGGACAAGCCACTCTGCTCTCCACCACTTGCAGCTGAGCCACCATAGTGCCTTAAGCACGCCCCGCTCAGATCTGAGCTCGGCCTTTACCAGAGGGCCCTCCGCGGTTTACGTGTACTTTGATGGTCATCGTCGAATTTCACGTCTTTTCGGTGAATTTCTACCTATTCTAGGGTATTGTGCCTTTCACCATTTCATCGTGTCATGTCCTAGTTTGTTGGTAATTGCCTAGTTCATGCTTAGTAGTTCAAATTCTTGTTATTTGCTCCTGCATGACAAGTGTAATTACGTGATCAATTGATGCAATTAGAGTTAATCTCCAGTCTTTTTATTTGCACATTGATCCCTGCTTAGTTCTAGGTCACATTATCATTAACAATTGATCTTTGCTTGTGACACTAGAATAATTCCACTCCATAGTCAATGATCACCATTGCTTTTTTTCCTACATTGCTAGTGATCATGTTCTTATTCCTACGCTATGATTTCTACATGCCACTACAAGGGAACCTCGTTTTTGCAACAGCCCAAATCGTTGCGGTAGGCCTAAAATTGTTGCAAAATGTATCTGTTGCAATGAAATAAATCATGGAGAAATCTTGCACTGACTGTTGTGACAAATGGCGTGGTAATAAACTATTACAACAATATGATAATTTTGGTAATAAGGTATGATATTGCAACGATCTCACTATGCATTCGTTGCTATGGTTGGAATATGATAGGTGTAGAGTGCCCGATCTTTCGGCGAGTGGAGATAACTTCGATTTGGTGGATGTCGACCCTCACGATCCGACTACGATGAGCAAGCCGAAGCGCGAATGCAATCGCTGAACCAACTTCTGGAGGATATTAAACTTGCGGTAAACAAGATGAACCTGATCACGAGGATCAATTCTTACTCGCAATCGAAGAACGAGCAAGAATTAGAGGCGAGCCATCTGATGTATTGCACGAAGGTGGAGTTCTGAATTCACGTCGAGAGACGGATGTATAGCTAAGCTAAGCTTAAAACAAAACTCAAAGATTGCAAGGGGCGCAGCCCTTGACTAAATAGGGGGAGGACGAGGCATCTAGGACCGGCTGAAGTGGAGAGGCGCGCGGTGGAGAGGGAGTCGCGCGACTTGGGCCACGTGGGCCTTCGGGCGGCGTCATCCTGGGCCATCGTTCCTTAGCATCAAAACCGTCTTCAATTCCTAGGCTCGAGTTCTAGTGATTGGGCCCTTGTACGTCGTCGTCTCGTTAGAAGATGGATCCGTAACTCGAGGGGGCGCGACGACGAGAGGTGGAGTCGTGACAACTTGGTTTGGCGCGCCATCTTCTGTCGTCATTATTTGTATGTCGTTGATGTCCTCATCATCCTCCCTTTCTTGAAGTGAAGTCGTCCTCGACGGCAACTCATCATCCTCACCCAAGTATGGTTTCAAATCTGCAACATTAAAACTAGTGAAAACACCAAACTCCATGGGCAAGTCAAGAACATAAGCATTATCGTTAATATTGGTTAGCACTTTAAAAGAACCAGCAGCACGAGGCATCAGTTTAGAACGACGCAAAGTAGGAAATCTATATTTACGCATGTGCAACCAAACCAAATCATCAGATTCAAAAGAAATATGTTTTCTACCTTTACTACCAGCAACTTGATACTTTTTATTAGCAACAGCAATGTTGTGTTGTGTTTCTTCATACAATTGTTTCATGTGATCAATATGAGCAAGAGCATCAAGATGTGGTTCATCTTCAGCATCAATAGCAAACAAATCAATAGGCGCCCTAGGAACATAGCCATAAACAACCTCAAAAGGACACATCTTAGTGGCAGAATGTGTAGCACGATTATAAGCAAATTCAACATGAGGTAAACAATCTTCCCAACATCTCAAGTTTTTATCTAGAACAGCTCTAAGCATAGCAGACAAAGTTCTATTTACAACAACAAATATTCCAATGAAAGGCTGAAGAACTTCATTCATTAAGCGCATAAAAGTGCTAGGAGCATTAGACAATCCAAACGGCATAACCAACCATTCATACAAGCCAAATTTAGTTTTAAAAGCCATTTTCCATTCATCTCCTAATTTCATTCTTATCTGATGGTAACCACTACGCAAATCAACCTTAGAGAAAATTGTAGCACCACTAAGTTCATCAAGCATATCATCAAGGCGTGGTATAGGATATCGATAACGAATTGTAATATTATTAATTGCACGACAATCTACACTTATACGCCAAGAACCATCTTTCTTATGAACATGCAAAACAGGAATCGAACAAGGGCTGAGAGACTCACGAATGTAACCTTTATGAAGCAATGCCTGCACTTGACGCTGAATTTCTTTCGTCTCCTCAAGATTTGTGTGGTACGGGGCACGATTAGGAAGCTGTGCACGTAGAATTAAATCAACCTGATGTTCTATGCCACAAATAGGAGGAAGATCCGGTGGCAATTCAGCGGGAAAAACATCTTTATAGTCCTGCAAAAGGTTAGCAACAGCAGGAGGAATATGCAACATAGGCGCCTCATCTAGTGAAACAAGCATACGAGAGCAAACTAGCGCATAGCAAAGCAGATTAGCATCATGTAATTCATAAAAATCAGCACGTGTAGCAAGCAAGATAGGGTTATTCAATTTGATCTCATGTTGAACAGGTGCAACAGCAGGCGATGTAACCAATTTTGCAGCTTTTGTCGCTCGAGTAATATCATCTTTAAGAACTTGTTCAGGTGTCATAGGATGAATAACAATTTTCTGACCCTTAAACATGAAGGAATAATAATTGGAGCGACCATGATGACCACTATCAACGTCATATTACCAAGGACGGCCAAGCAACAAAGAGCATGCTTCCATTGGAACAACATCACAATCTACAAAATCAGAATAGGCGCCAAGAGAGAAAGGAACACGTACCGAGCACGTTACCTTTATTTTGCCGTCATCATTAAGCCATTGAACGTGATAAGGATGTGGGTGCTTCCTTGTTGGCAATGACAACTGTTCCACCAAGGTCGTACTAGCCAAATTGTTACAACTGCCATCATCAATGATTATACGGACCGCTCATTCTTGCACAACGCCTTTGATATGAAAAATGTTATGGCGCTGGTGCTTTTCATCCTGAACAACCTGTGTACTAAGAACACGCTACACAACAAGAGTTGCATACCTGTCAGCGGCACTAGAGTCGACATGAAGCTCTGTATTATCTGCATAATTAGTGGCAAGCATAGTCTGCTGAATATCCTCAGAATCACTACCCGTCCTTACCAAGCACGCAAGCGTGAACTGCAACCATAGGTAAAACCGGTGGAAGATTGGAGGAGTGATTGCGTGGTGAAACAAAAACCTGCTCGTCGTAGAAAATTTGTGGGGCTGGGAGGCTGCACTCAATCCAAGGGTTAGCATAATTCAAACAATAACTGCAAAGCTGAATAATGGTGCTAAACGCGAAAAGATTGCTGCTGACACAAGTGCAAGAGGAAGGAAGAAGGATTAAAACAAAGTGCGGCAAGAATGCGTTGCCTGTGTTGCTCGGCCGCTCTTTTTTTTCTTTTTTTTTCCTCTTTTTTTTTTCTTTTTTTATACCTTTTTCTAAAAATATAAACAATGAGACCTCAAATGAGCAATTAAGCACAAGCGTTTTTTTTTGAGGCAGGGGTAGAACGGTAACTAGAAGATTGGCGATCTCTCTCTCTCTCTAGAGGAGGGACATACGGAACCGAGCAGAAATAAACACAAGGCGAGGCGAGCGGGTTACGATGTAACCGAGTAGGACTTGATCGGCGATCGACGAGGCAGTGATTGACCCGGACTCACGGTGCAGCGGAAAAACTTGGCAAGCGATCGACTGATCACAACTTGGCAAGCGAGACGGGGTAAATAGATGCGGTGGAAACCAAACTGTGGTGGTGAAAACACGCGGCGCGGTGGAAGGATATGATGATGATGGGGAGAAAACGATAAAACACAGTGTACCAGCAACGATCAAAAGCGAAAGCACAAAAACTCAACAACGTAAATTATTGAACGAAAGTGCAAGGCTCAAAACCGTACTGGGGTAAACGTTTTTTTTATAGTTTTCGGTTTATGTGGACTTGGATAAACTCACCGAGAAACACTGGAATCTGATACCACTTAATAGGTGTAGAGTGCCCGATCTTTCGACGAGTAGAGATAACTTTGATTTGGTGGATGTCGACCCTCACAATCCGACTACGACGAGCAAGCCGAAGCGCCAATGCAATCGCTGAACCAACTTCCGGAGGATATTAACCTTGCGGTAAACAAGATGAACCTGATCACGAGGATCAATTCTTACGCGCAATCGAAGAACGAGCAAGAATTAGAGATGAGCAATCTGATGTATTGCACGAAGGTGGAGTTCTGAATTCACGTCGAGAGACGGATGTATAGGTAAGCTAAACTTAAAACAAAACTCAAAGATTGCAAGGGGCGCAGCCCTTGACTAAATAGGAGGAGGACGAGGCATCTAGGACCGGCTGAAGTGGAGAGACGCGCGGTGGAGAGGGAGTCGCGCGACTTGGGCCACGTGGGCCTTTGGGCGGCGTCATCCTGGGCCGTCGTTCCTTAGCATCAAAACCGTCTTCAATTCCTGGGCTCGAGCTCTAGTGATTAGGCCCTTGTACGTCGTCGTCTCGTTAGAAGATGGTTCCGTAACTCGAGGGGGCGCGGCGACGAGAGGTGGAGGCGTGATAACTTGGTTTGACGCGCCATCTTCCGTCGTCATTATTCGTATGTCGTTGATGTCCTCATCAGAATAAATATCTACTGCCACAATTTTTATTTGTTGCATTATGGGTTTTTTTACCACAGCTGGAATTTATGAGGATAAGGTCTTATTGCCACAGTTGAGGATACGTGGCAATTGGATGTCATTGTAACATTTGATGACATGTCGCGATAGAATGCTAGCGCAACAATTCAATATTTGTGGCAATAGAATGCTAATGTACCATTTCATGATTCATGGCGACGATATCTAACGCAACAGTTTTCCATATGTGGCAAAAGCATGCTAATGCAACAGTTTTTTGTGCGTGGAGAAAATTTAACAATCACAACAAATAGATTGTAGTGGCAATATCCTATTGCCACAAAAGAAAATTGTATTAAGGTGTTATGTTTAAATGATATAATGAGACAAGAAGCATGTTTATTTAATAAATTGAAGCAAATATCCAGAAATAATAAAGTGTTCTACAAGATTCTGGACGTTCTAAGTTCTGGACCTGGAGGTTCAGCTCATCATTATTGTTTCCTAAGGACTGCACTTGGATGTTCAAATCATTATTTTTTTGTTCTAGATCCTGGACATGCAGGTTCAGCTCTTCATTTTTATCTTCCATGTTCCGGACATGGTAGTTGAGCTCTTCATTCTGCCTTTGTGTTTCTGTTGTTGCACGAGCATGTTCATCCATCTGGGTATGCAGTCCTTCAGAAACACTATGAGGTTTAGCCATATAACCACGGACATGAGCTTGCGATGCTCCCACAACCCAGTGAGGCTCTTATGTGCAAACTTGGGGGAGAGAGGGAAGGGGGAGGCCGCTGACCCGGCTGGTCGACGGCGGCGGCGTGCGGTGGTGGCGCAGGGAGAGAGGCTGCAGCGCTAGAGAGAAAGAGAGCTGAGAGATAAAAGGGATTAAACCCTAATTCCTTTCTTGCCTTCATCTGATTACAATCCCCTCATTATACAGAGGGGGCTAATTTGGTTGCTAAGGAACCTATTACAATTTATGAAAAATATCTAAATTACTTAATGGCAAAGGAACCTAGGCAGGGCGGCTGGTACAGTAACCACATGGCACTGTTCACGCACGTGAACAGTGCCCCCCCCCCCTTTGTGCTCTCTAGCCGGCCCATTAGGCAGCTTGCCGATCTGGGCCATTTGGCCCATAACACCTCCACCCCCGTTGAGAACTAGCATGTCCTCGTGCTGGGGAATCTCCCGTCCGTGGTCGGAGATGGGAAGGGAAACTGAGGGTGGTTGATGCAGCTTGACGGTGACGCTCCAGTCAAAGAGTAAGATGACGATGAAGTTCTGGTAGGTGTCGTTGACGTCGAAGGAGATGAGCCCGTCCTGCAGCTCGAGGTCAGTGGAGACATCATCGTGAAGCATGTCATAGAGGCCAGAATCCTCCTGGAGGATTGTGACGATGTCCATGACGCGGCGAGGGCAACTCATAACAGGGATCACTGCCTCAACAAGTGCGGTCCTCGCCCGAAGTGGCGTAAGCTCAGGTGTCGGCTAGCGATGGAGGACCGAGCCCTTACTGACGAGGAGTATGTGCCACCCGTCGATGAAGAAGGACTTGCACAAAGCTGTGAAATCCATCATGATAGGCCCTAGAGATGCCAGCCATGGAGTGCCGAGGAAGGTGTCGCGGTTGATGATGATCGGTAGCTTGGGGTAGATGATCCTACTCGTGACCCGGTCCCCAGATGCAAGGGTTAGGGCTAGTAGAGCACGACGAAGTGGCAGCCGCATGTCGTTGGTGACAGTGACATCGATGAAGCCATGCGTGACGCCAAGTTGAGGACATCATCGATGTGGAGGGCGTTGTCCATGATAGCCACGAAGTCATGCTCATCATGTGGGGCTTGCCATGGTGTGTCCACCCAAGGCACATAGGATGTGACTACTGCGCCCTCTGTGACGAGAATTTCGTCCATGTTGTGGAGCACCAGGTGGCCATCATGGGTGGAGGAGGACTTGGGCAGAAGCAGGAACACTAGATAGTAAGCAACAAACATCCAACTAATAAATGTGAAATGCTTGCTGTTGGTTGTTCCTATTGTCCGTTCCTTTAGAGTGTCGGTGCTGATTAGTGGCAGCGGAACCGACGTCCCAGGGGCAACAGATTTGGCCTGTCCAGCCACTACAATGGCACGATGCCCATAAGCTCGAGTCCAACTCATCGCTTTTTCCATGTCCGCTGGTTTTGCAAGCTCCACTTCAGTTTTGACGGGCTCCCAAAGGCCGTCTGTGTAGAGGTTGACTTGCTGCTGCCCTTGCAGATAGCCGATGAAGATGAGGCCGAAGATATAGGTGATGAAGCGGTGTAGATGGTCGGTGACGTGCAGTAGGTAGGTGAAGACGAGGATCCCCATGAAGCTAGTGGTGATGAAGTCGTGCAAAGGAGGGCGAAAACGTTCCTTCGAAGCTGTAGGCGACTTCATGTTGTCGACGAAGTTCAACCGTATGTGCCTGTCCGACTCAAAATTCCCTAACGGCACAGGCATGACCGAAGCACCAAGGATGACGTCTATCAAGGGGTGGCTAATGTTGTTGGAGGTGGTGTCCAAGGACACAATGGTGCCCTTGTTGATGTCATTGGCCCAAGCTACCTCCTCCATAGCAACAAGAGTTGCCGTGGTAGCTACTGCCTCCATGTTAAAGTTATTGTCGACAAAGACGGGGATGATCTCCACGACAATCGGGGCATCCACCATGGGGAAGATGATCATAGCGGTCTCCTCCAAGGCTTCCAGAACTTCTGATATGAAGACCTCGGTCGACAGAGCCGGGATGACATTCTCCACAGTAGAGATGGCACCATCACGGTTGTCGGAGTTGATGACCTGTGCGGCTGATAGAGCGGAAGCTACTAAAGTTGCGGGGGCATGGATGATCTCCAGAGTGATAGGGGCCTCTTCCGTTGTGGCTGGATCAGCCTTGGCGACCAGATCTGCTACCTGAACAGTAGCTCCCTCGCAGTCGTCGAGGTTGATGACCGGAGAGGTTGACAGCGCATGAACCGTGTGTGAATAGTAACGGGGGTACTATTTACAACAACATGGTTGGGGCTGATGTTAGTGATGGTTGTCTCCTCCTTGGTGCTGCTGATATGCTGGACATTAAAGAAGGTCCATTCTAGTTGGAGGAAATAGTCTCGCAACTCGTTGCGGTACTCGTCGGGGAAAGCCATGGAAGCGGTGGTGGAAGGATCGAACAACGTCTCTGGTACCAAGTGTTATGTGCAAACTTAGGGGAGAGAGGGAAGGGGGAGTCCGGCGACCCGGCTGGTCGACGGCGGCGGTGTGCGGTGGTGGTGCAGGGAGAGGCGGCGCAGGGAGAGAGGCAGCAGCGCTAGAGAGAAAGAGAGCTGAGAGATAAAAGGGATTAAACCCTAATTCCTTTTTTGCCTTCATCTGATTACAATCCCCTCATTATATAGAGGGGCTAACTTGGCTATTAAGTAACCTATTACAATTTATGGAAATTATCTAAATTACTTAATGGCAAAGGAACTAGGCAGGAGCGGGTGCTACAGTAACTGCCC
Organism: Eleusine indica; assembly: GCA_030378355.1. Classification (NCBI taxonomy): domain Eukaryota; kingdom Viridiplantae; phylum Streptophyta; class Magnoliopsida; order Poales; family Poaceae; genus Eleusine; species Eleusine indica. The sequence goes on from CM059497.1 coordinate 31,490,964, forward strand.
CCTGGCCCCCCTTTGTGCTCTCTAGCCGGCCCATTTGGCAGCTTGCCGGTCTGGGCCCTTTGGCCCATAACGGAGGCTCTAGAACTATTCTGGAATATAGTTTCTTAGCTCATTTGAAATTGGACCTCCTTGTTCAGTTTTGTTCTCAGTAACTTGAGCACAGGCATTGTTCTAGGCAGCAAAAATAATAACATATAGTAATATCATTGCAACTGCTAATTGAATCTAGTTTTGAAGTGTTACCCACATGTACAGCTTATGACTGCTCGTTTGATCATTCACCATTCTTAAGATGACTTGTCTTCCAAAGTTCAATGTCATCAGGCTCTTCTCCAGTCTCTCTGTCACGCTGCGCAAAATTCAAGTAGACGTCACAAAAAAGGTCAGTAGGTATATATACATTGCAGTAGTAGGAAAGCATGCATTCTTCACCATACCTTTTCATAGCTCAGCTGTGAGTATGACTTAGAACCCATCAAGTGCTTTGTCTTTTGCTTTTTGCAATTTTCAGAGTTGATATTGCTTAGTTTCTGCAAGAATAATTAATCAGATCTATGTAAATTAAAACATTACCATATCATGTGAAGTTATTAGCAAGTTAGTTGACCTGAAATTTTTCATCATTCCCAAGATAGTCTATGAGATGATCCCATTCTTCCACCCCCACATCTTTAGGCTTATTCTGTCTACGTTCGGCATCTGCCCTATAACACTTATAGGTAGCGTGCAATGTTGAGCGCCATCCCCTGTACCGCTCATTAGCAATGTACAGAATTTTCTTTTCTGTCATAACCCCCTTGGACCGAAGTTTCCGAGGTGCTGATTAAGCAGACACAAGATAATACAACAGCAAACCAAGAGTATAATTTACACAGAAAAGAGTATTATTTATTTTATATCAAAGTTTAAGTGCAGCGGAAATATTACAGACATAAGTTTTAAAATACGTGGAAGATAACGTGATTAAGCGTCTAAAATATATAGCTCGATGATACAAGCGATAGTGATGAATCCGAGCCCATACAGATCATCACCTAGCCAAACGCACAAGCAGCGGCTAGTCGGTCTCCCAGTGAGTAGACCAACCCTCTGGGATAGACATATCACAGGGAAGGACACCCACCAGTAACTCATATGAATCAACATTATTACCTGAAATAAATAAAAACAACCACATGGCATAGTCTGAGCCACTAAGCTCAACAAGTCTTACCCGACAAATATAAACTCTAGACATGCATAGGCTCAGAAATGTGTAAAAATAAATTTAGTGACATTAAGGAGCAGTTAAGCAGTGAATTATTATCTTAAGATCTATCAATTTAAACTAGTTAGAGAACTAGAAAGATGTAACAAGCAATCTGAAATTTAAACAAGTGCAAAAAGATAATAAATTCAGATTTACTAAAACAGCAACAACCTTCATACAAACATCATGTTACTTATTATTGGTGAGTTTGTTAAACTATGTTGTGACTCAGTGAACAAGCGGTACTCATTACTGCGAGGGACAATGATTGCAATCGATTTACAGCAGCTGGGAAAACCCAAAGTACATGACATACGCATCATTTAAGAACACATATGACAACTTTTCACAAAGGCATAATACAAGCCGGTCTGGGTCCAAAGTCCCAAGTGGGCAGCCGTTCCACAGTAACATCAGGAACCTGTCCACTCCTATTGGATCACACGACCAAGAGTTTGGGTAGCATCCAACATGCACCTGACAATGCTACATCAGTTTACTAGTTCCCATATACTAGCATGTATTTAGTACTGTTCGATACTTGCTCAAAGGGGCCGACAACGGACGGGTCCTAGGTCAACACAGACGGGGCTACACCTTGCAAGACCAGTCCTCTAAAGGCACTTGATCTTTGCCCTTTCACCTAAGGGGCACGTCCATGTCTCAATTTTAATTACTGACATAAACGGGCTGCCACCTTGCAAGACAAAACCTCTCAGGTCCCTTGCCTTCGCCCTTTCTCCTACAGACCCATCTAGTCTCAAATTAAATTAACTACTTAACCATGTGAACATCATCATTTTTTAATTATTCCAAGACTATAAGTACCATTGGTCTTAAAACTAAGCAGAGCAATTTTTCAATCGAACTACCTGTACCTGTATACCATGTCTAATTAAAAATAGGATATATCCAGGTAATGCAGGTGGGTTTTCATTCAACTCCTAAACTTAATGCACAAACAACCTATACACATCTAGTGATTTATTTACCAAAAGTAAAACATATTAAATACAAGGGAATGCTCCGGGGCTTGCCTTGGGCTAAGATCACTGGATCAGCAGGAGGGTTAGTGTCTTCTTGTGCCAGGAATTCTGAGGATTCCTTCTTAAGGTTATCCTCCAACACGTCAATGTTTCCTATAATAATACCGATATGTCAATAGAGATGAATGCATAGAAAATGCAACAACATGTAATGCACATGATGAGTAAGTGAAAGGATCATAGTGACTAAGAGGGAGGGGGGGAGGGGTGAATCGGGAACTATCTCTATGTACCAATTTTACCAATTCCCAATGCCAATACACTCAAAACAACTCCTACACAATTCTAGTGGTGATCACACTAACAAGATAATCAAATGAAAGGAAAGACAACCTATGCATACTAGTGGATCACACAAGTCAATAGAACTCCTATGCACTTCTAGTGATCAAGAACGCCAATGCAACTCCTACACATGCTAGTGATTGAATGCGGAAGCTTAAACACTACTAGCAAGCAAGGAACCTAAACATGCAAGTCTACATGATAATCAACTAGAACATGGCAAGCATACAAGCATGAATAGCACAGTTGAAAAGACTGAAAGGAAAGGCATCAAAGTAAAGAGCGAAGTGAGAGATGGCTCAAGATATTTTTTTCCCGAGGTATCGGAAGGATAGCGCCTTCCCCTACTCCTCGTTAGACCACTCCCGCCGGAGTCCCGGTCCCTCCCGCCACCAAGTGGAGTTCTCGCACACAAGCCCGCAATCACTCCTAGAGTGAAGACATGATGTGCGTCACCGCTGCCACCAAGGCACAAGCTCGCCTCACTCAAGAACTTGCCGGACTCCCGGAGCCGGCACGGGCGCTCACTAGCGAAGCCCCTTTCACCGGCGGGCTCAAACCGTGTACAAACATGTGATGGACTTCACAACCAATCACGATAGACTCGATCACCGACACCTAACTAGTCTAGGTCTCACCATAGACCAAGAGTAACAACCTAGATCACACCTTCAAGGACACCTAGCCTTAGATGAGCAAGATCACTCCATGTTACTCTCAGTAGCACTCTCAAGATATGCAATATCTCCTCCTAGTGCTCTCCTCTTTTCCTCTTAGACTTAACCAAATGCTCTCGAGTATTCCACTAGCCAAGAGAGGTCTCCAAGACCCCAGCAACGAAGTTATATAGGCTTCCAACCTCAAACTAGTCGTTGCTTCACAAAATCAGCTTTTTGGCCTACTGACCGGACTATCCGGTCACTGCCTGACCGGACCGTCTGGTCACTGCAGACTCTGGCTCCAACGGCTCTGCCCACTGCTGATCTCCTACTGACCGGACCGTACGGTCAGCTGACTGGACCGTCCGATCCGTTTCTCTCTTCAGTCCAGAAACATTTCAGATTCAGCTTCCTCTCTGCCCTGCGCAACTCATACTGACCGGACCGTCCGGTCAGTAGACCGGACCGTCTGGTCACTATGAATCCTGGCACAGACAGACTCCTCGTTGCTCGCTGTAAGTTCCAGACATCTTCACCTAGTGACCGTACAGTCCGGTCACCACTGACCCCTCTATCCGGTCAGTATGTCCAGAAGATGAAACTTGTCGTCTTCGCTTGACTTCGTTTTCCGGCTTCTTTGAACAGCTCCTTGGCTTCTCCACTGTCATCTAGTGCCTGTGATTTCACCGAGCAACCTTGCACATCATCGACCAGACATGACCTAAGAGAATGACCTAGACTCCCTTGATAGTCTGGTTTTTCCTATGAACAACTAGACAAGTGTTCCCAACACTTGCTCCATAGCTTGTCCTCAGCTTAATCCATCTCCGTCAACCCTTGGACTCCATCAAGCTCACAAGCCTCCATGCTTCTGGTCATTGTCATCAATCGCCAAGGCAACCATCATCCATATGATTTGTAGTAGAGTTTAGAGATGATTCCTACATAGACAACACTCATGTAGATATTAGTCACATTTCATTTTTGTCATTAATCACTAAACCATCATACCTTAGGGTGACCTCAATGGTCATGATCCTTACAATCTCCCCCTTTTTGGTGATGGATGACAACCACTACTCATGATGATCCAAAATGAACGAGCAACAGGGAACCAAGGGAAAAGACAGGAGTGAAAGATTACCTTGATTCTTACCTTGGAAGTAGTCTCCCCCTCGGAATGTGCTAGGTGTTGAGGAAGAACTACCCAAACATATAGCGCACTAGAAGTTGAGCTTGAGTTGAATTGTTGCGCCCGTCATTGTGTCGTGGTAGGTGTTCTTGTTGATGTAGACACACACCATAGACGTAGGTGCTCATGTCGGCGTAGATGTTCATTGTTGTTCTTCTCCATGTTGGTGTGGATGTACTCCAAGTGAACATGCACCATTGTCTTGATCATCTTCATGTTCTCCACTTCGTCACCATAGTCTTGGCATTTGGATTCTTCATGTTTCTTCATGTTCCTTCATGTTCTTCTCTCTATCTTCAATTTTCTTCTTTCCATCTTTTGTGTTGGATCTTCATGAACCTCTCTCCCTTTGACTTCTTCTCCCCTATTTTGACTGGTGTTGGCTTTTGGATCTTCATGTTCTTGTCCCCCGTTGTCACTTATCACCAAAAACCACAAACCAAAGACAAAGCACAAGAGAACGAAGGAGCAAATAATAAGAGACAAAAGGTAGAAAGACTCCCCCTTTCATAGTGCTCCTCCTTGGTCACAATGGTCTTCCACCATAGCTCCCCCTACACCCATGACTCAACAAAGAATTTCTCAAGTATGCAATGGTTAGTCATTAGTGTGTTGGGAATGTATGGGTCACTTGTTTTTGAGCCGTGTGAGTAGATTTAACCTTGGAGCTCGGTTGAACGTGACTCAATGGGCATGAAGCACAAAGATCACTATTTGATCATCTAGAGGGTCATATACTGATATTGTAAATAAGCAACTCCCCCTAGAAACATGCTTGAAAGCATGTAAGGTATCACAATACAAGAATGCATGAATGCAAAGAATGCAAAAGGAAAGAGAGAGAAAAACTACAAACCAAAGCGTCAACGATGAGTTGTTCCCTTCTTGAGCTTACTCACAATGGGCCATTCTTCAAAGCCTTGGGTACACCATGAAGCACCTTCCCAAGCTTAACCCATGTCCATTGCTATCTCAAGGAGGTCCGTAGTCAACCTACAAGAGAAGAGAAACAAGCACAAACAAAGACACAAACAACAAAACAAACAAGCAAAGCAGTACAAATTTACAAGAGACAAGCTTTAGGGTTACTCAAGTGAAGTTGGAGACGTCGAGAACATTGAGCTCTCTCTTTAGCTTGTTGAAGGTCTTCTCGTCAAGAGGCTTGGTGAAGATATCCGCCAATTGTTCATGAGTTCGCACATGCACCAAGTCAATGTCCTTCTTCTCCACATAATCTCGAATGAAATGATGTTTGATCTCTATGTACTTTGCATGACCATGATCTCCAGTTTTGAGAGCCATCTTGATCGCCGCTTCACTATCACAATAGAGTGGCATTTGAGTGAAGTTGAGACCATAGTCCAAGAGTGTTTGCCTCATGTAGAGAAGTTAAGCACAACATGCTCCTGCTGCCATATACTCTGCTTCGGCTGTAGATAGAGCCACCGAGTTTTGCTTCTTTGAGCTCCAAGATACAAGAGATCTTCCAAGGAATTGGCAACCTCCTGATGTACTCTTCCTATTCACTTTGCATCCTGCGAAGTCCAAATCCGAATACCCAAGTAACTCAAAGCTTGTTCCTCTAGGGTACCATAACCCCATGGTAGGTGTGTACTTGAGGTATCTTAGTATCCTCTTCACGGCCTTCAAGTGTGAATCTTTTGGATTTCCTTGATAGCGTGCGCACAAGCACACACTAAACATGATGTCCGGTCTTGAGGCGGTGAGATAGAGCACGGACCCAATCATTGATCTATAGAGCTTGGGATTCACTGGTTTTCCCTTTTCATCCATGTCCAAGGGTTTGCTTGTTGCCACAGGAGTGCGCAAGGTTTTGCTATTTTCCATGTTGAACCTCTTGAGAAGATCGTTGTTATACTTTTCTTGATAGATGAAGTTGCCTTCTCTTAATTGCTTCATTTGAAAACGAAGGAACACATGGAGCTCTCCAATCATAGATATTTGAAATTCCCTTGCCATCATTTCCCGGAACTCCTCATTGTACTTCTTATTTGTTGACCCATATATGATATCATCCACATAGATTTGGCATACAAAGAGATCCTTCCCAACATGCCTTGTGAACAAGGTGCTATCAATGCTTCCAATCTTGAACCCATTCTTGAGAAGGAAGTTTCTCAAGTGTTCATACCATGCCCTTGGTGCTTGCTTTAGTCCATAGAGAGCCTTCTTCAGTTTATACACATGTCTAGGATGTTTGGGATCCTCAAATCCTGGAGGTTGTTTCACTTAGACTTTCTCATTTATCTCTCCATTCAAGAATGCACTCTTCACATCCATTTGATAGAGCTTGAAGCCATTGTGTGAAGCATAGTCAAGCATGATCCGGATAGCTTCAAGTCGAGCAACGGGAGCAAATGTTTCCTCAAAGTTAATTCCCGCCACTTGAGAGTACCTCTTAGCCACTAGACGAGGCTTGTTTTACACAATTGCACCTTTCTCATCTTGTTTGTTCTTGAAAACCCACTTGGTGCCAACAACGTTGTGATTCTTGGGTCTCTCAACAAGTTTCCATACCTTGCACCTCTTGAAGTTATTCAATTCTTCTTGCATGGCAATTACCCACTTGTGATCATCCATTGCCTCTTCAATTATTGTGGGCTCAATCATGGACACGAAAGAGAAGTTCTCAATAGCAACAATGGCCTCATCATCATTTTCCTCATTGTTCACATAGTTGGGCTTGTATTGATTTCTCCTTGTCCTTACTCCTTGAGATGGACTCCCAATGATCAAATCCTGAGTATGGTCCTTGTTGATAGCTTTGGGTCTAGGATGATGTTCATTTTAAGTAGGAGGTGGTTTAGGTGAAGTATCTTGGGTATTATGGATAGCTTGCTCTCTTGAGATATGAGTGTCTTGGATTCTTAGAGAGGCGGGAGAATCACTCATAGGCTTTCTAGCTTTGGACATAAAGCTTGGATTGAATGGGGATGCATCATTTGAGGAGCTTGGAGAAGTGGCTCGAGACGGAGTAGATGGGGGAGCGTGTGACTCACTTCTCTCTTGAGTGTTCTCTTGGGTAGGTGGATGCACTCTCAATGAATTTTGGGGGGAGCTCGAAGGTGTGTTGGTGGCATCTTGGTTTGGTTCGTGCATCTCGGAGGATGAAGTTGCTTGAGGTGGTGGAGTGGAGGGCTCACAAATATCATCATCAATAACCTCGTGGGGGTAAAACCTCGCCCACGGGCATTCTTCTCATAGCCTCCCTCATGGGTTCATCACCAATGTTCACTTCAAGAAATTCATCTCCCTTTTGAGAACCATTTGACTCATCAAATTCCACATCATAGGTTTCCTCCACAGAACCTGTACCTGAGTTGTAGACCCGATATGCTTTAGAAGTTCCAGAGTACCCAACAAGTATGCCTTCATCTGTTCTTCTCTCAAACTTCCCGGGCTTCCTCTTCTTGAGAATGTAGCAAGTGCAGCCAAAGACCCGAAAATAGGAAACATTCGGTTTCTGTCCAATCAATAGCTCATATGGAGTCTTCTTCAACAACCGGTGATGGTACACATGGTTGGAAGTGTAACAAGCTGTGTTGATTGCCTCCGCCCAAAACCTCTCATGAGTACCATACTCATCTAGCATTGCACGGGCTAGAGTGATGAGTGTCTTGTTCTTCCTCTCCACTACTCCATTTTGCTCCGGAGTATATGTAGCGGAGAATTCATGCTTGATCCCTTTCTTGTCATAATACTCCTCCACTGTTGTGTTCTTGAATTCAGTCCCATTGTCACTCCTTATCTTCACAATGCTAGACTTGAACTCATTCTTTGCCCTCCTAGCAAACTTTCTGAAGATATCACTGGCTTGAGATTTGTCCACAAGAAAGAAGGTCCAAGTGTATCTCGTGAAATCATCAACAATCACCAAGCAATAGAGATTGCCTCCCAGACTCTTGTAATGTGTTGGCCCAAACAAGTCCATGTGCAAGAGCTCTAGAGGACAAGATGGACTCGGTGGGATGTGAAGATGCAACTTGCTTTCTAGCCTGACAAGCACTGCACAGTTTGTCCTTCTCAAAGGACACATCCTTGATTCCTTCAACCAGATTCCTCTTGACCACTTTTCTGAGCTGATTCATTCCAACATGTGCCAGTCTTCTATGCCACAACCATCCCTTAGTTGCCTTAGTGAAGAGGCAAGTACTTGGTGGCATGCTACTTGATTTGAAGTCCGTGACATACAAGTTCCCATGTCTCACTCCATGAAATACTAGCCCTTCCTTTGAATTTTCCATCGTTGCACCATCCTTATCAAATGTGCACTTGAAACCCATTTCACAGAGTTGACCAATAGACAGGAGGTTGAAGTTGAGGGTTTCCACAAGAAAGACCTTGGAGAGATGGAGGTCCTCCGTAATGGCCACCTTGCCTGATCCTCTGACTCTCCTTTTTGAGTTATCCCTAAAAGTCACTTTCTCACTGTCTTCGTCTTCATCAATGTTGGTGAACATGGTTGGCTTCCCGGTGTTGTGTTAGGTGCACCCACTGTCAAGAATCCAATGAGTACCTCCACTCTTGTAGTAGACCCTAGTGGTAGCCATAAGACAAGCACTAGAGGAAGAAGAGTTAGTATCCAAAGCATTACTTGATTGACTTGCACTAACCTCATCACGTCGAGCGATAAGTCCATCCTCATAGATAGGGATCCTTGCAATCCCTTCCTGAAGTCTCCTCCTGATGGGATAGTGAGGAGCACGATACCTCGAATGTCCATGCCATCTCCCATGTGTATGTTGTCAAGGTCGATTTAGTAATAGGGAGGATCATAGAGGCCAATGACGTGCTCAAGCACATGTTCCACTTATGAGTGGAGCACAAGTATCATCTCCATTGCCCTCTCAATTGAGAGCTCATGCCTTCTGTTGACTACCTCCTCAAGTAAGAAACCCCTCTCAGGAGTTATGATTTGCAAGAGGAGTCTATCAATCACTTCATATGATGGGATCCTCTGAAGATCTCTGAATGAGTTTATCCTACACACAAGATCATAAATGCTTAAGAGAGTATCACAAAGGTCATCATTCGGATTTCTCACAAATTCACCAAGTTGGAAGATGAGATCCTGTTGGTGAGCTCGACGAAGATGCCAAAGTCGATCTTGTGGCCGAGGAGGTGGAGGCACCGGAGCTGTAGTGGTGAGATTGATCATCTCAAATGATCGAGTGAGCATTGTTGTTGGCGCTCCCCCTACACCAATGCGTGGTCCACCCGAAGTGCTTGGAGTAGAACTTGGAATGGCACTTGAGGTAGAGCTTGACGAAGCGCTCGATGAGCTTGGTGAAGGTCTTGAGCTGAAGGGGTTGTAGAAGCTGTTGCAAGGCAATCTTGTAGAGGGATCCAAGAAGTTTTAGCTCCAAGCTACTTCTTTCCCTTTTCTTGAATATGCTCCAATGTTTGCCTTGGAAGTCTTCTCCCCGGTCTTGCTTGTGGTAATCTCCTCATCTTCAAAGAGCAACTCAATCACTTCCTCAACGGAGAGACCCTTCTCCATGAGAAGACTAAGGGCGGTGTAGAGGAGCTTGCTACTAGGGAGCAAGGTGAGGATCTTCTCGACCATCACAATCTTGGGAAGCTTGAAGGATTCTTCATTTGATTCAATCTTGTCCACAATACCTCACAAGCAAATAAGAGAGTCAAGTAAGTCCTCATTATCATTAGCATGAAAAGTAAAGAACTCCTCAACAAGTGAATCACTAGCAGGATGAGGCGCCCCTTCCCGGAGGATCGAGGCCCTGAAGGTGCTGATAACGCAGACACTTGATAATACAACAATGGTCCAAATTTAAGTTGAATTATTACATCATTAAGGGGATCAAAGTGCAGCGGAATGATATAAGTTCAAGTTTGTTTTGGAAAACAGCAGAAGAAAATAACGATAAGAACTACGAGCTCGACGATACAACATAGTGATGACTCATGCCCGAAGAACCATCACCCTAGCAGCACACACAATCACTGCGGCGGCAGGTCAGACTCCTAGTGGGCAGTCCAACCCTCATGATGTGGACAAGGGTTCCTGATCTTCCGAAAGGTTCTTGGTAAGTTGATTTGGTCGGAGGCGACACACAAATCGATCCGGCTTCAGAACAGCACGTTCTAAACCCCGCAATCGCAGCACGACGTCTCCTCTGGTTATCAACCGTCCAAAAGACGATTGACCTCGCCGAGAAGGCTGATCCCTGCCTGCGAATCAAGAACACAAGCAAGAACAACGAAGATTGCAACACAATTGCAGATGTATGATTAAACTCTCGAAGTTGGGGTCTCACAAACCGATGAACGGCGAAACTGTTTATGAACAGAATTGATCTAAGCAAAACCCGAACCCTAATGGTGTGGCAGCGGCTGTATATAAAGACCCTAGGGTCGTGCAAGACCCTCTGGACGCGCCCCTAATTGGGCTCAACTAGATACAAAGCCCAAAGGTCAAAAATAGGCGACGCAGCACCGACACAGATTCTGGACTCTGTTTTGTTTTGACGATTCCCGATGACTCCGGATGAATTTTGACATGAGGCCGGCGGCATTGGAAAGGTCTTCTCCTTATCTTTCCGTGCATATGTAGAACGTCCAAATCCGAGTCCGTATGCGTCCTGGGCAACTGTTTTAGTACAGACTGGTCCTGGGCCCCGAAACAGACTCGAAGTCGGTTTTGATTGGGCCTCCACTTTGGCTTCCAAGCTCTTGCTGGTCCTCCACGTTCCCAGCTCCTTCTCCCATCATCTCCTGGTCTTCTCCATGGTTTCTAATCATAAAATAATCATTAGGTAGCAAACCATTCTCAAAAGTAACATATAGCGAAGAACGTAGGAACGAGCTCACCTCTAAATTTAGTCGTCGTGCACGAGCTCTAGTCATTGGACCTTGCAAGTCCAGATTTGGAGGAGTGTTGTGTGTATCCATAGGAGTGATGTCCTCATCATCCTCCCCCTCTTGAAGTGGAGTCGTCCTCGACTCGAGCTCATCCTCTTCTCCCAAGTATGGTTTCAAATCTGAAATGTTAAAAGTAGGACTAACCCCGAACTCGGGAGGCAACTCAAGTTTGTATGCATTATCATTAATCTTCTCTATTATTTTGAATGGACCATCAGCTCTAGGCATTAGTTTAGACTTTCTCAATTCTGGAAATCTATCCTTCCTTAAGTGTAACCACACTAAATCTCCTACATCAAGCTTTACTTCCTTTCTACCCTTACTGCCAGCAATTTTATACTTTTCATTCATCTTTTCAATGCTAAGTCTAGTGGTCTCATGCATTTGCAAAATAAATTCAGCACGCTCCTTAGCATCAACATGAACTCTCTCATTAATAGGTAGAGGAAGTATATCAAGTGGAGTACGGGGATCAAAACCATACACTACCTTGAATGGACTTACCTTGGTAGTAGAATGTGTTGCCCGATTATAAGCAAACTCAACATGAGGTAAGCATTCTTCCCATTGCTTCAAATTTTTCTTCAAAATAGCTCGCAACATAGTACCCAAAGTGCGGTTCACAACCTTAGTTTGTCCATCAGTTTGTGGATGACAAGTTGTAGAAAATAACAACTTTGTACCCAACTTATTCCAAAGCGTGCGCCAAAAATGACTCAAGAATTTTGCATCACGATCTGAAACAATAGTAGAAGGCATACCATGCAAACGTACAATTTCTTTGAAAAAAAGATCAGCAATGTAACTAGCATCATCAGTTTTATGACATGGTATAAACTGTGCCATCTTGGAAAAACGATCCACAACAACAAAAATGCTATCACTCCCCCTCTTAGTCCTAGGCAGTCCTAAAATAAAGTCCATAGAAATATCCGCCCAAGGAATAGAAGGAACAGGAAGTGGCATGTATAAACCATGTGGATTCAATCGAGACTTAGCTTTTTGACATGTAGTGCAGCGAGCAACAAAACGCTCAACATCTTTCCCCATCCTTGGCCAAAAGAAGTGTGTGGCCAAAATATCCTCCGTCTTCTTAGCACCAAAATGACCCATCAATCCACCTCCATGCGCCTCCTGCAACAATAAAAGACGAACGGAACCAACTGGAATGCATAGGCGGTTAGCTCTAAACAAGAAACCATCATTCAACACAAATTTGTGCCAAGCACGACCTTCTTTACAGTGCAGCAATACATCTTTAAAATCAACATCAGCAACATATTGTTCTTTAATTGCCTCAAGTCCAAAAATTCTACAATCAAGTTGAGACAACAAAGTATATCGCCTAGATAAAGCATCAGCAATCACATTATCCTTCCCTTTCTTATGTTTAATAATATAAGGAAAAGACTCAATAAACTCAACCCATTTAGCATGTCTACGGTTCAAATTGCATTGAGAACGAATATACTTAAGTGATTCATGATCAGAATGAATAACAAATTCTTTGGGCAACAAATAATGACGCCACGTCTCTAAAGAACGTACAAGGGCATATAGTTCCTTATCATACGTGGAATAATTCAAAACAGGCCCAGTAATTTTCTCACTAAAGTATGCAACAGGTTTACCATCTTGCATCAAAACACCACCAATGCCTATACCACTAGCATCACATTCAAGCTCAAAAGTCTTATCAAAATTGGGTAATTGCAGCAATGGTGCATGTGTAAGTTTGTCCTTCAAAGCATCAAAAGACTCATGATGTACCTTACCAAAATGGAAGTCAACGCCCTTCTTTGTCAACTCATGCAATGGTGCAACAATGGTGCTGAAATCTTTGACAAAGCGGCGGTAGAAACCTGCAAGACCAAGAAAACTCCTCACCTGTGTGATAGTTTTTGGTACAGGCCAGCTCTTTATGGCTTCAATCTTCGCCTCATCCACCTCAATTCCCTGTGGAGTCACAACATAGCCAAGAAAAGAGACTCGATCCGTGCAAAAGGTGCACTTCTCAAGGTTACCAAATAAACGTGCAACTCGCAAAGCATCAAAAACAGCACGCAAATGAATCATATGATCATCCATAGATTTGCTGTAAATCAAGATATCATCAAAGTAGACAACCACAAATTTGCCAATAAAAGGTCTTAAAACCTCATTCATCAAACGCATGAAAGTACTGGGTGCATTAGTTAACCCAAAAGGCATTACTAACCACTCATACAACCCGAATTTGGTTTTGAAAGCTGTTTTCCATTCATCTCCAAGTTTCATTCTAATTTGATGGTAGCCACAACGCAAATCAATTTTAGTGAAAATTATAGCACCACATAACTCATCAAGCATGTCGTCTAGCCTAGGAATAGGATGACGATACCTAATAGTAATGTTATTAATGGCTCTACAATCTACACACATACGCCAAGAACCATCTTTCTTAGGAACCAAAAGTACAGGAACAGCACAAGGACTAAGTGATTGACGAACATACCCACGATCCAAAAGGTCTTGGACTTGTCGTTGTATCTCCTTAGTCTCCTCAGGGTTGGTCCGATAAGCAGCACGGTTTGGCAAAGTAGCACCAGGAATCAAATCAATTTGATGCTCAATCCCTCTCAAAGGTGGCAAGCCCGAGGGTATCTCAGCTGGGAAAACATCCTCATACTCCTGCAAAAGGTTAGTGACAGCAGGAGGCAAAGCACTAGAAGCAATATCACCAAGCAAAAACAAGGCTTGTTTGCATATCAAAGCATAGCAAATATCATCAATAGAAATTTCAGCAAGCTCAGATTTTGTGGCAAGACATGAACGACCTTGTAATTTAATTGCAGCACCCTTAGAACTTGAAGAATCATTAACATTACTTGGTGTAGAAGCAGAATTAACAGGTTGCTGAATTTCAGGGCTTTTATTTTTCAAACTAGCAGCTCGTTCTAAATCAGCTTGTACAATTTCAGCAGGGGTCATTGGTAACAAAGTAATTTTAGTTCCTTTATGCATAAAAGTGTACTTATTACTTTTACCATGGTGTACAGCATCATTATCAAATTCCCAAGGTCTACCCAATAAAAGTGAACAAGCTTGCATGGGTACAACATCACAATCAACAGAATCCACATAGGAACCAATGGAAAAAGGAACTCTGCAAGTTTGTGTTACCTTAGCTTTTCCAGAGTCATTTAACCACTGAATGTAGTATGGATGTGGATGTGGGCGTGTGGTCAAATCAAGCTTCTTAACCACATCAGAACTCACCAAATTGTTGCAGCTTCCTCCATCAATGATGACACGTGCCCAACGGTTCTTGATGACGAAGAAAATCTGGAATAAGTTATATCGCTGCATCATCTCGGGCTGCTGGATTTGTGTGCTACGCACACGCTGCACAATAATATTCATGTAGCCCGTGGTATCTCCGCCTCCAAGGACGAGGTCACCGCTGGTGGCAGCGACATCCTCCTCCTCATCCTCCACATCGGAGGCGCTCATGTAACCGCCATCATCTGTCGCCACATATGCTCGCCTACTTGGGCAGTGTTTCTGCACATGGCCAAGACCATGGCATCGGTGGCACTGAATCCCTGTAGTGCGTCCCGTCGAAGCAACAGAGGAGGCACTACTAGCCGGTACCTGCACAGAATTTTTACCTGAGCGCGTAGAAGGGGCAGGGGCTGATCTTGGTGCTGCAGAAACAACACTAGCTGGTGGGGGCGGCCGGAAAGATGGCTTGGGCAACCCCGAAGTCCCCGTCGGCCGTGGTGGGTAGAAATTCCTGGACTTGCTGTACTCCTCAAAAGCCTGGAAAAGTCCCTGTGATTCTTTCTCTGCAAGCATAGCATACTGGAAACACTGGTTGAGGGTATAAAATGCTTTATAATCAAGGATGTCCTGAATTTCTTTTCTCAAACCAGAATAAAAGCGGCAAATCTGATCCTCTACTTTTTCAACCACAGCACAACGAATCAAACCCTTCTGAAGCTCACTAAAATACTCCTGAACAGTTTTATTTCCTTGATCTAAACGCTGCAGTTTATTACGAATTTCTCTATAAAAAGAAGGAGGAACAAAACGATCACGCATTTCTACCTTAAGTTCTTCCCAAGTAGTAGGCAAATCGGTTTCAGCAGCTAGACCACTCCACCAAACAATAGCAAAGTCCTTAAACTCACTAGTGGCTTGTCTAACTCTATGTTGTTCAGGAACAAGATGGGCATTAAATTTTTGTTCTACCGTCATTTCCCAATCAAGGTAAGCATCACCATCGTACTGACCCGAAAACGAAGGAATTGAAAACTTAATTTTAGCATACGGATCATCTGGAGCATAGTTACCTTGTGTGCGACGGTTGTGGTTGTGGAAACCACCCATACCTTGAGGGTTACGTTGCAAACGGCGTCGTAACCTTGCGGTCCTTGTAGCTGACCTATCGACGGTGCCATCAGCCTTATACACCGTTGCTTCATCATGATCGTCTTCAACGTCGTTGTTGGTGTCGTTGTTGGTGTTGGTGTTGGTGTTGTTGTTGTTGTTGTTGTTGTTGGTCTTGTGAGCGGTCTCCAATTCGACAACCTGATCGGTTAGCTTAGAGACTCTCTTATCCAACCGCTCAATGCTTTCTCCCAGGTGAAGCTTGGTGACGGCGTCGGTGACGGCCCTGGTGATCGTCTCTACCAAATCACTCTGAACCGCCTGCAAAGCCTTCTGTAACTGATCTTGGCTCACGCACTCATCAAATTTTGCGGGCGAAGCACCCTCTCCATCGCTTCCTGACATCAGAAACACCAAAACAGGAAACAAAAAGTGAAGGTTATCCCTACAAAACTACTAAGCAGTGGTGCCTCTCAACACAGCAAAAGTAAGCTTCTTGCAAAGCTCTTACAAAGTTCTGAAAACAAGAAAGCGAAGGATACCAAGGGTATGCTCAACTTTTTGTCTAGAATCTCCTGTAAAAATTTCAGCCAAAACGGACAACCGAGCGAAAAGTTATGGCTGTTTTACCGAAGGGGTGTCGGAATCGGTTATGAAGAACCCGGGGTTTTGAGTGAAATCCGAGTCGGGCTTGGGGTCGGGTAGGGAGTTTTTTGGCAAGGTGGATGCAGCGGAAAGTGGAATTTATGAAAAGTGGTCTGAGGTGGTGAGGGTAGGTTTAGGGTGGGATTAGGGTGGGCGTGTTGATCAATCAACCCTAGCACACAAAGCCGACAAAACCGAGGATGGTGAAGGGGATGGCGGCTAGGGTTGCAAGGGAAACACTACTGACGACAAAAACACAAACTAAACCAGCGACTAAATAAGAACTAGGGCACAAACTCAACACTACGGACTCTGAAATTGAAATATGCAAAGGCTAAACACGTGGTTATGGGCGGGGGAAAATTTTTTTTTGGTATTTTCAGTGGACGATAGGAAGAACACGAAAACAAAACTAAAGGGTAGTGTGAACCTGACGGTGCACCTGAAGCTCTGATTACCACTTGATGTGGACAAGGGTTCCCGATCTTCCGAAAGGTTCTTGGTAAGTTGATTTGGTCGGAGGCGACACACAAATCGATCTGGCTTCAGAATAGCACGTTCTAAACCCCGCAATCGCAGCACGACGTCTCCTCTGGTTATCAACCGTCCAAAAGACGATTGACCTCGCCGAGAAGGCTGATCCCTGCCTGCGAATCAAGAACACAAGCAAGAACAACGAAGATTGCAACACAATTGCAGATGTATGATTAAACTCTCGAAGTTGGGGTCTCACAAACCGATGAACGGCGAAACTGTTTATGAACAGAATTGATCTAGGCAAAACCCGAACCCTAATGGTGCGGCGGCGGCTGTATATAAAGACCCTAGGGTCGTGCAAGACCCTCTGGACGCGCCCCTAATTGGGCTCAACTAGATACAAAGCCCAAAGGCCAAAAATAGGCGACGCAGCACCGACACAGATTCTGGACTCTGTCTTGTTTTGACGATTCCCGATGACTCCGGATGAATTTTGACATGAGGCCGGTGGCATTGGAAAGGTCTTCTCCTTATCTTTCCGTGCATATGTAGAACGTCCAAATCCGAGTCCGTATGCGTCCTGGGCAACTGTTTTAGTACAGACTGGTCCTGGGCCCCGAAACAGACTCGAAGTCGGTTTTGATTGGGCCTCCACTTTGGCTTCCAAGCTCTTGCTGGTCCTCCACGTTCCCAGCTCCTTCTCCCATCATCTCCTGGTCTTCTCCATGGTTTCTAATCATAAAATAATCATTAGGTAGCAAACCATTCTCAAAAGTAACATATAGCGAAGAACGTAGGAACGAGCTCACCTCTAAATTTAGTCGTCGTGCACGAGCTCTAGTCATTGGACCTTGCAAGTCCAGATTTGGAGGAGTGTTGTGTGTATCCATAGGAGTGATGTCCTCATCACCTCAGGGACCTGCATGTCCCAAGGCAACACATCTATAGGCCATTCTATCTCTTCAGTACCTGAAAACCACAGAGGCACAAAGCCTGAGTACTAATTACTCAGCAAGACTTACCCGTCAAAGGACCTAGACATGCATTGGCTCTAATAGGGTGGCTTGTTTGAAAAGACTCGCACTAAGCAACCTATTAGTTCTATCAAGTTTTATTTAGCCAATTTAAATGGGTTGAGCTGAAATGTAACTTTAGTGATAGCATGAGATAATAACACAGTACATAAAGTAAGTACAACTTAAGAGCAGTAATAATAATAATCAACAATAACCAACATAATCCATTTCCATAGTATCATGTGCAACTACGTGACGACTCAGTGACCAACTAGTACTCATTACTGCGAGTGACAGCAATTGCAATCGATTTACACCGGCTGGGAAAACCTGAGATACACGACACATACGCACCAACTAAGGTCGTATATGACAACCTTTCGCAAGAAAAGAACTTACACCTCAGACTGGGTGTGGTGACATCGAGTGGGCATGCCGTTCTGCCAATAGTACTTTATGGTATGAACCGCCCACTCCAACAGCAGAAGGGTCAATAACCAATGCACCTTAACCGATCCTATTGCAAGTAAATCTTAATGCTACATTTACTAGTGCCCATAAACTAGCATGCATTCAGTACTGTTTAAAACTTGATCAAGAGGCCGACCACGGACGGGTCCTACGGTGGGCAAGGCAGGGCTACCGCAGTCAACACCCATGTGTGGCTACAAACCTATACATGCATGATCCCTGCCCGGCCATAACATCAAAAGTAAACTTCTTTTATTAAGTTTAGGTTTAGTGATCAAGTTCATTCCTTAGTAACAATATCTACCGAACTATTAACTAAGCATAGCAATATAGTACCGAGCCTATGAAGGATCTATTGACAGTAGCATAGGTCAGTTGGGGTAACATGCAAGGTGGGGGTGGGTTTCAATCAACTCCTATGACCTGATGCAACAATTAACATAGACACTAGTAGTATTGTAAACTAGCAAAACTTTAAAAGGTGAATGCAAACTGGGGCTTGCCTTGATCGACACTAGTGTTAGCAACCTCTACTTCTTGCTCCTGAGAGTCAATATCCTTCTGAAAATCCTCTTCTTGCTCCTGGTTGTCGTTACCTATATGATGGAAAAATGTGTTAACGCTATTATTATAACACCGTTACATGTAATGATATGATGGATGCATAAGGCAGTCATGTTTTAGTGCCAACAATCTTATTAATATGTTCTCGAAAACATATGCTTCAGAGAAGTGAAGTTGTTATTAAGATTTTATGTGTAGATATTCTTTATGCAGTAAAATGGGGTAATATGGTGATATGGGCAATTAATTTATTTAGTACAGTAAATATGTGTTTCTTGACATGGATGATTTACTGTGGATAGAGGCATAGATGAGTGATTTTTACACCAAGTTTCATGGGCATAACAGTTATATTTTAATTACTATCAATTTCCTAAGCAGGAATACTAAATAAATTCTAGAGCACAGAATAATTATTATTTTGCTAAACCAAATTTCATGGTGATATCTAATCATGAGTTTACTAAGCATGCCAAATATAATGATTTAATTGTGTTCCTAGAATTTCTAGTGAATTAATAAGTGTTTTGTCAATAAAATTAAATCAGTAAAAATAGATGTACAGAGACAACTTGTTATCATTTTTCTAAACTAAAGCAGATTATTATGAGACTAACAAAATTTGTTTGAGGTCCATTGGATTTCGGATTCATTTACTATGAATTTTGGAAGTTTTTAGCATTTTTCTAGGTGTTCTGTTAATTTCCTGGGATTAGCTATTAACA
The DNA here is from genome assembly GCA_030378355.1 of Eleusine indica. NCBI lineage: Eukaryota > Viridiplantae > Streptophyta > Magnoliopsida > Poales > Poaceae > Eleusine > Eleusine indica. Next base: position 31,510,567 of record CM059497.1, read on the forward strand.
GGTCAGCGCCATGTCAGCACCTCATGGCGGCCACGTAAGCGCCAGTCAGCCCGCCGGAGCAGAGGCTGGGCTCGCCGGAGGGCTCACCGCTGAGCGCGTCGCTAGGAGGAATCTCGTCGCGGGAGTGCGGGAACGACGTACTCGTAGTGGCGCTTCGGTCGGAGGGGTTCGCGGGGACAGAAGCTCACCGGAGCAGGGTCGTCGTTGAGAGGCGGCGGTTGGCAATGTTTGGCGATGTCGTGCGAGTGGCACAGGGCACCAAATCGGTCGCCGTTTGTTGCTACGGCTTCACGGCGACAAGCAGGGGCTCGGCATCGAGTCGGCATTCGTCGAGGTGGGCCGGAAGGTGGTGCTCACCGTTGAGGCGGCTCGGTTTTGCCGGTGTCGGAGCAGATTCGGTGGAAAACTGCAAATGCGAGCAAATCGTTGATCAAACTTGACGCGAATGGGGTCAGAGGGTAACGCTGAGTGGCCATGAACAAGTGAGAGCCAGAAATAGGCCGAGAGGCTTACTGTGCTCGATGGAATTGGAGTCGGGGCAACGGGGATCGTCAGAATAGGTTCAAGGGGAAAACTCGAATTACGCACGATGGTCACGGAATGGAGGGGAACAGTAGCCAAGGTGAGTTGTAGAGGAAGTACGCGCAGCGTATGGGTGAGTTGGTAGGCAGGAGGGGCACTGGAGGGGTGGTAGCATGCTCGGGCTCAGAGGTCAATAATGACGGTGGACTAGGCTCGGAAGAGAACGGCCAAGGAGAGGGGTTTCTAGGCCGAGTGATTCCGGGGTGGGCGGCATGGTTAGCTAGTGGTTGACCGCACCGGTTTGCGTGCTATCAGAGCGACGGGATCGGTCGGGCGCGGAGGTGGTCGAATAGGCAAGGGCAGCGGCCATGGCAGGCGGGCAGAGCGGCGAAAATTGAAGGCGCACTGGCGAAGAAATAGGAAAAGGGGAAAGTAGGGGGGGGGGGGGGCAGATGGGACGGGACGTCGTTGAAGCGCTGTAGCGGCTCCGAGTCTCGAGGCGGAGTGAAGGCAGGCCGTGGCATGCACCAGTGGTGGAGCTCTGCTCTTGCTGCGCCAATGGAGGAAGAACAGAGAATATTTTGCACTACGCCCCTGGATCTTTTCTAATTTTACAACTAAGTCCCTTGCTTGAGTTAATTCAAAATAAAATAGCTAGAGACATTCAAAAATCATGAAATTTGGTACACTGGTTATTTATGATGTTTGTAACTAATGTGAACAAGGGTTCTCGATCTTCCGAAAGGTTCTTGAAAGTTGATTTGGTCGGAGGCGACACACAAATCGATCCGGCTTCAGAACAGCACGTTCTAAACCCCGCAATCGCAGCACGACGTCTCCTCTGGTTATCAACCGTCCAAAACACGATTGACCTTGCCGAGAAGGCTAATCCCTGCCTGCGAATCAAGAACACAAGCAAGAACAACGAAGAATGCAACACAATTGCAGATGTATGATTAAACTCTCGAAGTTGGGGTCTCACAAACCGATGAACGGCGAAACTGTTTATGAACAGAATTGATCTAAGCAAAACCCGAACCCTAATGGTGCGGCGGCGGCTGTATATAAAGACCCTAGGGTCGTGCAAGACCCTCTGGACGCGCCCCTAATTGGGCTCAACTAGATACAAAGCCCAAAGGCCAAAAATAGGCGACGCAGCACCGACACAGATTCTGGACTCTCTCTTGTTTTGACGATTCCCGATGACTCCTGATGAATTTTGACATGAGGCCGGCGGCATTGGAAAGGTATTCACCTTATCTTTCCGTGCATATGTAGAACGTCAAAATCCGAGTTCGTATGCGTCTTGGGCGACTGTTTTAGAACAGACTGGTCCTGGGCCCCAAAACAGACTCGAAGTCGGTTTTGATTGGGCCTCCACTTTGGCTTCCAAGCCCTTGCTGGTCCTCCATGTTCCCAACTCCTTCTCCCATCATCTCCTGGTCCTCTCCATGGTTTCTAATCATAAAATAATCATTAGGTAGCAAACCATTCTCAAAAGTAACATATAGCGAAGAACGTAGGAACAAGCTCACCTCTAAATTTAGTTGTCGTGCACGAGCTCTAGTCATTGGACCTTGCAAGTCCAGATTTAGAGGAGTGTTGTGTGTATCCATAGGAGTGATGTCCTCATCATCCTCCCCCTCTTGAAGTGGAGTCGTCCTCGACTCAAGCTCATCCTCTTCTCCCAAGTATGGTTTCAAATCTGAAATGTTAAAAATAGGACTAACCCCGAACTCGGGAGGCAACTCAAGTTTGTATGCATTATCATTAATCTTCTCTATTATATTGAATGGACCATCAGCTCTAGGCATTAGTTTAGACTTTCTCAATTCTGGAAATCTATCCTTCCTTAAGTGTAACCACACTAAATCTCCTACATCAAGCTTTACTTCCTTTCTTCCCTTACTACCAGCAATTTTATACTTTTCATTCATCTTTTCAATGCTAAGTCTAGTGGTCTCATGCATTTGCAAAATAAATTCAGCACGCTCCTTAGCATCAATATGAACTCTCTCATTAATAGGTAGAGGAAGTATATCAAGTGGAGTACGGGGATCAAAACCATACACTACCTTGAATGGACTTACCTTGGTAGTAAAATGTGTTGCCCGATTATAAGCAAACTCAACATGAGGTAAGCATTCTTCCCATTGCTTCAAATTTTTCTTCAAAATAGCTCGCAACATAGTACCCAAAGTGCGGTTCACAACCTCAGTTTGTCCATCAGTTTGTGGATGACAAGTTGTAGAAAATAACAACTTTGTACCCAACTTATTCCAAAGCGTGCGCCAAAAATGACTCAAGAATTTTGCATCACGATCTGAAACAATAGTAGAAGGCGTACCATGCAAACGTACAATTTCTTTGAAAAAAAGATCAGCAATATAACTAGTATCATCAGTTTTATGACATGATATAAAGTGTGCCATCTTGGAAAAATGATCCACGACAACAAAAATGCTATCGCTCCCCCTCTTAGTCCTAGGCAGTCCTAAAATAAAGTGCCAAGCACGACCTTCTTTACAGTGCAGCAATACATCTTTAAAATCAACATCAGTAACATATTGTTCTTTAATTGCCTCAAGTCCAAAAATTCTACAATCAAGTTGAGACAACAAAGTATATCGCCTAGATAAAGCATCAGCAATCACATTATCCTTCCCTTTCTTATGTTTAATAATATAAGGAAAAGACTCAATAAACTCAACCCATTTAGCATGTCTACGGTTCAAATTGCATTGAGAACGAATATACTTAAGTGATTCATGATCAGAATGAATAACATATTCTTTGGGCAACAAATAATGACGCCGTCTCTAAAGAACGTACAAGTGCATATAGTTCCTTATCATACGTGGAATAATTCAAAACAGGCCCAGTAATTTTCTCACTAAAGTATGCAACAGGTTTACCATCTTGCATCAAAACACCACCAATGCCTATACCACTAGCATCACATTCAAGCTCAAAAGTCTTATCAAAATTGGATAATTGCAGCAATGGTGCATGTGTAAGTTTGTCCTTCAAAGCATCAAAAGACTCATGATGTACCTTACCAAAATGGAAGTCAACGCCCTTCTTTGTCAACTCATGCAATGGTGCAGCAATGGTGCTGAAATCTTTGACAAAGCGGCGGTAGAAACCTGCAAGACCAAGAAAACTCCTCACCTGTGTGATAGTTTTTGGTACAGGCCAGCTCTTTATGGCTTCAATCTTCGCCTCATCCACCTCAATTCCCTGTGGAGTCACAACATAGCCAAGAAAAGAGACTCGATCCATGCAAAAGGTGCACTTCTCAAGGTTACCAAATAAACGTGCAACTCGCAAAGCATCAAAAACAGCCCGCAAATGAATCATATGATCATCCATAGATTTGCTGTAAATCAAGATATCATCAAAGTAGACAACCACAAATTTGCCAATAAAAGGTCTTAAAACCTCATTCATCAAACGCATGAAAGTACTGGGTGCATTAGTTAACCCAAAAGGCATTACTAACCACTCATACAACCCGAATTTGGTTTTGAAAGCTGTTTTCCATTCATCTCCAAGTTTCATTCTAATTTGATGGTAGCCACTACGCAAATCAATTTTAGTGAAAATTATAGCACCACATAACTCATCAAGCATGTCGTCTAGCCTAGGAATAGGATGACGATACCTAATAGTAATGTTATTAATGGCTCTACAATCTACACACATACGCCAAGAACCATCTTTCTTAGGAACCAAAAGTACAGGAACAGCACAAGGACTAAGTGATTGATGAACATACCCACGATCCAAAAGGTCTTGGACTTGTCGTTGTATCTCCTTAGTCTCCTCAGGGTTGGTCCTATAAGCAGCACGGTTTGGCAAAGTAGCACCAGGAATCAAATCAATTTGATGCTCAATCCCTCTCAAAGGTGACAATCCCGGGGGTATCTCAGCTGGGAAAACATCCTCATACTCCTGCAAAAGGTTAGTGACAGCAGGAGGCAAAGCACTAGAAGCAATATCACCAAGCAAAAACAAGGCTTGTTTGCATATCAAAGCATAGCAAATATCATCAGTAGAAATTTCAGCAAGCTCAGATTTTGTGGCAAGACATGAACGACCTTGTAATTTAATTGCAGCACCCTTAGAACTTGAAGAATCATTAACATTACTTGGTGTAGAAGCAGAATTAACAGGTTGCTGAATTTCAGGGCTTCTATTTTTCAAACTAGCAGCTCGTTCTAAATCAGCTTGTACAATTTCAGCAGGGGTCATTGGTAACAAAGTAATTTTAATTCCTTTATGCATAAAAGTGTACTTATTACTTTTACCATGGTGTACAACATCATTATCAAATTCCCAAGGTCTACCCAATAAAAGTGAACAAGCTTGCATGGGTACAACATCACAATCAACAGAATCCACATAGGAACCAATGGAAAAAGGAACTCTGTAAGTTTGTGTTACCTTAGCTTTTCTAGAGTCATTTAACCACTGAATGTAGTATGGATGTGGATGTGGGCGTGTGGTCAAATCAAGCTTCTTAACCACATCAGAACTTACCAAATTGTTGCAGCTTCCTCCATCAATGATGACACGTGCCCGACGGTTCTTGATAACGAAGAAAATCTGGAACAAGTTATGTCGCTGCATCATCTTGGGCTGCTGGACTTGTGTGCTAAGCACACGCTGCACAATAATATTCATGTAGCTCGTGGTATCTCCGCCTCCAAGGACGAGGTCACCGCTGGTGACAGCGACATCCTCCTCCTCATCCTCCACATCGGAGGTGCTCATGTAACCGCCATCATCTGTCGCCACATATGCCCGCCTACTTGGGCAATCTTTCTGCACATGGCCAAGACCATGGCAGCGGTGGCACTGAATCCCTGTAGTGCGTCCCGTCGAAGCAACAGAGGAGGCACTACTAGCCGGTACCTGCACAGAATTTTTACCGGAGCGCGTAGAAGGGGCAGGGGCTGATCTTGGTGCTGCAGAAACAACACTAGCTGGTGGGGGCGGCCGGAAAGATGGCTTGGGCAGCCCCGAAGTCCCCGTCGGCCGTGGTGGGTAGAAATTCCTGGACTTGCTGTACTCCTCAAAAGCCTGGAAAAGTCCCTGTGATTCTTTCTCTGCAAGCATAGCATACTGGAAACACTGGTTGAGGGTATAAAATTCTTTATAATCAAGGATGTCCTGAATTTCTTTTCTCAAACCAGAATAAAAGCGGCAAATCTAATCCTCTACTTTTTCAACCACAGCACAACGAATCAAACCCTTCTGAAGCTCACTAAAATACTCATGAACAGTTTTATCTCCTTGATCTAAACGCTGCAGTTTATTACGAATTTCTCTATAAAAAGAAGGAGGAACAAAACGATCACGCATTTCTACCTTAAGTTCTTCCCAAGTAGTAGGCAAATCGGTTTCAGCAGCTAGACCACTCCACCAAACAATAGCAAAGTCCTTAAACTCACTAGTGGCTTGTCTAACTCTATGTTGTTCAGGAACAAGGTGGGCATTAAATTTTTGTTCTACCGTCATTTCCCAATCAAGGTAAGCATCACCATCGTACTGACCCGAAAACGAAGGAATTGAAAACTTAATTTTAGCATACGGATCATCTGGAGCATGGTTACCTTGTGGGCGACGGTTGTGGTTGTGGAAACCACCCATACCTTGAGGGTTATGTTGCAAACGGCGTTGTAACCTTGCGGTCCTTGTAGCTGACCTATCGACGGTGCCATCAGCCTTATACACCGTTGCTTCATCATGATCGTCTTCAACATCGTTGTTGGTGTTGTTGTTGTTGTTGTTGTTGTTGTTGTTGTTGTTGTTGTTGGTCTTGTGAGCGGTCTCCAATTCGACAACCTGATCGGTTAGCTTAGAGATTCTCTTATCCAACCGCTCAATGCTTTCTCCCAGGTGAAGCTTGGTGACGACGTCGGTGACGGCCCTGGTGATCGTCTCTGCCAAATCACTCTGAACCGCCTGCAAAGCCTTCTGTAACTGATTTTGGCTCACGCACTCATCCAATTTTGAGGGTGAAGCACCCTCCCCATCGCTTCCTGACATCAGAAACACCAAAACAGGAAACAAAAAGTGAAGGTTATCCCTACAAAACTACTAAGCAGTGGTGCCTCTCAACACAGCAAAAGTAAGCTTCTTGCAAAGCTCTTACAAAGTTCTGAAAACAACAAAGCGAAGGATACCAGGGAAAAGTGTTCCACGATTGCAAGGGTTACCAAATAACCTATTTGCTGTCCAGAAGAAGTATGTAGAGCTAGGAAGGCCAAATATATATATATATGAGTGGCACACAAATCAAAAACAGATAATAAAGCTGAATAAGTGCCCAAATAACTTGTCCCTAGTTGCTGGTCTAACTATGTCCTAAAACAGTAGTGATAGCAAAGAAGAAACAAAGAGACAAAGGGACACAGTCGATAACAGGGGGCTTAGTGTAAAATAGCCAAACTCAGAAATTCCAGGGGGCTAGATGGAGCACTAGTAGGAATCCCAAATTTCTTTTTTTTTTATTTTATTTTTTTGATATTTTTTTCCAACTCAAGAGCAAACAGGAAGAAACCACAAAAAATTTCAGCTCAAACCGAGATAGGACGTGGCCTACAGAAAATCTTGAAGTTTCAGAAAACGTGGGGTTTCAACTTGAATGAATTTTTTCTTTATCTTCCTGATTTTTTTTGATTTTTTTGACGAGGGCACACAGTGTGGGTATGCTCAACTTTTCGTCAAGAATCTCCTATAAAAATTTCAGCCAAAACGGACAACCGAGCGAAAAGTTATGGCTGTTTTACCGAAGGGGTGTCGGAATCGGTTATGAAGAACCCGGGGGTTTGAGTGAAATCTGAGTCGGTCTTGGGGTCGGGTAGGGATTTTTTTGGCGAGGTGGATGCAGAGGAAAGTGGAATTTATGAAAATTGGTCCGAGGTGGTGAGGGTAGGTGTAGGGTGGGATTAGGGTGGGCGTGTTGATCAATCAACCCTAGCACACAAAGCCGACAAAACCGAGGATGGTGAAGGGGATGGCGGCTCGGGTTGCAAGGGAAACACTACTGACGACAAACATACAAACTAATCCAGCGACTAAATAAGAACTAGGGCACAAACTCAACACTACGGACTCTGAAATTGAAATATGCAAAGGCTAAACACGTGGTTATGGGCGGGGGAAATTTTTTTTTTGGTATTTTCAGTGGACGATAGGAAGAACACGAAAACAAAACTAAAGGGTAGTGTGAACCTGACGGTGCACCTAAAGCTCTGATTACCACTTGATGTGAACAAGGGTTCCCGATCTTCCGAAAGGTTTTTGGTAAGTTGATTTGGTCGGAGGCGACACACAATTCGATCCGGCTTCAGAACAGCACGTTCTAAACCCCGCAATCGCAGCACGACGTCTCCTCTGGTTATCAACCGTCCAAAGACGATTGACCTTGCCGAGAAGGCTAATCCCTGCCTGCGAATCAAGAACACAAGCAAGAACAACAAAGAATGCAACACAATTGCAGATGTATGATTAAACTCTCGAAGTTGGGGTCTCACAAACCGATGAACGGCGAAACTGTTTATGAACAGAATTGATCTAAGTAAAACCCGGACCCTAATGGTGCGGCGACGGCTGTATATAAAGACCCTAGGGTCATGCAAGACCCTCTGGACGCGCCCCTAATTGGGCTCAACTAGATACAAAGCCCAAAGGCCAAAAATAGGCGACGCAGCACCGATACAGATTCTGGACTCTCTCTTGTTTTGACGATTCCCGATGACTCCGGATGAATTCTGACATGAGGCCAGCGTCATTGGAAAGGTCTTCTCCTTATCTTTCCGTGCATATGTAGAATGTCCACATCCGAGTCCGTATGCGTCTTGGGCGACTGTTTTAGTACAGACTGGTCCTGGGCCCCGAAACAGACTCGAAGTCGGTTTTGATTGGGCCTCCACTTTGGCTTCCAAGCCCTTGCTGGTCCTCCACGTTCCCAACTCCTTCTCCGATCATCTCCTGGTCCTCTCCATGGTTTCTAATCATAAAATAATCATTAGGTAGCAAACCATTCTCAAAAGTAACATATAGCGAAGAACGTAGGAACGAGCTCACCTCTAAATTTAGTTGTCGTGCACGAGCTCTAGTCATTGGACCTTGCAAGTCCAGATTTGGAGGAGTGTTGTGTGTATCCATAGGAGTGATGTCCTCATCAGTAACCACTTAGTGAAGATAAATTTCTAATTTGCATCATAAATATTTAATAATTAATATTTGCATTAAATAAGTTCTTAAGCTTAAATTAATTATTTGGGGTATGTGTATTTAAGCTAAAATGATCAATTAATTTAGAAAATTCTATTTTATCATTATATTGCTGGGGATAGAATTATTTGCCATATGTTCTATTAGAAATTTTTAAGTTGCTTCATAACCCTGGTTGCAGGGTTTTTAATTAACTGTAATTAATTAAATTTGAGTTCCAGCTTAACACTTCATACTCCACTTAAATTATATTTTTGTGAGCATTATACTTGTTAAGTAGAAAAGAGACACTTGGGTGTCACAACCCTCCCTCCTTAAAGAAAGCTCGTCCCGAGATTATGAACAAGGCCACTAGAGGGAAGTACGGAGGTGAAAATATACCTGCTAATGACGACCAAAATTCCGGGTAATGAGTACTAAAAAATTCTTCAGATTTCCAAGTGGATTTCTCTTCTGAGTGATTACTCCATTGCACTTTATATAATTTGATTGTTCTTTTGCGGGTTACGCACTCTTTTTCATCAAGGACTTTTATTGGTTGTTCGGAGTATGTGAGGTCCGGTTGAATATGGTCATACTCTTCCAAGATAACATCTATTGGTGGCTTGAGACACCATTTTAGTTGGGAGACATGAAAGGTGTTGTGAACTCCAGACAAATTAGCAGGTAGCTCCAGCTTGTAGGCTACGTTTCCACAACGTTCCAAAATTTTGAATGGGCCAATATAACGGGGAGCTAAATTTCCTTTGACTCCAAAATGTTGTATGCCTTTCATAGGCGATACTCGAAGATAGACATAGTCATCCTTATTGAAATATAGTGGTCTACGTCGTCGGTTTGCATACTTTTCTTGACGACATTTTGCAGCTTTAAGATTTGCCTGAATGGTATGAACTTTTTCCTCGGCATCCTTTACAAGGTCGGGACCAAATGTTACTCTTTCTCCAAGTTCGGACCAGTTCAGAGGGGTTCTACAACTTTGACCATAGAGTGCTTCAAATGTCGACATTTTTACACTCTCTTGGTAACTGTTGTTATATGAAAATTCAGCATAAGGCAGGTACTCATCCCAGTTATCACTATGTGCTAAGACACATGCTCTAAGCATATCTTCCAAGATTTGGTTGACACACTCTGTTTGTCCATCGGTAGTGGGATGGTAAGCAGAACTGCGAATCAAATTTGTACCCAAAGATGCATGCAGCTGTTCCCAGAAATGAGCCACGAACTGTGAGCCTCTATCCAAAATAATAGTCTTAGGTACTCCATGAAAGCATAACAGTCTTGATATATATAATTCAGCATATTGTTTCATCTTGTATGTATTATTGACTGGTAAGAAATGAGCAGAATTTGTGAGTCTATCCACAATAACCCAAATCGAATCATGCTTACGCGAAGTGAGAGGGAGCCCAACTATAAAGTCCATGCTGATGTCTTCCCACTTCCAGGCAGGAATGCTTAATGGTTGAAGTAATCCGGCTTGCTTTAAATGGTCAGCCTTAACTCTCTGACAGGTATCACATTCTGCAACATACCGAGTAACTTCTCGCTTCATTCTTGTCCACCAAAATTCTTTTTCAGATCTTGGTACATTTTATTACTACCCGGGTGAATAGAGTACTTGGAGTGATGCACTTCATCTAGAATTTTCCATCGAAGGTCAAAGTCTTTCGGTACTACTAGACAGTTATTGAACCACAGAGTACCGTCCGAGTCTTGGGTGAAACACTTTGCTCTACCCTTTTCAATGTTTTGACGGAAATAGTTCATGGCAATGTCATTCTTCTATGCGGCAATGATTTCTTCACAAATGGTGGAATGTATACTAAGGTTATTGATCACTAGAGCAGGAAAAATGTGAAGACCGGCTTCTGAAATAATTTGGTTGTTGCTGCTGTCCTGAAATTCCAGCACCAAGTTATTGCAGTGGATTCTTCTGCTTAGCGCGTCAACGACTACATTGGCCTTGCCTGGATGATAATGAATCTCCAAATTATAATCCTTGATTAATTCCAGCCACCGACGTTGTCTCATGTTCAGATCAGTCTGAGTAAAGATGTATTTCAAGCTCTTATGATCCGTGTAGATGTGCACGAAGCTTCCGAGCAAATAATGCCTCCTGATTTTTGGTGCAAGCACAACTGCAGCTAGTTCCAAATCATGAGTTGGATAATGTTCTTCATGCTTTCGTAGTTGTCGAGATGCATAGGCAATGACATGACCACATTGCATGAGCACACATCCAAGTCCTATCCCAGATGCATCACAATATACGTCAAATGGGCTAGTGATGTCCGGTTGAGCCAACACTGGGGCAGTAGTTAATAATTCTTTCAACTTCTGAAATACTTCTTCACATTTATCACTCCATTCGTACTTCACATCATACTTCAATAATCATGTGATAGGTTTGGATAGCTGGGAAAAATTAGGGATGAACGTACGGTAATATCCAGCTAGTCCGAGGAAACTACAAACTTGATGAACCGTTTTTGGTAGCTTCCAATCTAGCACATATTGAACCTTGCCAAGGTCTACAGAGATACCTTCCGCTGAAACTATGTGACCAAGGAATGGCATACAGTCCAACCAAAATTCACACTTGCTGAATTTTGAAAACAACTTGTGATCTCGTAGACGTTGAAGAACAATGCGAAGATGTTCAGCATGCTCATCCTTGGACTTAGAATAGATGAGGATGTCATCAATGAATACTACCACAAATTTGTCCAGCTCTGGCATGAATATAGAATTCATGAGGTACATGAAATGGGCAGGGGCATTTGTCAATCCAAATGACATTACTAGATACTCGAATAATCCGTATCTAGTAGAGAAAGCGGTCTTCGGAATATCTTCTACTCTAATCTTTATCTGATGATACCCCGAGCGAAGGTCAATTTTTGAAAAGACCTTAGCGCCAACCAATTGATGGAAAAGAATATCGATATGTGGCAGCGGGTATTTATTTTTTATTGTTATTTCATTGAGCGGACGATAATCAACGACAAGGCGTAGAGACTTATCCTTCTTCTTCACAAAAATAGCAGGGCATCCCCAAGGTGAAGTACTTGGGTGAATGAATCCCTTTTCCAGCAATTCGTTCAATTGCTTTTTCAGCTTAGCCAGCTCATTCAGGGCCATTTTATATGGACGACGTGATATTGGATCCCGACTGTAGCTCTATCTTAAATTGCACATTACAGTCAGGTGGGAGGCCAGAGATGTCTTTAGAGAACACGTCCGGATACTCACAAATGACGGGAATATCTTCAAGTGATTTCCCTTCCAAAAGATGGACAACTAGATTTTTCGATGAATCAGTATTTAGAAAGAGGGTGTCTTGGCAATGCAAGCGAGAGTTTAAGTGAACGATACAGGGCTCGATGTCTAACATAGCTCTCTGGGTTTTCATCCAGATCATGCCTATGATTAGGTCGATTTCCTGATTTTTAAGCATGATGAAATCAGTGGGATAGATCTTTTGATTTATGTCTAGTGGAGCCTTACATAGTACTTGGTTAGCAAGAATTTGTCCGGCAGGAGAGCGGACAGTGTAGCATTTATTTATGGTAGTGGTGTGGAGATTATGTTTTTTCACACAAGCTTGGCTAATAAAATTATGCGTAGCACCGGAATAAAAAAGTGCAAGAATAGGCTGACGATAGAGTGAGAGTGTACCGATCAACACGGGTTCGCCTTGAGGAATGTCTTCAGCACTGGTGTAGTTCACTTGGGCACCACGGGACGGTGCATTCTTAGACTTGTCCTAGTTCTAGCGCTGATTACTATTGTTGTTGTTGCGCCTAGGTGCCGTACAGTTCTTAGCAAAGTGGCCGGTGCGACCACAGTTGTAGCATGAATAGTTGTGCTGCGATTGTGGGTCTGAACGTGTCGTTGGAAGCCGAATCGTTTTGTGTATCGCCTCCACCTTAATCAAGATTATCAGAACCTTTCAGAAGATTGGGAACCCTTGTTCACATCAAGTGGTAATCAGAGCTTCTGGTGCACCGTCAGGTTCGCACTACCCTTTAGTTTTGTTTTCGTGTTCTTCCTATCGTCCACAGAAAAGCCAAAAAAAATTCCCCCGCCCAAAACCATGTGTTTCGCCTTTGCATATTTAAATTTCAGAGTCCCTAGTGTTGAGTTTGTGCCCTAGTTCTTGTTTAGTCGCTGGTTTAGTTTGTGTTTTTGTTGTCAATAGTGTTTCCCTTGCAACCCTAGCCGCCATCCCCTCCACCACCCTCGGTTTTGTCGGCTTTGTGTGCTAGGGTTGACTGATCAACATGCCCACCCTAATACCACTTGATGTGGACAAGGGTTCCCGATCTTCTGATAGGTTCTGATAACCTTGATTAAGGCAGAGGCGATATACAAATCGATTCGGCTTCTAAACGACAAGTTCTGAACCCCGCAATCGCAGCACAACGTCTCCTCTGGTTATCAACCATTCAAGAACGATTGACCTCGTTCAGAAGGCTTGTCCTTGCCTGCAAATCAAGATTTATCAGAACCTTTCGAAAGATCAGGAACCCTTATTCACATCAAGTGGTAATCAGGGCTTCAGTTGCACCGTCAGGTTCGCACTACCCTTTAGTTTTGTTTTTGTGTTCTTCCTATTGTCCATAGAAAAGCCAAAAAATATTCCCCCGCCTGTAACCACGTGTTTAGCCTTTGCATATTTCAATTTCAGAGTCCGTAGTGTTGAGTTTGTGCCCTAGTTCTTGTTTAGTCGCTAGTTTAGTTTGTATTTTTGTTGTCAGTAGTGTTTCCCTTGCAACCCTATCCACCATCCCCTCCACCACCCTCGGTTTTGTCAGCTTTGTGTGCTAGGATTGATTGATCAACACGCCCACCCTAATACCACTTGATGTGGACAAGGGTTCCCGATCTTCCGATAGGTTTTGATAATCTTGATTAAGGCGGAGGCGATACACAAATCGATTCGGCTTCCGAACGACATGTTCAGAACCCCGCAATCGCAGCACAACGTCTCCTCTGGTTATCAACCATTCAGGAACGATTGACCTTGCTAAGAAGGCTTATCCTTGCCTACAAATCAAGATTTATCAGAACCTTTCGGAAGATCAGGAACCCTTGTTCACATCAAGTGGTAATCAGAGCTTTAGGTGCACCGTCAAGTTTGCACTACCCTTTAGTTTTGGTTTTGTGTTCTTCCTATCGTCCACAGAAAAGCCAAAAAAAAATTTCCCCGCCCATAACCATGTGTTTAGCCTTTGCATATTTCAATTTCAGAGTCCGTAGTATTGAGTTTGTGCCCTAGTTCTTGTTTTGTCGCTGGTTTCGTTTGTGTTTTTGTTGCGAGTAGTGTTTCCCTTGCAACCCTAGCAGCCATCCCCTCCACCACCCTCGGTTTTGTCGGCTTTTGTGCTAGGGTTGATTGATCAACACGCCCACCCAAATACCACTTGATGTGGACAAGGGTTCCCGATCTTCTGATAGGTTCTGATAATCTTGATTAAGGCGGAGGCGATACACAAATCGATTCGGCTTCTGAACGACACGTTCTGAACCTCGCAATCGCAGCACAACGTCTCCTCTGGTTATCAACCATTCAAGAACGATTGACCTCGTTGAGAAGGCTTATCCTTGCCTGCAAATCAAGATTTTTCAGAACCTTTCGAAAGATCGGGAACCCTTATTCACATCAAGTGGTAATCAGGGCTTCAGGTGCACCGTCAAGTTCGCACTACCCTGTAGTTTTGTTTTCGTGTTCTTCCTATCGTCCATAGAAAAGCCAAAAAAAATTCCCCCACCCATAACCACGTGTTTAGCCGTTGCATATTTCAATTTCAGAGTCTGTAGTGTTGAGTTTGTGCCCGAGTTCTTGTTTAGTCGCTGGTTTAGTTTGCGTTTTTGTTGTCAATAGTGTTTCCCTTGCAACCCAAGCAGCCATCCCCTCCACCACCCTCGGTTTTGTCAGGTTTGTGTGCTAGGGTTGATTGATCAACACGCCCACCCTAATACCACTTGATGTGGACAAGGGTTCCCGATCTTCTGATAGGTTTTGATAATCTTGATTAAGGCGGAGGCGATACACAAATCGATTCGGCTTCCGAACGACACGTTCTGAACCCCGCAATTGCAGCACAACGTCACATCTGGTTATCAACCGTTCAAGAACGATTGACCTCGCTGAGAAGGCTTATCCTTGCCTGCAAATCAAGATTTATCACAACCTTTCAGAAGATCGGGAACTCTTGTTCACATCAAGTGGCAATCAGGGCTTCAGGTGCACCGCTAGGTTCGCACTACCCTTTAGTTTTGTTTTCGTGTTATTCCTATCGTCCACAGAAAAGCCAAAAAAAAAAAATTCCCCCAGCCATAACCACGTGTTTAGCCTTTGCATATTTTAATTCAGAGTCTGTAGTGTTGAGTTTGTGCCCTAGTTCTTGTTTAGTCGCTGTTTTAGTTTGTGTTTTTGTTGTCAGTAGTGTTTCCCTTGCAACCCTAGCAGCCATCCCCTCCACCACCCTCGGTTTTGTCGGCTTTGTGTGCTAGGATTGATTAATCAACATGCCCACCCTAATACCACTTGTTGTGGACAAGGGTTCCCGATCTTCCAATAGGTTCTGATAATCTTGATTAAGGCGGAGGCGATACACAAATCGATTCGACTTCCGAATGACACGTTCTGAACGCCGCAATCACAACACAACGTCTCCTCTGGTTATCAACCATTCAAGAACGATTGACCTCGTTGAGAAGGCTTACCCTTGCCTGCACATCTAGATTTATCAGAACCTTGCAGAAGATCAGGAACCCTTGTTCACATCAAGTGGTAATCAGGGCTTCAGGTGCACCGTCAAGTTCGCACTACCCTGTAGTTTTGTTTTCGTGTTCTTCCTATCGTCCACAGAAAAGCCAAAAAAAATTCCCCCGCCCAAAACCATGTGTTTCGCCTTTGCATATTTCAATTTCAGAGTCCGTAGTGTTGAGTTTGTGATCTAGTTCTTGTTTAGTCGCTGTGTTAGTTTGTGTTTTTGTTGTCAGTAGTGTTTCCCTTGCAACCCTAGCAGCCATCCCCTCCACCACCCTCGGTTTTGTCGGCTTTGTGTGCTAGGATTGATTAATCAACATGCCCACCCTAATACCACTTGTTGTGGACAAGGGTTCCCGATCTTCCAATAGGTTCTGATAATCTTGATTAAGGCGGAGGCGATACACAAATCGATTCGACTTCCGAATGACACGTTCTGAACGCCGCAATCACAACACAACGTCTCCTCTGGTTATCAACCATTCAAGAACGATTGACCTCATTGAGAAGGCTTACCCTTGCCTGCACATCTAGATTTATCAGAACCTTGCAGAAGATCAGGAACCCTTGTTCACATCAAGTGGTAATCAGGGCTTCAGGTGCACCGTCAAGTTCGCACTACCCTGTAGTTTTGTTTTCGTGTTCTTCCTATCGTCCACAGAAAAGCCAAAAAAAATTCCCCCGCCCAAAACCATGTGTTTCGCCTTTGCATATTTCAATTTCAGAGTCCGTAGTGTTGAGTTTGTGATCTAGTTCTTGTTTAGTCGCTCGTTTAGTTTGTGTTTTTGTTGTCAGTAGTGTTTCCCTTGCAACCCTAGCCGCCATCCCCTCCACCACCCTCGGTTTTGTCGGTTTTGTGTGCTAGGGTTGATTGATCAACATGCCCACCCTAATACCACTTGATGTGGACAAGGGTTCCCGATCTTCTGATAGGTTCTGATAACCCTGATTAAGGCAGAGGCGATACACAAATTGATTCGGCTTCTAAACGACACGTTCTGAACCCCGCAATCGCAGCACAACGTCTCCTCTGGTTATCAACCATTCAAGAACGGTTGACCTCGTTGAGAAGGCTTGTCCTTGCCTGCAAATCAAGATTTATCAGAACCTTTCGAAAGATCAGGAACCCTTTTTCACATCAAGTGGTAATCAGGGCTTCAGGTGCACCGTCAGGTTCGCACTACCCTTTAGTTTTGTTTTTGTGTTCTTCCTATCGTCCATAGAAAAGCCAAAAAATATTCCCCCGCACATAACCACGTGTTTAGCCTTTGCATATTTCAATTTCAGAGTGCGTAGTGTTGAGTTTGTGCCCTAGTTCTTGTTTAGTCGCTAGTTTAGTTTGTATTTTTGTTGTCAGTAGTGTTTCCCTTGCAACCCTAGCAGCCATCCCCTCCACCACCCTCGGTTTTGTCGGCTTTATGTGCTAGGGTTGATTGGTCAACACGCCCACCCTAATACCACTTGATGTGGACAAGGGTTCCCGATCTTCTGATAGGTTCTGATAATCTTGATTAAGGCGGAGGCGATACACAAATCGATTCGGCTTCCGAATGACACGTTCTGAACGCCGCAATCACAACACAACGTCTCCTCTGGTTATCAACCATTCAAGAACGATTGACCTCATTGAGAAGGCTTACCCTTGCCTGCACATCTAGATTTATCAGAACCTTTCGGAAGATCAGGAACCCTTGTTCACATCAAGTGGTAATCAGGGCTTCAGGTGCACCGTCAAGTTCGCACTACCCTGTAGTTTTGTTTTCGTGTTCTTCCTATCGTCCATAGAAAAGCCAAAAAAAAATTCCCCCACCCATAACCACGTGTTTAGCCTTTGCATATTTCAATTTCATAGTCCGTAGTGTTGAGTTTGTGCCCTAGTTCTTGTTTAGTCGCTGGTTTAGTTTGTGTTTTTGTTGTCAGTAGTGTTTCCCTTGCAACCCTAGCAGCCATCCTCTCCACCACCCTCGAATTTGTCGGGTTTGTGTGCTATGGTTGATTGATCAACACGCCCACCCTAATACCATTTGATGTGGACAAGGGTTCCCGATCTTCCGATAGGTTTTGATAATCTTGATTAAGGCGGAGGCGATACACAAATCGATTCGGCTTCCGAACGACACGTTCTGAACCCCGCAATCGCAGCACAACGTCACATCTGGTTATCAACCATTCAAGAACGATTGACCTAGTTGAGAAGGCTTATCCTTGCCTGCAGATCAAGATTTTTCAGAACCTTTCGAAAGATCGGGAACCCTTATTCACATCAAGTGGTAATCAGGGCTTGAGGTGCACCGTCAAGTTCGCACTACCCTATAGTTTTGTTTTTGTGTTCTTCCTATCGTCCATAGAAAAGCCAAAAAAAATTCCCCCACCCATAACCACGTGTTTAGCCTTTGCATATTTCAATTTCAGAGTCTGTAGTGTTGAGTTTGTGCCCTAGTTCTTGTTTAGTCGCTGGTTTAGTTTGTGTTTTTGTTGTCAGTAGTGTTTCCCTTGCAACCCTAGCCGCCATCCTCCACCACCCTCGGTTTTGTCGGGTTTGTGTGCTAGGGTTGATTGATCAACACGCCCACCCTAATACCACTTGATGTGGACAAGGGTTCCCGATCTTCCGATAGGTTTTGATAATCTTGATTAAGGCGGAGGCGATACACAAATCGATTCGGCTTCCGAACGACACGTTCTGAACCCCGCAATCGCAGCACAACGTCACATCTGGTTATCAACCGTTCAAGAATGATTGACCTTGCTGAGAAGGCTTATCCTTGCCTGCCAATCAAGATTTATCAGAACCTTTCGGAAGATCGGGAACTCTTGTTCACATCAAGTGGCAATCAGGGCTTCAGGTGCACCGTTTTGTTTGCACTACCCTTTAGTTTTGTTTTCGTGTTATTCCTATCGTCCACAGAAAAGCCAAAAAAAAAATTCCCCCAGGCATAACCACGTGTTTAGCCTTTGCATATTTCAATTCAGAGTCCGTAGTGTTGAGTTTGTGCCCTAGTTCTTGTTTAGTCGCTGTTTTAGTTTGTGTTTTTGTTGTCAGTAGTGTTTCCCTTGCAACCCTAGCAGCCATCCCCTCCACCACCCTCGGTTTTGTCGGTTTTGTGTGCTAGGGTTGATTAATCAACATGCCCACCCTAATACCACTTGTTGTGGACAAGGGTTCCCGATCTTCCAATAGGTTCTGATAATCTTGATTAAGGCGGAGGCGATACACAAATCGATTCGGCTTCCGAATGACACGTTCTGAACGCCGCAATCACAACACAACGTCTCGTCTGCTTATCAACCATTCAAGAACGATTGACCTCGTTGAGAAGGCTTACCCTTGCCTGCACATCTAGATTTATCAGAACCTTTCGGAAGATCAGGAACCCTTGTTCACATCAAGTGGTAATCAGGGCTTTAG
This sequence comes from Eleusine indica, assembly GCA_030378355.1. Classification (NCBI taxonomy): domain Eukaryota; kingdom Viridiplantae; phylum Streptophyta; class Magnoliopsida; order Poales; family Poaceae; genus Eleusine; species Eleusine indica. Next base: position 31,529,529 of record CM059497.1, read on the forward strand.
GTGCACCGTCATGTTTGCACTACCCTGTAGTTTTGTTTTCGTGTTCTTCCTATCGTCCACAGAAAAGCCAAAAAAAATTCCCCCGCCCAAAACCATGTGTTTCGCCTTTGCATATTTCAATTTCAGAGTCCGTAGTGTTGAGTTTGTGATCTAGTTCTTGTTTAGTCGCTGGTTTAGTTTCTGTTTTTGTTGTCAGTAGTGTTTCCCATGCAACCCTAGCCGCCATCCCCTCCACCACCCTCAGTTTTGTCGGCTTTGTGTGCTAGGGTTGATTGATCAACATGTCCACCCTAATACCACTTGATGTGGACAAGGGTTCCCGATCTTCCGATAGGTTTTGATAATCTTGATTAAGGCAGACGCGATACACAAATCGATTCGGCTTCTGAACGACACGTTCTGAACCCCGGAATTGCAGCACAACGTCTCCTCTAGTTATCAACCATTCAAGAACGATTGACCTCATTGAGAAGGCTTATCCTTGCCTGCAAATCAAGATTTTTCAGAACCTTTCGAAAGATCGGGAACCCTTATTCACATCAAGTGGTAATGAAGGCTTCAGGTGCACCGTAAAGTTCACACTACCCTGTTGTTTTGTTTTCGTGTTCTTCCTATCGTCCATAGAAAAGCCAAAAAAAATTCCCCCACCCATAACCACGTGTTTAGCCTTTGCATATTTCAATTTCAGAGTCTGTAGTGTTGAGTTTGTGCCCTAGTTCTTGTTTTGTCGCTTGTTTCGTTTGTGTTTTTGTTGCCAGTAGTGTTTCCCTTGCAACCCTAGCAGCCATCCCCTCCACCACCCTCGGTTTTGTCGGGTTTGTGTGCTAGGGTTGATTGATCAACACGCCCACCCTAATACCACTTGATGTGGACAAGGGTTCCCGATCTTCTGATAGGTTTTGATAATCTTGATTAAGGCAGAGGCGATACACAAATTGATTCGGCTTTCGAACGACACATTCTAAACCCCGCAATCGTAGCACAACGTCACATCTGGTTATCAACCGTTCAAGAACGGTTGACCTCGTTGAGAAGGCTTACCCTTGCCTGCACATCTAGATTTATTAGAACCTTTCGGAAGATCAGGAACCCTTGTTCACATCAAGTGCAATCAGGGCTTCAGGTGCACCGTCAGGTTCGTACTACCCTTTAGTTTTGTTTTTGTGTTCTTCCTATCGTCCACAGAAAAGCCAACAAAAATTTTCCCCCGCCCATAACCACGTGTTTAGCCTTTGTATATTTCATTTTCAGAGTCCGTAGTGTTGAGTTTGTGCCCTAGTTCTTGTTTAGTCGCTAGTTTAGTTTGTATTTTTGTTGTGAGTAGTGTTTGCCTTGCAACCCTATCCACCATCCCCTCTACCACCCTCGGTTTTGTCGGCTTTGTGTGCTAGGATTGATTGATCAACACGCCCACCCTAATACCACTTGATGTGGACAAGGGTTCTCGATCTTCCGATAGGTTTTGATAATCTTGATTAAGGCGGAGGCGATACACAAATCGATTCGGCTTCCGAACGACACGTTCAGAACCCCGCAATCGTAGCACAACGTCACATCTGGTTATCAACCATTCAAGAACGATTGACCTTGCTAAGAAGGCTCATCCTTGCCTGCAGATCAAGATTTTTCAGAACCTTTCGGAAGATCAGGAACCCTTGTTCACATCAAGTGGTAATCAGAGCCTGAGGTGCACCGTCAAGTTCGCACTACCCTATAGTTTTGTTTTCGTGTTCTTCCTATCGTCCATAGAAAAGCCAAAAAAATTCCCCCACCCATAACCACGTGTTTAGCCTTTGCAATTTCAATTTCAGAGTCTGTAGTGTTGAGTTTGTGCCCTAGTTCTTGTTTAGTCGCTGGTTTAGTTTGAGTTTTTGTTGTCAGTAGTGTTTCCCTTGCAACCCTAGCCGTCATCCTCCACCACCCTCGATTTTGTCGGGTTTGTGTGCTAGGGTTGATTGATCAACACGCCCACCCTAATACCACTTGATGTGGACAAGGGTTCCCGATCTTCTGATAGGTTTTGATAATCTTGATTAAGGCGGAGGCGATACACAAATCGATTCGGCTTCCGAACGACACGTTCTGAACCCCGCAATCGCAGCACAACGTCACATCTGGTTATCAACCGCTCAAGAATGATTGACCTCGCTGAGAAGGCTTATCCTTGCCTGCAAATCAAGATTTGTCAGAACCTTTCGGAAGATCGGGAACTCTTGTTCACATCAAGTGGCAATCAGGGCTTCAGGTGCACCGTTAGGTTTGCACTACCCTTTAGTTTTGTTTTCGTGTTATTCCTATCGTCCACAGAAAAGCCAAAAAAAAAATTCCCCCAGCCATAACCACGTGTTTAGCCTTTGCATATTTCAATTCAGAGTCCGTAGTGTTGAGTTTGTGCCCTAGTTCTTGTTTAGTTGCTATTTTAGTTTGTGTTTTTGTTGTCAGTAGTGTTTCCCTTGCAACCCTAGCAGCCATCCCCTCCACCACCCTCGGTTTTGTCGGTTTTGTGTGCTAGGGTTGATTAATCAACATGCCCACCCTAATACCACTTGTTGTGGACAAGGGTTCCTGATCTTCCAATAGGTTCTGATAATCTTGATTAAGGCGGAGGCGATACACAAATCGATTCGGCTTCCGAATGAAACGTTCTGAACGCCGCAATCACAACACAACGTCTCCTCTGGTTATCAACCATTCAAGAATGATTGACCTCGTTGAGAAGGCTTATCCTTGCCTGCACATCTAGATTTATCAGAACCTTTCGGAAGATCAGGAACCCTTGTTCACATCAAGTGGTAATCAGGGCTTCAGGTGCACCGTCAAGTTCGCACTACCTTGTAGTTTTGTTTTCGTGTTCTTCCTATCGTCCATAGAAAAGCCAAAAAAAATTCCCCCACCCATAACCACGTGTTTAGCCTTTGCATATTTCAATTTCAGAGTCGGTAGTATTGAGTTTGTGCCCTAGTTCTTGTTTAGTCGCTGGTTTAGTTTGTGTTTTTGTTGTCAGTAGTGTTTCCCTTGCAACCCTAGCAGCCATCCCCTCCACCACCCTCGGTTTTGTCGGGTTTGTGTGCTAGGGTTGATTGATCAACACGCCCACCCTAATACCACTTGATGTGGACAAGGGTTCCCGATCTTCTGATAGGTTTTGATAATCTTGATTAAGGCGGAGGCGATACACAAATTGATTCGGCTTCCGAACGACACGTTCTGAACCCCGCAACCGCAGCACAACGTCACATCTGGTTATCAACCATTCAAGAACGATTGACCTCGTTGAGAAGGCTTATCCTTGCCTGCAGATCAAGATTTTTCAGAACCTTTCGAAAGATCGGGAACCCTTATTCACATCAAGTGGTAATCAGGGCTTCAGGTGCACCGTCAAGTTGACACTGCCCTGTTGTTTTGTTTTCGTGTTCTTCCTATTGTCCATAGAAAAGCCAAAAAAAATCCCCCCACCCATAACCACGTGTTTAGCCTTTGCATATTTCAATTTCAGAGTCTGTAGTGTTGAGTTTGTGCCCTAGTTCTTGTTTTGTCGCTTGTTTCGTTTGTGTTTTTGTTGCCAGTAGTGTTTCCCTTGCAACCCTAGCAGCCATCCCCTCCACCACCCTCGATTTTGTCGGGTTTGTGTGCTAGGGTTGATTGATCAACACGCCCACCCTAATACCACTTGATGTGGACAAGGGTTCTCGATCTTCCGATAGGTTTTGATAATCTTGATTAAGGCGGAGGCGATACACAAATCGATTCGGCTTCCGAACGACACGTTCAGAACCCCGCAATCGCAGCACAACGTCTCCTCTGGTTATCAACCGTTCAAGAATGATTGACCTTGCTAAGAAGGCTCATCCTTGCCTACAAATCAAGATTTATCTAAACCTTTCGGAAGATCAGGAACCCTTGTTCACATCAAGTGGTAATCAGAGCTTCAGGTGCACCGTCAAGTTCGCACTACCCTTTAGTTTTGGTTTTGTGTTCTTCCTATCGTCCACAGAAAAGCCAAAAAAAATTTCCCCGCCCATAACCACGTGTTTAGCCTTTGCATATTTCAATTTCAGAGTCTGTAGTGTTGAGTTTGTGCCCTAGTTCTTGTTTTGTCGCTGGTTTAGTTTGAGTTTTTGTTGCCAGTAGTGTTTCCCTTGCAACCCTAGCAGCCATCCCCTCCACCACCATCGGTTTTGTCGGCTTTATGTGCTACGGTTGATTGATCAACACGCCCACCCTAATACCACTTGATGTGGACAAGGGTTCCCGATCTTCTGATAGGTTCTGATAATCTTGATTAAGGCGGAGGCGATACACAAATTGATTCGGCTTCTGATCGACACGTTCTGAACCCCGCAATCGCAGCACAACATCTCCTCTGGTTATCAACCATTCAAGAACGATTGACCTCGCTGAGAAGGCTTATCCTTGCCTGCAGATCAAGATTTTTGAGAACCTTTCGAAAGATCGGGAACCCTTATTCACATCAAGTGATAATCAGGGCTTCAGGTGCACCGTCAAGTTCGCACTACCCTGTAGTTTTGTTTTCGTGTTCTTTCTATCGTCCATAGAAAAGCCAAAAAAAATTCCCCCACCCATAACCACGTGTTTAGCCTTTGCATATTTCAATTTCAGAGTCTGTAGTGTTGAGTTTGTGCCCTAGTTCTTGTTTAGTCGCTGGTTTAGTTTGTGTTTTTGTTGTCAGTAGTGTTTCCCTTGCAACCCTAGCAGCCATCCCCTCCACCACCCTCGGTTTTGTCGGGTTTGTGTGCTAGGGTTGATTGATCAACAAGCCCACCCTAATACCACTTGATGTGGACAAGGGTTCCCGATCTTCCGATAGGTTTTGATAATCTTGATTAAGGCGGAGGCGATACACAAATCGATTCGGCTTCCGAACGACACGTTCTGAACCCCGCAATCGCAGCACAACGTCACATCTGGTTATCAACCATTCAAGAACGATTGACCTCACTGAGAAGGCTTATCCTTGCCTGCAGATCAAGATTTTTCAGAACCTTTCGAAAGATCTGGAACCCTTGTTCACATCAAGTGGTAATCAGGGCTTCAGGTGCACCGTCAAGTTCGCACTACCCTGTAGTTTTGTTTTCGTGTTCTTCCTATCGTCCATAGAAAAGCCAAAAAAAATTCCCCCACCCATAACCACGTGTTTAGCCTTTGCATATTTCAATTTCAGAGTCTGTAGTGTTGAGTTTGTGCCCTAGTTCTTGTTTAGTCGCTGGTTTAGTTTGTGTTTTTGTTGTCAGTAGTGTTTCCCTTGCAACCCTAGCAGCCATCCCCTCCACCACCCTCGGTTTTGTCGGGTTTGTGTGCTAGGGTTGATTGATCAACACGCCCACCCTAATACCACTTGATGTCAACAAGGGTTCCCGATCTTCCGATAGGTTTTGATAATCTTGATTAAGGCGGAGGCGATACACAAATCGATTCGGCTTCCGAACGACACGTTCTGAACCCCGCAATCGCAGCACAACGTCACATCTGGTTATCAACCATTCAAGAACGATTGACCTCGCTAAGAAGGCTTATCCTTGCCTGCAGATCAAGATTTTTCAGAACCTTTCGAAAGATCTGGAACCCTTGTTCACATCAAGTGGTAATCAGGGCTTCAGGTGCACCGTCAAGTTCGCACTACCCTGTAGTTTTGTTTTCGTGTTCTTCCTATCGTCCATAGAAAAGCCAAAAAAAATTCCCCCACCCATAACCACGTGTTTAGCCTTTGCATATTTCAATTTCAGAGTCTGTAGTGTTGAGTTTGTGCCCTAGTTCTTGTTTAGTCGCTGGTTTAGTTTGTGTTTTTGTTGTCAGTAGTGTTTCCCTTGCAACCCTAGCAGCCATCCCCTCCACCACCCTCGGTTTTGTCGGGTTTGTGTGCTAGGGTTGATTGATCAACACGCCCACCCTAATACCACTTGATGTGGACAAGGGTTCCCGATCTTCCGATAGGTTTTGATAATCTTGATTAAGGCGGAGGCGATACACAAATTGATTCGGCTTCCGAACGACACGTTCTGAACCCCGCAACCGCAGCACAACGTCACATCTAGTTATCAACCATTCAAGAACGATTGACCTCGTTGAGAAGGCTTATCCTTGCCTGCAGATCAAGATTTTTCAGAACCTTTCGAAAGATCGGGAACCCTTATTCACATCAAGTGGTAATCAGGGCTTCAGGTGCACCGTCAAGTTCGCACTACCCTGTAGTTTTGTTTTCGTGTTCTTCCTATCGTCCATAGAAAAGCCAAAAAAAATTCCCCCACCCATAACCACGTGTTTAGCCTTTGCATATTTCAATTTCAGAGTCTGTAGTGTTGAGTTTGTGCCCTAGTTCTTGTTTAGTCGCTGGTTTAGTTTGTGTTTTTGTTGTCAGTAGTGTTTCCCTTACAACCCTAGCAGCCATCGCCTCCACCACCCTCGGTTTTGTCGGGTTTGTGTGCTAGGGTTGATTGATCAACACGCCCACCCTAATACCACTTGATGTGGACAAGGGTTCCTGATCTTCCGAGAGGTTTTGATAATCTTGATTAAGGCGGAGGCGATACACAAATCGATTCGGCTTCCGAACGACACGTTCTGAACCCCTCAATCGCAGCACAACGTCACATCTGGTTATCAACCGTTCAAGAACGATTGACCTCGCTGAGAAGGCTTATCCTTGCCTGCAAATCAAGATTTATCAGAACCTTTCGAAAGATCGGGAACCCTTTTTCACATCGAGTGGCAATCAGGGCTTCAGGTGCACCGTTAGGTTCGCACTACCCTTGAGTTTTGTTTTCGTGTTATTCATATCGTCCACAGAAAAGCCAAAAAAAAAATTCCCCCAGCCATAACCACGTGTTTAGCCTTTGCATATTTCAATTCAGAGTCCGTAGTGTTGAGTTTGTGCCCTAGTTCTTGTTTAGTCGCTGTTTTAGTTTGTGTTTTTGTTGTCAGTAGTCTTTCCCTTGCAACCCTAGCCGCCATCCCCTCCACCTCCCTCGGTTTTGTCAGCTTTGTGTGCCAGGATTGATTGATCAACACGCCCACAGTAATACCACTTGATGTGGACAAGGGTTCCCGATCTTCCGATAGGTTCTAATAATCTTGATTAAGGCGGAGGCGATACACAAATCGATTCGGCTTCCGAACGACACGTTCTAAACGCCGCAATCGCAACACAACGTCTCCTCTGGTTATCAACCATTCAAGAACGATTGAGCTCGTTGAGAAGGCTTACCCATGCCTGCAAATCTAGATATATCAGAACCTTCCGGAACATCAGGAACCCTTTTTCACATCAAGTGGTAATCAGGGCTTCTGGTGCACCGTCATGTTCGCACTACCCTTTAGTTTTGTTTTCGTGTTCTTCCTATCGTCCATAGAAAAGCCAAAAAAAAAATCCCCCGCCCACAACCACGTGTTTAGCCTTCGCATATTTCAATTTCAGAGTCCGTAGTCTTGAGTTTGTGCCCGAGTTCTTGTTTAGTCGCTGGTTTAGTTTGTATTTTTGTTGTCTGTAGTGTTTCCCTTGCAACCCTATCCACCATCCCCTCCATCACCCTCGGTTTTGTCGGCTTTGTGTGCTAGGATTGATTGATCAACACGCCCACCCTAATATTACTTGGTGTGCAGAAGGGTTCCCGATCTTTCGATAAATTTTGATAATCTGGATTAAGGCGGAGGCGATATACAAATCGATTCAGCTTCTGAATGACACGTTGTGAACGTCGCAATCGCAACACAACGTCTCCTCTGGTTATCAACCATTCAAGAACGATTGACCTCGCTGAGAAGGCTTACCCTTGCCTGCAAATCAAGATTTATCAGAATCTTTCAGAAGATCGGGAACCCTTGTTCACATCAAGTGGTAATCAAGGCTTCAGGTGCACCGTCAGGTTCGCACTACCCTTTAGTTTTGTTTTCGTGTTCTTCCTATCGTCCACAGAAAAGCCAAAAAAAAAATCCCCCGCCCATAAGCACGTGTTTAGCCTTTGCATATTTCAATTTCAGAGTCCGTAGTGTTGAGTTTATGCCCTTGTTCTTGTTTAGTCACTAGTTTAGTTTGTATTTTTATTGTCAGTAGTGTTTCCCTTGCAACCCTATCCACCATCCCCTCCACCACCCTCGGTTTTTACGGCATTGTGTGCTAGGATTGATTGATCAACACGCCCACCCTAATACCACTTGATGTGGACAAGGGTTCCCGATCTTCCGATAGGTTCTGATAATCTTGATTAAGGCGGAGGCGATACACAAATCGATTCTGCTTCCGAACGACACGTTCACAACCCCGCAATCGCAGCACAACGGCTCCTCTAGTTATCAACTGTTCAAGAAGGATTGACCTTGCTGAGAAAGCTTATCCTTGCCTACAAATCAAGATTTATCAGTACCTTTCGGAAGATCGGGAACCCTTGTTCACATCAAGTGGTAATCAGGTCTTCTGGTGCATCCTCAGGTTCGCACTACCCTTTAGTTTTGTATTCGTGTTCTTCCTATCGTCCACAGAAAAGCCAAAAAAAAAACTCCCCCACCCATAACCACGTGTTTAGCCTTTGCATATTTCAATTCAGAGTCCGTAGTGTTGAGTTTGTGCCCTAGTTCTTGTTTAGTCGCTGTTTTAGTGTGTGTTTTTGTTGTTAGTAGTGTTTCCCTTGCAACCCTAGCCGCCATCCCCTCCACCACCCTCGGTTTTGTCGGCTTTGTGTGCTAGGGTTGATTGATCAACACGCCCACCCTAATACCACTTGATGTGGACAAGGGTTCCCGATCTTCTAATAGGTTCTGATAATCTTGATTAAGGCGGAGGTGATACACAAATCGATTCAGCTTCCGAATGACACGTTCTGAACGCTGCAATCACAACACAACATATCCTCTGTTTATCAACCACGCAAGAATGATTGACCTCGCTGAGAAGGTTTACCCTTGCCTGCACATCTAGATTTATCAGAACCTTTCAGAAGATCGGGAACCCTTGTTCACATCAAGTGGTAATCAGGCCTTCAGGTGCACCGTCAGGTTCGCACTAACCTTTAGTTTTGTTTTCGTGTTATTCCTATCGTCCACAGAAAAGCCAAAAAAAAATTCCCCTGCCCATAACCACGTGTTTAGCCTTTGCATATTTCAATTCAGAGTCCGTAGTGTTGAGTTTGTGCCCTAGTTCTTGTTTAGTCGCTGTTTTAGTTTGTGTTTTTGTTGTCAGTAGTCTTTCCCTTGCAACCCTAGCCGCCATCCCCTCCACCTCCCTCGGTTTTGTCGGCTTTGTGTGCTAGGATTGATTGATCAACACGCCCACCCTAATATCACTTGGTGTGGAGAAGGGTTCCCGATCTTTCGATAAATTTTGATAATCTGGATTAAGGCGGAGGCGATATACAAATCGATTCAGCTTCTGAATGACACGTTGTGAACGTCGCAATCGCAACACAACGTCTCCTCTGGTTATCAACCATTCAAGAACGATTGACCTCGCTGAGAAGGCTTACCCTTGCCTGCAAATCAAGATTTATCAGAATCTTTCAGAAGATCGGGAACCCTTGTTCACATCAAGTGGTAATCAGGGCTTCAGGTGCACCGTCAGGTTCGCACTACCCTTTAGTTTTGTTTTCGTGTTCTTCCTATCGTCCACAGAAAAGCCAAAAAAAAAAATCCCCCGCCCATAAGCACGTGTTTAGCCTTTGCATATTTCAATTTCAGAGTCCGTAGTGTTGAGTTTGTGCCCTAGTTCTTGTTTAGTCACTAGTTTAGTTTGTATTTTTATTGTCAGTAGTGTTTCCCTTGCAACCCTATCCACCATCCCCTCCACCACCCTCGGTTTTGACGGCATTGTGTGCTAGGATTGATTGATCAACACGCCCACCCTAATACCACTTGATGTGGACAAGGGTTCCCGATCTTCCGATAGGTTCTGATAATCTTGATTAAGGCTGAGGCGATACACAAATCGATTCTGCTTCCGAACGACACGTTCACAACCCCGCAATCGCAGCACAACGGCTCCTCTAGTTATCAACTGTTCAAGAAGGATTGACCTTGCTGAGAAAGCTTATCCTTGCCTACAAATCAAGATTTATCAGTACCTTTCGGAAGATCGGGAACCCTTGTTCACATCAAGTGGTAATCAGGGCTTCAGGTGCATCCTCAGGTTCGCACTACCCTTTAGTTTTGTATTCGTGTTCTTCCTATCGTCCACAGAAAAGCCAAAAAAAAAACTCCCCCACCCATAACCACGTGTTTAGCCTTTGCATATTTCAATTCAGAGTCCGTAGTGTTGAGTTTGTGCCCTAGTTCTTGTTTAGTCGCTGTTTTAGTTTGTGTTTTTGTTGTTAGTAGTGTTTCCCTTGCAACCCTAGCCGCCATCCCCTCCACCACCCTCGGTTTTGTCGGCTTTGTGTGCTAGGGTTGATTGATCAACACGCCCACCCTAATACCACTTGATATGGACAAGGGTTCCCGATCTTCTAATAGGTTCTGATAATCTTGATTAAGGCGGCGGTGATACACAAATCGATTCAGCTTCCGAATGACACGTTCTGAACGCTGCAATCACAACACAACGTATCCTCTGTTTATCAACCACGCAAGAACGATTGACCTCGCTGAGAAGGTTTACCCTTGCCTGCACATCAAGATTTATCAGAACCTTTCGGAAGATCGGGAACCCTTGTTCACATCAAGTGGTAATCAGGGCTTCAGGTGCACCGTCAGGTTCGCACTAACCTTTAGTTTTGTTTTCGTGTTATTCCTATCGTCCACAAAAAAGCTAAAAAAAAAATTCCCCTGCCCATAACCACGTGTTTAGCCTTTGCATATTTCAATTCAGAGTCCGTAGTGTTGAGTTTGTGCCCTAGTTCTTGTTTAGTCGCTGTTTTAGTTTGTGTTTTTGTTGTTAGTAGTCTTTCCCTTGCAACCCTAGCCGCCATCCCCTCCACCTCCCTCGGTTTTGTCGGCTTTGTGTGCCAGGATTGATTGATCAACACGCCCACAGTAATACCACTTGATGTGGACAAGGGTTCCCGATCTTCTGATAGGTTCTGATAATCTTGATTAAGGCGGAGGCCATACACAAATCGATTCAGCTTCCGAATGACACGTTGTGCACGCTGCAATCACAACACAACGTCTCCTCTGGTTATCAACCATTCAAGAACGATTGACCTCGCTGAGAAGGCTTACCCTTGCCTGCAAATCAAGATTTATCAGAATCTTTCGGAAGATCGGGAACCCTTGTTCACATCAAGTGGTAATCAGGGCTTCAGGTGCACCGTCAGGTTCGCACTACCCTTTTGTTTGTTTTCGTGTTCTTCCTATCATCCATAGAAAAGCCAAAAAAAAAATTCCCCCACCTATAAGCACGTGTTTAGCCTTTCTATATTTCAATTTCAGAGTCCGTAGTGTTGAGTTTGTGCCCTAGTTCTTGTCTAGTCGCTAGTTTAGTTTGTATTTTTGTTGTCAGTAGTGTTTCCCTCGCAACCCTATCCACCATCCCCTCCACCACCCTCGGTTTTGTCGGCTTTGTATGCTAGGATTGATTGATCACCACGCCCACCCTAATACCATTTGATGTGGACAAGGGTTCCCGATCTTCCGATAGGTTCTGATAATCTTGATTAAGGCGGAGGCCATACACAAATCGATTCAGCTTCCGAATGACACGTTGTGAACACCACAATCGCAACACAACGTCTCCTCTGGTTATCAACCATTCAAGAACGATTGACCTCGCTGAGAAGGCTTACCCTTGCCTGCAAATCAAGATTTATCAGAATCTTTCGGAAGATCGGGAACCCTTGTTCACATCAAGTGGTAATCAGGGCTTCAGGTGCACCGTCAGGTTCGCACTACCCTTTAATTTTGTTTTCGTGTTCTTCCTATCATCCACAGAAAAGCCAAAAAAAAAATTCCCCCACCTATAAGCACGTGTTTAGCCTTTCCATATTTCAATTTCAGAGTCCGTAGTGTTGAGTTTGTGCCCTAGTTCTTGTTTAGTCGCTAGTTTAGTTTGTATTTTTGTTGTCAGTAGTGTTTCCCTTGCAACCCTATCACTCATCCCCTCCACCACCCTCGGTTTTGTCGGCTTTGTGTGCTAGGATTGATTGATCAACACGCCCACCCTAATACCATTTGATGTGGACAAGGGTTCCCGATCTTCCGATAGGTTCTGATAATCTTGATTAAGGCGGAGGCGATACACAAATCGATTCGGCTTCTAAAGGACACGTTCACAACCCCGCAATCGCAGCACAACGGCTCCTCTGGTTATTAACTGTTCAAGAAGGATTGACCTTGCTGAGAAGGCTTATCCTTGCCTACAAATCAAGATTTATCAGAACCTTTCGGAAGATCAGGAACCCTTGTTCACATCAAGTGGTAATCAGAGCTTCAGGTGCACCGTCAGCTTCGCACTACCCTTTAGTTTTGTTTTCATGTTCTTCCAATCGTCCACAGAAAAGCCAAAAAAAAAAATTCCCCCGCCCATAAGCACGTGTTTAGCCTTTGCATATTTCAATTTCCGAGTCCGTAGTGGTGAATTTGTGCCCTATTTCTTGTTTAGTCGCTAGTTTAGTTTGTAATTTTGTTGTCAGTAGTGTTTCCCTTGCAACCCTATCCACCATCCCCTCTACCACCCTCGGTTTTGTCGGCTTTGTGTGCTAGGATTGATTGATCAACACGCCAACCCTAATACCACTTGATGTGGACAAGGGTTCTCGATCTTCCGATAGGTTTTGATAATCTTGATTAAGGCAGAGGCAATACACAAATCAATTCGGCTTCCGAACGACACGTTCAGAACCCCGCAATCGCAGCACAACGTCTCCTCTGGTTATCTACTGTTCAAGAACGATTGACCTTGCCGACAAGGCTTATCCTTGCCTACAAATCAAGATTTATCAGAACCTTTCGGAAGATCGGGAACCCTTGTTCACATCAAGTGGTAATCAGGTCTTCAAGTGCATCGTCAGGTTCGCACTACCCTTTAGTTTTGTTTTCGTGTTATTCCTATCGTCCACAGAAAAGCCAAAAAAAAAATTCCCCTGCCCATAACCACGTGTTTAGCCTTTGCATATTTCAATTCAGAGTCCGTAGTGTTGAGTTTGTGCCCTAGTTCTTGTTTAGTCGCTGTTTTAGTTTGTGTTTTTGTTGTCAGTAGAGTTACCCTTGCAACCCTAGCCGCCATCCCCTCCACCACCCTCGGTTTTGTCGGCTTTGTCTGCTAGGGTTGATTGATCAACACGCCCACCCCAATAACACTTGATGTGGACAAGGGTTCCCGATCTTCTGATAGGTTCTGATAGTCTTGATTAAGGCGGAGGCCATACAAAAATCGATTCAGCTTCCGAATGACACGTTGTGCACGCTGCAATCACAACACAACGTCTACTCTGGTTATCAACCATTCAAGAACGATTGACCTCGCTGAGAAGGCTTACCCTTGCCTGCAAATCAAGATTTATCAGAATCTTTCGGAAGATCGGGAACCCTTGTTCACATCAAGTGGTAATCAGGGCTTCAGGTGCACCGTCAGGTTCGCACTACCCTTTTGTTTGTTTTCGTGTTCTTCCTATCATCCATAGAAAAGCCAAAAAAAAAATTCCCCCACCTATAAGCACGTGTTTAGCCTTTCTATATTTCAATTTCAGAGTCCGTAGTGTTGAGTTTGTGCCCTAGTTCTTGTCTAGTCGCTAGTTTAGTTTGTATTTTTGTTGTCAGTAGTGTTTCCCTTGCAACCCTATCCACCATCCCCTCCACCACCCTCGGTTTTGTCGGCTTTGTATGCTAGGATTGATTGATCAACACGCCCACCCTAATACCATTTGATGTGGACAAGGGTTCCCGATCTTCCGATAGGTTCTGATAATCTTGATTAAGGCGGAGGCCATACACAAATCGATTCAGCTTCCGAATGACACGTTGTGAACACCACAATCGCAACACAACGTCTCCTCTGGTTATCAACCATTCAAGAATGATTGACCTCGCTGAGAAGGCTTACCCTTGCCTGCAAATCAAGATTTATCAGAATCTTTCGGAAGATCGGGAACCCTTGTTCACATCAAGTGGTAATCAGGGCTTCAGGTGCACCGTCAGGTTCGCACTACCCTTTAATTTTGTTTTCGTGTTCTTCCTATCATCCACAGAAAAGCCGAAAAAAAAATTCCCCCACCTATAAGCACGTGTTTAGCCTTTCCATATTTCAATTTCAGAGTCCGTAGTGTTGAGTTTGTGCCCTAGTTCTTGTTTAGTCGCTAGTTTAGTTTGTATTTTTGTTGTCAGTAGTGTTTCCCTTGCAACCCTATCACTCATCCCCTCCACCACCCTCGGTTTTGTCGGCTTTGTGTGCTAGGATTGATTGATCAACACGCCCACCCTAATACCATTTGATGTGGACAAGGGTTCCCGATCTTCCGATAGGTTCTGATAATCTTGATTAAGGCGGAGGCGATACACAAATCGATTCGGCTTCCAAAGGACACGTTCACAACCCCGCAATCGCAGCACAACGGCTCCTCTGGTTATCAACTGTTCAAGAAGGATTGACCTTGCTGAGAAGGCTTGTCCTTGCCTACAAATCAAGATTTATCAGAACCCTTCGGAAGATCAGGAACCCTTGTTCACATCAAGTGGTAATCAGAGCTTCAGGTGCACCGTCAGCTTCGCACTACCCTTTAGTTTTGTTTTCATGTTCTTCCAATCGTCCACAGAAAAGCCAAAAAAAAAAATTCCCCCGCCCATAAGCACGTGTTTAGCCTTTGCATATTTCAATTTCCGAGTCCGTAGTGGTGAATTTGTGCCCTATTTCTTGTTTAGTCGCTAGTTTAGTTTGTATTTTTGTTGTCAGTAGTGTTTCCCTTGCAACCCTATCCACCATCCCCTCTACCACCCTCGGTTTTGTCGGCTTTGTGTGCTAGGATTGATTGATCAACACGCCAACCCTAATACCACTTGATGTGGACAACGGTTCTCGATCTTCCGATAGGTTTTGATAATCTTGATTAAGGCAGAGGCAATACACAAATCAATTCGGCTTCCGAACGACACGTTCAGAACCCCGCAATCGCAGCACAACGTCTCCTCTGGTTATCAACTGTTCAAGAACGATTGACCTTGCTGACAAGGCTTATCCTTGCCTACAAATCAAGATTTATCAGAACCTTTCGGAAGATCGGGAACCCTTGTTCACATCAAGTGGTAATCAGGTCTTCAAGTGCATCGTCAGGTTCGCACTACCCTTTAGTTTTGCTTTCGTGTTATTCCTATCGTCCACAGAAAAGCCAAAAAAAAATTCCCTCGCCCATAACCACGTGTTTAGCCTTTGCATATTTCAATTCAGAGTCCGTAGTGTTGAGTTTGTGCCCTAGTTCTTGTTTAGTCGCTGTTTTAGTTTGTGTTTTTGTTGTCAGTAGTCTTTCCCTTGCAACCCTATCCACCATCCCCTCCTCCACCCTCGGTTTTGTCGGCTTTGTGTGCTAGGATTGATTTATCAACACGCCCACCCTAATACCACTTGATGTGGACAAGGGTTCCCGATCTTCCGATAGGTTCTGATAATCCTGATTAAGGCGAAGGCGATACACAAATCGATTCGGCTTCCGAACGACACGTTCAGAACCCCGCAATCACAGCACAACGTCTCTTCTGGTTATCAACCATTCAAGAAGGATTGACCTTGCTGAGAAGGCTTATCCTTGCCAACAAATCAAGATTTATTAGAACGTTTTGGAAGATCAGGAACCCTTGTTCACATCAAGTGGTAATCAGAGCTTCAGGTGCACCGTCTGGTTCGCACTACTCTTTAGTTTTGTTTTCGTGTTCTTCCTATCGTCCATAGAAAAGCCAAAAAAAAAGTTCCCCCGCCCATAACCATGTGTTTAGCCGTTGCATATTTTAATTTCAGAGTTCGTAGTGTTGAGTTTGTGCCCGAGTAATAGTTTAGTCACTGTTTTAGATTGTGTTTTTGTTGTCAGTAGTATTTTCCTTGCAACCCTAGCTGCCATCCCCTCCACCATCCTCGGTTTTGTCCGCTGTGTGTGCTAGGGTTGATTGATCAACATGCCCACCCTAATACCACTTGATGTGGACAAGGGTTCCCGATCTTCCGATAGGTTCTGATAATCTTGATTAAGGCGGAGGCGATACACAAATCGATTCAGCTTCCGAACGACATGTTCTGAACCCCGCAATCGTAGCACAACGTCTCCTCTGATTATCAACCGTTCAAGAACGATTGAACTCGCTGATAAAGCTTATCCTTGCCTGCAAATCAAGATTTATCAGTACCTTTCGGAAGATCGGGAACCCTTGTTCACATCAAGTGGTAATCAGGGCTTCAGGTGCGCTGTCAGGTTCGCACTACCCTTTAGTTTTCTTTTCGTGTTCTTCCTATCGTCCACAAAACAGCCAAAAAAAACAATTCCCCCGCCCATAACCACGTGTTTAGCCTTTGCATATTTCAATTTCAGAGTCCGTAGTGTTGAGTTTGTGCCCTAGTTCTTGTTTAGTCGCTAGTTTAGTTTGTATTTTTGTTGTCAGAAGTGTTTCCCTTGCAACCCTATCCACCATCCCCTCCTCCACCCTCGGTTTTGTCGGCTTTGTGTGCTAGGGTTGATTGATCAACACGCCCACCCTAATACCACTTGATGTGGACAAGGGATCCCGATCTTCTGATAGGTTCTGATAATCTTGATTAAGGCGAAGGCAATACACAAATCGATTCGGCTTCCAAACGACACGTTCTGAACCCCGCAATCGCAGCACAACGTCTCCTCTGGTTATCAACCGTTCAAAAATGATTGACATCGCTAATAAGGCTTATCCTTACCTAGAAATCAAGATTTATCAGAACCTTTGGGAAGATCGGGAACCCTTGTTCACATCAAGTGGTAATCAGGATTCAGGTGCACCGTCAGGTTCACACTACCCTTTAGTTTTGTTTTCGTGTTCTTCCTATCGTCCATAGAAAAGCCAAAAAAAAATTCCCCTGCCCATAACCACCTGTTTAGCCTTTGCATATTTCAATTTCAGAGTCCGTAGTGTTGAGTTTGTGCCCTAGTTCTTGATTAGTCGCTGGTTTAGTTTGTGTTTTTATTGTCAGTAGTGTTTCCCTTGCAACCCTAGCCGCCATCCCCTGCACCACCCTGGGTTTTGTCGGCTTTGTGTGCTAGGGTTGATTGATCAACACGCCCACCCTAATACCACTTGATGTGGAAAAGGGTTCCCGATCTTCCGATAGGTTCTGATAATCTTGATTAAGGCGAAGGCAATACAGAAATCGATTCGTCTTCCAAACGACACGTTCTGAACCCCGCAATCGCAGCACAACATCTCCTCTGGTTATCAACCATTCAAGAAGGATTGACCTTGCTGAGAAGGCTTATCCTTGCCTACAAATCAAGATTTATTAGAACGTTTTGGAAGATCAGGAACCCTTGTTCACATCAAGTGGTAATCAGAGCTTCAGGTGCACCGTCTGGTTCGCACTACTCTTTAGTTTTGTTTTCGTGTTCTTCCTATCGTCCATAGAAAAGCCAAAAAAAAAGTTCCCCCGCCCATAACCATGTGTTTAGCCGTTGCATATTTCAATTTCAGAGTCCGTAGTGTTGAGTTTGTGCCCGAGTACTTGTTTAGTCACTGTTTTAGATTGTGTTTTTGTTGTCAGTAGTATTTTCCTTGCAACCCTAGCTGCCATCCTCTCCACCACCCTCGGTTTTGTCCGCTTTGTGTGCTAGGGTTGATTGATCAACATGCCCACCCTAATACCACTTGATGTGGACAAGGGTTCCCGATCTTCCGATAGGTTCTGATAATCTTGATTAAGGCGGAGGCGATACACAAATCGATTCAGCTTCCGAACGACACGTTCTGAACCCCGCAATCGTAGCACAACGTCTCCTCTGGTTATCAACCGTTCAAGAACGATTGAACTCGCTGATAAGGCTTATCCTTGCCTGCAAATCAAGATTTATCAGAACCTTTCGGAAGATCGGGAACCCTTGTTCACATCAAGTGGTAATCAGGGCTTCAGGTGCGCTGTCAGGTTCGCACTACCCTTTAGTTTTGTTTTCGTGTTCTTCCTATCGTCCACAAAACAGCCAAAAAAAAAATTCCCCCGCCCATAACCACGTGTTTAGCCTTTGCATATTTCAATTTCAGAGTCCGTAGTGTTGAGTTTGTGCCCTAGTTCTTGTTCAGTCGCTAGTTTAGTTTGTATTTTTGTTGTCAGTAGTGTTTCCCTTGCAACCCTATCCGCCATCCCCTCCACCACCCTCGGTTTTGTCGGCTTTGTGTGCTAGGGTTGATTGATCAACACGCCCACCCTAATACCACTTGATGTGGACAAGGGTTCCCGATCTTCTGATAGGTTCTGATAATCTTGATTAAGGCAAAGGCAATACACAAATCGATTCGGCTTCCAAACGACACGTTCTGAACCCCGCAATCGCAGCACAACGTCTCCTCTGGTTATCAACCGTTCAAGAACGATTGACATCGCTAATAAGGCTTATCCTTGCCTGGAAATCAAGATTTATCAGAACCTTTGGGAAGATCGGGAACCCTTGTTCACATCAAGTGGTAATCAGGCTTCAGGTGCACCGTCAGGTTCGCACTACCCTTTAGTTTTGTTTTCGTGTTCTTCCTATCATCCATAGAAAAGCCAAAAAAAAATTCCCCTGCTCATAACCACCTGTTTAGCCTTTGCATATTTCAATTTCAGAGTCCGTAGTGTTGAGTTTGTGCCCTAGTTCTTGTTTAGTCGCTGGTTTAGTTTGTGTTTTTGTTGTCAGTAGTGTTTCCCTTGCAACCCTAGCCGCCATCCCCTCCACCACCCTAGGTTTTGTCGGCTTTGTGTGCTAGGGTTGATTGATCAACACGCCCACCCTAATACCACTTGATGTGGACAAGGGTTCCCGATCTTCCGATAGGTTCTGATAATCTTGATTAAGGCGGAGGCGATACACAAATCGATTCGGCTTCCGAACGACACGTTCTGAACCCCGCAATCGCAGCACAACGTCTCCTCTGGTTATCAACCGTTCAAGAACGATTGACATCGCTAATAAGGCTTATCCTTGCCGAAAAATCAAGATTTATCAGAACCTTTGGGAAGATCGGGAACCCTTGTTCACATCAAGTGGTAATCAGGGCTTCAGGTGCACCGTCAGGTTCGCACTACCCTTTAGTTTTGTTTTCGTGTTCTTCCTATCGTCCATAGAAAAGCCAAAAAAAAATTCCCCGCCCATAACCACGTGTTTAGCCTTTGCATATTTCAATTTCAGAGTCCGTAGTGTTGAGTTTGTGCCCGAGTTCTTGTTTAGTCGCTGGTTTAGTTTGTGTTTTTGTTGTCAGTAGTGTTTTCCTTGCAACCGTAGCTGCCATCCCCTCCACCACCCTCGGTTTTGTCCGCTTTGTTTGCTAGGGTAGATTGATCAACATGCCCACCCTATTACCACTTGATGTGGACAAGGGTTCCCGATCTTCTGATAGGTTCTGATAATCTTGATTAAGGCGGAGGCGATACACAAATCGATTCGGCTTCCAAACGACACGTTCTGAACCCCGCAATCGCAGCACAACGTCTCCTCTGGTTATCAACCGTTCAAGAACGATTGACCTCGCTAATAAGGCTTATCCTTGCCTGGAAATCAAGATTTATCAGAACCTTTGGGAAGATCGGGAACCCTTGTTCACATCAAGTGGTAATCACGGTTCAGGTGCACCGTCAGGTTCGCACTACCCTTTAGTTTTGTTTTCGTGTTCTTCCTATCGTCCATAGAAAAGCCAAAAAAAAATTCCCCCTGCTCATAACCACGTGTTTAGCCTTTGCATATTTCAATTTCAGAGTCCGTAGTGTTGAGTTTGTGCCCGAGTTCTTGTTTAGTCGCTGGTTTAGTTTGTGTTTTTGTTGTCAGTAGTGTTTCCCTTGCAACCGTAGCCGCCATCCCCTCCACCACCCTCGGTTTTGTCGGCTTTGTGTGCTAGGGTTGATTGATCAACACGCCCACCCTATTACCACTTGATGTGGACAAGGGTTCCCGATCTTCTGATAGGTTCTGATAATCTTGATTAAGGCGGAGGCGATACACAAATCGATTCGGCTTCCAAATGACACGTTCTGAACCCCGCAATCGCAGCACAACGTCTCCTCTGGTTATCAACCGTTCAAGAACGATTGACCTCGCTAATAAGGCTTATCCTTGCCTGGAAATCAAGATTTATCAGAACCTTTGGGAAGATCGGGAACCCTTGTTCACATCAAGTGGTAATCACGGTTCAGGTGCACCGTCAGGTTCGCACTACCCTTTAGTTCTGTTTTCGTGTTCTTCCTATCGTCCATAGAAAAGCCAAAAAAAAAATTCCCCTGCTCATAACCACCTGTTTAGCCTTTGCATATTTCAATTTCAGAGTCCGTAGTGTTGAGTTTGTGCCCTAGTTCTTGTTTAGTCGCTGGTTTAGTTTGTGTTTTTGTTGTCAGTAGTGTTTCCCTTGCAACCCTAGCCGCCATCCCCTCCACCACCCTCGGTTTTGTCGGCTTTGTGTGCTAGGGTTGATTGATCAACACGCCCACCCTAATACCACTTGATGTGGACAAGGGTTCCCGATCTTCCGATAGGTTCTGATAATCTTGATTAAGGCGGAGGCGATACACAAATCGATTCGGCTTCCGAATGACACGTTCTGAACCCCGCAATCGCAGCACAACGTCTCCTCTGGTTATCAACCGTTCAAGAACGATTGACATCGCTAATAAGGCTTATCCTTGCCTGGAAATCAAGATTTATCAGAACCTTTGGGAAGATCGGACACCCTTGTTCACATCAAGTGGTAATCAGAGCTTCAGGTGCATCGTCAGGTTCGCACTACCCTTTAGTTTTGTTTTCGTGTTCTTCC
Organism: Eleusine indica; assembly: GCA_030378355.1. Lineage (NCBI taxonomy): Eukaryota > Viridiplantae > Streptophyta > Magnoliopsida > Poales > Poaceae > Eleusine > Eleusine indica. The sequence goes on from CM059497.1 coordinate 31,550,403, forward strand.
TATCGTCCATAGAAAAGCCAAAAAAAAATTCCCCTGCTCATAACCACCTGTTTAGCCTTTGCATATTTCAATTTCAGAGTCCGTAGTGTTGAGTTTGTGCCCTAGTTCTTGTTTAGTCGCTGGTTTAGTTTGTGTTTTCGTTGTCAGTAGTGTTTCCCTTGCAACCCTAGCCGCCATCCCCTCCACCACCCTCGGTTTTGTCGGCTTTGTGTGCTAGGGTTGATTGATCAACACGCCCACCCTAATACCACTTGATGTGGACAAGGGTTCCCGATCTTCCGATAGGTTCTGATAATCTTGATTAAGGCGAAGGCAATACACAAATCGATTCGGCTTCCAAACGACACGTTCTGAACCCCGCAATCGCAGCACAACGTCTCCTCTGGTTATCAACCGTTCAAGAACGATTGACCTCGCTAATAAGGCTTATCCTTGCCTGAAAATCAAGATTTATCAGAACCTTTGGGAAGATCGGGAACCCTTGTTCACATCAAGTGGTAATCAGGGCTTCAGGTGCACCGTCAGGTTCGCACTACCCTTTAGTTTTGTTTTCGTGTTCTTCCTATCGTCCATAGAAAAGCCAAAACAAATTCCCCCGCCCATAACCACGTGTTTAGCCTTTGCATATTTCAATTTCAGAGTCCGTAGTGTTGAGTTTGTGCCCTAGTTCTTGTTTAGTCGCCGGTTTAGTTTGTGTTTTTGTTGTCAGAAGTGTTTTCCTTGCAACCCTAGCCGCCATCCCCTACACTACCCTCGGTTTTGTCAGCTTTGTGTGCTAGGGTTGATTGATCAACATGCCCACGCTAATACCACTTGATGTGGACAAGGGTTCCCGATCTTCCGATAGGTTCTGATAATCTTGATTAAGGCGGAGGCGATACACAAATCGATTCGGCTTCCGAACGACAAGTTCTGAACCCCGCAATCGCAGCACAACGTCTCCTCTGGTTATCAACCGTTCAAGAATGATTGACATCGCTAATAAGGCTTATCCTTGCCGAAAAATCAAGATTTATCAGAACCTTTGGGAAGATCGTGAACCCTTGTTCACATCAAGTGGTAATTAGGGCTTCAGGTGCACCGTCAGGTTCGCACTACCCTTTAGTTTTGTTTTCGAGTTCTTCCTATCGTCCATAGAAAAGCCAAAAAAAATTCCCCCGCCCATAACCACGTGTTTAGCCTTTTCATATTTCAATTTCAGAGTCCGTAGTGTTGAGGTTGTGCCCTAGTTCTTGTTTAGTCGCTAGTTTAGTTTGTATTTTTGTCGTCAGTAGTGTTTCCCTTGCAACCCTATCCACCATCCCCTCCTCCACCCCCGGTTTTTTCAGCTTTGTGTGCTAGGATTGATTTATCAACACGCCCACCCTAATACCACTTGATGTGGACAAGGGTTCCCGATCTTCCGATAGGTTCTGATAATCTTGATTAAGGCGGAGGCGATACACAAATCGATTCAGCTTCCGAACGACACGTTCTGAACCCCGCAATCGTAGCACAACGTCTCCTCTAGTTATCAACCGTTCAAGAACGATTGAACTCGCTGATAAGGCTTATCCTTGCCTGCAAATCAAGATTTATCAGTACCTTTCGGAAGATCAGGAACCCTTGTTCACATCAGGTGGTAATCAGGGCTTCAGGTGCACCATCAGGTTCGCACTACCCTTTAGTTTTGTTTTCGTGTTATTCCTATCGTCCACAGAAAAGCCAAAAAAAAAATTCCCCCACCCATAACCACGTGTTTAGCCTTTGCATATTTCAATTTCAGAGTCCGTAGTGTTGAGTTTGTGCCCTAGTTCTTGTTTAGTCGCTAGTTTAGTTTGTATTTTTGTTGTCAGTATTGTTTCCCTTGCAACCCTATCCACCATCCCCTCCTCCACCCTCAGTTTTGTGGGCCCTGTGTGCTAGGATTGATTGATCAACACACCCACCCTAATACCACTTGATGTGGACAAGGGTTCCCGATCTTCCGAAAGGTTCTGATAATCTTGATTAAGGCGGAGGCGATACACAAATCGATTCGGCTTCCAAACGACACGTTCAGAACCCCGCAATCGCAGCACAACGTGATGAGGACATCACTCCTATGGATACACACAGCACTCTTCCAAATCTGGACTTGCAAGGTCCAATGACTAGAGCGCGTGCACGACGACTAAATTTAGAGGTGAGCTCGTTCCTACGTTCTTCGCTATATGTTACTTTTGAGAATGGTTTGCTACCTAATGATTATTTTATGATTAGAAACCATGGAGAAGACCAGGAGATGATGGGAGAAGGAGCTGGGAACGTGGAGGACCAGCAAGGGCTTGGAAGCCAAAGTGGAGGCCCAATCAAAACCGACTTCGAGTCTGTTTCGGGGCCCAGGACCAGTCTGTACTAAAACAGTCGCCCAGGACGTATACGGACTCGGATTTGGACGTTCTACATATGCACGGAAAGATAAGGAGAAGACCTTTCCAATGCCGCCGGCCTCATGTCAAAATTCATCCGGAGACATCGGGAATCGTCAAAACAAGACAGAGTCCAGAATCTGTGTTGGTGTTGCGTCGCCTATTTTTGGCCTTTGGGCTTTGTATCTAGTTGAGCCCAATTAGGGGCGCGTACAGAGGGTCTTGCATGATCCTAGGGTCTTTATATACAGCCGCCGCCGCACCATTAGGGTTCGGGTTTTGCTTAGATCAATTCTGTTCCTAAACAGTTTCGCCGTTCATCGGTTTGTGAGACCCCAACTTTGAGAGTTTAATCATACATCTGCAATTGTGTTGCATTCTTCGTTGTTCTTGCTTGTGTTCTTGATTCGCAGGCAGGGATTAGCCTTCTCGGCGAGGTCAATCGTCTTTTGGACGGTTGATAACTAGAGGAGACGTCGTGCTGCGATTGCGGGGTTTAGAACGTGCTGTTCTGAAGCCGGATCGATTTGTGTGTCACCTCCGACCAAATCAACTTACCAAGAACCTTTCGGAAGATCGAGAACCCTTGTCCACATCACAACGTCTCCTCTGGTTATCAACCGTTCAAGAAGGATTGACCTTGCTGAGAAGGCTTATCCTTGCCTACAAATCAAGATTTATTAGAATGTTTCGGAAGATCAGGAACCCTTGTTCACATCAAGTGGTAATCACAGCTTCAGGAGCACCGTCAGGTTCGCACTACCCTTTAGTTTTTTTTTCGTGTTCTTCCTAGCATCCATAGAAAAGCCAAAAAAAAAATTCCCCTACCCATAACCACCTGTTAACCTTTGCATATTTCAATTTCAGAGTCCGTAGTGTTGAGTTTGTACCCTAGTTCTTGTTTAGTCGCTGGTTTAGTTTGTGTTTTCGTTGTCAATATTGTTTCTGATGAGGACATCACCCTTATGGATACACCCAGCACTCCGCCAACCAAAATACAAGTTCATGCGCGACAACTGAATTTACGGGTGAGCTTGTTCCTAATGATTCCTTTATGTGATTTTAAGAATAGATTGCTACCTAATGAATTAATTGTTGTTAGAAACCATGGAGATGATGATGACATAGCTGGGAAGGTGATTGGAGACGTGATGGGCCAGCAAGGACGTCCAAGCCAAGGTGGAGGCCCAATCAAAACCGACTTCGAGTCTGTTTCGGAGCCCAGTACTAGTCTGCACTAAAACGGATGCCCAGGACGCATACGGACTCGGATTTGGACGTTCTATATATGCCTGGAAAGATAACGAAAAGCCCTTTCCAACCCAACTGGTTCCATGTCAAAATCCATCCCTAGCCATCGGCAATCGCCAAAACAATTCGACTTCCAGGATCTGTCCTGGTGCTGCGACACCGTAATCGGTCTTTAGGCCATGTATGGAGTTGAGCCCACTTAGGGCTGCGTCCAGGAGGTCTTGCACGACCCTAGGGTCCTCATATACAGCCGCCGCCTCTTCATTAGGGTTTGGGGTTTTGCTTAGATCAATTCTGTTCATAAACAGTTTCGCCGTTCATCGGTTTGTGAGACCCCAACTTCGAGAGTTTAATCATACATCTGCAATTGTGTTGCATTCTTCGTTGTTCTTACTTGTGTTCTTGATTCACAGGCAGGGATTAGCCTTCTCGGCGAGGTCAATCGTCTTTGGACAGTTGATAACTAGAGGAGACGTCGTGCTGCGATTGCGGGGTTTAGAACGTGTTGTTCTGAAGCCGGATCGATTTGTGTGTCGCCTCCGACCAAATCAACTTACCAAGAACCTTTCGGAAGATCAGGAACCCTTGTTCACATAAGTTTCCCTGGGAACCCTAGCCGCCATCCCCTCCACCACCCTCGGTTTTATCGGCTTTGTGTGCTAGGGTTGATTGATCAACACGCCCACCCTAATACCACTTGATGTGGACAAGGGTTCTCGATCTTCTGATAGGTTCTGATAATCTTGATTAAGGCAGAGGCGATACACAAATCAATTCGGCTTCTGAATGACACGTTCTGAATCCCGCAATCACAGCACAATATCTCCTCTGGTTATCAACCGTTGAAGAACGATTGACCTCGCTGAGAAGGCTTATCCTTGCCTGCAAATCAAGATTTATCAGAACCTTTCAGAAGATCGGGAACCCTTGTTGACATCAAGTGGTAATCAGGGCTTCAGGTGCACCGTCAGGTTCGCACTACCCTTTAGTTTTGTTTTCGTGTTCTTCCTATCGTCGATAGAAAAGCCAAAAAAAATTCCCCCGCCCATAACCACGTGTTTAGCCTTTGCATATTTCAATTTCAGAGTCCATAGTGTTGTGTTTGTGCCCTAGTTCTTGTTTAGTCACTGTTTTAGTTTGTGTTTTTGTTGTCAAAAGTGTTTTCCTTGCAACCCTAGCCGCCATCCCCTCCACTACCCTCGGTTTTGTCAGCTTTGTGTGCTAGGGTTGATTGATCAACACGCCCACCCTAATACCACTAGATGTGGACAAGGGTTCCCGATCTTCCGATAGGTTATGATAATCTTGATTAAGGCGGAGGCAATACACAAATCGATTCGGCTTCCAAACAACACGTTCTGAACCCCGCAATTGCAGCACAACGTCTCCTCTGGTTATGAACCGTTCAAGAACGATTGACATCGCTTATAAGGCTTATCCTTGCCGGAAAATCAAGATTTATCAGAACCTTTGGGAAGATCGGGAACCCTTGTTGACATCAAGTGGTAATCAGGGCTTCAGGTGCACCGTCAGGTTCGCACTACCCTTTAGTTTTGTTTTCGTGTTCTTCCTATCGTCCATAGAAAAGCCAAAAAAAATTCCCCCGCCCATAACCACGTGTTTAGCCTTTGCATATTTCAATTTCAGAGTCCGTAGTTTTAAGTTTGTGCCCGAGTTCTTGTTTAGTTGCTGGTTTAGTTTGTCTTTTGTTGTCAATAGTGTTTTTCTTGCAACCCTAGCTGCCATCCCCTCCACCACCCTCGGTTTTGTCCGCTTTGTGTGCTAGGGTTGATTGATCAACACGCCCACCATAATACCACTTCATGTGGACAAGGGTTCCCGATCTTCTGATAGGTTCTGATAATCTTGATTAAGGTGGAGGCGATACACAAATCGATTCGGCTTCTAACGACACGTTCTGAACCCCGCAATCGCAGCACAACGTCTCCTCTGGTTATCAACCGTTCAAGAACGATTGACCTCGCTAATAAGGCTTATCCTTGCCTAGAAATCAAGATTTATCGGAACCTTTGGGAAGATCGGGAACCCTTGTTCACATCAAGTGGTAATCAGGGTTCAGGTGCACTGTCAGGTTCGCACTACCCTTTAGTTTTGTTTTCGTGTTCTTCCTATCGTCCATAGAAAAGCCAAAAAAAAAATTCCCCTGCCCATAACCACCTGTTTAGCCTTTGCATATTTCAATTTCAGAGTCCATAGTGTTGAGTTTGTGCCCTAGTTCTTGTTTAGTCGCTGGTTTAGTTTCTGTTTTTGTTGTCAGTAGTGTTTCCCTTGCAACCCTAGCCGCCATCCCCTCCACCACCCTCGGTTTTGTCGGCTTTGTGTGCTAGGGTTGATTGATCAACACGCCCACCCTAATACCACTTGATGTGGACAAGGGTTCCCGATCTTCCGATAGGTTCTGATAATCTTGATTAAGGCGAAGGCAATACACAAATCGATTCGGCTTCCAAACAACACGTTCTGAACCCCGCAATCACAGCACAACGTCTCCTCTGGTTATCAACCGTTCAAGAACGATTGACATCGCTAATAAGGCTTATCCTTGCCGGAAAATCAAGATTTATCAGAACCTTTGGGAAGATCGGGAACCCTTGTTCACATCAAGTGGTAATCAGGGCTTCAGGTGCCCTGTCAGGTTCGCACTACCCTTTAATTTTGTTCTCGTGTTCTTCATATCGTCCATAGAAAAGCCAAAAAAAATTCCCCCACCCATAACCACGTGTTTAGCCTTTGCATATTTCAATTTCAGAGTCCGTAGTGTTGAGTTTGTGGCCGAGTTCTTGTTTAGTCGCTGGTTTAGTTTGTGTTTTTGTTGTCAGTAGTGTTTTCCTTGCAACCCTAGCTGCCATCCCCTCCACCACCCTCGGTTTTGTCCGCTTTGTGTGCTAGGGTTGATTGATCAACACGCCCACCCTAATACCACTTGATGTGGACAAGGGTTCCCGATCTTCTGATAGGTTCTGATAATCTTGATTAAGGCGGAGGCGATACACAAATCGATTCGGCTTCCGAACGACACGTTCTGAACCCCGTAATCGCAGCACAACGTCTCCTCTGGTTATCAACCGTTCAAGAACGATTGACCTCGCTAATAAGGCTTATCCTTGCCTAGAAATCAAGATTTATCAGAACCTTTGGGAAGATCGGGAACCCTTGTTCACATCAAGTGGTAATCAGGGTTCAGGTGCACCGTCAGGTTCGCACTACCCTTTAGTTTTGTTTTCGTGTTCTTCCTATCGTCCATAGAAAAGCCAAAAAAAAAATTCCCCTGCCCATAACCACCTGTTTAGCCTTTGTATATTTCAATTTCAGAGTCCATAGTGTTGAGTTTGTGCCCTAGTTCTTGTTTAGTCGCTGGTTTAGTTTCTGTTTTTGTTGTCAGTAGTGTTTCCCTTGCAACCCTAGCCGCCATCCCCTCCACCACCCTCGGTTTTGTCGGCTTTGTGTGCTAGGGTTGATTGATCAACACGCGCACCCTAATACCACTTGATGTGGACAAGGGTTCCCGATCTTCCGATAGGTTCTGATAATCTTGATTAAGGCAAAGGCAATACACAAATCGATTCGGCTTCCAAACAACACGTTCTGAACCCCGCAATCACAGCACAACGTCTCCTCTGGTTATGAACCGTTCAAGAACGATTGACATCGCTAATAAGGCTTATCCTTGCCGAAAAATCAAGATTTATCAGAACCTTTGGGAAGATCGGGAACCCTTGTTCAGATCAAGTGGTAATCAGGGCTTCAGGTGCACCGTCAGGTTCGCACTACCCTTTAGATTTGTTTTCGTCTTCTTCCTATCGTCCATAGAAAAGCCAAAAAAAATTCCCCCGCCCATAACCACGTGTTTAGCCTTTGCATATTTCAATTTCAGAGTCCGTAGTGTTGAGTTTGTGCCCGAGTTCTTGTTTAGTCGCTGGTTTAGTTTGTGTTTTTGTTGTCAGTAGTGTTTTCCTTGCAACCCTAGCTGCCATCCCCTCCACCACCCTCGGTTTTGTCCGCTTTGTGTGCTAGGGTTGATTGATCAACACGCCCACCCTAATACCACTTGATGTGGACAAGGGTTCCCAATCTTCTGATAGGTTCTGATAATCTTGATTAAGGCGGAGGCGATACACAAATCGATTCGGCTTCCGACGACACGTTCTGAACCCCGCAATCGCAGCACAACGCCTCCTCTGGTTATCAACGTTTCAAGAACGATTGACCTCGTTGATAAGGCTTATCCTTGCCGGAAAATCAAGATTTATCAGAACCTTTGGGAAGATCGGGAACCCTTATTCACATCAAGTGGTAATCAGGGCTTCAGGTGCACCGTCAGGTTCGCACTACCCTTTAGTTTTGTTTTCGTGTTCTTCCTATCGTCCATAGAAAAGCCAAAAAAAATTCCCCTGCCCATAACCACCTGTTTAGCCTTTGCATATTTCAATTTCAGAGTCCGTAGTGTTGAGTTTGTGCCCTAGTTCTTGTTTAGTCGCTGGTTTAGTTTCTGTTTTTGTTGTCAGTAGTGCTTCCCTTGCAACCCTAGCCGCCATCCCCTCCACCACCCTCGGTTTTGTCGGCTTTGTGTGCTAGGGTTGATTGATCAACACGCCCACCCTAATACCACTTGATGTGGACAAGGGTTCCCGATCTTCCGATAGGTTCTGATAATCTTGATTAAGGCGAAGGCAATACACAAATCGATTCAGCTTCCAAACGACACGTTCTGAACCCCGCAATCGCAGCACAACGTCTCCTCTGGTTATCAACCGTTCAAGAACGATTGACATCGCTAATAAGGCTTATTCTTGCCGGAAAATCAAGATTTATCAGAACCTTTGGGAAGATCGGGAACCCTTGTTCACATCAAGTGGTAATCAGGGCTTCAGGTGCACCGTCAGGTTCGCACTACCCTTTAGTTTTGTTCTCGTGTTCTTTCTATCGTCCATAGAAAAGCCAAAAAAAATTCCCCTACCCATAACCACCTGTTTAGCCTTTGCATATTTCAATTTCAGAGTCCATAGTGTTGAGTTTGTGCCCGAGTTCTTGTTTTGTCGCTGGTTTAGTTTGTGTTTTTGTTGTCAGTAGTGTTTTCCTCCCAACCCTAGCTGCCATCCCCTCCACCACCCTCGGTTTTGTCCGCTTTGTGTGCTAGGGTTCATTGATCAACACGCCCACCCTAATACCACTTGATGTGGACAAGGGTTCCCGATCTTCTGATAGGTTCTGATAATCTTGATTAAGGCGGAGGCGATACACAAATCGATTCAGCTTCCGAACGACACGTTCAGAACCCCGCAATCGCAGCACAACGTCTCCTCTGGTTATCAACCGTTCAAGAAGGATTGACCTTGCTGAGAAGGCTTATCCTTGCCTACAAATCAAGATTTATCAGAATGTTTCGGAAGATCAGGAACCCTTGTTCACATCAAGTGGTAATCAGAGCTTCAGGTGCACCGTCAGGTTTGCACTACCCTTTAGTTTTGTTTTTGTCTTCTTCCTATCGTCCACAGAAAAGCCAAAAAAAAAATTCCCCTGTCCATAACCACCTGTTTAGCCTTTGCATATTTCAATTTCAGAGTTCGTAGTGTTGAGTTTGTACCCTAGTTCTTGTTTAGTAGCTGGTTTAGTTTGTGTTTTCGTTGTCAATAGTGTTTCTGATGAGGACATCACCCTTATGGATACACCCAGCACTCCGCCAACCAAAATACAAGTTCATGCGCGACAACTGAATTTACGGGTGAGCTTGTTCCTAATGATTCCTTTATGTGATTTTGAGAATAGATTGCTACCTAATGAATTAATTGTTGTTAGAAACCATGAAGATGATGATGAGATAGCTGGGGAGGTGATTGGAGACGTGATGGGCCAGCAAGGACGTCCAAGCCAAGGTGGAGGCCCAATCAAAACCGACTTCGAGTCTGTTTCGGAGCCCAGGACCAGTCTGCACTAAAACGGATGCCCAGGACGCATACGGACTCGGATTTGGACGTTCTATATATGCCTGGAAAGATAACGAAAAGCCCTTTCCAACCCAACTGGTTCCATGTCAAAATTCGTCCCGAGCCATCGGCAATCGCCGAAACAATTCGACTTCTAGAATCTGTCCTGGTGCTCCGATACCGTAATCGGTCTTTGGGCCATGTATGGAGTTGAGCCCACTTAGGGCTGCGTCCAGGAGGTCTTGCACAACCCTATGGTCCTCATATACAGCCGCCGCCTCTTCATTAGGGTTTGGGGTTTTGCTTAGATCAATTCTGTTCATAAACAGTTTCGCCGTTCATCGGTTTGTGAGACCCCAACTTCGAGAGTTTAATCATACATCTGCAATTGTGTTGCATTCTTCGTTGTTCTTGCTTGTGTTCTTGATTCACAGGCAGTGATTAGCCTTCTCGGCGAGGTCAATCGTCTTTGGACGGTTGATAACCAGAGGAGACGTCGTGCTGCGATTGCGGGGTTTAGAACGTGTTATTCTGAAGCCGGATCGATTTGTGTGTCGCCTCCGACCAAATCAACTTACCAAGAACCGGGTCTTCATTTGTATCACTGTCGGGCACTAACCCTCACACTTGAGCCAGTGGGAGAAGTTCGCAGGCATAGTATTTCAGGGCGACCGACACGTTCCCATAGGCATATGGAGCCTACACCGGAGTTTCACACTCCGACCGGAGATCTGGTATGGGAGCAGCCCCCGCCACAGGACGAGGCGGGTGCATCAACATGGCAGGCCGGAGCATGGGAATCTCAGTACGATTACCCCATGCAGACGTCATCAAGTTCAAGCGGACCGCCATTCTTTGCCACTCGGTCATTCTCATCCCGTGGGTTCCGTGAACTCAACTATGGGATGGCCGAGTTGACAAGGAGGGTGAACGACATTGATTTGCGCACCGAGAGCATGCAACAAACTCTCACGCAACATGTCACCGACACCCAGCAATGGCAGAATTTCAGCGACAACCAATTCCGCCAGCTGAACGCGATGATGGCTCAGAATCAGAGAAATTGGGATGCCTTCTTCCGCTCCCAAGGCTACGACCCGAACCAGCAGATATGAGCAAGAACAAGCTTGGGGGAGGACCCCCCTTCTCACGGTAACTTGTATCTTTCCCCGTCCCTTTATTTCTTGCATTTGCTAAATCTGAAAATCCATAAAAATTTGCAAAACATAAAAAAAAAACAAAAATATTTCCCTTTTTCATGCGCGGTATGAATGTGTATAATTTTCCTATGTTGAGATGATGAATAGTTGCTATGTCCTTTATTCCTCTCTAATGCTAGTTTACAACTTAGTACTCTCTCAAGAGTTAGGTTTGTTGGTAAATCTTGCCTTGAACTTGAGTCTTGTGGGTAGCATATGCATTCTCTAGTTCTAAGTTGTTGAGAGGTATGATATGATAGATAGGGCTGCTATGATCTTGCTCAACGTAAAGCTTGAATTCCGGAGTTTTATTTTTCAAAATGACAAATTGATAAGTTCCTCAATGATGAAATTCCCACCACAGCCATATGTAGTGTTTACATTTGAAAACCTTTACACATATGCTGCTTGTTTCACATTGAGCTTAGTCAAAATTGTTGTGACCCTAGTAGAACTCTTTTCATGCTTTCTTGATCAAGATCATATACACACATCCACCGCCATGAGCTATCCTTCTAAATCAAGAAGATAACATCCACCATATCCACCATATCCACCGTGAGCTATTCTTCTACACCGGAAGAAAGCCACTATCCATCCATCCATCCAAAGAAACACTCCATATATCCATTGCAAAATTCCTCTCTAAAAGTATTCATTGCAAACTAGGACTATGGCTATGCAAAAAGAAAAGAAAAAAAATGCTCAAAAAAGAGAGCAAGCAAAAGATAGCCATAGCCTAGAAACTCCAAAAGAGAGAAGGAAAATTCAAAAAGGAGTTATTTCTTCCCATCCACCATTCCTCCGTTCTCCCACACACTTGCACATCTTGATCAAGATTGTTTGAATTAATGTTTTTCTTGGATCCGGTCTTTTGACATAGCAATATTATGTGAACATGAGTGCCTCATATATCCCTACCTTGAGCTCCACATAAAGCCTTATTTAGAAGTAGGTGATTATAGGCAACACTTTGCCTTGGTGAGGAATCATACACATATTGAATGATCCGAGAGAATCATTTGAGGAACTTGGTTTTTATTTTCAAAATCTTTTGAAAACCTCCGTAATAACATAGCGGAATCTAGAGCAAGTGATTGGTGCCCTGCAATTGTTCTATCTCTCAACCGCCCAAGACAATGAGGTGTAAAAGCCCCATGGATTGAGGTAAATGGGTAAGTTATGTGCCAACATATTTAATTCTAGGAAGAGTACTTTGTTGTGCGCATAGTATTATTGAGGAGTAGGACATTGTAGCAACTCCTGATCAACAACTTAAGTTTATCTTTGCTTCGGGACGAGCAAAGGGTAAGCTTGGGGGAGTTTGTTGACGGCTGTTAAGTACCATTTTTAACCGTAAACTATACTCAAATAAAGGAGAATTTGGCATTTCATACACGCATGCTTTATCACAATAATATAGTTCCACTTGTACTTGGAGAACTTTGTGCATGCAGGAGGAAATGTGAAGGAAACACCTCAAAAGGCAAGAAAACACACTTTCGACCAATCAGAGAGTGCCACATGGACGTCACACGGATTGACGGGCCCATTTTCAGCACTTAACCGACGTAACTCCCTGTAATACCGCGCAAACCGACGTCAGGGCCCACAGGACAGCCACCTGGAGAAAGCACAGGCCAGGAGGGGCCACCCCCAGGTCGGCCGACCTGGTCAGGTCGGCCGACCCGGCCGGGCGCCCTCTCCGCCTGGGCTTCCACGTGTTGGCTCCTCCGCGACTCCTGATGACGGTTTGAGATGCCTTCCGTGGCGGTTACTCTCCCTTGCCGACCTATTGAGGCTATAAATAGGAGGGTGTGCCTTCACACTCAACACACACCACAAGAAGCATTTCTCTCTTGCTAGTAGTAGTTCTTGGAGTTTTAGTGGAGTTAGGCTGAGTCTAGAGCTCTCTAGTCCCAAGTCTTCACTTGGAATTGGTATGGCTCTTGTATCTTTTCCCTTTTGTAAGACTTTGCTCTTATCAATATATATATATATTCTATATAGTTGTGCTTGGGTCATGAGTTTCTTGTTTGATATTGTGATCCATATATGTGATAGTATAGTCTACTTGTGTGATAGTAGTTTATATTTATTATACTACTATTGTCATGCTAGTTATATACCGTCACTATAGTCTAGTTTATATGTTATAGTCTCTATGCTTTGTTTTAGCTGATAAAGTATAGCATGGGTTTGGTGATCGTATTCGTACGGTAGCTCTGCCTCGTTAATAGTAATCGCGGAGGGGCAGAGTGCTCTTTGGTCATGCAAGTATGGTACTTGGGTGACTGATTTGCATCAATTATTCGTTAGTCTACTGGTTCGTTGAGGTAGGCGGCAGGTGGTGACAGCGCTGTCCGTCCTTTGAAATCCTCCCCGCTAGGCTAGTGCGTAGGCTCTTGGCGGAAGTTGCCTGTGGATGCAGGGGTAAGTCCGTGCCTGAAGTGCTATACTATTGACTGCTGAACCTGAGTGTGGGTCTGTATGTATTCTACTTAGGCTATGCAACTGTATAGGAATGTATAGTAGGAGTAGCTTAGCCTAGTCTTTCCTCCACTAGACTTTATTTATTTAGTAGGAATCTTCTGTGTGTGTCACACTACCCGGTTATTATCATGTACCCGCCTGTCTTGGTTAGATATCCTTGCTAATTGTTAACATGATCTTATATGTTAGTAATGCTTCTTGATCATAACCTTCCTTTAGGATAAACAAATACGATACCCTGAATACTTCCGGGTGAAATGCTACAGCGGTATTCTCCGTGCGCTTGCGGATTTTACCTACTTGACTCTGGGACATATTAGTGAACCATTTCTGGCCCCGTGCCGGGAATGATTTATTAATATGGCTTAGCAAAAGTCAACAAGCATTTCTGGCGCCGTTGCCGGGGAAGGCGTATGATTTAAGAAAAATTACTAATGTATATAGTAGTGTTGCAATTATTAAGGCTATCTCCTAAGCAGGTTAACCTTGCTTTGTTTTCTGCATTTTGTATGAAAACAGGGTAGTGTATGACTGGTTTCGACTTGCCGACAAACTTCACTGAAGATCCTGAGTCACTCCTGAGAAGGACACGAGCTAGGCTCACCCCTCCTCGTAAGGAGACTCGGCCAATCGAACCTGTCATTCCCGCACCATCAAGCTCTGAGCAAATGGCCGACAAGACCCTCCGCGAGTTCTCCGCTCCCTCCGCTGCCAACATCCCTACGGGACCAGCTGGCAATGTGGGAGATGCGAACTTCGAGATCAAGACCGGTCTCATCACCATGGTGCAGGCTAGCCCATTCTGTGGGAAAGCCAATGAGGACGCTAGTGCTCATCTCCAGCAATTCCTGGAGATTTGCAACACGTTCAAAATGAAGGACGTCACCCCCGACGCTGTTCGCCTTCGACTGTTCCCGTTCTCTCTCCTTGGGAGAGCGAGACAGTGGTTCTGCGCAAACCCTGAAGCTGTGAACACTTGGGAGAAGTGTTCAGCTGCGTTCCTTGCAAAGTTCTTCCCGCTGGGCAAGACCAATGCCCTCCGCGGAAGGATCTCAAGCTTCCAGCAGGAGTCGAAGGAGTCAATTCCTGAGGCATGGGAGAGGCTCCAGGAGTACATCCTGGCATGTCCCCACCACGGGATGGATGATTGGCTGATCATCCAGAACTTCTACAACGGGCTTACTCCGTCGGCCCGCGACCACCTCGACGCTACTGCTGGTGGAGCCTTCTTCTCGCTCACTGTGAGCAAGGCAAAATATTTGATCGAGAAGATGGTGTCCAACCAAGGTTGGAATGAAGAGCGCCTCCAACCTCGCCAGCGAGGCATCCACTCCGTCAAGGAGGTTGACATGCTCGCCGCCAAGATTGACCTTCTCATGAAGAAGATGGACGACCAAGCCAATGGAGAAGTGAAAGCCCTAGACGCTCGTATGACTTGCGAGGTCTGTGGCAACACGGGACACTCGGGCAATGACTGCCCTGAGACCCGTGAGGACGCAATGTTCATGGGCAACAACAACAACAACGGCTACCGTCCACAAGGAGGTCAAAGTTGGGGTCCACCACGTCCCAACTACCAAGGAGGTAACTCTGGCAACTTCTCTGGTTTTAATTCCGGTTATAATCAGCCCTCCTTGAAAGATCTTGTGCTCGGTCAAGCTAAGGTTAATGATAACATCAGTAAAAAGCTTGCCACCACTGATAGGACTCTTGAGAGCATCCACACTAAGATAGAGGGTGTTTCCTCTGCTCTCAAGAATCAGCTGAGCTTTAATAAAATGATAGAAACCCAATTAGCTCAGTTAGCTGCTGCTGTTCCTACTGCTGAGTCGGGGAAAATCCCGGGGCAACCCGAGACCCCCTTAGAAAATGTTAATGCGGTTACCATGAGAGGAGGTAAGTCCACTCGGGATCCGCCATACCCTAACCATGCAGGAAAGGACACATCAGCTGAGAAGCCGGCAGAAGAAGAAGAACTGCCGCCCAGGAAAACGGCCCCACATGAGTTCTATGACACGAACCTCATGCCGTTTCCTGAAAGAAG
Organism: Eleusine indica; assembly: GCA_030378355.1. Taxonomy (NCBI): domain Eukaryota; kingdom Viridiplantae; phylum Streptophyta; class Magnoliopsida; order Poales; family Poaceae; genus Eleusine; species Eleusine indica. Next base: position 31,565,725 of record CM059497.1, read on the forward strand.
AAGGAAGCCCACCGTGGACGAGCAGTTCACACGCTTCGTTGAGGTGATTCAGAAGCTGCACATCAACGTGCCCTTGCTGGATGTGATACAAGTACCCACGTACGCTCGCTACCTCAAGGATCTTATCAGCAACAAGCGCCCACTACCGACCACAGAAATTGTCAAGCTGACAGAAGAGTGTAGCGCTGCTATACTCAACCGGCTTCCTGAGAAGAAGAAAGATCCGGGGTGTCCCACGATCACCTGCTCGATCGGGACACAGAACTTCGACCATGCCTTATGTGATCTTGGGGCAAGTGTGAGCGTCATGCCGAAGGATGTCTTCGACAAGCTCAACTACACCACACTATCCCCCACGCCGATGCAACTGCAGCTGGCCGATTCAACGGTCCGCTATCCGGTGGGGATCGCCGGAGATATTTCGGTGAAAATCCGGGATTGCTTCATCCCCGTCGACTTCGTAGTACTTGACATGGACGTCGGGAAGAGCACACCGCTCATCCTGGGACGCCCATTTCTCAGCACTGCGGATGCTCGCATCGATGTAGGAGCCGGAGAAATCCGCTTCCACATCAATGGCAAGGAGGAGAAGTTTGACTTTCGGCCAAGGAAAGAACAGTGCAACATGATCCGTATCAAGTACGGGCCGAACCCAAGCAACATCAAGGAAGTGGAGGTCACTCCGCCAAAGAAGGACAGCCTCATCACATTCATGAAGAACTTCCTTGAGAAGGAAAAGGTTGCACGGCAACAACTGATGAAGGCAAGGAGGCAAAGGTCACACATTAAGCAACAGCCTCCGAAGTCCACAAGGCAGCAACCTCCGAGGTCTGCATAGAAACAGGCTGTGAAGCCTGCAAAACCGCAGCCTCCGAAGCCCGAGAAGCCACCGACCGCAACAAAGACCAAGAAGGTGTGGCGAGTGAAACAAGAAGCATCATCCGTGTCTTCATCTCCGGGACCGGACAACGCTTCATCGAGCTGAACGCCGGAGAAAAGTCCCGCTCGTCGGACTTTAAAAGGTGAGTCCTCGCCGGGAGGTTAAACCGGTAGTTATCCATATTTGCTCTTTTAATTGCATATTTGCTTTCCACCACATTTTGATTTTTTCCCGACCACTGCATTTCTGCATTTTTGAATTTTTCCAGCCACCTTGGAATTTTTCAAAACTCATTTGCATTTTTGAAAATTTAGAAAATAGGTTTTTGGGCTTTCCATTTTGAAAAGATTTTTAGCCGAGCTTTTTGAGCAAAAAGGCAGCAGGGGACAAATCCCCTAGCCGTTGGGGAACACATAGGAAAAAGGGGGGCTGCCAGGAGGCCCACCTGCCAGGTCGGTCGACCTGGTGGGGTCGGCCGACCCCCTGGCCCCACCTTTTCCTGTGCTCCTTTCTCCCAACGGCTATATGGCCGTTGCTCTGTCTCTTTCTAACGGCCATCTTGCTTCCTTGGCTATAAAAACTGCCCAGGAGGGGGAGCTTCACCATTCCAAGCTCATCTTTCACTCCCCTCCTTTGCTCACTTGTTGCTCTCCCAAAATTTCGTGTTCTTCAACTTTACTACAGCCCCAAAAACCCAAAAAAATATTTCCCCTCTGTTTTAGTGCATTTGCAAGTTGTTGTAAGAAGAAAACCAATTTCGGAGAAGCTCGGGTTTGTCGTTTTCACTAACGCTCACCCGAACACTTGTTCGATCTTGTTTTTGTTCTTGTCTTGTGTTTGTTCTTGTGTGCAGCCATGTTCAAACGAATGAAGCAAGTCGCCGGAATCAAGCGGAGAAAAAGCACTCGTGCAAGCACGAGTCAAGCATCCTCCTTCGAGCTCACACCAAGTCCGGGGCATGGTGACCCCGAAGCTGAAATTCCGAAGGAAAGGCCGGCCTTGCTCATCACCGAGGAGCATCTCGACATCAAGGACGACCGCGAGGGCCGAGCCATTGCGCTCATGAGAGAACGGCCATTCGCCCACACCCGACGCTTTGATCCGGACTTCCTCGAGAAAATAGGTATGAGAGAAGAATTTGCCTCTATTTTTCGCACTATGGGTTGGCTAAATTTCGTAGAAGTAGATGAGCTGGGTTCTCGTTTGCTTACTATGCAGTTTTTATGCACCCTTAGAAAGTATGATGAAGGCATTTCTTTTCGCTTGTTTGGGCAAGAGCGCTTGGTCACATGGGGTGATCTTCATGCTATGCTAGGTCTAAATCCTAAATGTAGGCTAGACTTAGATAAAGCACTAAAGGGGTTCCATAAAGAAAGTTTTTGGAAAAAGATTTCCGGAAACGAGTGGGGTCCCAAGCCTAGAACAAGTGCCATCCATAATCCTACACTTAGATTTATGCATGTGTGGTTGGCTATGACCTTGTTTCCTCGAGGTGACATTAGGGTTGTCCGGCAAGATGAATTGAAAATACTTTATGCCATGGTTAAGAAAATTAGGGTGTCACCCGCGGAATGCATGATTGATCAATGGTTAGACAATATAAAGTTGACAGGACCAATTAAGTGCACCTCTTTAGTTACTCGCATTGCGCAGAAGTGTGGTCTGCTTGAGAATGTTCATGTTGAATATTTGACGGTAGATAGAGAATTTCTAGGCGAGGACTATTTTGTGCAAGGACATACTTTGAAACATGGTCCAAATAATACCTTGATCTATCACTTTCCCGGGTATACAAATGAATTCCCGTTACCTAACCCGGGTCTTCATTTGTATCACTGTCGGGCACTAACCCTCACACTTGAGCCAGTGGGAGAAGTTCGCAGGCATAGTATTTCAGGGCGACCGACACGTTCCCATAGGCATATGGAGCCTACACCGGAGTTTCACACTCCGACCGGAGATCTGGTATGGGAGCAGCCCCCGCCACAGGACGAGGCGGGTGCATCAACATGGCAGGCCGGAGCATGGGAATCTCAGTACGATTACCCCATGCAGACGTCATCAAGTTCAAGCGGACCGCCATTCTTTGCCACTCGGTCATTCTCATCCCGTGGGTTCCGTGAACTCAACTATGGGATGGCCGAGTTGACAAGGAGGGTGAACGACATTGATTTGCGCACCGAGAGCATGCAACAAACTCTCACGCAACATGTCACCGACACCCAGCAATGGCAGAATTTCAGCGACAACCAATTCCGCCAGCTGAACGCGATGATGGCTCAGAATCAGAGAAATTGGGATGCCTTCTTCCGCTCCCAAGGCTACGACCTGAACCAGCAGATATGAGCAAGAACAAGCTTGGGGGAGGACCCCCCTTCTCACGGTAACTTGTATCTTTCCCCGTCCCTTTATTTCTTGCATTTGCTAAATCTGAAAATCCATAAAAATTTGCAAAACATAAAAAAAAAACAAAAATATTTCCCTTTTTCATGCGCGGTATGAATGTGTATAATTTTCCTATGTTGAGATGATGAATAGTTGCTATGTCCTTTATTCCTCTCTAATGCTAGTTTACAACTTAGTACTCTCTCAAGAGTTAGGTTTGTTGGTAAATCTTGCCTTGAACTTGAGTCTTGTGGGTAGCATATGCATTCTCTAGTTCTAAGTTGTTGAGAGGTATGATATGATAGATAGGGCTGCTATGATCTTGCTCAACGTAAAGCTTGAATTCCGGAGTTTTATTTTTCAAAATGACAAATTGATAAGTTCCTCAATGATGAAATTCCCACCACAGCCATATGTAGTGTTTACATTTGAAAACCTTTACACATATGCTGCTTGTTTCACATTGAGCTTAGTCAAAATTGTTGTGACCCTAGTAGAACTCTTTTCATGCTTTCTTGATCAAGATCATATACACACATCCACCGCCATGAGCTATCCTTCTAAATCAAGAAGATAACATCCACCATATCCACCATATCCACCGTGAGCTATTCTTCTACACCGGAAGAAAGCCACTATCCATCCATCCATCCAAAGAAACACTCCATATATCCATTGCAAAATTCCTCTCTAAAAGTATTCATTGCAAACTAGGACTATGGCTATGCAAAAAGAAAAGAAAAAAAATGCTCAAAAAAGAGAGCAAGCAAAAGATAGCCATAGCCTAGAAACTCCAAAAGAGAGAAGGAAAATTCAAAAAGGAGTTATTTCTTCCCATCCACCATTCCTCCGTTCTCCCACACACTTGCACATCTTGATCAAGATTGTTTGAATTAATGTTTTTCTTGGATCCGGTCTTTTGACATAGCAATATTATGTGAACATGAGTGCCTCATATATCCCTACCTTGAGCTCCACATAAAGCCTTATTTAGAAGTAGGTGATTATAGGCAACACTTTGCCTTGGTGAGGAATCATACACATATTGAATGATCCGAGAGAATCATTTGAGGAACTTGGTTTTTATTTTCAAAATCTTTTGAAAACCTCCGTAATAACATAGCGGAATCTAGAGCAAGTGATTGGTGCCCTGCAATTGTTCTATCTCTCAACCGCCCAAGACAATGAGGTGTAAAAGCCCCATGGATTGAGGTAAATGGGTAAGTTATGTGCCAACATATTTAATTCTAGGAAGAGTACTTTGTTGTGCGCATAGTATTATTGAGGAGTAGGACATTGTAGCAACTCCTGATCAACAACTTAAGTTTATCTTTGCTTCGGGACGAGCAAAGGGTAAGCTTGGGGGAGTTTGTTGACGGCTGTTAAGTACCATTTTTAACCGTAAACTATACTCAAATAAAGGAGAATTTGGCATTTCATACACGCATGCTTTATCACAATAATATAGTTCCACTTGTACTTGGAGAACTTTGTGCATGCAGGAGGAAATGTGAAGGAAACACCTCAAAAGGCAAGAAAACACACTTTCGACCAATCAGAGAGTGCCACATGGACGTCACACGGATTGACGGGCCCATTTTCAGCACTTAACCGACGTAACTCCCTGTAATACCGCGCAAACCGACGTCAGGGCCCACAGGACAGCCACCTGGAGAAAGCACAGGCCAGGAGGGGCCACCCCCAGGTCGGCCGACCTGGTCAGGTCGGCCGACCCGGCCGGGCGCCCTCTCCGCCTGGGCTTCCACGTGTTGGCTCCTCCGCGACTCCTGATGACGGTTTGAGATGCCTTCCGTGGCGGTTACTCTCCCTTGCCGACCTATTGAGGCTATAAATAGGAGGGTGTGCCTTCACACTCAACACACACCACAAGAAGCATTTCTCTCTTGCTAGTAGTAGTTCTTGGAGTTTTAGTGGAGTTAGGCTGAGTCTAGAGCTCTCTAGTCCCAAGTCTTCACTTGGAATTGGTATGGCTCTTGTATCTTTTCCCTTTTGTAAGACTTTGCTCTTATCAATATATATATATATTCTATATAGTTGTGCTTGGGTCATGAGTTTCTTGTTTGATATTGTGATCCATATATGTGATAGTATAGTCTACTTGTGTGATAGTAGTTTATATTTATTATACTACTATTGTCATGCTAGTTATATACCGTCACTATAGTCTAGTTTATATGTTATAGTCTCTATGCTTTGTTTTAGCTGATAAAGTATAGCATGGGTTTGGTGATCGTATTCGTACGGTAGCTCTGCCTCGTTAATAGTAATCGCGGAGGGGCAGAGTGCTCTTTGGTCATGCAAGTATGGTACTTGGGTGACTGATTTGCATCAATTATTCGTTAGTCTACTGGTTCGTTGAGGTAGGCGGCAGGTGGTGACAGCGCTGTCCGTCCTTTGAAATCCTCCCCGCTAGGCTAGTGCGTAGGCTCTTGGCGGAAGTCGCCTGTGGATGCAGGGGTAAGTCCGTGCCTGAAGTGCTATACTATTGACTGCTGAACCTGAGTGTGGGTCTGTATGTATTCTACTTAGGCTATGCAACTGTATAGGAATGTATAGTAGGAGTAGCTTAGCCTAGTCTTTCCTCCACTAGACTTTATTTATTTAGTAGGAATCTTCTGTGTGTGTCACACTACCCGGTTATTATCATGTACCCGCCTGTCTTGGTTAGATATCCTTGCTAATTGTTAACATGATCTTATATGTTAGTAACGCTTCTTGATCATAACCTTCCTTTAGGATAAACAAATACGATACCCTGAATACTTCCGGGTGAAATGCTACAGCGGTATTCTCCGTGCGCTTGCGGATTTTACCTACTTGACTCTGGGACATATTAGTGAACCATTTCTGGCCCCGTGCCGGGAATGATTTATTAATATGGCTTAGCAAAAGTCAACAAGCATTTCTGGCGCCGTTGCCGGGGAAGGCGTATGATTTAAGAAAAATTACTAATGTATATAGTAGTGTTGCAATTATTAAGGCTATCTCCTAAGCAGGTTAACCTTGCTTTGTTTTCTGCATTTTGTATGAAAACAGGGTAGTGTATGACTGGTTTCGACTTGCCGACAAACTTCACTGAAGATCCTGAGTCACTCCTGAGAAGGACACGAGCTAGGCTCACCCCTCCTCGTAAGGAGACTCGGCCAATCGAACCTGTCATTCCCGCACCATCAAGCTCTGAGCAAATGGCCGACAAGACCCTCCGCGAGTTCTCCGCTCCCTCCGCTGCCAACATCCCTACGGGACCAGCTGGCAATGTGGGAGATGCGAACTTCGAGATCAAGACCGGTCTCATCACCATGGTGCAGGCTAGCCCATTCTGTGGGAAAGCCAATGAGGACGCTAGTGCTCATCTCCAGCAATTCCTGGAGATTTGCAACACGTTCAAAATGAAGGACGTCACCCCCGACGCTGTTCGCCTTCGACTGTTCCCGTTCTCTCTCCTTGGGAGAGCGAGACAGTGGTTCTGCGCAAACCCTGAAGCTGTGAACACTTGGGAGAAGTGTTCAGCTGCGTTCCTTGCAAAGTTCTTCCCGCTGGGCAAGACCAATGCCCTCCGCGGAAGGATCTCAAGCTTCCAGCAGGAGTCGAAGGAGTCAATTCCTGAGGCATGGGAGAGGCTCCAGGAGTACATCCTGGCATGTCCCCACCACGGGATGGATGATTGGCTGATCATCCAGAACTTCTACAACGGGCTTACTCCGTCGGCCCGCGACCACCTCGACGCTACTGCTGGTGGAGCCTTCTTCTCGCTCACTGTGAGCAAGGCAAAATATTTGATCGAGAAGATGGTGTCCAACCAAGGTTGGAATGAAGAGCGCCTCCAACCTCGCCAGCGAGGCATCCACTCCGTCAAGGAGGTTGACATGCTCGCCGCCAAGATTGACCTTCTCATGAAGAAGATGGACGACCAAGCCAATGGAGAAGTGAAAGCCCTAGACGCTCGTATGACTTGCGAGGTCTGTGGCAACACGGGACACTCGGGCAATGACTGCCCTGAGACCCGTGAGGACGCAATGTTCATGGGCAACAACAACAACAACGGCTACCGTCCACAAGGAGGTCAAAGTTGGGGTCCACCACGTCCCAACTACCAAGGAGGTAACTCTGGCAACTTCTCTGGTTTTAATTCCGGTTATAATCAGCCCTCCTTGAAAGATCTTGTGCTCGGTCAAGCTAAGGTTAATGATAACATCAGTAAAAAGCTTGCCACCACTGATAGGACTCTTGAGAGCATCCACACTAAGATAGAGGGTGTTTCCTCTGCTCTCAAGAATCAGCTGAGCTTTAATAAAATGATAGAAACCCAATTAGCTCAGTTAGCTGCTGCTGTTCCTACTGCTGAGTCGGGGAAAATCCCGGGGCAACCCGAGACCCCCTTAGAAAATGTTAATGCGGTTACCATGAGAGGAGGTAAGTCCACTCGGGATCCGCCATACCCTAACCATGCAGGAAAGGACACATCAGCTGAGAAGCCGGCAGAAGAAGAAGAACTGCCGCCCAGGAAAACGGCCCCACATGAGTTCTATGACACGAACCTCATGCCGTTTCCTGAAAGAAGAAGGAAGCCCACCGTGGACGAGCAGTTCACACGCTTCGTTGAGGTGATTCAGAAGCTGCACATCAACGTGCCCTTGCTGGATGTGATACAAGTACCCACGTACGCTCGCTACCTCAAGGATCTTATCAGCAACAAGCGCCCACTACCGACCACAGAAATTGTCAAGCTGACAGAAGAGTGTAGCGCTGCTATACTCAACCGGCTTCCTGAGAAGAAGAAAGATCCGGGGTGTCCCACGATCACCTGCTCGATCGGGACACAGAACTTCGACCATGCCTTATGTGATCTTGGGGCAAGTGTGAGCGTCATGCCGAAGGATGTCTTCGACAAGCTCAACTACACCACACTATCCCCCACGCCGATGCAACTGCAGCTGGCCGATTCAACGGTCCGCTATCCGGTGGGGATCGCCGGAGATATTTCGGTGAAAATCCGGGATTGCTTCATCCCCGTCGACTTCGTAGTACTTGACATGGACGTCGGGAAGAGCACACCGCTCATCCTGGGACGCCCATTTCTCAGCACTGCGGATGCTCGCATCGATGTAGGAGCCGGAGAAATCCGCTTCCACATCAATGGCAAGGAGGAGAAGTTTGACTTTCGGCCAAGGAAAGAACAGTGCAACATGATCCGTATCAAGTACGGGCCGAACCCAAGCAACATCAAGGAAGTGGAGGTCACTCCGCCAAAGAAGGACAGCCTCATCACATTCATGAAGAACTTCCTTGAGAAGGAAAAGGTTGCACGGCAACAACTGATGAAGGCAAGGAGGCAAAGGTCACACATTAAGCAACAGCCTCCGAAGTCCACAAGGCAGCAACCTCCGAGGTCTGCATAGAAACAGGCTGTGAAGCCTGCAAAACCGCAGCCTCCGAAGCCCGAGAAGCCACCGACCGCAACAAAGACCAAGAAGGTGTGGCGAGTGAAACAAGAAGCATCATCCGTGTCTTCATCTCCGGGACCGGACAACGCTTCATCGAGCTGAACGCCGGAGAAAAGTCCCGCTCGTCGGACTTTAAAAGGTGAGTCCTCGCCGGGAGGTTAAACCGGTAGTTATCCATATTTGCTCTTTTAATTGCATATTTGCTTTCCACCACATTTTGATTTTTTCCCGACCACTGCATTTCTGCATTTTTGAATTTTTCCAGCCACCTTGGAATTTTTCAAAACTCATTTGCATTTTTGAAAATTTAGAAAATAGGTTTTTGGGCTTTCCATTTTGAAAAGATTTTTAGCCGAGCTTTTTGAGCAAAAAGGCAGCAGGGGACAAATCCCCTAGCCGTTGGGGAACACATAGGAAAAAGGGGGGCTGCCAGGAGGCCCACCTGCCAGGTCGGTCGACCTGGTGGGGTCGGCCGACCCCCTGGCCCCACCTTTTCCTGTGCTCCTTTCTCCCAACGGCTATATGGCCGTTGCTCTGTCTCTTTCTAACGGCCATCTTGCTTCCTTGGCTATAAAAACTGCCCAGGAGGGGGAGCTTCACCATTCCAAGCTCATCTTTCACTCCCCTCCTTTGCTCACTTGTTGCTCTCCCAAAATTTCGTGTTCTTCAACTTTACTACAGCCCCAAAAACCCAAAAAAATATTTCCCCTCTGTTTTAGTGCATTTGCAAGTTGTTGTAAGAAGAAAACCAATTTCGGAGAAGCTCGGGTTTGTCGTTTTCACTAACGCTCACCCGAACACTTGTTCGATCTTGTTTTTGTTCTTGTCTTGTGTTTGTTCTTGTGTGCAGCCATGTTCAAACGAATGAAGCAAGTCGTCGGAATCAAGCGGAGAAAAAGCACTCGTGCAAGCACGAGTCAAGCATCCTCCTTCGAGCTCACACCAAGTCCGGGGCATGGTGACCCCGAAGCTGAAATTCCGAAGGAAAGGCCGGCCTTGCTCATCACCGAGGAGCATCTCGACATCAAGGACGACCGCGAGGGCCGAGCCATTGCGCTCATGAGAGAACGGCCATTCGCCCACACCCGACGCTTTGATCCGGACTTCCTCGAGAAAATAGGTATGAGAGAAGAATTTGCCTCTATTTTTCGCACTATGGGTTGGCTAAATTTCGTAGAAGTAGATGAGCTGGGTTCTCGTTTGCTTACTATGCAGTTTTTATGCACCCTTAGAAAGTATGATGAAGGCATTTCTTTTCGCTTGTTTGGGCAAGAGCGCTTGGTCACATGGGGTGATCTTCATGCTATGCTAGGTCTAAATCCTAAATGTAGGCTAGACTTAGATAAAGCGCTAAAGGGGTTCCATAAAGAAAGTTTTTGGAAAAAGATTTCCGGAAACGAGTGGGGTCCCAAGCCTAGAACAAGTGCCATCCATAATCCTACACTTAGATTTATGCATGTGTGGTTGGCTATGACCTTGTTTCCTCGAGGTGACATTAGGGTTGTCCGGCAAGATGAATTGAAAATACTTTATGCCATGGTTAAGAAAATTAGGGTGTCACCCGCGGAATGCATGATTGATCAATGGTTAGACAATATAAAGTTGACAGGACCAATTAAGTGCACCTCTTTAGTTACTCGCATTGCGCAGAAGTGTGGTCTGCTTGAGAATGTTCATGTTGAATATTTGACGGTAGATAGAGAATTTCTAGGCGAGGACTATTTTGTGCAAGGACATACTTTGAAACATGGTCCAAATAATACCTTGATCTATCACTTTCCCGGGTATACAAATGAATTCCCGTTACCTAACCCGGGTCTTCATTTGTATCACTGTCGGGCACTAACCCTCACACTTGAGCCAGTGGGAGAAGTTCGCAGGCATAGTATTTCAGGGCGACCGACACGTTCCCATAGGCATATGGAGCCTACACCGGAGTTTCACACTCCGACCGGAGATCTGGTATGGGAGCAGCCCCCGCCACAGGACGAGGCGGGTGCATCAACATGGCAGGCCGGAGCATGGGAATCTCAGTACGATTACCCCATGCAGACGTCATCAAGTTCAAGCGGACCGCCATTCTTTGCCACTCGGTCATTCTCATCCCGTGCGTTCCGTGAACTCAACTATGGGATGGCCGAGTTGACAAGGAGGGTGAACGACATTGATTTGCGCACCGAGAGCATGCAACAAACTCTCACGCAACATGTCACCGACACCCAGCAATGGCAGAATTTCAGCGACAACCAATTCCGCCAGCTGAACGCGATGATGGCTCAGAATCAGAGAAATTGGGATGCCTTCTTCCGCTCCCAAGGCTACGACCCGAACCAGCAGATATGAGCAAGAACAAGCTTGGGGGAGGACCCCCCTTCTCACGGTAACTTGTATCTTTCCCCGTCCCTTTATTTCTTGCATTTGCTAAATCTGAAAATCCATAAAAATTTGCAAAACATAAAAAAAAACAAAAATATTTCCCTTTTTCATGCGCGGTATGAATGTGTATAATTTTCCTATGTTGAGATGATGAATAGTTGCTATGTCCTTTATTCCTCTCTAATGCTAGTTTACAACTTAGTACTCTCTCAAGAGTTAGGTTTGTTGGTAAATCTTGCCTTGAACTTGAGTCTTGTGGGTAGCATATGCATTCTCTAGTTCTAAGTTGTTGAGAGGTATGATATGATAGATAGGGCTGCTATGATCTTGCTCAACGTAAAGCTTGAATTCCGGAGTTTTATTTTTCAAAATGACAAATTGATAAGTTCCTCAATGATGAAATTCCCACCACAGCCATATGTAGTGTTTACATTTGAAAACCTTTACACATATGCTGCTTGTTTCACATTGAGCTTAGTCAAAATTGTTGTGACCCTAGTAGAACTCTTTTCATGCTTTCTTGATCAAGATCATATACACACATCCACCGCCATGAGCTATCCTTCTAAATCAAGAAGATAGCATCCACCATATCCACCATATCCACCGTGAGCTATTCTTCTACACCGGAAGAAAGCCACTATCCATCCATCCATCCAAAGAAACACTCCATATATCCATTGCAAAATTCCTCTCTAAAAGTATTCATTGCAAACTAGGACTATGGCTATGCAAAAAGAAAAGAAAAAAAATGCTCAAAAAAGAGAGCAAGCAAAAGATAGCCATAGCCTAGAAACTCCAAAAGAGAGAAGGAAAATTCAAAAAGGAGTTATTTCTTCCCATCCACCATTCCTCCGTTCTCCCACACACTTGCACATCTTGATCAAGATTGTTTGAATTAATGTTTTTCTTGGATCCGGTCTTTTGACATAGCAATATTATGTGAACATGAGTGCCTCATATATCCCTACCTTGAGCTCCACATAAAGCCTTATTTAGAAGTAGGTGATTATAGGCAACACTTTGCCTTGGTGAGGAATCATACACATATTGAATGATCCGAGAGAATCATTTGAGGAACTTGGTTTTTATTTTCAAAATCTTTTGAAAACCTCCGTAATAACATAGCGGAATCTAGAGCAAGTGATTGGTGCCCTGCAATTGTTCTATCTCTCAACCGCCCAAGACAATGAGGTGTAAAAGCCCCATGGATTGAGGTAAATGGGTAAGTTATGTGCCAACATATTTAATTCTAGGAAGAGTACTTTGTTGTGCGCATAGTATTATTGAGGAGTAGGACATTGTAGCAACTCCTGATCAACAACTTAAGTTTATCTTTGCTTCGGGACGAGCAAAGGGTAAGCTTGGGGGAGTTTGTTGACGGCTGTTAAGTACCATTTTTAACCGTAAACTATACTCAAATAAAGGAGAATTTGGCATTTCATACACGCATGCTTTATCACAATAATATAGTTCCACTTGTACTTGGAGAACTTTGTGCATGCAGGAGGAAATGTGAAGGAAACACCTCAAAAGGCAAGAAAACACACTTTCGACCAATCAGAGAGTGCCACATGGACGTCACACGGATTGACGGGCCCATTTTCAGCACTTAACCGACGTAACTCCCTGTAATACCGCGCAAACCGACGTCAGGGCCCACAGGACAGCCACCTGGAGAAAGCACAGGCCAGGAGGGGCCACCCCCAGGTCGGCCGACCTGGTCAGGTCGGCCGACCCGGCCGGGCGCCCTCTCCGCCTGGGCTTCCACGTGTTGGCTCCTCCGCGACTCCTGATGACGGTTTGAGATGCCTTCCGTGGCGGTTACTCTCCCTTGCCGACCTATTGAGGCTATAAATAGGAGGGTGTGCCTTCACACTCAACACACACCACAAGAAGCATTTCTCTCTTGCTAGTAGTAGTTCTTGGAGTTTTAGTGGAGTTAGGCTGAGTCTAGAGCTCTCTAGTCCCAAGTCTTCACTTGGAATTGGTATGGCTCTTGTATCTTTTCCCTTTTGTAAGACTTTGCTCTTATCAATATATATATATATTCTATATAGTTGTGCTTGGGTCATGAGTTTCTTGTTTGATATTGTGATCCATATATGTGATAGTATAGTCTACTTGTGTGATAGTAGTTTATATTTATTATACTACTATTGTCATGCTAGTTATATACCGTCACTATAGTCTAGTTTATATGTTATAGTCTCTATGCTTTGTTTTAGCTGATAAAGTATAGCATGGGTTTGGTGATCGTATTCGTACGGTAGCTCTGCCTCGTTAATAGTAATCGCGGAGGGGCAGAGTGCTCTTTGGTCATGCAAGTATGGTACTTGGGTGACTGATTTGCATCAATTATTCGTTAGTCTACTGGTTCGTTGAGGTAGGCGGCAGGTGGTGACAGCGCTGTCCGTCCTTTGAAATCCTCCCCGCTAGGCTAGTGCGTAGGCTCTTGGCGGAAGTCGCCTGTGGATGCAGGGGTAAGTCCGTGCCTGAAGTGCTATACTATTGACTGCTGAACCTGAGTGTGGGTCTGTATGTATTCTACTTAGGCTATGCAACTGTATAGGAATGTATAGTAGGAGTAGCTTAGCCTAGTCTTTCCTCCACTAGACTTTATTTATTTAGTAGGAATCTTCTGTGTGTGTCACACTACCCGGTTATTATCATGTACCCGCCTGTCTTGGTTAGATATCCTTGCTAATTGTTAACATGATCTTATATGTTAGTAACGCTTCTTGATCATAACCTTCCTTTGGGATAAACAAATACGATACCCTGAATACTTCCGGGTGAAATGCTACAGCGGTATTCTCCGTGCGCTTGCGGATTTTACCTACTTGACTCTGGGACATATTAGTGAACCATTTCTGGCCCCGTGCCGGGAATGATTTATTAATATGGCTTAGCAAAAGTCAACACACTCATATATATATATATATGGCCTTCCTAGCTATACATACTTCTTCTGGATAGCACATAGGTTATTTTGTAACCCTTGCAATCATGGAACACTTCTCCATGGTATCCTTCGCTTTGTTGTTTTCAGAACTTTGTAAGCGCTTTGCAAGAAGCTTCCTTTTGCTGTGTTGAGAGGCACCACTGCTTAGTAGTTTTGTAGGGATAACCTTCCCCTTTTGTTTCCTGTTTTGGTGTTTCTGATGTCAGGAAGCGATGGAGAGGGTGCTTCACCCTCAAAATTGGATGAGTGCGTGAGCCAAAATCAGTTACAGAAGGCTTTGCAGGCGGTTCAGAGTGATTTGGCAGAGACGATCACCAGCGCCGTCACCGACGCCGTCACCAACCTTCACTTGGGAGAAAGCATTGAGCGGTTGGATAAGAGAGTCTCTAAGCTAACCGATCAGGTTGTCAAATTGGAGACCGCTCACAAGACCAACAACAACAACAACAACAACAACAACAACAACAACACCAACACCAACAACAACACCAACACCAACACCAACACCAACAACGACGTTGAAGACGATCATGATGAAGCAACGGTGTATAAGGCTGATGGCACCGTCGATAGGTCAGCTACAAGGACCGCAAGGTTACGACGTCGTTTGCAACGTAACCCTCAAGGTATGGGTGGTTTCCACAACCATAACCGTTGCACACAAGGTAACCATGCTCCAGATGATCCGTATGCTAAAATTAAGTTTTCAATTCCTTCGTTTTCAGGTCAGTACGATGGTGATGCTTACCTTGATTGGGAAATGACGGTAGAACAAAAATTTAATGCCCACCTTGTTCCTGAACAACATAGAGTTAGACAAGCCACTAGTGAGTTTAAGGACTTTGCTATTGTTTGCTGGAGTGGTCTAGCTGCTGAAACCGATTTGCCTACTACTTGGGAAGAACTTAAGATAGAAATGCGTGATCGTTTTGTTCCTCCTTCTTTTTATAGAGAAATTCGTAATAAACTGCAGCGTTTAGATCAAGGAGATAAAACTGTTCAGGAGTATTTTAGTGAGCTTCAGAAGGGTTTGATTCGTTGTGTTGTGGTAGAAAAAGTAGAGGATCAGATTTGCCGCTTTTATTCTGGTTTGAGAAAAGAAATTCAGGACATCCTTGATTATAAAGAATTTTATACCCTCAACCAGTGTTTCCAGTATGCTATGCTTGCAGAGAAAGAATCACAGGGACTTTTCCAGGCTTTTGAGGAGTACAGCAAGTCCAGGAATTTCTACCCACCATGGCCGACGAGGACTTCGGGGCTGCCCAAGCCATCTTTCCGGCCGCCCCCACCAGCTAGTGTTGTTTCTGCAGCACCAAGATCAGCCCCTGCCCCTTCTACGCGCTCAGGTAAAAATTCTGTGCAGGTACCGGCTAGTAGTGCCTCCTCTGTTGCTTCGACGGGACGCACTACAGGGATTCAGTGCCACCGTTGCCATGGTCTTGGCCATGTGCAGAAAGATTGCCCAAGTAGGCGGGCATATGTGGCGACAGATGATGGCGGTTACATGAGCACCTCCAATCTGGAGGATGAGGAGGAGGATGTCGCTGCCACCAGCGGTGACCTCGTCCTTGGAGGCGGAGATACCACGGGCTACATGAATATTATTGTGCAGCGTGTGCTTAGCACACAAATCCAGCAGCCCGAGATGATGCAGCGACATAACTTGTTCCAGATTTTCTTCATCATCAAGAACCGTCGGGCACGTGTCATCATTGATGGAGGAAGCTGCAACAATTTGGTGAGTTCTGATGTGGTTAAGAAGCTTGACTTGACCACACGCCCACATCCACATCCATACTACATTCAGTGGTTAAATGAATCTGGAAAAGCTAAGGTAACACAAACTTGCAGAGTTCCTTTTTCCATTGGTTCCTATATGGATTCTGTTGATTGTGATGTTGTACCCATGCAAGCTTGTTCACTTTTATTGGGTAGACCTTGGGAATTTGATAATGATGCTGTACACCATGGTAAAAGTAATAAGTACACTTTTATGCATAAAGAAACTAAAATTACTTTGTTACCAATGACCCCTGCTGAAATTGTACAAGCTGATTTAGAACGAGCTGCTAGTTTGAAAAATAAAAGCCCTGAAATTCAGCAATCTGTTAATTCTGCTTCTACACCAAGTAATGTTAATGATTCTTCAAGTTCTAAGGGTGCTGCAATTAAATTACAAGGTCATTCATGTCTTGCCACAAAATCTGAGCTTGCTGAAATTTCTACTGATGATATTTGCTATGCTTTGATATGCAAACAAGCCTTGTTTTCGCTTGGTGATATTGCTTCTAGTGCTTTGCCTCTTGCTGTCACTAACCTTTTGCAGGAGTATGAGGATGTTTTCCCAGCTGAGATACCCCCGGGATTGCCACCTTTGAGAGGGATTGAGCATCAAATTGATTTGATTACTGGTCCTACTTTACCAAACCGTGCTGCTTATAGGACCAACCCTGAGGAGACTAAGGAGATACAACGACAAGTCCAAGACCTTTTGGATCGTGGGTATGTTCGTCAATCACTTAGTCCTTGTGCTGTTCCTGTACTTTTGGTTCCTAAGAAAGATGGTTCTTGGTGTATGTGTGTAGATTGTAGAGCCATTAATAACATTACTATTAGGTATCGTCATCCTATTCCTAGGTTAGACGACATGCTTGATGAGTTATGTGGTGCTATAATTTTTACTAAAATTGATTTGCGTAGTGGCTACCATCAAATTAGAATGAAACTTGGAGATGAATGGAAAACAGCTTTCAAAACCAAATTCGGGTTGTATGAGTGGTTAGTAATGCCTTTTGGGTTGATTAATGCACCCAGTACTTTCATGCGTTTGATGAATGAGGTTTTAAGACCTTTTATTGGCAAATTTGTGGTTGTTTACTTTGATGATATCTTGATTTATAGCAAATCCATGGATGATCATATGATTCATTTGCGTGCTGTTTTTGATGCTTTGCGAGTTGCACGTTTATTTGGTAACCTTGAGAAGTGCACCTTTTGCACAGATCGAGTCTCTTTTCTTGGCTATGTTGTGACTCCACAGGGAATTGAGGTGGATGAGGTGAAGATTGAAGCCATAAAGAGCTGACCTGTACCAAAAACTATCACACAGGTGAGGAGTTTTCTTGGTCTTGCAGGTTTCTACCGCCGCTTTGTCAAAGATTTCAGCACCATTGCTGCACCATTGCATGAGTTGACAAAGATGGACGTTGACTTCCATTTTGGTAAGGTACATCATGAGTCTTTTGATGCTTTGAAGGACAAACTTACACATGCACCATTGCTGCAATTACCCAATTTTGATAAGACTTTTGAGCTTGAATGTGATGCTAGTGGTATAGGCATTGGTGGTGTTTTGATGCAAGATGGTAAACCTGTTGCATACTTTAGTGAGAAAATTACTGGGCCTATTTTGAATTATTTCACGTATGATAAGGAACCATATGCACTTGTACGTTCTTTAGAGACGTGGCGTCATTATTTGTTGCCCAAAGAATTTGTTATTCATTCTGATCATGAATCACTTAAGTATATTCGTTCTCAATACAATTTGAACCGTAGACATGCTAAATGGGTTGAGTTTATTGAGTCTTTTCCTTATATTATTAAACATAAGAAAGGGAAGGATAATGTGATTGCTAATGCTTTATCTAGGCGCTATACTTTGTTGTCTCAACTTGATTGTAGAATTTTTGGACTTGAGGCAATTAAAGAACAATATGTTGCAAATGTTGATTTTAAAGATGTATTGCTGCACTGTAAAGAAGGTCGTGCTTGGCACAAATTTGTGTTGAATGATGGATTCTTGTTTAGAGCTAACCGCCTATGCATTCCAGTTGGTTCCGTTCGTCTTTTGTTGTTGCAGGAGACGCATGGAGGTGGATTGATGGGTCATTTTGGTGCTAAGAAGACAGAGGATATTTTGGCCACACACTTCTTTTGGCCAAGGATGAGGAAAAATGTTGAGCGTTTTGTTGCTCGCTGCACTACATGTCAAAAAGCTAAGTCTCGATTGAATCCACATGGTTTATACATGCCACTTCCTATTCCTTCTATTCCTTGGGCGGATATTTCTATGGACTTTATTTTAGGACTGCCTAGGACTAAGAGGGGGAGCGATAGCATTTTTGTTGTTGTGGATCGTTTTTCCAAGATGGCACACTTTATACCATGTCATAAAACTGATGATGCTAGTTATACTGCTGATCTTTTTTTCAAAGAAATTGTACGTTTGCATGGTATGCCTTCTACTATTGTTTCAGATCGTGATGCAAAATTCTTGAGTCATTTTTGGCGCACACTTTGGAATAAGTTGGGTACAAAGTTGCTATTTTCTACAACTTGTCATCCACAAACTGATGGACAAACTGAGGTTGTAAACCGCACTTTGGGTACTATGTTGCAAGCTATTTTGAAGAAAAATTTGAAGCAATGGGAAGAATTCTTACCTCATGTGGAGTTTGCTTATAATCGGGCAACACATTCTACTACCAAGGTAAGTCCATTCAAGGTAGTGTATGGTTTTGATCCCCGTACTCCACTTGATATACTTCCTCTACCTATTAATGAGAGAGTTCATGTTGATGCTAAGGAGCGTGCTGAATTTATTTTGTAAATGCATGAGACCACTAGACTTAGCATTGAAAAGATGAATGAAAAGTATAAAATTGCTGGTAGTAAGGGTAGAAAGGAAGTAAAGCTTGATGTAGGAGATTTAGTGTGGTTACACTTAAGGAAGGATAGATTTCCAGAATTGAGAAAGTCTAAACTAATGCCTAGAGCTGATGGTCCATTCAAAATAATGGAGAAGATTAATGATAATGCATACAAACTTGAGTTGCCTCCCGAGTTTGGGGTTAGTCCTACTTTTAACATTTCAGATTTGAAACCATACTTGGGAGAAGAGGATGAGCTCGAGTCGAGGATGACTCCACTTCAAGAGGGGGAGGATGATGAGGACATCACTCCTATGGATACACACAACACTCCTCCAAATCTGGACTTGCAAGGTCCAATGACTAGAGCTCGTGCACGACGACTAAATTTAGAGGTGAGCTCGTTCCTACGTTCTTCGCTATATGTTACTTTTGAGAATGGTTTGCTACCTAATGATTATTTTATGATTAGAAACCATGGAGAGGACCAGGAGATGATGGGAGAAGGAGTTGGGAACGTGGAGGATTAGCAAGGGCTTGGAAGCCAAAGTGGAGGCCCAATCAAAACCGACTTCGAGTCTGTTTTGGGGCCCAGGACCAGTCTGCACTAAAACAGTCGTCTAGGACGCATATGGACTCGGATTTGGACGTTCTATATATGCACGGAAAGATAAGGAGAAGAACTTTCCAATGCCGCCGGCCTCATGTCAAAATTCATCCGGAGTCATCAGGAATCGTCAAAACAAGAGAGAGTCCAGAATCTATGTCGGTGCTACGTCGCCTATTTTTGGCCCTTGGGCTTTGTATCTAGTTGAGCCCAATTAGGGGTGCATCCAGAGGGTCTTGCACGACCCTAGGGTCTTTATATACAGCTGCCGCCACACCATTAGGGTTTGGGTTTTGCTTAGATCAATTCTATTCATAAACAGTTTTGCCGTTCATCGATTTGTGAGACCCCAACTTCGAGAGTTTAATCATACATCTGCAATTGTGTTACATTCTTCGTTGTTCTTGCTTGTGTTCTTGATTAATAGGCAGGGATTAGCCTTCTCGACAAGGTCAATTGTCTTTTGGATGGTTGATAACCAGAGGAGACGTCGTGCTGCGATTGCGGGGTTTAGAACGTGCTGTTCTGAAGCCAGATCGATTTGTGTGTCGCCTCCGACCAAATCAGCTTACCAAGAACCTTTTGGAAGATCGGGAACCCTTGTCCACATCCGGATCTTAGTGTTATGATGAGCTAGAAAAATCCTTCATGGGTCCTTGACCGAATAGAGAGCTCTAGCACCTTTGATTTGAAGGATTTCCCAAGTTTCCCCTTTTTGGTGTTCTTGGCACAAGATCTGAAATTCGTGGAGATTCCTTGAGCCAATTGAGTGGATCTTCTTGGATTACGGTCATGATGTGTTGAAGATTGGCGGGTCCAAAAATTGCATGATTTGGAGATCATTTGGATAGGTTTTGAGTGAGATTTGTGCAAAATTACGACTGTTTTTCTGTTCTATCGAGGGTCGATCGGCACTGCCGATGACCAGGACCGGCACTGCCAGTGGGTCTGAGCTTGGATCAGCACTGCCGATGCCACGACCGGCACTACCGGTGGCTTGATCTTGAACCCCACACCGGCACTGCCGATAGCCACTACTAGCACTGCCGATGTGCTCCGACCGTAGTTTTTCAGAGTTTTGAGAACCCCGCACTGGCACTACCGATGGACGTGACCGGCACTGCCGATGGTGCCAACCAGCACTGCCGATGGCTGTGATCGGCACTGTCGATGGTAGTCCAGAGAGATCTGTCCTATGTGTGTTTCTTGACTATTTCAAGTCTTAGCAGTTCTTCTTTGTTTCCGCTGTGTTCCACTGCTGTTGTTGATCACTCCTAGGGTTGGCACATCATAAGTTGGTATGTTTCGCCTTGATGATCGGTTTAGAGGTAGGCTTGGACTGTAATTGGGACATAGGTCAAGTTCTTGTGAAGAATTTTAATTGGCTCCCATTGACCCCCCCCCCTCTGGTCGCTTTCTCAGTCCTTCAGAGTTCTATTATGGCATCGTGCTGCTATTTGACAGGTTCTGTCAGTCACTTTGTCGAGCCATTTAGAAATAGTAAACTTCAAAATTAAATTTTGAAATGAATACCAAGGTTGTACCCCTTATTCTCTAGTTTCCGAATATGTATTTATTTGCTATCATTGCTGTTATAGTTTTAATGCTATGAAAAAGACAAGCAGCACTGCTGCTAGTGATCAATTCGTTGATTTTGATGATTGTGGGTTTGGGCATAGGAGCGCTATGTATATTGCTTGTAAATGATCTATGGAGTGTTTGTACTGAGGTATTTGTTCTAAAATAGGTGGTAGTGCTCTAGAACGTGCCTAGTGCATATTTTCTTCATCGTCGGAGGCAAGTGAATGTAGCGGTGGTTTGCTACCGTTTTGTCTTGTTATTTTTATCACCAACACTTTAATATTCAGAACCATACCACTTTCATTATAATCTGAATATTTATGCTAAATGAATGTTATTTATGTCATGTGGCTTATTTATTTACTTGAGGCTTATTTTTATATTCCATTATAACTGAAGTTGATGTTGCGGAGGTTTTACTTCTCATTCATGAGACATATGAGGTATATCCTGAGCATATCATCTCAATTGCATTGAAGTTTATTGCAATCCTATGATTGCAATTGTACCGGTACACATTGTACGTTGCCCGAGGAGGGGTGCGATGTAAAACTGGCCATGGCATTGCATTCATATGCATTCATTGAAGTTATTAACATATATATGTTATAGTAGAAGTGGAGTGATTTTATATGATTTTGGAGGCCTTTTATTATTCAATCATTATTATTATGGTTTATAATGAAGTATTGGTTTTGTCATATTGATATCTTTAAATCATTGCTTAATTGAACTCGTGGTTTAAATAGCTTGATAAAGCAAATTTACTTGCTGAGATTTTTATATCACCCTTATTTTGCTCTCTCCAGGTGTTTGATGCTTGCTAGAAAGGAAGGAGGGATTAGCTGCACGTCTTCCACTGCACTTTTATTCTTTAATTTCAATAACTAGAGACTAGTTGTTTGGTCATGAGAGTGATACTTTAATTCATGTGGATGTTAAACTCTTTCACTTGCTCGGATGTTTATTAATGCTAGCGTGATGCCTTTATGAATTATTATTGTTATTGCTTCCGCGTTGCTGATAAATACAGAGGAGCCGCTGCCAAATTTACTCTTTATTTGTTCGGCCGTTTGGTTGTATGGTTTTAGTGACATTCCGGGATGTTAGTGGATTTCTGGGGTGTTACACATCCCTTGTATATATTCCATGTAATTGTGTATATATCAGGAAGTCATATCAATGCCAGATACTATACTGTTAAGTTTGAACCTATTATTAAGTAATGGCTAGAAAGTAGCGTTAAGTTATTTGGGGTTTGAATTATATGATTTCTGTTTATGCCACCTGTTTTGTTTTTGTTCAGAAGACAACAGAGCTTGTTCTGTTTGGTTCAGAATAGAACAGAGTTTGCTCTGTTTGTCTCAATTCAGACTGAAGAGAGGCTACATATACGTTCAAGTATATATGACATGTTAATGTAAATATTTTTTGGATTTTTTATTTGCTGCATCCAACTGTGATGTATAATATTTCCATCATGCTTCTCAAGAAATTCATATATATACTATATTAGTGAGTAGTATGTCAGCACATTTAACGTAAAGATTTGGAACAAGGCTTCAATAGCGATAAAAAGAAAACCACGAAACTAAAAGGTATAGAAACGTTAAAGGAACCAATCCCAAAAAAGGTTGGGAATTTTTTAGATAGAAATCCAGAACAAAAAGGTGGGAAGAGAATTGTAGCTTCGTGGAACGTACATGAGTGAATATTATTTGCATCTAGCCTACAACGTGCACACACATTCTGCAGCACATATTTTTTTTTTGCATCTAATCAGTAAAATTGGTTACGATCGTAAAGTAACTAATTCATGGGACAAGGAAACAGGAACACAAATGTATTTTAGTCCCAAGCAAGTTCTAGCACAACCCTATTCATCATCACCAATATCGGGGACACAGGAACCTTCATCATCACTGAAGTATTGCAAGTGAGTTTCATCCTCATCTTCGGACTCAGTTTCACTGGCATCAGCATCTCTTTGTTTATGAAGCTCATCAACTACACTTGCATTAACAATAAAAAAATCTTGATTGCATCTGTTTGTGTCATTGAAACTTTGTTCTTGATCATTAACTAGCACCGACAATTCTATGCAGTCTTCATCTTGGTATGCAAGTGTAGTGCCATTGAATGTAGCATCGGTGTCATGCTCGGAGACATTTCACATATGCCTATGCTGAAACTTCTGCACAACTCTCTAGTTTCCATGCTGCTTTGTGTCTTCCAAGTAAATACCTTTGTTGATTGTGTTGCTAGAATGAATGGATCATTTTTATACCAGCAATGTCCAATGTTGATGCTTCTAAGATGTCCATCATATTTCATTTTTGATGATGCCTTCTTCCCTTCAAGATCAAACCAGTCACACCGAAATAAAACAACTGTCCGCATAACTCCCAAACTTGCATTATAGGTCAACTCTATAATTTCTTTCAGACAACCATAATATTCTATATCTGAATCATTATGTGTACCCTCAACCATGACTCCATTGTTTTGTGTATTTCTATGTTTTTCACGGTCAATAGTGTGGTACCGATCACCATCAACAATACATGCTGAAAATATTCGAGCTCACAGGTTTGGTTGGGATGACAATGCATATAGATCAGCATTTACATCCTCCACCTTCAAATGACGTCGTTCTGCAATCGGCACAAGATAAATTTTGAAGCAAGGTCAAGGCGGCATATGTGTCACAACTGTATGTCATTTAAAAAAGTATTTGTCAAAAACAACTCACATGGTTCTTGAACCACGAAGGAAATTCTTTCTCCAATCTTTTATCTACATCATGATTAGTTTCCTTTATCAATTGTTCCTTGTATAGTCTGAAAGCAGCACACATACAGCAAAATCAGAAATAAATAGATGGTAATAAAGAGGTTGAAAATATGTATGCTGATTGACTAGCTAGCTACATACTTGATATATGGCTCAACCTCTGAACAATTGTTCAGCACATACCAAATCATCTTGCTATAATCACGTTCAAGCTTTCTCACAGTAGGGGCGCCAAGAAAATGAATATCATGCTGGAAGACAGAGAAATTTCCTTTTCTAGAATCAATTCGCTCTTTATTCCTGCCAATCCAATTGAACCGTGTCTCAAAATCACCATCAAAATACCTTGAGCAAGTTGTTAAGCACTGATCAACAACATATGCCTCGACAATGCTTCCTTCAGGTCTTGCCTTGTTCCTCGCAAACTGCTTCAATGTATATAACCTTCTCTCTATTGGGTACATCCATCCATATTGTACTGGACCTCTAAGTTTTGCCTCCTTGGGTAAATGAACAGTTAAATGTACCATAATATCAAAGAAAAAAGGAGGAATTTTTTTTTCAAGTTCGCACAATATAATTGGAATCTCATCTTCCAGTTTATGTAGAACATCTAACTTCAAAGTTTTACAACATAATTGTTGAAAGAAGTTCCCAAATTTAGCAATTGGTTTTCCACACTCATGATTCCTCAGAGGGCAGCAGGTAAGTTCCTTTGAAGTATGATATGACAATCATGGGTTTTTAGTCCCTGCAGCTTGCATCCATCTATAGAAATACATGATGCCAAGTTAGAAGCATATCCATCTGGAAATCAAACACCTCGCACAAACTCAATAAAAGCAAGATTTTCTTCTCTACTCATGACATATGGAGCCTAGAATTTATGGTGTCTTTGCTCTTCCCCTAAATGTTGAGAAATGTTCCAAGAAGGTAGTCACATATATTTTTCTCGATCTGCATAACATCCAGATTGTGCCGCAACTTCAAACTAGCCCAATATGGCAAATCAAATAAACTAACCTTCGGGTCCAACATTGACCGTTGACTTCCCGCTTTATTTTCTTGCTTTGAGGATGCTTTCCCGGCCTAACATCTTTTACCCTCTGCACTTGTTCTAGCAACTCATCGGTAGTAAATTCTGTTGCCTTCTCACGAGTTTCAATGTGACCATCAAAAACACTTTTTAATTTCCTCCATCGGTGGTTCAGTGGAAGGAAACGATGGTGTCCAGTAAAAACAATCTTGTTTTTTATCCTCACTGAGCAAGGATCTTTGTCACAACGCAGACATGCATAGTAACATTTTGTGACTCACCCCGTCAAAGCGTTCAATGTAGTATAATCATGAATGCACCATAGAACTGCAGCATGTAGACCAAATCAAGTGTTACTAGATGCATCAAAAGTATGAACATCCTTCCAAAGTTCTTGCAACTCTTCTATAAGAGGCTCCAAGAACAAATCAAAATCCTTTCCTGGAGGTTTCGGGCCAGGAATGAGTACTGCCAACATGAAGTTGGATTGATCCATACAAGCCCATGGTGGTAGGTTGTAAGGTATAATAAAAATTGGCCACGTGCTGTAAGAGGTGTTGAAGCTGCCAAATGGATTGAAGCCATCTGTTGCAAGTCCAAGTCTCAAGTTCCTTGCATCACCCGCAAATCAGCCATACTATCTATCAAAATCAATCCATGCATTACCATCAGCAGGATGACTGAGTTCATTTTTCATTGCTTTTCGTTTAACCTTCTGCCATTTTGCCTCCTCTGCAGTTTGATTGGATGTAAACATTCTCTTTAGCCTTGGTATCAATGGAAAATACCGCATTACCTTCTCAGGAATCCGTTTTGTTCCATCTGTGTTTTGCCATCTTGATTCACTATAGTATGGGCAGTTCTGGATTTTTGCATAATCTTTCCTATACAAAATACAATTGTTCCTGCACAAATCAATTTTATCATATCCAAGTCCCAATTCATGAATGGACTTCATAGCGTCATCGTACGATATAGGTAGATTGCAAGCCTAGAATGCTTCTGATAATTGCTTCATTATTGTAGTAAATGCAACATTGGATATCCGATGGTATGATTTGATATGTAGTAGCTTTACTACAAAGGAAAATCTGGAGAAAGTAGTACATCCAGGATAAAGTTCACGCTTTAATTCATCATTTACAACCTCAAACATTGTTTTCTATCCATGCTGACTTGTTTCCTCATCATCCTAGCTTGTTTCTTCATCATGATGGCTTGTTTCTTGATCATCAAGCTGACCTTGAGCTGTTAATAACTCTCCAATCATCTCAGGAATCCTATCATTTATGTCACTATCTTCAGCCAACCCAATATCCCTAACCCCAACAACTTGTTCATTGTGATTGTTTGTGAAATAATCAGGAACTCCAGTGTCTGATGGTTTTCCATGATGGATCCACTTCATGTATGTGCTAGCCATTCCACGAATAAACAAGTGAGCAAACACCACCACTTGAGGTTTCTTAATCCGATTGAGACACATACGACATGGGCACAATATTTCGGCATGCTCATTAAATTTGTAACAAATAAACATCATGAATTCAATCACTCCATCACGATGGGGTTTGGAAAATAGCGGAGCATTCATCCAGCTTCTGTACATCTGCATGTGGAGCATTCATCCAGCTTCTGTACATCTACATGTTGAAAATGCAGAGTCATTATTTTAATGCTGCATGTGGCACATTTTATGAACCTTTAGCTGTTGCAAAAATAACAAGATTGTAATATTGAACACGTATACATATTACAAACTACAAAGGATTCACATCAATACCTTCTTTCAGTGCGAGCGACTGAGAGTAGAAGCACTTGTCGTCTAGCAACAAGATCTAGAGGACCGCGCGTGGTGTGCCGGCTGCCGTTAGCAAATTAAAGCAGAGTCTGCAGAAGCGTGTGACATCCCATGTCACTAAAAAGGCAAATAACCTAATCCTAATGCTAAATTGCTAGCTAATTAAAAAAATAGAAATTAAATTGCTAAAGAAAAGGGGAATTTGAATTAATTAAATCCAAATCGGCCAAAACCAAATTTTACACAAACATCACAAAAGTCAATGAAAGTGTGCCAATGTTTTTGCATATTCCAGTGTGTCATATCAAGAAAGATTTTTAGAGAATTTATAAGAATTTTTGGTGAAGGTTTGATAGCCCTAAAAATTGGGGAAAAGTGCAGAAAGCAGAGTTCAGTCTAGGATTTTTCATATATTTTAAAGCACAATATCAGAAAACTTTATATACAAAAGTTGCTCTGATTTTCTTTTGGCACATACACCAAATTTGGCACCTTGAAAAAAAATGGGGAAGACCCAAATTTGACTAGAACAGTGAGCACCGGGTGAGAGCAGTTGGGTTTCAAACTAGCTACAGTGGCGGCGGGCCACAGCCAGCCTCTTAGGAGCTCCGGCGCCCATGCCGCCAGATGGGAGGTGGGTGGAGCAGCCACTTCTGTTTGCTCGCAACATAGGGATCTTGTATTGTGGATTAGGTATAGGGCTTGGATGAAACCCACATGCATAGACGAACAATAACCTATGTTAGTCTATGTTAGCAAGCCTTTCGTTAGATAATGCTATGCTTAATTCAGTGGAGTCAACTATAGGTTATGGAATCATTAGATACACTTATGCTTCACATGAAAAGATGAAATTGGTTAAAATTTGAGAACATGTCATTGCAACTCCGCGAACAAGTATCAAACAGTACCAAGTGCATACCTTTATATGGGAATTGGTAAACCTAGTAACTTGGATGCCGTTTTGTTGGACGGATACACTCCTCAATCCAGAGGTGATTGTGAATGGCAGGGTGGTTGCACGGGTTGGAGGACCGCTGGAGAGTGCATGGGTAAGCCTCGGATACGAAGTACTGTATCACGGGGAGGGACGTGTACTCGAGATCGATGGCCCCGGACCGACTTTATAGCAACCTCGTGAATGGTGGCCATACATGTTCTCAAATGATGCATATGTCATGTACTTGGGTTTTCTCCTGCAGGATGTAAATCAATTCGATTTGCCGTCCCTCGCAGTTATGAGTACCTCTTGTTTCGAGCAGTTGGCAATGATAATTAAGTAGAGAGGATTGATTATGTTTCTGAATTTTATTTACTCTATGGCTACATATTGCTATGATGTATTGTTCTTTATATTTGTACAGCCTTAGTAGCTAGCTAGGTTCAACTAAAGTTACTTTCATGTAACAATAATTAAATATCGGCTAAAGGATCAACTTGCAAGCATAGAGCTAATAGGTGCCTTTTATGCAAAATACCAAATAAGCCTGGTCAGCGCCCTACATGCTAGGAGTTGGTTTTAGAAAACCTCTTGTCGGGTAAGTCTTGCGGAGTATATTAGATACTCAGGCTTTGCGATTTATGTTACTTTCAGGTATCCCTTAGGCTACCTATTGCGATTGTTGTAACAAGATTGTGTGGGAAGGTGAGGAACCACAGGAGTGGACCATTGAGTGGGTTCCTAGTTCGCCTACCCAAGATGAGTGAGCCATTGCCATAGGAGCGGCATGGTTTACTTAGGCTATATATCATCGAGTGTATCGTGTTTTCACTTCCGCTTATTTATATACTCCGAACCAAAAACATATGTACTGTAATGTAACTTAATTTGCTTCCGCTGTGACTCTTGGACTTGTAATATTAAGCACTTAAATGATGTATCGTTGTAAATGATGGATGTTCATGTGTGTATGCTATGTATGGTTACTTCGGTAATCATCTCCTGAGGTGATCCTGTACAGCACACTCTATATTTCGATATAGGGATGTGACAAAGCGAGACCCAGATTTAAGCAAGACCTGCTGCGTTGTGAAAACATGGCACGGGCGCAGCGCCAGATTTAGTGGTTGGTGGCATGTAGGGTGGCTAGCACTTGTCGGCGGTGCTGGGGGTTCACTGATTTGAAAAATGCGTGGGTTTGGCCGGGGGGCTCGCAAAACTCATTGTTAGAGGCGGTTTGCTATTAGTTAACGACCTAGTTCCTCTTTTAGAAAAAGTTACCGACCATGTGGGCGGAGGGAGTACTCCAGGTCCGTGGGCCGACCCAAAGCACGCAAAAAAAGCTCGGCACGAGGCCGCGTGTCATGCTTGGACCATCGCTCAAGCCCACATTTAGTAGGAGGCTTGACAGAATACTAATTTAGTATAAATAAAATTAAAGTTTCTATGGAAAAAAACACGCAGACTAGCTCAAGTGGAAAGACATCTCTCTCTGAACCATGAGGTCTCAGGTTCGAATTCCACATTGTAGCAATTTTTTGCCTCATTCTCATTATTGGGCCACGCATGTTGTTCGTGCTAGCAGGGCTAACAGGCCAATCCAGCACGATTAGGCCATTTTGTGTTGTGCCGTGGGCTGCTGACCTAGCACGTGGGCCAGCACAACATGGCCTGTTACATATTTTGTGCTGTGCTGGCCCGAAACTAATTGGACCGGGTGTTTTTTTGCCCGGACCATGCCATCTTGGTCGGCCCGTTGGACACCTTCACTCCAGGGCTGCCAAACGGGACCTGCTTTTCGAAATGGATTCAATTGAGCCCATTTTTCAGATTAAAAAAAATGGTCCATTTTAGGAGAAATTGATTAATAAAATTGATTAGATTGTAAAACTTGTGCAGAGAGCAACCAAACAATGGCGATGTGAAAAAATCAAGTGAAGAGATCTTTGTGTCGTCCTGTTTTCTATATTCCAGTAAATTTATTGTTTTTATGAAAATATTAGAAAAGAGTAGATATAAACTATAACTATTTTTTTGCACGAAGAAACAAATAAGCACAACTCATTTAAATTAAAATCAATATGAAAATCCTGAACAACCGTACGCATCTAATACAACCCATGTAATGCGGCCCATTTTTTTTTAATCGAAGCCGATTTTCACTTTTTCTAATGAAAGCCCATTTTCATTTGTGACAGCACTAGTTCGTCATTAGCCTTTGTAAGCATCCATGACACTTGTAAGTGTCATAGTAGTGCCTGTCGTAAAGCTAGGGTTTCTATCTGTGATGATATTTTATTAAATATTATGACGGTGTAGCCAAACTGCATCATAAACTTACAGTAACATTGAGGAATGTCATAAAATGTTGATACATAATGACATTTGGATGTTATGTCACAACATTTATGTCACGGATTGTCAAGTTTCTTGTAGTGTCTAGAGATGTAAGTGTGGTGCTTAGATCAATAGAATGCATTATTTGTCATGTAGCCTATGGATTTTTATGGGTAGGCATAAGGTGGTGACAGTCCTATCTGTCTTTTGAAATCCCCCATGTTCGGCTATACAATAGGCTCTTGGCCGGAATCGTACTCTGGATGCATGGAAAAACCGGATGCCCAAGGTGTGATGATCTGATTGTCTTGCATTGTCATTGTATCTATATAATAGAATATAATATAGACTATGTAACTTTATAAAAGCAACATAGGAACGTAGTTCTTTCTTTGTCCTTCTCCACTAGACTAATATTTATCTAACTTGAGTATGCTATCTGTGTGTCCACTACCATAATTATCTTTGTCCTTACCCCTGTGAGGACTTTGTCTCATAATCCAATATGCAAATATCTAGAATATGGTAAGAAGCATATGCCTTCCTTTGGAATAAACCAATAAGCATTTATGGCTTTGTTGATAAAGAAACTTTGTGATGACGTTAAGAAATGTCAACAGTCACGGTGGCTAGATGCCTCTCTTCATGGGGATACCAATGGATGAGCTACAACAGGACTCAAACGTTACTCCGTGATGCCCTCGACCCTCTGAGATCAGGGTGCTGGCCACTAAGTGTTCCCATCGCTCGTGCCCTCACTCTTGTGTCGCACACTAGGCAGCTATCGAACCCGTTCATGGGGCCAACCTTAGAACCCGGGTGCTATTGGGCTGTTGAGGCAGTTTTCGGCCTCTTATCCCATCTTACCTATGTCGGTCGAGCCTCACCTGAGTCGATCGGATTGTGGTCTGTAGCGCTCCTGTCTGAGTCAAAGTCGACCGGACCCATCGGAGTCGATCGAGCTGTTACTGCAAGACTTGGTTAGGAGGGGTCATTCAGGATCGACCTGTCCCCATGTCCTCGTAGGCAAGGTTCATAGGAGAGACTTCTAACTAGGTGAGTGTAGGAGTTCAGGTGATTAGATCTGTTTCTCCCACATTCAAAATTTAAAGCTCGGCATGGGATTTTGAAAGGTTTCAAACTGTTTCACCACTGCCCGCGAAAAAGACAGTGTGTTTACCTCATGCATGCGCCGTGGTGGACGGGGTGAAGCGCAAAGTCATTCCATCTTCTGTGATTAGGCAACCATGGGCGCGCCTTTCTCGCCCGAGTAATGAGGTTGGTGGGCCCATGAGGCCGTGGAGCTATTGGGCGCGATGAAAATTACGGAGTCGGGGGGGGGGGGCGTGGAGCCTGTAGGGAGACATGGCAAAATCTTAGCTACGTGTTATGCGATGGGGAGTTAAGATTTTTATCTTGGGCAGGTCATGGCTGGGCCCGTTGTTGATACTTGCTATACTAAGTTACATCGTCAAAATCATCCCTGGCTAGGTGCCAGAAATGCTTGTGATACTTCGTAATGTCACACCAGACATAATTATAAAGATGCACTTCAGTGTCAATATAGTAAGATCCGCAAGCGCACGGATAATACCATTGTAGCATTTCCTATTGGATTGCTCTAATAGCTTGTCATTTATAGTTCTACGAAAGGAAGGCTATAGCATAAATATATAATTGTTAATGATAATATAGTCGTAAAGATTGGTCTGAGTATTCAGAGTTCATACGGGGGTAAGTATAATAATAAGGATAGGGGTAGTGTGACACACAAAGCAATCATTCTAAAAGATAAATAAAGTCCTAAGCCACTAGGGAGTTTTACTTAGGAAAGCAAAGCTATATCTCTAATGTTAGTCTACCTATATAGTTACATAGTCAAACAATTACATGCAAGGTTATACTAGTCATAGTCTGATGCATTCAACACTTTGTGTACGGATTCATGCCCGGCATATAGAAGGGAACTCCATCTTGGACACACGTCGTAACAGAACATGGAGGAGTACAATGGATAGATAGGGCTGTCACCACCTACTGCCTGTTGGCGATCCTTAAGCTCAACAGAGAAATCCGCAGGCATACGGATGCCAATCTAGCTTTCACCCGGGAGTATTCCAAGGTATCAAATCCACGAGGAACAAGAAGTGAAACTCTATCCTAATCCAACTGTAGTGAACAAAGGAGCAGACCAACAATGGTTGAGAGGAGAGAAGGTTCTATAGAGAGAAGGGGTCCTCGGGCTAGGTAAACTAATGTAGTAAACTTCGGCTAAGTAATTTAATGAGATCCTTTTTCAATTTATCTGCTTTAGGGCACGAAAATGATCCACTAATAAGGGTCGGTAACTAACCTCATGTACTAGTGGGTACGCTATCGCTAGGTAACCCTGCTTGAGACTTCCCAAACATGGTGGATTACAATATTGGACGGACAAGGCTGTCACCACCTGCCACCTACCACATAGCCCGTGGGGATGAATGCAATCTCAGGAAAACTAAGTCTAAACACCGCGTTGACACTTAGACTTTCATGTGAGCTCTAGAATTGGTAAGCATAACAAATTAATGCTATAAAGCAATAAAAGGTTATGGACGAGGATCCCGTAGATAAAAAGGATAGAAATACTCACTTTATTACATGGACAAGAGTTTAACTACATGTTACCCGGTGGAAGGACGAGGAATCTACTCCCGGTGGAGCTTCATCCCCGAGGCACAAGATGGAGAAGGAGCCAACATTCCCAGCTCCCTCCCAGACTTCTACCTCTCACTCTCACTCCCTATTCTCATTCATTTCTACAGTGTGGTGCTTGTTGTTCTTCTCTTCAATTGTTGTATAAACTGGTGGCCAAACTGCCATATTTATACCCAAATGATGGAGGGGCAGTACTTGTAAGCCGGTGGGAAGTCGGTGGCCAAAAATGGTGAAAAACCATTGGCTAGGCGGCTGTAGTGGCCAGGCGGCAGGGTCGATCGGGCAGCTCGGAAGGCTAGACGGCCACCTGATTTGGTTGGTTTTCCAACTGACTCATTCTGGACGGCCGCAATGATGTTCTGAGATCAGTTTTGAGGGTCAATTGGTCGTTTTCCTTTGGTTTTATGTCAGTAGGCAGGGCGGGCTGGGTGGTACGCTTAATGGGCCAAATGGCCCGGTAGGCCGGGTGGCAAGCCGACGAGCGGCAAGGCCCGCCGGGCGGTGACCCGTTTTTGTGCAGCAGCCTTTTGGCCAAGTGTGCTAGTTGTCTTTCCCCTCTCCTGGTTGGGCCATGTGTCGACCTCCTTCCTTTGTCTCTTTGAAAATCTTTTGGACCAGAATTAGGAAACGGCTTCATGGCAATGGCGTTTACATGTCGGTCGGGTGAGGGGGTGAAGTTCCAAATTGGTCTGCGGTCCTAGGTCGTGTTGTCGTATGATCGGGAATTGATTGAACACTTGATTCACCTTGCCGGGTGATGATAGCTTATCATCTGGCCGATTGACAATTTTACTTGCTGATGACCTGATCGGGTGCTGATTTTGGCTTTTAACGACCCTGTCGGCTGTCAGAAAACGGTTGTTTCACAGCCGTGATCGGCTGACGGGGTATTTTCACATGTTTTTGTATATTTTGACCCTGTAGCACCTACAACCATATATTTCACCAAAACTTGTGGAACTCATGAATACAAAGATTATTTTCATTCCATTATTAGTTAAGATCCACCTTTTTACGGTAAATTGGTAGTCCAAGAAGGGAATTTACGACTACCAACACCCCCCACACTTATGACTTTGCTCATCCCGAGCAAAGTATGAAATGAAGACTAGGAATGAGAAATATCTAAGGTAATTCTCCATGACTCCTCATGCCATAGGGTTTTAGGTGGCTAAATACCTTGTCTTGAAAAGTTGAGAGATGGAACAATATAGAGAAGTCTTGCCTTTCTTTTTTCACAAGGAACTTCAATTTTGTTTGCCCTTCTCAATAAAAACAGAGCTCCAGATCACAAGTTATTCTCAATTTATGCTCTCAAATCACTCAATGTGGTTTTGATTCCTCACTTAGGCCAATGGCTAAAATTTCCCCATATACTAAGGCTTATGTGGGGCTCAAGGTAGGGAATATTAAGGCCTCATAATTGTATTGCATATATCACTAAGTCAATAGCCGGATCCAAGGAGAAAACAAGTCATGAATTATGATCAAGCCATGTGCACAATTATAATATGTATGGATGGATGAAGGATGGCAGATGCTCCTTTTGAAGTGGTCTGTCTCTCTCTATTCTCTTTGATTTATATTTGAGAACATGGGCTACTTTATCATTCATGATTCTTCTTTTTTTTTATTCTTTTCGAGTAGCCCGTATCTCTTTTGAAATGATTCTTGGAGAGAGATTGACATATATGGTGGATCATTTTATTCAATGAATGGATAATAGGGATGATGGATACGAACTTCCAGTGTAGAAGTTTCAACATATGGAGTGGTTGGGGTGTGCCCATGAACTCGATCAATAACACATAGCAAGCATCTCACAAGGGTCACAACAATTTGACAAATTTCAATGAAAATACAAGTAGCAAATGCAATAGGCTTTCATTAAGATAATCATCTAGCTTTGGTAGGAATAAACTCGTCATTGAGAAGATTGTGAATATGGAGTTCTCATTTATAAGCTTTTGAAAATTAAAAAAATCAAGGAAGTTCACTTGGTTCCAAGAAAGGTTATGCTCTCAACTGTCATATCACATCTACCAACAATTTAGACAAGGTTTTCCTATGGAATGTGTATTTCCCTTGGGCGATGAAAGAATGCAAGGAACAATCCTTATATATCAGGCAAGAATGAGAAGGAAGTTTTATATTAGCTGCCATAAATCATGCTTGTCAAAAAAAATTCAGTTCATACAAAGACATGAAAACAGCAAAGGGTAGGTGATACGAGGGATACCACAATGATTGTTTTTCATTCATATCTTTTCCTCTTGTTCCTTTCGATATTAACCAGTAGAGGTTAGCTAACAAAATACCCGAAGGAACAAGCCCAAAGTTGTGCCATTATTATTGCCGAGTATATTTTATTATTGAGAAGGAACAAAGCAAATTTATTTTTTTGAAGTTTCAAATGAGAAACTGACAAAGCCTAGTAAAGGGAAACAAATTGGGTTACCTCCCATTAGTACTTATTTAAGGTCATAAGTTTGACCATAAGAGCACTAGTTCATTTTGCTGCTTGGGTTGGCAATTTGGCTCCCTGCATCACCAAACGCGTGTGACAAGAACCACGGAAATTGCAATGTTTGTGGTAAACAAATGTATCTACAACCGCCCTTTTGAAATTACTATGTCCAAAAAGGGTAGAGCAGTTATAGGCCTCTTATGTACCATCATCATAAATCTTTGTTATGCTGGGAAAACTTTGGTGTGAGTGAGGAGTATGTGGATCTTCTAAATAATGTTTCCTTATCTTGGTGGGAGAATTCCCTTTTGACTCTAAATTTGAGGCCTCACGAATTTCTATGGACCACACTTTATATTGCACTTCATGCTTCATGGACTAATCCTGTTCAAAGTTTTCCTTTTGTAGATCATCATCTGGTTTCTTTGGTACCTCTTTTCCATTAGTAGATGATAGCTTTGTTGTGCGTCCATTAGGTAGAACATGGATCCTTGGGGGATTTGGGAGGATTGGCGCGGGATGTGGTTCAAAGATTGGGGTAGTATTGGCCGATGAAGCAAAGTATGGCTCAAGGTATTTTCGCTCAACTTTTGCCACATGGTTCAAAACTAGCTCTTTAGTACCAATTGAAGGTGTTTTGCGATGGGTGAGTTGGGTCATATGGTTGATAACAGCCCACACATCTTCTATGGTTTTCCTATGGAAGGGACCTTGAGAGCATTCGTTCAATAATTTGGCACTCCTTTTGTGTAGGCCATGAACAAAATAATCAGGGTGTGGTGAGTGGAGTGAGGCTATCATAGGAGGTTCGGCCTTTTGTGGGACACACTTGTCTTCTATTTCTTTGGATTGGCTAGAAGTTTGTGTGTTTTTGCTGGTAGGTTCTGGGTGATGGATGACTCATTTGCAAGATTTCAGATGATTTTGCTTAGGATCTCCATTCCCTCTGATCGTGTTGCACAAAAGAAAGCACCTCCGGCCGTAGCATTTAAATAATTTGCACTGTTGGGCCTTAGACCAAAGAAAAAGTGTTGCAACCTTATAGGCTCCTCTATACCTAAACATACCCTTGTTTTGGTGTAGGATAGGAACCTTTCGCATGATGCTCCTAGTGATTAGTGATCTTGTTGCTCAAAATTGGTAAACTTTTTCCTTAGAGCAACAATCTTATATGGAGGAAAATATTTCCGCAAAAAATACTCTCTTATGGTGGACCAAACTCCATCTACTTCACCTACATGGTTAAAATACCATGTTTTCGCTGCCCCACCTAATGAAAAAGGGAACAACTTCCATTTCATGGTTTCTTAAGGAACCCTTCAATGGCAAGAGTGGAGCAACAAATCTCAAACTGTTGTAGGTGAGTATATGGATTTTCATTTTCTGTCCCTATAAACGGTGTCTTCTGAATCAAAAGTATGAGATTTTGATGAATCTCATAGCTCGGGGCTGTGATTGAGAGTGGTGAGGGTACGGGTTCTAGGAATCCACTTCTAGGGGCTGAGAAGTCGCGGATAGATGGGGGATTCATGGAAGGAAAGAAAATAAGAGAAGAAAATAAAAAGAAAAGATAAAAAGAATTAGATTTGGATAAATGTCATCTACCGTTCCCTGGCAACGACGCCAGAAAGCTTGTTGGCGATCCTTAAGCCTAACAGAGAAATCCGCAAGCGTACGGATGCCGATGTAGCTTTCACCCAGGACTATTCCACTGTATCGAATCCATGAGGAACAAGAAGTGAAACTCTATCCTAATCATACTCTAGTGAACAAAGGAGAGGAACGAAAATGGTTGAGAAGAGAATAGGTTCTACAGAGAGAAGAGGTCCTCGGGCCAAATAATCTAATGTAGTAAACTCCCGCCAAGTAATTTAATGAAATCCTATTTCAATTTATCTGCTTCAGGGCACGAAAACGATCCACTAGTAAGGGTCGGTAACTAACCTCATGTACTAGTGGGTACGCTATCGCTAGACAACCCTGCTTGAGGCTTCCCGAACGTGGTGGATTATAATATTGGATGGACAGGGCTGTCACCACCTGCCTCCTACCACACAGCTCGTGGGGACGAATGCAATCCCAGAAAAACTAAGTCTAAACACCGCATTTACACTTACACTTTCATACCAGCTCTAGAATTGGTAAGCATAACAAATTAATGTTATAATGCAATAAAAGGTTATGCACGAGGATCCTGCAGATAAAAAGGATAGAAATACTCACTTTATTACTTGGACAAGAGTTTAGCTACATGTTACCTGGCTCCCTCCCAGACTTCTACCTCTCACTCTTACTCCCTATTCTCATACATTTCTGTAGCGTGATACTTGTTGTTCTGCTCTTCTATTGTTTTCTAAACCGGGTGCCAAACTGCCATATTTATACGCAAATGATGGAGCGGTATTACTTGCAGACCGGTGGAAAGTCAGTGGCCAAAAATGGTGAAAACCCATTGGCCAGGCAGCCGGGTACGTAGGGCGGTCGTGGACGCCGGGTGGCAGGGTCGATCAGGTGGCCGGGAAGGCCGGGCAGCCACCCGATTTGGTCGGTTTTCCAACCGACTCATTCTGGACAGCGGCAATGATGTTCTTAGGTCGGTTTTAAGGGTCGGTTGGTTGTTTTCCTTTGGTTTTATGTCGATAGGCACGGCACGCCGGGCGGTAGGCTTAATGAGCCGAATGGCCCGGTAGGCCGGGTGGCAAGCCCGCCGGGCGGCAGGGTCCGACCGGCGGCATGACTCGTCGGGTGGCTAGGTCTGCCGGGTGGCATGACCCGCCAAGCGGCAAGGCTGGCCAGGCGGCAGCCCATTTTTGTGAAGCAGCCTTTTGGCCAAGTGGCCTAGTTGTCTTTCCCATCTCCTGGTTGGGCCATGTGTCGACATCTATCCTTTGTCTCTTTGAAAATCTTTTGGACCAGAATTAGGAAACGGCTTCATGGTGATGGCGTTTGCATGTCGATCAGGTGAGGGGGTGAAGTTCCATATCGGCCGGTGGTCCTAGGTCGTGTTGTCGTACGACGGGAAATTGAGTGAACACTTGATTCACCCTGCCGAGTCATGATTGATTATCATCCGGCCGGTTGACAATTTTATTTGGTGATGACCTAAGCAGGTGCTGATTTTGGCTGTCAACGACCCTGTCGGCTGTTAGAAAACGGTTGTTTCACAGTCATGATCGGCCGATGGGGTATTTTCACATATTTTGCATATTTTGACCCTATAGCACCTGCAACCACATATTTCACCAAAACTTGTGGAACTCATGAGTGCAAAGATTATTTTTATTACATTTTTAGTTAAGATCCACCTTTTTATGGTAAATTGGTAGTCAAAAAAGGACTTTATGCTTTCAAAATTAGATGTTGACTTCTTAAATCAGAATTAGGTGCAATGATGTGATGAAATTAAGTATAGTGACAGTGGGTGTCACACATACTCGGCTAGAAAGGATTTGTTTTCTAAGATACGCTCGAGGATCTCTCTTCCTTTGCTCGGTGTTTTATGTACGAATGATGCTCTAGCAATGATGTCAAGGTATAGGGTAGAATCCTAATCCAAACACGTACAAAAATGTTGCAAAAGTACGTGATTGGGGATGGACAAGTCTAGGCTAGAACGGATTAATAACATGAATCTGGTCCAGGCTGTGCCTATGGACTCCTTCTCTCTCTGCCAAAGGTTTAGGACTTCTGAACACTGAGCGGTGATACATGATAAAGGGAAGAAAGCAAAATGTTGACATTTCTTAACGTCCCACTAGAAATATTACTATTTCTAGCATAGTGCCGGAAATGTCTCTTGACACTTGCTAACAATTGCTAACTTACATCAATATAACCATCCCCGACAATAATGCCAAACATAATTATAAATATGCACTTCAGTCTCACAATAGTAAAATCTGCAAGCGCACGGATAATACCATTGTAGCATTTCACTATTGGATTGCTCCAATAGCATGTCATTTATAGTTCTACCAAGGAAGGCTATAGCATAAATATATGATTGTCAATAGTAACGTAGTCATAAGGATTGGTATGAGTATTCAGAGTTCTTCTAGGGGTAAGTATAATAAAGGTAGGGGTAGTGTGAGATATGGAGCAATCATTCCTAAAGATAAATAAATGTCCTAAGTTGTATCTTTAATGTTAGTCTACCTATATAGTTACATAGTCAAACAATTACATGCAAGGTTATACTGTCATAGTCTGATGCATTCAACACTTCATGTACGGATTCATGCCCGGCATACACTAGACAACTCCGTCTTGGACACACGTCATAACCGAACGTGGAGGAGTACAATGGACAGATAGGGATGTCACCACCTAATGCCTACCTCTACAAACCATGGATAACTAGGTGATCAATACTACCTAGCCGTCTAAGCACCGCACTTACATATTTAAGTAGAATTCTAGCATCGATCAAACACTAGAATCACCGTTTGAATTAACAAGTACTAAAGCATCCATAGCTCTAACCCTATGGATTAACAAGTTATGAGCTAAGCAATTACAATCCTAATTGGATATCAAACCCATGTTGAATTATCACAACTAGACTAAAGTACAACTAGCATTATAACATTTAGACTATAGTCAAGGTATATGACAATCATGACAATAAGGTACCAACTCTATATCATCATAAAACCATAAAGTCCATTGACATGAATATGATATATAACAAAACAAGGAACACATATCATAAGCTTAACTATAAGGAAGAACTATATTACTTGAATAGATCAAATTCATAATAATAATATAAAAGAATAAAGGTAAAGATACAAGAGCCATACCAATACTCCTATGACTTGGAGACTTGAGCAAGGTTCGTCCTACACTAAACTCCACTTGGACTAGGAAACTACTAAATAAAAGAGGAAAATGACTAGCTCTTGAGTGTGTGTGTTGGAGTGGAGCTCCCCCCTTCTATTGATAGGGGAGATATATCGGTACTGACGAGTAACCGCCACGAAACTGCCATGCACCAACCTTCCAAAGGAGCTCATGAGTCGACACGTGGAAGCCTACCCGAAATGGGCTCAAGACCTGGTCGACGGGCGAAGCCCCTAGGTCGGCCGACTTGGGACTGGGCCCTCTCGGGTTGTGCTTCCTCGAGGTGGCTGGTAGGTGGGTCCTCTTCTGTTTGGACTCGGTGTTTCCCGGAGGAATCCCATGTAGCCACGTATGCAATCAGAGGGACGTCCAGTTGGCACTGTCTTATTGGCAGGACTTGTGTTTTCCCGGATTATTCTCCATTTCTCTACATATATTGTATCAAATCCCTGCATGCACATATTTCTCCAAGGACAAGTGGAATCTTGTTATTCCTAACTAACATGCAGGTATGAAATGCTAAGTCTTCCTTCTTTTATAGGTATATTAAGGGTTGGAATTGGTATTTAACGACTGTTAACACCCTCAAATCGGAGCGGGCCTCTTGAATTGGTATTTAATGATTGCTAAGTCACCTATTTAACTCAAGCTACAGTTGTGTCTTCCCCTTTATTCCCCCTCTTGCTCTGCGTTCATGCCTTCTCCTCCTTTAGTCCTTGAGCATGCAGCAAGTCTCACTGACGCCTTAGCTATTTCGTTGCTGTCTTTGCTCTTGCTGCCTCCTCTGCCCTCCTAGTCGCTCCCATGGCCCAGTTGGACAGGACCGCTTGGGTCACTTGTTTGTGAAGGTGTCGTAGATGGAGGAGCTAGTGGGGGCTGGCTTCCTTAGTCTTCTCACCAACATCGTTGAGTGGATCATACCAGAGAACAAGGCAGCGCGTGACCCATCGTCGGGCTACATCGTCTCGCTCATGCCGTTCCACGAGAGGGGGGTTCGGCGTGCGGATGAATGACTTCCTCTGTGGATTGCTGAATTTCTATAAGACCGAGTTGCAGCATCTGAACCCTAACGGGGTCCTGCACATTGCGCTGTTTGTCGCGCTATGTGATGGTTTTTTTTTGGGATCAAGCCCAACTTTGAGGTATGGAAATACTTCTTTTCCTCCTCCCTATTCATGAGGCTAGTCAACGACGGGGCGCGCCCTGTCACCCTCGGATGCTACAGTCTGCGATTGATCAAGTGGACTGCACTGGACTACATCTCGGTGCCCCTTCCTTTGAATCTCCTGGGGTGGCATTCGGAGTGGTTCTACCTCCGCAACGACCAGGCACGTCCTTTCCCGGCCTTCACCGGTCGATCGATTAGGGACACGCCGACGTCCTAGGGCTGGGGCGTAACATGGAAGGATTGGAAGTTCGTCGATTCCGTCGTCCAGGCCATTCAACATTTGAAGGAGCACGACCTTACCAGTGTCGACGTCGCGGGGTGGTGGTTCCAGTGTCGCTTTGCTCGGCTCACGGCTCGCCCCCTTCCCATGTTTTGTGCAGGCCCAGCGAAGCGCGCAATTGCCGATGTTGTGACCGCTGTTGAGGAGCTGACCGACCACCGTGATGTGGTGAAGAGTAATAGACTAGTGCTGCAGCATGTGGATGGCTCCTGGCTAGTCCCAAGCTGTCCACGCATGATCCCCTCCGAGGGTGCGATCGACGTGGTAAGTACCGTTGCTGTAGTTTCTTCATAATATTGACTATCTTGCCATCGACTTTGTCCCTGACCCGACGTTTTGTCCTCGCTCCTTGGGTGCAGTCTGACCTGATGGCCTATATGCATCCTCGGGCTCTAAAGCTCACCGAGGACACATCCCTAAGGGTAGTGAACCGCTTCCATGAGGCGAAGGTCCAAGACGACAACAAGCGGAAGCAGAGTGTCAAGAACGCAAAGCTTTGAAGGAAGTTGGAGCACGAGAGGGAGAAAGCACGGCGCCGGGACAGGGATGAGGCTACGGACATTGAGTCCTTGGCCTCGACGGACAAAGATGCTGCCGAGTCTGGCGGCGATGAGTAGGACGAGCGTGCCGCTCATCCTTATGATGCCATCATGAGTGATGTAGGAGACGACGATGATGACAACGCCATCCACGCGTGCCTGGCAGCGGCACTGCACATTGCTCCTTTTGTCGAGGGCTCGACTTCGAGTTCTTGGGTGCCAATGGCCACAGATCCCGTCAAAGCACCTGCTCTGAAGTCCCAGGGGGTCTCATTGGTGGAGGCTCACCCGAGTGAGCCGTCGATCGTCATGGAGGTGGCAGACTCGGTCGAGCCACGAGCCGTAGTCGAGCAAGTCAATCAGTCGACACCGCGTCCCCGACACTTTTATGACGACCAAGACGCTTCGGGTCCAGGCCATTACGAAGATGCACGACACGAGTAGAAAGGCGTCGGATGCCCCATATGCCACTCTCTCGTCCGGTGGGGCGATCAACTTCAGCACGGTCACCCAGGCAGGACAAGGCCTCGCTTGGATAGCTCAATTCCTTCATGATTTAGTCGATCACGAGTTGGGAGTCTCCTCGGATCTCAAGTTGTCGGATGCCGAGCTCGATGGCGATTTTGAGCCCATTCACAAGTGCCTCTTATTCGGCAATGTTATTTGATGCTAGGAAATGCAAACGGATTGCATATTTCATACGTACCTCAAGAGGAGAGACAAGATGAGGCCGACACCAGCCCCCGCGCGCATGAGGTGATGTGAACAAGGGTTCCCGATCTTCCGAAAGGTTCTTGGTAAGTTGATTTGGTCGGAGGCGACACACAAATCGATCCGGCTTCAGAACAGCACGTTCTAAACCCCACAACCGCAGCACGACGTCTCCTCTGGTTATCAACCGTCCAAAGACGATTGACCTCGCCGAGAAGGCTAATCCCTGCCTGTGAATCAAGAACATAAGCAAGAACAACGAAGAATGCAACACAATTGCAGATGTATGATTAAACTCTCGAAGTTGGGGTCTCACAAACCGATGAACGGCGAAACTGTTTATGAACAGAATTGATCTAAGCAAAACCTGAACCCTAATGGTGCGGTGGCGGCTGTATATAAAGACCTTAGGGTCATGCAAGACCCTCTGGACGCGCCCCTAATTGGGCTCAACTAGATACAAAGCCCAAGGGCCAAAAATAGGCGACGCAGCACCGACACAGATTCTGGACTCTCTCTTGTTTTGACGATTGCCGATGACTCCGGATGAATTTTGACATGAGGCCAGCGGCATTAGAAAGGTCTTCTACTTATCTTTCCGTGCATATGTAGAACGTCCAAATCCGAGTCCGTATGCGTCCTGGGCGACCGTTTTAGTACAGACTGGTCCTGGGCCCCGAAACACACTCGAAGTCGGTTTTGATTGGGCCTCCACTTTGGCTTCCAAGCCCTTGCTGGTCCTCCACGTTCCCAACTCCTTCTCCCATCATGTCCTAATCCTCTCCATGGTTTCTAATCATAAAATAATCATTAGGTAGCAAACCATTCTCAAAAGTAACATATAGCGAAGAACGTAGGAACGAGCTCACCTCTAAATTTAGTTGTCGTGCACGAGCTCTAGTCATTGGACCTTGCAAGTCCAGATTTGGAGGAGTGTTGTGTGTATCCATAGGAGTGATGTCCTCATCATCCTCCCCCTCTTGAAGTGGAGTCGTCCTCGACTCAAGCTCATCCTCTTCTCCCAAGTATGGTTTCAAATCTGAAATGTTAAAAGTAGGACTAACCCCGAACTCGGGAGGCAACTCAAGTTTGTATGCATTATCATTAATCTTCTCTATTATTTTGAATGGACCATCAGCTCTAGGCATTAGTTTAGACTTTCTCAATTCTGGAAATCTATCCTTCCTTAAGTGTAACCACACTAAATCTCCTACATCAAGCTTTACTTCCTTTCTACCCTTACTACCAGCAATTTTATACTTTTCATTCATCTTTTCAATGCTAAGTGTAGTGGTCTCATGCATTTGCAAAATAAATTCAGCACGCTCCTTAGCATCAATATGAACTCTCTCATTAATAGGTAGAGGAAGTATATCAAGTGGAGTACGGGGATCAAAACCATACACTACCTTGAATGGACTTACCTTGGTAGTAGAATGTGTTGCCCGATTATAAGCAAACTCAACATGAGGTAAGCATTCTTCCCATTGCTTCAAATTTTTCTTCAAAATAGCTCGCAACATAGTACCCAAAATGCGGTTCACAACCTCAGTTTGTCCATCAGTTTGTGGATGACAAGTTGTAGAAAATAACAACTTTGTACCCAACTTATTCCAAAGCGTGCGCCAAAAATGACTCAAGAATTTTGCATCACGATCTGAAACAATAGTAGAAGGCATACCATGTAAACGTACAATTTCTTTGAAAAAAAGATCAGCAATATAACT
Source organism: Eleusine indica (assembly GCA_030378355.1). Classification (NCBI taxonomy): domain Eukaryota; kingdom Viridiplantae; phylum Streptophyta; class Magnoliopsida; order Poales; family Poaceae; genus Eleusine; species Eleusine indica. The sequence goes on from CM059497.1 coordinate 31,609,977, forward strand.
AGCATCATCAGTTTTATGACATGATATAAAGTGTGCCATCTTGGAAAAATGATCCACGACAACAAAAATGCTATCGCTCCCCCTCTTAGTCCTAGGCAGTCCTAAAATAAAGTCCATAGAAATATCCGCCCAAGGAATAGAAGGAATAGGAAGTGGCATGTATAAACCATGTGGATTCAATCGAGACTTAGCTTTTTGACATGTAGTGCAGCGAGCAACAAGTGATTCATGATCAGAATGAATAACAAATTCGTGATCAGAATGAATAACAAATTCTTTGGGCAACAAATAATGACGCCACGTCTCTAAAGAACGTACAAGTGCATATAGTTCCTTATCATACGTGGAATAATTCAAAACAGGCCCAGTAATTTTCTCACTAAAGTATGCAACAGGTTTACCATCTTGCATCAAAACACCACCAATGCCTATACCACTAGCATCACATTCAAGCTCAAAAGTCTTATCAAAATTGGGTAATTGCAGCAATGGTGCATGTGTAAGTTTGTCCTTCAAAGCATCAAAAGACTCATGATGTACCTTACCAAAATGGAAGTCAACACCCTTCTTTGTCAACTCATGGAATGGTGCAGCAATGGTGCTGAAATCTTTGACAAAGCGGCGGTAGAAACCTGCAAGACCAAGAAAACTCCTCACCTGTGTGATAGTTTTTGGTACAGGCCAGTTCTTTATGGCTTCAATCTTCGCCTCATCCACCTCAATTCCCTGTGGAGTCACAACATAGCCAAGAAAAGAGACTCGATCCGTGCAAAAGGTGCACTTCTCAAGGTTACCAAATAAACGTGCAACTCGCAAAGCATCAAAAACAGCACGCAAATGAATCATATGATCATCCATGGATTTGCTATAAATCAAGATATCATCAAAGTAAACAACCACAAATTTGCCAATAAAAGGTCTTAAAACCTCATTCATCAAACGCATGAAAGTACTGGGTGCATTAGTTAACCCAAAAGGCATTACTAACCACTCATACAACCCGAATTTGATTTTGAAAGCTGTTTTCCATTCATCTCCAAGTTTCATTCTAATTTGATGGTAGCCACTACGCAAATCAATTTTAGTGAAAATTATAGCACCACATAACTCATCAAGCATGTCGTCTAGCCTAGGAATAGGATGACGATACCTAATAGTAATGTTATTAATGGCTCTACAATCTACACACATACGCCAAGAACAATCTTTCTTAGGAACCAAAAGTACAGGAACAGCACAAGGACTAAGTGATTGACGAACATACCCACGATCCAAAAGGTCTTGGACTTGTCGTTGTATCTCCTTAGTCTCCTCAGGGTTGGTCCTATAAGCAGCACGGTTTGGTAAAGTAGCACCAGGAATCAAATCAATTTGATGCTCAATCCCTCTCAAAGGTGGCAATCCCGGGGGTATCTCAGCTGGGAAAACATCCTCATACTCCTGCAAAAGGTTAGTGACAGCAGGAGGCAAAGCACTAGAAGCAATATCACCAAGCAAAAACAAGGCTTGTTTGCATATCAAAGCATAGCAAATATCATCAGTAGAAATTTAAGCAAGCTCAGATTTTGTGGCAAGACATGAACGACCTTGTAATTTAATTGCAGCACCCTTAGAACTTGAAGAATCATTAACATTACTTGGTGTAGAAGCAGAATTAATAGGTTGCTGAATTTCAGGCTTTTATTTTTCAAACTAGCAGCTCGTTCTAAATCAGCTTGTACAATTTCAGCAGGGGTCATTGGTAACAAAGTAATTTTAGTTCCTTTATGCATAAAAGTGTACTTATTACTTTTACCATGGTGTACAGCATCATTATCAAATTCCCAAGGTCTACCCAATAAAAGTGAACAAGCTTGCATGGGTACAACATCACAATCAACAGAATCCACATAGGAACCAATGGAAAAAGGAACTCTGCAAGTTTGTGTTACCTTAGCTTTTCCAGAGTCATTTAACCACTGAATGTAGTATGGATGTGGATGTGGGCGTGTGGTCAAATCAAGCTTTTTAACCACATCAGAACTCACCAAATTGTTGCAGCTTCCTCCATCAATGATGACACGTGCCCGACGGTTCTTGATGATGAAGAAAATCTGGAACAAGTTATGTCGCTGCATCATCTCGGGCTGCTGGACTTGTGTGCTAAGCACACGCTGCACAATAATATTCATATAGCCCGTGGTATCTCCGCCTCCAAGGACGAGGTCACCGCTGGTGGCAGCAACATCCTCCTCCTCATCCTCCACATCAGAGGTGCTCATGTAACCGCCATCATCTGTCGCCACATATGCCCGCCGACTTGGGCAATCTTTCTGCACATGGCCAAGACCATGGCAGCGGTGGCACTGAATCCCTGTAGTGCGTCCCGTTGAAGCAACAGAGGAGGCAGTACTAGCCGGTACCTGCACAGAATTTTTACCTGAGCGCGTAGAAGGGGCAGGGGCTGATCTTGGTGCTGCAGAAACAACACTAGCTGGTGGGGGCGGCCGGAAAGATGGCTTGGGCAGCCCCGAAGTCCCCGTCGGCCGTGGTGGGTAGAAATTCCTGGACTTGCTGTACTCCTCAAAAGCCTAGAAAAGTCCCTGTGATTCTTTCTCTGCAAGCATAGCATACTAGAAACACTGGTTGAGGGTATAAAATTCTTTGTAATCAAGGATGTCCTGAATTTCTTTTCTCAAACCAGAATAAAAGCGGCAAATCTGATCCTCTACTTTTTCAACCACAGCACAACGAATCAAACCCTTCTGAAGCTCACTAAAATACTCCTGAACAGTTTTATCTCCTTGATCTAAACACTGCAGTTTATTACGAATTTCTCTATAAAAAGGAGGAACAAAACGATCACGCATTTCTACCTTAAGTTCTTCCAAAGTAGTAGGCAAATCGGTTTCAGCAGCTAGACCACTCCACCAAACAATAGCAAAGTCCTTAAACTCACTAGTGGCTTGTCTAACTCTATGTTGTTCAGGAACAAGGTGGGCATTAAATTTTTGTTCTACCGTCATTTCCCAATCAAGGTAAGCATCACCATCGTACTGACCCGAAAACGAAGGAATTGAAAACTTAATTTTAGCATACGGATCATCTGGAGCATGGTTACCTTGTGTGCGACGGTTGTGGTTGTGGAAACCACCCATACCTTGAGGGTTACGTTGCAAACGGCGTCGTAACCTTGCGGTCCTTGTAGCTGACCTATCGACGGTGCCATCAGCCTTATACACCGTTGCTTCATCATGATTGTCTTCAACGTCGTTGTTGGTGTCGTTGTTGGTGTTGGTGTTGTTGTTGTTGTTGTTGTTGTTGTTGTTGTTGTTGGTCTTGTGAGCGGTCTCCAATTCGACAACCTGATCGGTTAGCTTAGAGACTCTCTTATCCAACCGCTCAATGCTTTCTCCCAGGTGAAGCTTGGTGACGGCGTCGGTGACGGCCCTGGTGATCGTCTCTGCCAAATCACTCTGAACCGCCTGCAAAGCCTTCTGTAACTGATTTTGGCTCACGCACTCATCCAATTTGGAGGGTGAAGCACCCTCCCCGTCGCTTCCTGACATCAGAAACACCAAAACAGGAAACAAAAAGTGAAGGTTATCCCTACAAAACTACTAAGCAGTGGTGCCTCTCAACACAGCAAAAGTAAGCTTCTTGCAAAGCTCTTACAAAGTTCTGAAAACAACAAAGCGAAGGATACCAGGGAGAAGTGTTCCACGATTGCAAGGGTTACCAAATAACCTATGTGCTGTCCAGAAGAAGTATGTAGAGCTAGGAAGGCCAAATATATATATATGAGTGGCACACAAATCAAAAACAGATAGTAAAGCTGAATAAGTGCCCAAATAACTTGTCCCTAGTTGCTGGTCTAACTATGTTCTAGAACAGTAGTGATAGCAAAGAAGAAACAAAGAGACAAAGGGACACAGTCGATAAAAGGGGGCTTAGTGTAAAATAGCCGAACTCAGAAATTTCAGGGGGCTAGATGGAGCACTAGTAGGAATCCCAAATTTCTTTTTTTTTATTTTATTTTTTTGATATTTTTTTCCAACTCACTAGCAAACAGGAAGAAACCACAAAAAATTTCAGCTCAAACCGAGATAGGACGTGGCCTACAGAAAATCTTGAAGTTTTAGAAAACGTGGGATTTCAACTTGAATGAATTTTTTCTTTATCTTCCCGATTTTTTTGATTTTTTTGACGAGGGCACACAGTGTGGGTATGCTCAACTTTTCGTCAAGAATCTCCTGTAAAAATTTCAGCCAAAACGGACAATCGAGCGAAAAGTTATGGCTGTTTTACCGAAGGGGTGTCGGAATCGGTTATGAAGAACCCGGGGGTTTGAGTGAAATCCGAGTCGGGCTTGGGGTCGGGTAGGGAGTTTTTTTGGCGAGGTGGATGCAGCGGAAAGTAGAATTTATGAAAATTGGTCCGAGGTGGTGAGGGTAGGTTTAGGGTGGGATTAGGGTGGGCGTGTTGATCAATCAACCCTAGCACACAAAGCCGACAAAACCGAGGATGGTGAAAGGGATGGCGGCTAGGGTTGCAAGGGAAACACTACTGACGACAAAAAACACAAACTAAACCAGCGACTAAACAAGAACTAGGGCACAAACTCAACACTACGGACTCTGAAATTGAAATATGCAAAGGCTAAAACACGTGGTTATGGGCGGGGGAAATTTTTTTTTGGTATTTTCAGTGGACGATAGGAAGAACACGAAAACAAAATTAAAGGGTAGTGTGAACCTGACGGTGCACCTGATGCTCTGATTACCACTTGATGTGAACAAGGGTTCCCGATCTTCCGAAAGGTTCTTGGTAAGTTGATTTGGTCGGAGGCGACACACAAATCGATCCGGCTTCAGAACAGCACGTTATAAACCCCGCAACCGCAGCACGACGTCTCCTCTGGTCATCAACCGTCCAAAGACGATTGACCTCGCCGAGAAGGCTAATCCCTGCCTGTGAATCAAGAACACAAGCAAGAACAACGAAGAATGCAACACAATTGCAGATGTATGATTAAACTCTCGAAGTTGGGGTCTCACAAACCGATGAACGGCGAAACTGTTTATGAACAGAATTGATCTAAGCAAAAGCCGAACCCTAATGGTGCGGTGGCGGCTGTATATAAAGACCCTAGGGTCGTGCAAGACCCTCTGGACGCGCCCCTAATTGGGCTCAACTAGATACAAAGCCCAAAGGCCAAAAATAGGCGACGCAGCACCGACACAGATTCTGGACTCTCTCTTGTTTTGACGATTCCCGATGACTCCATAGGATTGGAGGTCCAGATTTGGAGGAGTGTTGTGTGTATCCATAGGAGTGATGTCCTCATCATGAGGGATCTTTCGAAGTACATGACCCAATACTCCTGGTCGTTTGGAGCGGGCGGGAGCTATGCTTCGGTCCACTCCGCCATAAAGTCGATGAGAGCCTTCAAATTGATGGCCACTTGCGGCTAATACATGATGTCGTGTCCCATTAGTTCGAGCGCCCACATCTCCACCTTGCCTGCCGAGTCGCTGTTTTGTATGATCTCACGAAGCTTGCGCTTACGACCATCATGACATATAGGATCTTGAGAATCTGCGGGTATATAGTCTTCGAATCAGAAAGGACCTTGCTAACCTAGTACACAACATGTTGCACCTTGAGGACATGCCCCTCTTTCTCTCGCTCAACCACGAGCATAGAGCTTACGACTTGAGTGCTAGCTGCAACGTAGAGTAGTAGCACCTTGCCTGGGAGCGGCGAAGTCAACACAAGAGTGTTGCCCAGGATGTGTTTGACGTCATCGAGGGCGCAATGCGCTTCGGGCGTCGACTCGAATCGATCGGACTTCTTCAAAAGCCTGTACAGCGGGTGCACCCTCTCACCGAGGCGTGAGATGAAGCGACTCAGTGCCGCTAGGCATCCCATGAGGCATTGCAACCCATTTAGGTTTTGAATCGGCACCATCTGCTTGATTGCAGATATCTTCTCAGGGTTGGCCTCGATGCCTCGCTCGAAGACTATGAATCCTAGGAGCATGCCTTTGGGCACCCCGAAAATGCACTTCTCGGGGTTGAGTTTGAAGCCTTTTTTACGCAGCTTAATGAAGGTGCGTTCAAGATTGATCACAAGCGTGTCAACTTTTTTCGACTTCACCACGAAGTCATCAACATAGGCTTTGACTGCGTTGCCGATCAAATGGTTGAAGCATCTCTGCATGCAACGCTGGAAAGTCATGCCAACGTTCTTAAGGCCGAAGGGCATCATTACGTAGCAGTACGAGCCAAATGGCATGATGAAAGAGGTTGCAATCTGGTCGGAGTCTTTCATCATGATCTAATGATACCCAGAGTACGCATCTAGAAAATAGAGGGCTTTGCACCCCACAGTCGAGGCAACTATTTGGTCTATGCATGGTAAAGGAAAAGGATCCTTTGAACAGGCATTATTCAGGCTTGTATAGTCAACACACATTATCCATTTCCTATTCTTTTTTCGTACAACAATAGGATTAGCTAACCACTCGGGATGAAATACCTCCTTGATGAATCCGGCAGCTAGAAGCTTCACGATCTCCTCCCCGATTGCCTTACACTTCTCCTCGTCAAAGTGATGCCCGGCCTGTCCGAGGGTTTCCACACAAAGGCATCAGCGTTCATGCGGAGAAAGTTGATGAGCTCGGCTTCCTATTTAGGGGTGAGGGACGTCCTTGATGAATCCAGTGGCCCACAGTGTCACACTGATAAGTGCGCTAGAGCATTGCGCCCACAGTGATGAGCCCCCTCGTACCAGGCATCTTTAGCTTCAAGTAGGTGTAGTTCAGGACCGCCATGAACTTGGTGTAGCATGGGCGCCCAAGGATGGCATGATACGCCCCCGGGAATTCGATAACCTCGAAGATGAGAGTCTTGGTTCTGAAGTTGGATGGAGTACTGAAGGTGACGGGCAAGTCGATTCGCCCAAGTGGGATGGCCTGCCTCCCGGGGACGATCCCATGGAAGGGTGCACCGGCCGGCCGAAGATGCGACCGATCAATCCCCAGGAGGTCGAGGGTGTCGGTGTAGAGGATTTTGAGGCAGCTGCCTCCGTCCATCATCAGTTTCATGAGGTGTACCTCGACGATGATGGGGTCGACCACAAGTGGGTATCGGCCTAATCGTGGCACATGAGGTCAGTGATCCAATTGGTTGAAGGTTATTGACAGATTAGACCACTTGAGGAAAGATGTCATGGCAGTCTCGATCGCAAAGAATTCACAACGTTCGACCTTGACTGTGCATCGACTTTTGTGGGGTTCGGGGCCCGTGAAGATCATGTGGCACGCCTTGGTGTTGGGGAAAACTAGTCCCCCTTGCTCATCGTCCTTGTTCGCGGGGTCTAACGACACTGGATCCGATGCTTTCTCCGGCTCCCCCTTCTTTGCCTCCTCTTGAATGAATATCTTCATCATGGAGTAGTCCTTGAGGAAGTGCTTGACAGGGAATCCATGGTTAAGGCACGGGCCATTCCATTTCTTCTCGAAATGGTTTGGCGCCTCCCCAGTTGTGGGCCTCGCTGCCTTATGCTCGGTGGCAGCCATGATGGGGTTGCGCTCAGTCCGTGAGTTGTTCTTCTTCTTTTTCCAGCGGTCAGAGGCACTTTCACAGGCGCCCTCTTCCCGCTTGCCCTTGTCCTTGCTCTCCGAAGTGCGGTTGAGAACCATGCCCACACACTCTTCGCTTGAGACAAATCTTGTGACGATGTCTAAGAGCTCTCAAGCCATGCGCGGGCCCTTATGACCTAGCTCGTGAATGAGCTGCTCTGACATCGTCTCAGAGATGAAGTCTCTGACAATGTCTATGTCGCCCACATTGGGCAAGTTTCATATTCCGCAAAGTCCAACCAATAAAACATCGCCATATCCCCAGCTGGAAGTTCAACATGAGAGGAGATCCATCCCGAGAAGTGCCTGAGTAAAAGTCAGAACGACATCTTACATTGCGGCTTGAGAACATATTTTCATCATTGCTGAATTTGACTTTTGCCTCTAGGGCATGTGGTCATCATTCCACTACCAAGAGAAATGATGTAAGCAGGCATTCATTACTCTTTGAATATGTAATTGTTGCTATCATACTAATTCTCCATTTAATTGTAGAGTCTAAACCAATATGTATCAAATCCACCACTACCGCCTCAAGTCAGGGAAAGGTCACCAAAGAAAGATCCACCTTCAAAATGTCACAAAGAAGTGATTGACGATTCGGACGAAGAAGATTCCCTGGCGGAAAGGACTGCCCGACTGCAACATGAAGGAGCCAAGAAAGCAACAGCTGAGTCGGAATTCACTCGGCAAGACCAAGATGTGCCTCCAACTACTGGAACTGATAAGAATCCACCTCGAGCTAGCCAAGAGAGAACCAAAAAACCAACAACAAATGGTGGGTCAAGCTCAACCAGGACCAATGCTCCATCTTGGTCACCTCGCAAGGTGGCAGGGCTAAAATTTAAACGTCGCCCCATGTACGTCTGCTCACAAATATTTCCTATCTTATGTAAATATTCTGGTCAAGGTCCTAATCTCTTTACTATAGACCAGCTAACTCGACAGTCTCAGGGGAGGGGGGGGGGGGGGGGGGGGCGACACCAAAAACCATTATGACCAAAGATCAGCAAACAACCACCACACATGATCATGCAGAAGCCAGAGGTCACACAACGAATGAGTCCGTTGGTACGCCAGGTGATCATACGGACAATCCATTACCCGACCGACCGGATTTAAACATGTTGAATACAACAAATGCTCCACCAAGCCCACCTCCTATTGTAGAAAAAGAAGAGTTGACTCTAGTTCGTGAAGAAATGCAAAGCCAACATATGACCATTCGATAGGTCCAGAGGAGGATCCGTTCCCAACACCCATTCATCGGAAGATCTCGGCCAAGGCATCGAACCTAGAAAAGGTGACAACTGTATATCACATTGGAGATACGCCACGGCTGGTCTGGATGAGTCTGAAAAATTGGAAGAGCTGAAAAATTTGAAGACTTGACCAGTGAAGGTTACAAATCCTTTCAGGTAACATGTAGTCCCAAAATTTTACTCGGTGCATCCTACATCTTTGTACATGATCTTTCTTAGTATTTCGTTATTGTTATAGAAACTAAAAATGCACAGGGAAAACAAGAGCAAACTCTTGAAAAGCGTGCAGAACAAATGTAATAGGACAATAGACACTGAAAATCAGCTGGCACAAGAAAGATTTGAAGTAGGTCATTTCTCGTCAGAACTTTGATCCTGTTCATCCCATTCAAGATCTCAGGTACTTTATCATAACAACGTCCTTGATATGTTGTGACCCATATGTTCATGTAATTGTATTTGTGTAGAGTTGTCCCAACAGCTTGCCTCCAAGAAAAAGCAAGAGGCTGACTCGGCAAGCCATATCGTCGAGCTAAAAGAGCACTTAAAGGCTCTAGAATCATCAGCCAACCTTATCGAAGATTTGAAAAAGCAAAATGAAGGATTGACAAAAAAACTTCAAACTTGGGAGGAGCTCAAAAAAAGTGTTGAAAAATTAAAGCTTGAATGCAAGAAAATTAATGAGTCTCGGGCCAACTAGCAAAAAAAAAAGTAGAAGGTACATACTGGTATATCCGTGTTAATATGAATTAATCTAAAATTGACTCATGTGCTTGCTATGCTACGTAACAAAAGCGCAAGTAGACGTTAAAAAGCACGAAAAAGAGCACGCCGAGTTGCACCAATGAGTCTGCTTGTCAGAAAAGTTGTTAAAGAGGCAACCAGTCAGCTTGATAAAATTAAAGAATCTTTTAAACAAACTAAAAAAGCTCAGGATGAATTCAGAGAGAAGAATGCAACTCTGGAAGCAAAAAAGAAGGATCTGGAAAAATGTCTGAGAGGTAACTGATATTATTGAAGATTACCTATATACGCTAATCCCAGCCTATTATTTCAATATTCATATACCTCCTTTGTTAGGATCTCAAAAAGCCTATGAGCTTCTGCAAAAGAAATTTATCGAAGGTGACCAAAATCTCCGTTGGTCCCTTGCATCCCAGTAGAAAGATGCTGAGGGAGTTGCTTAGTATGTTATGCCCGAACAAAAGCCGCTGAAGTGCCACGACCTCAGCACTCGGCTACAGGAGGTCCTCAACAAGGTCCAGAAGCATTCTCGGCGTATTGCAAGTCTAGCAAGGGCTCAATTGTTGGCTATTGCCAAATCACATATTCCAGACATACAGTTGGAGGCAGTTGTTGTAGGTTTTCAGGAGGACCTTACTGATGAACAATGTGAAGCCTTGGTGGGTGAAACTCATGATACGGTCAACGCCTTGGTCGACCAAATAGAGCTAGATCAATTACCAGGATTGTAATGTGAACCTATAGGCTTAGCGGATTCATGACCAGCTATGTAATGAATTCTTTTAATCTGATAGATCCACGAGATCTAGACTCACTACCAGTAATGTAATGAATGCTTGGGCCACACTGCTTTGACATGTATTGTATGAAATCATGTTAAACACTCACAACCAATACACATGGCATGTTAGCACTCTAATCGACTCCCCTGATAACCGATATAAACCATGGAGACTAAGAACCCACTCAGTCAAGCATATGCGAATCAGAGAAGTTGACTTGGTCCTCAACAAATGACATGTACCCTGGAGACTAAGAACCCACTTGGTCGAACATGAGCGAGTTGTGGTAATACCTAATGACATCTGCTAAGTCACCAAATAAATAGACTTGGTCAAGGCGTCACAACTACTTGTTGGTAGAACTCAACAGGTGGTTAGTGTGGGCAAGTTAAATCTGCAAGCGCACGGACATCCCATTGTAGCATTTCACCACTAGATTACTCCAATGGCTGACAATTATAGTTCTCCCAAGGGAAGGCGGCGGTTAAGAGATAGCATGTTCATAACCATATAACTAATAATATACCAAAGTCATAGATAGTGGTAAGGATAATAAGGATAGTGGGTAGTGACACACAGAACAATCCAACCTAACATTAACACAAAGCCTAGGTGAAATGGGTTAAGGAAGAGTCAAGCTAGATCCTTATGTACTTCTATATTCCTGTCTACCGATGAAATACATGCAACACATACAAGCCTACATCCTATGTTAAGCCTGAATAAAGAGCATTAAGCACAGCAAGGCTGTCACCACCTACAGGTTAAACCTATACCAAGACACGTGACACTAGGGCTATCAAGTCCCTATGCCAGTCCTAAAGTCGATCTAGTTCATGGGGGCAAACAAATACTCATAGCTATTTTCCAATCTTGTATTGATATCATCATTTATATGTTACTCCACTAAAGTTATATTTCTGCTCTACTCAATTAACTTGGCTAAATAAAATTTGGTAGAACAAATAGGTTGCGTAGTGTAAGTCCTTTTAAAAAGCCATCCTATTAGAGCCAATGCATGTCTAGGACTTTTGGCGGGTATGTCTTGCTAAGTAATTAGTACTCACGCTTTGTGCCATTGTTGTTTTTCAGGTAATGAAGAAATAGAGTTGCCTGTAGATGTGATGCCTTGGGACATGAAAGTCCCTGAGGGTTGCACTGCCCACTGGGAGTCCGACATGCCTCCGCAGTGATCTTGTGTGCTGCTAGAGTGATGATACTATGGGCATGGATCATTACTACCGCTGTATCATCGAGAGCCCGTATTAGTTATCATTATTTGCTTCAGCTATTTTCGAACTATCTTAAATTGTAATATTCCGCTGCACTTTAGTACTCTATTTATGTAATAACTTCACTTAAAATGGACAATTGTTGTATTATCAAGTGTCTGCGTTATCAGCACCTTTAGGATCCTGATCTTCTAGGAAGGGTCGCCTCAGCTGATATCAGAGCCGGCGTCCATGATAATACAATAAAGAAATCGTATTTTCAAAAACTACGATGTTGCGAGTGAGGAATACGTTAGTATTGCCCATATAGATATTAGAGTTGGTGACAAAGCTAACCCTAGGTTATGTTTGTTTAAATATTACATCTACGGCTTCTTCAAACGAATGTACGTGTGTGCTTAACCAACACGTGTGATATCGGTGCCTGTGCTCGCAGGCGGATACGTGACTTATCATGGGATGATCCTTTTCCATGTATCGTTACTAATAGAATTGTGCTTATTTTCATAGTTTCTTTTGAATTTGATGTATTGTTTTTGCAATGGATGTTCTGTAGGTACACTAATGCTGTTAGTACAAAACTTAGATTGACTTACGTATTGAGTGCGGGTCATCACCAATTATACGTGCCGCTGAATATCGGCAAAATACGTGTTGTATTGTGAGGAACGATAGGTTAACAAATTGAAAGTTTTGTATCATGCATCCCTGTATAACTAAACTAAAAATTTGTTCTCTCCTTGCTCACCAACCTTTGAATAAAAATTTCTAAGCATGTTGAGTACAAAATTTCGAAATACAAGCCCAATTGTTAACTTAACAACAATCTGTCCTGTTTTAGTTGTTTAATTTGAAAATTCATAGTTATTATATTACTCAACCAAATAAGGCATATAAATACTTTTTAGAAAGGTCTAAACATACTCTGTCACTCAGTATTTAAATTAATTTTTGATCATAACAGGAACACCCTCAAAACAGAAAACAAGTACAATTTGTCAGCCCCCTGTTTTCAGCAAGTCCCTGAACTTGAACAATTCATAACTGGAGTCTTAATTAGAATTTATAGGTGTATGAGCCCAATTTGGAAATCCTCAGAAGTCTATTTTCATCTCCAATAGGATTCATAATTTTATAATTTTTCCTCTGTCCAGTAGAATCGAAACACTAGGCCATTGTCACCCAGGAAATAAAATCTGCCAACCTAAACTTGTAAAAATCATAAGTCCAGTTTTACTTTGAATTTTTGCAAGTAGTAATACAATCTGGAATGCTATGAAGGTCTACTGTAACATGGTGCCAAGCACCAGTTCTGAAGATTTCATTTTCTGGTCGAAATACTCACTTTTCTGACTGCTGTATAGTCAAGAAAGAATCTGTTTTAAAACCTGTTTCCGTATTATTGCCCCTTGAAGCTGGAAAATGCGAACTAAACTTTGTTTCTGTATTTCATAATATTTTATATCAAATGAATTATTACTGTAAGGAAGGTTTGACTCAATCAAAATGCTTTCCTTATAGATGGCTGAAAACAATAACCAAACACCACCCGGTTGGGAGATCACCGACTGCCTGGAGTTCACCGGGATGACTGATCTGTTTTGGAGAGTTCTCCGTGGCTTTGGTTATGACATCCCTCCCACCTATGTTGGCGAGGAATTTCAGGAGCATGGAGTCACCTCTTGTGTCATCCATGTGGTCGTTCCCACCAACTATTCGGTTACTCCAACATGGGAGTCCTGGACCATTAGCGTCACTGGGACAGATTTGCTCGCCACTTGGGGTGTTGCTACTTTCAAGGCACTCACTCGGTTCTACGAAGATCGCAAGCATGACGTTGCTGGAACACCCGTCACCTTGCTACCCATCAATGATGTGAATGATTTCGAATGGAACAGGCGTGTGGACTTCATCTTTGATCCAAATCACCGCCACCATGATCCTATGCTGCCCATAATAGAGTATAATGGCCTCTCCAGATTTGCTTTGTGCACAAACTTGTGCAGGCGGCTGGACATGTATCAGGCTGCACTTCGGCTTTCCAAAGCTGAAAAACAAGCTAAAGATGTGGAAGTTTCAGAACTAAACCAACAAATCCAAGCAAAGAATGAAGAGATAGATGAGATTATAGAAGAGCGTGATCAAGCCTTACAGGATGCAGAGAGTTTTGAGCATAATATGATCGAGGCTCAAGATGACTTGGATGCATTCAAAGCTGCCCATTTTCCTATTGAAGGGAACTGGGATGAGATCACCTTGTAGTATGGAGAACAAGAGGATATAGAGATGGCACCTGCTAGTAATAATGATGTAGAAATGATTGAACCGAAAGAACCGGAGGAGCCCATAGAACCAGAAGAACCGAAAGAGAACATGGAAATGGAAGAACCAGAAGAGCCGGAAGATATAGACCAGGAGTAGATGAGTCACTACACCATGTGTTGTGTTCATTTAATATATGTATCTCTAGTTCGGATGTAGAGTCGTGTGTCTTGCATAGTGTGTCCGCAATATTGTAGCTTGGCGTTGGCACATATATGTAAGAGTTAGTGTGACTTTGTCCCTTAACAATCATGTAATCAGTCTTGAACTAATGAAAATGGTGGTCACTTCTAAAATTTTTATTTGTGGCCTCTTGCAATTTATATTCTTGCACAGATGTCTTTTATGGATTATTTATAAGAAATGACTAGTGTGCAACCGTATGAATTGCAGCATAGTGCATACTCAGAACTAGGATGAGCCCGAGTGCTCGTAGCAGGGAGGTGTTGCACAGCCCACCCTGGCCGATTTAATCGTTGTTGTGCTCACCCGTCAGCAAGGTGATTCTGAGATGCTTCGCCGATTGGTGGAGAATACGTCCCGCTTGGGTGGATGTGGAGGCAACAACAACAACAACAATCAGCCTCGCCGGTGCACATACTCAGACTTTCTGGATACCCATCCGCCGACATTTGAGCGTGCCAGAGAACCTCTGGACACTGATCACTGGCTGCGTCAGACCGAGTCCAAGTTTGGTCTGCTGGACTGCACTGAGCACCAGAAGGTGCTATGCGCTGGCCAACAACTCCAGGGCCCTGCTGGTGCCTGGTGGGCAAATTATGCAGCTTCTCTATGAGCTGGCCACCGTGTCGAGTGGAATGAGTTCAAGACAACATTCCGTGCACATTTCATTCCAGCTGGCCTCATGTAGTGGAAATTCCAGGAGTTCATGGATTTGAAACAAGGAGAGAGGAACGTGCTCCTGAGAAACCATGTGGATATGTGCCATGGTTTGCAATATGTGATGAATAATTGACATTGGTTGAGTTCGGTGTTTGAGTTGAAATGCATGAATTTGGGAATTGCATGGGTTTGTGCATGTCATGGTTTTGACTAACCAGAGTTGGTAATGGAGTTGGAGAAGTTGCAGGAGATGGGAAATGTGTTTGCTTGTCTCATGATGTGTAGGTCACTGGAGTCAACTTGGCGGTCAATGGTGAGAGGATCGGGCACAAGTAGGGGACTTGGGGCCGGACGTTTGGGAGGCCGGGTGAAGTCAAGGGTGATCCATACCGTACACGTGGAGAGGCAAGAAGCACGGACGATTGAGCCTCAAAATCATGGGTGGTGATCAAGACGGTGGGGTTGACCAAGTCAAAGATAATCGGGCATCGGTGCAAGTAGGCTTCCAATTGACCAGAGGCGGGAGAGACTTGCCGACGAGGAAGATCACGGGACGAGGTGACACACGTCAAGATCAAGACGTCGTGCTTTGAGAAGCGTGCAAGGAGGTTTCCCGGTTTGGACCTCAAAACCGGTGGTGGCGATTGGAGGTGCATGTGGCACCATCGCGGAGCTTGCATCGAGGCAAAGCAAAGTCGTGAAGGGCTCGATGGCGTTCGGGAGACAAGGAAAAACATGGGCGATTATGCCCCTAGTGTTAGGTGGCAGTGTATTATAGGAGAGGGGTAGGATGGTCTTTAGGACAACCCCTAGGCCTATATAACAAGATGTAGGGCTGGTGGAAGAGGTGCCTCTCTTTCTCTTAGCCTTGCTAGGTCTTCATTTCAAAGTGCTAGGAGAGGTCTTCATGTAATAGAGGAGAGGAGAGGGTATGTGAGAGACATCTTTTTCTCTTCCAAATAGTGGGAGGAAGAGGGTGGCTTCCTAGCCATGTATCCATGTATCTTGACTTGATGAATCAATGTTATGAGATTCAAATTCGTGCTCAAGTTCTTCCTCTCTTCCTAAATCCCAAATTTCCCTTTTTCTCTATTTTCGAAGATATTTTCGTGGGAATTTTTGATCTCATTTTCGAGTGAGTTTTCGAGTCAGAATTCTTGAGGATATTGGTGCTATAATGAGTTAGAACAATCCTATATGGGTCCTTGACCGAATTAAGAGCTCTAGCACCTTCAATTTCAAAGATTTCTCAAGTTTCCCCTTTTTTGGTGTTCTTGGCACGAGATCTAAAATTTATGACGATTCCTTGTGCTATTTGAGTGGATCTCTTTAGAGTAGAGTCGTGATGTCTAGTGGATGATCTGGTCCAAATTTTGTGATTGTTAGAGTTTGTTTGATAGGGTTTTGGCAATTTTCTTTCTGAAACGGAGTTGTTGTTCTGTCCCGGACAGAACTTCCGTTGCCATGACAGAACTTCCATCACCATGACGGAACTTCTGTCAAGGAGCATGGATCTTCCATGAGTGACAAAGCTTCTATCGCCCAGAACTTCCGTGAGTGATAGAACCTTTGTCGTGGACTTCGGAACTTCCGTCGGGCACCACGGAACTTCCGTCAAGCTCAGTTTTCTGATTTCTCGGATCTTCCTTGTTTCCTTTTTGTCCCTCTTGAAGCTTCTAATCTGTGTCCTTTTGATTTGAGTCATTCCTAGGGTTAGCACATCACAAATTGGTGTGTGTAATCTTGGTGGCTTGGTTAGAGGTTGGTTTGGGTAGTAATTGGTATATAGGCCAAGTTCTTGTGAAGAATTTTAATTGGCTCGCATTCACCCCCCCCCTCTAGTCGCCTTCTTGGTCCTCCAACCAAGGATGAGTGAAGATCATCTTCACTCACGCCAGTGGGGCATGCACACCGTTAAGGAGGTGGACATGCTAGCCGCTAAAATGGACCTCCTTATGAAGAAGATAGACGAGGAAGATCACAGGACGAGGTGACACACGTCAAGATCAAGACGTCGTGCTTTGAGAAGCGTGCAAGGAGGTTTCCCGGTTTGGACCTCAAAACCGGTGGTGGCGATTGGAGGTGCATGTGGCACCATCGCGGAGCTTGCATCGAGGCAAAGCAAAGTCGTGAAGGGCTCGATGGCGTTCGGGAGACAAGGAAAAACATGGGCGATTATGCCCCTAGTGTTAGGTGGCAGTGTATTATAGGAGAGGGGTAGGATGGTCTTTAGGACAACCCCTAGGCCTATATAACAAGATGTAGGGCTGGTGGAAGAGGTGCCTCTCTTTCTCTTAGCCTTGCTAGGTCTTCATTTCAAAGTGCTAGGAGAGGTCTTCATGTAATAGAGGAGAGGAGAGGGTATGTGAGAGACATCTTTTTCTCTTCCAAATAGTGGGAGGAAGAGGGTGGCTTCCTAGCCATGTATCCATGTATCTTGACTTGATGAATCAATGTTATGAGATTCAAATTCGTGCTCAAGTTCTTCCTCTCTTCCTAAATCCCAAATTTCCCTTTTTCTCTATTTTCGAAGATATTTTCGTGGGAATTTTTGATCTCATTTTCGAGTGAGTTTTCGAGTCAGAATTCTTGAGGATATTGGTGCTATAATGAGTTAGAACAATCCTATATGGGTCCTTGACCGAATTAAGAGCTCTAGCACCTTCAATTTCAAAGATTTCTCAAGTTTCCCCTTTTTTGGTGTTCTTGGCACGAGATCTAAAATTTATGACGATTCCTTGTGCTATTTGAGTGGATCTCTTTAGAGTAGAGTCATGATGTCTAGTGGATGATCTGGTCCAAATTTTGTGATTGTTAGAGTTTGTTTGATAGGGTTTTGGCAATTTTCTTTCTGAAACGGAGTTGTTGTTCTGTCCCGGACAGAACTTCCGTTGCCATGACAGAACTTCCATCACCATGACGGAACTTCTGTCAAGGAGCATGGATCTTCCATGAGTGACAAAGCTTCTATCGCCCAGAACTTCCGTGAGTGATAGAACCTTTGTCGTGGACTTCGGAACTTCCGTCGGGCACCACGGAACTTCCGTCAAGCTCAGTTTTCTGATTTCTCGGATCTTCCTTGTTTCCTTTTTGTCCCTCTTGAAGCTTCTAATCTGTGTCCTTTTGATTTGAGTCATTCCTAGGGTTAGCACATCACAAATTGGTGTGTGTAATCTTGGTGGCTTGGTTAGAGGTTGGTTTGGGTAGTAATTGGTATATAGGCCAAGTTCTTGTGAAGAATTTTAATTGGCTCGCATTCACCCCCCCCCCCTCTAGTCGCCTTCTTGGTCCCATTCATCTTGCTCAGTATGCTACTGATTATGTTAATACTGAAGATAAGAAGAGGTATGCATTCTTGCATGGAATGAATGCCACATTGAAGGAACGTTTGAATTGGCAGACAACGGGCACATACAATGATCTGGTCAATGCTGCTATCATCCAGGAAGGTGCTATGCGCCAAGTTGAAGAGGAAGAACGTAAAATGAAGGCCCCTGCTAGTGCCTCTGCTACTCCACAACCTAAGCATTGTGTTATTTATACTTCACCATCTGGACAGCGTTTTCGGGCATCCCCGCAGCAACAATTTCAGCGCCCTTATGCTCAGAATTACTCGAGGCCACCACAGTAGCAAAACTTCCCACCCCGTGCACCATTCCTATAGCAAAACAATCCGTATCGTGCACCATATCGGCAGCAAGAAATCAGGACAGCCTGCTGATCGTGGAGGCAACTATCCATGCTACAACTGTGGTCGTACCGGCCACTTTGCAAAGAACTATACTACACCAAGGCGCAACAACAACAATAATAATCAGCGCCAGAACCAGGACAAGTCTAAGAATGCACCGTCTCGTGGTGCTCAAGTCAATTACACCAATGCTGAAGACATTCCTCAAGGCGAACCCGTGCTAACTGGTATGCTCTCACTCTATCGCCAGCCTGTCCTTGCACTTATTTATTCTGGTGCTACTCATAATTTTATTAGCAAAGCTTGTGTGCAAAAACATAATCTCCACACCACCACCATAAATAAATGCTACACCGTCCGCTCTCCTGCTAGACAAATTCTTGCTAACGAAGTATTATTTAAAGCTCCACTAGAAATAAATCAAAAGATTTACCCATCAATTTTATCATGCTCAAAAATCAGGAAATCGATCTAATCATAGGTATGATCTGGATGAAAACTCATAGATCCATGCTAGACATCGAGCCTCGTACATCCATCTAAACTCTCCCTTGCATGGCCGAGACACACTTTTCCTAAATATCAATTCATCAACAAATCTAATTGTCTATCACTTGGAAGGACAATCATTAGAAACAATTCCTGTAGTCTGTGAGTATCCAGACGTATTCTCAGAAGATATATCTGGTCTTCCCCCTAACCGTGATGTGGAATTTAAGGTAGAGCTATAGCTAGGAACTTCCCCCATATCACGTCGATCGTATAAAATGGCCCCAAATGAGCTTGCTGAATTGAAAAAGCAATTGAATGGATTATTGGAGAAAGGATTCATTCAGCCAAGCACTTCGCCTTGGGGTTGTCTTGCTATTTTTGTGAAGAAGAAGGACAAGCCTCTGATCCTTGTTGTTGATTATCGGCCGTTCAATGAGGTCACGATCAAAAATAAATACCCGCTGCCCTGAATTGACATTCTTATTGATCAATTGGTTGGTGCTAAGGTCTTTTCAAAAATTGATCTTCGCTCTGGTTATCATCAAATAAAGATTAGAGCAGAAGATATTTCGAAGACCGCTTTCTCTACTAGATATGGATTATTTGAATATTTAGTAATGTCATTCGGGACAACAAATGCTCCTGCCCATTTCATGTATCTTAGGAACTCGGTGTTCATGCCCGAGCTGGACAACTTCATGGTAGTATTCATTGATGACATCCTCATCTATTCTAAGTCTAAGGAAGAACATGCTGAACATCTTCGCATTGTTCTTCAATGTCTACGAGATCACAAGTTGTTTGCAAAATTCAGCAAGTGTGAATTTTGGTTGGACCGTGTGCCATTCCTTGGTCACATAGTTTCTACAGAAGATATCTCTGTAGACCCTGACAATGTTCAAGATGTGCTAGATTGGAAAGCACCTACTATTGTTCATCAAGTTTGTAGTTTCCTCGGATTAGCTGGTTATTACCACAGGTTCATTCCTAATTTTTCCCAGCTGTCCAAACCCATCACAAGGCTACTAAAAAATGATGTGAAGTTCGAATGGAGTGATAAATGTGAAGAAGCATTTCAGAAGTTGAAAGAATTATTAACTACTGCCCCAGTGTTGACTCAACCGAACATCACTAAACCATTTGACATATATTGTGACGCATTTGGGACAGGGCTTGGATGTGTGCTTATGCAATGTGGCCGTGTCATTTCCTATGCATCTCGGCAACTACGGAAGCATGAAGAACATTATCCAACTCATGATTTAGAGCTAGTTACAGTTGTGCTTGCACTAAAAATTTGGAGGCATTATTTGCTCAGAAATTTGGTACATATCTACGTGGATCATAAGAGCCTAAAATACATTTTCACTCAGACCAATCTGAATATGAGACAATGTTGGTGGATGGAACTAATCAAGGATTATAATCTGGAGATTCATTGTCATCCAGGCAAGGCCAATGCAGTCGCCGACGCGCTAAGCAGAAAAATTCACTGTAGTAACTTGGTGCTGGAATTTCAGGACAGCAGCAACAACATAATTATTTCAGAACCCAGTCTTCACATTTTGCCTACTCTAGTGATCAACAACCTAGTATACATTCCACCATTCATGAAGAAATCATTGCTGCACAGAAGAATGACATTGGTATGAATTATATCCGTCAAAACATTAAAAATGGTAAAATAAATGTTTTACATAAGACTCGGACGGTACTCTGTGGTTCAATAACCGTTTAGTAGTACTAAAAGACTTTGAAGTTTGACAGAAAATTTTGGATGAAGCACATCACTCCAAATACTCTATTCACCCGGGTAGTAATAAAATATACCAAGATCTGAAAAAGAATTTTCGGTGGACAAGAATGAAGTGAGAAGTTGCTCGGTATGTTGAAGAATGTGACACTTGTTAGAGAGTTAAGGCTGACCATTTAAAATAGGCCGGATTACTTCAACCATTAAGCATTCCTGCCTGGAAGTGGTAAGACATCAGCATGGATTTTATTGTTGGCTTACCTCTCACTTCACGTAAGCACGATTTGATTTGGGTCATTGTAGATAGACTCACAAAGTTTGCTCATTTCTTACCGGTCAACAATACATATAAGATGAAACAATATGCATAACTATATATATCAAGAATATTATACCTTCATGGAGTACCTAAGACTATTATTTCGGATAGAGGCTCCTAGTCTGTTGCTTGTTTCTGGGAACAGCTGTATGCACCTTTGGGTACAAATTTAATTTGCAGTTCTGCTTACCATCCCGCTACCGATGGACAAACTGAGCGTGTCAACCAAATATTGGAAGACATGCTTAGAGCATGTGTCTTAGCACATAGTGGTAACTGGGATGAGTACCTGCCTTATGCTAAATTTTCGTATAACAACAGTTAGCAGGAGAGTGTAAAAATGTCGCCATTTGAAGCACTCTATGATCGAAGTTGTAGAACTACTCTGAATAGGTCTGAACCTAGAGAAAGAGTAACATTTGGTCCTGACCTTGTAAAAGATGCCAAGGAAAAAGTTCGTACCATTGAGGCAAATCTAAAAGCTGCAAAATATCATCAAGAAAAATATGCAAACCGATGACGTAGACCACTCTATTTCAATAAAGATGGCTATGTCTATCTCCGAGTGTCGCCTATGAAAGGCATTTAGCATTTTGGTGTCAAAGGAAAATTAGCACCCTGATATATTGGCCCGTTCAAAATTCTGGAACGATATGGAAACGTAGCGTACAAGTTGGAGCTACCTGCCAATTTATCTGGGGTTCATAACACCTTTCATGTCACACAACTGAAATGGAGTCATAAGCCATCAATTGATAACATCTTGGAAGACTATGATCATCTCCAACCGGACCTCACGTACTCTGAACAACCCATATAAATCTTCAATGAAAAGGAACGTACAACCCATAAAAGGACACTCAAATTCTATAAACTACAATGGAGTAATCACTCAGACGATGAATCCACTTGGAAATTTGAAGAATTTCTGAGTACTCATTACCCGAAATTCTAGTCATCATTCTCAGGTAAATTTTTATCACCAAATTCCCTCTAGATCGCCTTATTCTTAATCTCAGGATGAGATTTCTTTAAGGGGGGAGGGTTGTGACACCCAGGTGTCTCCTTTTCACTTAACTAGTTTGCTAAGCACTAAAATGAAGTAAGAATGAAGCATAAAATAATAGAGATCATTTGAGTTTGGATTTAACTTTAAACCAAATAAAACCCCTACAAACTAAAATGAGAGGCAATTTAAATTTTTCTATAAAACATGAGCCAAATAATTACATAATCATTATGGTAATGATAAGATAAAATTTTAGAGCAAAAATTGGAACTTTATCTCATTTGGAAGTACCCCAAATAAATAAATTAAGCCTAGAAACCTTTGGACCCCACCATTTAGACCCCACCATTTAAATTATTATAGTTGTTCTGAATATTTGGACCCCACCATTTAATTCTACACACCTTAAAGGACCTGTGTACAAAATTACATTTCATTTGGAGACCCCTAGCTATAATTTAATTAAAACAGATCGGGGGACCTTTTTGTGAACTTTTCAAAAACTGGAGGACTTCAGGGAAAAGATTGGCGTTGTCTTCTTCCTGGAGCCGGGCCGATTCCCGCACGCATGTGTGCTCGCGCCCAATGCTGCCCTGCCGCTTTTCGCCGTGTCGGTACTCCGCGCCGCACCACTCTCGCCGCCGCGACGTCATGTCCCATCGCCGGTCTCCTCCCGCTGCTCCTTTTCCCGCCCACATGCCACTAGCCGCCATTGCCTCGCGTTGCTTTTGCTCTGCCCGACGCGCTGCCAGGGCTGCTGCCTGAGCTCCGTGATTCCTGATGATCGACTGTTTCCCATCGCGAGACATCTCACGTCACCTCACCCGCTGCTCCCTCCGCCACAGCACACCACTACACGAAGCCATCGCGAGTTACTTTGCCTGTGCGCGCCCCTATCACAGCAGAGCAGGAACTCGAGATTCCGTAGCGCCTCTGCTGCTCCCGATCGCCTTGGCACGCCTGCTCTCCTCTGCGAGATACCACAGGAGCCCGTGAACCGCACTGACCCAAGCCTCCCCGCCTAAACATGCCCCTGCCCATTTCTCATTTCTCCCATCCTGCCATTTCCGCCTCTGGCTCGAGCTCGACCTCTAGCCACTCCTATGTCTCCCTAGCCCAATCGAGAGCAAAAATTGATGCGCAATGGTCCTGGCCTCCCGCCCATAGCAATCAACAGATCCATCCCGCATTGAGCTCATTGAATCAAAAAGAATTCCTCAGCAGCAACGACTGAACCCCATCGACCTCGCGAAGAAATTCTCCTCGCACGGTGATCCCCTCGGCCAAATTCTCGTTCTAATGCAACTCTGCCTTCACTTAGCCCCCCCCCCCCACGACCCTTCTATAGTTGTTTTGTCGAAGGGATTGATCGGCATTTGGCTTTTCCCCCGTCACTGTCATCGATTTTCGCCGCCTCCACGACGACCTCCACCTTCCGGCCCTCCTCGGTGGAAATAGACCCCACATCGTCCTTCTACTCGCCGTCATGAAGCTCGGGGTGAAAACGAAGTCCAAGTTTGTGTCTTTTAACCTAAACATGACACGCTGATGTTCGCCGTCCGCCGCTCCTCGACGTCGGCCTATCTCCGGTGAGCCCTTACCCTTGTGACCTCCGCCGACAGCTCCGCCTCGACGCACTCGTCAGTTGGTTGCATCCGCGGCGAGGTTCCGTCGAGCAACGGCCATGGCGAAGAGCTTCTCGCGTGCTCTGGCCGAACGTTGCGCTACTCCGGCATGCCCACTGGCATGCTGATATGGCAATTCCAATAAGCAACCAGGAAAATTACAGAAATCGATAAAAACTTCTAAAAATCATAGTAAATGAACCAGAAACCCAATGGACCCCAAATAAACTTTGTCAGATCATAATAATGTACTCTATTTTAGTAAGTTCATAGTTTGTTACCTCTGTACATGAATATTTAATAATTATTATTCTTGTTAAAACATTAAATAACCCACCATTAATTCTAGGTATAAATTTTAAACCTGATTTTTGGCATGCACTGTTAATATATGTTTATCTCTCACCCTGATTTTTGGTTAGACAAAATATGCATTAATTCATGCTCTAGGATTTATTTAGCACTTTAGCTTATAAAAATGCTTGTAATGAAATAGCTAATGTCCAGAAGCTAAAACTTGGTGAAACTAAACTTTTATATATGTCTCTGTTCATAGAAATCACTTATGTCCAGAAACACATACTTACTATACTAAATAAATTAATTGCTCTTATAACTATATTTACCCTATTTAATTGTTCTAGGAACATATACACATAAAATAATAACAATTAAACTTGCTTCTCTAAAGCATATGGCTTCGAGAACCTAATAATAAAGTTATGATAACATGAACATCACTGTATTCTGCATTTGGCATATTATTCCATGTTATGGTGTTATTGCAATACCGTTAACACCTTGTTCATCTATAGGTAACGACAACCAAGAGCAAGAGCCGGATTTTTAGAAGGATACTTATTCTGAGGAGCAAGAAGTTATAGTTGCTAACACTTGTGCCGATCAAGGCAAGCCCCGGTTTGCATTCGCCTTTTTATAAAGTTTGCTAGTTTTACATCACTACTAATGTCTATATTTGATTGGTGCATTAGGTCAATAGGAATCGATCGAAAATCCACCTTGCATGATACCCAAATGACCCATGCTACTATTATATGAGTCTTGGTAGGAATCGACAATGTGTTGCTATGCTTAGTAATTAACTAGATTCAGTAGTTTATTATTCTTATTGAAGGAATGAACTTGATCACTAAATTTGAATTTAATGGGAATAATTTTACTTTTGATGTTATGACCGGGCAAGGATAATACATGTGTAGGTTTGTAGCAACATATGAGTGTTTGCTGCGGTAGTCCTGCCTTGTCGAACCTACCCATCCGTTGTTGGCCCCATGATCAAGTATTGAAAAGTACCGAATCCATGCTAGTTTATTAGCACTAGTAAACCGATGTGGCATTAATATTACTTGCAAAAGGAACAGTTAAGGTGCATTGATTATTGACCCTTCTGCTAATGGAGTGGTGTTGGTATTTCTTACGATCATAGATAAATCCGCAAGCGCACGGATATCAATATAGCACTTCATCTAGGAGTATTCTAGGTTATCGAATCACAGGGAACGTGTGTGTATCGATCCTCTAACTAATCCGTCCAAGGACAACAAGAACATGATAGGCAAAAGGTAGAGAGGAGTCCTAATGGTTAAGGATCCTATGATAAGATAGGTTCGGTCTCTACTGCTCACTTCGGGCACCGGCTTACCCCTACATCTCCACGTGACTCCGGCCAACAGCTCTATGACGTACCCGAACAAGGAGGATTAATAAGGCCAGATAGGACTGTCACCACCTACCTACTACCTCTACAAATCGTGGGGCACGCGGCAAACAAAGGTAACCTTTAGTCTAGACACCACGTCTACACTATCAATTACTATCCTACTCTCAGATCCACGCTTATAGAAGACTAAGATACTCTAACTAAATAGAGCAATGATCCCGTGAGCAATAAAGAAAGAACTTACTTAAATAGAAAACTTAAATACCAAAGAGGAAACACAAATACTTACTTGAAAAGGAAAGCATCAGTCGAGGTA
This sequence comes from Eleusine indica, assembly GCA_030378355.1. Taxonomy (NCBI): domain Eukaryota; kingdom Viridiplantae; phylum Streptophyta; class Magnoliopsida; order Poales; family Poaceae; genus Eleusine; species Eleusine indica. Next base: position 31,635,672 of record CM059497.1, read on the forward strand.
CAAGCGTGAGGAAGGTCGCCGACTGGCCTGGCGCTTCCCTAAACTCTCCCTCACTTTCTTTCTATTTTCTAAGCACTTTGGCAGTGCTAAAGCCTTTCGAGTGGAGCTCTAAACTCTCTTCTTGTGTGTTGAAAATGAGAGGAGGAGGGACTCTATTTATAGTCGGAGGTGACTTCGGAGAGTGGAGAAGCCTTCATAAGAATAAGGGAATATTCTTTGAACTATTTCTCATCCTTAGGGGCCAAATAATGGGCTTCCCTACTCAGCCAAGCAACCTGAACCGTCATTCTCTTTCCCTCCCTCGTGTGCTGATGTCATGCTGATGTTAGCGTTAGTTCAGCCCAAACACCTGATTTTTTGTGCTTCATAACTCTCACATCTGAAGTCCGATTTAGTCAAGTTATATATGTGTTTCGATCGGCTCGACGAGAGCTTCAACATGGTGAGGTCTAATATATTATTTGGTCACTTCTCACTTCATGTTTATGGCCTTCTATTATTTCTCCTCTTGTAGCTCTGATATTTCCTTGAATTTGATGATAAATCATCTGCATACAAATATTCACCAATACTTGTGGAAATTGTTACTAATAAACTCCTATCACTATATTGATTATTTATTTTATATGCTTTATTCAGACAATTGACGATCGGATTTAGCATTGAAGGACCATCAACAACACCCCCACACTTAACCTTTGGTCGTCCTGGAGTAAAGGAATAGAGACTAAGGTGGATCATAAGTTCATTTGATACAAGACTAGCATGCAAATTATTCCAAATCAAACCTGCACCCATGAACTTTGAAATGTCTGTCACATTCCCTTGGGTGGTTGAAGAATGGAACGGTGCTGACTCTAGTCATCTTTACTCCTTCAGCTGAGTAACTTAGGTTTTTATAAGATTTTCAAAAAACAAATCATGGCCATTCTCCTCAAATGATTTTTTTTTTCAGATCACTCACTATGTGTGTGGTTCCTCACCAATGCATTTGACTTTGCCCCTTTTCATCCTACCTCTAAATATGGCTTATGTGGAGCTCAGGATATTGGAATAAAGAAGGCATACTTGTGGCTCATATATTACTAAGTCCAAAAACTGGATCCATGGAGAAAACAAGTCATGAATTGTGATCAAGCATGTGCACATAAATGGATGGGATGGATGGAAATGCGAATGATGGATGCTCCTTTTGAAATCCTCCCTCTCTTGTATTTGAGAACATGGGCTATCTTTCTTTCTCTCTCTCTTTTTTTTATACTTGATAGCCCATGTGTCTTTCTACAAGCATAATTGGAGAGGGAGTTTTTCAAAGCATGGTGGAGCACTTTATTTTGTGGATGGATAAATATGGATATGCTATCTTTAGGTGTAGAAGAGTAACATATGCAAGTATATGGATGGCGGAAGTGGATCAATACTCCTTTGTGTCTAGACTCTCTCTTTCTTTAAAATCATATTGCGCATGGTTATTTCTTTTCTCTTTTTTTCATCTTGCTCAAAGATGAGAGCATGCTTTTTTTTTCTTTATAGCCATGCCTTCTATGGAAACAATCAAGAGAGAGAGAGTCATGACAGGATAATTAAGGAGTATTTCTTTTGGTGGATGGATACAAAAAATGCTACCTTCCAATGTGGAAGATTAGCATATGAAGGGAAATGTGCACATGATCTTGATCAACAAAACATAAACAAGCATCTCACTAGGGTCACGAGAATCTGACAAAGTTCAATGAAACAACAAGCAACATATGCATAAGGTTTTCAATATAACTATCATATGGCTTTGGTAGGACATTCACATCATTGAGGAGAGGGGCATTCATTTTTATTTTTAAAGAGAAATTCCCAAGCACTACAAGCATAAGAGCAAGATTTCTTTCATCACACCATATCTCATAAGTCAACTACTTAGGTGACATGCTTCCCTAAATATATCGTTCATTAGCAGCAAGTGATGAACTAGGAATAAGGAGCATGCAAGTCAATCAAAGAGAAGTGCTATAATGAGGGTTCACAAGAATTGGTTTTAGTTTTCAAGTTAAATTTATTGATTGACTTAGGATAAATTTGATTTAACTTGGAAACTAGGAGGAAAGGGATAGAGTGTGCAAACCGTCGCTATGGAAGATGTGGAAGCTTAGGAGCACCATGTTTGTGTCGAATGTTCTTGTAGGTTAGTCGATGTCGCTTGGAGCCCGGTCACCTCGACCTTTGACATGTTTGTTGGCTTAAGCGACGATGTGCCGGTCACCTCGACCTTTGACATGTTGGCTTAAGCGAGGATGTGCAATGTGTCGGTGGGAGGCCTTGTGTTGTTTGTGCATTGAAAATCTTGGAGGCCTCCCCTACACTTGATCTTGTACCTGGCTTCTTTATTTGAAGAAAAGAAAAAACAAAAAGGGACTCTACCTGCTTTATGGGCCCGATAGAGTCACAACTTTACTTATTATTATTATTTTCTTTTCTAGGCGAACTATAAGATTGAAAGGAAATAAAAAGGAAAAATAAACTAAAGCACCTCTTAATATTTATTTTCTTTTTTCTAAGCAAGGCATGAAAGCAAGAACTAGCAACACCTCTAAACCGAGATAAAATTGGTAAGAATGGAACTTGCTACGAGATACTTATAGAACTCCCCACGCACTTGGATTTTTATATCGCGAGATGCTGAAAATCAAGTGTGTTGTGTTGTAGCCTTCTAGTAGTGGGTTCTCTCAACAAAAAAAAAACCATGGTGTTAAAGTTGATGCAACTCCTATGTTGATAAATACAGAATGACCATCATTCTTTTTAATCTCAACCTAAAATGCTTAGCGACCAAAAATACGCGAAGGTAAACATAACCTTAAAACATATTCTTGCTTTTATTTAGGCAAAAGGGAAATGATAATTCAGGCCATCTCCCGACAGCGCTTTGTTTATGGTCAGAAGCTTGACCACGGGGTCTTCATATTGCAGCTATTATTGGCGATGTAGTTCCCATTCCACCACCAATTCTTGATGTGTCATTGAAGCTCTAGCTGCAAGGTTAGTGCCAAAGTGCAATCTATGAGATTTGCAATATTTATGGTAAACAAAAGCATCTACAACCATCCTAAGAACTATTTTGCTAATGAGGCTCTTGAGACGATTGTAGTTCTTGTAGGTGCGCTTGGCACAAAAGTTGATTGACTCTAGAGATTCATTAAATGAGCATATATCATGTGTGTTTTCAAGAAAGAAGCTCTCATGCTCGTCTATTGAATCTTCTCCTCCTGTTTCTCGAGTCAATGGCTCAACTGATCCAATGGCCCAAAGTTTCTCCTTCTTAGGAAATCCATCGATGATGGTCATGGATGGTTCTTGATCACCATCGAGAACAGAGTAACAAGGGCAAGAGGAAAAAGGCTTAGGCATTGAAGGTGGTTCGGTTTCAATAGAATTTGGAGTTCCTCCTGAATCATCTCCATGCTGAGTGAAAAGCTTCATGTCCTCACAACGAACAGGCTTTGATGATGCAAGTTGAGAAACAAACATCACTTTCTCAAGCGGGGAATGCTTGAGATGAGGCCTCACCAACAGATATTCTAAGCAAGAGGTCTTGGTGTGAAAGCAATATCCCTAATCTTTTTAGTAAGGCTCCCTTGTGATGCACCTAGTAGGTGGAGTTTTTCTAGTGGGTAGCCAAGGAGGAGTTCAAAATCGATGATAGGAAAGACATGGAAGTCTAGGTGAAGCTCAACTTTTCCTATCTTGATTGGTATAGCCTTTGCGATCCCTCGACATGTGTAGGATACTTCAAAGGAATCCTTGAAGAGAGAATCGATCGGCTCTGTATATCATCCACAAGCTGTAAAGCTATATATTCGGCAATGATATTAACTCCTACGATGGGATCATGAAGGGCTTCTACGGTATTTCCTCGTATAAGACAAGGAATGGTTGTGGGAGGTGAATGGATTTCGATAGCTTTGAAATAGCACTTTTCTTCCTTCAACCGTTGCTTCTTCATGGCCTCCTTTGGAATTGCTTCTTGGAAAGGACCAGGAGGCAAAGTAGATACTGTAGGCTTGTTTTGCCAGATATAATTTGAGGTTTTCTGCAATCATCAAGTAAGCTTTTGTCGAATTTGACTGGCAACCCTGAAGGTAGAATTTCTTCTTCCTTCTGAGAGGTATCAACAGCAAAATCAAGAGATGAGAGAGCTATGAGTTTGAATTTAACTGTTGAGGGACCCTCATGGGTTGGATTTACATCCTCTCAAGAATGAGGAGGACAGTCGGGAACAGGTGGGTTCTTTTTGGAACAATAATTCGAGGTGTTCCCAAAGTCTTTAAAAAGACCTTCCTTGAATTCAAATGAGAACTTTGGAGGTTGAATTTCTTCTTGCACCAGTGTTCGGGGTTCGAGGGACGGCTCAAAAGTCAAATCTGAGGATAGGCAAGGCATGAGCTCGGATTTGTCTATTGAGGGGTCCGTGCAGCTCGACTTAGCTTCCTCCTGGAGGGGCTCACTAAGGTCAGCTATGAAGGATGACTTTTCAAAGATACGGTCTAGGATTGCTCTTCCATCTGCTGTAGTTTTGTGGATGAACGATCCTCCAGCGGCAGTGTCGAGGAATTGGCAGACTCCTTGTTTATACCCGAATAAAAGTGTTGAAGCAATATTTCATTAGGTATAGACATGTCTAGGCCGGATTGCAGTAGCAAAGAGATCCTGGACCACACTACTCCAGTAGATTCCTTCTCACTCTGGCAAAAGACGAGAATTTCCATACGAAGGGAGACAATACGGGATTGAGGGAAGAACACAAGACAAAATTTATCATGGAACTTCTCCCAATCACCGTGTACACTTCCAACAGTATGAGTGTACCATTACTTCGCCCTCTCCGTGAGGGAGAAGGGAAACAATTTCCACTTTAGAGTTTCATGTTTCATGCCGTCGATGAACAAAAATACTCAAATTCTCGCAAATGATGGTGAGGATTTTCAAAATCCATACTAGAAAAGGATTGCTCCTGAACCATGGCTATAAATACTTGGCAGAGTTCATAGCTGGATGTGCGAATTGGGTCCGTAGACGGCGTTGGCTCAAAGAACTTGCCCTTCGGAGCAGAAAAGGATAGGATAGGTGTTTGCTCCATGGTGGAAAAAGGAAAAAAAGAAAATGAAAAGAAAAACAAAAAAGATACGAGGATGAACAAAGTTCGAAGATGATTTAGCAACCGTTCCTCAGCAACGGCGCCAGAAATGCTTGTTGGCATTTCTTACGATCACAGATAAATTCGCAAGCGCACGGATACCAATGTAGCACTTCACCTAGCAGTATTCCAGGGTATCGAATCACAGGTAATGTGTGTGTATCTATCCTCTAACTAATCCATCCAAGGACAACAAGAACATGGTAGGCAAAAGGTAGAGAGGATTCTTAATGGTTTAGGATCCTATAATAAGATAGGTTCGGTCCCTACTGCTCACTTCGGCCACCGGCTTACCCCTACATCCATAGACGACTCCGACGAACAGCTCTACGACGTACCCGAATGTGGAGGATTACTAAGGCCGGATAGTACTGTCACTACCTACCGACTACCTCTACAAACCGTGGGACATGCCGCAAACAAAGGTAACCTCTAGTCTAGACACCACGTCTACACTATCACTTACTATCCTATTCTCGGATCCACGCATATAGAAGACTAAGATACTCTAACTAAATAGAGCGATGATCCCGTAAGCAATAAAGAAAGAACTTACTTAAATAGGAAACTTAAATACCAAAGAGGAAACACGAATACTTTCTTAAAAAGGAAAACATCCATCGAGGTACAAGTGTGAGGAAGATCGTCGACAGGCCCGGCGCTTCCCCGAACTCTCCCTCACTCTCTCCCTATTTTCTAAGCACTTTGGCAGTGCTAAAGCCTTTGGAGTGGAGCTCTAAACTCTCTTCTTCTATGTTGAAAATAAGAGGAAGAGGGGCTCTATTTATAGTGGAAGGTGACTTGGGGGAGTGGAGAAGCCTTCCTATCCTTAGGGGCCAAGTAATGGGCTTCCCTACTCAGCCAAGCAACTTATACCGTCATTCTCTTCCCCTCCCACGCGTGCTGATGGTATGCTGATGTCAGCATCAGTTCAGCCCAAACACCTAATCTTCTGTGCTTCATAACTCTCACATCCCAAGTCCGATTTAGCCAAGTTGTAGATGCGTTTTGATCGGCTCGATGAGAGCTTCAACATGGTGAGGTCTAATATATTATTTGGTCACTTCTCACTTCATGTTTATGGGCTTCTATTATTTCTCCTCTTGTAGCTCTGATATTTCCTTGAATTTGATGATAAATCATCTGCATACAAATATTCACCAATACTTGTGGAAATTGTTAGTAATAAACTCCTACCACTATATTGGTTATTTTTTTTATATGCTTTATGCAAGCAATTGACGGTCAGATTTAGCATTTAAGGACCGTCAACAAGTGGGCGGTTCATACCACGAACTACTATTGGTAGAACGGCATGCCCACTCGATGTCACCACACCCGATCTGAAGTGTAAGTTGTTTTATTGTGAAAGGTTGCCATATATGACCTTAATTTGTGCGTATGTGTCGTGTATTTTGGGTTTTCTCAGTTGGTGTAAATCAATTGTAATTGTTGTCACTCGTAGTAATGAGTACCGCTTGGTCACTGAGTCATCACGTAGTTCACATGATACTATGAAAGTTGATGACTTGGTTATTGTTGATTATTATTACTGCTGCTCTTATATTGTATTTACTTCATGTATTGATATCATCATTTTTATGTTACTCTACTAAAGTCATATTTCTGCTCTACTCAATTAACTTGGCTAAATATAATTTGGTAGAACTAATAGGTTGCTTAGTGCAAGTCTTTTTAAGCAGCTATCCTATTAGAGCCAATGCATGTCTAGGTCTTTTGACGTGTAAGTCTTGCTGAGTAATTAGTACTTAGGCTTTGTGCCATTGTTGTTTTTCAGGTAATGAAGAAATAGAGTTCCCTGTAGATGTGATGCCTTGGGACATGTAATTCCCAGAGGGTTGGACTGCCCACTGGGAATCCAACTTGCCGCGGCAGTGATGTTGTGTGCTGCTAGAGTGATGATTCTATGACCAACCCCCTTCGTGGGAGAATTTCAAGCTTCCAGTAGGAGTCCAAGTAGTCAATCTCCTAGGCTTTCGAGAGGCTGCAAGAGTACATTGCCGCCTGTCCTCATCACAAGATGGATGAATGTCTTATCATCCAATACTTCTACAACGAGTTGACTCCGTTAGCTCGTCATCATAGTGATGCTGCTGCGGGAGGAGCCTTCTTCTCACGGACCATTGAAAAGGCTAAAGAACTTATTGAGAAGATGGTCTCCAACCAAGGATGAGTGAAGATCATCTTCACTCACGCCAGTGGGGCATGCACACCGTTAAGGAGGTGGACATGCTAGCCGCTAAAATGGACCTCCTTATGAAGAAGATAGATGAATAGGCCAGGGGACATGAAGTCAGCACCATCAACGCCTTAGATGCTCGCATGATGTGGGAGGTCTGCGGCGACACGGGTCACTCGGGCAATGACTACCCTGAGACTCGTGAGGATGTTGTTGATGGTCGTTAAATACCAATTCTGACTGTCAACATACCTATAAAAGTAGGAAGACTTAGCATTTCACACCTGCATGATTGTTAGCAATAATAAAATTCCACTTGTCCTTGAAAAAATATGTGCATGCAAGGATTTGATACAATATATGCAGAGAAATGGAGCACAATCCGAGGAAACATAGTTCCAGCCAATGAGACGATGTCAACTGGACTTCCCTCGAATTGCATACGTGGCTGCACAGGATTCCTCCAAAAAATACCACCTTAAAACAGAAGAGGACCCACCTATCAGTCACCTCGAGAAAGCACAGGGCAAGAGGCCCCACTCCCTGGTCGGCCGACCAAGGGGGAGGTCGGCCGACCTGGTCCTGAGGCGGTTCAGCGTCCCCTTCCATGTGTCGTCTCCTCAGCCCTTTGGCAACATCGGTGGCCCAAAGTTTCGTGGTGCTTACTCTCCAGAACCGACCTTTGGACACTATAAATAGAGGGGGAGGGGTTCACTTCAACACTCACACTCAAGAGCTGGTCATTTCCCTCTTTCACTTAGTAGTTTCCTAGTCCTAGTGGAGTTTAGTATAGGAGGAGCCTTGCTCAAGTCTCCAAGTCATAGGAGTATTGATATCGCTCTTGTATCTTTACCTTTATTCTTTTATATTATTATTATGGCTTTATTCTATTCAAGTAATATAGTTCTTCCTTATAGTTATGCTTATGATATGTGTTCCTTTTTTGTTATATATTATATTCATGTCATAGGACTTCATGCTTTCATGATGATATAGACTTGCTATGTTATTTTAATGATTGTCATATACCTTGACTATAGTCTAAATGTTATAATGCTAGTTATACTCTAGTCTAGTTGTGATAATTCAACATGGGTTTGATATCCAATTAGGATTGCAATTGCTTAGCTCATGACTTGTTAATCCATAGTGTTAGAGTTATGAATGCTTTGTACTTGTTTATCCACACAGTGATTCTAGTGTTTGATCGATGCTAAAATTCTACTTACATGTGTAAACGTGGTGCTTAAAAGGCTAGGTATATTGATCACCATGTAATCCACGGTTTGTAGAGATAGGGAGTAGGTGGTGACAACACTATCTTTCCATTGTATTCCTCCATGTTCGGTTATGATGTGTGTCCAAGACAGACTTGCCTTATGTATGCCGGGCATGAATTCGTACACGAAGTGTTGAATGCGTTAGACTATGACTAGTATAACCATGCATATAATTATTTGACTAAGTAACTATATAGGTAGACTAACGTTAGAGGTATAGCTTTGCTTTCCTAACTAAATCTCCCTAGTGGCTTATGACTGTATTTATCTTTAGGAATGATTGCTCTATGTGTCACACTATCCGTATTCATATTATTATACTTACCCCTGTATGAACTCTAAATACTCATACCAATATTTATGACTACATTACTATTAATAATCATATATTTATGTTATAGCCTTCCTTTGGTAGAACCATAAATGACAAGCTATTGGAGCAATCCAATAGTGAAAAGCTACAACGGTATTATCCATGCGCTTGCGGATCTTACTATATTGACAATGAAGTGCATCTTTATAATTATGTCTGGTGTGACGTTACGAAGTGCCGCAAGCATTTCTAGCGCCTAGCCGGGGATGATTATATCGATGTAACTTAGTAAATGTTAGCAAGTGTCAATAGACGTGTTGTACATAAACAACAACAACAACGGCTATCGTTCACAAGGAGGCAACGGGGGGAACCAACCATGCCCATATTATGAAGGAGGTGACAAGTACAACTCTTCTAATGGTTTCAATCAACCCTCCTCAAAAGATCTTGTCTTAGGTCAGCCTAAAATTAATGAATCATTTACTAAAATGCTTTCAGCCAATGACAACACCTTAGATAGTGTTAATGCTAAGTTAGAAGGCCGTGCTTCTTCCTTTAAAAATCAGCTTAGCTTTAACAAAATGCTAGAAAATCTAGCTGCTGCTGTTCCTTCCTTAGAATCGTGGAAGATTCCGGAGCAACCCGAGTCTCCCATGGAAAATGTTAATATGGTGATCACGAGAGGGGGTAGGACCACTCGGGACTCACCGTATCCTAACAATGCACATTGAGTCCCTTGATCCAGAGATATGGAAGGTGATCCATGATTCGGATGCGGATGTGAACCTGCTTGATCCCGATTTCATTATGTACAATGCTAGGACCAATAATGCTTTGTTTGCATGCATTTCTGAGGATGTATTTGCTAGATTGGATGCGAATTCATCAGCACATGATATGTGGACTGAGATTCAGGGTATTCTTGAGGGTACCAGTGATGTGAAAGAGGAAATATATTTGTGCTGAAGAACAAGTATGATAACTTCACTAGATTGCCACCTGAGAGAGCTAACATTTTTTACTCTCATTTTCATGTACTAGGGGAGGAGATCAATTCTCTTGGCGATGATTTCAAGCTCAAGCCTGTTGAGGTGATAAGAAGATTCATGAGGTTATTATGTATGAGTCCATCATCACCTACTCCTTTCAAGGTGAACTCAAGACCAAGACCATCAAGGACATGCTTGGGAAGATCCCTGCTTTCAAGAGCTACCTGTTGGCTTTGGATGATCCACAACCAGCAAACCTAGCTATTCAAGCTGAGAAAATAGAGCCTGTCAAGAGCAAGAAAAGCAAGAAGAAGGTAGTGATTGAAGATGATGATGATGATGAGTTGAGTAAGGACTTGGCTCTTCTCGTAGAGATGATGAGGACCTTCAAGAACAAGATTGCCCCAAGCCAAAGAAATAAGCATTCAAATCTCAAGAGTCAAGTGGTGAAGAAGAAGAAGACCCCAAAGACAAGCAACAGAAGAAGAGGTAATTCAACAAGGACAAGAGTAAAGGCAAAGCCAAAGCCAAAGATTTCAAGAAGAAGTTCTCATACAAGGCTCTTATTCGAGAGTGGACAAGTGACAACTCAAGTGACACATCCTCTTCGTCAAGCAATGATGAAGAAGTGGCCGGCCTAGCAATGATCAAGACCACTCTACCTCAAGCTCTTCCTCCACCTCCCACATCCTCATGGCCACGAGCCAGCTTGGGGAGAGTGAGGATAAGAGTAGCGACGACAGCAATGACGAGGAGCTCTCCTGCATCGAGCTTTGGAGTATGCTTGAGGAAGCCCGTGACATAGCCGTCAAGAAATCCAAAACATTGGAAGTGGTAAGAAAAAGAATGTAAGTTGGCTAAGGACAGTGTTAGTGAGCTTGAGAGTGAGCTCCAAAACTTTGTCAGAACTCATGAGGCTCTAAACAAGAGTTATGACAAACTCAAGGGTGATCATGTAGAGCTACGTGAAAAGTACGAGGCCCTTGAACTTACTTTTGAGGCCATCAATGTTGATAACATTGCCTCTCCCTCCTCTAGTTCATCCAAGAGTAATGCTTCTACTATGTGTGATGAACTAACCACCTCGGTCGAGGCTTGTTCCATTAAGCCATTTGTTTTGAAGCAATATCACAAACTCAAGAGAGAGAGGAAGATGGTGATGGATGACTTCTGTCACACCCGGTTTCAAGGACAAAACCAGATGCTTAGTATATGTGTGCCCAGGACAAGTTTCACACATATCGATAGTAAAGGTGAATAACAGTATAAGGAATGTCATTATTACAATGTACCATTATTACATAAGTAATTGTCTTTAAAGACTAAAAGCGACTCTTTTGAGAAATAACAGCGGAAAACACCATAACACCACAGGCAATCTACCAGGGGCACGCACGCCTAGTAGTTGTCTTCATCTCTCCATCTTTTGAGCAGCAGTTTATAGTACAACAACAAAGGGAAATAGCAAGGGTGAGCACATGCCGTACTCAACAAGTGGGAAAAAAGTATGACATGCAGGCTTAATAGAAGAAAGGCTGACTTAATGGATCGTTTGCATAGATGAGCATCTATACCTAAGACCATTTGAAAAGCAATCCTATTTACTAGGTGAGTTGTAAAACCAAAACCTGTTAATGTTAAGTAGTTATAGCCCACACAGGACTATGGTTTACATAGAATCCAGAGCCACCAACTCACACAGAGTTGAACAGCTCACATAGAACACTATTCATTGAGAAACCAACCAAACCCAACTTGGCTACCCATCAAGTTCACCCAACCATTCCCACTAATCGTGTGAGGATCCAGGCCGCTCATGACCATGAGCACGACTGTTATAACAGTTTTACACTCTATAGAGGTTGCACAACTTTACCCACAGGTTGGTGATTTCATCACTATGTAGTGACTAAAGTCTCCATGTTGCCCAAATCACACTACCGTAGGTGTGAGGCCAAGAGATCACCATAAGGTCTTTCAAAGAGCTTCCCAGCTTGCAAACAATCCACATTAAGGTTTCATAGCTGTGGAATTAAACCGTTCCACAGAAGCCCCCTCTGGTGAAGTGGCTAGTTGTGAACCGTCGATCGCCTGAATCCGAGAGTAAACCATCTCGTCCTCATTCCTTGATTGCCCACAAAACTGGGAAGACATCTCGATACTGAACCAAGCCTACCCATATCAGCCCTATGCTTTGCGCTGTTTTCCTAGGTGGCCACTCCACGAACCTATCCTTGTGATCCCTAGCAGGTACCACCACAAACCCATTGTACTGTACCGAGTACACGTGCATACCCGCACCTTTATCATCATCCTCCTGCTTGGATCACCCTAGGTTCCATGCTGCTAAAAAGGATTTCCCACCCTTCATGATTATGTTCAAGTGAGCCATTAGTCAAGATTAACATTAGAGACTTCTATTCCCGATATAGCAAACTAAGCATGACGTACCCATACTAACAAACTACACCATAACCCTGGCGACAAGGAATAATATGGAACAGGATAGTGACACATGGGATTCAATATTAACAAGCATGCATAGAGATAGAGAGGAATGTAAAACATAGGTTCAAGATGCATCAAGGAAATTTGCGTGGTTCCCTTTGCTACTGCTCAAAGTCTTTGGAATGGAGATCCTTGAAGTTCTCTAACTACGGATCGTCTGTTCAACATCACATCAGAAAGACAAGCATACAATAAAACTAAGAAACAACACACCACAGAGTACCAAACAGTAATGAAAATAATACTATAAAATAGTACGCATTGCTACGATCTCGTGAGCGCAAGAATCGCCTCAATCTGAGTTACGAGTAAAAAGTTACAAATATTTCAAGCTCTAAGGTTAAAATAAAAAAAATCAGCAAATTACTATAAAACAGTACAAATAGATAATATTCGTTACTACGATCGCACTGGCGCAAGAATTTCTTAGATCGGAGCTCCGGTTGAAAAGTTATGAAGTTTTCAAGTTTCAGGGGTTAAAATATAATTTTAGAAGTATAAGGGCTAAACTATAAAATGTAACTACAAAACATAATTTTTGAAAATATCAGGGAACAAAATGTAATGTATTAAAAGTATAGGGGCCTAAGTGTAAAAATACAGGAATAAAACATAATTAATAATAAGTCCAAGGGTGTTTCTGTAAAATTACAGGACTAAATTATTATTTAAGAAAAGTCTAGGGGCTTTTCTACAAAAGTACAGTGCTAGAAAACAATTAATTATAAGCTCAGGGGCCTAAATATAATGAAACATAGGTTCTGTAGAAAAATTAGGTTTAGAATCTAATTTGATTAAAACTCAGGGGCTAAACACAAATTACACAATTACTAGGAATTTATTTAATTACATTAAACCCTGAAAATTCATGGTCCGAGTCCATGGGGTTTGTGGACCGGGCGTTGACCGTGGGTCCATGGTCCACTATGGACTGGGTCCATACCCCTTGGATGGAATCTAATCTGGACCGCCGATCTAAGATCGAACGACCCAGAGGGGTCCGGCGACGTGTCAGCGGCGCTGACGATGAGGGGGGTGGCAACGCCATGGCCGTTTGCATTAGAGCTCACCCCGATGGGGCTCTGGTGCTCAGGAGGCAATGGGGAGGTGTGGAGGGGTGGCGGCGGCAGAAGAGGGGCTCGCCAAGGGCGTCGCGCGGGCGCGGCGAGGCGTCGGGGCGACGGTCGATGTTGGCGGCGCCTCGCGGCGGCGACGGTGGCGGGCGAGTTGCAATGAGGCGGCAGGGTGGGGAAAAGTGATGCATGGGGGTGGGTCCTGCCCTTTTATAGGGGCGCAGGCCCCTAGGGTGTGAAGCGCGCATGTCAAGGTGATGGCGACGGTGCGAGCGCGGCTAGGGTTAGGGTTTCGGGGGGGCTGGCACGGTGGCTGAGCCGAGCGGGCAGGCTGCGGGGGCGCACGCCGTCTTGCTAGGCCAAGCCGGCCTGGCAGAGGGAGGGGGAGGGAAGTGGTTGGGCCACGTGGGGAAAATGGCCCAAGGCCGAAGGGAGGGGGGGGGGGGAGGGAGAGGAGGGTGAGGGAAGTGGGCTGTAGGGAGGGATCCGGCCCATGGCCGTGGCAGGTCGAGAGGGGGGAGGAGAGAGGGGGAGAGCTGGGCCGAGAGGTTGGGGATTTGGCTCAAAAGTCGAAAGGGCGTTTTCTTTTCTGATTGAAAATTCTAATCTTTTGCTCCCTTCTAAATAAAATTCCCAAAACAAAACAAAATGAATACAACAAACAAAATTTTAAAATAACCTATATTTAGTTATCTTCTTTTGAAAATAATTCTTTTTCTTAATAAAATATTAACAACCTAATTATTTTTAGCAAAATTTTAAAATATTCAAAAAATTGAAAATCAGGGTGTTAGAAATCTACCCCCCGTAAAATGAATATCGCCTCGAGATTCAGACAGGATCAGAAAGAAAGAATGAAAACTAGGCTCTCACTTCCTTGGGTGTATCCTTGTCGAACCTTTCCTTGTCGTGTGGCAATGCTTTTGCCACATATTCCACCTCTGCTCCATTGGGATGTGTCAACTTGATAGCCTTTCTAGCACAGTCTATGATTCCCCTGTGCTTCATTAACCAATCCATCCCGAGTATCACATCTATTCCCTTAGAATCCAAAACATGAAACTCGTAGAAAAGTCTACCCCCCTTATGCTAACACTTAATTTATGACATCCATGTTCCACTTTTAATTCGCCTCCAGGTGAACTAAATATCATCTTATTCCTGAGCAAGGTGATGGGAATGTTGTACTTGGCCACATACTTGGATGATATGAATGAATGTGAAACTACAGCAGGGTTTGAGTTAACGAGTAACATACCAAGAACAACGTCTGGAGATTCCTCAGCATCTTCAAGAGCAACCTGGTTAACTCGACCTCTAGCATAGTTCTACTTGGCTGCTGTCGGGGCAGAGTTACCATTGCAGTTGGGAGTTGGGGCAACATCTTGGGTCCGAGGTTGGCGCGTCTGCGAACTGGAGCATTGCTTAGCAAAGTGACCCTTTTCTCCACACCTTTAGGAGTTGGTTGTTGGGGTTTGATTGCCATTGGTCCTCTGCTGAGTTTGAGCTGACAGGGGAGGTGTCTAAGAGTTAGGACGTTGAAACTGGAGTTGAGGGGTAAAGAATCCTTGACCGGTAGGTTGAGTCCTTTGTTGTCCACTTTGCTGTCTAGAGCGGAATACAGGTCCACCAGAAGATGATCCAATGCGAGGTCTAGTGTTGCTAACCTTGATTCTCTAGCTTGCGCTTGCTATCCATCTTCGCCCTTCTATTCTCTAGGACTAGAGCTTTATCCACCATCTCTTAAAAGTTCACATAGTTACGAGCCTCAAGCGCATAGGCAAGGCCATTGTTCAACCCATCAAGAAAACACTCACACTTCTTCTCATCCGTGTCCACTTCTCCTGGGGCATACATAGATAGCTGGGTGAAGCGAGAAACATACTCACTTGCTATCATGGATCCCTGCTTCAGATCCTGGAACTCCTTCTTCTTTAGCCTTATTACTCCCTGAGGCACATGGTGAGACCTAAAGCTAAACTGGAACTCCTGCCAGTTAATACTACGAGGCTCCTCATGGGTTACAACATAAGCATCCCACGAATCAGCAGCAGGTCCAACAAGCTAGTGTGCGGCAAACAACACCTTCTCCCTGTTGTTGCATTGAGCGACTTGTAGCTTGTCAATAGTCTTTAGCCAATCGTCTGCATCCATGGGCTCCACAAAGTGAGAGAAAGCTGGAGGTTTGGTCCGCTGGAAATCTCCAAGCTTGTCTCTAGGTTGGGGAGCAGCTCCTACGACATTGTTGTTCTGTTGCTGCACCAGGGTCTGGTGCATGGTCTGGAGAAGCTGTGTCTACATAGCCATGAGTTGTTCCATAGAGAATTGTGGGGGTGGCTGCTCCTATTCTTCGTTGTTGTTATTACAGTTTCCACCCCTTGCCATCTGATGTAAATCGGGATATGACAAGCAAAAACGGGTAGAAGATATAGGTAAAGTGCAAGGATATGATAAGGTAAAGCAAGGAAGAGGTGTGAAACAAAAGAGGTAGATAAAGATATATCCCAAATTAACTTAATCTTTATTAAAATAAAATGAAAGTTTAGTATAAGGATGTGGTTGCAAGACATGCCTTGCATCACATCGGCACTCATTACAAAAAAAATCCAAACCCCACTCATCACACCAAATCAAACTAGCAAACCAAAAAAAAGGACGGGCAAATGCTAAGACTCTCTCACAAAACTATTACATTTATACAACTCGATAATACTAATCATCACCTATGAAGCCACTAAGGGATAAACCTCCTAATTCTCGTCAAGGTTGGGGATGACGTAAGCTGGTAGGGCACGACTAGCCATTCTGCGAGGTGGTGAGGAAGGAGTCGCGTCCTTTAGCTCTTCTTCCGAAGGTAGGTCCAAGTCATCAGGCAAACGTCGCTTGAGCTGGCGAACTATCTTCATTGCCTCCTCATATTTCTTCTACCAAAACCCCAGCTCCTTCAAGGTTGAATCCAACTCCCTAGAAATCACTGTGGTAAGAGTGACTTGTTTCTTAAACTTCTCGTGTCCATGCCCAGATATAGGCTCTGCATGAATGTCGGTGGATCCACTTACGCGCTGACCGAAATAAGCATACTTTGTATCTTCAAAATACTAACGATAACGGGAGCGAATGACCATGCAAGCTTGCCGAGCGGCATCACGAATCCCAGCGGAGAAAGACTTCCGTGGAGCAATGGCCTCATGAATCCTTTTCACCTCAAAAGTTCCTTTGAGCGGTCTCAGAGCAAAAACATGACCTTGAACCTTCCATACAGGCTCAGAACCTTCATAGATCACTTGGGTACCACAATACTCTAGTTGCTTCTCATAACCCAACTATTGTAGCATCTCCCAAAGCATGTGAGGTAACCTTCCAGCATTATTTCCTGCATCCTTGAAGAGTCGAGTATCACGATAAGGTAGTGAACTTGATGGTGGCACCATCTCTTGTTCAACCTCTTCTATCCCAAACTCTTCTTCATATCCAAGAGGAACGAGCTCTGGTGAAGGTCAGATACATGGGTGGTGATCACGCCTGTGAGAAGTCTTCTTGGTATGGGCCATCTATACAGTTCTGAAATAGGAGAGGCGAATTAGTAAAATTGGTTTCGTAAACTGCATGGTAAAAACGAGACCAATAACAAAAGTGAATATAAACAAGACTATAATTTTAAGCCAAAGAGTTTTGAAAATAGTTTTTCTTTGTAAAATAGACCTTAGAACACGACCACTCTATCTAAGCTAGCGTCCTACGGTCTACACGACTCTAATACCACTTCTGTCACACCCAATTTCAAGGACAAAACTAGATGCTTAGTATACGTGTGTCCAGGACAAGTTTCACACATATCGACAGTAAAAGTGAATAATAGTATAACCAATGTCATTATTACAACGTACCATTATTACATAAGTAATTGTCTTTAACGACTAAAAGAAACTCATTCAAGAAATAACAGCGAAAAACATCATAACACCACAGGCTATCGACCGGGCGCATGCACGCCTAGTAGTAGTCTTCATCGATGGAGTCCATCTCTCCATCTTTTGAGAAGCAGTTTATAGTACAACAACAAAGGGAAATAGCAAGGGTGAGCACATGCCGTACTCAGCAAGTGGGAGAAAAATATGACATGCAGGCTTAATAGAAGAAAGGCTAACATAATGGTTGGTTTGCATAGATGAGCATCTATACCTAAGTCCATTTTACAAGCAATCCTATTTATTAGGTAAGTTGTAAAACCAAAACCTGTTAATGTTAAGTAGTTATAGCCCACATAGGACTATGATTCACATTGAATCCAGAGCCACCAACTCACATAGAGTTGAACAGTTCACATAGAACACTATTCATTAAGAAACCAGCCAATCCCAACCAAACCAAACTTGGCTAGCCACCAAGTTCACCCAACAATTCCCACTATGCACAGGTTGGTGATTTCATCACTACGCTGTGACTAAAGTCTCCATGTTGCCCAAATCACACTACCGTAGGTGTGAGGCCAAGAGATCACCACAAGGTCTTTCAAAGAGCTTCCCAGCTTGCAAACAATCCACGCTAAGATTTCACCGCTGCAGAATTAAACCGTTCCACATAAGCCCCCTATGGCGCCGTGGCTAGGAGTGAACCATCCATCGCCTAAGTCCGAGAGTAAACCATCCCGTCCTCATTCCTCGACTGCCCACAAAACTAGGAAGACATCTCGATACTCAACCAAGCCTACCAATATCAGCCCTGTGCTTTGCGCTGTTTTCCTAGGTATCCACTCCATGAACCTATCCTTGTGTTCCCAAGCAGGTACCACCACAAACATATTGTACTGTACCGAGGATACGTGCATACCCACAACATCATCATCATCCTCCTGCTTGGATCATCCTAGGTTCCATGTGCTAAAAAGGATTTCCCATCCCTCATGATTATGTTCAAGTGAGCCATTAGTCAAGATTAACATTAGACACTTCCATTTTCGACATAGAAAACTAAGCATGACGTACCCATACTAATAAACTACATCATAACCTAGGCGACAAGGAATAATATGGAACAGGATAATGACACATGGGATTCAATATTAACAAGCATGCATAGAGATAGAGAGGAATATAAAACATAGATTAAAGATACATCAAGTACACTTGCCTGGTTCCCTTTGCTGCTGCTCAAAGTCTTCAGAATGGAGATCCCTGAAGTTCTCTAACTGTGGACCATCTACTCAACATCACACCGGAAAGACAAGCATACAAATAAACTAAGAAACAACAGACCACACAGCACCAAACAACAACGAAAATAATACTATTAAACAGTACGCATTGCTAAGATCGCATGAGCGCAAGAATCGCCTCAATCCGAGTTATGAGTAAAAAGTTACAGATATTTGAAGCTCTAACATTAAAATAACAAAATCAGCAAATTACTATAAAATAGTACAAATAGATAATAGTCATTACTACGATCGCACTCGCGCAAGAATTTCTTAGATCGGAGCTCCGGTTGAAAAGTTATGAAGTTTTCAAGTTTTAGGGGATTAAAATATAATTTTAGAGAAGTATAAGGGCTAAAATGGAAAATGTAAGTATAAAATATAATTTTAGAAAATATTAGGGACCAAAATGTAATTTATTAAAAGTACAGGGGCCTAAGTTTAAAAAGATTGGACTAAAACATAATTAATAATAAGTCGAGGGGTGTTTCTGTAAAATTATAGGACTAAAATATTATTTAAGAAAAGTCTAGGGGCTTAGTACAGTGCTAGAAAACAATTAATTATAAGCTCACGGGACTAAATATAATGAAATATAGGTTCTGCAGAAAAATTAGGTTTAGAATCTAATTTAATTAAAACTAAGGGGCCTAAACGCAAATTACACAATTACTGAGAATTTATTTAATTACATTATACCCTGAAAATCATGGACTGGGTCCACGGGGTATGTGGACCGGGCGTTGACCGTAGGTCCATGGTCCACCCTGGACCGGGTCCATACCGGTTGGATGGGATCTAATCTGGACTGTCGATCTAACATCGAACAGCCCAAAGGGGTCAGGCGAGGTGTCGGCAGCGCTGACAACGAGGGAGGCGGCGACGCCATGGCCGTTCACTCCGAAGGTCGCCCCGATGGGGCTCTGGCGCTCAGGACACGACGGGGAGGTGTGGAGGGGTGGCGACGCCGGAAGAGGGGCTCACCGGGGGCGTCACGCGGCCAGAGCGAGTTGTCGGGGCTCACCGCGGCGACGGCAGCAGGCGAGTCATGACAAGGTGGCAGGGTGGGGAAAAGTATCTCATGGGGGCGGATCTCGCCCTTTTATAGGGGCGCGAGCCCCGAGGGTGCATGGCGCGCACGCCGAGGTGATGGCGGCCGCGCGGTTGTGGCTAGGGTTAGCGTTTCAAGGGGGTTGGCGCGGTGGCTGGGCCGAGCGGGTGGGCGGCGAGGGCGCGCGCGGTCTTGCTGGGCCAAGCCGGCCTGGCAAAAGGAGGGGGAGGGAAGTGGTTGGGCCACGTGGAGAAAATGGCCCAAGGCCGAAGGGAGAGGAACGGGGAGGGAAGTGGGCTGCGAGGAGAGATCCGGCCCATGGCCTGGGCAGGCCGAGAGGGGGAAGGAGAGAGGGGGAGAGCTGGGCCGAGGGATTTGGCCCAATAGTCAAAAGGGCTTTTTCTTTTCTGATTGAAAATTCTAATCTATTGCTCCGTTCTAAATAAAATTCCCAAAACGAAACTATATGATTTTTTTAAACAAATAACTTTTCACACAATATAGTCCTACATGCAACTAATGAAAATGAATGCAACAATTTTTTTAAAAAATTAACCTATATTTAGTTATCTTCTTTTGAAAATAATTTTTTTCTTAATAAAATATTAACAATCTAATTATTTTTAGCAAAATTTTAAAATATTCAAAAAATTGAAAATCAGGGTGTTACAGCTTCGAGAGGCTTACAAGTGCTAGAGGCATCCACAAGGAGATTGTTGGGAGAAACCTTGTGAACAATGTCTCCCACCAAGGACTTGGCTCATATCCCGCCGCCATCGACATCATTAGGACGAGTGAGTCCATTCCCACTTTGGTCAGGCCTCCACTTTGGACCTCAACGACATATCTACCCATGAGGGAGGTATTCGTGTTTGTTCTTGGTAGTTGTAGTGTGTTCTTTCTTTTCCTTCATTGCATGGTAATTAGAACTCCTTTATGACTAGTATGTTTTGCATCCATGCATGTGTAAATAACTAAAAGAAAAACATATTAAAATTAGTCAATGTCCAACCCACTCAAGATAGCTAAAGCAAAGTGGAGTTCTTGAGATGGTGGTTTGGCTTCTCTCAAGGCAAGGGTACGGCTTATAGTGAGTATGCTTGAGAGGGGTTCAAACTTGATATTGTTAGGTTTCCTTTGTGTCTTGTTTAATATTGCTTGCATTCACATGGCATGTTTACTTTTATTGCATATGTAAAATGCTTGTTGCATGCATCATATAGGAAACACAAAGGAGGCTTGTCACGTTTGGAGATATTTGTGCCTCATGATCCATATGAGAATACATCTCCACAACTGTGACCAACGAAAAGTATTATGCTTCATGCCCATTGTGCAAGCTCATACATACCCATTTGGTTCTTAATTGCCTTGGTTCCTATTTGTTTAATTCTTCATTCGACATTTGCGAAAATTATAAGGCCATAGAGAGCCACTATTTCAAAAGGAGTGTTTGAGTGTTCCCTTCATGCTCTAAGTGCAGTGTTTATTTGGGTTTTAAGTGAGGGCATATGGAAATCGGAGAAATTCCTTGATTTAGCAAAATCCTGATAGTGATCGTACAGTCCATTCAGTGGACTGTACAGTCTGGTCTATGCTTCAAGCACAACGCTTCGATTTGCCTGCAAATGGACACTTGGCGGAACCATCTCTAAAGATCGGATGGTCTGATCTACACTATGTTCTGCTACAAAACTTTATTTTTTCTAGAATACTCGAAGTCACCAGATGGTACAATTCTGGTAACTATGGTGAAAACACGTTATGCATTCCAATTCTGAGCCATTGATCTATCCTTGATCCGATCTCTGTCGTCGATTGTCTTTTTGACCTAAGTCAAAATCAGGAACACTCTTGTCTTCGTCTCTGTTCGCCCTCGACGGCAAGAACGTGCTCCCACCGCCCTTTCGCCTCGTCGGCGACTAAGCCACCGCCGCGCCGTCGAGCTCGCTCGCACACCTCGCCCGAGCCGCCACTCGCCCCTGCTCCCTGCTAACACGCGCAGCCATGCCCGTGTCCACATGCCCTATAGCTGCCTCAAGCTAGAGCCGTCGCCGTTGCACTCTCTCTCATCGCTATGCGCCGCCGCCGTCCTACCACCGAGCATCGCTGTCATGCTCTCTCGCACTCACGCACGCGCTCCCACTGAACAAGCCGAGCTCCACCGATTAGGGAAAAAGTTGCCCCCTTTTCCCTTCCTCCACTACCGGTGACCGTGTTCCCTGTTGACTTTTGCTAAGCCATATTAATAAATCATTCCCGGCACGGGGCCAGAAACAGTTCACTAATATGTCCCAGAGTCAAGTAGGTAAAATCCGCAAGCGCACGGAGAATACCGCTGTAGCATTTCACCCGGAAGTATTCAGGGTATCGTATTTGTTTATCCCAAAGGAAGGTTATGATCAAGAAGCGTTACTAACATATAAGATCATGTTAACAATTAGCAAGGATATCTAACCAAGACAGGCGGGTACATGATAATAACCGGGTAGTGTGACACACACAGAAGATTCCTACTAAATAAATAAAGTCTAGTGGAGGAAAGACTAGGCTAAGCTACTCCTACTATACATTCCTATACAGTTGCATAGCCTAAGTAGAATACATACAGACCCACACTCAGGTTCAGCAGTCAATAGTATAGCACTTCAGGCACGGACTTACCCCTGCATCCACAGGCGACTTCCGCCAAGAGCCTACGCACTAGCCTAGCGGGGAGGATTTCAAAGGACGGACAGGGCTGTCACCACCTGCCGCCTACCTCAACGAACCAGTAGACTAACGAATAATTGATGCAAATCAGTCACCCAAGTACCATACTTGCATGACCAAAGAGCACTCTGCCCCTCCGCGATTACTATTAACGAGGCAGAGTTACCGTACGAATACGATCACCAAACCCATGCTATACTTTATCAGCTAAAACTAAGCATAGAGACTATAACATATAAACTAGACTATAGTGACGGTATATAACTAGCATGACAATAGTAGTATAATAAATATAAACTACTATCACACAAGTAGACTATACTATCACATATATGGATCACAAAATCAAACAAGAAACTCATGACCCAAGCACAACTATATAGAAAATATATATATATTGATAAGAGTAAAGTCTTACAAAAGGGAAAAGATACAAGAGCCATACCAATTCCAAGTGAAGACTTGGGACTAGAGAGCTCTAGACTCAGCCTAACTCCACTAAAACTCCAAGAACTACTACTAGCAAGAGAGAAATGCTTCTTGTGGTGTGTGTTGAGTGTAAAGGCACACCCTCCTATTTATAGCCTCAATAGGTCGGCAAGGGAGCGTAACCGCCACGGAAGGCATCTCAAACCGTCATCAGGAGTCGCGGAGGAGCCAACACGTGGAAGCCCAGGCGGAGAGGGCGCCCGGCTGGGTCGGCCGACCTGACTAGGTCGGCCGACCTGGGGGTGGCCCCTCCTGGCCTGTGCTTTCTCCAGGTGGCTGTCCTGTGGGCCCTGACGTTGGTTTGCGCGGTATTGCAGGGAGTTACGTCGGTTAAGTGCTGACAATGGGCCCTTCAATCCGTGTGACGTCCATGTGGCACTCTCTGATTGGTCGAAAGTGTGTTTTCTTGCCTTTTGAGGTGTTTCCTTCACATTTCCTCCTGCATGCACAAAGTTCTCCAAGTACAAGTGGAACTATATTATTGTGCTAAAGCATGCGTGTATGAAATGCCAAATTCTCCTTTATTTGAGTATAGTTGTCGGTTAAAAATGGTACTTAACAGCCGTCAACAAACTCCCCCAAGCTCACCCTTTGCTCGTCCCGAAGCAAAGATAAACTTAAGTTGTTGATCAGGAGTTGCTACAATGTCCTACTCCTCAATAATACTATGCGCACAACAAAGTACTCTTCCTAGAATTAAATATATTGGCGCATAACTTACCCATTTACCTCGATCCATGGGGCTTTTACACCTCATTGTCTTGGGCGGTTGAGAGATAGAACAATTGCAGGGCACCAATCACTTGCTCTAGATTCCGCTATGTTATTCCGGAGGTTTTCAAAAGATTTTGAAAAAATAAAAACCAAGTTCCTCAAATGATTCTCTCGGATCACTCAATATGTGTATGATTCCTCACCAAGGCAAAGTGTTGCCTATAATCACCTACTTCTAAATAAGGCTTTATGTGGAGCTCAAGTTAGGGATATATGAGGCACTCATGTTCACATAATATTGCTATGTCAAAAGACCGGATCCAAGAAAAAACATCAATTCAAACAATCTTGATCAAGATGTGCAAGTGTGTGGGAGAACGGAGGAATGGTGGATGGGAAGAAATAACTCCTTTTTGAATTTTCCTTCTCTCTTTTGGAGTTTCTAGGCTATGGCTATCTTTTGCTTGCTCTCTTTTTTAAGCATTTTTTTTTCTTTTTTTTTTTTTTATATAGCCATAGTCCTAGTTTGCAATGAATACTTTGAGAGAGGAATTTTGCAATGGATATATGGAGTGTTTCTTTGGATGGATGGATGGATAGTGGCTTTCTTCCGGTGTAGAAGAATAGCTCACGGTGGATATGGTGGATATGGTGGATGCTATCTTCTTGATTTAGAAGGATAGCTCATGGCGGTGGATGTGTGTACATGATCTTGATCAAGAAAGCATGAAAAGAGTTCTACTAGGGTCACAACAATTTTGACTAAGCTCAATGTGAAACAAGCAGCATATGTGTAAAGGTTTTCAAATGTAAACACTACATATGGCTGTGGTGGGAATTTCATCATTGAGGAACTTATCAATTTGTCATTTTGAAAAATAAAACTCCAGAATTCAAGCTTTACGTTGAGCAAGATCATAGCAGCCCTATCTATCATATCATACCTCTCAACAACTTAGAACTAGAGAATGCATATGCTACCCACAAGATTCAAGTTCAAGGCAAGATTTACCAACAAACCTAACTCTTGAGAGAGTACTAAGTTGTAAACTAGCATTAGAGAGGAATAAAGGACAGAGCAACTATTCATCATCTCAACATAGAAAAATTATACACATTCATACCGCGCATGAAAAAGGGAAATATTTTTGTTCTTTTTATATTTTGCAAATTTTTATGGATTTTCAGATTTAGCAAATGCAAGAAATAAAGAAAAGGGGAAAGATACAAGTTACCGTGAGAAGGGGGGTCCTCCCCCAAGCTTGTTCTTGCTCATATCTGCTGGTTCGGGTCGTAGCTTTGGGAGCGGAAGAAGGCATCCCAATTGCTCTGATTCTGAGCCATCATCGCGTTCAGCTGGCGGAATTGGTTGTCGCTGAAATTCTGCCATTGCTGGGTGTCGGTGACATGTTGCGTGAGAGTTTGTTGCATGCTCTCGGTGCGCAAATCAATGTCGTTCACCCTCCTTGTCAACTCGGCCATCCCATAGTTGAGTTCATGGAACCCACGGGATGAGAATGACCGAGTGGCAAAGGATGGCGGTCCGCTTGAACTTGATGACGTCTGCATGGGGTAATCGTACTGAGATTCCCATGCTCCGGCATGCCATGTTGATGCACCCGCCTCGTCCTGTGGCAGGGGCTGCTCCCATACCGGATCTCCGGTCGGAGTGTGAAACTCCGGTGTAGGCTCCATATGCCTACGGGAACGTGTCGGTCGCCCTGAAACACTATGCCTGCGAACTTCTCCCACTGGCTCAAGTGGGAGGGTTAGTGCCCGACAGTGATATAAACGAAGACCCGGGTTAGGTAACGGGAATTCGTTTGTATACCCGGGAAAGTGATAGATCAAGGTATTATTTGGACCATGTTTCAAAGTATGTCCTTGCACAAAATAGTCCTCGCCTAGAAATTCTCTATCTACCGTCAAATATTCAACATGAACATTCTCAAGCAGACCACACTTCTGCGCAATGCGAGTAACTAAAGAGGTGCACTCAATTGGTCCTGTCAACTTTATATTGTCTAACCATTGATCAATCATGCATTCCGCGGGTGACACCCTAATTTTCTTAACCATGGCATAAAGTATTTTCAATTCATCTTGCCGGACAACCCTAATGTCACCTCGAGGAAACAAGGTCATAGCCAACCACACATGCATAAATCTAAGTGTAGGATTATGGATGGCACTTGTTCTAGGCTTGGGACCCCACTCGTTTCCGGAAATCTTTTTTCCAAAAACTTTCTTTATGGAACCCCTTTAGCGCTTTATCTAAGTCTAGCCTACATTTAGGATTTAGACCTAGCATAGCATGAAGATCACCCCATGTGACCAAGCGCTCTTGCCCAAACAAGCGAAAATAAATGCCTTCATCATACTTTCTAAGGGTGCATAAAAACTGCATAGTAAGCAAACGAGAACCCGGCTCATCTACTTCTACGAAATTTAGCCAACCCATAGTGCGAAAAATAGAGGCAAATTCTTCTCTCATACCTATTTTCTCGAGAAAGTCCGGATCGAAGCGTCGGGTGTGGGCGAATGGCCGTTCTCTCATGAGCGCGATGGCTTGGCCCTCGCGGTCGTCCTTGATGTCGAGATGCTCCTCGGTGATGAGCAAGGCCGGCCTTTCCTCCGGAATTTCAGCTTCGGGGTCACCATGCCCCGGACTTGGTGTGAGCTCGACGGAGGATGCTTGACTCGTGCTTGCACGAGTGCTTTTTCTCCGCTTGATTCCGGTGACTTGCTTCATTCGTTTGAACATGGCTGCACACAAGAACAAACACAAGACAAGAACAAAAACAAGATCGAACAAGTGTTCGGGTGAGCGTTAGTGAAAACGACAAACCCGAACTTCTCCGAAATTGGTTTTCTTCTCACAACAACTTGCAAATGCACTAAAACAGAGGGGAAATATTTTTTTGGGTTTTTGGGGCTGTAGTAAAGTTGAAGAACACGAAATTTTGGGAGAGCAACAAGTGAGCAAAGGAGGGGAGTGAAAGATGAGCTTGGAATGGTGAAACTCCTCCTCCTGGGCGGTTTTTATAGCCAAGGAAGCAAGATGGCCGTTAGAAAGGGACTGAACAACGGCTATATAGCCGTTGGGAGAAAGGAGCACAGAAAAAGGTGGGGCCAGGGGGTCGGCCGACCCCACCAGGTCGGCCGACCTGGCAGGTGGGCCTCCTGGCAGCCCCCTTTTTCCTATGTGTTCCCCAACGGCTAGGGGATTTGTCCCTTGCTGCCTTTTTGCTCAAAAAGCTCGACAAAAAATCTTTTCAAAATGGAAAGCCCAAAAACCTATTTTCTAAATTTTCAAAAATGCAAATGGGTTTTGAAAAATTCCAAGGTGGCTGGAAAAATTCAAAAATGCAGAAATGCAGTGGTCGGGAAAAATCAAAATGTGGTGGAAAGCAAATATGCAATTAAAAGAGCAAATATGGATAACTACCGGTTTAACCTCCCGGCGAGGACTCACCTTTTAAAGTCCGACGAGCGGGACTTTTCTCCGGCGTTCAGCTCGATGAAGCGTTGTCCGGTCCCGGAGATGAAGACACGGATGATGCTTCTTGTTTCACTCGCCACACCTTCTTGGTCTTTGTTGCGGTCGGTGGCTTCTCGGGCTTCGGAGGCTGCAGTTTTGCAGGCTTCACAGCCTGTTTCTTTGCAGACCTCGGAGGTTGCTGCCTTGTGGACTTCGGAGGCTGTTGCTTAATGTGTGACCTTTGCCTCCTTGCCTTCATCAATTGTTGCTGTGCAACCTTTTCCTTCTCAAGGAAGTTCTTCATGAATGTGAAGAGGCTGTCCTTCTTTGGCGGAGTGACCTCCACTTCCTTGATGTTGCTTGGGTTCGGCCCGTACTTGATACGGATCATGTTGCACTGTTCTTTCCGTGGCCGAAAGTCAAACTTCTCCTCCTTGCCATTGATGTGGAAGCGGATTTCTCCGGCTCCTACATCGATGCGAGCATCTGCAGTGCTGAGAAATGGGCGTCCCAGGATGAGCGGTGTGCTCTTCCCGACGTCCATGTCAAGCACTATGAAGTCGACGGGGATGAAGCAATCCCGGATTTTCACCGGAATATCTTCGGCGATCCCCGCCGGATAGCGGACCGTTGAATCGGCCAGCTGTAGCTGCATCGGCGTGGGGGATAGTGTGGTGTAGTTGAGCTTGTCGAAGACATCCTTCGGCATGACGCTCACACTTGCCCCAAGATCACATAAGGCATGGTCGAAGTTCTGTGTCCCGATCGAGCAGGTGATCGTGGGACACCCCGGATCTTTCTTCTTCTCAGGAAGCCGGTTGAGTATAGCAGCGCTACACTCTTCCGTCAGCTTGACAATTTCTACGGTCGGTAGTGGGCGCTTGTTGCTGATAAGATCCTTGAGGTAGCGAGCGTACGTGGGTACTTGTATCGCATCCAGCAAGGGCACGTTGATGTGCAGCTTCTGGATCACCTCAACGAAGCGTGTGAACTGCTCGTCCACGGTGGGCTTCCTTCTTCTTTCAGGAAACGGCATGAGGCTCGTGTCATAGAACTCATGTGGGGCCGTTTTCCTGGGCGGCAGTTCTTCTTCTTCTGCCGGCTTCTCAGCTGATGTGTCCTTTCCTGCATGGTTAGGGTATGGCGGATCCCGAGTGGACTTACCTCCTCTCGTGGTAACCACATTAACATTTTCTAAGGGGGTCTCGGGTTGCCCCGGGATTTTCCCCGACTTAGCAGTAGGAACAGCAGCAGCTAACTGAGCTAATTGGGTTTCTATCATTTTATTAAAGCTCAGCTGATTCTTGAGAGCAGAGGAAACACCCTCTATCTTAGTGTGGATGCTCTCAAGAGTCCTATCAGTGGTGGCAAGCTTTTTACTGATGTTATCATTAACCTTAGCTTGACCAAGCACAAGATCTTTCAAGGAGGGCTGATTATAACCGGAATTAAAACCAGAGAAGTTGCCAGAGTTACCTCCTTGGTAGTTGGGACGTGGTGGACCCCAACTTTGACCTCCTTGTGGACGGTAGCCGTTGTTGTTGTTGTTGCCCATGAACATTACGTCCTCACAGGTCTCAGGGCAGTCATTGCCCGAGTGTCCCGTGTTGCCACAGACCTCGCAAGTCATCCGAGCATCTAGGGCTTTCACTTCTCCATTGGCTTGGTCGTCCATCTTCTTCATGAGAAGGTCAATCTTGGCGGAGAGCATGTCGACCTCCTTGACGGAGTGCATGCCTCGCTGGCGAGGTTGGAGGCGCTCTTCATTCCAACCTTGGTTGGACACCATCTTCTCGATCAAAGCTTTTGCCTTGCTTACAGTGAGCGAGAAGAAGGCTCCACCAGCAGCAGCGTCGAGGTGGTCGCGGGCCGACGGAGTAAGCCCGTTGTAGAAGTTCTGGATGATCAGCCAATCATCCATCCCGTGGTGGGGACATGCCAGGATGTACTCCTGGAGCCTCTCCCATGCCTCAGGAATCGACTCCTTCGACTCCTGCTGGAAGCTTGAGATCCTTCCGCGGAGGGCATTGGTCTTGCCCAGCGGGAAGAACTTTGCAAGGAACGCAGCTGAACACTTCTCCCAAGTGTTCACAGCTTCAGGGTTTGCGTAGAACCACTGTCTCGCTCTCCCAAGGAGAGAGAACGGGAACAGTCGAAGGCGAACAGCGTCGGGGGTGACGTCCTTCATTTTGAACGTGTTGCAAATCTCCAGGAATTGCTGGAGATGAGCACTAGCGTCCTCATTGGCTTTCCCACAGAATGGGCTAGCCTGCACCATGATGATGAGACCGGTCTTGATCTCGAAGTTCGCATCTCCCACATTGCCAGCTGGTCCCGTAGGGATGTTGGCAGCGGAGGGAGCGGAGAACTCGCGGAGGGTCTTGTCGGCCATTTGCTCAGAGCTTGATGGTGCGGGAATGACAGGTTCGATTGGCCGAATCTCCTTACGAGGAGGGGTGAGCCTAGCTCGTGTCCTTCTCAGGAGTGACTCAGGATCTTCAGTGAAGTTTGTCGGCAAGTCGAAACCAGTCATACACTACCCTGTTTTCATACAAAATGCAGAAAACAAAGCAAGGTTAGCCTGCCTAGGAGATAGCCTTAATAATTGCAACACTACTATATACATTAGTAATTTTCTTAGATCATACGCCTTCCCCGGCAACGGCGCCAGAAATGCTTGTTGACTTTTGCTAAGTCATATTAATAAATCATTCCCGGCACGGGGCCAGAAACAGTTCACTAATATGTCCCAGAGTCAAGTAGGTAAAATCCGCAAGCGCACGGAGAATACCGCTGTAGCATTTCACCCGGAAGTATTCAGGGTATCGTATTTGTTTATCCCAAAGGAAGGTTATGATCAAGAAGCGTTACTAACATATAAGATCATGTTAACAATTAGCAAGGATATCTAACCAAGACAGGCGGGTACATGATAATAACCGGGTAGTGTGACACACACAGAAGATTCCTACTAAATAAATAAAGTCTAGTGGAGGAAAGACTAGGCTAAGCTACTCCTACTATACATTCCTATACAGTTGCATAGCCTAAGTAGAATACATACAGACCCACACTCAGGTTCAGCAGTCAATAGTATAGCACTTCAGGCACGGACTTACCCCTGCATCCACAGGCGACTTCCGCCAAGAGCCTACGCACTAGCCTAGCGGGGAGGATTTCAAAGGACGGACAGGGCTGTCACCACCTGCCGCCTACCTCAACGAACCAGTAGACTAACGAATAATTGATGCAAATCAGTCACCCAAGTACCATACTTGCATGACCAAAGAGCACTCTGCCCCTCCGCGATTACTATTAACGAGGCAGAGTTACCGTACGAATACGATCACCAAACCCATGCTATACTTTATCAGCTAAAACTAAGCATAGAGACTATAACATATAAACTAGACTATAGTGACGGTATATAACTAGCATGACAATAGTAGTATAATAAATATAAACTACTATCACACAAGTAGACTATACTATCACATATATGGATCACAAAATCAAACAAGAAACTCATGACCCAAGCACAACTATATAGAAAAGATATATATATTGATAAGAGTAAAGTCTTACAAAAGGGAAAAGATACAAGAGCCATACCAATTCCAAGTGAAGACTTGGGACTAGAGAGCTCTAGACTCAGCCTAACTCCACTAAAACTCCAAGAACTACTACTAGCAAGAGAGAAATGCTTCTTGTGGTGTGTGTTGAGTGTGAAGGCACACCCTCCTATTTATAGCCTCAATAGGTCGGCAAGGGAGCGTAACCGCCACGGAAGGCATCTCAAACCGTCATCAGGAGTCGCGGAGGAGCCAACACGTGGAAGCCCAGGCGGAGAGGGCGCCCGGCTGGGTCGGCCGACCTGACCAGGTCGGCCGACCTGGGGGTGGCTGCTCCTGGCCTGTGCTTTCTCCAGGTGGCTGTCCTGTGGGCCCTGACGTTGGTTTGCGCAGTATTGCAGGGAGTTACGTCGGTTAAGTGCTGACAATGGGCCCTTCAATCCGTGTGACGTCCATGTGGCACTCTCTGATTGGTCGAAAGTGTGTTTTCTTGCCTTTTGAGGTGTTTCCTTCACATTTCCTCCTGCATGCACAAAGTTCTCCAAGTACAAGTGGAACTATATTATTGTGCTAAAGCATGCGTGTATGAAATGCCAAATTCTCCTTTATTTGAGTATAGTTGTCGGTTAAAAATGGTACTTAACAGCCGTCAACATTCCCCCCATTCTCTGGCAATTGGTCGCATGTTCTTCTCTGTTTCGGCTTCGAGGATCCCAGGGTATCGTGCTATTTCTCCCATTCATCGCTTATGCCCTATTTTGCGAGCAATTTCCTTAACTGATGTAATTAGAGTAATTTCCAATCTTTTAGTTGCATTGATTAGGTAATTAGCCCAACCTAGTTTGCAACTAATTCCATTCATATCTGTTAAATGCAATTCTAGGGTTATATCTCATTTAGTCTATAGTTAGATTAATTGCCATTATTTGATTGCACACTAGATGATTCTCACCAGCCACTTCTAGTCGATGATCACTGTTGTTATTTTGCATATTTGTTTAGTGATCATGTCCTTCTTTTAGTGCTAGTATTTCTATTGTGTATTCTTACCTAGCAGGGCTTTGCTTGTAGATTTATATAGGTTCTATACTTATCCTATCCCTACCTACGTGCGTGCAGTGACACTTGTCACCAGCAGTGATGGCAGGAGCAGGTGACCAGGATAATGGCAAGGGCAAGATGCCAATGCAGAGTAAGGGTAAGAAGAAGATGAGGCTGGACAGAGAGCGACAGAGGGCGAGACGGATAGCTCAGCACCTCGATGCTATGGAGACATCTCGTAGGATGCCAGGATCACGGTTGGCCATAGGGGAGCCACACACTGACACATAGGGTCTCAGGAAGAGTACCAGGAGGAGGACAACAACCTTAGCCTTGGCCACAAGAGTTATACCACCAACTTGGTTGCAGTGTACTCTGACTTCTCGTCATGAAAGGTCATCAAGAACTGCGGAGCAGGGTTCCTCCAGGCAGCAGGAGGAGGAGTCAGAGGAGACCGAGTTTGAGTCAGAGTGTGAGGAGGAGGATCCAGAGGAGCCAGCACGGCTACAATAGCAATCAGCTCACCGGACAGGAGACCCACACTGCACGTGTGCTATGTGCATCAGGAGACTATAGGGACTTGTAGCTGCAGCTGGAGAGAGAGACATCCTTGAGGTTCCTGCTCGGGATCTCAAGGTGAGTTGCCTTGTCTCTTTCGAGTAGTGGGTTCCAGTTCCTAGGGACCCTGCTGGAGGAGAGAGCTACTGGACGAGCCTCCAGAGGAGGATTGGAGAGGGTCTGAGACGCTACCTTGCCGGGAAGGGCAAGGCTAGACTATTTGTGGCAGAGTAGTACACTTCTTACCAGGCTATGAGGAGAGCCACTGGCAAAAACATGGAGCAGTACCTCAACTTCTTGCCTAGACTAGCAGAGTTGGTCACCAGACCGTACATGTACAGAGAGGACATAGTGATAGTGATAGGTGTAGAGTGCCCGATCTTTCGGCGAGTGGAGATAACTTCGATTTGGTGGATGTCGACCCTCATGATCCGACTACGACGAGCAAGCCGAAGCGCCAATGCAATCGCTGAACCAACTTCCGAAGGATATTAACCTTGTGGTAAACAAGATCAACCTGATCACGAGGATCAATTCTTACGCGCAATCAAAGAACGAGCAAGAATTAGAGGCGAGCAATCTGATGTATTGCACGAAGGTGGAGTTCTGAATTCACGTCGAGAGACGGATGTATAGCTAAGCTAAACTTAAAACAAAACTCGAATATTACAAGGGGCACAGCACTTGACTATATAGGGGGAGGACGAGGCATCTAGGGCCGGCTGAAGTGGAGAGGCGCGCGGTGGAGAGGGAGTCGTGCGACTTGGGCCACGTGGGCCTTCGGGCGACATCATCCTGGGCCGTCGTTCCTTAGCATCAAAACCGTCTTCAATTCCTGGGCTCGAGCTCTAGTGATTGGGCCCTTGTACGTCGTCGTCTCGTTAGAAGATGGATTCGTAACTCGAGGAGGCGCGACGACGAGAGGTGAAGGTGTGACAGCTTGGTTTGGCGCGCCATCTTCCGTCGTCATTATTCGTATGTCGTTGATGTCCTCATCATCCTCCCCTTCTTGAAGTGAAGTCGTCCTCGACGGCAACTCATCATCCTCACCCAAGTATGGTTTCAAATCTGCAACATTAAAACTAGTGGAAACACCAAACTCCATGGGCAAGTCAAGAACATAAGCATTATCGTTAATCTTGGTTAGCACTTTAAAAGGACCAGCAGCACGAGGCATCAGTTTAGAACAACGCAAAGTAGGAAATCTATCTATACGCAAGTGCAACCAAACCAAATCACCAGGTTCAAAAGAAATATGTTTTCTACCTTTACTACCAGCAACTTGATACTTTTTATTAGCAATGGCAATGTTGTGTTGTGTTTCTTCATGCAATTGTTTCATGTGATCAATATGAGCAAGAGCATCAAGATGTGGTTCATCTTCAGCATCAATAGCAAACAAATCAATAGGCGCCTTAGGAACATAGCCATAAACAATCTCAAAAGGACACATCTTAGTGGCAGAATGTGTAGCACGATTATAAGCAAATTCAACATGAGGTAAACAATCTTCCCAACGTCTCAAATTTTTATCTAAAACAGCTCTAAGCATAGCAGACAAAGTTCTATTTACTACCTCAGTTTGCCCATCAGTTTGAGGATGACAAGTAGTACTAAAGATTTAGCTTTTTGACATGTAGTACAGCGTGCAACAAGGCGCTCAACATCACGGCGCATCCGTGGCCAAAAGAAATGGTCGGCCAACACCTCATGTGTCTTGAAAACTCCGAAGTGACCCATAAGACCACCTCCATGCGCCTCCTGTAACAACAAAAGACGAACCGAGCTAGCTGGAATACACAGCTTGTTAGCACAAAACAGGAACCCATCCTGCATATGAAATTTGCCCCAAGGTTTGCCATCCTTACAATGCATCATAATATCATGAAAATCAGCATCATTCACATATTGATCTTTCAAAGCTTGCAAACCAAAGATTTTAAAGTCTAATTGGGACAGCATCATATAACGACGAGACAAAGCATCGGCAATCACATTTTCCTTCCCGTTTTTATGTTTAATGATGTATGGAAAAGATTCAATAAATTCAACCCATTTAGCATGACGACGATTCAGATTAGTTTGGGTTCTAATATGTTTCAAAGCCTCATGATCAGAATGAATAATAAATTCGCGAGGCCATAAATAATGCTGCCATGTTTGCAAAGTTCTTACTAAAGCATAAAGTTCTTTATCATAAGTGGAATATTTAAGAGCAGCACCACTTAACTTCTCACTAAAATAAGCAATGGGTTTATGTTCTTGCAACAAAACAGCACCCAAACCAATTCCACTAGCATCACATTCCAATTCAAACACTTTATCAAAATTAGGCAATTGTAAGAGAGGAGCATGAGTTAACCGTTCCTTTAAAGTGTTGAATGCGTCGTCTTGTGGTGCGCCCCACTCAAATGGCGCACCCTTCTTGGTCAGCTCATGTAATGGTGCAGCAATAGAACTGAAATCCCGCACAAAACGACGATAGAAGCCTGCAAGACCAAGAAAACTGCGAACCTGTGTGACCGTCGTCGGTTGGGGCCAACTCTGAATGGCGTCCACCTTGCTGCTATCGACCTCAATGCCCTGTGGAGTAACAACATATCCAAGAAACGAAACACGTTTCGTGCAAAAAGTGCATTTTTCCATGTTCCCAAACAAGTGAGCAGCACGCAAAGCATCAAAAACAGCACGCAAATGATCTAAATGCTCATTCACGGATTTGCTGTATATAAGGATATCATCAAAATAGACAACAACAAATATTCCAATGAAAGACCGAAGAACTTCATTCATTAAGCGCATAAAAGTGCTAGGAGCATTAGACAATCCAAACGGCATAACCAACCATTCATACAAGCCAAATTTAGTTTTAAAAGCCGTTTTCCATTCATCTCCTAATTTCATTCTTATTTGATGGTAACCACTACGTAAATCAACCTTAGAGAAAATTGTGGCACCACTAAGTTCATCAAGCATATCATCAAGGCGTGGTATAGGATATCGATAACGAATTGTAATATTGTTAATTGCACGACAATCTACACTCATACGCCAAGAACCATCTTTCTTAGGAACAAGCAAAACAGGAACCGAACAAGGGCTGAGAGACTCACGAATGTAACCTTTATCAAGCAATGCCTGCACTTGACGCTGAATTTCTTTCGTCTCCTCAGGATTTGTGCGGTACGGGGCGCGATTAGGAAGCTGTGCGCCTGGAATTAAATCAATCTGATGTTCTATGCCACGAATAGGAGGAAGACCCGATGGCAATTCAGCAGGAAAAACATCTTTATAGTCCTGCAAAAGGTTAGCAACAGCAGGAGGAATATGCAACATAGGCGCCTCATCTAGTGAAACAAGCATACGAGAGCAAACTAGCGCATAGCAAAGCAGATTAGCATCATGTAATTCATCAAAATCAGCACGTGTAGCAAGCAAGATAGGGTTATTCAATTTGATCTCATATTGAACAGGTGCAACAGGAGGCGATGTAACCAATTTTGCAGCTTTTGTCGCTCGAGCAATATCATCTTTAAGAACTTGTTCAGGTGTCATAGGATGAATAACAATTTTCTGACCCTTGAACATGAAGGAATAATAATTGGAGCGACCATGATGAACACTATCGACATCATATTGCCAAGGACGGCCAAGCAACAAAGAGCATGCTTCCATTGGAACAACATCACAATCTACAAAATCAGAATAGGCGCCAAGAGAGAAAGGAACACGTACCGAGCGCGTTACCTTTATTTTGCCGCCATCATTAAGCCATTGAACGTGATAAGGATGTGGATGCTTCCTTGTTGGCAATGACAACTGCTCCACCAAGGTCGTACTAGCCAAATTGTTGCAACTGCCACCATCGATGATTATACGGACCGCTCGTTCTTGCACAACGCCTTTGATATGAAAAATGTTGTGGCGCTGATGCTTTTCATCCTGAACGACCTGTGTACTAAGAACACGCTGCACAACAAGAGTGGCATACCTGTCGGCGGCACTAGAGTCGACATGAAGCTCCGTATTATCTGCATGATTAGTGGCAAGCATAGTCTGCTGAATATCCTCAGAATCACTAGCAGAAGAATACCCACCGTCGTCACGAATCAACATAGTTCGTTTATTTGGACAATCGCGTATCACATGACCAAATCCTCGGCAACGGTGACACTGAATATCACGAGCTCGTCCAGACGACGAGGAGGACGGCACGAACGAGGCAGATTTGGCCGTGGATGGAGCACTCGACTTGGACGTGGTCGAGGAGTGGTCGCGCGACGTGGAAGGAGGTGTCGACCGTGGAGCTGAAGGCGTCTTGGACCCTACAAAAATGTTAGGTCTTGACGAAGATTGTCGATCCTG
This sequence comes from Eleusine indica, assembly GCA_030378355.1. Taxonomy (NCBI): domain Eukaryota; kingdom Viridiplantae; phylum Streptophyta; class Magnoliopsida; order Poales; family Poaceae; genus Eleusine; species Eleusine indica. The sequence goes on from CM059497.1 coordinate 31,672,400, forward strand.
CACTTCACGTTCAGCTTTACAAGCATATTCAAATAAGGTGGTCATATCATCATAATGCTTATAATCAAGAATATTCTGAATTTCACGATTTAACCCACCCCTAAAGCGAGCCATAGCAGCATCATCCAGTTCAACTAAACCACAGCGAATCATACCCTTTTGCAAAGCTTGATAATAATCCTCTACAGAAAGTGAACCTTGTTGAAAACGCTGCATTTGATTAAGCAAATCTCTAGCATAATATGACGGCACAAAACGATGACGCATAGCAACTTTTAATGCCGTCCAAGTGGCTGGAATATTATCAGGATATCTTTGTCTATACTCACGCCACCAAAGTAAAGCAAATTCAGTAAATTCACTAATAGCAGCCTTAACTTGTAAATTAGCAGGAATATCATGGCATGCAAATTTTTGTTCAACCTCTAATTCCCAATCAAGATAAGCACCCGGATCATATTTGCCATTAAAAGTGGGAATACAAAATTTTATTTTGGCAAAAGAATCATTAATAGGAACACGTATCCTACGAGCACGACCACGGCGATTGTCGTCATCCTGCTCGGTGTCGGCGCCGTAGTCACGTGCATGTTGCAACTCCGTGAGCTGCGTCGTCATGGTCCCAAGCTGCATCGACATGGCCTCAAGACGAGTCATGATCGTCGCGAGCGTGGTGCGGGCAGCCGTATCAGCAAGGTCCAGTTGATCAAAACGCTCATTCGACGAAGTGACCGTAGAGTCAAGTCTCTCGTGCATCGTCTTCATGTCGTTTTGTAGACCATCTACCTGTGCCTGGACATCCTGGAGGGTGAGCTCCTCCGACTTCGAGCTGTTTTCTGCCATAGAAACACAAGCAATACAAAAAGCGGGATCCTACAACGAGAGGTGAGTGGTGGATGAAAAGCTCAATCAAAAAGCTGTTATGAAATTCTTACCCGTCCTTACCAAGCACGCAAGCGTGAACTGCAACCACAGGTAAAACCGGTGGAAGATTGGTGGAGCGATTGCGTGGTGAAACAAAAACCTGCTCGTAGTAGAAAATTTGTGGGGCTAGGAGGCTGCACTCAATCCAAGGGTTAGCACAATTCAAACAATAACTGCAAAGCTGAATAATGGTGCTAAACGCGAAAAGATTGCTACCGGTACAAGTGCAAGAGGAAGGAAAAAGGATCAAAACAAAGTGCAGCAAGAACGCGTCGCCTGTGTTACTCGGCCGCTCTTGTTTTTTTTCTCTTTTTTTTTCTTTTTTTTCTCTTATTTTTTCTCTTTTTTTTCTTTTTTTTGCTCTTTTTTTTAATACTTTTTGCTGAAAATATAAACAATGAGACCTCAAATAAGCAATTAAGCACAAGCACTTTTTTTTTTAAGCAATACTTTTCTCTCTCTCTCTCTCTCTCTAGAGTAGGAACAAACGAAACCGAGCTGAAACAAACACAGGGCGAGGCGAGCGGGTCACGACGTAACCGAGTAGGACTCGATCAGCGAGGCGAGCGGGACACACGAAACCGAACAGAACTAAACACAGGGCAAGGCGAGCGGGTCACGACGTAACCGAGTAGGACTCGATCAGCGAGGCGAACGGGACACACGAAACCGAACAGAACTAAACACAGGGCGAGGCGAGCGGGTCACGACGTAACCGAGTAGGACTCGATCGTCGAGGCAGTGATTGACCCGGACTCACAGTGCAGTGGGAAAATTTGGCAAGCGAGACGGGGTAAACAGATGCGGCGAAAAGCAAACTGTGGTGGTGAAAACACGCGGCACGGCGGAAGGATACGACGATGATAGGAAGAAAACGATGAAACACAGTGTACCAGCAACGATCAAAAGCGAAAGCACAAAAACTCAACAACGCAAATTATTGAACGAAAGTGCAAGGCTCAAAACCGTACTGGGGTAAACTTTTTTTTTGTAGTTTCTGGTTTATATGGACTTGGATAAAACTCACCGAGAAACACTGGAATCTGATACCACTTGATAGGTGTAGAGTGCCCGATCTTTCGGTGAGTGGAGATAACTTTGATTTGGTGGATGTCGACCCTCACGATCCGACTACGACGAGCAAGCCGAAGCGCCAATGCAATCGCTGAACCAACTTCTGGAGGATATTAACCTTGTGGTAAACAAGATCAACCTGATCACGAGGATCAATTCTTACGCGCAATCGAAGAACGAGCAAGAATTAGAGGCGAGCAATCTGATGTATTGCACGAAGGTGGAGTTCTGAATTCACGTCGACAGACGGATGTATAGCTAAGCTAAACTTAAAACAAAACTCGAAGATTACAAGGGGCGCAGCCCTTGACTATATAGGGGGAGGACGAGGCATCTAGGGCCGGCTGAAGTGGAGAGGCGCGCGGTGGAGAGGGAGTCGTGCGACTTGGGCCACGTGGGCCTTCGGGCGACATCATCCTGGGCCGTCGTTCCTTAGCATCAAAACCGTCTTCAATTCCTGGGCTCGAGCTCTAGTGATTGGGCCCTTGTACGTCGTCGTCTCGTTAGAAGATGGATCCGTAACTCGAGGAGGCGCGACGACGAGAGGTGAAGGTGTGACAGCTTGGTTTGGCGCGCCATCTTCCGTCGTCATTATTCGTATGTCATTGATGTCCTCATCAGATAGAGTTCTAAACCTCACTTTGGGTAGCTAGAGATCGCTCAGAGATCTGGTTTATGTTCAGAGGAGAGACCCACCGCTTGACAAGGGAGGACCTAATAGCTGCACTTGGACTGATTGCTTCAGATCTGCAGTTGAACAGGAGTGCCTACGGGACCTTCACACCACCCTGTAGATCACAAGGAGGGATGCTACTTCTAAACAACATGGTGTTAGTTGCCTTTCCGCCACCACACACTCCAGGTTTTGACAGACGCCCTACAAGGCTCACTACAGAGACGCCCTACAGAGGTTTTGACACTATTCCTGTTCGTGGGGCAACCAAGCACTCAAAGATGTTTACCAACCTAAGCACCATGCTTACATTGCTAAATAATACTCTTGATTCCCATGGGACATTGGCCCTTCAGACCAACAAGTCAAGAGCAAGAATACACTTAACTCTAACCCGACGGATCAATGAGTCAAGTACTAGAGAATGCATAACTCTGACCCTATGGATCAACAAGTCAAGGGCTACGGATCATCAAGCTAAAGACATAGCACATATAACTTTAACCCTATGGATTAACAAGTTATGGACTAAAGCATGACTAGCCACAATATGCACTGAACGAGTGCAAAAGCATAGACTGACTAGTATGAGTATGTGAAGCATAAAACAACCAAACATGACTATTCAACAACCATGTAAAAGACACATGATTATCACACTTGTATAAAGACAAAGCATAAGAGTAAAGAAATTAATAGAGTAATAAGGAATTAGTCTTACTAGAGCGGATAGTATGGAACTATACCCAAGACTCCAAGACTAGATCAAGGACCTCTAGTTAGCTCTCCTCTATCCTAAACTCCACTAGGACCTGAACACTAAGTGTAATGCTAGGGAATGGACTCTTCTTGGTGTGTGCTCAAGTGGGAGGCACTCCACTCCTTTCATAGTCGCCAAAGGTCGGTAACGAAGAGTAACCGCCATGGAACTCACATGCACCAACTTTAGGAAATGGACGAGGAAGCGACACATGGAAGCCTAGCCGAAAAGGCCTCAAGACCAGGTCGAGCGACCAAGGGGGGAGCTCGACCGACCTGGCCCTAGGCCCTACGGCCTTGTGCTTTCTTGGGGTGGCACATAGGTGGGTCCTCTTGTGTTTTATGCCTGTGTTCTCCAGAGGAACCCTGTGTAGCCACGTATGTGATCCGTGTGATGTCCAATTCTTACCGCCCCATTGGTTGGAATTGTATTTTCCTGGATCATGCTCCATTTCTGCACCTCTTTTATACCAAGTGGAACCTTATTAATCCTAGCTATTATGCATGTATGAAATGCTAAGTCTTCCTACTTTTATAGGTATATTGACGGTTGAAATTGGTATTTAACGATAGTCAACAAACCCCCCAAGCTGAACCTTTGCTCATCCCGAGTGAAGGTGAAACTCAGGTTTGTGTTGATCAGGAGTTGCTACAATGTTCTATTCTTTAATCATATACCCAAATGCACAACCAAGTCACTCTATAAAGGATTGAACAAATTGGCACAGAGTACTTCACCCTTTATTACTTGTGGGGCGTTGTAGCTTCTCCAAATCTTGAGCGGTTAGAAGACAGAACAATTTGTAGGACCACCATTACACCTACTCTCTTTGATCGACTTTAGCCCAGAGGTTCATTTTTGTGATAAATGCATATTCCTCAAATGATTCACTCAAATTGCTCAAAGTGTATGTATTGCTCACCAAGCTTATGATGCCTCAAAATCCTACCTCTAAAGGCTGATATATGGAGCTTAGGGTAAGGATAAATATGGCATACCCGTATTTCATATTTCATCGAGTCAAAAGAGTGGATCCACGGAGAAAGCATTTTCTAGAAGCATGATCAAGATGTGCATGTGTGGTGGATATGATGGAGTGGAATGGAGACTCTTTTTATCTGTCTCTCCCTTTATTTGGCAGTAATGTTTATCTTTTTCTTTCTTTTGTTTTCTCTCAAGATCTTTATGGAGCAAGAGGTTTTTTTTGTCAAGCTCTTCGTAGAGCAAGAATTTCTTTTCTCTTTTTTTCTGATAGCCATAACCTTAATTGCCTTGGGGAGAGATCAATCGCGAAGATAGAATTTTTATTTTGTGGATGGATAGTGTGACATGGAGGATTGCCAATTTCCAGTGTGGAAACTTAACGTGATGTGCGCTTACTTGATCATGAATGCAGAAAATATTTCTCACTATGGTCACACAATTTTGACAAGGCTCAATGAAAATACAAGTAGCATATGTAGAAGGTTTTGCAATGTAGAACAACATATGGCTGTGGTAGGAATTTATATCATTGAGGAACTTGTCATTTTTATCAAATTAATCCTCGGAGGTCAAGTTTCACAAATTGATCAAGATCATAGCAGCCCTAGCTAACCATATCATATCTCCCAACAACCTAAACTGGATAATGCCTAATGCATTCAAGGTGGAATTTATTCATTCCAACAAATCAAAACTAGATAGAGTGCTAGGTTGTAAACTGGGCACATGAGAAGAAACAAAGACGAAGCAACTATTCATCATCTCAACATAGGAAACCTTGTGCATTCATACCGCACATGAATTTATTTATTTATTTTAGTTTTTCTATTTATCATGCATGTGAAAGGGAAATAAATCTTTTTGTTGTTTTTAGTTTATCATGCATGTGGTGATTGAAAAAGAAAATGATACATGTTACCTTCACATTAGGGGAAGAAACTCCCCCCAAGCTGACTTTCACTCACTTATATAGCGGTGGTCGTCTGTAGTGGAATGGTTATTTCCCATGGTTTTATAAATGATAATCCAGGTTAGGTAATACCGAATCTCATTCACATACCCAGGGAAGACAAATAGATTGAAAAGCCATCGAGAGCATACTTGAGAGTATGTTCCTACCAAATATATCTCTCGCCTTGATAAATGAGGGCATTTATGGGATCATCAGATGGAGCTTGATTGAGTAGCCCATAGTTATGTGCAAGGCGAGAGATCCAAGATATTCATTCAATTTTATATATTTGTGTAAGGCTCTTGATCTATTAACCATGGCTAGGACTAGTAAAATTTTAATCTCACTAACCATGCAAAATAAAATTTGAATTTTATTATCAGGCATGGTCTTAAGATCTTCTTTTAGGAAACAAAGTCATACTCATCCACTATTACAAAGAACGCAAGGTAGGATTATGGACATTATTTGTTCCAGGCTAAGCGCAACATGATTGTTAAGATCCTCCCAAAATGTGCTTTTAACAAATGCGCATGAGGAAGAAAAGCCTAGCGTGTCACTAAACTACCTCCAAGTCAGAGAGCATTCAAATCCGGTGAACCAAAATAAATTTCTCTCATCATCCAAGCCAAGGGTGCATAGAAACTGGATTATGAGCGAGTGCGAGCAAGACTCAATTTGTGACAATAAAGCATTTCACCCTATAATATGGAAGACAGAAGAAAATTTTTTATCCATACCTTTCTCGAAAAGAAAGTCTGGATCATACACTCGTGTAGGAGTGTAAGACCGGCCGGTGATAGCCTGAAGAATATCACATTCTTTCTTTCCAACCGAGTTGAGGTTGTTGTCAGAGAGAAGCTTAATCTCGATATTGCTCGCAACCGGCAAGGTTGTAGCTTCTTCGTCCATTTATGGTTCCTCCACAGGTACATCATCCATCAGATGGTGGCGGTGTGCGCTTGTTGTACACCATCAAAGGTGTAGGACTTGCTTCGATTGGCACATTGCTTGAGCTTCGCGCCAACTTACCTTTCATTGCTGCACATGTGAGCAAACCAATAAAAGAGCAACTCGAATGGGGGTTAAGGTTAGTTGAAAATCAATTGAAAGCTCTGTCCAGAGCTCTTGCAAATGAGAGACCAACTTGTGAATGCAAATGAAACTTAAAGCAAATGTTTTTGGCAGAATTTCAGAGTGTTTAATGATGCCAGAGCATAGAGGAAATGACGACAAATGGCCAGAGCATAATGGAGAGGTGAAATACGTGCATGCAGTGAAAAACATCCGCTCGTGGACCTTGCCTCAAAATGCAAAGAGAAACAACAGTCATATTGGGACATGACAGTTGCAAGCTAGTAGTTGGGGCAAGTGGCGGCAGTGAGCCATTTGTCTCTAGTCAACCGACTAATAGGACTTGTCACCCGACCAGGGAATGGCCCCTCTAGTCAGTAGGCCCTACTTGTGGTGGGCCATGAGAAAGAAAATATATTTTAGGCAAAAACATTTTCGATCTTTTGTACTCTCAATTTCTCAAAAGATGAACTCTAGAATTCTATTTTGTTTATATATAATTTTGGAAAAGTGAAATGGGTTGGAATAAAGTCCATCATGCAGATGTGGTGAAAAAATTCAAATATGCAAATGTGAATGGAAATCCAAAAATTGGTGGAAAGCAAATATGAGATGAGTACCAATTTACCTTTGGCAAGGGCTCACCAATTTTAAGTCCAATGAGCCGGACACTACCCTGTTTTCACTTAAAGAGAAAACAAAGCAAAGGTAAACCTATCTAGACAATGATTATTAATAGAAATATAATTAGGAACAATTCTAGTGATTCTCTTTTAACCAGTGCCTTCCTCGGCAATGGCGCTAGAAATACTTGTTGACATTTCTTAACGTCGCACCAGAAATATTGCTATCCCCGACAACGGCGCCAAAAATGCTTGTTGACATATGCTAAGTCACACCAAATAAATAGACCTGGGCAAGGTGCCAGAACTACTTGTTGGTAGAACTTAAAAGATCGTTAGTGTGGGAAAGTTAAATCCACAAGCACACAGATATCCCAATTCTGGACCTGTAAGGTCCAATAACTAGAGCTCGTGCACGACGACTAAATTTAGGGGCGAGCCCGTTCCTATGTTTTTCATTATATGTCACTTTTAAGAATGATTTGCTACCTAATGATTATATTATAATTAGGAACCATGGAGAGGACAAAGAGATGATGGGAGAAGGACTTGGTGACGTGGAGGACCAGCAAGGACGTGGAAGCCAAGGTGGAGGCCCAATGAAAACCGACTTCGAGTCTGTTTCGGGGGGTCCAGCACCAGTCTACACTAAAATGGACGTCCAGGATGCATACAGACTCAGATTGGGACGTTCTACATATGCACAGAAATATAAGGAGAAGGCCTTTCCAATGCCGTTGGTCCCATGTCAAAATTTGTCCGGAGTCATCAACAATTGTCGAAACAAGAGAGGATCCAGAATCTGTGTCGGTGCTGTATCGCCTGTTTTTGGCCTTTGGGCTTTGTATCCAGTTGAGCCCAATTAGGGACGCGTCCGGAAAGTCTTGCATGACCCTAGGGTCTTCATATATATCCGTCACCGCACCATGAGGGTTCAGGTTTTGCTTAGATTATTCTCTTCATAACAGTTTTGCTGTCACATCGGTTTATGAGACCCCAACTACGTGAGTTTAGTCATACATCTACAATTTGGTTGCTTCCTTCTTCGTTCTTGGTTGTGTTCTTGATTCGCAGGTAGGGATTAGCCTTCTCGGCAAGGTCAACCGTGCAACACTAGTTGATAACCAGAGGAGACGTCGTGTTGTGATTCCGAGGTTCGAAGCGTGTTGTTCAAAAGCTAGATCGATTTATGTGTCACCTCCGATCAAATCAACTTACCAGAACCTTTTCGAAGATTGGGAACCCCTGTTCATATCAAGTGGTAATCAGAGCTTCAGGTGCACCATCAGGTTTATACTACCCTTAGATAATTTCGTTTTTGTGTTCATCCTATCGTCCAAATAAAGCCTAATCTCCCCCCCCCCTCATGCCCATAACCATGTGGTAGCCTTTTGCATATTTCAATTTCAGAGTCCGTAGTGTTGAGTTTGTGTCCTAGATCTTGTTTAGCCACTAGTTTAGTTTGTGTTTTAGTCGTCAGTTGTGTTCCCCTTGCAACCCTAGCCGCCATCCCCTCCACCACCTTCTGTTTGTTCGGCTTTGTGTGCTAGGGTTGATTGATCAACACGCCCACCCTCAACACCTCGGACCAACCCCCACAATCTCCACTTTCCGCTGCACCCATCCCGACAAAAATGTTCCTACCCGATTTCAAACCCGACTCGGGTTTCCCTCAAACCCGACCTTGGTGATAAGGACACGACGACGGTGTCTAGATTTCGTCCTAATCTTTCACGGTACAAATATGAAGCAAAGACCTTTTCTGAATTATTGTGACAGCTGATCAATAAAACTTGACTAGGCTCACGTGCAGTAGAAGTTGAACAACCAAATATGAAATATTACCAAAACAATCACACTCTAAATTAATTGAAATAGCTGGCACAATAATATATTTTGAGTGCTTCACGACAGGAATAGCAATAATTATATCTCAGCAGTTGACCTTGGAATTTAGAACAAAACGAAACCAGTAGCAGCAGTATACCGATCAGATGAGTATTTGATGGATCAATAGCAAACACACGCACATAGCAGCAAGATTGATACAGGATTGACTTATTTAGAAAATAATCCAAACCCTATGTAACCTCTTCCACCCGTGAGCAACACACACACGATCAGAAGTGGAGATCTCCAAAGAAATCAAGACACGTACCTAGGTAGCTAGAACCTGATCACACTCGCCTTCACAATCACAGGGATCGAAGTCAGTAGATAATCACCGTGGCGGCGGAATCGTCATCGCTCTGATTCTGGAGAAAACCTGGACAGCGAACAATACGATAAAACCTAGTCCGCCTCCATTACATCGGCGTCACGTCCAACTTAAGTGCACGCAGGCACAAGTTACTGGATTGGGCTCTAATTAATTAAAGCCCAAATTATGTCCGACTCAAACTAAATAAACCTAGAAGATACGAACTCTAAGACACACTTAAACCTGAAAGCTACGTTCTCAAATCAAAACGGAATATTAAAATAATCCGGCAACGTCCTAATGCTTCTCATTAAGAGATTGTGTTAACTAACGTGATAGCATGAGGCCCTTACGTTGGCTTTACCTTGGTCTGCATTTTTGTCTCTTGCTTGCTATGAAAATGAATTCCCGTAAATAATTTCTTGCACCATGGAAATCCAAATTCTTTCTTGTTGTTGTTTTTCTTCATATCAATTAAAAATAAACCCAGCTTCATAGGAGAATTCATTATCAAGCCAGAATGTTTAGCTTGCATAGAAGCAATAAATTGATGAGTCATGGACTCATCATTCTCCCCTTCTTGGAACAAAGCTGTCCTCGGCGTCGTTATAGTCTCAACAACTCCTTTCTTGAGAATGCAACTGCCATTTATCGATGTCTCACATGACATAGAAGAATCGATCATTTTCTTATCACTTTGAACAACAATAGGAACAGACCCAATCATAACAGAATTACTTGGACAAATATCTGAGAATTTGATGACCACATCATCCTCACCTTCAAATGAAACGCTCCTCCAAGTATACATATGTGTAGCATCTACTTTCACAGGATCAACAACTTCCTTTGAGGTTTCGCATGGTGTGATGGCACATATATGTTTCTCGTCCCTCTCATGTCCCTCACATGCGAAGGAACCAGAACAAGTAGCAACAGTTTGTAAATTACCAGCTGAATTTTTAGAATCCTTACAATTGTTTTTAGAAGCGATAACAGCGTCATCCTTTCCTTCATTACTAGATATTTCAGAACTGGGGCCAGCATTCATTGAAACAAAAATACCCATGCCATTCTCTCCCTCTTGAAGCAAAGCTGACCCCGGCTTTGTAATACTACGAGATGATTCCAGTAAACAACAAAGCCGATTTTGAGGTACCTTCAATAAAACGGTTGTAACTTTTTGCTCGGATCTCCATTTTGGCTGAAATTTTTACAGGAGCTTCATGCCTCGATTTCACATCAACTTTGGCTCTTCGGACCAACAAGTCGAGAGCAAGAGTACACTTAACTCTAACCCAACGGATCAACGAGTCAAGAACAAGAGAATGCATAACTCCGACCCTACGGCTCAACAAGTCATGGGCTAAGACATGCATAACTTTGACCCTACGGATCATCAAGCTAAAGACTATAGCACACATTACATTAACCCTACGGATGAACAAATTATGGACTAAAGCATCTAACCACAATATGCATTGAACAAGTGCGAAAGCATAGACTGACTAGTACGAGTATGTGAAGCATAATGCAACCAAACATGACTAGGCAACAACCATATAAAAGGCACATGATTATCACACTAGTATAAAGACAAAGCATAAGAGTAAAAAATATAAATATATTAATAAAAGGAGTAAGTCTTACTAGAGAGGGATAGTGTGAAACTATACCCAATACTCCAAGACTAGATGAAGGACCTCTAGCCAGCTCTCCTCTACCCCAAACTCCACTAGGATCTGAAGACTAAGTGTAATGCTAGAGAATGGACTCTTCTTGGTGTGTGTTGAAGTCGGAGGCACTCCCCTGCTTTTATAGCCTCCAAAGGTCGATAACAAAGAGTAACCGCCACGGAACTCACATGCACCGACTTCAAGAAATGGACGACGAAGCAACATGTGGAAGCCCGGCTAATAAGGCCTCAAGACCAGGTTGGGTGACCAAGGGGGGAGGTTGGCCGACCTGGCCCTGGGCCCTATGGCCTTGTGTTTGGAAGACAGGTGGGTCCTTTTGTGATTTATGCCTGTGTTCTTCAGAGGAACCCAGTGTAGCCATGTATGTGCTCCATGTGATGTCTAGTTGTCACTGTCCCATTGGCTGGAATGGTATTTTCCTGAATCATGCTCCATTTCTCCACCTCTTTTGTACCTATCCCTGTATGCACTTATTTCTCTAAGGACAAGTGGAATCTTATTAATCCTAGCTAACATCCATCCCGATGATTGGTATTTAGAGGTATATTGACGGTCGAAATGCAAAGTCTTCCTACTTTTATAGGTATATTGACGGTCGAAATTGGTATTTAACGACCGTCAACAACATCCATTCCGATGATCTGAGCAAAACCAGATTCACATGCCCTTATGGAATGTTTGCTTATCGAAGAATGTCTTACCGGTTGTGCTATGCACCTGCTTCATTCCAAATGTGTTAGATGTCCAATTTATGAGACATGATCGAGGAAATTATGGAAGTCTTCATGGATGATTTCTCTATCTACGGGAAAACTTTTGACCACTGTGTAGAGAATCTGGACAAAGTCTTGCGAAGGTGCTAAAAGAAGGACCTTGTACTCAATTAGGAAAAGTGCCACTTTATAGTCCGAGTGTTGACATGAAAATCTACACACGCGACCTGGGAGATTTGCTTCACTCCAGTGTACGCTCAATACAGAAACCGGGGTGTGCCAGTCGATTTTCCCTACAAATTGACAAAGAAAGCAAACGGTCAAATTCCTTGGGTCACCGGCGCCAGACAGGCCGATAAGAAAGCCGATAGTAACTGTTCGTGAAAACTTAGCCGATGGCTATAAGAGCAAATATTAACTTAAAATAAACTAATTGGCTGATTGTATAGGCTTATTGGTAAGCTAATAATTAAGCATTAAATACTACAAAGATAATGTCGATAACTCCTATTTTGATAGAATAAAGTCGATTAAAGCAAAGTCGATAGATCTAACAGTGAACATGATAAGAGTTGCTTAGTCGATGGTGAAAGTCGATAGATCTGATTAGCTGGTATTGCAAATATGCCTCAAAATCATAGATCTAATCTTATTAAATAAGGGGAACGATCAACTATTGATAATATGGGGAATACTAATTAAAGCACTATAAAGTCGATCGGGCCGTGATAACCTATCGGCTAAACACTCTGATAGAACCCTATCGACTCTACCTACAACTGGATTATTTCTAGCCCTATCGACTCTGTGAGAGATCAAAGTCGATGCAGCCTCGCTGGTTCAAGTAAATCAAACTTAATCGAGATAGTACTCAAACAAAGCAAATAGATCTAGATACCTTCCAAATTATAGATAAAACCAACAGGATAACTCGAATAAAATATCTAAATCAAGTTTGCTAAATCTTCTAAAAATTGCAATAGATCAAACCTAACCGAGACTGTACTACAACTCAAAGTCTATAGAACAAACACAATAAAGATCTAATTACCGAATAACTAGCAATCACAAAGATAACAATTAGAATATCAAATTAATGAGAAAGTATTAGTTGAAGTCGATGAGATTACCGAGGGTGACTAATCCAAGTCTCCCACCGAGATCGGAGCTGATGCAGCCCGCACGAGAGGAGGATTTCATCGAGTAGGAAAAGGTGGCGATGCGCCAAGTTGTATTGAACGAATGTGTTAAAAATTTTAGTACAAACCCTATTCCATAATTATAGCCCCGTGCAAGGGGATTCTAACCCGAGTCGGTCAGGACTCCTCAATTTCCACACGAATAAATTGTGTCGGTACGTGATCTCGGCAATATATTTATAGGGCTACGTCGAGACTAAGAACTACAATGGTTGCAAAAGACGCCGAGTTACACAGGTTCGGGCCCTCTCAATGAGAGTAAAAACCCTACGTCCTGTGTTCTGTTGATCGTATTGTTTGTAATGTTTTGTTGTGTCGTCTCCCCGATGGGGGGTTCCCTGCCACCTTATATATCCGGTCGGTACGGGGTACATGAAGAGTCCTACTCGTAGTCTACAAGGATTTACATAGAAAGTCTATCTCTAATTGCCTTGCGCTCCAAGCCGACTCAGTCAGTTCCCTTATTGATGAGGTACCCGGTCAGTTGCCGACATTAGGCATATCTACGGATACCCGGAAGGTAAGTATTCCACAGTAGCTCTCGAGTGCTTTCTGATTTAGAGCTGTGACTTGTCGAGTGATCTTCAATGTTGGTGCGAACAGGTCATAAATTAGGAGGACCTCTTGATCAAAATTCCTAATGGATTTGGTGCGCCGACTAGGTGCACCTGATCAGGTGTAGCCCCCAACTCTTGTACAATTTGGAGACTAACAAATAATGCAAGAGTCTAATTATATTAGCTCTTAACATTTTGTTCTATAAATTCAACCCAAATCATCAAGATCGAGCTGATAATCCTCTGATCATCAAACCAAAAGGTCAGTCTACATGACATCAATCATGCCAACCAATTTGAAGCTACGCCGAGTGATTTACACTCTTATCCGAGTAATTTATAGACCCAAAATTCCATGACATCAATCATGCGGCAATCTATATGCAACTTATATGACATCAATCATATAATAAATAAGCTAAATGACATCGATCATTCTATAGTCTTTTTTAAGAAATTATTGCTCGGATCAAAACAAACCCAACGTTGGTAATTACTTTATTGACTTCAATCAATAAGGTACCTATGAACTTGAACCCATATGACCATATAGATATGGGATGTATATACATTTTTTAAATGGATATTCCATTGCTTCTCATCAAAGAAGCCCCCGAGATTAAGTTCTCAGGAATTTATAGCATCAATTCTTTTTAAAGAATAATGCCTTATCATTTTTATAAGTAGAGAAATCCTAACACTGTATGACCTCAAAGACTAGGTCAAAAAGGCAAAGGTATAAAAAGGGGTAGAGGGCTATTGACTCCAAGTCCACGCCGCCATTTCGCACATAGTGCTTCGTCTTCCTCGCGCCTCCCCTGCTTTCGTGACTCCTCTGCTTCAAACCTAGGGTTAGCCTTTTCCCCCGCCACCACAGACCTTCTTCCATAGCAATCTTTCAACTCTTGCTAGGGTTAGCTCCCTTCCTCCAGATCTAGTGCGCCATTTCTTCATTGACAATGCCTCGCAAGTCGTCCAAGTAGGCCACCGCCACCGAATCGTCTTCCTCGGAGCTGGAAATTCCAGAGCAGCTGCGGGAGTTCTCCAAGAGCAGCCTCACCACCACCTATCTGAACACAATGGTGATGGATGGCCTCCTCCCAGAGCAGGCGCGTATAGATTGGAAGGTACCTAAAGAAACTCGCCCCCTCCTAATCCATAAACAGATTGTAGTTTTTCGCTCTTTTTCGAGCATGGTTTTGGAGTTCCCTGCTACAGTTTCTTGCACGGGATCCTTTTCTTCTATGGGATTGAGCTCATCAACCTCAATCCCAACTCCATTCTTCACATTGCCATCTTCGTGCACCTGTGCATGCTTTTCTGGGCATTCTGCCCCACTTCACTCTGTTTTGTCATCTCTTCGTCCTTCGACCACTGCCAACTAAGGAAAACCAACTCGCCATTGGTGGAGTTGGCTTCCAGTTGCGCAAGAAGGAGGCATAAATCAATATGCCACTGAACACCGGGAATAAGAACTGGAGGGATGAGTGGTTCTACTGTGACAATCCTCCCCCTGCTCTTGCTGATTTCTCTGGTGCAAAAGCCCCTCATCAAGCACAGTGGTCGGAGAGATCGGATCTGACCGATCCCTAGGTGGTCACTCTGCTAGAAAAGATTGCAGAGCTGAAGAATGATGGGGTTGACAGCATTACTATAGCTAAGAGCTTCATAGTTCACCGAGTGTAGCCCTTGAAGCAGCAGAGCCACCCCACCTGGATGTATGCCTCTGATGATGAGACGAGGGAAGTGCCTAATCCTCCGAACTCCACTCTGCGTCAGTCACGACTGTCGAAGATGTTCGAAGGAGAAATTATTCAGGATCCCTCTTGGTAGCAAAGGCATACAATGTGGGCACTATGCGGGCCTGAGTAAGCTTCGGTCATTTTGATTGTTTCTGATGTTCTTTTTGACAAACAGATCATATCATATGACATCTTCATGTTTTTATAGGTTTTGGACACTTTTGTATCACACCCTCTGCTCCCTCCGACCGATTCCAAGGGACCGAACTATGTTGAGAAGCCGTCACAGACCGATGCTGGGGGTTCGAGCTCATCAGTGAGCATGCGGCCGTCCACAGGGGCCGTCATAGGTTCACTGCCTGATCTCCTATCAAGTTGCCTTCCCCAAGCCGACGAGTGAAGCGGACTGCCCATCATCGTCAGCAATACGTGGGAGATAAAGATGATGAGGAGGAGGAGTTTCCCCAAGACACTGGTCTGCCAACCCCTGCACACTCCGACCGACCATCAAGCCAGTCGGAGCCCTCGAGAAAAACATCGAGTGATGCAGGAGCAGCTAAGAAGACCGATGAAGTCAGCATGTCTTCCCAGAAGAGAAAGGAGACTGACTCGCAGACCACTTCTTCAAAGAAGAGAGTCTGCCAAATCAAAATCAAACAAGCTCTAGGTAACTTTTGCCTTTTCAATTCTCCATCTCTGTAGTTAATAACCATATTTTAGTTTTTAATGTTATACTCTTTGGTGATCATAGTGGTCGGTCGAGCAATGCTCAGAGTGGCCAAGGGTCCGAAGACACCCAGTCAGCTCCTATTCGTCGTCCGACCGACATGCCTCGGCCGGTCCGCACACCATCAAGTGCACCGACCGAGTCGAGGAAGTCTCCCAAAGCTCCAGCTCCTACACCAACACTAGCGCAGACTCCTAAGACTGTTAATCCTTCCCCGACCAACATTTCTTCCCCTCTTAACAAGGGTAAGGTCGTGTTAGTCGAAGATTCATTGGGTCAGCCTGAAGTCGAAGATATGGAGATTATCCATCAACACCGAGAGGCCATCAAGGTACATCAATACCAAGTTTCTTCTTTTCTAGGACTTAATCCTTCGTCTAACCATGCCCTCCTTCTTATTTAGAAAATATATTCTCTTGTGGAGAGAAAGTAGGCCAGGATTGAGTATCTTGAAACCGAGACTTTTGGTATGCTCCAGATTCTTTTTGCATATTAAATCTTCTCTTCAAAATATTAACTTGTTGCTGGTATCTTGCTAGTTACCGGCAAGCAGCTCTCCCTGGCCAAGAAACAGATTGAAAGGCTGCAGACCGATCACAAGGAGGTGACCAAAGCCCTAGAGCAGAGTCGTGCTGATGTTGTTGGTAAGATCGCAAACCAACTTTTATTTTTATTTTTTCTCACTCTATCGCTAAAGATTTTATATGTGTCTTTAGCTCATGATCAAAAAGTCACCGACCTGGAGAAGTTAACTTCAAATCAGCAGAGATTCTTGGATGCTCTGAATGCTGAGAAGGATGACCTCTCCAAGTCGGTCGGAGAGCAAAGCACCGAAATCACTCGGCTAAAGAAGGAACTGGAGGAGGCTGAAAAGAAGATAGAGGAGGCCAAGAGCATCTCCAAATCTTTCAAATATAATCTTGCTAGTAAGCTTCTCCATCGTGTCTTCATTATTTCTCTTATCGACTTCAAATTCTGATACTCTTAAAATCTTTTGCAGCATTGTCTTACGGTGCTCGAAAGCATTGGATTATATCCATGCTAACCAAGTGGAGAAGACCGGTCACACCTTGGAGTATCTGCTAGAGCATGCATCGGAGGCAATTGCTAACAATACCCGAAGGGTGGCGACCGAGGCCGGGAGCCAAGTGCTGGCTATTTGCAAGTCTTGGTCTCCTGCATTGCCATTGGATAATATCAAGGAGGGCTTCAACCTAGACATGACAACAGACCAATGCCAATTGCTTATGGAATCAATGCTGGAGACCTCCCGTGCCTTGGTTGACAATGTAGAGGTTGATCCAATCGCGCCAACTCCTCCAGCATCTCCAGAATTGCAGGATAAAGCCTCCTCTCCTTTGAAGGAGCTGTAATATCAGTAATGTTAGAAAACATTAGCAGTATTAATGTAGGAAGACAATATTATCTCCATGTAAATAATAATTTTTGTGCTTGCTTAGTTTATAAACAAGTTAAAAGATTGATAAAATAGTCATAAGGCAATCTCCTACTACCTAAGGCGAAACGATTAGTACTTAGCTACGTTATCGCTTTAGCACTTAGATCTCTTTACCATAAGTTTTTTCAGAGATAAAGACTAAAGTTGCATCGGTCTGTCTTAGCATATTAGGCTATAATTCATAGCTGCATAACAAGCAGAGTCGACCAGTTGACATATGACCACTCGCTCTTTAGCTCTGGGTTTAGTGTAGTGGCTGTCTGCTGTGCAGTATGAATTGTATAACCAAGATGTTAGGCGTTAGACCAAAAATCTTAAGACCGTGTCAAAACATGAGAAATCGGTCAGGAAAAATTCAAAACCAAAATTTATCAAGGTTAAGGAGCAGTGGAACATTATTACTAGCCCCCTAGCTCGATTGTTTAATATGATAGATTAAGGAATCAAGACAAATAAGAATGAAAATCGTCGATAAATCTTTCATCAAAAAGACTGAACTTTCATTCACTAATAATGTATGAAAATACAAAAGATAGACTAAGTATAAAAACGACGTAGCTGATTTATGTTCTATGAGTTTGGTATGTCATCGCCGTCATCATACATCAGTCGATAAGCCCCCAGCAGAGTGACTTCTTTGACCATATAAGGTCCTTCCCATTTAGGGGAAAGCTTGTGCTGATTTATGGTTGATTGCACTCGGCGTAGCACTAAATCCCCAACATGAAACTAGCGATTGCATACATTCTTATCAAAACAACATCGCAGGCCTTGTTGATATACCGCCGACCGAAATACAGCACGATCACACAACTCCTCTGCCGCAATCAAATCAATCTCTCAGCTCTCTTTAGAAAGCTTCTCATCATATCCCTTGACTCGCGCTGATACGAGGTTTATCTCGGTTGGCAACATAGCCTCGGAGCTATAAACCAATGAGAAAGGTGACTGGCCAGTAGCCCGACTGACGTTAGTATGCAGCCCCCCCCCCCCCTAGAGAACTGAAGGCAGCTCTCGTACCCACCGACCGGCATAAGGTTTGATCGTGTCAAATATCTGGGGCTTCAACCCCTAAAAAATCATACCGTTGGCCCGTTCGACCTGCCCATTGCTTTAAGGATGAGCCACTGATGCAAAGTGGATTTTTATTCCCATCGACAAAGTCATGTAACTCCTCAGATGTAAATTGAGTGCCATTGTCGGTGATGATATCATGAGGGACTCCAAACCGAGTGAAGACATCCTTGAAAAACTCGACCGCTTTCTTCGAAGTTATTTTGCCGACCGGCTTCACTTCAATCTATTTGGTGAACTTGTCAATAGCAACAAACAAATGAGTGAACCCACCTGGCGCTTTCTTATAAGGACCAACAATATCAAGCCCCTAGATTGCAAAGGGCCAAGTCATAGGTATCATCTGAAGTTGCTGCGAAGGCACATGTGTCTGATGAGCAAAGAATTGACAGCCTTTACACTTTCGAATGACCTGGTGTGCATCTTCGACCGCCGTAGGCCAATAGAACCCTTGTCGGAAAGCCTTGCCGACCAACGTCTTGGAAGTTGCGTGATTACCACATACTCCTGAATGGATTTCTTCCATCAACATCTTTCCTTCTAGTATTGAGATGCATCGCATCAAGATGTTCGATCCTCCTCGTCTATAAAGAAGATTGCCCACCATCAAGTATCCTCAACATTTAGCTTTCAATCTCTGCTGCTCGTTAGGATTCGGAGGCAGCGTACCCTTGCTCAAAAATTGGACAATCGGGTCGCGCCAGTCGGTCTCTAAATCGACATCACTTACAGGCTCAGCAACATCGGTCACCAAGACATTAGACCAAGGAGAAATAGTGGGGGAATCTAGGGTGTGTAAGAAAACACCGGGTGGGATAATCGATCAAGACGATCCCATCTTAGCTAATTCATCAGCCGCATGATTGTTATCCCGAAGAAAATGTGTGAACTTTAGTCCATCGAATTTGTCTTCGAGCTTCCTTACTTCTTGGCAGTAAGCACCCATATTGTCATCCACACACTTCTAATCCTTAGTGACCTGGTTAATGACTAGAGCCAAATCACCAAAGATGTCAAGACGCCGAATGGCGAGCGAGACAACAATGCGCAGACCGTGTAGAAGAGCTTCATATTCTACAGCGTTATTAGATGCGCGAAACATGATCTAGAGGACATATCATAATTTCTCTCCTGTAGGTGAGATGAACACCATTCCTGCCCTAGCTCCAGGTAACTGGAGGGATCCATCAAAGTACATTTTCCAGTATTTGATATCTTGTGGTGCAGGTGGCATTTGAATCTCTGTCCACTCGAAAATGAAGTCAACCAATGCCTGTCCTTTGAGTGCCAAGCCAGGTGCAAACATGATGGTGTACTGACCAAGTTTGACTGCCCACTTAGCAATATTTCCTTCTGCTTCTCGGTTGTGAAGGACTGCGCCGAGTGCAAAGGATGTTTGAACTTCGATAGGTTGAGCTTGAAAGTAATGCTTCAACTTCCTTGAGGTGATCAGTAGCACGTATAACAGCTTCAAGATCTGGTGATATCGTGTTTTGGAGGCACTCAGAACCTCACTAACAAAGTAGACTGGGTGTTGCATGACCCTCTTCCTCTTGATCGATCGTTAAAACAGTACTCACAACGTGAGTTGTGGCCGATATGTAGAGTTGATGCTTTTCTTGTGGCTCCGGAGGCATCAGGACTGAAATGTTGCTGAGGTAGTTATTCAATTCATCCAATGTGAATTGCGCCTCCGCCGTCCATACGAAGTCATCCTGCTTCTTGAGCAATTTAAAGAGCGGCAGACCCCTGATTCCTAGTCGGGAAATAAAGCAACTCAAGGATGCCATGCATCCGGTCAACTTCCGAACATCCCTCTGAGAATTAGGTGGCCCCATATCAAGGATCGCCTTGATTTTATCTAGGTTAGCCTCTAAACCTTGTTTCGAAATGATGTAACCGAGTAGCTTTCCCGAAGGAACCCCAAATACACACTTTTTAGGATTCAGCTTCATCGAGTAATGTCTCAAGCTGCCGAACATTTCTGCCAGGTCAGAGAGAAGCTCTTCGATACTCCGAGTCTTTACCATGATGTCATCCAGATATGCTTCTGCATTCTGACCGATCTGAGCTTCGAGGCAGCGTTGAATATCGCATTGGTAAGTCGCGCCAGCATTTTTCAGACCGAACGACATGGTAATGTAGCAGTAGGTGCCAAAAGAAGTTATGAAGGAATTCTTGATTTGGTCTTCGACTTTCAGTGGGATATGGTGATAGCCTGAATAGGCATCTAGAAAGCTTAAAAGCTTACACCTGGCTGTTGAGTCTACGATTTGATCCATACGTGGCAGAGCGAAGGGGTCATTAGGACAGACCTTGTTCAAGTCAGTATAATCCATACACATCCGCCACTCTTTATTCTTCTTGGGGTTTGCCAGCCAATCGGGATGGTACACTTTCTTTATAAACTTTGCATCTAATAAGCTAGCTATCTCCTACTTCATGGCATCCTTGCGATCTTCTGTGAATCTTCTAAGCCTTTGCCTGACAGGGGTGGCCCTAGGAGGCACCGTCAACTTGTGCTGAATCTTTTTCCTAGGAACTACTGGCATGTTAGAAGGTTTCCATGCAAATATGTCCCTATTTTCCTAGAGGAAAAGAGTGAGCGCGAGTTCCTATTTCTCGTCGAGGTCGGCCCCTACGTAAGTAACCTTAGCATGGTCTTCTGGGTCGAGCACGATCTCCTTAGTATGGACATCGTCCTTCTTTATCTTGTCCTTGGTAGATTTATTCTTGGGGATCTCCGTATTGGTCTGCTCCTCGTTACCGATAGCCTTCTGGATCTCGAGCCGGTCGGACAGCATCAACTTTTGGTCGGTCATCTCACAACTCTGCACATTGCAATTTTGAAAGAATTCCAAAGATCGGAGCGGAGGGAGATTATTCCTTTGGGGCCTGGCATCTTAAGGGTGAGGTATGAGTAGTGCGGGATGGCCATGAACTTCGCCATCGCTGGTTTGCTGAGGATAGTATGGTATGCTGACTCGAAGTTGGCCAACTGGAAGAGAATGTGCTCGGTCCTGTAGTTCTCACGGGTTTCAAAGGTGACAGACAGAACGATCTGTCCAATGGGAACTGAGGTCTTGTCGAGCATGATCCCGTTGAAGGGTGAGGAACTCGGCTGGAGGTCATTGACCGAGAAGCCTAGCTCTGTGAGGGTCTAGGTGAAGATCAAGTCCAGACTGCTTCCTTCATCGATGAGTACTTTATTGAACTTGACCTCCTTTATCGTGGTTGCGAGTACTAGCGGGTAGTGACCTGGCTTGGGCAGGTGCATGGGGTGATCCGACTGATCAAATGTGATCGGTATTTTAGACCACCTCATGTAACTGGGCGTAGCAGGCTCTACGGAGTTGATCTCACGAAATTCCAGCTTCTGCTTGCGTTTGGACACGTAGGCACTCGGGCCTCTGAAGATGAAGTTGACTTTCTTCCAGGGCTCCGGGAACTCTCCTTCTTCGTCCTTGTTGTCACCGTCTTTAGCCTTGTCCTTGCCATTGCATCTTGGTGGATCCTTGGCCACCTTGAGCGCTGCAGTTGCGAATCCCTTCAGTCGGTAATAGTCCTTTTCTTTGTGGTTGCCCTTTGGGTGCCATAGGAACGGGCCACTTAGCAAGTCATCCATGGTCTACGGGTTTGTCTGAGGGTTCTTTTGGGATTGGTCTACCGTAGCAACCAAATTGTCAGACTTCCTTTTCTTGTCCTTCTTGGGGGCCTCCGGCTTGTCCGAGCGCTTCTCCTTGCCTTTGCCGCGGATGTCATCCAGCGCCGACTCGCTCGACGCAAACTTATCAGCAATCTCAAAACACTCCTGAGCGGTCAACTTGAGGTCATGATTCCTCTGACCAATCTTCCGGACCAGGTCATCGCTGCGTAAGCCTCCTTGAAAAGCTATGATGATCTACTGATCTGGGACATTAGTGATCTCGATCTTCTTGGCGTAGAACCGCTTGATGTAGTCGCGCAGGAGCTCATCAAATTTCTGCTTAATTCAAGTGAGGTCAAAGTGATTGCCTAGACGATTGTAAGTAGCTTGAAAACTTTCTATAAGCTACTTATTGAGATTTCCCCAAGAGGTGACCGATTTCTCTGGAAGAGGTGTAAGCCAAATCTGAACGGCCGGATCAAGGCAGACTGGTAGGTAATTGGCCATTACGTAGGTATCACCCCCGGCTGACCAAATCGCCGTACTGTATAGCTGAAGCCACTCTCATGGGTTAGTCTGACCATCATATTTTTTTCTGGAAGCCGGCTTGAATCCTTTCGACCACCGAGCTCTGTGAAGCTCAGGTACATAAGCCTTGACGCCATCGAATTCCTCAACGCTCGGAGTAGGTGACCTTCTATGTCGCAACCCTATACTAAAGTATAGAGTGTGCCGTACAAGATCGCCTCGGGAGATGATTAACGAAGTAACCATACATAGTGTTCACACATGAACATCCATCATTTACAAAGATACATCATTAAGTGCATAATATTACAAGTTCAAGAGTCACTGCGGAAGCAAATTTAGTTACATTACCATACATATATTCTTGGTTTAGATTACATAATTATGCGGAGGCGGAAAGTACGACAAAACACGACGTAGAACCTAAATAAACCATGCCGGCCCTAGGGCAATGGCTCACTCATCTTGATTAGGGGTGCTGGGGACCCATTCAATGGTCCAGTTCTGGGGCTCCTCACCTTCCCACACAACTTTGTTACAACAGTCACAATAAGTAGCTTGAGGAAAACCTGAAAAATCACATAATTGCAAAGCGTGAGTATCTAGCATACTCCGCAAGACTTACCCGTCCAAAAGGTTTACTAAAACCGACTCCTAATATGCAGGGGGCTGACCGGGCTTATTTGATATTTGCATAAAAAGCGCCTATTACTTCTATGCTGTGATGCTTATTCTTTAACCAAGATTTTAATTGCTTGTTGCAGAAAATTAACTGTAGTTGAACCTAGCCAGCTGCTAAGACTGTCCAAATATAAAGAACAATACAACATAGCAATATGTAGCCACAGAGTAAATAAATTTCAGCAGCATAACCAAACTTCTCTACTTAAAGTATCATTGCCACTGCTCGAACAAGAGGTACTCATAACCGCGAGGGACGGCAATTCGAATCGATTCAAATCCTGCAGGAGAATAACCCAAGTACACGGCATACACATCATTTAAGAACATGTATGGCCACCGTTCACGAGATAGCGATAAAGTCGATCCGGGGCCATCGATCCCGAGTACACGTCCTCCCCGCGATACATTACTTCGTATCCGAGGCTTAACCCGTGCACTCTCCAGCGGTCCTCAACCCGTGCACCCACCGTGCCTTTCACATCACCTCTGGATCGATGAGTAATACCGTCCAACAATATGGCGCCCAACTTACTAGGTTTACCAATTCCCATATAAAGGTATGTACTTGGTACTGTTCAATACTTGTCCGCGGAGTTGCAACGATAGGTTCTTAAATTTTAAATAATTTCACTCGTCCTGTGAATCATGACTGAATCAAGTGATCCCATAGCCTACCGTTGACTCCACTAATTTAAGCCTAGCAGTTGCTAACAAAAAGGCTTACTACGTAACTAATTTATAGGTCATAGTTTGTTTATGCACGTGGGTTTCCATTCAAGCCCTATACCTAATGCACAATACAATATTCCTACATTGTGATAAAATAAAAAGGACTCGCAAATCAATAGGTGTGCACCGGGGCTTGCCTTGGGAGTGATCGTAGTTAGAGTTTTCGGCGGGGTTTTGCTCAACTTCGGACTCCTCGGGGTTGCTTGCCACGGCCTTGCCCCAGTCTCGCTTCCTAGTCAATGCAGTGCAATGCACAGTAAGGATTTGGATGACGATTCATGGCACCTCCACAATAAATAGAATTTGACGGAATGATGCTCATGCATGAGATGATATGCTTCAATAACATTCTGGGCAACTACTTAATTTAAGGGGACAAACTTCTAATTAGGGAAATATGAGGCATTGCAATGAATAAGCATATCACCTATATCTCAAATAAAAACATACCTCTGGTGCTAGGAAATCAACAAGGAATTTTTCATCGGTGTGTTAAGGCCCACTTAGCAGACGTGCAAAGCCTCCTAACTAAATTCCTATCAGGGAACTTATAAAAACAATTCATTTACCAATTATAATGATTATGTAAAGGAACATAGAAACTATATATTGCAAAGTTAAACACCAGCATGTATCTCCTTAATTAATCTCCTCAAAGTTGACGTGTACCCTTCTAACATAATCCTAATCCGATCTAGACACATATAAGCTACTTGTGAAACATGAGCATACAATGGGGAGTAATAACCTTACTGCAAGTCAAGGTTAACATGTTGTATGAACAGTCCCAAGGATGAATTTATCCCTAATAATAACTATATGCATATATAAGGCAATATTTACATTGAAATTTCTTAAGCTAATTATCGAATGAGCAAGTTAACAGCAAAAAGCATACTGATGGTGCCCACAATTTTTACATGGGAATTTATAAATATATAGAAATGCTCCAAGAACAGGAGTACTAAATTTCATGATTAAAATCCTATCCAAGAATTTATATTAATTCATTTACTGGAAAAAAATGGAGATTATGCAATAACACTAAAAATTTACATAAAAATGGAAATGTGCTTCTGTAGAAAGTTTAGAGATGCCATAATATGCTTACAGAACAATTTTCATAATTTTACCATTTATATATTTTTACTTATGAATTTAATACTCTTAGCAAGGTTCTAACTTTGGTGATTTAATTTAATTAACCTATTTCATGACTTTGGTGCTCATCTTATTTTTCTGGTACAAGAGAATTTTATGAATCCAAAAAAATTGGTTTCATGATCATTGGATTTTTATTTCTTGAGTTATGAATTTTTGAATGTTTTTACAAAGTTGGAACTAAGTTACAAAAATGCCACTCAGCATTTTCAAATGGCCGAGGGCGCGCGCGCGCCCGCGCGGCGGCCGGCGCCGGCGAGCCCTAGCCAATGGCCAAACGGCGGCACGGCCAGGCCAACGCCCTTTGCCCAAGTGCTCAGCGTCTCACAGCGACTTCGTGGCATCGGTCGGCGACAAATGGGAGGCGCCGGAGGTGGCCGGCGGCGAGCGGCGGAGCAGGGGGGTGTACGGCGATGTCGTGCGGCGAGCACGGCGAGCGAGAGAGGTCGGGGAGTGGCAGGAGAGCATCACCTTGGTGCGATGATTGACGGCATGGAGGAGCTGGTCGACCGGAACGGCCGGAGAGGGGGTCTCGTCGGCGGGGGTGGGATTAACCCGACGGCGGCGGCTCCTTCCCTTGTCAATTCGGGCGAGGTCGCTGGGGCATAGGGGGAGCGGGTGAGGGGCACGCTAGTGGGGACGCTTGTGCACTGATTTGAGTCAAAGGAAGGGGACGAGGAGCTACCTAGGTGGAGCTCAACGTGACGGCGGCCATGGCGGAGGGAAAACAAAGGCGACGCTCGATTCTTACGGAAGAGGAGGAAAGAGGCGAGGGCAAGGCACCTGGTTTCACAGGAGAGCCTGGGAATCGTGTGGCGCACGTGCGAGCGAAGAGAGAGGAGGAGGAGGAGGAGGAGGAGACAGCCTCGGCAGCTGCGGCCTTAAGTGCCGATCGTCAGAGAGAGAGGGCAGAGAGAGGGAGGTGAGCTAGGTGCCAGGAATTGGCTCGCCGGTGGGGGCTTCAATGCTGGCCGGTGGCACAGGAGAGAGCAGGCGGAGCAGTGGCCGGGATGGGGGGAGAGAGGGGGGTGATCGGTGGCCGGCGAGGGGGGGGGGTACGGCGGTGTTGAGCGCTGAGTGGACCAAGGACAGAGAAGGTGATTGACTCCTTTGACTGGAACAGTGCTCTGTACTCTGCTAAATTCTCCAAGCTTTGGTGCTCCAATCTTCATGCCAATTTTTGTGCATGTCCAGAAAACCATATCCTCCAACTTTGCGTTTGGGGCCATGTCGAAGTTCCTGTTGGAGAATTTATGAAAAATCCTGGAACAGGGGTACTTTTCTCTGCACTTAGGGAATTTTTAAGGGTACTAAACCTTTACCAAAAATTCTGATAAATTCCCCAAAATTCATTCTTGGCATGATCCACTGGAATGTGCAAAACTATTGGCACACTTTCATTGAGTTTTGTAAAGGTTGTGAAATGCTATTAATTGGCCAAATTATGGATTTTAATGAATTAAATTTATTTCCCTTATTTCTTTGGCACTTCAATCATTTGAAATTTGTAATTAGCCAGCAATTTAGAATTTGGGTTAGCTTAATTAACTTTTTGTAACATGAGATGTCACATTCTATATCGGTCAAGAGATGGTGATGAGTGACGATTATGACATGGACCAACATCGTCATCATGGCGATGACGCCGGTTGTCCCCATCATGACTCTCGCGCCGGTCCTGATCGTCACATCGACGTTGGTTGTCGCGGTTGTCTCTTGGAGGTGGATCATGTCGGTCTTCCCGTCGGTTATCAGTCCTTCAATCGCGGCACTCCTCCTCGTAGTGGGAGTTGATGGTGTCCCGACCGTCATGGATGCTGAGGGAATTTCTCAGATCCTCACGCCTCTGTTGACCGCGTGAGGTCGCATGACTGGAACTCACCACCGATTGTGGTTTGCCCTTGGCCGCAACTTGGGCTGCAACAGCCTTGAGCATAGCCAACGCCTTATGTATCACGAGGGTCTAATATGCTACGTCAGCCATCAAGCTGTCAAGCAATGTTTGAGCCACGATGATGTTGTTATGTGGAGTGTTGTAGACCTTGACACTGTCCACTTCGATCTCGGGTTGAAGGTCCAGTCGTCGTGCGAGGCGGGACCCACGTGATCCTCTCGGTCGGTGGCGATGTCCTTCCGACAGGTTGTTGTCTTAGGGGTTTTCTTCCCTGTGGCCTTCTTTTGTGCGTTCTTCTTTATGGTCATCTTCTTCATGACCGTCTTCACGGTCACCCTCCTCATCGTTGTCCCCTGATGGATTCTCCTCTATATCGACCATGTTCACAGTTAGAGGGTATAAACAGGTAGATCCGACTGAATCCTCATCAAAGGAATGGACCAACTTTGTGTCGTACCCGAAGGATAGATCTGTTCTGTCGAATTTGAGTGGGATAAACGTTGGGATCAGATCTGACGAGCTCGGTGATCACGCGGTAGAACCGGCTGCGGCCGAGTCAGAACGGTGATTCTCTAGACCTAGCTCTCCATTGGTGTTGACGGCAAAGTCGAGCAATCCGAAGGAGATCTTGAAGTCCGGCGAGTACTGGATATTTGGAGTTTCAGCCATCACAATCGATGGAGAATCCCGACAAGCCTTGTCCCCTTCCTGGCGTGCCAAATGTCGAGACTTGATCTTGGCAATATATTTATAGGGCTACGTTGAGACTAAGAACTATGATGGTTGCAAAAGACGTTGAGTTATATAGGTTCGGGCCCTCTCGATGAGAGTAAAACCCTACGTCCTTTGTTCTATGGATCGTATTGCTTGTAATGTTCTGTTGTGTCGTCTCCCCGATGGGGGGTTCCCTGCCGCCTTATATATCCGGTCGGCAGGGGGTACATGAAGTGTCCTACTCGTAGTCTATAAGGATTTACATAGAAAGTCTATCTCTAATTGCCTTGCGCTCCAAGCTGACTCGGTCAGTTCCCTTATCGATGAGGTAACCAGTCGGTTGCCGACTTTAGGCATATCTATAGATACCCGGAACATAACTATTCCACAAATTGACTAGACTTATTCCTAAACAAAATCTACCTAAAACAGAAAAGATAAACTAACCTTAGAGGGCCCACTTTATTCCCTTCGATCGTTGAACTTTTTTGTCTCAGCCGAATCTTTATCCATGCCTCTGATTACTGGGCCCGACCCAAATTCCCGTGTCAACACATGCCCCCCCCCCCCCCCCCCCCCCCCCGCGCGAGTCCGGGTATGAAATCTTCATGTGCCAGATTTTACCTCCTCATTTACCGCACGCCTTTATCGCAACCTACAGGCATCCCATCCTTATAAATGCATCGTCTTCCTTCATTTTCACCCAAGTTCGAGTCTTTTTACCTTCTTCTCTCTCCTGTTTTGTCGGCGCACTCCTTGTCTCAGACGACATCTCCAGTTAGCGAGAACCAAAGGCCTCGACTTCCTCCTCGGCGATGGCGACCCTACAAAACATTCCTGAGGTAACCCCCTTAGGGTTCACCAATCCACAGATTTACACCCTTGTTCATATATTCATGTCACTGTAGCAATCCTATGAACTATCAGTAACTCCTCTTTGCATTCTGCTATGTCAAATATTACTTAGCTCCTTGCGTAAGAACTTAAAAACCAGATTTGTATCCCATCTGTTGTTGAGGCGAACCATTTTTACCGAGGCCCATGCAATGATCCTGACCCCACAAATCTCATCAATTTTGAAACAAACATAATTCCATTCAAATATACTCTGGCCACCCCCGAACCATGGAAATCCATTTTCAAATCATGGCCATCAGAAATACCAGGCTGGAGGAACTGGTATCGTAGGATTACCAACTCTCGTGCCGCCACCCTCCTGGACACTCAAATACATGAGGCACTGCCATTATCTTTGGTTGATATGGCAAGAATGAACCCATATTAGCTGCAGCTTCATACTTCTAGTGCGATGCCCTGAATGCTTTTCTGTTCAACCATGGGCCTATGGCTCCCTCCCTCCTCGACGTAATCATATTAACTAGCTTGAATGTCGATCAATACTTTGATCCATGAGATACCAAAGGTGCAAATAGTTGGCCCAGGTACACTGCTGCATACCAGAAAACTATATCAATCTCCCGTAAGGAATTAATTGCATTTCTGAACCTCTGGTTAGAGCATTTCATTTTTGGTGGGCCTGCATGCCAACTTCTAGTTTCCAAGGCGTAGCTGAAATCTTGGTCGATGGTAAAAAGTTCCCTTTAGGCCGATTTCTTCTTAGCTTGGTATATCAACTCTTGCACGGTACTGCCGTCAGCCTCCAGCTCAACCAAACCATTGCATCAGGCTGTCCATGGTGGTTCATATAACTATGGCTCAACATCTATTGTTCACAAGCCATGGAACTAGCCCCTTTCATAGAAAACACCTTCGCATCCACGGATGCAGCAAAGGATGAAAACATACCAGAGCGCCGTTGTACATCACTAGGCGAAGCTGCCATAGTGGTTTCTGAATGTACGATGACATGGGAGGACTTCAATGTTTATTTCACCCTCTTCTATAACGACATCCAAACTTAAAAGCAAGTTTTGTTTCCTTATGAAGATTTGGAATTCAAGAATCCTTTCTAGATTTTGCCCTAACAACCCGTTATAGGACATGGAATCGACACTTATCCGGGAAGCTTATATCAGACCTGGCATCCTCCCTGTCGACTTTCATCATGGACAACGTAGAACTCGTTCTTACAAGTTTTACAATCCGTCAGTGATATCTCGTCAGCTTGGATTTGGATTGCTTCCTGCCGTCTCTTTCTTCATTCATCGACTTCGAGCCAGATAGGAGCTTAAGAACCATCTGGAATACAAGAAGATCTATAATATGGCCATATAAATCCCACTGGGTAATATAGCTGACTTGAAATTATACCCGTCTTGCTCCGCATTATTCAAAACTTGGGGGAGGGAATGGCAGAAACATCTTTTCTGCAACCAGCTGACTAGTCATCTCATTGGCATCAAGGACACAGTAAGTCCCTTCAACTTTCTCTGGTTCATATTGTTTTCTCCAGGACCCTCAATAATTTATATTGTCCCATGTTGTAGGTCCCGGCTATAATTCCTCCAACTTTGAGCGAAAGCTGGAATCCTATCAAATGTAGTCGAACGTGATGTGGATAAGGGTTCCCAATCTTCTGATAGGTTCTGATAATCTTGATTAAGGCGGAGGCGATACACAAATCGATCCGGCTTCCAAACGACACGTTCTGAACCCCGCAATCACAGCACAATGTCTCCTCTAGTTATCAACCGTTCAAGAAGGATTGACCTCACCGAGAAGGCTTATCCTTGCATGAAAATCAAGAACACAAGCAAGAACAAAGAAGAATGCAACCAAATTTGCAAGTATACGATGATTCTCACAAGTTGGAGTCTCACAAACCGATATGACGGCAAAACTGTTATGAACAGAGTAATCTAAGCAAAACCCAAACTCTAATAAAGAGGCGGCGGCTGTATATGAGGACCATAGGGTTGTCCATGACCTCCTGGACGCAGCCCTAAGTAGGCTCAACTCGATACATGGCCCAAAGACCGATTACGGTGTCGCAGCACCAGGACAGATTCTGGAAGTCGAGTTGTTTTGGTGATTGCCGATGGCTCGGGACGAATTTTGACATGGTACCAGTTGGGTTGGAAAGGTCTTTTCACTATCATTCCAAGCATATATAGAACGTCCAAATCTGAGTCTGTATGCGTCCTGACCGTCCGTTTTAGTGCAGACTGGTCCTGGGCTCCAAAACAGACTCGAAGTCGGTTTTGATTGGGCCTCCACCTTGGCTTGGACGTCCTTGCTGGCCCGTCACGCCTCCAATCATCTCCCCAGCTATCTCATCATCATCTCCATGATTCCTAACAACAATTAATTCATTAGATAGCAATCTATTCTCAAAACCACATAATAAAACACTAGAAACGATCTCACCTATATATTCAGGTGATGCATATGAACTTTCATCTTAGTTGGAGGAGTGTTGTGTGTATCCATGGGTGTGATGTACTCATCATTCTCCCCCTTTTAAATTAGAGTCGTCCTCAACTCGATCTCATCCCTTTCTCCCAATAGTGGTCTCAAATCTGAAATATAAAATATAGAACTATTCCCAAACTTGAGATGCAACTCATATTTATATGCATTATCAAATTTATCATCACAATGTGAAACTACAGTAGAAGGCATGCCATGCAAATTAATGACCTCAGCAATATGAACATCATTCTCCCTCTTATGACAAGATAAAAAATGTGTGATCTTAAAAACACTAAAAAAACATGACATGACATGGTAATTGTTATTACAATTTTCTAGTTCATCATTTGGTTGTACAACACAGAGAGGATTCATGTTTGAGCAAATATAAACTTTGTGCACCATAAATACACCTCTATGATCATAGTTTCCTATAGCATAAAAATTATTTCTTGTTAGTAAAGGCAATTCAGTTTGAGAAAAGATTTGCTTCTCAACGGTATTTAGATCACAAAGAACATCAAATTCAATATAATCCAAAGTATTTAGAGAAGACAATAATTTCTGCTTATCCTTTTCACGTGTTATTAAAATCAAATGTTTCATTTCAGCACTAGTAGGTGAATCATAAGCAAAAACATCAAGCTCATTCATTTGTTGTGGCAAAGGTATAAGTGAAGCAGTGGCACACAACTTCTCTTTATCAAAAGGATTAGTAGATAAATCAACTTGTGGCAATGACAAATCAAGACAAGGTTCCAATACAACAAGATTGTTGGAACAATTCAGTACATTAGGAAAGTTCTTACTTGAAACAACAATTTGTTCTTTATCTTTCTCAGTATCCTCTTCTTTGTGTAGAAGCTTAAATGTATTAGTCACAACATGAGGCAAGGAAATATGTTCATCCTCTAGTAATTCAGATTTTAATGAAAGTGTTGCAACATTTGAAACAGCCCATTCTATCCTAAATGGTTCGTTCTTTCTTCTCTCAAGTCTTTGTTGATCCTCTTCTAAAATTTCAGCAGCAGACATAGGTTTAAGAGTAACTCTTCTACCATTGTATTTAAATGAATAGCTATTAGCAGTGGTATTGTGCAAAGCATTATTTGTAGAAATCCAAGGCTTGCTCGTTGTGATACAACACTTGTATCAACCTTATTCGACACCATCGACTCATCACTATCGGTGTTCTAACCTGTCATTGTTAATAGAAAACAAGAAAACACACAAGAGTATCTTTTCCTATCACTACTGTTTGATCACGGTGGAAACTCTCAACAAGCAAATGGCAGCACCTAACTGAGTTCTTACAAGATTCTTAATAGCAAAACAGAGGATACCTTAGAGAGTGTGATCCGACGATTGCGAGGGTCCAAAGTTCTGTGCCTATTCAGAAGGATATATATGGAGCTAGGTAGGCAATTTATAGTAGCAATGATTAGCAAAATTTCAATTCAGAAATTGCAAAAGTGAATAATAGTCCCAAGCTAGTCTATGTCACCGGCCTAAACTTGTCTCGGACCTAGTTCAAGCAAGCAAGTAAATGGCTCAACAAAGGACACAAAAGCTGCAAGCAATTCTGAATTTTTTTTCTCTTCTCCTTTTGTTTTTTTCTTTTGTTATAGGTGCGGCTTTTTCTTCTTATTTTTTTTTCAGCACCTCTTTGCCTTTTACTTCTTTCATAATTTTTTTGACACAGAACTGCAGCAAGAGTTGCGAACTTTATAGCACAACGGAAAAACCTGAACTTTCTTTTTTGCACTCTTTACGTAAGGAATAGATGTACATGTAGAACTGAACCGACAATTCTCGTATGCAACAACGTGTAGCAATCTCTTGACTTAAGGAGCAACGTGCAACAGAAAACACTCTAAGTTTCTTTTGCACACAAAAAGTAGAAGGCTAGATGTTAAATAAATAGCCGATGGAACCACCTTGTATTTTAGTAGCCACGGTAACAATGCTTCTTTATTCTAAATCCCTTTCTTTCAATATGTTGTTTACCTTTCTTTTTTAGAAGATCGTGAACAACTCTGAGAGTTGATCCAGCAGCGCAACCTTATCAGATCACCCCTCAATGCACACAGCCTCCATCGACTCTCAAGATATCGATACAACAAACTCTAGGGCGGCAATTAAGGAACAAATTCAAGCTGCACCAGCTTCACTGACTTTGGCTATCATCCCTTAGGTTGATCCTCTGGTACCATCTTTTACCAAATGCCCCACTATTCCATTTTCTTCAAGTCTTAATCTTCCATACATCCAAGAATTTTGGTCATCAGCCATTAGTGAAAGTGAATCATATATCTCGGAAACGGCCGATGCCCCAATACCTACATCAACTCCAGAAGCAGTGGTACATACTTACTTATCCTTTCATCGACATTTTACCTTTTCTATAATTCTTCTAACTCTTTGATTTCTCCTTCAGGTTCAAATCTCTCGGTGCACATCAGCCTTGTACCTCCCTTTGAAAGTCCGAGCAGCCCTTCAAGACATCCGACAGCGACTGGATATGATCCTCATCGATCGCTTAGTTTTGGACGCTAATCCAATCAGAGCACAATACTTGGAGATAAGAGACCACCTGCCCATAGGCCTCTCCTTAGTGTTGCACTTGGTTGCATACATTTATTTCCATCAACTCCAGGTACTTGAGGCCCAAGCTCGCATCAAACACCGACTAGGACAGAAGACGCAAACAGAAGCCGCCGACAAATTAAAAGAGCAGAAGAAGAAAAGAACAAGTATACGGTCCTGCTCTCCAAATCGGCTAATCTCGAGGAAAAACCTGAGGACTTGCGGAAGGAACGGGATGCAATCCAGGCAGATCTTGAGGGAGAGAACAAAGAAATAGCCGATGTAGAAGCAGCTCTTGCCAGAGTACCACAAGAAATTATGGCACAAGAGAGTGTAACCACATCGGCTTATGAACAAGCCTCCAACTTTTGGAACATTGCCGCCAACATACCTGGCACCATCGAGGAAGATGCCTACACCATTACTCAAGTCGATGAACTCCGAAAGCATGCTATCAACATCATCAATTTCTATTGTCCTCAAGAATAGATGTAGGCTGCTTTGTCATGTAACAAACAATATAATGCATTGTAATATTTTTTAAACTAAGGGTGATATCCCTGATATCGGCCATCTGAAGACTATGACTATTCATCGGCTATGAACATTTTCTCTTTCTTCAATTCTTTGAGCTAAGGACTATATTCTTTGAAGGACCGAGAAGGCGATCAGAGGGGGATGAATGGGAGCCAATTAACATTCTTCTCAAGAACATGGCCTATGTCGCAACTACAACCAAACCCTCCTCTAGGCAAATCAGCAAGTTCAAACACACCAACTTGTGATGTGTTAACCCTATGGATGATTTAAAGCAATAGGATACATAGCAGAAGCTCAAGGGGTCAAAAGAAGAACAAAGAACATCCGAGAATACGTGATTTTGGAGCTTGACCGAAGTTCCGTAGTGCCCGACGGAAGTTCTATCACTCACGGAAGTTCCAAGCGACAAACGTTCTATGATCACGGTAGTTCCGTAGTCCTTGACGGAAGTTTTGTTATGATGACGGAAGTTCTGTCATGGCGACGGAAGTTCTGTCCTAGACAGAATAGCAGCTCTGTTTCGGAAAGAAAATTACAAAAACCCTATCAAACGAACTCCAAAAATCATGAAATTTGGACCCAATCATCCACAAGACATCATGACTCTCCTGTAAAGAGATTTACTCAAATAGGACAAGGGATCATCATGAATTTCAGATCTTGTGCCAAGAACACCAAAAAGGGGAAACTTGAGAGATCTATGAAATCGAGGGTGCTAGAGCTTTTGATTCGGTCAAGGACCCATATAGGGTTGTTCTAGCACATCATAGCACCAAGATCCCCCAAGAAGTCCATCCCAAAACCCACTCAAAATCAAGATAAAAAATTACCACAACAATAGCTCCAAAAATAGGGAAGAAGAGAAATTTGGGATTTAGGGAGAGGAAGAACTTGAGCACAAATTTGAATCTCATATCATTGATTCATAAAGTCAAGATACATGGATACATGGCTAGGAAGCCACCCTCTTCCTCCCACTCTTTGAAAGAGAAAATCTTGTCTCTCACACACTCTCTTCTGTCCACTACAATATGAAGCACACACCTAGCTTTATGGAAAGAAAAACTAACACAAGGCTAATAGGAAGAGGCACTCTCTACCACCAGCCCTACCTCTTCTTATATAGGCCTAGGGTTGTCCTAAAGACCACACTACCCATGACCTACAATACATTTCCACCTACCACCATGGGCAAACTTGGCCATCTCTTTTTCATTCGCTCGAACGCCCTCGGGCCCTTCACATCTTTGCTTCACCTCGATGCAAGCTCCGCGATGGTGCCACGTGCACCTCCAATCGTCGCCACCAGTTTTGAGGCCCAAACCAGGAAACCGCATTGCATGCTTCTCAAAGCGCATCTTCCTTGATGTCGACGCATGTCACCTTGTCCTGCGATCCTGACCACCGGCAAGTCTCTCCCGGTCTCGCTCCATTGGGCCTCCTTGTCACTTGCATCGGCATCCCACTCACTTTGACTTGGTCAACACGTCGTCTTTATCGCTCCCACGGGTTTTAGGCTCAACCCTGAAACCGTTCGGGCTTCTTGCCTCTCCATGTGTATTGTGTGGATCACACTTGACTTCACCCGGCCTCCCGATCGTCCGGCCCCAAGTCCCCAACTTGTGCCTCATCCTCTCGCCGTTGACCGCCAAGTTGGCTCCATTGACATACACATCATGAGACAAGCAAACACATTTTTCTTCTCCTGCAACTTCTCCAACATCTCCACCAACTCCGGTTAGTCATAATTTTAACAATGCACAACTCATGCAATCCTGAGATTCGCGTATTTCAACTGAAACACAAACT
Source organism: Eleusine indica (assembly GCA_030378355.1). Lineage (NCBI taxonomy): Eukaryota > Viridiplantae > Streptophyta > Magnoliopsida > Poales > Poaceae > Eleusine > Eleusine indica. Next base: position 31,708,495 of record CM059497.1, read on the forward strand.
CAACCAATGTCAATTACTCATCACATATTACAAACCATGGCACATATCAACATGGTTTCTCAATCTCCCCCTTGATGAGTACATTGACAACACCAAATGCACAAAGACTAGAATTTGAAACGCAAAGCTGAATAAGCTCATCCAAATGGCTCAGACCCAAAGAAAAGGTGAAAAGTAGCCATCTAGCATAAGAAGGATCATAAAACCAAGAGTTGACAAAGAAAACCACTTGAGAACGCAAAGATTGTGAAAAGCGCATGAACATGCTCGAGCTCATGATATGCTCCCCCTCAACTTGTGATAGTTCACATGTAATGCAAAATGAGGTCATCTTAAAATTCTTAGCATTATTTGTGCATGACCCAAAATTTTCTCCCCCTTTGGCAATGAACTCATCAAAGAAGCAAAAGAACAAACATGCAATGCATGAAAATGCAAACCTAAGGAGCTTCACAAATATGCCAACAAGCATTTAACCTTGCTAATCACAAATATAGAACTATGAAGTGTAAAAGCAATTGCTCACTATCATACAAACACCAAAAATAGATAGCACGACATAAATACAAAGAGCAACACAAGCTAAGCAAAAAGATTGACTAGCTTAGATAGAATCAAATTTTTTTATCATGAGAAAAGCTACCACCACATGTATAAGTACTCCCATCCAAGGCAAAATCAAGTGAATCAAAAGAAACTAGCCAGTCTCATCTCAACCAAGGCAACAAGCATTCACAGAAAATAAGTTTTACAAACACTCACATATGAAACAAAGACTCATAAAGAAAAGGGTTCATTATTATTATTTGATCCTCATGTAACTTCTAATCCATGCGGAGTGTCGCACAACTGGGTATGGCAAACACCCGAGGCCTCAAAGCACAATTTTTGGATTTAGCATTTTACATTTGATCAAGTTACATTGCAAATTAAAAGAAAAATACTGAGCATGCCTTTGCGGCAAAAGGAACACGCATTCCCATAATTTTCCATCATGTGCTAAACATTTGCAAAACCTTCCATTTCACAAATACAAGGTGTCAAGGCCAAGACATCCTCTAATCTAGCTTCAACACAAGTCTCGACAAGGATAAAGCAATTATACACATGGTGAGCAAGTTTTGACAAGATTGGTTCATAAGGTTCACAAAAAGCCAAGTTCACCTTTAAGATTAGCAAGTTGCTCAAAAAGAGTCTATAACAGGCCATCTAGAAATTCTAAGCATGAGAGATTGCTTATCATATCCACACAACTTAGCTCAAACTCAATCATAGCAATGAAAAATGCAAGGAAGTATAAATGGCAAAGCTCATCTACAAATGCATATATTACATATGAGATGCAATGCAAAAAGGTAAGATACATATATACAAAAGAGGAACAACTCCCAGGTAAAAGAGCAACTCCCCCCCAAATGGTACTAGAGGCGTGGCAAGCATAAAGCTCTAAATCATCAAACCACAAGAGCAACTAATATCAAAGCTTCAACAAAGAACAACTCCCCCTAACCGAGCCAGTCTCCCCCTCAACAAAACAAATGAAGAATCAATTGAAAAGAGGGCAACAAGACTCCTGAAAACATAAGGAAGGTAAAAGTAGGAAGTCATAACAAGCACAAATCTCAAGAGGAAAGCACATATGTAGATTTTGCAAAGCAAGAGAACATATAGCATGGCTCACACTAGGTAACATGAAACTGTGATGAAAGATACTCGAGCAAATACAAAGCTAACAAGACACAAGATGAGTGAATCATGAAACAAGATATGCATGCCAAGATGATAGAGTGAGCACATAAACAATCATCTCACACCACAAGTATCGTACATGAAGGTAAAAGGGTGAGTGTATGAGAAAGCTCACAAACTAGGTTAAGACATACAAGCCTTTTGGAGGCCATGAAAAAGGGTATGAAGAACCATCACATCTCAATCATGCAAAAGATCAAGATCCATCATCCACAGGTCCTCCATCCTCCACCTGTTGCCTACAAAAAACGAGAAGAAAAGACCGATGGCTCTGTGCTGGAGTTAGAAAGAAAGCTTTTGGGGATCCAGCACTTTACCATACGACCTACAGAAGTAGGCATAGATCTTTGCACATCACCATTCGGACGCATGGGACGAGGACCACGATGGGAAAAGTGTGGGTCATCAAAGCATCTCGACTCAAATCTTGTATTACGTGGATAGAAATCATTTGAGTGAAAACCATATCCATGCGAGGGACGCTCACAATGATGGGGAAAATGTGGGGCACCAAAGCGTTGTGTCTCAAAGCCTCTATTTCATGAACCAAAGCCATATGAGGAATCACCCTGTCTACGATAGGCACAAGAAAAAGAACGAGGCTGAAAGTCAACAAAATCATCATGAAACACATTCCTAGTCAACTCAGCTTGCATTCTTTCAATTCTTTTATGCCTATAATAGAAATCATCCAAGTGACCTTTTCTACCACAAAACATGCAAATGTAGTCTCTCTTGGGATTAGCCTTTGATTGCATAGGAGGTTTGGGTTTTGGTTTCTCAGTTTGCTTTGGGTTGAATGAGGGATTTAGGTTAGGTGGATAGTATGTGTCAATGGGCTTGATGGACTGTTCCTCATCCTTGTAGCTAGAGCTTGGCACAAACTTACTCACATTAGCACTCTCTTTGTCACACCTCTTATAACCCAAACCCAAGTTGTAAGTTGACCTACAAGCATTCTCCTTAACTCTTGACAAGTCACTCTCAATCTTTTCTTCGTTCACTAGGGTTCTTTTGAGACGAGATATGAGGTAGTCATTTTCTTGAGTTAGGTTGTTGTAGGTGGGTCCCACTGGAATTTTCCATTTTCCTGATTTTTCTCAGCCGCATGTTCAGCTGCCCAAATAAAATGGTTCCCAACTTAGAAAAATTCAAGGAAAAATTGTGTGTACTCTTTGACATGTGTTTAACACAATGGAACTGGTTTCAAAGTCCAATTTGAATTGGTTTGATTCTGAAATTTATTTGAATGTGACTGAAATTCAAACTTCTTTCAATTTTAAGAAAAAATCCAGGAAATTCCCTAAAATTATCTCTTGTCATCACCTATCACATATAGTTTTGGTTGCACCCTGTGTATAGCAAAATTATGAGTTGCTTCACAACCTAGCCATACTTTAGTTTGAATTCAAATTCAAATCAATTTAAAATGCAGTCAAAATTGAGTTATGACTTGCCAAACCAGAATTATATGCAATCATGTGATGAAATTAAGTATAGCAACACTAGGGTCTCACAAGTACATATCAAGATCATATCAAGATGAACATCTACACCAACATGGAGAAAAACAAAGGTGCATGTCTACAACAACCATGGATATCTTCACCGACATGAACATCTACGTCTATGGTGCATGTCTACGTCAACAAGATCAACTACCACGACACCAAGACGGGCACAAACGTCAATTCAAAATCAATATCAAGTGTGTTGCGTATATGGATAGTTCTCCCTCAACACCTACCACATTTCGAGGGGGAGACTCTTCCAAGGTAAGGACCAAGGTAATCCTCTCAAACCTATCCTTTCCTTTGGTTCCTTGTTGCTTGTTTATTTTGGATCATCATAAGTAGTGGTTGTCATCCATCACCAAAAAGGGGGATATTGTAAGGATCATGACCATTGAGGTCACCCCAAGGTATGAATGTTTTGATGATGAATGACAAACATGAAATGTGACTAATGCCTACACAAGCATTGTGCGTGTAGGAAACTTTTTCTACTCTATGATGATTATAGATGGTTACCTTGGCGATGGATGACAATGACCACAAGAATGGAGGCTTGATGATTTTGATGGAGTCCAAGGGTTTATGGAGATGGATCAAGGCTAAGGACAAGATATGGAGCAAGTGTTTGGAACACTTGTCTAGTTGTTAGGGCTTTGAGTCCATAGGAAAAACCGGACTATCAAGGGGGTCTAGGTAATGTCTCTTAAGTCATGCTAGTTGGTGATGTGTGTGGATGCTCAGTGAAATTACAGACACTAGATAACAGTGGAGAAGCCAAGGAGCTATTCGGATAAGCCGGGAAATGAATTTAAGCGAGGACGAGAAGTTTCAGCTTCTGGACAGAGTGAGCGGACAGAGGGGTCAGTGGAGACCAGACTCCACTGTCACTAGGAGATCAGAGAGGACTTTGCAAGAAATCTGTCTGTGCTGAAGTCTGTAGAAACCAGACGGTCCGGTCTGTGTGGACTTGCACAGGATAGAGAGGAAGCAACTTTGGAAGCTCTCTTGAATGCACAGGATTCAGAGAAACCGAACGGTCCGATCTACTGACAGGACGGTCTGGTCTGTACAGGGAAGTCGCCTCGACACAGCAGCCAATGGTTCTGGGAACCGTTCTAGAGAGACCAGACGGTCTGGTCTGGCACTGACCGGACAGTCCGATCATTGGGGTCGAGGACGGTGATTTCGTGGAGCAACGGCTAGTTGGAGGTTGGAAACTATCGGCGTTTAGATCATCGACTAGTAGAATTTGTTCTAGGGGATGCGCGTTTCAAGTTCGGTGATGGCAATGCGGGTGGACCACTTGAGGAAGGACGGCGTGGTGGGCTCAGCAGCGAAAACTTTGCGATGTTTGACCTTGGTCGTGCATCGGCTCCCTTGGGCCTTGGACCTCGTGAAGATCATATGGCAAGCTGTGGGGTTGGGCAACACCGGTCCCCCTTGCTTGTCGTTGTCGTCCGTAGGGTTTTAGACCCCCGGCTCCAACGCTTTCTCGGGCTTTCCCTTTTTTGCCTCTTCTCGGATGAATTTCTTCATCATAGAGATGTCCTTGAGGAGGTGCTTGATGGGTGAGAAACCATGTGGATATGTGCCATGGTTTGCAATATGTGATGAGTAATTGATATTGGTTGAGTTGGTGTTTGAGTTGAAATACGGGAATTTGGGGATTGCATGAGTTTGTGCATGTCATTGTTTTGACTAACTGGAGTTGGTGAGGATGTTGGAGAGTTTCCAGGAGATGGGAAATGTGTTTGCTTGTCTTATGATGTGTAGGTCACTGGAGTCAACTTGGCGGTCAACGGCGAGAGGATCAGGCACAAGTAGGAGACTTGGGGCCGGACGATCAGGAGGCCGGGTGAAGTCAAGGGTGATGAGGACATCACTCCTATGCATACACACAACACTCCTCCAATTCTGGACTTGCAAGGTCCAATGACTAGAGCTTGTGCATGACGACTGAATTTAGAGGTGAGCTCGTTCCTATGTTCTTTGCTATATGTTACTTTTGATAATGGTTTGCTACCTAATGATTATTTTATGATTAGAAACCATAGAGAGGACCAGAAGACGATGGGAGAAGGAGTTGGAAACGTGGAGGACCAGCAAGGGCTTGGAAGCCAAAGTGGAGGCCCAATCAAAACCGACTTCGAGTCTGTTTCAGGGCCCAGGATCAGTCTGCACTAAAACAGTCGCCCAGGACGCATACTGACTCAGATTTGGACGTTCTACATATGCACGGAAAGATAAGAATACCTTTCCAATGCCACCGGCCTCATGTCAAAAGTCATCCGGAGTCATCGGGAATCGTCGAGACAATAGAGTCCAGAATCTGTGTCGGTGCTGCATCGCCTATTTTTGGCCTTTGGGCTTTGTATCTAGTTGAGCCCAATTAGGGGCGCGTCCAGAAGGTTTTGCACGATCGTAGGGCCTTTATATACAGCCACCGCCACACCATTAGGGTTGGGTTTTTGCTTAGATCAATTCTGTTCATAAACAGTGTCGCCGTTCATCGGTTTGTGAGACCCTAATTTCGTGAGTTTAATCATACATCTGCAATTGTGTTGCATTCTTCGTTGTTCTTGCTTGTGTTCTTTATCCGCAGGCAGGAATTAGCCTTCCTGGCGAGGTCAATCGTCCTTGGATGGTTGATAACTAGAGGAGACGTCCTGCTGCGATTGCGGGGTTTAGAACGTGCTGTTCTGAAGCCGGATCGATTTGTGTGTCGCCTCCGACCAAATCAACTTACCAAGAACCTTTCAGAAGATCGGGAACCCTTGTTCATATCAAGTGGTAATCAGAGCTTCAGGTGCACCGTCAGGTTCGCACTACCCTTTAGTTTTGTTTTCGTGTTCTTCCTATCCTCCACAGAAAAGCCAAAAAAAAAAATTCCCCTGCCTATAACCACGTGTTTAGCCTTTGCATATTTCAATTTCAGAGTCCGTAGTGTTGAGTTTGTGCCCTAGTTCTTGTTTAGTCGCTGGTTTAGTTTGTGTTTTTATTGGTAGTAGTGTTTCCCTTGCAACCCTAGCCACCATCCCTTCCACCACCCTCGGTTTTGTCGGCTTTGTGTGCTAGGGTTGATTGATCAACACGCCCACCCTAATCCCACCCTAAACCCACCCTCAACACCTCGAACCAATTCTCATAAATTCCACTTTCCGCTGCATCCACCATCCACCCCGCCAAAAAAATCCCTACCCGACCCCAAACCCGACTCAGGTTTCACTCAAACCCCGGGTTTCCTCACAACAGATTCCAACACCCCTTCGGTAAAGCAGCCATAACTTTTCACTCGGTTGTCTGTTTTGGCTGAAATTTTTACAGGAGATTCTTGACAAAAAGTTGAGGTGGCCCACACTAGGCTATGCCCTCTCTGCCTCCGTAAAAAAATTCAAAACAAATTGGGAAGATAAAGAAAAAATTTATTCAAGTTGAAACCCGACGTTTTCTGAAACTTCAAGATTTTCTGTAGGCCATGTCCTAGCTCTGTTTGAGCTGAAATGTTTTGTGGTTCCTCCCCCTTTGCTAGTGAGTTGGAAAAAATATCAAAAAAATAAAATAAAATAAAAAGAAATTTGGGATTCCTACTAGTGCTCCATCTAGCCCCCTGGAATTTCTGAGTTTGGCTGTTTTACACTTATTGTCGACTGTGTGCCTTCGTCTCCTTGTTTCTTCTTTGCTATCACTACTATTCTAGTACATAGTTAGACCAGCAACTAGGGACAAGTTACTTGGGCACTTATTCAGCTTTACTATCTATTTTTGATTTGTGTGCCACTCACATATATATATTTGGCCTTTCTAGCTCTACATATTTCTTCTGGATAGCACATAGATTATTTTGTAACCCTTGCAATCGTGGAACACACCTCCCTGGTATCCTTTGCTTTGTTTTTTTCAGAACTTTGTAAGAGCTTTGCAAGAAGCTTCCTTTTGCTGTGTTGAGAGGCACCACTGCTTAGTAGATTTGTAGGGATAACCTTCACTTTTTGTTTTCTGTTTTGGTGTTTCTGATGTCAGGAAGCGATTGAGAGGGTGCTTCACCCTCAAAATTTGACGAGTGCGTAAGCCAAAGTCAGCTACAGAAGGCTTTGCAGGCGGTTCAGAGTGATTTGGTAGAGACGATCACTAGGGCCGTCACCGACGCCGTCACCAAGCTTCACCTGGGAGAAAGCATTGAGCGATTGGATAAGAGAGTCTCTAAGTTAACCGATCAGGATGTCGAATTGGAGACCGCTCACAAGACCACCAACACCAACACCAACACCAACACTAACAACGACGTTGAAGACGATCATGATGAAGAAACGGTGTTTAAGGTTCATGGCACCGTCGATAGGTCAGCTACAAGGACCGCAAGGTTACAACGTCGTTTGCAACGTAACCCTCAAGGTATGGGTGGTTTCCACAATCACAACCGTCGCACACAAGGTAACCATGCTCCAGATGACCCGTATGCTAAAATTAAGTTTTCAATTCCTTCGTGTTCAGATCAGTACGATGGTGATGCTTACCTTGATTGAGAAATGACTGTAGAACAAAAATTTAATGCTCACCTTGTTCCTGAACAACATAGAGTTAGAGAAGCCACTAGTGAGTTTAAGGACTTTGCTATTGTTTAGTGGAGTGGTCTAGCTGCTGAAACTGATTTGCCTACTACTTGGGAAGAACTTAAGGTAGCAATGCATGATCGTTTTGTTCCTCCTTCTTTTTATAGAGAGATTCGTAATAAACTACAGCCTTTAGATCAAGGAGAGAAAACTCTTCAGGAGTATTTTAGTGAGCTTCAGAAGGGTTTGATTCGTTGTGCTGTGGTTGAAAAAGTAGAGGATCAGATTTGCCGCTTTTATTCTGGTTTGAGAAAAGAAATTCAGGACATCCTTGATTATAAAGAATTTTATACCCTCAACCAGTGTTTCCAGTATGCTATGCTTGCAGAGAAAGAATCATAGGAACTTTTCCAGGCTTTTGAGGAGTACAGCAAGTCCAGGACTTCCTACCCACCACGGCCGACGGGGACTTTGGGGCTACCCAAGCCATCTTTTCGGCCGCCCCCACCAGCTAGTGTTGTTTCTGCAGCACCAAGATCAGCCCCTGCCCCTTCTACACGCTCAGGTAAAAATTCTGTGCAGGTACCGGCTATTAGTGCCTCCTCTATTGCTTCGACGGGACGCACTACAGGGATTCAGTGCCACCGCTGCCATGGTCTTGGTCATGTGCAGAAAGATTGCACAAGTAGGCGGGCATATGTGGCGACAGATGATGGTGGTTACATGAGCACCTCCGATGTGGAGGATGAGGAGGAGGATGTCGCTGCCACCAGCGGTAACCTCGTCCTTGGAGGCTACATGAATATTATTGTGCAGCGCATGCTTAGCACACAAATCCAGCAGCCCGAGACGATGCAGCCACATAACTTGTTCCAGATTTTCTTCGTCATCAAGAACCGCCGAGCACGTGTCATCATTGATGGAGGAAGCTGCAACAATTTGGTGAGTTCTGATGTGGTTAAGAAGCTTGATTTGACCACACGCCCACATCCACATCCATACTACATTCAGTGGTTCAATGACTCTGGAAAAGCTAAGGTAACGCAAACTTGCAGAGTTCCTTTTTCCATTGGTTCCTATGTGGATTCTGTTGATTGTGATGTTGTACCCATGCAAGCTCGTTCACTTTTATTGGGTAGACCTTGGGAATTTGATAATGATGCTGTATACCATGGTAAAAGTAATAAGTACACTTTTATGCATAAAGAAACTAAAATTACTTTGTTACCAATGACCCCTGCTGAAATTGTACAAGCTGATTTAGAATGAGCTGCTAGTTTGAAAAATAAAGGCCCTAAAATTCAGCAACCTATTAATTCTGATTCTACACCAAGTAACATTAATGATTCTTTAAGTTCTAAGGGTGCTGGAATTAAATTATAAGGTCGTTCATGTCTTGCCACAAAATCTGAGGTTGCTGAAATTTCTGCTGATGATATTTGCTATGCTTTGATATGCAAACAAGCCTTGTTTTCGCTTGGTGATATTGCTTCTAGTGCTTTGCCTCCTGCTGTCACTAACCTTTTGCTGGAGTATGAGGATGTTTTCCCAGCTGAGATACCCCCGGGAAGCGATAGCATTTTTACAGTGCAGCAATACATCTTTAAAATCAACATCAGCAACATATTGTTCTTTAATTGCCTCAAGTCCAAAAATTCTACAATCAAGTTGAGACAACAAAGTATATCGCCTAGATAAAGCATCAGCAATCACATTATCCTTCTCTTTCTTATGTTTAATAATATAAGGAAAAGACTCAATAAACTCAACCCATTTAGCATGTCTACGGTTGAAATTGCATTGAGAACGAATATACTTAAGTGATTCATGATCAGAATGAATAACAAATTCTTTGGGCAACAAATAATGACGCCACGTCTCTAAAGAATGTACAAGTGCATATAGTTCCTTATCATACGTGGAATAATTCAAAACAGGCCCAGTAATTTTCTCACTAAAGTATGCAACAGGTTTACCATCTTGCATCAAAACACCACCAATGCCTATACCACTAGCATCACATTCAAGCTCAAAAGTCTTATCAAAATTGGGTAATTGCAGCAATGGTGCATGTGTAAGTTTGTCCTTCAAAGCATCAAAAGACTCATGATGTACCTTACTAAAATGAAAGTCAACGCCCTTCTTTGTCAACTCATGCAATGGTGCAGCAATGGTGCTAAAATCTTTGACAAAGCGGCGGTAGAAACCTGCAAGACCAAGAAAACTCCTCACCTGTGTGATAGTTTTTGGTACAGGCCAGCTCTTTATGGCTTCAATCTTCGCCTCATCCACCTCAATTCCCTGTGGAGTCACAACATAGCCAAGAAAAGAGACTCGATCCGTGCAAAAGGTGCACTTCTCAAGGTTACCAAATAAACGTGCAACTCGCAAAGCATCAAAAACAGCACGCAAATGAATCATATGATCATCCATGGATTTGCTATAAATCAAGATATCATCAAAGTAAACAACCACAAATTTGCCAATAAAAGGTCTTAAAACCTCATTCATCAAACGCATGAAAGTACTGGGTGCATTAGTTAACCCAAAAGGCATTACTAACCACTCATACAACCCGAATTTGGTTTTGAAAGCTGTTTTCCATTCATCTCCAAGTTTCATTCTAATTTGATGGTAGCCACTACGCAAATCAATTTTAGTGAAAATTATAGCACCACATAACTCATCAAGCATGTCGTCTAACCTAGGAATAGGATGACGATACGTAATAGTAATGTTATTAATGGCTCTACAATCTACACACATACGCCAAGAACCATCTTTCTTAGGAACCAAAAGTACAGGAACAGCACAAGGACTAAGTGATTGACGAACATACCCACGATCCAAAAGGTCTTGGACTTGTCGTTGTATCTCCTTAGTCTCCTCAGGGTTGGTCCTATAAGCAGCACGGTTTGGTAAAGTAGCACCAGGAATCAAATCAATTTGATGCTCAATCCCTCTCAAAGGTGGCAATCCCGGGGGTATCTCAGCTGGGAAAACATCCTCATACTCCTGCAAAAGGTTAGTGACAGCAGGAGGCAAAGCACTAGAAGCAATATCACCAAGCAAAAACAAGGCTTGTTTGCATATCAAAGCATAGCAAATATCATTAGTAGAAATTTCAGCAAGCTCAGATTTTGTGGCAAGACATGAACGACCTTGTAATTTAATTGCAGCACCCTTAGAACTTGAAGAATCATTAACATTACTTGGTGTAGAAGCAGAATTAACAGGTTGCTGAATTTCAGGGCTTTTATTTTTCAAACTAGCAGCTCGTTCTAAATCAGCTTGTACAATTTCAGCAGGGGTCATTGGTAACAAAGTAATTTTAGTTCCTTTATGCATAAAAGTGTACTTATTACTTTTACCATGGTGTACAGCATCATTATCAAATTCCCAAGGTCTACCCAATAAAAGTGAACAAGCTTGCATGGGTACAACATCACAATCAACAGAATCCACATAGGAACCAATGGAAAAAGGAACTCTACAAGTTTGTGTTACCTTAGCTTTTCCAGAGTCATTTAACCACTGAATGTAGTATGGATGTGGATGTGGGCGTGTGGTCAAATCAAGCTTCTTAACCACATCAGAACTCACCAAATTGTTGCAGCTTCCTCCATCAATGATGACACGTGCCCGACGGTTCTTGATGACGAAGAAAATCTGGAACAAGTTATGTCGCTGTATCATCTCAGGCTGCTGGATTTGTGTGCTAAGCACACGCTGCACAATAATATTCATGTAGCCCGTGGTATCGCCGCCTCCAAAGACGAGGTCACCGCTGGTGGCAGCGACATCCTCCTCCTCATCCTCCACATCGGAGGTGCTCATGTAACCGTCATCATCTGTCGCCACATATGCTCGCCTACTTGGGCAATCTTTCTGCACATGGCCAAGACCATGGTATCGGTGGCACTGAATCCCTGTAGTGCGTCCCGTCGAAGCAATAGAGGAGGCACTACTAGCCGGTACCTGCACAGAATTTTTACCTGAGCGCGTACAAGGGGCAGGGGCTGATCTTGGTGCTGCAGAAACAACACTAGCTGGTGGGAGCGGCCGGAAAGATGGCTTGGGCAGCCCCGAAGTCCCCGTCGGCCGTGGTGGGTAGAAATTCCTGGACTTGCTGTACTCCTCAAAAGCCTGGAAAAGTCCCTGTGATTCTTTCTCTGCAAGCATAGCATACTGGAAACACTGGTTGAGGGTATAAAATTCTTTATAATCAAGGATGTCCTGAATTTGTTTTCTCAAACCAGAATAAAAGCAGCAAATCTGATCCTCTACTTTTTCAACCACAGCACAACGAATCAAACCCTTCTGAAGCTCACTAAAATACTCCTGAACAGTTTTATCTCCTTGATCTAAACGCTGCAGTTTATTACGAATTTCTCTATAAAAAGAAGGAGGAACAAAACGATCACGCATTTCTACCTTAAGTTCTTCCCAAGTAGTAGGCAAATCGGTTTCAGCAGCTAGACCACTCCACCAAACAATAGCAAAGTCCTTAAACTCACTAGTGGCTTGTCTAACTCTATGTTGTTCAGGAACAAGGTGGGCATTAAATTTTTGTTCTACCGTCATTTTCCAATCAAGGTAAGCATCACCATCATATTGACCCGAAAACGAAGGAATTGAAAACTTAATTTTAGCATACGGATCATCTGGAGCATAGTTACCTTGTGTGCGACGGTTGTGGTTTTGGAAACCACCCATACCTTGAGGGTTACGTTGCAAACGGCGTCGTAACCTTGCGGTCCTTGTAGCTGACCTATCGACAGTGCCATCAGCCTTATACACCGTTGCTTCATCATGATCGTCTTCAACGTCGTTGTTGGTGTCGTTGTTGGTGTTGGTGTTGGTGTTGTTGTTGTTGTTGTTGTTGTTGTTGGTCTTGTGAGCGGTATCCAATTCGACAACCTGATCGGTTAGCTTAGAGACTCTCTTATCCAACCGCTCAATGCTTTCTCCCAGGTGAAGCTTGGTGACGGCGTCGGTGACGGCCCTGGTGATCGTCTCTGCCAAATCACTCTGAACCGCCTGCAAAGCCTTCTGTAACTGATTTTGGCTCACGCACTCATCCAATTTGGAGGGTGAAGCACCCTCCCCATCGCTTCCTGATATCAGAAACACCAAAACAGGAAACAAAAAGTGAAGGTTATCCCTACAAAACTACTAAGCAGTGGTGCCTCTCAACACAGCAAAAGTAAGCTTCTTGCAAAGCTCTTACAAAGTTCTGAAAACAACAAAGCGAAGGATACCAGGGAGAAGTGTTCCACGATTGCAAGGGTTACCAAATAACCTATGTGCTATCCAGAAGAAGTATGTAGAGCTAGGAAGGCCAAATATATATATATATGAGTGGCACACAAATCAAAAACAGATAGTAAAGCTGAATAAGTGCCCAAATAACTTGTCCCTAGTTGCTGGTCTAACTATGTCCTAGAACAGTAGTGATAGCAAAGAAGAAACAAAGAGACAAAGGGACACAGTCGATAACAGGGGGCTTAGTGTAAAATAGTCAAACTCAGAAATTCCAGGGGGCTAGATGGAGCACTAGTAGGAATCCCAAATTTCTTTTTTTTATTTTATTTTTTTGATATTTTTTTCCAACTCACTAGCAAACAGGAAGAAACCACAAAAAATTTCAGCTCAAACCGAGCTAGGACATGGCCTACAGAAAATCTTGAAGTTTCAGAAAATGTCGGGTTTCAACTTGAATGAATTTTTTCTTTATCTTTTCGATTTTTTTTGATTTTTTTGACGAGGTCACACAGTGTGGGTATGCTCACTTTTCGTCAAGAATCTCATGTAAAAATTTCAGCCAAAACGGACAACCGAGCGAAAAGTTATGGCTGTTTTACCGAAGGGGTGTCGGAATCGGTTATGAAGAACCCGGGGGTTTCAGTGAAATCCGAGTCGGCTTGGGGTCGGGTAGGGAGTTTTTTGGCGAGGTGGATGCAGTGGAAAGTGGAATTTATGAAAATTGGTCCGAGGTGGTGAGGGTAGGTTTAGGGTGGGATTAGGGTGGGCGTGTTGATCAATCAACCCTAGCACACAAAGCCGACAAAACCGAGGATGGTGAAGGGGATGGCGGCTAGGGTTGCAAGGGAAACACTACTGACGACAAAAACACAAACTAAACCAGTGACTAAACAAGAACTAGGGCACAAACTCAACACTACGGACTCTGAAATTGAAATATGCAAAGGCTAAACACGTGGTTATGGGCGGGGGAAATTTTTTTTTTGGTATTTTCAGTGGACGATAGGAAGAACACGAAAACAAAACTAAAGGGTAGTGTGAACCTGACGGTGCACCTGAAGCTCTGATTACCACTTGATGTGAACAAGGGTTCCCGATCTTCCGAAAGGTTCTTGGTAAGTTGATTTGGTCGGAGGCGACACACAAATCGATCCGGCTTCAGAACAGCACGTTCTAAACCCCGCAATCGCAGCACGACGTCTCCTCTGGTTATCAACCGTCCAAAAGACGATTGACCTCGCCAAGAAGGCTAATCCCTGCCTGCGAATCAAGAACACAAGCAAGAACAACGAAGAATGCAACACCATTGCAGATGTATGATTAACCTCTCGAAGTTGGGGTCTCACAAACCGATGAACGGCAAAACTGTTTATGAACAGAATTGATCTAAGCAAAAACCGAACCCTAATGGTGTGGCGGCGGCTGTATATAAAGACCCTAGGGTCGTGCAAGACCCTCTGGACGCGCCCCTAATTGGGCTCAACTAGATACAAAGCCCAAAGGCCAAAATTAGGCGACGCAGCACCGACACAGATTCTGGACTCTGTCTTGTTTTGACGATTCCCGATGACTCCGGATGAATTTTGACATGAGTCCGGCGGCATTGGAAAGGTCTTCTCCTTATCTTTCCGTGCATATGTAGAACGTCCAAATCCGAGTCCGTATGCGTCCTGGGCGACTATTTTAGTACAGACTGGTCCTGGGCCCCGAAACAGACTCGAAGTCGGTTTTGATTGGGCGTCCACTTTGGCTTCCAAGCCCTTGCTGGTCCTCCACGTTCCCAACTCCTTCTCCCATCATCTCCTGTTCTTCTCCATGGTTGGTAATCATAAAATAATCATTAGGTAGCAAACCATTCTCAAAAGTAACATATAGCGAAGAACGTAGGAACGAGCTCACCTCTAAATTTAGTCGTCGTGCACGAGCTCTAGTCATTGGACCTTGCAAGTCCAGATTTGGAGGAGTGTTGTGTGTATCCATAGGAGTGATGTCCTCATCATATAAGGAGAGGTGTGGCTGGTGGGAGAGGTGTCTCTTCCCATTAGCCTTGTTAGGAATCATTCAAAGTGCTAGGAGAGGTCTTCATGTAATAGAGGAGAGGAGAGGATGTGTGAGAGACATCTCTTTCTCTTCTAAATAGTGGGAGGAAGAGGGTGGCTTCCTAGATGTATCCATGAATCTTGTCAGCATGTTTCTATGATATGAGAATTATTTTCATGCTCAAGATCTTCTTTTCTCCCTAAATACTGAATTTCTCTTTTTTCTATTTTTAGAGCCATTTTCATGGGAATTTTTTATCTCATTTTTTAGTGAGTTTTTCAGGCAGATTTCTTGGGGATCTTAGTGCTATGATGAGCTAGAACAATCCATCATGGGTCCTTGACCGAATCAAGAGCTCTAGCACCTTCGATATGAAGGATTTCTCAAGTTTCCCCTTTTTAGTGTTCTTGGCACAGGATCTGAAATTCGTGATGATTCCTTGAGCCAATTGAGTGGATCATCTAGAATTAGGGTCATCATGTGTTGAGGATTGGCTGGTCCAAAAATCGCACGTTTTGGAGATAATTTGGCTGAGTTTTGGAGAGATTTGTGGGAAAAACACGACAGTTTTCTGTTCTGTCGGGGGTCGATCGGCACTGCCAGTGGGTCTGAACTCTGATCAGCATTGCCGATGCCACGATCGACACTACCGGTGGCTTGAGTCCAAACCCCGCACCGGCACTGCCGATAGCCACGACGGGCACTGCGGATGCGCTCCGACCGTTTCTTTCTAGAGTTTTGAGAACCCCGCACCAGCATTGTCGATGGGTGTGACCGGCACTGCCGATGGCTATGATCAGCACTGTCAATGGTTGTCTAAACTTGATCTGTTTTAGTGTGCTTCTTTGACAGTTTTGAGTGTTTGCAGTTCTTCTTTGTTTCCGCTGTTGTTGTTGATCACTCCTAAGGTTAGCACATCACAAGTTGGTGTGTGTGGCCTTGGTGATTGGTTTAGAGGTTGGCTTGGGTTGTAATTGGGACATAGGCCCAGTTCTTGTGAAGAATTTTTATTGGCTCTCGTTCACCCCCCCCCCCTCTGGTCGCCTTCTCGGTCCTTCAATGGGGAATCTATGGTTTAGGCACGGTCTGTTCCACTTCTTCTCAAAATGGTTCGCCGGGTTGCTCTTGGCGGCGGACACGACAAGGTCGCGCCCAGCCCACAACTTGTTCTTCCTCTTTTTTAGGCGGTCAGAGGCACCTTCGCCGGCTCCTTCCTCCCGCTTGCCCTTGCTCGTAGCCTCCAGAGCACTAGTTCCTCCCGCTTGCCCTTGTCCAGGAGCTCACGGGTCGTACGTGCACCCTTGTGGCCCAGCTCGTGGATGAGCTCCTCCGTGGTTGTGCTGGAGATGAAGGCCCTGATGATGTCTGCATCGCCAACATTGGGCAACTCGTTACACTTCTTGTTGAAGCGTTGAATGTAGTCTAGAAGTGACTCGTAGGCATTCTGCCAGTAGTTCTTGAGATCCTAGGGGTTGCCTGGTCGGACATAAGTCCCCTGGAAGTTTCCGACAAAAATATCTCTCAAGTCACCCCAATCATAGATCTGACCCTCGGGGAGGTGCTCGAGCAATGCGCAAGCCGAGTTGACGAGGTACAATGGTAGGTTGCGGATGATGGCAAGGTCGTCGATTGCTCCCCTCCCCTAGCACACGAGGCCGTAGTCCTCGAGCCAGAGCCTGGGGTCCGTCACGCCTAGGAACTCGGTGACAGTTGCGGGCGCTCGAATGCGCTGCGGGAACTAGGCACTATGGATACGTGAGCTGAAGACCCATGGCCTAGGCGGGCTTGGGCTCCGGCTCCCCTCCTCATCGGTGTTGTCGTACCGGCCACTGCGGTGCGGCTGACAACCCTTTCTTTACTCAGTCGTTCCTTCTTGAGTCGGTGCACCCTGATGGTATGACACGCGTTGCGGTGGGGCCTGACTCGGTCATGAACCGAGGCTTTCTCGGGCGTGCCTCTAGCTGGGGGCGCCTATTCATTCATGACTTGTTGCGACCCGGCGGCGCAGCCTCCTCCAGCACGTCAGGACGTGGAGATCTGTTGGCTCGACTGAGCGGCACGTCGCAGCGAACTTTCCACTTGGAGCTTGACAGCCTTGTCCAAAAGAGATGCGACTTCCCGCTGAGCTTGTTGGGCCTCTGACATCATGGGCTCGAGGAGAGTCTTGAGCAGTATGACGGCTGCTGCTGTGTTCTGCCCTGCACGAGCGAACTACGGGTTCCCTGGTCGTCATTGACAATGCATTGGTTGACGTCGCGAGCCATGGTGCGAGTGCGCCCGCCTATGCCAGAATGAGCCAGCTCGCAGTCTATTGCTTCTGTCTCGTTCTCCAGCCAACGTCGAGTTTCTTCCAGCTCCGCTCGTTTCGCCCTCAGTTGCCGATAAGGATCCTCTGGACGAGACGCGAGTTGCGGTTCCCTACCCAGAGTGACGGGGACATTGAAGAGTGTTTCTCCCGCTTTTGTACCCGTCATCAGGTTCACCGAAGCGTGTTTTTTAGGGTTTGCCATCGCTCCAGCAGCTGAGGTTCCGGCACCCCCCGCGGTTGGTGTAGGCGTGAGCTGCAACATATGGCATTCGCGTGGAGGATCATAGCTCCCCGTGAAGCTTCTGGAATCGGAGTTTGAATCTCCTAGAGACCCCATGTCGAGGATGTTGAAGAGGGACTCATTCGGGCGCTCGATCACGCCGATGAACCCGGCGCCCACGGCCATAGGAACATCACGATGGATGGTGAGGTCCTGGAAATCCCTTGCGGCATCATGCAAGCCGTATGGGTAGCTCTATAGGGGGTTTTTGGTCGGACGACATGGGAGAAGGGGTCCGTCCCCAAGGATCTGACCATGGATGTTCACAAGGGTGAATGCAACAAGCCAGAGGTCATCCTGATCGGGCGTGGGGCCCAAGCAATGCTCCAAACTATAACACAGCTGGTCGCCGTAGTCAGTTGATGGCGTGAAGTGGTCAAAAACCCTTGGTCCGGACGGGGCATCACCTCGTCAGCGACGGCCGCGGCTGCCGCAATGGGGTACAGGAGCGACTCATCGACGAGTCCTAACGCCAAGTCCTCTGTGAAAACAAAGTCTACTGAGCGGCCCGTCCTCCAGCCGACACAGGCGCGGGGCCTCGACGGCGGGCGTTGGGACTGGAGGCAGCGAGGACGTGGGAATGCTGACGCCCAACACCTTCTGTTCTGCCGTGGCGATGAACTCCAGGCTCCCGAAGAACACGGTGGCGCCAAGAGCTCAGAAAATGGAGAAACAAGCCATCTGAACAGAAAAGCGGTGTACGGACCGAAGGCGTACCGAGAGGGGGGTGAATTGGTAAGCCAACCACGAATCCGAATACTTCAATTCACATCACTAGAACCCAGCAATCATTGCAACCTAATAGTTCATGATGAAAGCAACCATGGAAGCCAAACACACTAGCCTATGCAAGCCACAATTCAACCTAGTTACTAGAGCACACTATTGCAGAATAGTAAAGAGGGCGTCAAGGAATGCTCTTGGATTTTTCTCGAGGTCTTGGAAGGATGGCGGCTTTCCCAAATCCTTGTTGGACCACTCCCGCCAGAGTGTCGGTCCCTCCCTCCACCAATGTGGAGTTCTCGCCCACGAGCCCGTAATCACTCCCGGAGTGAAGACACGGTGCGCATCACTGCTGCCACCAAGGCACAAGCTCGCCTCCCTTGAGAACTTGTTAGACTCCCCGAGCTGACACGGGCGCTCACTGGCAATGCCCCTCTCACTGGCGGGCTCAAACCGGGTATAAATGTGTGACGGCCTTCACAACCAATCATGATAGGCTCGATCACTGACACCTAACCAGTTTAGGTCTCACCATAGACCAAGAGTAACAACCTAGATCACTCCCTCAAGGACACCCTAGCCTTAGATGTGCATCAATGCTCAAGTTACTCTCACTAGCACTCTCAAGATATGCAATATCTCCTCCTAGTGCTCCTCCCCTTTCCTCTTGGCTCTCACCAAATGCTCCAAGAAATTCCACTGGCCAAGAGAGGTCTCCAAGACCCCAGCAATGAAGTTATATAGGCTTCCAACTTCCAACTAGTCGTTGCTCCATGAAATCATCTCTCTGGACACCATTGACCAAGACCGGTCATTGCTAGACCGGACCATCCGGTCTCTCTGAAACGGCTCCCAGAGCTGTTGGCGACTCTGTCCAGATGATCTCCTCGTACTGACCAGACCGTCCGGTCAGCTGACCGGACCGTCCAGTCAGACTTTCTCTTTCCGTTCTAGAAAGCACCATCTTCTGCACTTCTCTGTCCCGAGCAACCTCCATACAGACCGGACCGTCCGGTCTCTACAGGTCTTCACGCTGACAGCCTTCCTCGTAGACTTCTCTCTAGTCTTATAGTGACCGTACAGTCCGGTCTCCTCTGACCCTCTGTTCGGTCACTATGTCCAGAAGCTGAAACTCCTCGTCCTCGCTTGACTTCGTTTCCTGACTTCTCCGAACAGCTCCTTGGCTTCTCCATGGTCACCTAGTGCCTATGATTTCACTGACCATCCATGCACATCACCAACTAGTGTGACCTAAGAGACATGACCTAGACCATCTTGATAGTCCAGTTTTTCCTATGGACTCAAAGCCCTAACAACTAGACAAATGTTCCAAACACTTCCTCCATAGCTTGTCCTAAGCTTCGATCCATCTCCATCAATCCTTGGACTCCATCAAGCTCACAAGCCTCCATGCTTGTAGTCATTGTCATCAATCGCCAAGGCAACCATCATCCATATGATTTATAGTAGAGTTTAGCGATGATTCCTGCATAGACAACACTCATGTAGATATTAGCACACAATTTCATAGTTATCTATCACCAAAACATTCATACCTTGGGGATCCGATCATCAATGGTCATGAAGCTTACAATCTCTCCCTTTTTGTGATTTATGACAACCACTACTTATCATAATCTTATCATAAAACAACAGGGCTAAAAGAGCTACACTATAATCGAGAGGAACCTCAAAAGCATAAGCAATGAATAAACAGGGTCCTACTCAATCAAGCATCATCAAGAGCTAAGAGAATGAAAAGAGAAGCACACTCTAGATGATATGCATGCATCTCATGTGAAGATATTAATTAAAGCATAAAGTGAAGGACCGAGAAGGCGACCAGAGGGGGGTGAATGTGAGCCAATTAAAATTCTTCTCAAGAACTTGGCCTATATCCCAATTTCAACCCAAATCAACCTCTAAAAGAATCACCAAGGCCACACACACCAACTTGTGATATGTTAAACCTAGGAATGACTCACACCAGTGGAAGAACTAGAGAGAAGCAAAGAAAAACAACCAAGACTTGAAACTAGGAAAGAAAACACAAAACAGGCAGCTTAGACTGACCATCGACAGTGCTGGTCCGGGGCATCGGCAGTGCCGATTAAGGATTTTCCTCCCACACTGGCAGTGCCAGTCCTGGAATCAGCAGTGCCGATTGACATCAGAAAGAAGATGAAATTCTCAGTCACAACATCGGCAGTGTTGATCCATATTTTTCATCCCTCACCGGCAGTGCCGGCGGAATGATTAGCAGTGTCGATCAACCCCCGATAAAACAATAAAACTATCACGATTTTGCACAAATCTCACCCAAAACCTATCCAAATGATCTCCAAATCATGCGATTTTTGGATCAGCCAATCCTCAACACATCATGACCCTAATCCAAGAAGATCCACTCAATTGGCTCAAGGAATCATCACGAATTTCAGATCTTGTGCCAAGAACATCAAAAAGGGGAAACTTGAAAAATCCTTCAAATCGAAGGTGCTAGAGCTCTTGATTCAGTCAAGGACCCATATAGAATTGTTCTAGCTCATCATAGCACTAAGATCCCTAAGAAATCTGCCCCAAAAACTTACTCAAAATGAGATAAAAAATTCCCACGAAAATAGCTCCAAAAATAGAGAAAAAGAAATATTCGGGATTTAGGGAGAAGAGAAGATCTTAAGCACGAAATTGAATCTCATATCATTGATCCTAACATACAAGATTCATGGATACATGTCTAGGAAGCCACCCTCTTCCTCCCACTATTTGGAAGAGAAAGAGATGTCTCTCACACACCCTCTCCTCTCCTCTATTACATGAAGACGTCTCCTAGCACTTTGAATGAAGACCTAAGGCAAGGCTAAGGGAAAGAGCGGCACCTCTTCCACCAGACCTACTTCTCCTTATATAGGCCTAGGGGTTGTCCTAAAGACCATCCTACCCCTCATCTACAATACACTGCCACCTACCACTATGGGCACAACCGTCCATCTTTTTCTTTGTCGCTCGAACGCCTTCGAGCCCTTCACGACTTTGCTTCGTCTCAACAAAAGCTCCGCGATGGTGCCACGTGCACCTCCAATCGCCGCCACCGGTTTTGTGGCCCAAACTAGGAAACCGCCTTGCACGCTTCTCAAAGTATGACTTCTTGATCTTGACGCGTGTCACCTCGTCCCGTGAAGTGTCGTTGTAGTGGACATTGGTGTCGACAACGACATTGACCATCTCAAACTTCTTCAGGAATCCTTCGTGTACTTGGCTTGATGTATGAAAGTGCCTTGCTTGCACTGCTTGATTTGAAGTCCAAGAAAGGAGGTGAGATCGCCCATCAACGACATCTGAAATTCACTTTCCATAGCTTCCTGAAATCTAGACACAAGAGCATGAGAGGAACCTCCAAAGATGGTATCATCCACGTATATCTAAACCATTAAGAAGTCATTGCCATGCTTTACAGTGAACAAGGTTTTGTCAACACACCCCATGACATACTCGCGCTCTAGCAAGAAGGTCTTAAGCCTAGCATA
This sequence comes from Eleusine indica, assembly GCA_030378355.1. Lineage (NCBI taxonomy): Eukaryota > Viridiplantae > Streptophyta > Magnoliopsida > Poales > Poaceae > Eleusine > Eleusine indica. The sequence continues at coordinate 31,730,451 of CM059497.1, forward strand.
CCATGCCCTAGGAGCTTGTTTTAGCCCATACAAAGCCTTCTGAAGCTTGTACACTCAGTTTGGGTATTTATGGTGCTCAAATCCAGGTGGTTGTTTCACATAAACCTCTTCCTCTATGAAACCATTTAGGAAAGCACTCTTGACATCCATTTGATAGAGTCTAATGCCCTTAGAGGCAGCAAATGCAAGCAAGATCCTAATGGCTTCTATGCATGCAACAGGAGCAAAGGTTTCCCCATAGTCTAAGCCCTCAACTTGACTAAAGCCCTAAGTTACAAGTCTAGCCTTGTTTCTCACAACCACACTATCTTTCCCATGCTTGTTTTTGAACACCCACTTGGTTCCTATGTCATTGACACCAACAGGAGGCTCTACTAGGGTCCACACTTTGTTCCTCTCAATGTTTTCAAACTCTTCATGCATGGAATCAACCCAATGTTCATTAGATAGTGCGTGTCCAACATCTCGAGGTTCAATGGTGGCAACAAGTAGAGAATTGGTAAAGTAGGCGAGATGTGCAGACCTTAACCTTGTTATCCTCTCATTGAGGTTACCGATCATCTGTTGAGGAAGATGCAGACGTTGAATGTGGCAGAGGCCTCTCTCTCAGAGTGTACCTCCACCTCAACCACGGCTGGAGCAGGCTCAACAACAGCTGACATCGATGTAGAAGCTTCTGGACCCTCTGCTGGAGTGGTGGAAGCAGCAGGAACAAGCTCGGATGTGAGATGGAATGACTCATCATCGTCATCTTCCAAGCCCTGTAGATCCTCTTCTGCAAAGATACTGTCCTCCATCTCCCTGTTACCTGTAGTCTCAGCCACATTGCTTGCACAAGAGTTTGATTCATCAAAGGTTACATCGCAGGACACTACGATGGTGTTAGTTTCCAAATTCAAAACTCTGTAGGAATGGCCATGAAGCGAGTAACCAAGAAAGATGCCATTGGAAGATCTCAAATCAAACTTATCAAGATTGTCACGCTTGAGAATAAAGCACTTGCAACCAACAGCACGCAAATGAGAAACAGATGGCTTCCTCCGAAAGTGTAGCTCAAAGGAGGTCACATTAATAATTGAGCACAAGAAAATCCGATTGGACACATAGCAAGCAGTGCTGATGGCCTCAGCCTAGAATCGCCTCGGAGTCCTATGCTCATCGAGCATCATCTAGGCCATTTCCACCAAGGTTTTGTTCTTTCTTTCGACCACTCCATTCTGCTGAGGGACACGAGGTGCTGAAAATTGATGCTCAATACCATGCTTAAGGCATAAAGCATCAAAGGAGGAGTTCCTGAACTCGGCGCCATTATCACTACGAATTGCTCATAATGTACCAGGGAGTTCCTTGAACAACCTCAAACCTAAGCTCCAAAAGTGATGAAACACTTCATCCTTGCTTTCAAGAAAGTAAACCCAAGAATAGCGAGAGAAGACGTCAACAATCACAACAACATACCACTTCCAACCCGCCGAACAAAACCGAGAAGGACCAACAGTGTCCATATGAAGTAGCTCTCCAGGGCATTCAATCATCACCAAATTGATTGGTGGATGAGAAGAGGCAATCATTTTCCCATGATGACAAGGAGCACAAACCAAATTCTTATCAATTTTGAGCTTATGCAATCCTCGGATCAAACCTAGGCCACTCAAGCGACAAAGCAAGTCAAAGCTCGTGTGACCTAGTCTCCCATGCCATTTCTAGAGCTCAAAAGAATATTGAACAAACAAGCACTTGTGAGAACCATGAGAAATAGCAAAATTAGCCTGAAAAACTCTCCCAATGCTAGAAATCCCACAAACCAAAGAACCTTCCAAATCAAGAACACAAGAAGCATTTTTCTTAATGCGCACTTCCAAACCAACATCAAGCAACTGAGAAACAGAGAAGAGATTGTACTTGAGATGCTCAACCAAACCAACATCCTTGAGAGTGAATTTTTCATTTACCTTTACCGCGCCTCTTGCCTTCACACTCTCTCTCTCTCTTGTCATATCTAAAGGTCACATACTCCCGGCGCTTCAAGTGAGTGAGGCTAGAGAACCACTTTGCATCTCCGGTCATGTGGCTCGAACATCCGGAGTCCATCAACCATTTGTTCTCCAAGCCTCCACCTGCTGCCTACAAAGAACGAGAAGGAAAGATTCATGGCTCAGTGTTGGGGTTAGTAAGAAAGCTTTTGGGGATCCAGCACTTCACCATATGACCGGTAGTAGTCATCACAGTTCTTTGCACAATATCATTTGGACGCGTGGGACGAGAACCACGATGGGGAAAACGTGGCCTGTCAAAGCATCTCGACTCAAACCTTAGGTTGTGAGGATAGAAACTATCTGTGTGAAAACCAAATCCACGCGAGCGATGCTCACCACGATGGGGAAAACGTGGGGTGCCAAAGCGCTGCTGCGCAAAGCCTCTGTTTCGTGAATCAAAGCCATATGAGAAATGACCCTGTCCATGATAGGCACGAGAAAAAAGAGTGAGGCTAAAAATCAACAAAATCATCATGATGCACATTTCTAGTTAATTCAGCTTGCATCCTCTCAATCCTCTTACGCCTATAATAGTACTCATCCAAGTGGCCCTTACGACCACAGAACATGCAAATGTAAACACTCTCATGTTTAGGCTTTATTTGCACAGGAGGTTTGGCTTTTGGCTTCTCTGTTTGCTTTGGATTGAAGGAAGGTTTAAGGTTTGGTGGATAGTATGTGTCAGTGGGTTTGATGGATTGCTCCTCATCCTTGTAGCTAGAGCTATGCACAAACTTACCCACATTTTCACTCGTTTTGTCACACCTCTTAAATCCCAAGCCCAAGTTGTAGGTTGACCTACTAGCACTCTCTTTGACTCTTGCTAAGTCACTCTCAATCTTCTCCTCACTCACTAGGGTGCTTTTGAGATGAGAGATGAGGTAGTCATTTTCTTGAACTAGGTTCTTGTTTTCCTTTCTAGTTATTGCAAGTTTATCCTTAAAAGAGCCACGCACTACACATGGTGGTGGGAGAAACTTAGAGCTAGTCTCATTTAGCAGCTTGGACTCGAGCTCGTTGACTTTGAGGGTTTGAGCTTCCAACTCACTAGTGAGCTTGGGGCACTTCTGACATGTACCCAAAAGAGTTGGTCTAGCCTTGAATTCATCAAGCTCTTTAAGGGCACTCTCAAGCTGACTGGCAACTTGAGCATGCACACTTTCCCTCTGTGCAAGTTCATTCATCACAATTTCACAGGACTCACACTCAACAACAATGTCATCTTTGGCAAGCTTAGACCTAAGCAAAGTGATCTCATGCTCAGCACCCTCCAACTTAGACTTAAACTCTCTACTCTCACAAATAGCGCTGCGAAGCTTATCATCTTGCATGAGCAAAACGTCATGCAAATGATCAAGTTCAGAAGAGAGCTCATCAAGAGTGGGAGGTACCTCGCTTGTGTCGGAGTCGGAGCCAGAGTCGATGTCTTGATCATTCTTTGCCATGAAGCAAAGCCCGGTGAAGTCATCCTTCCTCTTGACTCGTGGCTTCTCAACCTCCTCCTCAGAACTTGTAAGGCCATCGCTTGATGTGAGGTCGACGTCACTTAGAGCGGCAACGCAAGCTCGTGCGACCGCCTTCGCGAACTTCTTGGAGTTCTTGCTTCGCTTGTAGAAGTGGTTCTTCTTCTTCTTGAAATCTTCAATGTTGTTGTTATGGTACCCAGCCTTCTTCTTCTTCTTGGGGCAGTCAATGATGAAGTGTCCAGGGTCACCACACTCGAAGCAGGTTCTTGAACCACCTCCTCTTATCTCCTTCCGGTTGTTGTAGGACTTCCTAAACTTAATTGTGAGCAAAGACAGCTCCTCGTCAGGAATGCACTCCATCTGTTCATCAGAAGCTGCAACAAGAGAAGATAGAGCAAACTCCAAGGAAGATTTATCAAGTGAGGGGTTAGTTCCATAAGAAGCACCAACGTAACTACCCTTTTGAGAGCTAGAAAGCAAAGCCATGCTAGAAGCTGGATTAGCAAGATTAGGACGAGATTTCCTAGATAGTTCATGACATTTTAACTTGCTATATAGTTGCTCACAGTTCAGGGTATTGAAATCAGCAGTTTCTTCTAGAGCAGCAATTTTAACCCCCCCCCCCCCAAACTTTTTCATCAAGAGAATACAGCAGTTGCTTTGCTCTATCATTATCATTGTACACAAGTTTACCACAAGTCTGCAAGTTGCACACAATGGCCTCAAACCTACCAAAAGTGTCATCTAGTGACTCGCCAGGTTTTTGTGCAAAGGTTTGGTACTATCTATTGTAAGAATCCTTACGTATAAACTTGACTTGATTGGTACCCTCATGGTACGTGCAAAGCTTATCCCAAATTGCATGAGCAGTTTCAAGATGTGCAACACGATCATGTTCACTCCTACCTAGAGCAGAAAGCAGAATGTTGTCAGCTTTGGAATTGTTTTCTCACTTGATTAACTCACCTGCAGCTGTAGTGTTGAGGTCTTCTGGTATGGCATACTCCTGCTCAACTATCTCCCAAATTACACATCCTTGGCTTAAGAGATAAGTCTTGTCCCGTGACTTCCAGTAGGGAAAGTCCTCTCCATCAAACATCCAAAGCTTGACCGCACACTTCTCCATGTCGCATTCGGATCACGGAACCGGTGAAGGTCAACTAGTGATCAAACTAGCTTTGATACCAATTGAAGGACCGAGAAGGTGACCAGAGGGGGCGAATGGGAGCCAATTAAATTTCTTCTCAAGAACTTGGCCGACATCTCAATTTCAACCCAAATCAACCTCTGAAAGAATCACCAAGGCCACACACACCAACTTGTGATGTGCTAACCCTAGGAATGACTCACACCAACGGAAGAACTAGAGAGAAGCAAAAAAAACAACCAAGACTTGAAACTCTAAAAGAAAACACAAAACAAGCAGCTCAGACTGACCATTGGTAGTGCCGGTCAGGGGCATCGGTAGTGCCGATTAAGGATTTTCCTCCCATACTGGCAGTGCTGGTCCAGGAATCGGCAGTGCCGATTGACATCAGAAAGAAGAAGAAATTCTTAGTAAGGACATCGGCAGTACCAATCCAGATTTATCTTCCCTCACCGGCAGTGTCGGTGGAAAGATCGGCTGTCTTGATCGACCCCCCACAGAACAGAAAAACTGTCGTGATTTTGCACAAATCTCACCCAAAACCTATCCAAATGATCTCCAAATCATGCGATTTTTTGACCAGCTAATCCTCAACACGTCACGACCCTAATCCCAGAAGATCCACTCAATTGGGTCAAGGAATCATCACAAATTTCAGATCTTGTGCCTAGAATGCCAAAAAAGGGAAACTTGAGAAATCCTTCAAATCGAAGGTGCTAGAGCTCTTGATTCGGTCAAGGACCCATATAGGATTGTTCTAGATCATCATAGCACTATGATGCTTAAGAAATCCACCCTAAAAACTCACACAAAAATGAGATCGAAAATTCCCACAAAAATAGCTCCAAAAATAGAGAAAAAGAGAAATTCGAGATTTAGGGAGAAGAGAAGATCTTGAGCACGAAATTGAATCTCATATCATTGATCGTAACATACAAGATTCATGGATACATGGCTAGGAAGCCACCCTCTTCCTCCCACTATTTGGAAGAGAAAGAGATGTCTCTCACACACCCTCTCCTCTCCTCTATTACATGAAGACCTCTCCTAGCACTTTGAATGAAGACCTAAGGCAACGCTATGGGAAACAGAGGCACCTCTTCCACCAGCCCTACCTCTCCTTATATAGGCCTAGGGGTTTTCCTAAAGACCATCCTAACCCTCACCTACAATACACTACCACCTACCACTAGGGGCACAACCATCCATCTTTTTCTTCGTCGCCCGAATGCCATCGAGCCCTTCACGACTTTGCTTCGCCTCGACGCAAGCTCCGCGATGGTGCCACGTGCACCTCCAATCCCCGCCATCGGTTTTGAGGCGCAAACCGGGAAACCGCCTTGCACGTTTCTCAAACCACGACTTCTTGATCTTGATGCGTGTCACCTCATCCCGTGATCCTCCTCGTCGGTAAGTCTCTCCCACCTCCGGTCCATTGGAAGCCTCTACTTCCACTGACGCCCGATCACCTTTGACTTGGTTAACCCCGTCATCTTGATCACCACCCACGATTTTGTGGCTCAACTGTGAAACTGTCCATCCTTCTTGCCTCTCCACGTATATGGTATGGATCACCCTTGACTTCGCCCGACCTCCCGATTGTCCGGCCCCAAGTCTCCTACTTGTGCCCGATCCTCTCACCGTTGACCGCCAAGTCGACTCCAGTGACCTACACATCATGAGACAAGCAAACACATTTCCCATCTCCTACAAACTCTCCAACATCTTTACCAACTCCGGTTAGTCAAAAACATGACATGCACAAGCTCATGCAATCCCCAAATTCCTGTATTTCAACTCAAACACTGAACTCAACCAATGTCAATTACTCATCACATTGCAAACCATGGCACGTATCCACATGGTTTCTCATAACGACATGCAAAGCAAGACATGAATGATGATATGCAAACAGGATAGCATGACAATGCATAGGAACTAAAAGCAAGGAATCATCATCATAGAATCATACATAGGCATACAAGGTAAATAATGCATGACAAAGCACTGCGTATGAAAATAAACCAAGTGAGATCATGACAAGTCAAACACAAGCGAATGAAAACTATGACTCATCAAAATCCACGAACATTGATAAATCCATCAAAATTAGAACCAAATGTATCTAACTCCTAAAATCCATGTACATTTATGCTCCCCCTAGATACATGCTACTGACTCTCAATCGCACACGATCACACTCCAACTCTTCCTAGACCCTATGACTACTTCTCCCCTTTGGCAACAAGCACCAAAAAGAGGAAAAAGGAAACTACCACGCGCTCGTGGTCGAAGGAAGTGGTGCAGCGACGTCCTCTAAGGGCTCTGCTCTAGGCTACTCCTATGTCGGGTCCTGCTGCTCTGCTTGAGCCTACATCAACTGAGCGTCCATCTGCATAAGGTACTCAAGGTCTACTGGTGACTCGGACCCTCTTTCCTGCCCTGTTGGTGGGACTGTGGATGTCTCCTCAGCAGCTGTCACCTGAAGAAGAGCAAGGTCATCCACATCCTCCTGAGTGAAGCCTCGGCGGACAAGATCCTCTGCTACCTCAGGTGTGACTAGAGTGGTGTCTGTGGCAGAAGAAGGTGGAGCTGTAGCTGGCTCTAGGGCTATGTGGGAGTCTGCACATATGGTGTGCACTATCTCAGAAAACAGACTCCTGACTAGTGGCTGCTATTGCTACTGCTAGGAGATGGTAGGTACTGTCCTCTGCAGAGCTATAGACTGTGCAGTTGAAGATAACAACACAAAGACTGAGAAGGCTGACACAAGGGAGAACTGAGCTGGTGAGAAGGTCTGTCCTGCTCCCCTAGTCGATAACACCCTTGAGTGTGACAACTCGCTGGACTGAGCAGTGAAGGTGCGTGGCTGTGTCTGCAGCGGCTAAAACTATGGAACAGTATAAGGTCTTGGCTACTGGCTGGCCTGTCTCTAAGTGAACTCAGCCATCTAGGTCATCAGTGTAGTCATCAGCTTCATCTGCTGTCTCTGAAACTTTGCCTGTCCTCTGATGACCTCCATCATCTAACGTCTAACCTCAGCTATACTCTGAATGAACTCACTTAGGCGTTCTGCAAGTGCTGCTACAGTGATAGCATCCTCTGGCTGAGTGCCTGTAGGCTGGGGAGGTGCCCATGTACTAGCTGACTCAGGAACCACCATCTCTGGATGAGCTGCCTGCTCGTGAGTAACTGCTGGTGACTCCTGCTCCTCCTCTCCCGTCTGCTGACTCGAGGCTGACTGTGATCCCCTGGGGACTCGAGGTGAGTAGCTGGTGGTCACCTCAGGGAATGCCTCGTACTACTCCTCAGTCACTAGTCTCATTCGCCTTAGAAGCTAGCAGATGTATGGACCGTAGACTAAGTGACGTCCACCAACCCTCTCAGAGATAACCTCCTCCGTCTCAGCAATTAGAAGATCTACAAGGTCAAACTATTGTCTGCTCAGAATAGCTAACACTGCCCATTGGTGTAGAAGTGTGAACTCCTCTCTGTATCCAGATCGTGCAATGATAGTTCTAGTGACTATCGCTCTAACCACCTTCGCCTCTGCGGTGAGTCTCGTAGGGCCTCTGTTGAAACCAGGTGTGTGTGATGGTGGAAAGGCAACTGACACCATGTTATCCGGAGGTAGTGTCCCCCCTCTGGTCTGTGGGGTGGGACAAGGGTCCCGTAGGCACTCCTGTAGAGCTGGAAATCTAAAGCAAGGAGTCCAAAGTTAGCTATGAGGTCATCCCTAGTCACACGCTGGGGTTGTCCTGTGTACAAGAACCAGAACTCAGAGTGGTCTCTAGCTACCCATAGTGTAGCGTAGAACTCCATCACAATGTCCTCCATGTACCTGTATGGAGCAGTAACTAGCTCTGCTAGCCGTGGCATGTACGTGAAGTACTGGTCCATGTCAGTGCTTGTGGCCCTCCTCATGGCCGGGTATAGCGTGTACTGTTGTGGCACAAACAGTCCAGCCTTGCCCTTCCTGACAAGGTAGCATCTTAGTCCCTCGCTGATCCTCCTCTGAAGATCGGTCCAGTACCTCTCTCCTGCAGCAGGGTCCCTGGACAATGGAACCCACTACTCGAAGGAGACAAGACGGAGTGACTTACGGTCCTTTGCAGGAACCTTAAGAATATCTGCCTCTCCGGCTGCCTCTACAAGTCTTTGCAGCCTCCTCGTGCACACTGCACAGGTGCACTATAGGTCTCCTGCCCGGTGAGCTGTCCTCTGGGGTACAGTCTGCGCTGGCTGCTTAGTCTCCTCCTCCTCAAACTCCTCAGACTCCTCAGACTCTGAACTCTCCTCCTTCTTTGACTTCTCCTATTGTCTAGAGGATCCCTGCTCCGCAAATCTCAACGACCTCTCCTGACGAGAAGTCGGAGTACCCTGTGACGACGGTGGTAACCTCACACCTGTATACAACTCTGGAGCTGTTGTCCTCTGCCTGGTGCTCCTCCTATGAACCTGGTTGTCTCTTTGTGTACCCGTGATCAACAGTGATCCAGGTATCCTACATGAATTCTTCATGGCATCCAGGTGTTGTGCCAACCGTCTGGCCCTTTTTGACTCTGGGTCCAGCCTGGTCCTCTTCTTGCCTCTGGGCTTCTCTATCACCTTGTCCTTTCCCTTGTCCTGACCTGATCCTGCCTTCTCTGCTGCTGTCAAGTGTCACTGCACGCACGTAGGTATAATTTTTTTTTGAGGGCATACGCACGTAGGTATACATAGGATGAGCATAGACCCTATATAAATCTACAAGCAAAGCACCGCTAGGTAAGAACGCACAATAGAAATCCTAGCACTGAATGAAGGACATGATCACCGAACAAATATGCAAAGTAATAACAGTGATCATCGACTATATGTGGCTGGTGCGAGTCATCTAGTGTGTAGTCAAATAATACGCAATAAATCTAACTACAGACTAAACGAGAGACAATCCTAGATATGCAACTAACAATTAGGCATGAAATTAATCGCATCCTAGGTTGAGCCAAATTACCTAATTAATGCAACTAAAGATAAGATATTTACTTCTAATTGCATCAATTAAGTAGATTGCTCAAAAAACAGGGCATATAACAATGAATACGGAGAAAGGCTCAATACCCCGAGGAAGAATCGATGCCGATCACTGAAGAACACGCGACTGATTGCTAAAAAGCTCAAAACTTGGGGTCGCCAGCAATGGAGGTGGAGGGAGAAGGGGGAACTTTCCCTAATCCTTGCGGTGGAGCTCGGCGAGTTCGATCTTGGGCATGCGCGCGAGAGGGAGAGCGAAGGGGCGACAGCGAGCGGTGGCGGCAGCGGCAGCAGCGTTGGTTCTTCTCACAGGCGGTGGCGAGCGCGACTGAGGCTGCACGCGGCAGAGCAGGGGGGAGAGCGAGCGAGCGCATGCACGGGGCGAGCGCGGCTGTGCGGGTGATGGCGCGGGTGAGTTTGACGCGGCGGATGGAGGTGGGGCAACATCGGCAATGAAGGAGGCGGTGGCAGGACCGTGCTCTCAGCGTCAGGTGCAAATAGAGATGAAGACAAGGTCTTCACGAATTGACTTAGGTCAAAAGAGAACCAACGGCTGAGATCGAACAAAGGATAGATCAGCGATCATAGATCTGGATAACATCGCGCGATCAACCATAGTGATTGGACCGCCCAATCTGCTCTGGGTCTGCTAGCACTGCATACAGACCGGACGGTCCGATCACAAGGACCGTTCTGTCCGATCTCTATGACCAGACTCTCTAGAACACTGTGCATGTGGGCACTGATCGGACCACGGTTCGAAGATCGAACTGTACGGTCACTACCAGAAATTTTACAGAACAAGGAATTTTCTCCATTTTCCAAGTGCCCTCACTTAACACCCAGTTAAACACTACACTTGGGGCATAAAGGCAACTCTCAAGCACTGCTTTTCAAATAGTGGCTCTTTATGGCCTCATAGTTTTCACAAATGCCAAATGAAGAATGAAGCAAATAAGAACCAAGGCAAATAAGAGCCAAATGGGTATGTATGAGCCTTAGTCCATGAACCGCACGAGTGGGTTTAACCTCGGAGTTCATAAGAGCTTGCTCAATGGGCATGAAGCACAATCCTTTCCTTTGGTCACACTTGTGGAGATGTAATCTCATATAGATCATGAGGCATAAATGTCTCCAAATATGACAAGCCTCCTTTGTATTTCCTATATGATGCACTCAACAAGCATTTTACATATGCAATGAAAGTAAACATGCCATGTGAATGCAAGCAATATTAAACAAGACACAAAAAAATCTAACAATGTCAAGTTTGAACCCCTCTCAAGCTTACTCACTATAAGCCATGCCCTTGCCTTGAGTGAAGCCAAACCACCATCTCAAGCACTCCCCCTTGCTTATAGATATCTTGAGTGGGTTAGACATTGACAAATTTTTATGTGCTTTTCTTTTAGTTATTTATACATTCATTGATGCAAAGCATACTAGGCACAAAGGAGTCCTAATTACCATGCAATAGAAGAAAAGAAAGAACACACTACAACTACAAAGAACAAACACAAATACCTCCTTCATGAGTAGATATATCATAGAGGTCCATGTCACTTGTGGTTGACTTCACTTGATCTTCAAGTAAGCTCTCGGTCCACCACCACCACCATCTTCTAGGTCTTGTTCTTGGCCACCCACCTGTACTTCGTTGACATCTCAAGATCAACAATGCACTTGGGCACCCATATGCTCTCGACATTTCTCTTCTTGTTCGGTGGTCCCAAAGCCTTTGCATTCACCTTGCCATCCTTGTTCCTAAAAAGCTTGAAATGTGTGTTCTCATGGAACAAGTTAGTGTTAGGTAAAATAATGGAACTTCTCACCATAGGACAATCCTTGATGGTGTGACCATCCTTGCAACACCTCTTGCAATAGTAGTCGTCAGCGAGTAGGGGTTTGATCCATGAGGGGATGGAGTCACTCATCCTGATGATGTCGATGGCGGCGGGATATGAGCCGAGTCCCTGATAGGAGACATTATTCACAAGGTTTCTCCCAAGAATATCCTTGTGGATGGCTCTACCACGTGTGAGCCTCTCGAAGCCGTCCATCACCATCTTCCTCTCTTTCTTGAGCTTGTGATATTCCTCCAAAACAAATGGCTCAAGAGAAGAAACCTTGACTGAGGTGGTTAGTCCATCACACATAGTAGAAGCATCACTCTTAGATGAACTAGAGGAGGGAGAGGCAAGATCATCCATATTGATGGCCTCAAAAGTAAGTTCAAGGGCCTCGTACTTCTCACGTATCTCTACATGATCACCCTTGAGTTTGTCATAACTCTTGTTTAGGGCCTTATAAGATGTGACAAGGTCCTTGAGCTCACTCTCAAGATCACCAACATGGTCCTTAGCCAACTTACACTCTTTTCTTACCATATCCAGCATTTTGGATTTCTTGACGGCGATGTCGTGGGCTTGCTCAAGCATACTCCAAAGCTCGGTACATGAGAGCTCCTCATCATCGATGTCGTCGCTTCTCTCATCCTCACTCTCCTGAAGTTGGCTCGCGGCCATGAGGCACATGGGAGGTGGAGGAAGAGCTCATGGAAGTGTGGTCTTGATCATGGCTAGGCTAGCCACTTCTTCATCATCGCTTGAGGAAGAGGATGTGTCACTTGAGTTGTCACTTGTCCACTCTCCAATAAGGGCCTTGCGTGAGAACTTATTCTTGTGGTCTTGAGCTTTGCCTTTGCTCTTGTCATTGTTGAAGTACCTTTTCTTCTTTTGGGTTCTAGGATGAAGTCAAGCGGGGATGAGGAGTTTCAGCTTATGGATGTAGTGACCGGATGTTGGTCCTATCTACGCACCCACTTATATACCGCAAGAGGACGGTGTACGATTGTAGCACTTTTTCCCTTTTAATTGAGTATTCCAAGGTTTATCGAATCCACTGGGACCTTAGGAATTTATTAAACAAAGTTAACAGTAAAAGATCTAGTCAAGGCTACTATCAAGGTCAGGTTGCATCAGGGGGAGACTGGCCAGCGCAAAGGTGCGCTAGACAGTAAATCTGTCATTGCGCCGATCGGCGTGGGGATTGAGCCGATCGGCACATTAGTGAAACTAAGTCAAAGTGCACGAGATCTATTAAATCTGGGGATGTGTCGGTTGGCGCAGGAGTCGAGCTGATCGGCACACTGGTGGATCTAAGCCAAAGTTGTTGCGCCGATCGGCGCAGGAGTTGAGCCGATCGGCACACCAGTGAGTCTAAGCCAAAGTGTTCCAGATCTTGTAAACCTATGCTGGTAAGTGAGTAGCCAGATATCTACTAGTGAGATCGTAACCGGATAGTCTAATTGAATAGCATCATAATGGGTAATTACATGGATCAATGAAAATCTATAATGAGTAAGACCACCCTGCTTTCCGAGCGGCTCCCGATTTATCGCTGCCGAGACGAGACCCTTAATCGCGCGAGTATCTTACCCTACTCCACTATCCAATAGTGTTACGTAGGCTTAGTGTTGTCACCGCTGAACCACACTACTGGCCTCATCAAGCAACCATAATCAATACAATGTCCGAATACTATCCTAATCACCATGATTAAGATAATATCTACTTACTTAGCCTAGAACTAAGCAATTGGAATAAGCACATGCATGATTATAGAATCAAGATAGACAAATCACCAAAACCATCATCAACATATTCAATCATCCTTGAGATACATAGAGTAAGATTCATCCCCGTCGAGATGGCCTACCTTGACGGATCAACTCTTGACTCTAATGGTTCTTGAAACTCAACTAGAGATCTATTCTAATGGGGCAAGCCCCGGTGGCTCTAACTCACGGATCTGGTGTCCCTCCGTCGCCTCCTCTTCTGCGGCGAGGGTTTACAAGTATTTATAGGGGTTCTACTCGTAAAGGACTCGGTTTCTAGCAAATAAGGCGGTTGCGCCGATCGGCGCAGGATTGCGCCGATTGGTGCAAGTCGTGTCTTCTCTGATTTCTTCCCCGAGTCGGTTCCTCTATCTTCCACAGCTGCCATGTGGGCCATTTCCTTCGAGATAAAGTCTTCTACTACACGTTAAGATCTTGGAGTTCCATAAATCTTCTTGAAGTTCCATAATTCTTCTTAGACAAATATCTTCAAGTGTCTTGCGCGGATAAACTTCCATAAACATGTCGAATGGGCCTCGGTCACTTCTGTGGGTCAAAAAACCCTTGCGCCGATCGGCTCATGGGCTAAGCCGATCGGCGCACTAGGCTTCTTCAGTGCTTTTCATCGGTTCTGGACTCCTGTCCTCTCCATCATCGCATTAATCACCAATTTTACCTGTTTCTGCAATAAAGCTCCAAAACAACGCATATACAAATATATAGGCAATATCATAGATAAGTGGCCTAAATTAGTATCAATTATGCTCTAATTGGGGTAATATTCACATATAAAAGGGGCACTTAGGAAGTGCCAACAGTTCCCCCACACTTAAACCTTTGCTCGTCCCGAGTGAAGTAAAAGAAAGAAAAATCAAAAAACATACTCTTTCTATCATAAAAGATATCTCGAATCAGCAAATGTTGAGCATTGTTCTATTGTGGTGTATTTAATATTAGTATTCAGCAAAATAGATCAAATATGGGCATAAGCTTAAAGTTCTCCCCAAAGTAAAAGATCATGTCCAATTCATAAATTATAACTTTTCCACACATGAGAATCACTTAAAAGATTGTTGTGAACATAGAGAATCTATCTTCCAAATAATCCAAGGCAACAACTCATCTTTCAAATCACTCAACCTATATTCTACATCATAATGATCAAATAATATTAGTGTAAGGCTTATATGAGTAGCTAGGTGAGGTAATTCAAGGATTGCAAACATAAATCAATAATATATTGTAAATCTAGGAGATTATTCTTTGTTGGAATTATAGATACTTATCAAGATGGCAATTAAGAAAGAAAAAATTAAGAAAGGCCTCTGACTTTGGATATTTGGACATGTGCATAGCAAAAATTTTGATCTTGAAAGATTGCACATGGTTGGAATGATTCATGGCTATATTGAATTTCGAGAATAAGCATGTCCTATACCATCCCCTCACACTTAAAATTTTGCTAGTCCCTTAGCAAACAGTAGAGTTTTTTTTTTAACCCTTTGCTACGCCAATCGGCTCAGGGTGCGTCGATCGGCTCTCAACCCAAATTCACCAACATTTGTTGGTATGTGATTCATCTGGCTTCAACAATTATTCAAGAATTAAATATAGCCCAAAATATAGGATGTGGTCAAGGAATGATACTCAACAAGATATTTTGGGTTTATGGTGGGATACTCAGCGGAATTGAATTTTTGCATGAGTAATTCAAGGCTAGAAAAAGATACACAAAGAATTGCCATCTTAGTAAAGTTCATACCAAGAAGAATTAAATCCTAACCGAACTCAACCATCAATTTAATGTTTATCTACATATCAAAGGTTCATGAGTGTTGTTCAAAATATGGCATTGGTAGGTAAGGATCTTGAAAAACAATAAATTCTAAAGTTCACATCATGAAAATTTATTTTTGAAAAGATTGGTACTAAGTTATCATTACAAACTAGACAACACAAATGAAGCACATCGGTACTCAAAATTGCTCCACATAAGACATATTTACTGAATAATCATTAAGTGTAAGTTCAAAATTTTATTCAATGCTCAACACTATTTGATCTTCATCAACACTTTTCAAGAAAGAATAAATAATTCAATTCTCCTAATAGAGCATAACCGCCACCATTATATTAAGATCAAAACTTGAATACATGATGATGATTTTTGCACACACTTGCATGAAAATAAAACTACTACTAACACACTTGCATGAATATAAAACTACTACTAACACACTTGCATGAAAATAAAACTACTACTAACACACTTGCATGAAAATAAACACACCCGATCCATGGTTTCCCAACCCTCTCACACACACATAAATAAATAAAGAAAAAGACTGCAAAAGATAAAAGAAAACGCAAACCGAAAAACCGATACTCGTGCCAACTCCTAGGCACTCTAGTCATCCGAAAGTGGAGTCGGTGGCTGATCGAAGCCATAGCACCGCGCCTTGAGTCGCTCGAACTCCTCCACCATTGCATCATGTTTGTACCTCCATTGGGACGTGGCTTCCTCCACGCGCTCGATGTAGTGCATGTTGTTGTCGAGGTACCCCTGCATGGACACGAAAAAGTCTGCACCGGGCACAGGAGGCACCACTGGTACACGCCCTTGATACCTGTAGTCAATGTCTGCGCTGCAGTAGGGTGCGCTGATCGAGGCGTTGCCTACACCGATCGGCGCAGAGGGCTGTGAACCGCCCGCTGCATCGCTCCACCCTGACTGGTGATGCTGTTGACGGCTGTTAAGTACCATTTTCAACCGTCAACTATACTCAAATAAAGGAGACTTTGGCATTTCATACACGCATGCTTTATCACAATAATATAGTTCCACTTGTACTTGGAGAACTTTGTGCATGCAGGAGGAAATGTGAAGGAAACACCTCAAAAGGCAAGAAAACACACTTTCGACCAATCAGAGAGCGCCACATGGACATCACACGGATTGAAGGGCCCATTTACAGCACTTAACCGATGTAACTCCCTGTAATACCGCGGGAACCGACCTCAGGACCCACCTGCCAGCCTCCCCAAGAAAGCACAGGCCAGGAGGGGCCACCCCCAGGTCGGCCGACCTGGTCAGGTCGGCCGACCCAGCCGGGCGCCCTCTCCGCCTGGGCTTCCACGTGTTGGCTCCTCCGTGACTCCAGATGACGGTTTGAGATGCCTTCCGTGACGGTTACGCTCCCTTGCCGACCTATTGAGGCTATAAATAGGAGGGTGTGCCTTCACATTCAACACACACCACAAGAAGCATTTCTCTCTTGCTAGTAGTTCTTGGAGTTTTAGTGGAGTTAGGCTGAGTCTAGAGCTCTCTAGTCCCAAGTCTTCACTTGGAATTGGTATGGCTCTTGTATCTTTTCCCTTTTGTAAGACTTTACTCTTATCAATATATATATCTTTTCTATATAGTTGTGCTTGGGTCATGAGTTTCTTGTTTGATTTTGTGATCCATATATGTGATAGTATAGTCTACTTGTGTGATAGTAGTTTATATTTATTATACTACTATTGTCATGCTAGTTATATACCGTCACTATAGTCTAGTTTATATGTTATAGTCTCTATGCTTAGTTTTAGCTGATAAAGTATAGCATGGGTTTGGTGATCGTATTCATACGGTAGCTCTGCCTCGTTAATAGTAATCGCGGAGGGGCAGAGTGCTCTTTGGTCATGCAAGTATGGTACTTGGGTGACTGATTTGCATCAATTATTCGTTAGTCTACTGGTTCGTTGAGGTAGGCGGCAGGTGGTGACAGCCCTGTCCGTCCTTTGAAATCCTCCCCGCTAGGCTAGTGCGTAGGCTCTTGGCGGAAGTCGCCTGTGGATGCAGGGGTAAGTCCGTGCCTGAAGTGCTATACTATTGACTGCTGAACCTGAGTGTGGGTCTGTATGTATTCTACTTAGGCTATGCAACTGTATAGGAATGTATAGTAGGAGTAGCTTAGCCTAGTCTTTCCTCCACTAGACTTTATTTATTTAGTAGGAATCTTCTGTGTGTGTCACACTACCCAGTTATTATCATGTACCCGCCTGTCTTGGTTAGATATCCTTGCTAATTGTTAACATGATCTTATATGTTAGTAACGCTTCTTGATCATAACCTTCCTCTGGGATAAACAAATACGATACCCTGAATACTTCCGGGTGAAATGCTACAGCGGTATTCTCCGTGCGCTTGCGGATTTTACCTACTTGACTCTGGGACATATTAGTGAACCGTTTCTGGCCCCGTGCCGGGAATGATTTATTAATATGGCTTAGCAAAAGTCAACAAGCATTTCTGGCGCCGTTGCCGGGGAAGGCGTATGATTAAGAAAAATTACTAATGTATATAGTAGTGTTGCAATTATTAAGGCTATCTCCTAAGCAGGTTAACCTTGCTTTGTTTTCTGCATTTTGTAAGAAAACAGGGTAGTGTATGACTGGTTTCGACTTGCCGACAAACTTCACTGAAGATCCTGAGTCACTCCTGAGAAGGACACGAGCTAGGCTCACCCCTCCTCGTAAGGAGACTCGGCCAATCGAACCTGTCATTCCCGCACCATCAAGCTCTGAGCAAATGGCCGACAAGACCCTCCGCGAGTTCTCCGCTCCCTCCGCTGCCAACATCCCTACGGGACCAGCTGGCAATGTGGGAGATGCGAACTTCGAGATCAAGACCGGTCTCATCACCATGGTGCAGGCTAGCCCATTCTGTGGGAAAGCCAATGAGGACGCTAGTGCTCATCTCCAGCAATTCCTGGAGATTTGCAACACGTTCAAAAAGAAGGACAGCCTCATCACATTCATGAAGAACTTCCTTGAGAAGGAAAAGGTTGCACAGCAACAACTGATGAAGGCAAGGAGGCAAAGGTCACACATTAAGCAACAGCCTCCGAAGTCCACAAGGCAGCAACCTCCGAGGTCTGCAAAGAAACAGGCTGTGAAGCCTGCAAAACCGCAGCCTCCGAAGCCCGAGAAGCCACCGACCACAACAAAGACCAAGAAGGTGTGGCGAACGAAACAAGAAGCATCATCCGTGTCTTCATCTCCGGGACCGGACAACGCTTCATCGAGCTGAACGCCGGAGAAAAGTCCCGCTCGTCGGACTTTAAAAGGTGAGTCCTCGCCGGGAGGTTAAACCGGTAGTTATCCATATTTGCTCTTTTAATTGCATATTTGCTTTCCACCACATTTTGATTTTTTCCGACCACTGCATTTCTGCATTTTTGAATTTTTCCAGCCACCTTGGAATTTTTCAAAACTCATTTGCATTTTTGAAAATTTAGAAAATAGGTTTTTGGGCTTTCCATTTTGAAAAGATTTTTTGTCGAGCTTTTTGAGCAAAAGGGCAGCAGGGGACAAATCCCCTAGCCGTTGGGGAACACATAGGAAAAAGGGGGCTGCCAGGAGGCCCACCTGCCAGGTCGGCCGACCTGGTGAGGTCGGCCGACCCCCTGGCCCCACCTTTTCCTGTGCTCCTTTCTCCCAACGGCTATATGGCCGTTGCTCTGTCTCTTGCTAACGGCCATCTTGCTTCCTTGGCTATAAAAACCGCCCAGGAGGGGGAGCTTCACCATTCCAAGCTCATCTTTCACTCCCCTCCTTTGCTCACTTGTTGCTCTCCCAAAATTTCGTGTTCTTCAACTTTACTACAGCCCCAAAAACCCAAAAAAAAAATATATATATATATTTCCCCTCTGTTTGAGTGCATTTGCAAGTTGTTGTGAGAAGAAAACCAATTTCGGAGAAGCTCGGGTTTGTCGTTTTCACTAACGCTCACGCGAACACTTGTTCGATCTTGTTTTTGTTCTTGTCTTGTGTTTGTTCTTGTGTGCAGCCATGTTCAAACGAATGAAGCAAGTCGCCGGAATCAAGCGGAGAAAAAGCACTCGTGCAAGCACGAGTCAAGCATCCTCCGTCGAGCTCACACCAAGTCCGGGGCATGGTGACCCCAAAGCTGAAATTCCGGAGGAAAGGCCGGCCTTACTCATCACCGAGGAGCATCTCGACATCAAGGACGACCGCGAGGGCCAAGCCATCGCGCTCATGAGAGAACGGCCATTCGCCCACACCCGACGCTTCGATCCGGACTTCCTCGAGAAAATAGGTATGAGAGAAGAATTTGCCTCTATTTTTCGCACTATGGGTTGGCTAAATTTCGTAGAAGTAGATGAGCCGGGTTCTCGTTTGCTTACTATGCAGTTTTTATGCACCCTTAGAAAGTATGATGAAGGCATTTCTTTTCGCTTGTTTGGGCAAGAG
The DNA here is from genome assembly GCA_030378355.1 of Eleusine indica. Taxonomy (NCBI): domain Eukaryota; kingdom Viridiplantae; phylum Streptophyta; class Magnoliopsida; order Poales; family Poaceae; genus Eleusine; species Eleusine indica. The sequence goes on from CM059497.1 coordinate 31,749,990, forward strand.
CGCTTGGTCACATGGGGTGATCTTCATGCTATGCTAGGTCTAAATCCTAAATGTAGGCTAGACTTAGATAAAGCGCTAAAGGGGTTCCATAAGGAAAGTTTTTGGAAAAAGATTTCCGGAAACGAGTGGGGTCCCAAGCCTAGAACAAGTGCCATCCATAATCCTACACTTAGATTTATGCATGTGTGGTTGGCTATGACCTTGTTTCCTCGAGGTGACATTAGGGTTGTCCGGCAAGATGAATTGAAAATACTTTATGCCATGGTTAAAAAAATTAGGGTGTCACCCGCGGAATGCATGATTGATCAATGGTTAGACAATATAAAGTTGACAGGACCAATTGAGTGCACCTCTTTAGTTACTCGCATTGCGCAGAATTGTAGTCTGCTTGAGAATGTTCATGTTGAATATTTGACGGTAGATAGAGAATTTCTAGGCGAGGACTATTTTGTGCAAGGACATACTTTGAAACATGGTTCAAATAATACCTTGATCTATCACTTTCCCGGGTATACAAATGAATTCCCGTTACCTAACCCGGGTCTTCGTTTGTATCACTGTCGGGCACTAACCCTCCCACTTGAGCCAGTGGGAGAAGTTCGCAGGCATAGTGTTTCAGGGCGACCGACACGTTCCCGTAGGCATATGGAGCCTACACCGGAGTTTCGCACTCCGACCGGAGATCCGGTTTGGGAGCAGCCCCCGCCACAGGACGAGGCGGGTGCATCAACATGGCAGGCCGGAGCATGGGAATCTCAGTACGATTACCCCATGCAGACGTCATCAAGTTCAAGCGGACCGCCATCCTTTGCCACTCGGTCATTCTCATCCCGTGGGTTCCGTGAACTCAACTATGGGATGTCCGAGTTGACAAGGAGGGTGGACGACATTGATTTGCGCACCGAGAGCATGCAACAAACTCTCACGCAACATGTCGCCGACACCCAGCAATGGCAGAATTCCAGCGACAACCAATTCCGCCAGCTGAACGCGATGATGGCTCAGAATCAGAACAATTGGGATGCCTTCTTCCGCTCCCAAGGCTACGACCCGAACCAGCAGATATGAGCAAGAACAAGCTTGGGGGAGGACCTCCCTTCTCACGGTAACTTGTATCTTTCCCCTTCTCTTTATTTCTTGCATTTGCTAAATCTGAAAATCCATAAAAATTTGCAAAATATAAAAAGAACAAAAATATTTCCCTTTTTCATGCGCGGTATGAATGTGTATAATTTTCCTATGTTGAGATGATGAATAGTTGCTCTGTCCTTTATTCCTCTCTAAAGCTAGTTTACAACTTAGTACTCTCTCAAGAGTTAGGTTTGTTGGTAAATCTTGCCTTGAACTTGAATCTTGTGGGTAGCATATGCATTCTCTAGTTCTAAGTTGTTGAGAGGTATGATATGATAGATAGGGCTGCTATGATCTTGCTCAATGTAAAGCTTGAATTCCGGAGTTTTATTTTTCAAAATGACAAATTGATAAGTTCCTCAATGATGAAATTCCCACCACAGCCATATGTAGTGTTTACATTTGAAAACCTTTACACATATGCTGCTTGTTTCACATTGAGCTTAGTCAAAATTGTTGTGACCCTAGTAGAACTCTTTTCATGCTTTCTTGATCAAGATCATATACACACATCCACCGCCATGAGCTATCCTTCTAAATCAAGAAGATAGCATCCACCATATCCACCATATCCACCGTGAGCTATTCTTCTACACCGGAAGAAAGCCACTATCCATCCATCCATCCAAAGAAACACTCCATATATCCATTGCAAAAATTCCTCTCTCAAAGTATTCATTGCAAACTAGGACTATGGCTATGCAAAAAAAAAAAAAAAAAAAAAAAAAAAGAGAAGAAAGAAAAAAAAAATGCTCAAAAAAGAGAGCAAGCAAAAGATAGCCATAGCCTAGAAACTCCAAAAGAGAGAAGGAAAATTCAAAAAGGAGTTATTTCTTCCCATCCACCATTCCTCCGTTCTCCCACACACTTGCACATCTTGATCAAGATTGTTTGAATTGATGTTTTTCTTGGATCCGGTCTTTTGACATAGCAATATTATGTGAACATGAGTGCTTCATATATCCCTACCTTGAGCTCCACATAAAGCCTTATTTAGAAGTAGGTGATTATAGGCAACACTTTGCCTTGGTGAGGAATCATACACATATTGAGTGATCCGAGAGAATCATTTGAGGAACTTGGTTTTTATTTTCAAAATCTTTTGAAAACCTCCGGAACAACATAGCGGAATCTAGAGCAAGTGATTGGTGCCCTGCAATTGTTCTATCTCTCAACCGCCCAAGACAATGAGGTGTAAAAGCCCCATGGATCGAGGTAAATGGGTAAGTTATGCGCCAATATATTTAATTCTAGGAAGAGTACTTTGTTGTGCGCATAGTATTATTGAGGAGTAGGACATTGTAGCAACTCCTGATCAACAACTTAAGTTTATCTTTGCTTCGGGACGAGCAAAGGGCAAGCTTGGGGGAGTTTGTTGACGGCTGTTAAGTACCATTTTCAACCGTCAACTATACTCAAATAAAGGAGACTTTGGCATTTCATACACGCATGCTTTATCACAATAATATAGTTCCACTTGTACTTGGAGAACTTTGTGCATGCAGGAGGAAATGTGAAGGAAACACCTCAAAAGGCAAGAAAACACACTTTCGACCAATCAGAGAGCGCCACATGGACATCACACGGATTGAAGGGCCCATTTACAGCACTTAACCGATGTAACTCCCTGTAATACCGCGGGAACCGACCTCAGGACCCACCTGCCAGCCTCCCCAAGAAAGCACAGGCCAGGAGGGGCCACCCCCAGGTCGGCCGACCTGGTCAGGTCGGCCGACCCAGCCGGGCGCCCTCTCCGCCTGGGCTTCCACGTGTTGGCTCCTCCGTGACTCCAGATGACGGTTTGAGATGCCTTCCGTGACGGTTACGCTCCCTTGCCGACCTATTGAGGCTATAAATAGGAGGGTGTGCCTTCACATTCAACACACACCACAAGAAGCATTTCTCTCTTGCTAGTAGTTCTTGGAGTTTTAGTGGAGTTAGGCTGAGTCTAGAGCTCTCTAGTCCCAAGTCTTCACTTGGAATTGGTATGGCTCTTGTATCTTTTCCCTTTTGTAAGACTTTACTCTTATCAATATATATATCTTTTCTATATAGTTGTGCTTGGGTCATGAGTTTCTTGTTTGATTTTGTGATCCATATATGTGATAGTATAGTCTACTTGTGTGATAGTAGTTTATATTTATTATACTACTATTGTCATGCTAGTTATATACCGTCACTATAGTCTAGTTTATATGTTATAGTCTCTATGCTTAGTTTTAGCTGATAAAGTATAGCATGGGTTTGGTGATCGTATTCATACGGTAGCTCTGCCTCGTTAATAGTAATCGCGGAGGGGCAGAGTGCTCTTTGGTCATGCAAGTATGGTACTTGGGTGACTGATTTGCATCAATTATTCGTTAGTCTACTGGTTCGTTGAGGTAGGCGGCAGGTGGTGACAGCCCTGTCCGTCCTTTGAAATCCTCCCCGCTAGGCTAGTGCGTAGGCTCTTGGCGGAAGTCGCCTGTGGATGCAGGGGTAAGTCCGTGCCTGAAGTGCTATACTATTGACTGCTGAACCTGAGTGTGGGTCTGTATGTATTCTACTTAGGCTATGCAACTGTATAGGAATGTATAGTAGGAGTAGCTTAGCCTAGTCTTTCCTCCACTAGACTTTATTTATTTAGTAGGAATCTTCTGTGTGTGTCACACTACCCAGTTATTATCATGTACCCGCCTGTCTTGGTTAGATATCCTTGCTAATTGTTAACATGATCTTATATGTTAGTAACGCTTCTTGATCATAACCTTCCTCTGGGATAAACAAATACGATACCCTGAATACTTCCGGGTGAAATGCTACAGCGGTATTCTCCGTGCGCTTGCGGATTTTACCTACTTGACTCTGGGACATATTAGTGAACCGTTTCTGGCCCCGTGCCGGGAATGATTTATTAATATGGCTTAGCAAAAGTCAACAGATGCTGGTACTTCTGGCGTGACCCCCAGGAGTCCCACTGGCTGCCGGCTGCTGTAGATGTGTCCGGCTGTCGAACCCGCCCACAGCGGTCCTTGAGAACTCGGCCCCCCTCCAAGAGACCTTCCTCAAGCCAATTTCCTCCCTCCAGCTTGTGAGGGAGAAAAACTCCTAGCTCCGCACATGGGAGCTTTACGTTGGTGCCGCTGACATGAAAGCCGGCGCGAACACTTCCCGTGACAATATTGCCACGAGTCATATTCTCGCCGATCTCCATCGCGCACTCCCACTTGTCATCGCGCCCTCCTGGTCCGTCGCCATCGCAGACGGGGGCTGCTAGGCGTTGAAGATAGGCCCCGAAGGCCAACTTCTTGCTTGCCTTGCTCCTCTTGTCTAGCCAACCCCGCACCATCACCAACATGGGATTGCAATAAGACGGACTCACGATGGCGTTGAAGAGCCACCGCAAGTCCGCATCGGTGACGTTGCTGGAGTCGACCTTGTCGCCTATGCGCGCCGCCAACCACCGATGGAAAACTTGAATGGTTGGGTTGCGGATGTTGTCGCGCTTCATCTCCTCTATGAACGAGAGTCGCCTCCAAAAAGGGTCCAACTCCCTATGTCCCAAGATGCTGGCGATGTCGGCGTCGGCGTCGAAGCCGAAGGCTTGAGCCACCGCCTCCATGGTCACCGTGTGGCTGATGTCACGGACGCGGAAGTTGACGGCCTCGCTACCGTCTTCGACGGTGCCAAGCCTCATCGTATAAGCAACCTCGGTGATGACATCGAGGTTGTAGTCCATGGGGAGGAGGTGGAAATCCACCCAACCGAGGTTGTCTAGCATCCTCCTTAAATCCTCCCACATGCCGATCGAGGTGAGGAAGGTCTCGTCCAGGTCGAAGTTGGGGACGAACCTTCCCCTCACCGCGAGGTAGTGCCGCTGTTCCTCCGCGCTCAGGAGGGTGAAGCCCTCCTCCACCATGCGCGGCATGAATACCGGCGGCGGTGATGATGTGGGAACCCCATGGCTTGCCGCCGTTTGGCTCCTCGTAGCACGCCCAGTTGGAAGGGACGCGCCGGAGACGGAGTGGCGGGCGCGGACCTCGTATGTCGCCGCCGCCGAGCCGGTGGATGCACCACCCACCGACATGTCATCGTGAGCGTCGGAGCCACCCCTCACCGAGGAGTTACCGCTCGACTCACTGCTGCCGCCGGGATTGCTCCCCGGCGCAGCCTCTTGCCCAACTTGTCGACGAAGGAGCGGAGACGATCCATCTGAGAGGAATGCAGAACGTGTGCGAGATCCTGGGTACTGGGAAAGGTGGAGAGATTACCGGGATCGTGTGCCGAATGGGGGCGCCAGGCCTCCCTTTTATAGTGTGAGAAACTTCCATGAGAAGGAACCGCCATAAAATTTCAAAATTTGAGAGCGCGCCGATCGGCACGTGTACAGCGCCGATCGACACAATTCAAATTTTGAATGCTCTAACCACTCTGATGCTTGATTCCCCTCCTTCATGTCACTTCCTGGCACATCATGTTGGTTGGCAGGGGAACAGCACGGAAACCTGATGTCTTGTTGGCGGCGCCAATCGGCACGAGCCCGCGCCGATCGGCGCGCCGTCTCCTTTTCAGCTTTTGGTCAATTCCGTGTCCCCTCTACACTGCACACCTGCATAATAATCATACCTGTTCCTCAAAATCAATGCCTGCCGCCTTTGTCGCCCATTTGGGAACATTATGGGTACCCACGCTGATCGGCGCAGAAGGGCGCCGAACGGCGCAAGTCCCTTGCACCTCGTGTTCGTGCCAGCGCTGATTTTGATGCCTCATGTTCATCTCTTTCACCTAATTTCCACTTCTCCAATGTTCCTGTAGTATTGGCATACGTGTCAGGGCTCATCTGGTGACCGCGTCGATTGGTGCCGACTGCGCCGATCGACGCGACGTCCGTTTTTGCTTCTGGCCCCTCGCTTCTTCCCTAGATGTTGTCTTCATCCTTGAAAATAGCTCTATCTACAAAAATTATTGTTCTGGTTTAGCACTCCTTCAATTCTGAGCGTCGTTGGCCTTCTGTCCTGACTTGGACAATGTTGAGCCGATCGGCACAGATGTGCGCCAATCGGCGTAAGCTCTATTCCTTCCTGTTTTTGGTCTTTTTTCTTATATTCCTGCATTATTAGTCTACAGTATGTATATGCACAGTTTTGCATGAATAAACAGACAACGCAAGAGCACACAAGAATTAAGCACACACTTTTCTAAAAAAAAATTTATTTTATTCGGGAGATTATTTTTATCACAAGCAAGCAAATTTAAAAACACCGGGTTGCCCTCCCGGCCAGGACTAATTAACTAAATAAAATGGGTTGCCCTCCCATAAGCACTAAATAACTCCTAAGTCCCCCGATCATTAGGTTGCCTCCCAAGAGCGCTCTAGTTATTTACAGGTCAAAGAGCTCGACCTCCCCGCAAACAATCAATCCTTAATGTCGCGGTGCGGGATGTGAAGTCGCGACACTACAAGGTTATCTTATCTCCATGGTTCATATAGCTTGGACGACCTATCCATACAACCCCTCCAATTACTTTCGACGCCTCGATGTCACGGTGTCTTGTATCTTTTCACTTCATCAATAGCACGGCACTCTTCTCCCTTTGGGAGAAACTTGAAAGAGTAGGGAGTCCCACTTATATCGAAGCTTATCTCACCACTCCCAACATCAATACTTGCCTTTGCTGTCCTCAAGAAGGGTCTACCTAAGATCAACGGGGTCCTCGTCCTCTTATCCATATCAAGCACAATCAAATCAACAGGGATGATATGATCTCCAATTTGAACAGGCACATCCTCAGCAATTCCATCAGGGAAGCGTACCGATTGATCGGCTAACTCTAAACACATACCCGTAGGCTCTAATTCAGGCAAATTGAGATTTGTGAATATATGACGGGGCATAACACTTACACTTGCTCCAAGATCGCACAAGCACCTATTAAATATCCTTGTTTCAATCATGCATTTGATGCTTGGTGATCCAGAGTCGGGTTTCTTCTCCAGTGCAACATCATTGATTGCCGCCGTTAGTTCCTTAGTGACCTTCATAACCTCCTCAGAAACTAGAGACTTCTTGTTTTGCATCATGTCCTTACTGTACTTGGCATAGGTGGGAACTTGGATAGCGTCAACAAAAGGGACATTGATGTAAAGCTTCTTCATAATATCGACGAATCTTGCAAACTGCTCGTCATGTTGTCGCGCTCTTTCTGTCTTCGTCAGTAGTTGAGTATCTAGAAATGTGGTAGGGCCATGCTCTTCTGTCTCCACACCCATCTTCAGACCAGAGAGGTCATCATCCTCCTTGCGCCGATCGGCGCTTTCAGGGAGCCGATCGGCTCCGATAGGGTCGTCGCGCCGATCGGCGCCTGGTGTGCGCTGATCGGCGCGGGGCTTCTTTGCTCCTGCAGGGTGTTCTGGATCTTCTGTTTGTTTTTCCGATCGCGTAGCTATTGCCTTCAACTGTTCTGCAGACATCGTATTGCCAGGAATAGCCCCCTTATTGCCTTGAATGGCTTGCGATAGCTGTTCCATCTGTTGCTCCATAATCTTGGTATGCTTCAAAATCTGCTCGTTGGAGCTCCCAATTTCTATCACTTTGTCATTAACTCTCTCAAGGACACTATCAATCTCTTTGAATCTAGCTTGATTGTCCTTGTTGATCTTCTCTTGAGCTTGGAAGAACTCATGACATTGGAGATGAAGTGGGATAGAGTTTTGCATGGACGAACTAGGAGAGAAAGAACTCCTTTGTTGTCGATATTGGGGCTTCTATTCACTATTCTTCATATATTCTAACATCTTCATCTCTTCAGGGCAATCTTTCTGCACATGACCAAATTCTCCACACTCACTACATGTTGAGCATGATTCCGCCAGCTTGAGTGTCTCTTCCTTAGGGATATGAAGATTATTGTCCAACCTTCTTTGAATAGCATCGAGGCGATCTATAATCAATTCTTCCTGAGTCTTCTCAATCACATTCTTCGGTACTCCTTTTGAAGGTTGCAAATTCCTTGAGCTTCTCTCACCATCCCACGATTGATTTTCAACTAACAACTTGATCAAATTCTTAGCTTTGGTGGGGGTTTTTGACATGAATGATCCTGCCGCTGAGGCATCCAAATGTTGACGTGACAAAAGATTCAATCCTATGTAGAACTTCTCAACAACTTCTCCAACCATCAGACCATGATGAGGGCATGCATCCATATGCTCATTGTATCTTTCCCATGCTTCTCCAATGCTCTCATCAATATTCTGTTTAATCCAAGAATCTTATTTTTCAAACCTTAAGTCTTACTGGGGGGGGAAGTATTTGGCCAAGAATTCAGCTGCTAGTGTGTTCCACACCGTTTTCACTGTGTTTTCCAATCCATTGTACCATTGCTTGGGGCGTCCAACTAGAGAGAAGGGGAACAGCCGCACACGCGCTTGATCTCCTGTCAATCCCGCTATCTTGAATGTACTGCAAACTTCAAGGAAGTGTTGCAAGTGATGATTGGGATCTTCTGAACCTGTGAACGGTTGTTGCGCCACTATTCCAACATATCTCTCCAATTGGTACGGAAGTTGATCTTGAGCTTCTTGGAAATTTGTCTTGACAATACTAGTCAATTGTGGCTTGAGACGATTAACCATAGGTACCTCTGCCATCTCCTCTTCTTCTTGCTCTTGAACTGAGTCTTCTATTGTGAATAATACTCGAGGTGTTGTGTGGACTGCTTCTAAATTTTCAGGTGACTTGCTTCTCATGTCCGCTGTTCTCTTCTTGTGAAAGAGTCTTTCTGGATCATCAGCGTAATTAGAGGGTTTGTTTGACTTAGGACCGTCCATACCTGTTAGTTTCACTTAACAGAATATATGTACTAGAGAGACAAGTAAAGCACAATAACTAAATACTAATACATCAAACAATGTTTAAAAACCTGCTATGGTCCCCGGCAACGGCGCCAGAAAAAGGTAGCTTGTTGGTCGTATCTATGCACCCACTTATATACCGCAAGAGGACGGTGTACGATTGTAGCACTTTTTCCCTTTTAATTGAGTATTCCAAGGTTTATCGAATCCACTGGGACCTTAGGGATTTATTAAACAAAGTTAACAGTAAAAGATCTAGTCAAGGCTACTGTCAAGGTCAGGTTGCATGAGGGGGAGACTGGCCAGCGCAAAGGTGCGCCAGACAGTAATGTCGTTGCGCCGATCGGCGCGGGAATTGAGCCGATCGGCACACTAGTGAAAATAAGTCAAAGTGCGCGAGATCTATTAAATCTGGGGTTGTGCCGGTCGGCGCAGGAGTCGTGCCGATCAGCACACTGGTGGATCTAAGCCAAAGTTGTTGCGTCGATCGGCGCAGGAGTTGAGCCGATCGGCACACCAGTGAGTCTAAGCCAAAGTGTTCCAGATCTTATAAACCTATGCTAGTAAGTGAGTAGCCAGATTATCTACTAGTGAGATCGTAACCAGATAGTCTAATTGAATAGCATCATGATGAGTAATTACATGGATCAATGAAAACCTATAATGAGTAAGACCACCGTGCTTTCCGAGCGGCTCCCGATTTATCGCTGCCAAGAGAAAACCCTTAATCGCGTGAATATCTTACCCTACTCAACTATCCAATAGTGTTGCGCAGGCTTAGTGCTGTCACCGCTAAACCACACTACTGGCATCATCAAGCAACAATAATCAATACAATGTCCGAATACTATCCTAATCACCACGATTAAGATAATATCTACTTACTTAGCCTAGAACTAAGCAATTGGAATAAGCACATGCATGATTATAGAATCAAGATAGACAAATCACCAAAACCATCATCAACATATTCAATCATCCTTGAGGTACATAGAGTAAGATTCATCCCCGTCGAGATGGCCTACTTTGACGGATCAACTCTTGACTCCAATGGTTCTTGAAACTCAACTAGAGATCTATCCTAACGAGGCAAGCCACGGTGGCTCTAACTCACGGATCTGGTATCCCTCCGTCGCCTCCTCTTCTGCGGCGAGGGTTTACAAGTATTTATAGGGGTTCTACTTGTAAAAGACTCGGTTTCTAGAGAATAAGGCGGTTGCGCCGATCGGCGCAAGCCGTGTCTTCTCTGATTTCTTCCCCAAGTCGGTTCCTCTGTCTTCCACAGCTGCCATGTGGGCCTTTTCCTTCGAGATAAAGTCTTGTACTGCACGTTAAGATCTTGGAGTTCCATAAATCTTTTTGAAGTTCCATAATTCTTCTTAGACAAATATCTTCAAGTGTCTTGCGCAGATAAACTTCCATAAACATATGGAATGGGCCTCGGTCACTTCTGTGGGTCAAAATACCCTTACGCCGATCGGCTCATGGGCTGCGCCGATCGGCGCACTGGGCTTCTTCAGTGCTTTTCATCGGTTCTGGACTCCTGCCCTGTCCATCATCGCATTAATCACCAATTTTACCTGTTTCTGCAATAAAGCTCCAAAACAACGCATATACAAATATATAGGCAATATCACAGGTAAGTGGCCTAAATTAGTATCAATTATGCTCTAATTGGGGTAATATTCACATATAAAAGGGGCACTTGGGAAGTGCCAACACCGGACAGAGGGGTTTGAGGAGACCGGATTGTACGGTCACTAGGAGACCAGAGAGAAGTCTGTGAGGAAGTCTGTCAGCGTGAAGACCTGTAGAGACCGGACGGTCCGGTCTATATGGAGGTCGCTCGGGACAGAGAAGTGCAGAAGATGGTGCTCTCTGGAGTGGAGAGAGAAAGTCTGACCGGACGGTCCAGTCAGCTGACCAGACGGTCTGGCCAGTATGAGGAGATCATCTGGACAGAGCAGCCAACGGCTCTGGGAGCCATTTCAGAGAGATCGGACAATCTGATCAATGGTGTCCAGAGAGATTATTTCATGGAGCAACGGCTAGTTGGAGATTGGAAGCCTATATAACTTTGTTTCTGGGGTCTTGAAGACCTCTCTTGACCAGTGGAATTGCTTGGAGCATTTGGTGACAGCAAAGAGGAAAAGAGAGGAGCACTAGGAGGAGATATTGCATATCTTGAGAGTGCTAGTGAGAGTAACTTGAGCATTGATGCACATCTAAGGCTAGGGTGTCCTTGAGGGTGTGATCTAGGTTGTTGCTCTTGGTCTATGGTGAGACCTAGGCCGGTTAGATTTTGGTGATCGAGCCTATCGTGATTGGTTATGAAGGCCGTCACACGTTTGCACCCGGTTTGAGCCCGCCGGTGAAAGGGGCATCGCTAGTGAGCGCCTGTGTCGGCTCGGGGAGTCCGACAAGTTCTCGAGGGAGGCGAGCTTGTGCCTTGGTGGCAGCGGTGATACGCACCATGTCTTCACTCTAGGAGTGATTGCAGGCTCGTGGGCGAGAACTCCACATTAGTGGCGGGAGTGACCGGCACTTCGGCGGGAGTGGTCCAACGAGGATTAGGGGAAGGCGCCATCCTTTCAAGACCTCGGGATAAAATCATGAGTCATCTCTTACTCTAGTCCTTACTATGATGCTTTACTTTCTACATTTACATACCATGCTATTCATGCTTGTGTGTTTGCCTTGCTCTAGTTGACTACCTTGTAGACTTGCATGAATAGGCTTCTTTACTTACTAGTAGTGCTTAGCTTTCCCACTTGATCACTAGCATGTATAGGAGTTGCTTTGGCTTGATTGATCACCCTAGTATGTATTGTGCTACCCATGTTTGGGTGCTTACCTTGTGCTTGTTTTAGTAGCCTTGCATGTGTAGGACTCTTTGCTAGCTAGTTGTGTGCTTCCGCGTATCTTTGATTATTAGCTTGCATAGGAGTTGTACTACCTTGTGTGATCCACTAATATGCTTAGGTTGTTGTTCCATTCATAGATTCATTATCTTGTTAGTGTAATCACCACTAGAATTGTGAGTTGTTCTTAGTGGTCGGTTTTGAGGATTTGGCGAATTTGGTACATATAGCGAGTTCCCGATTCACCCCGCCCCCCTCTCGGTCACTCGGTCCTTACACCAACCTCTAAGCAAATCACCAAGTTCACACACACCAACTTGTGATGTGCTAACCCTAGGACTAATCCAGAAGAATAGAACACATAGAGGAAGCTAAAGAGGATCAAAAAGGGAACCAAGAAAATCCGAGAAAATGCAATTCTGGAGCTTGACGGAAGTTCCAAAGTACCTGACTGAAGTTCCGAAGTTCACAACGGAAGTTTTGTCATCGATGGAAGTTCTGTCACCCATAGAACTTCCGTGGTCCTTGACGGAAGTTCTGTCCTGGTGACAGAAGTTCTATCCTGGTAAAATCAGGAGCTCCATTTCGAAGAGAAAAATACCAAAATTCTATCAAACGAACTCCAAAAATCACAAAATTTGGATCAGATCATCCTCAAGACATCATGACTCTCCACTAAAGAGATCCACTCAAAAATCTCAAGGAATCATCATGAATTTCAGATCTTGTGCCAAGAACACCAAAGGGAAGAACATGGAGAAATCTATGAAATCAAAGGTGCTCGTGCCTTTGATTTGGTCAAGGACCTATATAGGGTTGTTCTAGCACGTCATAGCACCAAGATCCCCCAAGAAATCCATCCCAAAACTCACTAAAAAAGGAGATCAAAAAATCCCACGAAAATAGCTCTGAAAATAAGGAAAAAGACAAATTTGGGATTTAGGGAGAGAAGAAGATCTTGAGCACAAAATTGAATCTCATATCATTGATTCTTGCATACAAGATTCATGGATACGTGGCTAGGAAGTCACCCTCTTTCTCCCACTCTTTGGAAAGGAAAATCTTGTCTCTCACACACTCTCTTCTCTCCACTACAACATGAAGCACACTCCTAGCTCTATGGAATGAAAACTTTACACAAGGCTAATGGGAATCTCCCACCAGCCCTACCTCTTGTTATATAGGCCTAGGGTTGTCCTAAATATCACACTACCCTTGACCTATAATACATTGCCACCTACCACCAAGGACAAACTTGTCCATCTCTCTTTCCTTCGCCCGAATGCCCTCAGGCCCTTCACATCTTTGCTTTGCCTCAGTGCAAGCTCCGTGATGGTGCCACGTGCACCACCAAATGCTGCCATCAGTTTTGAGGCCCAAACCAGGAAACCGCCTTGCACGCTTCTCAAACTGTGTCTTCCTTGATGTTGACGCATGTCACCTTGTCCTGCAATCCTGACCACCGGCAAGTCTCTCCCAGTCCCGCTCCATTGGGCCCTCTTGTCACTTGCACCGGCATCCTACTTGCCTTGACTTGGTCAACACGCCGTCTTTATCGCTCCCACAGTTTTGAGGCTCAATCGCAAAACCATCTGTGCTTCTTGCCTCCACATGTACAGTGTGGATCACCCTTGACTTCACCTGGCCTCCCGATCGCCTGGCCCTAAGTCCACAACCTATGCCCGATCATCTCGTCGTTGACCGTCAAGTCGACTTCATTGACCTACACATCATGAGACAAGCAAACACATTTCTCATCTCCTGCAACTTCTCTAACACCTTAACCAACTCTGGTTAGTCATAACCATAACCATGCACAAACTCATGCAATCCCCAAATTCCCGCATTTCAACTCAAACACCGAATAATCCAATGTCAATTACTCATCACATATTGCAAACCATGACACATATCAACATGGTTTCTCACTTTGTTTCATAATTCTCTACATCTGGTTAAGAACATGGTAATTACTCTGATTAATCTCTGCCTTTCTTTGGGATAAAATAAATATGATATCCTGAATACTTCCGGGTAAAATGTTACAACGGTATTATCCATGAGCTTGCAGACTCTCTGCATTCGTTAAAGATTATCAAAACATATTTCTAGCTTAGTTGCTAAGGCAACTTAGTGACAACGTTAAAAATGTCAACACCTGGGCAACAAGGTTTGTCGTGTGCCATGACCAAGGCACACGGCAAAATGGAAAGCTTTGTCGTGTGCCCTTGTCGTGACACACGACAAAGTCAGCATCCTTTGTTGTGTGCTGCCCTCCTGGCACACGACAACATCAGCATCCTTTGTTGTGTGCTAGCTGTCAGGCACATGGCAAAGTGCGCCGTTAGCAAGGTACCTAGGTGACGGCCCTTTTTTTGCCGTGAGTCATCTTCAGCACACGACAAGTCCTTTGTCGTGTGCCAATTTGTCATGTGCCCGACAAAAGGCACATGACAAAGCCATCTTTGCCGACAAATATTTTACCGTGGGAGCTTTATCGTGTGCAACCCGCAACAAAGGTTTTGCTATGTGCATTATGCCTTTTACAGTGTGCATTCGGCACACGGCAAAACCACATCCTCTTTGCTACGAGCAATGAAAGGAGCAGAATTGGACCGTTGGAGATGATGGAATAATAAAAAAAATCTTGTGGAAAGTGACATGACCTTCATTGATTGATAACAGTTGTGTGGCTTTGCTGACCCTTCGTGGGCATTTTTGAATGTTATCAGGCACATTCCAGAACGAAGGTATGATTTCCAGGAAAAATAAAATTGCTCGTGTGCACTCTAATGCACTCACTTTTTTCTTCTCAATCTCTCTTAAAAAAAACATAACATGTCGAGCACGGTGGGTGCTAATGTTGGGGGTCTTAACATCCGAACATGAGAGACGAGACGGAGTGAGAGAGGAAGGAGGCAAGTGAGCAAATGGCCAAAGGTCCTCTCCCTCAAGCCCTACCCCTCTATTTATAGAGGGAGAGTGGCGAGTTGATGTTTATTCTACTGGAGGGGTTGAATATTACAGATATGCTCTCAGATTTTACAAAAAGGTCCCTGACCCTCTAGATTGGGACTCTTTTATACAATAAAGGGGGTTCTAGCCTGTGATACGAATGGCTATCCCCAACAATCGACAACCAAGTTTAGTTGACTATTTGTTGTATGCTAACTATGATCTTCGTAAAGTTTATATTCCACCTTATATTATTATTGTCTTTAGTGGGAACAATCTTTCCTCAATGTACTTCTAGATTTAACTAATCTAATTTTTCAATTTTTTCTCCTGGCTCGTATACCACACAAATATAAAACAGTTAATACATATAGGAGATACAGACAAATGCTAATTATGATTAATTTAAATTATTCTTTTTTATATCTTTCTTAATTTTTCAGGATCTTTTTCAAGTTGACGGGACCTAGTGGACAGTCGGTGTGTTTATCAGCGGTTGTAATATCCTACTCGTTACTCACCATACTTATCACATATATGTTCTTTGAAGATATTGTTTGTACAAATTGTCCCTAGTCAATGACTATATGAGCTAAGTTTTTATTATCTCCCCAGGCAGTTCCACCTAAGTGGAACACTTCTCTATGGTCACAAGGTTCTCATTAAAGGCCACATGTACGGCTTATCTAAGAACTACCGTTAGAATATATAGCCCCTATATGAGAAATATCGCTCGGTCTACTTGTATATTATGTTGTAAGCTAACTCATGTAGGGATCTATTTGACTAGCTTATTTGCTTCATTTGTATTCAAGAAGATTTTTAAGTTCTCCCTTAATTTTCGCATTTCATTTAGGATTCACGACAGAAGTTCCGTGAGCCACGGAAGTTCCTTGTAGTTTTTAACTTGCTGTTTTAGAAGTGAATTTCATGTTTAAAATTACAAGTTGCCTAGTCAACGCCCCCCCCCCCCCCCCCCAAAGTCAACTTTCAAACGTCGTCAACAAGAATTTTGGCTTACTAAGTTCAGATGTGGTTTTATGAGTGGATCATACTTGTCCTGATTTTATGTTGTTTTGTTTCTACAAATAATTTTCAGAGCTATTTCTGAAAGTTGCAAGTGACTACGGGGTGAACTTAAAAGTTCAGTGAAGTCAAAACACTTTAGAGAGTCACCAGCAGTCACACTCCATCATGAATTTCTAATGGAATTTTTCAAAAATATGTATGATTAGTCCACACTTGGGACTATATAGTCATTACTTAGTAGCTAAAGAATGGACAAAAATGGAATAGTTGTATGGCAAATAAAGCAATGATGTGCTTATACATGTATTTTTTTAAAAAAAATCATATATGTGTGTACAATATGTGTATAGTTGTATTACTTTCCATATGTAAGGGACCAAGTATTGTGGAATAAGCATTTGTGTTACGAATAACATATATGTTATCTGAAGTGTCATCAATCAATTTGTCATTGGTTTTAATAATAACTAGTTGATACCCTACGCGTTGCAGCAGGACCTCTGTTTTTTTATAATGGAAATAAAAGAAAGTAGCACATTTGATAATTGCCTATTAGGCAATTTTTAGTTAATTAGCAGTGGTATTGTGTTAATCTGGAATACAATAATTGGATGGAGGAAACACTAAATGTAATACAAATTTTGTTTGTAGAATTGATGCACACAGGCCGCAGCAAAATTTGACTTGCATTTGATTCTTGTATGTTTGGGAAGAGATGTACCTAAAGAGAATTATTATTATCAAGAAAGTACATGAAAAATTGAATGATTATGAGATCACATGCCTATGTAATATATATAGAAAAAGAGAAAAAAAAATTGGGCCACCTAGGAAGGCTTTGCTTTCTTTTTTGTCTGGGAAACAATATGGCATTATAAAGTTTTAGAGCTCCTGATAAGAAAACAACAAAAATAATTAGCATGTGCGTTCCTGCTTGCTTGAACATTGCATATTTTCACTTGCATAGAGTGCAGTGGAGTCAAGTGCGAGAAACATGGGAAATTTTCACTTGGATTGCAAATTTTATATTGATATACATAAAAACAACCTTCTTATCTCAAGATATTTCATGAGAAAGTTACTCATTAGAATAGAATCCTGCTAAACATGAAAATTATACAAAGTACTTTAAACAAATATGAGAGCGAGAGAGAGAGAGAGAGAGAGAGAGAGAGAGAGAGAGAGAGAGAGAGAGTCCTACAAACAATTGGATGGGACATGCAGATTTGAGGCAGGAGAAAAAGGGGAGAAGAATTAAATTGATGGCATGAACAATTTACAAAATAACGCAGAGTAGTAGGGCAATCAGGTGCACAATTGATGAGACCTGGTAGCAAAATTAGATGGACATGTTATAAAAGATAATACCCTGCTTTATATCTTTGGCTTCAGGAACAGTAGACAAGAAAGATAATGATTTTGGAAGAGATGATCGCGAGGAGCTTCACCTCGTTCCAGGCTATATATAGTATAGTATAGTATAGTATAGTATAGTATAGTAGACATGTGTGGAACATGCATGACATCACGATGTATGCAGATCGCTAGAAGGAAAACTGAAAAACGTAGCTAATGGATAATTAAAACCCCAACTGAAACGATGAAAAGTCTGAGTGACCGAATGGTGGAGCATGTATGTATTGTAAAAGAGAACCTCCAATAGAGGTAATGGCTTGTGAACGAATCAAGAGTTTGCAAGTATAAATAGAAATCACCACTATTATACACCAGCAAAATTAGTAGGGGAAACAAAATAATATGGCACTCTGATCTTCAATCTTGAGGACGACCTGGAGGGACATATATGTGTTAGACATGATAGGAATTTAAAGAGTATCTAGCCTTCAAGGAGGGCAGCACAAAATTGATTACAATTTATGATGGATGAAACTAAACCACTCTTCCATGAACAATGCTAAGGTACGTTACTGAATCAACGAAACGTAGAACAAAGAAAAAGAAAAAGAAAAGTAGCGGTGTAGAGAGTTGTTAATGTGTTAATGAAAGTGCTGAATAGTGAAAGAAAACAGTAAACGTGTCAATTTAGTGTCTAGAAAAGTGCTAGTGTAGGTAACAATAAATTGACGGATAGATGAGCCTCAAACCTCATAGTTTATCGGTGAAAATTTAGGAGATGATGAGGCTGCATAAAAGTTGAGAGAAAATAGAAATAAATGATTTTGAGGGGTTGCGTCTTTTATATATATGTAGATACATACCCTTATAAATATTTATAATGAGAAGTCACATGCACTTCTTACTTACAGTATTTGATTTCTTGGTTAACAGGAGCCTAGGACCTACAGAGCGATGCCTTCGCTTACTGTTTGATTAGGTACCTACCTTCGTGGCTTGCGTAAAGCAGATCTGAGATACGATCGACTGAAATATCATTATTATATGTAAAATATGAAAGAAAAAATCTTTAATTTAAGGATACATGTCAACTTTATGATATGCCAATCAACCCTTACTTCCTCACCGTCCCACGATCCAGCTGGTCCCCTACCCACCCGAGATAACACGTCCCTAGTTCCGTATTGCTCAGGTATAATTATCATCATGATCGTGAAGCCAATAAACCTTGTGATCCGAAACAATACCATTGTTTAGTGTTTATTACGCTGACTCCTCGCCGCTCGCAAGACTACGTGGCCACGATCATCCGTTAATTGTCCCCGATTTCTCAACCGGTGAAACCTCTTTGTACTCAGTTCGCCCGGTATAAAGTCGTCGTCGAGAAGCCAGGACAAGGCTGCCACCTACCTACCAAACCAAACAGAGAGCAGAGCAAAGGAGAGTCCGAGAGTGAGGGACCCCGAGAGAAGCGATGGCGGCGGAAGTGGCTAGCGGCGGAGGCGTGGTGAAGCACATCCTGCTGGCCAAGTTCAAGGACGAGGTGACGCCGGAGCGGCTGGACCAGCTCATCCGCGGCTACGCCGCCCTCGTCAACGTCGTCCCCTCCATGAAGGTCTTCCACTGGTACACCCACACCCGCATGCCCAGAGCTAGTCCTTACTGGCTTACTGCTACGATTGGTCTCCCATCGTTGTCCATGCTCCTTTGTACGGTACTCTGCCGGTGTCGCGGCGTCTCCGTGAGACCGTGACGCACGCAAGGTGCTCGAGGAATCGGCTCCCTGGTCGACTGGTGATTTTGTCTAGGCTTTCTTGAATCCAAAGATCGATTGCTGTTTTCATGCTAGTATAAATAGAGTCAACTGACATGTTTCAGGTAGTAACTTACTTAGTGATCACTGCTTTTGTTTTTTCAGTAGACGATTTTGAGGATTATTAATTAAAGCAAATACTAACATAATGAAAAAAATACAGATCAGGAACAGAAATTGGGTCACTTGTTAACTTTAGGTTCTGCTTTGTTTTTCTGTAATCTTTTTAGGTTACATTCATTTATGCTCTCTTCTAACCTTTTTTTTTTCTTTTCTATCGACGAGTACTGGAATAAGCATAACACATGGATTTTCCTGTTCTTTACACTATGTTTTGGACTTGTCATGTCTTCTGTTTGCAATATAATGCCTACACGATTATCATCAATGACTTATATATACACTAGTACCACTCTATATTTTTGTTGTCGTCAGCTAGTTCAGTTTTGAGCTAACCAAAGACAACAACATTAGAATGGAATATTCTGCAGCAAGAGTAGTAATGAAGAAAAGGTTCTGAATCTTCCTGTTGTCACTTTACGAAAAAAAAAATCATCTCTGCCTGTTCAAGTTTTTCTTTCACAAATTATATGTTCTTGCTGGTCAAAGCCTGGCAACCTTGAGCTTCCGTTTGGCCTATAGCCATTTGAGTGCATCCGTCATATCATGTGGGTTAGCACTTAGCAAAAGGTTGTTTGGTATCTCTCTGATTTCTTTAGGGGCAATTGCATGGTTGCCCCAGTTTTTTAGGCTAATTCTGATTTAGGACCTCTTTTTACAACTTTGCAAGAATGGATCTCTTTTTTCGAACTGATGCCCCACCTTGCCCACGTTTTCTTAGCAACCACTAACGGTGTGAAATGGTTTGGGAAAAGACTAAAATGCCTTTGCAAATTTGCCCCTATTTTTTTATGTCGTTTGCAAATTTGCCCCTGTTTTGAACCAAAACATGGCTATTCTTGATCAATTTTCCCACAGATTTTTTATGTGTATGTAAAATTTGTATAAATTGAAATCTGAACCAAAATTGAAGACATAATTTTGGCAAAAATTTAACAGCACTTCCCCAAAATATTACCAAAATAATGGACACAAAATAAAGCATAATATTTAGCACATCACATGTTTCTCACACATCACATAAGCAAAATAACAATAAAATTGTGACAAACTTGGCACTACATGTCTAATAGCAAAGGAAATAGGAACAAGTTTAACACAAGTTTATGACAAGGTTATCGCAACATGTCCAACAAAATCAAAAGAGGCATGTCTCCACCAAATATAGCAACAGTATTACAACTTGAACATCACATTCAAGCACCAAACCATGCACCAAGTCCCCCTCCTCTTCCTCTTGCTCTTCCCCTTCCCCTGCCTCTACCATTTGGTGGTCTTGCACTTGCACTTGCACTTGCACTTCCACTTGCATGTGTGCTTGGACTACTATGTAAAATGAGATAAAAATAAATTAAAATCAGCACACAAACATATATATGCAGCAGCGAATATGCAATGAAATACAATGACCTCACTTACTTGATTGTGTTTGCAACTGGATCATTGCTTCCCTCTGCATGTCTCCTCTTTTCCTTGGCCGTAGGTCCTCCTTGGCAATACTTTGCTATATGACCAAGCTCATCACATTCAGTGCATCTTCTTTTGTTGGTGCCACCCTCATCGAAACCTTTGATCCTAGACACTCGTGGCCTCCTAGGTTTCCTCCTCAATTTTGGCTTGCAAATTTTGTAACCAAGTTCAACCCGTGACCACAGATGTTGGGATGTCATTGGTTTAAAAGCACCTTCATATGCCTTTTTGAACCTCTCAACCGAGAAGTACTCATGAACAAAGTCCTCCATATTCACCTCACTACTAACCTTGGCAATGGTAGCTAAAGCATGGTTGCAGGGCTTTCCACACACTTGCCAAGCCCTATAACTACATGTCTTCTCTCCCAAATTAACTCCATGTCTAACATTTCCTACAGTTACTTCAGTTGTACCATTCCCACAAATAAGTACTTCATAGTCCTTCACAGGCTTAGTCTTACTTTGTTCATTTAAAGCATTAGTGATAGCTGAGATGATCCTTCCTACAAGTTTGTTCCTAATTTTTCTTCTCAAGACAAACTTCTCTATGATCATTTGTCTTATCTTGTCAAGCATTTGAACTAGTTACATATCTTTAGTTTCTGACACCCAACTATTAAAACTCTCAGAGGTTATTGTTGATGTAGTCTACCTTAGAAAGCTCAGAGAATTTGCTTCTAGTCCATATGTATTGATGATTCTCAGTCAACCAATCCAATGCATCAGGACTTTTCTCCTCAATCTTACTCATATGAAAGTTATACCTGTCAGGTGTGAAGGTCTTGGCTGCTGCCCACATGTTTTGAGAGAACAAAGGACCTCTGTAATGCTTCTTCATGTTCTTCCATAGGTGCCTCATACACTCTCGATGTTTCACTTCAGGAAATACAGCATGTACAGCCATCTCTAATCCTTTGCCTACATCAAGATAGCAATAATATAAGTACAACATATCTAAAGATATCAATATAGGAAATACAACATATGTGCTACACTTTGGGTCCCATGGATGGATCATCCCTTAGATACTCCACACATCTTTCTGCAAACCAAGAAATAGAAGCCATTGTCTGACCACACTTGTTCACTGAGCCACAAGTGTGTTTTGGACCATTCGTCTTCATCTGCAACACAAAAATTGTGTTAAAATCTGTTATCTTGTAATAGCAAATGACAAGAAAAAATGAACAACTTTTAAAGAAATATTAGCTCACCATGCAACCACTATACTTTTTATTATTCTTGCTAATAGATGCAAAAAACTTCCACTTACAACCCTTATCTTCTTGCACTCAGCCCTAAACCGATCACCGTCTTTTTTCACCGTCGTAATTGCATAATCATGCAAAATAGCATGATGTGTAACTGCTGCCTTGCATTGATCCGCATCTAAGAATATGACACCTTTGTCAATACATGGATCATTAGCATCATATGAGAAAGCATGAATATCCTCCTCCTCCTCATCATCATCTATGATTTCATCATCTGGATCATACTCCAAATCAGAGTCAGCTGAAGCAGCTAAATCAGTGTCATAACTGCTATCACTCAATGCCACAAGAGAGTCTATGTCAGAATACATATCCTCATCATTGACTCCAACTGAGTCCTTATCATACCCTATTTTTTGGGGTTTCTTACACTTCTTGGATGTGGATGGCTCTCTCTCCTTTGAGGGTGATATTTGTGTGATTTGGGTTGGATCAACATGAGGATCCAAATCTAGAGATGGTGTACTTGGTGGTTCTAACAATCTCTTCCTCACCTTTGGATGCAATGCTCGTTTGGAGGGAGAAAATTGTATTAGTTCATCATGAAAGTCATTGATTTGAGCTTCTATTTCAACCACCCCCTTCTCTATGTTCTTGTGCAACCACTCACGTAGGTATTCATCACTTTTAATTCGCACACACCTATCACTATCAGTTTTAGATGTATGCCACAAAACAATATATTGCTGCAAACCCCAATCAAAGTTTTCAGCTATATGATCAATTAATTGACCAAGATCATAGCTATTCGCATCGACGACAATTAATGGTAGTGACTTCCTTCTGCAATATCTCTTAGGCCCTCCATCAGGAAGGCTGAAATATGAAGCCATTTTAACGACAACACTCACATCTCTATGCATCGACCTACAATTAAATCAAGAATGAGTAACTACATCATGTCCACTAATCTATGTTACTTGTTGTGAATTCAAAGAAGAGGAGGAAATATACCCAGCACTGTCAAAGGAAAGAGTTGTAGGTTCCTTCTCCGGACCGAGCAGCAGCCCACACACCGGATCCATTACCTCCTGCCCGAGCACCGATCGCACGCACCTTGCATGTGCCTGGCCCGCGTCCCGCGCCTGGCCGCACCACGCATGGCCCCTGCACCGCGCCTGGCACCTGGGCCGTGCCTGGCCGTCCGCGCCTAGCCCCTGCGCCGCGCCTGGCCCTTACACCGCCCGCTTAGGCCGCGCTCAGAACTGCCTGCCCGCGCTACGCCCCCTCTGCCTTCCCCCTGCTGCTCAAACCAACCATGGAGTCTAGCACTCGGGCTAGGGTTAGGGTTTGGGAACTCGGTCACTCGGGCAGGGAGATAGAAGGAGAATAACTCACGGTGAGGGAAGAAACAGAGAAGAGATAAGGTCAGGGGCACTATGGTCTTCTCCCATTTTTCTTTTTCCTTTACTAATTCTTTTAATTCCGTGAAAATGGTGTCACCTAACGGTGTTAGGAAATAGAGGCAAACGGCAGCTTCGTTATTTTTGCAAAGTTGAGAAAAAAGGTCCTGAATCAGAATTAACATAAAAAACAGGGGCAACCATGCAATTGTCCCATTTCTTTATGACGTAATAAGTTCCTACTGTTGTTTCCATCTACCAGTTTCCATATTTGCTCTATGATTTGCAGGGGAACTGATGTGAGCATAGAAAACATGCATCAAGGTTTCACTCATGTCTTTGAATCCACATTTGAAAGCACAGAAGGAATCAAAGAGTACGTCGAACACCCAGAACATGTTAAATTTGCAAATGAGTTCTTGCCTGCACTGGAGAAGACCCTCATAATCGACTACAAACCAACTGCTGTAAACTAAGGTTTAATCAAGAAGAACCTGGGAGACCATTTTGCAGTTCTCATGTATGAATGTCATTTGCATTGTACAATTTACACTTTATAATGAACAGAATTTTGCTTGGTTCTTCTGTTGAGAATAAAGTTTTGTATAACTGCTGTTGTAATAACTTCGCTCATTTTCTGACTGTGCCAGAACTATTCTAAAAGAAATGCTTTTGTCTTTGACAATCACGATTATGCAATGCTGTTGTAATAACTTTGTACATTTTCTAACTGTGCCAGAACTATTATAAAAGAAATATCGTTGTCATTCACAATCATGATTATGGCAATTCACAATAGCGGTGATTGAAATGTTCTAGAATGAAACAGAAATCTTTTTGTATCTCTTCTTCATCTGCATGATCTGATTTTGCACTGTTTTGATACCTCGATTTATCACCAACTTGCAAGCTGCCCAATGAGGATCAGCATGTTCTCAAAGCTGAAAATACAAACTCAATGCCCCCTCCGTGCCTTCATGCTTGCCCAATAGTTTAATCGCCGGACTAGATTGTGATTCAACCACCCTACAAGTTCAAAATTTTAACAGGGTGTTGAACTCCTAAGAATCGAACTTCCGCAAACTGGATCAATGTTTCATGTCACACATGAACATTTGAAAATTGATGATAGACAAGGCACTGAATTGACCCTTAGGAATAAACTATTGCACATGGATCTTACAGGTCTGGAAATGCAAACAGCAGGCCCTCGATACTATTACAAACACACTTGCACATAATAAGTTAATGCCATTACCATGGTTGCAATAAGAATTTGTCACCGAAATACTAAATCAGTCATCTGAATCAGTACGGCAGCCATTGACTATCAAATGGACTGCTTTAAAGTAATCATGGATCAAATTTCACTTTCACCACATCGATGTCATGACAAACCAGTTATTTTTTAAATTTTGAACTTACTTGCTTAGAGAATGTGTAGCTAAAAGGAATGAATACTCAACAGTGTTATACTCTACCTTGAGAAACAAATCTGTGATCCTAAGTTTGGGCTAAGGAGTTAATCTATACATTAACGATATCAGCATCATAAGTTTCTGGTGTCTTCTTGACTTAGGGCACTTGAACACTGTCCACAAAATGATCGACAAGCTGAATTTCATGACCTTAAAAATAAGAATTTTCATTTAGCGTCTCTGACCTTTTGTAGCATTGGCCAAACCAAACACTCTATTTTAAGCTAACAATCAACAGCGATGACTCAGGAAGGAAATTAACTGAGCTATCTTTTAACAGAAACAGAGTCATGCACTGCTACATTCTTCTTTCTAGACCAACCCTATTATCAACATAGGACGCCTATCTATTACTGAGTATAGACTTATCAACTATGCTTTACCACCAAATAGCAAGGATCATGCTAAAACAAAAACATTAATTCAGAAAAACGCTAATGGATACACAATTTTCTACAGGAAAATGGAACATTATACTCTATTGAAAGGTCATATTTACCATATTTCGTTGTGATCAGGTTAACTCAAATCAGATGGGCAGAAGAACCAGATGAAAAGAGGCAAATGCCATGTACAAAGGTTTGAAGCTGATCTATCACTCCGCAATATTTTCAGAGTACAAAGTGGGTTTATTACAGATATGGGTAAGGAGGATCAAGGTCTTTTCTCAATATTGGCAAGAGAAAAAAAACACATTAATAGAAGTAATAGACAAGAGAAAGCTACCTGGAGGCTCCATTCTCAATAATCATTTTAGGCCCTGATCATTTATCACATCATGAAAGATAGTAGATCTTCAGTTTCCACCTCAAGAACAAGATGTTATTCTTGTTGGCCCAAATTGGATTCTATTTTACATCGCTCAGCCCAATAAGGGGGTCCAAGTTACATATGTATAGGCAGGCCACATAAGGGCAATTTGGGAAAAACTAAATAGAGGCTAATACTAGATACAACCACTTAAGACTTAATCTATCATTCTGCCCCTAAGTCTTGAGTGGTAACTTGACCATCCCGATCCGAGACCGAAGCTCCTGAAACTTGACCCTCCCAAGTGACTTGATAAGTAGATCAGCGAGCTGGTCCTTGGTGTTGATGTAGCCGGCCTTGATGCTCCCCTCCTCCAAGCAACTCCGAATAAAGTGGTACTTGACGCGTATGTGCTTGCTTCGCTCGTGGGAGACGAGGTTCTTCGCCAGGGTGAGGGCAGACTTGTTGTCCACCCGAAGCTCGACTGCCTCGGTGTCTTGACCAAGTAGATCACCGAGCAGTCGTGCTAGCCAGAGACCCTGGGTCGAAGCTGTGTTGGCTGCAATGTACTCTGCCTCACAGCTTGACTGGGCCACCACATGTTGCTTGATCGACTACCAGCTAACC
Source organism: Eleusine indica (assembly GCA_030378355.1). Classification (NCBI taxonomy): domain Eukaryota; kingdom Viridiplantae; phylum Streptophyta; class Magnoliopsida; order Poales; family Poaceae; genus Eleusine; species Eleusine indica. Next base: position 31,776,033 of record CM059497.1, read on the forward strand.
AGGCACTTGCCGAGGAAGAAGAGTGTCCCACTCGTGCTCTTGTTCGTGTCGATGTCGCCGGCGTGGTCGCTATCGCTATAGCCGATGAAGTGTACCGCACCGGGACACCTCGGGTAGTGCAGGTCGTAGTCGAGAGTGCCCGCCACGTAGCGGATGATCCTCTTGACAGCTTGCAGGTGCTCCTTCGTCAGTCGCTGCATGAACCGACTAACGTACCCGACAGTGAATGTCAGGTCCGGACGCGTGTTGGACGAGGTAGCGGAGACTCCCACAAGGCACCGGTACTCCGTGGCGTCGACCTCCTCAGCAGTGCTGTCGTGGCTATACTTCAGCCTCTCCTCGATGGGGTTGCAACCGGTGAGACCGCCCAGCTCAACAATGCGCTTGGCGTAGGCGGTCTGTCGAAGTGTCATGCTGGAGTCGTCCTGGTGCACCTCGATCCCCAAGTAGAAGGAGCGGGGCTCGCTGTCGTCGTGCGCCAGGTGCAACTGCTCGTCCATGTCACGCTGCACCAGCTCAGGTGTAGGCTGCTCGCCGAGGATGTTCTCCATCATACAGTACCGCAGCGGCTTGTCGTCATGGTACGCGTCGATGCGGTCGTTGTCGTCGGGGAGCGGCGTGACAAACTCCATAGGGTCGTCGAGGATCGAAGCTACTGACACCCTGCCTGGAGGCGTGGGTGCCGGTACAAGTGTGTGAGGCGAAGCCTAAGGAGTCGGTGTAGAAGAGCTTGACGAAGGATGAGGGGTCGGTGTAGAGGGACTTGGTGAAACCGTTGGTGATGCCGGAGCTGATGGGTGCACGCTCGGTATAAGAGCTGCCCACTCCCCCGGCTCCCTCGAAGTGGACGTACTCGACGGTGAAGTCGCTGGTAGTCGACAGCGTCCCGTCGTCCACCGTCTTGCCCCACGCCCAACCTCGCCCTTCATCGAACACAACATCGTGTGCCACCCGCACGCGCTACGTCCGAGGGTCGAGGATGCGGTAGCCCTTCACGCCGTCTACGTAGCCGATGAAGACTCCGGGCGTACTCCGGTCATCGAGCTTGCCGACGTGGTTGAGCTCCTTGAGGAACGCCAGACAGCCGAAGACGCGGAAGTAGCCGACCGCTGGCTTGCGACCGTGCCAAGCCTCATATGGCGTCTTGCCATCGAGTGCCTTGGAGGGCGAGCGGTTGAGGAGATGAACTGCTGTCATCACCGCCTCCCCCCAGTAGTCCGCAGGCATGCCCCTCTGCTTGAGGAGGGCACACGCCATGGCCACAACCGTCTGGTTGCGCCGCTCGACGACGCCGTTCTGCTGTGGAGTGTACGACGCGGAGAAGTGGCATTGGATCCCCTCGTTGGTGCAGTACTCCGCGAACCGAGTACCTGCAGCTTGCGGCCGCATTTCTTCTCCGCTCCAGCTTGAAGGTGCTTGATGGCGTCCGCAGCAGCAGCCTTGGTGTGGAGGAGGACAACCCACATGTAGCGGGAGAGGTTGTCGATGAGGAGGAAGTAGCGCCTGCCTCCTAGAGTGGCTGGTGTCACCGGCCCGCAGAGGTCGCCGTGCACAAGCTCAAGCCTCTCCTTGGCTCGATAGCTTGCCTGACGGGGAAAGGGAAGTAAGGGAAGTCGGCGCTGTTTCGTCAGCACGCAGGTGTCGCAGAGCTGCTCGACGTGGTCGATGTGCAGCAGGTCTGGAACCATCTCCTTAGCACCGAGCTGCTTCAGGGCCTCAAAGTTGAGGTGCCCAAAGCGCTCATGTCACCTCCATGCGTCGTCGTCCCGCCATGCCACAAGGCACAGTGGCTATGCCACCTCCACATGAGGACGTAGAGGCAGTTGCTCCCCCTGTTCAACTTGGCGAGAAGACGGCCGCGGGTGTCCCAAACACGCAGGAGGCCATCGTCGATCTCCACGCGCGAGCCGTTCTCATCCAGCTGTCCCAAGCTGATGATGGAGTTCCTCAACGCGTGGATGTAGTAGACACCGGTGAGACGCCGGTGCTCACCGGTCTTGGCGACGAAGATGACGGAGTTGACGCCCTCGATCGTCACAGCAGAGGCGTCAGCAAACTTGACAGAGCCTCGCACGGTGGTGTCCAGGTCGGAGAAGAACTCGCGTCGACCGGTCATGTGGTGGGTGGCGCGGGTGTCGAGGTACCAGCCGTCGATCTTCTCGTCGCTCGAACCCTTCCCGAGGAAGGCGTGAGCACGAGACTCGTCAAGGTGGAGCAGTGCAGCAGCCGCTTGCCCGGGAGTGGAGTGAAGCTCGACACTCCCGTGCATCAGGAACAACGCTGGCTCCTGTGCCTCAGCGACGTGAGCCTGGCCGCCATGGCCGGCACCGTCGCCGCCGCCGCGCTTTGGCTGCCTGCATTCCTTGGCCCAGTGGCCCTTCCGACCACAGTTGTGACAGGTGTTGTTCCGAGTGGCCTTGCGCTCGCCACCATCGCTATTGTCACCACCGCGAGGTTGGGCTGCCTTGCCCTTCCCGCTTGAGCAACGTGCACCCCCGGAAGAAGATCCTAAAGCCTTTGTCTTCCTCCGCTCCCTCAGCCGAAGGCGCCACTGCTCCTCAGTGAGAAGCAGCTTGCCGCCCGAGGTCGCTGACTCAGCAAGGGAGAGCTCCTCACGGTCATCGACGACTTTGAGCCGCCCCGTCAGCTCCTCGATCGTCAGCTCAGAGAGATCCAATAGCATCTCGATAGAGATGGCGATCTGGGAGTACTTCTTGGGGACGATGCGGAGGAACTTCTCGACGGCTTTCTCCTCGGTGATGTCGTTGTCGCCGAACCGCACCAGCTGCTACATCAGGCCGGCAAGACGGAGGGCGAAGTCGTCGATGTCCTCGCCCGGCTTGAAAGCCAGACGATCGCACTCCTTGCGAAGCTTCTGGAGGGTGGACTTGCGAGCACGATCACTGCCAACTCGAGACGCTGCGATAGCATCCCAAGCCTCCTTGGCGGGTGCCTTCTCTACCAAGATTGCCACCAACTCCATCGGGACCATGACGAGCAGCGCCTCCAACGCCCACCGGTCCTCATGGTCGTCGACATCGCCATCGTCGACGACATCCCACATGTGCTGGACCTGCAACTTCACCTTCATGACAGCACTCCACTCGGTGTAGTTGGTCTTGGTCAGCATTGGCCACGGCGTGCCCCCGCCGGCCTCACGGATGACGACGGGCGAGTCCCGCCGACCGTGGCGACCATGACGCCGTTCCGGGAAACGAGAGATACGACGCCATGAGTCGTGGCTCCGGTAGTCGTCGTGGACATGGTTTCCCTGCCTTCGGTGTGGATCCATGACTCACTGGTCCACGTCCGCGTGCCGGTTCCCCCATGCGGACGTCGGGCGTTCTTCCGCCTCTAGAGCCGCAAGGGCTACTTGCGCCTCCTCCGCCGCCTGGCGTTGTGCAGCTGTCGCAGCCGCCGCAGCTTGAGCTGTCGCCGCATCCTGCCACTTAGCCTCAGCTGTGCGTGCCGCCTCCGCCTATGCCGTCGTGAGGCGCGCAGCTCGTGCCGTCGCAGCCTCGCGCTCCTCCACCTCCCTGCGTACCTGGTTGGCCTGCCGTGCTGCCGCCGCCTCGCGCTCAGCCGCCGCCACCGCTGTCACCGCCTGGACCGCCGCCTCGTCGGCGAGGCGCCTCGCACTCGATGTCATCGAGCCGTGGCTGCTCACGCGTGAGACACGGGAGGCTGGGCGAGAGCGGGCGCGCGCTCCGTGAGGATCCGTCATGGGGAAGGGGGATGGGTGTCGGGGTCAAGGCTAGAGCAGGTGGAGGATGGGTTGTTGCCGCCCCTTCTCATCTGCTGCCGAGGTTGCCCAAGCCGCCAGGATCGGCACACAGCCGCGCGGGAGGAGCTGGCCAAGCCTAGATCAAACCGCCCGTGCGTCACTGGGCCGTCAGATTGAAGCCGCGGAAGCCACTAGGATCGAAGCTGCCGTCGGGTCCCTTGTCCTCCACTGGGATCGAGCCGCGGGAGCGGGGTCACACCACCGAGCCGCGATCCGCCTCCACCTCCTTGCCTCGTCCTCAAGCCGTCGTCGCCTCCGCTGCTCTCAACCAGGTCGGGATCCGACAGGGTCTACAGCCGCGCGCATGTGCGCCGCCGCTGCCGACAGCCGGGATCAACGGGGGGAGAGAGGGAGAAGCGCGCGCAAGGTGGGGAGCGCCGCCGCCGCCCATTGTAGCATGGGCTACTTTAGCTCGCAGGAGAGAGCAGAGAGGAGGCTAGGGTTTGGGTAGGGTTTAGAGTGGAGTGGCAATTTCATGAATTTGGCTCTGGTACCAATTGTTGGCCCAAACTGAATTCTATTTTACATCACTCATCCCAATAAGAGGGTCCAGGTTACATATTTATAGGCAGACCACATAATAGCAATTCGGGAAAAACTAAATAGAGGCTAATACTAGATACAACCACTAAAGACTTAATCTATCAATTCTGTGTGGCTCAAATGACTAGAGAGAAATGTAAGGAAGATCTCTAGTGTTCATGTTGGGTAGGGTGCATCAATCAGGGTACAGATGTGACGAATTATATCAGCTGAAGAATTTGGTCGGGATGCAGTTATTGCCTTCTGAGACATGTCTGCCATCAATTTCTCATCACCTACAAAACAAAATGGCTGTTGAGTATAAATCTGACAGAAGAAATAAGTCAACACCCAGGAAAGAATATCTTTAAATGAAAAAATACATGAGATTCCATATACTTAAAAACTGACAGCTATGCAGATGCAGTATCCACTGATACTTGGACGCCTATAGAATTATTAGATAAATTTTTCATGATCCAATCATTGCATTCAATATAAGTTTAAACTATTATATAATCATTTATTTTGTCACGTGAACTGTCTTTCACCTGTATGGTTAATACTACTACGGGCCTGTTTGGTAGAGCGTCTATGCAAGTTATTTTTTGTTTAGTTATTTGGTGGCTGAGAGTGAATCTCTAGGATAAACACTTAGGAATAACAAAGGATCACTTCACAGAATCATCACAGGCTACTTTTTTCAGCTACCCACTTCTTGGTTCATTTTACAGAATCACTTCACAAAATCAACCAAGAATCACTTCTTATGAAAAAGTGTTTGGTATAGGTTCACTGCCTGAGAATCAACATTGTGAAGTTGTATCAAATGGGCCCTAATCCCTAACAGGCATAATTTGCATTACCCCAGCATGGTTGACCACAAGTCCACAATAAATCAAAACCTGATATACTACCCAGATAGCACCAATCCAACAAATTATGTTAAAAAAAATAATATGTCATTCAGTTTACATAGACATGCTACCAATAATAAGCAATAATTGTCACAAAAAAATAACAGATGGAAGTTATTAAAATTCTACACTACAGTTTTGTGCTGTAGCCTATATGATGAGTGGTAGAGTAATAATTAGTAAATTTTAATGAACAGCGAGTATTCCATTCTAAACAGTACCACATACCAAAAACTTCTTCAATTGAACATGTCAAACTGCTAGCATCAAGTTCATCTTCAGTTATGACCTTTGCACCCATGACATCAGCCATAATATATGCATTTTTTGTCTGATGATCATCCACAACAGTTGGTAAGGGTATCTGGAAGATATACAACTTTAGACAAACTTGCACAACAGAACTTAGATAACAAAACATCAAAGAAGAAGAATGACAATTGTAAAATTATTTGCAAGCTAGCCAATTAATTGATAACATATCATCAAATATTTAACTAACTTAAAATACATTCAATTTAAATCTAGAAAATACTAGAGACTTCACAAAACAAAAGGTTTTCGTTGTAATCCGTAGTTGTTGGAGAAAATAATTATTGTATTCCTCCAAACCCTAGAAGGGTGGGTATATATTCAGTTTACATGGGCCTAATATGTGTGGGCCTCTATACACACTAACACCCCCCCCCCACCCCCGCAGTCGGAACTACCGGCGTAGCGGAGTTCAAGACTGAACAAGAAAGAAATACACACAAAGTCTACCCCCCCCCCCCCACAGGCACAACAAGCCACTGATGATGTTGAGACTGGACCGAAACTCCGAGAACATCGAGGAGGGGAGACCCTTGGTGAAGATGTAAGCGAACTGGGAGGTGGTTGGGACATGAAGCACCCGAACATGGCCGATAGCGACCCGATCGTGAACGAAGTGAAGGTCGATCTCCATATGCTTCGTTCGTTGATGCTGAACCGGGTTGGTGGAGAGGTATACGGTGCTGACGTTGTCGTAGTAGACGAGAGTGCTCTTGGTGAGCGGTCTGTGAAGCTCCGCCAAGAGCTGCCGTAGCCAGGACGCCTCAGCCACGCCGTTGGCAACTGCCCGATACTCCGCCTCGGCACTAGAGCGGGAGACCACCGGCTGCCGCTTGGACGACCAGGAGACCTGGTTGCCGCCGAACCACCGGGTCAGTCGGGAAAACGGACTCAAGGTCAAGATCAAGAAAGGGTGTAGTAGAGGTGGAGTACGGGAAATCTAACTCATCAAAAACGACATGCCGGGAGATGAGAATGCGGCGGGAGGTGAGATCGAAGCAACGATACCCCTTGTGGTCAGAGGAGTAGCTAAGGAACATACACCGAGTCGATCGAGGCGCCAACTTGTGAGTAGTAGTGGCGGAGGTGCTAGGGTAGCAGGCGCACCCGAAGACCCGAAGGTGATCATACAGAGGTGGGGTGCGGAAAATGATGTGGTGAGGAGTGGGTGCAGGTGAGGCGGTGGAAGGAAGGCGGTTAAGAAGGTAGGTGGCTGTGTGTAGTCCCTCAGCCCAGAAGCGGGCAGGAAGGGAAGCCCAGAGTAGAAGGGTGCGCACGACATCATTTGTGGTGCGAATCATCCGCTCAGCCTTGCCGTTGTGAGGCGAGGTATATTGGCACGACATGAGCAGTTGAACACCGCGAGAGAGGAAGAAGCCACAGGAGGTGTGATTGTCGAACTCACGGCCGTTGTCACACTGGACGGCCTAATGGTGAGGCCGAACTGAGTGGAAACCCAGGCAAAGAAGTGGTGGAGGGTGGGGAAGGTGTCAGACTTAACACGCAGCGAAAAAATCCAAGAGTAATAAGAGAAATCATCCACAATCACCAAGTAATACTTATAGCCAGACATACTGATGACAGGAGAAGTCCACAAATCACAGTGAATAAAATCAAAGACATGACTCGCATGCGAGGAAGAGGAAGAAAGGAAGTCTAACATGACGACATGACTAACACGCATGACAAAGATGCTCATCAAGAGCCCTAGTACAATGAAGATCTGCACTACGACTGAGACGGGCCAAAATGTCACGGCCGGGATGCCCAAGCTGGCGGTGCTAAGTCATGGAAGATGTGGTGGTTGCAAAAGCAACTAAAGTAGAAGGCGACGATGAAGTAGCGGAAGCAGGAAGGCAAAGGGTGTAAAGGGACCCCGTGCTGTCACATCGGAGGAGCAGGCACCGGGAAGCCAAATCCTTCACAGTAAGACCAGAAGAGTCAAATTTCACAGAGCAGGAATTATCAGCTGGTAAATTGACGAATGGAAATTAGGTTATGAACCATGTGTGAGGCAACAAGAACATTCGGAAGACGAAAAGAACCAGAAGCGGATCCCACAGAGGTGACAGGAAGACTAGTGTCAATGCTGACCATGATGGAGGACGGACACGAGGGAGGAGAGTGGACGGAGGATAAAATACCAGCAACAGACGTGGTGTGGTATGAGGCACCCGAGTCAACGATCCACTCTGTGTTAACCGGCAGGGTCAGCCCCATGGTGCTGAAGGACTGAGCCAGAGTCGTCTGGTCCCACCCCGGCCAGGTCGGAGGCTGGCTGGGCAGAGCAGGTGAAATCCCTCCCCCAGGCTAGGTCGGAGGCTGAGGAGCCGGAGCAGGAGCTGTCTAGGTCGTCAGGCCTGAGGGAGCAGGGCCAGCGAACATGGCCGCGGGTTAGTGCTGAGGACGAGGCCCACCCCCCTCAGCCTGGAACAGCCACAACAAGATGCGCCCTGACCATGGGTTGCTGAAGGATGGCCAGGGTGCACCGCCAGGAGCAGGCAGGGAGGGCAGGGGAGCTGGAGCCGTAGGACCACTCTGATGACAAGGAGGGAGGTGGCTGATGGAGAAGTGGAGGTCGGTGGGGCAGTCACGAGCGCGGTGGAGGGGCCAGCGGAGGAAGATCCCAGTGTGAGCCCGCGGGTGATCTCATCCAGGACGAGGTCGTCCTGGACCTATAGGAAGGTGAGGAAGGGTCGCTGACGGGGGATCCATGTCCGGAGAAGGTCAAAGTTGATGTTGAGACCACTTAGGACACTGAGAACTCAGGATCCCGCTCACCGGGTAGCCGAGGTCGTGAAGTGCATCTGCCATGCCCTTCATCTTCCTGCAGTACTCACCGACGGAAAGGTCGCCCTGCTGGAGCGTGCGGAACGACGCGCCGAGCTGGAGCGCACGGGCCTCGGCGTTGCCAAGAAACTGGCCCTCGAGAGCCTGCCAGGCCTCGCGCGCGGTGCCGCGCCGAAGTAGGAATGTTGGTGAGGACGTGATTGTTGAGAGCGTAGCGGCGGAGGGCGAGGACCTGGTCGCGCCAGCGTCCGTAGGAGGACGCGGGGTCGAGGACGACGGAGACCAGGCCCGGATGTTCTGGACCCCAATGGCCTGGAGGTGGAGCTGAACGACCATCGGATCGGTCACGTCGTGGTGGGTGGCAGGGCCATCGGCCAGAGCCGGTTGAGACGAGGACGCAGCGGTGTCTGTGAAGTGGGGGCTGGTGAACAGCGGTGATGGCGAGGTAGTGCTGCACCTCAGCAGCCCGACGATAGAGGGCGTCCACTGCGGTAAGCTCGGGCTCCCAAGCGAGTGCAGCCGCGCGGGCACGCTTCATGGCCGCGGCGGCCTCAGTCTTGACGGCGAGGAGCGCGGCGGCCAGGGCAGAGTCGGCCGAGGCGGGCCCGTCGGTGAGGACCAGACAGCCCACTGTAGGACGAGAGGCGGCCGCGGGTAGCAGCGATGCTGGCATGCCTAGGCCAGTCTAGGGCACGGGGGGCATACCACCGGCGACGACGGGGAGGGGCCCACAGGACTGCGGTGGCGTAGCACCCGTGGGGCCCGCACTCGCGGCGGTGGCAGGCGGCAGATCCAGGGCGGTGGTCCACGCGGCAGCAAGGCCTGCGGCGGCGGCGGCCGAGATGACCGCAGCGCTCGCGAGGGGGCCCGGAGCGGCGGCGACGGGGCCTGCGGCAGCAGCGGCCAGCGCGGTGGCGGCGGGCGCAGGGGCGACGACGGGGCCCGCACCCGCGGTCGGCGCAACGACGTTGCCCGTGGCTGCGACGGCATGTGCAACGGGGCCCGCGACTGCGGCGAGGGCCTGTGCGACGAGGCCCACGGCTACGACGGCAGCCAGATCCAGGCCGGCGATGGCCAGATCCACGACGGCGGCGGCGGGGAGAGTTGGGAGACCAGCGACAGCGGCCTACGCACGAGAGGAGCTGGCGGCGGGCGCGGACGAGCGGGAGGAAGAGGCCGGCGGCCATGACGTCGGCGGCGGTGGCAGGACTGGTGGGTGGCGGCGGCGGGTTGGAGAGAGAGGGAGAGAGGGGGAGAAGAGGAACCCTAACCCTAGTCTGATACCATGTTGGAGAAAATGATTGTTGTATTCCTCCAAACCCTAGAAGGGTGGGTATATATTCAGTTTACATGAGCCTATAGATGGGCCTAATATGTGTGGGCCTCTATACACTCTAACAATAGTCAATCCTACTTTTCATGGGACAGGAACATAACCATAGCAGGGTGGATATTTGATCTATGAAATGGAACAGACTGATCCGGTATCATAAGATAAGTCCACTTTAGGTAAAATTTCACCCCTGGTGATGAACCTTCTAATTCCACTTCTCACTTTCTCAGATTAACCAAGAAGGCTAGCTTCAGAAATAAATTATGATCCTACAGTGATCATAACCCAAACAACACAATTCCTGATCATCACATGTAATATGCATCAATCAGCGAAAAATATGATTGAATATGACAGCTCTAAATTAGGAAAATGTGCGAAGGGCATATTTAAAAGAGTAAACTACATGAATGACCATTGTATTTGAGCAGTTGCTTCAATTTGGCCATCATACTCATAAAACTGTAAATCATGGTCACTGAATTTGTTCCTACATGCTAATACGGCCATTCCATGCATACACTATGGCATACACTACGTATTTTGCAAACACAATATACATATGATTGTCATTTGGGTAACCTTGACATGGACTAAATTTTTGTTTTCTTCAAAAATAAAAATACATACAGAGAAAGCTAATAGCCACATACAATTTATGAATTTTTAAGCATTGTACATAAAAGAAATCAAGCACAGATTCTTTTAGTGATTCTGTTCACATATGAAAATTATTATTATGTCGAGCATCTCAATTAATTTGAAATATATGGTTAAATACAAATATTAGCATTATGGTGATAATTATTCAGATGGAGTAAAATGCATCTTCACAAAATTAACAAAGAGTGCACATCAAATGTTTTTTTTTTTCTCAGTTCAAGATCAACAAAAGTTTTTTTTCCTCGTAACATCCAAAATTTTTTATTTAGCTCCACAAGCTCGAAATTGATGTAAACATGCATAAATGAATATTTTAACCTCACACAAACTCATTACAAAAAACACAAACAAATTTAGAAACATGTTTTGAAAGTGCCACAAAGGTTTAGGTAGAAAATGAAGAAAAAAAATGCATCGGAATGCATTTGTGCCAGAATTTTTGGTGGGCTAGATGATTATACACAAATGTACGTATGATACATTCCAAAAGCACATATGCAATAACCATATCTGTAGGGAGGCGCAGGCTCAATGGCCGAGATTCGCAGTTTTCTAAGTATAATGGCCAAATTGAAACCATCTTTCAAATATAATGGCTATTCATGTATTTTACTCTATTTAAAATCTAAGCTAATCACTCAAGTGCAAAGTAACGACCAGGTGTATGGGATCTAGTGAATCATACCATATAATCATGAAAGTTTTATTTATCTGCAAATCTGCAAATAGATAAAGGTTTTTGGCCACCTAACGCTGCACATACCAGTCCATCTTTAACTATAGATTGTTCTTTAGCCTGTAAAGTTATGTGTTAACATTTATAACCCCTTTCTTTTCATTTACCAGTTTTCATGCTCCAAACATGTCCATCGGTATTTCAATGTAATTTCCCACATGATAAATTCTGGTTTTAATCGAAGCTAAGTGTTTGTTAGAATGAGGCAAGGCAGAAAGTTCTTAGTTCCAAAATACCAGCAATTATTCAAATGCAACAATGGTTTATAGGACGGCTTCCTTTCCCTAGTTAAAGGTGCACATCTCAAGTTTGATTGTTAAAAAAAAGCTGGAATTACATCAACAAAAGGAAAATGAAATGACATATGAGCAACTATGTTATATTTAATACCAGAACTGATGGTTTTCCAGTGACCAATATCTCGGTGCATGTCATTGCACCAGCTCGAGAGACAACAACATCAGCAGCGGCATATGCCAGTTCCAGTTCATGTAAAAACCTTCACATGGATAAATAACATATATCAGTAATGAGATCTGAAAATATGCTAGACAAACATGACACATTTTGATCTGTCACGATCACCCCCGTGCATACAGTATTCAATGCAGAAGAATAGGGCATTGACATGCCAAATAATTTTACAGTGATGTCAGATCATAGCATGCAACGTAGAAAATTCAACTGCATATTTAAAACCGTATCAAAAGTTTATACTGAGAAATCTAATCAGGTTAATGATTAACGAGTGAAATAGCCCGAATAGAGAACATTGAGCTAACTTTCAAAGGAAAAGGATGGCACATCTATCTATTTTAAATTAAATATCTTACATCAACAGCACATCTAATAAACATCCACAGTAAGTAATTGGATTAATTAGAGTTTTAATTAGCTTCATCATAAAGAAAATAATAGAAACATAGCATAAAGCAACCTTGACCTGCCAAATAGGTGAATCTATAAGTCTAAAATAGTGACCAAGTGACTAGTAGAAGCCATGATTTAGGGATACTTGATCCTCACAAGTTCTTAACAATTTAATTAATTTTCCTAAATATGCAATCAGATACAAGAGGGACATGCTCAGAACAAAGGAAACTGATGAATCCATTTAAACATTAATACAGTTATATAAGAACTTGATTGTCCAAGCATACTTTGCAGTCAAAAAGAAGACCTAGTATATGAAGTTTTTTTTTTATCTAAACATACCTGTATTAAGTTAAGGACAGAGTACAAAGATGCATATGGATACAGGTACATTGTAAAAGGATACAGAGGACAGCTGTCCCACACAACAAGGAAAAAGGTCCCTAAAAAAAGCTGAAATTATGCGAAGGTCCCTGGACCTCATCCTCTCCAAAGCCGACCAAATCCACAGACGATCCATCGCCCTTTGGCTTTGAAGTGAGCCGGAGAAAACACTCAAAGAACGGGTTGCGCCATAGCTGACCGCCCAGTTGGTCGGGGCCACGGCCCAAGCATCTTCCAGCATGAACCGGCGCTCGCCCGAAGGCAGCTGCCACCGTGGGAACCCCGAGGTCGATCCATCCTCCATCGATCCACCGAACTCCAGCTTCCTCTGCTTCCTTGACTCAACAAGCCGGCATCCTCCTCACCTTGACGCTGAAGAAGAAACACCGGCACCTGACTCCTGTACAAAGGCTTCACGGCGGAAGCCTTTCCTCCACGAGCTCGCCGTCGACGCCTGAGCTGAACGCCAACAGGGCGGAGAACAACTCGGAAGGACCTTATTCCTTGATGCTGCCACCGCTGCCGCCTCGACGCCGTCTCCAGAAACCTAACCCTAGAACTACTAGAACCTAGATCCCTAACCGACAAGAGGGCGACGGTCTCCCCAAACCACCGCCGCCTCCGCCGGCGAGGGGCGAGGGCAGGAACGCCTCGCTCCGCTCTTCTCAACTGGAGCCTGGAGACTTCGAGAGGAGAGGAGAAAGCCTAGACTACCCCTTTTTAGAGAGGATACGTTAAGTGTATGAAGTCGAAGGGAGGAACTCACGGGGTAAGAAACAGCCGGCGATGGCCCCTGACAAGGCTCTCCATCTCGCTGAAGCTTTCTGTCCCCGTCTGCCATATAATGTACCTATCCTTCCTCCTCCTGAGCATCTCGTAGTACATGTTGAGCACTGCCACATTGATCTCCGGCGATCCTTCCGCTCCCCCAAGCACGAGCACGACCTGCGCCCCCTCCTCGGGCACCAACGCCGTCCTCAGGAAGAAGCGCGCCAGGGCCTCATCCTTGGACACCCTGCACTTGCGGATGGACATGCGGACGGGGTTCCCGTAGACGGCGCACTTGTGCTTGGGCAGCAGGCGCACGGGCGCGTTGAATGCGAGGAAGACGCGAAGCGCGACGGGCGCGAGGAGGCGGGTTGCGGGCGCGGGCGCGGCATCCTGGTCCTGGATGACGAAGGGGAGCCCGAGGAGGAGCGCGGCGAGGCACGCGGGCAGCGAGGCGGATCCTCCTGTGGCGACGAGCACGTGGGGGTCGAAGCGGCGGAGGTGGAGCGCCGCGGCGAGGAGCGCGTGCGGGAGGCAGCGCGGGACGGGGGCGAACGGATAGGCCGCCGCGGCGGCGGCGGTGGACTCGAGCGACGGGGCGGGCGCGCCGAGGATGAGGGAGCGGGAGCCCGGCAGCGAGTCGTGGAGCTCGTCGGCGAGAGCGATCGCGGAGTAGACGCGGCCGCCCGGAGCGCCGCACGCGAAGGCGACGCGGAGCGGCTCGGCGGGATCGGCGTCAGGGTCGGGGGTGGCCGGGGTCGAATGCGACAGGCGGCAGCGGCTGCGCGCCGAGGCGCGTGTGGGAACGTGGAGGATTGGGGCTTGAGTGTAGTGGAGGCGGAGGAAGCAGGGTGTCAGGCGAGCAGACGGGGGCTGGGGGGCGGCGGCGGCGACGGCCATTTTGGTTGTTCTCGCTATGAGCGCCGGAGTAGCAGGAAAGTCGGGGAGAAGGCATGGTCAACGCCCCTCAGTAGATTAGGACCACCATCATTTAAGACCTATGCGGTGACATGTTTAGATTACCGTTCAGCTTCCATGGTTTAACCGCAAAAAGCCACTAGGTTTTTTTGGAGGATTCAACAAAAACAGACTACGAAGGACAGGTCGCACTTGAGTATTTCTCGACCCCTTTAAAAGAGCGAGTGGAAATTTTTCTACACCATCCAACTAATTACACCCAATTAAGATTCTAAGTCTATGTCTAAATTAAGTGCACTTCTCTAATTATATATAAAAGTCATGTGTTTATAAATTTAATGGTCAATAATTTACTTCACAATCACTACATTTAATCGGATGGCTGAGAACGTGCGGATCTCCCCCACCCTGCTCCCCTGCCCACCCCTGCGTACAGGCAACCTCCACCATGTACGCCGTCCATCGTCCCCGTCTTCTTTTCTTCTACGCCAGAAAAGAAACTTCTCCCCTGTTCAACCTTATCGGCCATCATAGTGCTATGGATCACCGACGCATGCAGCTGACGACCGAAAAGGCGTCACTCTAAAATCACACCCCCGCCACCTCTTCAAGCTGTCACTGCGACGGATCGCCGAGAAGCAAGAGGTCATTGTGGGCTGCCCTAGATCGGCGCGTAACTGCAGCCCCATTACAGCCGTGGAGCGATATGCGATGCTGTTGCAACGCCGACGAGCAGCACACTGTCGCGTGCTGCCATAGTGCCAAGGCGAATCGCAGTGGAGCTGCACGACGCAAGCTACCACGAATCACAAAGCAGCAGTGCATCGCTGTCCTTGAGCAGTCAGGTGTAGAGGCCTCGCTGACACAACTACCTTTTAACTTCTACTAGAGTAATGCCCGTGCGTTGCTACAGGCATAAATTATATAATAAATATATGAAAATACATGTCTTACTATAAGCAATAAAAAATATCACATGACAATACAAGCAATAAAAATACAATCATTCTCAATTTATATAGTAAGCAAATAAAACTGAAAATTTATAGATAGAAAATGTATGATATTAATTAATCTATTGATATATTGACTTGCTAATATACTAATCTATGCTCGTACCATGCGCGCACACAACTTTCACCAATGTGGTACTATACTAACATCTAAGAAAACGACCACGCTGCCAAACGCAACTGCATGTACTGTTCACTAAAACAAGTGACACAGCATATATACCAGAGTGCTAGATTGATTACAACCTTACACCATTTTTATGAATCAATAAATATTTTTTTTTATAACTCAAAAAACTTCTATCACCAATATTGCGAGTTCGACATGCGTTTTCAGAACCACAAAAAGCTATTGCCGCTGCACCTTGCCACAATGCGCTTCGAGTGTTTCAGCAAGACAACGGATGTTAGAATGTGAGCAGATCATCTCCAGAGCTTCCGCAGTGACACCTTCATCACCTTTGACACTGCCATCTCAAAATCCTCCTGATTGACGTGGACCCTTCTCTCACAGAGCGCAAACATCCCAGCTTCTGTACAAACTGCTTGAAAACCACAAGATCAGAGCAAGGTGAGCAACATGTGGACCATGTGACAAGAACTACATGCAAGACATTTTGAGCAAGGTTCAACTTGTGGCACAGTCAAAATGAACAACATTTTGCCTAAATGCAAAGTCAAAATAGTTACAAAAAATGCTATATTTGGATAAGCTACATTCATAGTGATCAGCATGGTTAACTGGATGGACATTTAACTAACTTAAATGTCCCAGCAAAATGTAACCTATGCAGACCAAAATATTTTTTTCTAGACGCTTAAAGAAGCGTTTGCAATTGTTTACTACATGTTGTTCAATGCAAAAGATTTTTTTCAGCTAAGTGGTAGAAACTGAGTTGTTGCCTAGTAGATAGCACCAATACATACCTTCTTCAGCTAGCTCCTGATGCATCATTTATCTTCTCAGCAATCTTCTTTAGATCAATGCCACGCGTCAAGTTCATTTTTCTTGAATGAATCCTCAGTATATCACAGCAGAACTGAAAGAAGAATAGATTAAAGGCAAATCAAAATTAGCACTAATCGGATTAGTTAACTAAAATTAGCAATGTGTTGAATATTACAACACTTACATATCCATTAGGATTTGGAAATTCAATCTTCCTACCAACACGCCCAGGCCTCAGGAGAGCTTGATCCAAAATGTCCATCCTGTTTGTCACCATGAGAACATTAATCTTGTTTGATGCTTCGAAGCCCTCAAGTTGGTTTAGAAGCTCAAGCATGGTGCGTAGAACCTCACTATCAACACCACCACCACCTCCTCACTACATTCTAGCAGATCCAATGGATTCTATTTCAAATATAATGGATGCAGCATGTTCCCTGTCAACATTACAATGAAATAAGGTCACATGCATCACAACTATTAGCAAATATAAGATGCTTGATTATAAGCAGGGAAGGATTTACAGTCAAATATTCTGTGGCATCAGACCAGAAAGAAATAACTATAATTTATAAGCAGGGAAGGATTTACAGTCAGACTCGACACAAATAACCATCAGATTATTTTCTGCATTTTAAACATGAAGAGGATAAATTTAGATAACAAATTTATACAAAGTACACGACACATCAATACAAAAAGATCTAAGCAGGAGATAGTTATTGGCCCATCAAGAAAGCCAGTGACGCCATACCAACAATAAACCAGTGGGGTATAGATAAAACAGAACCTAGCAGACAGGAACAAACATGCGCACATGATCAAGCAAGGCAACATGATTTGTCAAATTGATCTACTATAAGTAAGTGTGATGAGCATACAAAACTACTGCGATCTAAAGTTGTGATTACTGGTAACTAAGATTGCCAAATGAAATTACACAGTACTATTGTGTGCATAAAGTGTATCTCTGAAATAGCAAAGCATGCCAAGGCATCGAGAAAGTTCATTTTTTTCACCTGAGCAATTTGGCAGGCCACTCGTTCTCTGGTGATGGAAAAATAGTTAGGTTGTTGTCTCACTACCGTGCAGATAAATCAAAACACTATGAAAGAAGAATAAAAATCTAATGCATATGTATTATGGAAATAATCATTTTCTGAAACAACACTTCTACGTTCGTTAAAAGAAAGTTATGGAACTTCAGAAATGCTAGTGCTATACTGCTATATCATAAGAATGGATTGGCATGATGAACTAAAAACATGGTAAAAATGTGACCAGAGATCACGTTGCAATGTCTCTCATCACGCTGCAAATGGGGCTAGTAACATATAGTACAAATTGCTCACCTCTTGAAGTCATTGGTTCTACTGCTCACCTTGTCATTTTAGCAGTACAACAGCTTTATATAGCTTTAGCACAAGCATTGTTTTCACTGTCACGAGCAGCTTGTTCCTGTCGTGGAAGGGCAATGCTGCAGGCGAAGCGGGCACAGAGGTTGGGTTCGCCGTCTAAGGCGGCACCGGGAACAACCATTTGAAGTCAGGAACATATCACACCTTTGCCAGTGCAAAGAAGAGGTGATGTTTGACATTTAATATGAAAATTGTGATGGAATATTACATACAGTTTTTGGCAGCTTACTGCCCATCTCCATAACAACTTTAGTATCATCAACCTGCATTATCACAAATCAAAGAGTTAGCAGAATTAGTATCCGAAGAACAAGACATTGAGGTGTTGTTGACATTTTCAATATATTACAGACTCAGAGATACTGGCATGGGACTGTGTGGAATACTGGGTGCAACAAAAAGGGCTTACTTCTTTGGACAGAATCTCATTGCGCCAACTGCTTTGGTGCATAGTACAGTTATTATTCAGATGGAGCTTACAGTTTTTATATACACTATAGAACCAAGTATTTGCCATAAAACTACAGGTTATATGAGCTCAGCCTCCTCTAAATTTGAGCGGCAAAATGGCTTTTGCTCTCAGCATCTCAGATCTTATTCTTTATACTAATAATAGCTATCTGAAGAAAGAAATGTGAAACCATCTAATCAGTCATCTCAAGTGAAATTTGGAGGATAAAATCCAACAGTTTGCAGAGCTAATTTATTTAAACTTCCAAGAAAGAATTACCTTAGCAAGAGCACCAATAACACCTAAGCTAGTCAGCCATAAGTACTCAAAAGGTCTTGTTTCGCTGGTAGTATTCAAGAATGGGTACTGGTACAGTGGAATGTGAGCTGAAAGTTGGGGTAGGCAACCAGGAAAAGTGAATAAATTATTTGTAAAACTAATGTCTCCATAGTAACAATCAACAACAATAAATAAATTGGGCTACTATTATTTTATCTGTGCAAACGGACCTGAAGAAGTGCAAGTGCATTGCACACATGATTTGAAGCACCAGGAGACAATGTTGGAGGTGAAAGTGCAGGATTCAGCACAACAACAAAATGAGGTTCACAGCTAGCTGCCAAGCTCCCATTTCTTTGTGAATTCAATATGCAAATCCTCAGCATCGAAGGGTCAGAAACTACCATACCTGGAGTAGCGCAAAAGAAAATTTCTAGTATTCGATGTCTTTTGAAAAAGAAAAATTAATCCTGTGCAAGCTTAACACTATTTCGATAATCTCTATTGGATAGATTACTAAAGTAAAAATCACTGCTAACAGCACGCTGTGTTTAGTTCAGAGTGCAAAAGAAATTAGAAATGCAAGACAAAGGAGGCATGGACTCTGTTTGTCTACAGTAACGCCACAACGCCTAATTCGCATACTGTATCCTACAGCCTGGCACACAAGTGATGTAGGGTAAATCTAATTGCGTTCAGATCAGAGAGGAAAATGAATGATGCAAAATGCGCAGACCCTCTGTTTTTCTTTATTTTTCTCTGTTCTTTTTTTCACCTGAGCTGATTGCTCGTTTGTGGCAGGAAACGGATGTTGGAACTTTTCGCAGATTCACATGGACCTCGTCTCTTATTGAGTCAGATCAGAGAGGAAAATGAATG
Organism: Eleusine indica; assembly: GCA_030378355.1. Taxonomy (NCBI): domain Eukaryota; kingdom Viridiplantae; phylum Streptophyta; class Magnoliopsida; order Poales; family Poaceae; genus Eleusine; species Eleusine indica. The sequence continues at coordinate 31,795,022 of CM059497.1, forward strand.
ATGCAAAATGCGCAGACCTCTGTTTTTCTTTATTTTTCTTTGTTCTTTTTTTCACCTGAGCTGATTGCTCGTTTGTGGCAGGAAACGAATGTTGGAACTTTTGGCAGATTCACATGGACCTCGCCTCTTATTGAGTGGGGATTTAACTCGAACCTTAACACAAAGAAGCGGATGATAAAGGGAAGCAGGAAGAGAATGGGGACAAAGAGTACCTGAGCACAAAGAAGCGGAGGATATGGAAGGGGAGAGTGCCTAGCTTGACTGCTCAGGGAGGCTGGCGACGTGGCTTGAACGTCGAAGTGGCTCTGGCCTTGCCTCAGCCACGAGCTCCTTCTCCAGGCCCCATCTTCGCGTCGACCGGGAACCAGTAGCACCGAAGCCGCGGATGACGATGAGCAGGTGGCCGGTGTCGGGCTCCTCGGCAACTGCTCGGGCCTGAGGTCGGACACGAGCAGAAAAACTACGCGATGGCGGTGCCTGCCTCTCCTCCCTCCCCATCGCCGCCCCGGTCGAGCGTGGGGACGACAGAGAGGCGAAACCTAAGCCGCGTGCGCCGGATTCCGTCGTGGCTGTTGTTGCTGCGTCTTGGAGGAGGAGGGCGCGGGTCTGGGTTCGCGCTCGAGCCACGCCGTCGAGCACTGCGAGCACGAGTGCAGGGAGGCGGACGGGAGCACGAAGAGGAGGCGGCTCCGGCCGCCTTGGCATCGTGGGTGGAGGAGCGGTGAGAAGAGCTAGGGTTTGGTTGTTTGGAAGGGTAGGCGGCGGGTGTGGAGCTGAGCCGAAGCGGCAACAGTGAGGCACGACGACGGAATAAGCAGCGGGTCCCACCTGTCGGCGCCAATTTTTTACCGGACTGGTTCGGGTCACGACGGGGTTTCTAACAGTGGCTGCGGTCCTGCGGGTCTTACGACCTCATCAGAATTATTAGATTGGTATAGATTCGATGAACGGAGGATCGAGGGCAACTGCTACTCTGTGTCAGTTCGTCCTCGCGATTCAAACAACAAAACACGTGCTGTTTTTTCTAATCAATTAATAGGTTACACGCTAACCAGAATTACTTCCTAATGGCTGTGTCGTTCTCTGCTGGAATAGCGCAGTTACGGTGAGTTAATTCATCGGTTCATTGCTTCAAACCTTTTAACTCATCTGTTTACTCTTAGAAATTTTGTTTCGGTTGCTTGCTGTGGGTTCTCTTTCAGATCAAAATCTTATCTCATTAATATAAAGTGAAAATTCTTAATAAAGTTATTTGGGATCCATTTGATTGTTTCCTCAGACATGTAGATCAAGATCGAGGCTGATGCGAGACAAATTTTGCACTCGGATCCAATATTCGGAGGGAAACATGGAACTAATTAATCAAAAAACAGCACCATACATTCGCCTGTGGTGGATTCTTGTCCCAGCTTTGGGCTTCAGGTGTATGCATTGTACGGGAAAAAAACTGAAAATTATTTCACATAAATCTGTGTATGGGAAAAAAATGCTTGCATCCAGTGTTCTTGTGTATTATGTCAACATCATGATTTATTGGTGTCAAATATTATTTAATTTCTTATTAGCAGGATTAAAGCAAACACATGCAGAGATGATAAGATGAGCCAGCATGGAAGAAACTCTTTGTCATGCATCATACCACGAGAAGAGCAACACGAGAAATAATTGGATATCAGAGTATCAGATGAGGCAATAGATGCGCAAAGTTAAACTAAGGACATATAGTTCCATACGTGCCTTGAAACATGCATCTTATATGTCATTCTTGTTGATGCATTAGATCATGAGAAAAGCAACGAGGGAAATAACTGGATATTCAGGTAGCCAATAAGAACATCCTTGTTGTCTTGAAATATCCATCTTAAATATTATTTTTTGATCACAAGGTTATCTGTTTTTGTTTTATTATTTGATTCTTCTTGTTAGGATTATAGTGAAACCAAAAGATATAGGACGAACTAGCAAAGAATGAACAAGTTGATGATACATCAGAGCACATAAAAAGCAGCAAAAGGTGCTAATTGTTGTCACGAGGAACGGGGTAACCAAATCTTGGGTATCTTCCCTTTTTTCTTAATAGTCCTCAACTTGATAGCCCGCTTCTGTAGTAGTTACTGCTTTGTATTATGGACATATAGAAAATTCTAGGATTTATTTATTTTGCATATTATACTCGATTCAGCAACAACCTTTATGTAGAAGACTGTTGGAAAGAATGCGATGTGAGAAGTAGTGGGATTTTTTATTCAAGGTGTTAGTTTGATGCACAATAGTAGTTAGCATACACTGTGCACATTCTCTCTGTTCTTGCGGAAATGAGCTTGTACATGGGAGGGGCCAAGAGATGCTTTGACGAATTTAGCTCTTCTTGTAGGTCTACCATTTAGTTCATATAGTGGCAAACTAGTAGTAGCCAGTGAATACTGAGTGAATGTTGTACATGTTCCACCCAAATATAATAATTCTTGATTGATTAACTATTTTATTTCTTAATTATTTTGGTAATGATAATTCTATGATTGAATGAATGTGAGAAAATAGATACGAAGTAAAACATTTATCACCAAATGAGGTACAAGCTGTTACTTTGATTGATATTCAAGATAAAGTTTCATGTATTATTGTCAGATGCCAACTATTGACAATGTCTTCTTTCTTATGTTTGTAGGAGCAATCTTCATTGCTGATAGGTTGGTCCTATATTAGCTTCCTTAGGAATCAAATGATCCAGTTCCTGCGTTGAAGAACATGCCACATATTGAGCTATTAGATTTGTACTACAAAGAGGCATGTAATTCAGTGGTCATCTTAAAAATGTGTTTATCTAAATCCTACACCATTCTTTATTTGCTTGCTTGCTGCTATTTTTGTTTCCCTGCATGGTCCAGAAGCGATCAATTCAGTACTGAGTCATAATTATAATGAGAATAGTCATTATGCCTTAATAGAATAATATGATCAACACTTTGCAATTGATTTGAATCCATATATGTAAACAAGCTCAGTGTGATTGCCTTAACCCAAAGGTTGAGATGGATAAGTAGTGCCTTTTTGTTTGCATTACGTTGTTGTGAAACTAATAGATCACTAACAGCTATACTAATACAACTATTTTTAGTCCAATGCTGTAGCTGCAGATAGTTGTATTTAGAAGAAAGATGATTGGGCTTGGAAGAGTTGTGACGCATGACTTGTTCTACTACCTAACTATTATGTTTTCTAATAGTCCTTTTCATATATTTTTATGTTATTGTCATGTTCATTAGATGGAGGGTGGTGCAGCACAATTCACTTCGTGGATGGACCTGTTCATCGATTCTTGACTGATCCTAGCCTTTTGGCCATGGTGACTGCTGCTGCAGCTGCTACACGAGTGCAATGGCCACTAGCGTCTAGAACTACACCAATTGGATGAGGTAAAGATGAAGTTTAATAATAGTTTAAGAAATTTCTAGCTCACTATAATTATATGGTGCATTTATGTGTGCAAGATAAATTTTATTATGTTAGATTACTGTACTCACTACAACAAAAATGACCTGTAGCGGCGGGCCTAAATGTACTGTAGCAGCATGTTAGCCAGCCCGCCGCTACGTTATCGCGGCCCTCCTTCCCTATGGACATGACCAACCGCCACAACAAAATTATTAGTAGTGGCCGGTGACATCTTCACCCGCCGCTACCCGTCAACCTAAAAACAAAAAAAAGCCCGCCAGCTCGAAAGAGCCTGCCGGCCCAAAAGAGCCCGCCGGCCACCTTGAGCCCGGATCCAAAGGGGAGGAGGAGGTGAGGAGGGAGAGGCACCGGATCCGCCCTCCCCTTCACTGTCCGAAGAGTGGCTGTCGCCAGATCCGCCTATCATGAGGAAGGAAGGGTCGCCACCGCGCCTCCTGGCCATGCGCGCCGTGGATCTGGCCTCACGCTCTCGTTCCAACTCGAGAACGCGTGCGGAAAGGGGCTCGGAGTTCTTCGGGAGCTTGTCGTCCACCATCTGTCGGAACAAGTTTTGCAAGGATGAGTCAAAACTTAATATCCCTCTAAGCATACATGCCCAAAGTAGCATAAGGATTGACGGATAAGGGAAAAAGACGTAAGGTGTCCAACTCGTTGGACGGAAAACGATGCAGTTCTACGAGTGGCAGGGTAACTTGTAGGGATGAGCGAAACTACGCCGTTTTCGGAGAATTTAGGACCCTTTTATGATAACTGTAGAGGAGTCTATTATCTTTCCAACGCATGCTCCCACATTTTTAACCGGTAAGATCTCTGAGAGTTAAGATCATCCAAAACAGAGGACAGCAATGAGACAACTGCTGAACTTCCAGGAAAGCTCGTTGTTTTTGCAAAATTCGACCCATTTACAGATTTTTCTACGACAAACCCACTACATCAAACTTGTAGGGAAAAACATTAGCTTTCCGACGAGTACTCATTCGCCTTCGTCGGGTTAAAATTGAGAAAGTTATGTTCATTTTAGTGGAACTGACTTTTCTGGCGGGGTTTGATTTCTTCTCAGTTAAGTTCAACTTTCGTTTTGAGCGCCATAGGGATTCGAATTTGCCCGGGGTCCGATTATTTCCCATGTTTGTGATACTTATGACTTTTTACAGGATTCGGTAAAGAGAAATGCATGTAGTATGCATGAATGCCAAATGCTCAATATGCCGATTTCCTACGTCCTCACAAAGGAAAACTTTGACCGAATATATAGATCGATCCATCCGATGGCACGCACACTTCTCACACGTTTCTAAGCGAACTACCCATGGTTAGTACACCTGCAATAGATCCATTTCAGAAACAATACATCAAATCCAAAAGAAACAAGCCCAAAACAACAATGACAGTTATGTCCAGGTATTTGCCCACCCGGAAGGCAGCCGATATTTAAGCGCAATCGGTCCGCGCGTCAAACAAAGTCCAGGTCTTTGCCCACCCGGAAGGCGTTCTGTGTTTATTGCGCAACCGATCCGCGCACAGACACATACCTTCGGGGAAGAATCCGTAGAGGCGAGTAATTTAACAAACATAACCCAGGGTTAGCTTTGCCATCTACTAATAAAGTCCTTATATGGGCACTACTAGTTCGTACCTCACCGTACGGCGTAAAACAGTTTGTTTAAGTCTTTTAAAATGTTCATCGGTGTGACGCTTATCCCGAGTCGGCTCTGATACCAGCTGTCGCAACCCTATACCAAAGTATAGAGTGTGCCGTATAGGATCGCCTCGGGAGATGGTCAACGAAGTAACCATACATACCGTTCACACAGGACATCCATCATTTACAGAGATACATCATTAAGTGTATAATATTACAAGTTCAAGAGTCATAGCAGAAGCAAATTTAGTTACATTATCATACATATGTTCTTGGTTCATATTACATAAATATGTGGAGGCGGAAGATACGACAAACACTCCGCAGAACCTAAGTAAGCCATGCCGGCCCTAGGGCAGTGGCTCACTCTTCTTGATTAGGGAAGCCGGGGACCCATTCAATGGTCCAGTTCTGGGGCTCCTCACCTTCCCACACAATTTTGTTACAGCAATCGCAATAAGTTGCTTGAGGCAAACCTGAAAACCACATAATCGCAAAGCCTGAGTATCTAGCATACTCCGCAAGACTTACCCGTCCAAAGGGTTTACTAAAACCGACTCCTAGTATGCAGGGGGCCGACCAGGTTTATTTGATATTTGCATAAAAGCATCTATTAGTGCTATGCTGCGATGCCTATTCCTTAACTAAGATCTTGGTTGCTTGTTGCAGAAGAGGGACTATAGTTGAACCTAGCTAGCCACTAAGACTTGTACAATTATAAAGAGCAATACAACATAGCAATAGGTATTCATAGAGTAAATAAATTTCAGCATCATAAACAAACTTCTCTACTTAACATATCATTGCCACTGCTCGAAACAAGAGGTACTCATAACCGCGAGGGACGGCATCATGTAAGAACACGTATGGCCACCGTTCACGAGGTTGCGATAAAGTCGATCCGGGGCCATCGATCCCGAGTACACGTCCTCCCCGCGATACAGTACTTCGTATCCGAGGCTTAACCCGTGCACTCTCCAGCGGTCCTCGACCCGTGCATCCACCGTGCCATTCACATCACCTCTGGATCGATGATTAATACCGTCCGACAATACGGCGCCCAAGTTACTAGGTTTACCAATTCCCATATAGAGGTATGCACTTGGTACTGTTCAATACTTGTCCGCGGAGTTGCAACGATAGGTCCTAAAATTTTAACCAATTTCATTCTTCACGTGAATCATGATTTCATCAAGTGATCCCATAGCCTACCGTTGACTCCACTAATTTAAGCCTAGCAGTTGCTAACGAAAGGCTTACTGACGTAACTAAGTATAGGTCACAGTTTGTTTATGCAAGTGGGTTTCCATCCAAGCCCTATACCTAATGCACAATACAATATCTCTCTATGGTGACAAAATAAAAAGGACTCGTAAATCAGTAGGTGTGCACCGGGGCTTGCCTTGGGAGTGATCGTAGTTAAAGTTCTCGGCGGGGTTTAGCTCAACTTCGGGCTCCTCAGGGTTGCTTGCCACGTCCATGCTCCTAGTCTCGCTCCCTAGTCAATGCAGTGCAATGCACGGTCAGGAGTTGGACGATGATGCATGACACTTCCTCAATAAATAGGATTTGAGGGAATGATGCTCATGCATGAGATGACATGTTTGTACCACACTCTGGCAATTATTAACTTTCAGGGGACAAACTTCTAATTAGGGGAAGTGGGAGGCATGGTAATAAATGAGCATATCACCTATATCCAATTACAAGTATACCATTGGTGTGAATTAATTGACAGGGTAATTTTTCTCGGTATGCCGAGGCCTACTTAGCAAACATGCAAAGCTCCTTGACTTCCCACTTACCCAGGGTGCATTCCCCAATTAAACTACCTATGCAAGAGAACATAGAAATTTTATCTTGCAAGGTTAATTGCAACCTCCTAGAATTTGACATGTTCACTTTTAATTATAGCCCTGACTAATCTAGATATATACACTAATTGTGAATCATTAGTATGCAAAAGAAAATCATAACTTTACTGCAAGTCAAGATTAACATGTTGCCTGGGCTGTCCCAAGGATGGATTTACCACTAATAATAACTATATGCATATATTAGGCAACAATTATATTGAATTTCTTAAGCTAATTATGAATGAGTAACTTAACAGCCAAAAGCATACTGATGGTGCCCAAACTTTTTCATGGAGATTTTATAGTTATGTAGGAATGCTCAAAGAGTAGGAATACAAAATTTCAGAATTAAAATCCTACCCAAGCATTTATAGAAATTTATTTACTAAAAATGGGAATTATGCAATAACACTAAAATTTGCATAAAGGATGGAAATGTGCTTTAGCAGAAAGTTTAGGAATGACATAAAGTGCTTACTGACCAAATCCCATGATTTTATCAGTTATAGATTTTGAATTATGAATTTAATACTCTTAGCAAGGTTCTAACTTTGGTGATTTAATTTTACTAACCTACTGCATAACCCTGGCCCTCATCTTGTTTTCTGGTAGAGGAAGATTTTAGGAATCCATCAAAATTGGTTTCATCCTCATTGGACTTTTATTTTTCGAGTTATGAATTTTTGAAGTTTTTAGCAAAGTTGGGGGTAAATTACAGAACTGCCATTCGGCATTTTCAAACTCCCGCAAGCGCGCGCGCGCGGTGGCCGGCGCCGGCGAGCCCGGGCCAGCGGCCAATCGGCAGCGCGGCCCGGCCAACACCGTGCGCACACGTGCTCAGCACCCCACGGCGACCTCGTGGGTCCGGTGGGTGCCCTGGGGGAAACGCCGGAGTCGGCCGGCGACGAGCAGCGGAGCAGGGGGGGGGGTGTACGGCGGCGTTGCGCGGCGAGCACGACGAGCGAGAAGGGTCGGGGAGTGGAGGGAGAGCATCACCTCGGTGTGGAGATCGACGGCGTGGGGAAGCTAGGCGACGGGGAGGGCCGGAAGGGGGGTCTCGTCGGCGGGGTGGGGAAGAACCTGACGGCGGCGGCCACTTCCTTCGTCGATTCCGGCGGGGTCCCTGCAGCAGAGGGGGAGCGGATAAGGGAACTGCCAGGAAAGACCCTTGCGCAACGATTTGAGGAGGTAGGAGCGAACGGGAGGCGGCCTAGGCGTAGCTCGACGGGGCGGCGGTCATGGCGGCTGAAAACAGAGGCGCGGCTCAAAATCCCGCCACTGCTTTCACCGGCGATGGAGATGTAGGGGCTGGGAGTCTCTGGAGTGGGGAGAGGGGGGGTAGAGAAAAGTGTGTGTGGGGGGGGGGGGTGGTACTCGCCAGGAGCGCGGGGAGAGGCTCTTGCCGCCGAGCGCTTATAACCGAAAAAGGTAGAGAGAGATCGGGGGCGAGCTGGCAGCGGGCAGGTGGCTCGACGGTGGTTGCCTTCAAAGCGGCACCGGTGGCACAGCGATGGCAGGCGAAGCAGTGGCCGGGATGGGCAAGGGAGAGAGAAGGCGCGCGGTGGCCGGCGGAAGAGGACGGCGGTGTCGATCGGAGAATGGCTCAAGGACAGAGAGTGGTTGACCTCGATTGACTAGAACAGTGTTCGGCAATTTGCTAAATTCTCTAATTAAGATGCTTCAAATCCTTAGCAAAGTTTTGTGTAGGTTCAGAAAATTCGACTGGCCAACTTTGCTTTTGGGGCTACGTCGCGATTCCTTCTGGAAAATTAACTAAAATTGTTGGAACAGAGGTGCTGTTCTCTGCACTTAGGGAATTTTTAGGGGGGTGAAACCTTTACCAAAAATTCCAATAAATTCCCCAAAATTCTTTCTTGCCATGCCCCACTGGAATATGTAAAAATATGGGCACACTTCCATTGAGTTTTGCAAGGTTTTTGAAAAGCTAATACTTGGCCAATTAGTGGAATTTCTAATTAAGTAAATTCTCCTTTTTCTTTGGCACTTTAAGTATTTTGAAATTCTGAATTAATCAGCAAATTAACATTGTTTTAGCTTAATCAACATTTTGTGACTTGGGATGTCACAACACTCCCCCCTTAAACGAAATCTCGCCCCGAGATTTGTTACTGGTTGAACACAAGAGAGAGAGAGCGCGGGTGTTTACCGGATTTGCGAGGTCAGGAACTCAGGAAAGTTGGTTTTCAGGAACTCCTCTTGCTCCCAGGTGGCTTCATCCTCGGTATGATTGCTCCATTGCACCTTGTAGAAGGTGGTGGTGCGATGGCGCGTTACACGGTCCTTTTGATCAATGATTCGGACGGGGTATTCGGGGTAGGAGAGGTCTTCTTCTAATTGTTCGGTGTCAGCAATGACCACATCGACCGAAGGCTTCAAACACTTCTTTAGTTGGGATACGTGGAACACGTTGTGCACCCGCTCAAGAGTTTCCGGTAGTTGCAATCGATAAGCAACGGCGCTATGCTTTTCCATGATCGGAAAGGGTTCGATGTAGCGGGGTGCTAATTTGCCCTTGATTCCAAAGCGAGATACGCCCTTATTGGGAGAGACTCGTAGATAGACATGATCTCCCTTCTCGAACTCCAATGGGCGTCTCCTTTTGTTGGCATAGCTCATTTGACGGGATTGTGCTGCCTTCATGTTAGCTTGAATTTGCCGCACCTTTTCTTCGGCTTGTATGACGAGGTCGGGACCAAAATTAGTTCTTTCCCCTAATTCGGACCAATTCAGCGGTGTTCGGCATGAGTGACCGTACAAGGCCTCAAACGGTGACATTCCCGAACTCTCCTGATAGCTATTGTTGTACGAGAATTCGGCGAACGGAAGGCAATCTTCCCAATTCTCCCGATTGTCCAAAACACAGGCTCTTAGTATGTCCTCTAAATATTGGTTCAGCCTCTCGGTTTGACCATCGGTCTGCGGGTGATAAGCAGAACTTCGGATAAGGGTGGTGCCAAGACAAGAATGTAGCTGCTCCCAAAAACGAGCAATAAACTGGGGACCTCGATCAGAGATAATAGTCTTGGGTACGCCGTGCAAACATAGGATTCTTGTGATGTAGAGTTCGGCATACTTCTTGGTAGAGTAGGTTGTATGGACGGGAATAAAGTGAGCGGATTTGGTCAACCTATCCACGATAACCCATATGGAATCATGTTTCTTGGGAGTGAGGGGTAGCCCGACAATAAAATCCATAGCAATATCCTCCCATTTCCAAGCGGGGATTTTTACTGGGTGTAAAAGACTGGCTTTTCTCAGATGGTCGGCCTTCAGACGCTGGCACGTATCGCATTCAGAAACATAACGAGCGACTTCCCTTTTCATGCGCGTCCACCAAAACTTTTCCCTTAACCCACGGTACATCTTGTTGCTGCCGGGGTGTATGGAGTATTTGGACAAGTGAGCCTCATCCATAATTTTCTTCCTTAACTCCTCCTTCTTTGGGACAACCAGGCGATTGTTGAACCATAGCACTCCATCTTCGTCCTGTCGGAAATATGTAGCTTCATTTTTGAGTATCTTTTGTCGAATGTGTTCCATCCCCTCGTCTTCCTTTTGGGCCTCGGCAACTTCTTCGCGAAGGGTAGGAATGAGAGCTAGATTATACAAGGATCCAAATGGAATGATACGAAGACTAGGTTCGCTTGAGTCTGAAGTTGGGCAGACTCCCATGGAACAAACAACTACGTGGTTGCATTGGTCCCGACGACTTAGGGCGTCGGCAACCACGTTGGCCTTCCCGGGGTGATAATGAATCTCCAATTCATAATCCTTGATTAATTCTAACCATCTCCGTTGCCTCATATTCAGTTCTTGCTGCGTAAATATATACTTGAGACTTTTGTGGTCGGTGTAGAGGTTGACAAGGTTACCAAGCAGGTAATGGCGCCAGATCTTTAAGGCCAGGACTACGGATGCCAATTCTAAATCATGAGTGGGATAGTTTTGCTCATGCTTTCGGAGCTGTCGAGAGGCATAGGCAATGACACGGCCTTCTTGCATAAGCACACAACCCAATCCAGTGCCGGAGGCATCACAGTAAACATCGAACGGTTTGGTAATATCAGGTTGAGCCAGAACCGGGGCAGTTGTCAAGTGCTTCTTGAGTGATTGAAAGGCTTCTTCACAGGCACTGCTCCACTTAAACTTAGCATCCTTTTCCAGTAACTTGGTCATCGGCTCGCCAAGGCTTGAGAAGTTGGGAATAAATTTCCGGTAATATCCAGCAAGGCCAAGGAAGCTGCGAATTTGCCTGACCGATTTCGGAGCTTTCCAATTCAGCACATCCTCTACCTTGGTATGGTCAACGGCTACCCCTTCTGCGGAGATGATATGACCCAGGAATGGAACTTGCTTTAGCCAAAATTCACACTTGCTAAATTTGGCGTAAAGCTAGTGATCTCGGAGTCGTTGCAGAACAATGCGGAGGTGTTCGGTGGGTTCTTCCTCGGATTTAGAGTAGATAAGGATGTCGTCGATGAACACGACCATGAACTTATCCAACTCTGGCATGAACACGGAATTCATCAAATACATGAAATGGGCTGGAGCATTAGTGAGACCAAAAGACATGACGAGATATTCGAAAAGGCCATATCGTGTGGAGAAGGCAGTTTTTGGAATGTCTTCGGCTCGGATCTTTATTTGGTGGTAACCGGATCGGAGGTCAATCTTGGAGAAAACTTTAGCACCAATAAGTTGACCAAAGAGAATATCAATTCGAGGTAGAGGGTACTTGTTCTTGATGGTTACGGCATTCAGGGGCCTGTAGTCGACACATAGACGTAGGGTCTTGTCTTTCTTCTTCACAAAGAGGGCGGGACATCCCTAGGGAGATGAACTCGGTCGGATGTAGCCCTTGTCCATAAGCTCTTGTAATTGCTCCTTTAATTCTGCTAGCTTATTAGGGGCCATTTTGTACGGCCTACGAGAGATAGGCGCCGTACCGGGTAGGAGTTCAATCTTAAACTCGACGTCTCTGTCTGGAGGCATTCCTGGTAACTCATCTGGGAACACGTCGGAGAAGTCTCATACCACTGGAATATCCTCCAGCTTTTTCCCTTCAGCATGACACACCTGAGGAGTGGACAATTTGGGACTTGGCAATCGGAGAATAGACGGACCATAGAGAGGTGAGTTCAAGTGGACTTCCCGGGATTCAATGTGTAAGACGGCTCTATGTTTAGTCATCCACCTTATACCAAGAATTATGTCAATACCCTGACCATCTAAGATGATTAACGAAGCGGGGTACACGTTGCCTGCTAACTTAAGTGGCACTTTTCTCAACTCCAGGTGAGTCCTTATTTTCCCACCGGGGGATGTGATGATGTACGGAGTTCCCGTAGTGGTGGGGGTGATTTTCAGATGATTCACACATGCTTGACTAATAAAATCATGCGTTGCTCCGGAATCAAAAAGAACCATAGTAGCGTGTTGGTTGATCGAGAACGTACCCGCGAGAACGGGCTCTCCGACTTGAATCTCTTCGACCGTGGTATAATTGACTCGGCCATTCTTGTGGGTAAGGGCAGAAGACTGGGGACGACTCCCATTGTTGCCGTGGTTGTTACCACTGCTGGGGTGGTTGTTGCTGTTCCCGGAGGGGTTGGAGTTGTTGTTGTTTCCCTGGTTGCGCTTCGGAAAGCGGCACTCCTTGGCAAAGTGATCGGTTCGGCCACAGTTGTAGCATGACTGCGGGGAGTTGTGCTTCACAACTTGATTAGTCTGCTGCGGAGGGCGGGGACCAGCGGAGGGCTGCAGGTTGCCTCCATGGGAATGGAAGTGCTGCTGCGAGTAGGTCGGACGAGGTCCTCCTCCGGACGGTACCGCAGCTCGGAACTTCTGTCCCATCGGGGAGGTGATTGCCAGCCTGTACTTGGGCAGTGCGGAGCTGGACGAACTTCCCATAGCACGCTTCCTCTTCTTGTCCTCCTGGTTAGCACGGATGGCATCTTCTTGCACAATGGCGGCACTCATTAGGTCGTTGAATGTTCCTGCGGTAACTTGTGCCAGACGGTCTTGCAGCTTCGGGGTAAGGCCCGAACGGAAACAGTCCTTCTTCTTCTCATCCGTGTCGGTGTGGTACGAAGCATACTGAGCCAAGTAGTTGAACTTTCGTGCGTACTCTTGCACAGTTCCCGCGCCTTGCTTCAGGTTGAGAAATTCCTGCAGCTTGCGCTTCATAAGACCGGCTGGAATGTGGTGCGCACGGAAGGCGGTGCAGAATTCCGGCCAAGTGACTTGGTGGCCAGGGGCAAGAGCAGTGGTGTAGCTTGCCCACCAAGCACTTGCGGAACCGCGGAGTTGCTGCGCTGCAAAAAGGGGCTTCTGGTGGTCGGTGCAGTGGAGCAGGACAAACTTCGACTCCAGAGAGCGAATGAAATTATCCGCTTCCAGCGGATCACCAGCTTCGCCGAATGTGGGCGGATGAGTTGCCTAGAAGTCGCTGTTGGACGATTCACGGGGCTGCGGCGGTGGTGGTCCGGGAGCTCCTTGGCGATTCATGTTCTCCATGAACATGCGGAACATCTCGTTCTGATTGTGGATGAGCTGCTCCATCGGCGTCATGGGCGGAGCATTGGGTGGCGGCTGGTTTCTACCCGCGTTGGAGGCACCGGGAGCATCACCGAGGTTCTCTCCACCACGGCGAGTTTGCACCATCTGTCACAGGAGTAAAGCATGTTAGCCCGATCATCGCCTGAGACATTATGGTAATATGCCTATAATACAGTGACAACAATAACATTTTTAACTGCTCATAACGGAACTGTTGACAGTGCACGGTGCAGATTACGGGTGGTAACTTGGATTCCACTGGTTTCAACACCATAGGCAACATACTTATGATCAAACCATGGGTACATGTGACACGTCTTCCAATACATGGAAATCCTTAGGTTACATCACTACATCGTGATAGCACGTGGTCTGGAAGAGCTTCGGTTACAACTCCACCTAGCACTACTAGCACTATCCACATATGAGCACAAAGTTTCACGAGCTTCCACCCTACACAACCTACTACGCCTCAGTCACTCGGCGTGGCTGCTACCATCGGACTCCCATTCCATGTCGCCCGGTCCAGGGGGTGCCTCGTAGTCAACACCGGAGTCACCGTCCTCACTCAAGTCGGCGTCGTCTGGGGGAATCACCGCGAGTGGCACGGGGGGCTGGGCATTAAGAACCGCGTTCAGCTGGGCATTAGCCACTTGGAGATGCCTAATAAGTTGTTCTTGTTGTGCGATGATGACGTGAGCGTCGTTGAGGTTCCCTTCCATGACATCCCTTGCATCTTGGGCTTCTTCGCGTTGAGCTTGGAGCTCGCTTCGCCCCTCCAAGAGGGCGTCAACCTGACCATGAAGGGAGTAGATTTTCTCTTGGGCAGCAGTGAGTTGGGCATTACGCTGGTTCAGTTGCTCCTGCAACTGCTCGCTAGCATCGCCCTCGATGATGAGTTGAGCGTCATGGAGCTGCTCGAACAGATCAGCCTGCTCCAACTCTCTAGTGTGCAGTTTGTCCCTGAGGACCGCGATCTCCGCATCGTGAGTGGCGAGCTGGGCGTCTCGGGCGGCAAGTGCGAGCTGCAGCGCCTCACGCTCTCGTTCCAACTCGAGAACGCGTGCGGAAAGGGGCTCGGAGTTCTTCGGGAGCTTGTCGTCCACCATCTGTCGGAATAAGTTTTGCAACGATGAGTCAAAACTTAATATCCCTCTAAGCATACATGCCCAAAGTAGCATAAGGATTGACGGATAAGGGAAAAAGACGTAAGGTGTCCAACTCGTTGGACGGAAAACGATGCAGTTCTACGAGTGACAGGGTAACTTGTAGGGATGAGCGAAACTACGCCGTTTTCGGAGAATTTAACCTCAGGACCCTTTTATGATAACTGTAGAGGAGTCTATTATCTTTCCAACGCATGCTCCCACATTTTTAACCGGTAAGATCTCTGAGAGTTAAGATCATCCAAAACAGAGGACAGCAATGAGACAACTGCTGAACTTCCAGGAAAGCTCGCTGTTTTTGCAAAATTCGACCCATTTACAGATTTTTCTATGACAAACCCACTACATCAAACTTGTAGGGAAAAACATTAGCTTTCCGACGAGTACTCATTCGCCTTCGTCGGGTTAAAATTGAGGAAGTTATGTTCATTTTAGTGGAACAGACTTTTCTGGCGGGGTTTGATTTCTTCTCAGTTAAGTTCAACTTTCATTTTGAGCGCCATAGGGATTCGAATTTGCCCGGGGTCCGATTATTTCCCATGTTTGTGATACTTATGACTTTTTACAGGATTCAGTAAAGAGAAATGCATGTAGTATGCATGAATGCCAAATGCTCAATATGCCGATTTCCTACGTCCTCACAAAGGAAAACTTTGACCGAATATATAGATCGATCCATCCGATGGCACGCACACTTCTCACACGTTTCTAAGCGAACTACCCATGGTTAGTACACCTGCAATAGATCCATTTCAGAAACAATACATCAAATCCAAAAGAAACAAGCCCAAAACAACAATGACAGTTATGTCCAGGTATTTGCCCACCCGGAAGGCAGCCGATATTTAAGCACAATCGGTCCGCGCGTCAAACAAAGTCCAGGTCTTTGCCCACCCGGAAGGCGTTCGGTGTTTATTGCGCAACCGATCCGCGCACAGACACATACCTTTGGGGAAGAATCCGTAGAGGCGAGTAATTTAACAAATATAACCCAGGGTTAGCTTTGCCATCTACTAATAAAGTCCTTATATGGGCACTACTAGTTCGTACCTCACCGTACGGCGTAAAACAGTTTGTTTAAGTCTTTTAAAATGTTCATCGGTGTGACGCTTATCCCGAGTCGGCTCTGATACCAGCTGTCGCAACCCTATACCAAAGTATAGAGTGTGCCGTATAGGATCGCCTCGGGAGATGGTCAACGAAGTAACCATACATACCGTTCACATAGGACATCCATCATTTACAGAGATACATCATTAAGTGTATAATATTACAAGTTCAAGAGTCATAGCAGAAGCAAATTTAGTTACATTATCATACATATGTTCTTGGTTCATATTACATAAATATGCGGAGGCGGAAGATACGACAAACACTCCGCAGAACCTAAGTAAGCCATGCCGGCCCTAGGGCAGTGGCTCACTCTTCTTGATTAGGGAAGCCGGGGACCCATTCAATGGTCCAGTTCTGGGGCTCCTCACCTTCCCACACAATTTTGTTACAGCAATCGCAATAAGTTGCTTGAGGCAAACCTGAAAACCACATAATCGCAAAGCCTGAGTATCTAGCATACTCCGCAAGACTTACCCGTCCAAAGGGTTTACTAAAACCGACTCCTAGTATGCAGGGGGCCGACCAGGTTTATTTGATATTTGCATAAAAGCATCTATTAGTGCTATGCTGCGATGCCTATTCCTTAACTAAGATCTTGGTTGCTTGTTGCAGAAGAGGGACTATAGTTGAACCTAGCTAGCCACTAAGACTTGTACAATTATAAAGAGCAATACAACATAGCAATAGGTATTCATAGAGTAAATAAATTTCAGCATCATAAACAAACTTCTCTACTTAACATATCATTGCCACTGCTCGAAACAAGAGGTACTCATAACCGCGAGGGACGGCATCATGTAAGAACACGTATGGCCACCGTTCACGAGGTTGCGATAAAGTCGATCCGGGGCCATCGATCCCGAGTACACGTCCTCCCCGCGATACAGTACTTCGTATCCGAGGCTTAACCCGTGCACTCTCCAGCGGTCCTCGACCCGTGCATCCACCGTGCCATTCACATCACCTCTGGATCGATGATTAATACCGTCCGACAATACGGCGCCCAAGTTACTAGGTTTACCAATTCCCATATAGAGGTATGCACTTGGTACTGTTCAATACTTGTCCGCGGAGTTGCAACGATAGGTCCTAAAATTTTAACCAATTTCATTCTTCACGTGAATCATGATTTCATCAAGTGATCCCATAGCCTACCGTTGACTCCACTAATTTAAGCCTAGCAGTTGCTAACGAAAGGCTTACTGACGTAACTAAGTATAGGTCACAGTTTGTTTATGCAAGTGGGTTTCCATCCAAGCCCTATACCTAATGCACAATACAATATCTCTCTATGGTGACAAAATAAAAAGGACTCGTAAATCAGTAGGTGTGCACCGGGGCTTGCCTTGGGAGTGATCGTAGTTAAAGTTCTCGGCGGGGTTTAGCTCAACTTCGGGCTCCTCAGGGTTGCTTGCCACGTCCATGCTCCTAGTCTCGCTCCCTAGTCAATGCAGTGCAATGCACGGTCAGGAGTTGGACGATGATGCATGACACTTCCTCAATAAATAGGATTTGAGGGAATGATGCTCATGCATGAGATGACATGTTTGTACCACACTCTGGCAATTATTAACTTTCAGGGGACAAACTTCTAATTAGGGGAAGTGGGAGGCATGGTAATAAATGAGCATATCACCTATATCCAATTACAAGTATACCATTGGTGTGAATTAATTGACAGGGTAATTTTTCTCGGTATGCCGAGGCCTACTTAGCAAACATGCAAAGCTCCTTGACTTCCCACTTACCCAGGGTGCATTCCCCAATTAAACTACCTATGCAAGAGAACATAGAAATTTTATCTTGCAAGGTTAATTGCAACCTCCTAGAATTTGACATGTTCACTTTTAATTATAGCCCTGACTAATCTAGATATATACACTAATTGTGAATCATTAGTATGCAAAAGAAAATCATAACTTTACTGCAGGTCAAGATTAACATGTTGCCTGGGCTGTCCCAAGGATGGATTTACCACTAATAATAACTATATGCATATATTAGGCAACAATTATATTGAATTTCTTAAGCTAATTATGAATGAGTAACTTAACAGCCAAAAGCATACTGATGGTGCCCAAACTTTTTCATGGAGATTTTATAGTTATGTAGGAATGCTCAAAGAGTAGGAATACAAAATTTCAGAATTAAAATCCTACCCAAGCATTTATAGAAATTTATTTACTAAAAATGGGAATTATGCAATAACACTAAAATTTGCATAAAGGATGGAAATGTGCTTTAACAGAAAGTTTAGGAATGACATGAAGTGCTTACTGACCAAATCCCATGATTTTATCAGTTATAGATTTTGAATTATGAATTTAATACTCTTAGCAAGGTTCTAATTTTGGTGATTTAATTTTACTAACCTACTGCATAACCCTGGCCCTCATCTTGTTTTCTGGTAGAGGAAGATTTTAGGAATCCAACAAAATTGGTTTCATGCTCATTGGACTTTTGTTTTTCGAGTTATGAATTTTTGAAGTTTTTAGCAAAGTTGGGGGTAAATTACAGAACTGCCATTCGGCATTTTCAAACTCCCGCGAGCGCGCGCGCGGTGGCCGGCGCCGGCGAGCGCGGGCCAGCGGCCAATCGGCAGCGCGGCCCGGCCAACACCGTGAGCACACGTGCTCAGCACCCCACGGCGACCTCGTGGGTCCGGTGGGTGCCCGGGGGGAAACGCCGGAGTCGGCCGGCGACGAGCGGCGGAGCAGGGGGGGGGGGTGTACGGCGGCGTTGCGCGGCGAGCACGGCGAGCGAGAAGGGTCGGGGAGTGGAGGGAGAGCATCACCTCGGTGTGGAGATCGACGGCGTGGGGAAGCTAGGCGACGGGGAGGGCCGGAAGGGGGGTCTCGTTGGTGGGGTGGGGAAGAACCCGACGGCGGCGGCCACTTCCTTCATCGATTCCGGCGGGGTCCCTGCGGCAGAGGGGGAGCGGATCAGGGAACTGCCAGGGAAGACCCTTGCGCAACGATTTGAGGAGGTAGGAGCGAACGGGAGGCGGCCTAGGCGTAGCTCGACGGGGCGGCGGTCATGGCGGCTGAAAACAGAGGCGCGGCTCAAAATCCCGCCACTGCTTTCGCCGGCGATGGAGATGTAGGGGCCGGGAGTCTCTGGAGTGGGGAGAGGGGGGTAGAGAAAAGTGTGTGTGTGGGGGGGGGGGGGTGGTACTCGCCAGGAGCGCGGGGAGAGGCTCTTGCCGCCGAGCGCTTATAACCGAAAAAGGGAGAGAGAGATCGGGGGCGAGCTGGCAGCGGGCAGGTGGCTCGACGGTGGTTGCCTTCAAAGCGGCACCGGTGGCACAGCGATGGCAGGCAGAGCAGTGGCCGGCATGTGCAAGGGAGAGAGAAGGCGCGCAGTGGCCGGCGGAAGAGGACGGCGGTGTCGATCGGAGAATGGCTCAAGGACAGAGAGTGGTTGACCTCGATTGACTAGAACAGTGTTCGGCAATTTGCTAAATTCTCCAATTAAGATGCTTCAAATCCTTAGCAAATTTTTGTGTAGGTTCAACCAATCCTACTGGCCAACTTTGCTTTTGGGGCTACGTCGCGATTCCTTCTGGAAAATTAACTACAATTGTTGGAACAGAGGTGCTGTTCTCTGCACTTAGGGAATTTTTAGGGGGGGTTAAACCTTTACCAAAAATTCCAGTAAATTCCTCAAAATTCTTTCTTGCCATGCCCCACTGAAATATGCAAAAATATGGGCACACTTCCATTGAGTTTTGCAAGGTTTTTGAAAAGCTAATACTTGGCCAATTAGTGAAATTTCTAATTAAGTAAATTCTCCTTTTTCTTTGGCACTTTAATTATTTTGAAATTCTGAATTAATCAGCAAATTAACATTGTTTTAGCTTAATCAACATTTTGTGACTTGGGATGTCACAGTAAAATACACGTGCAATCTATTTGTCCCGTAATTAAGCATAGCCCATGTCTAATCATTGCTCATACTACCTGGTCGCGTAAAAGTAACGATCAATCTCTTTTCAAATCTATTCCTGATAACCTGACCTCAGTTGCCCTGTAGGTTACAATATTACACAAAATTAAGCAATATATACACAATATTTTTAAGAGTTTGACCGTAAAAACATAAAACGGACTATTTGTATATGAAACTCCTAACTCTTATGCACTACATATCTAACAAGGTCAAGATCTGTACGGGTTAGAAAATAAGCTTTCATGGTGCCTTTGACTTGGGTTAGTGGCTAGCGCACCGTACGGTCAAAGTCACCTAAATGAGTTTTGTTACTTTCTTTGTAGGGTCTTCGTACATGTAGCAGCGTTCTTTTAGTAGTCAATTGGAATTGTGTAAATCATTCAGTCAGTTGTTCATTCATCATCCAATAATCATGGAATCGTCTTCAACTTTAGGCTAATTGGTCCCTCCCGACTCTCTCTCTCTCTCTTGCCCGGCCACGATGCCCCCACCGTTAGCCTCGTCGTACCGTCGTTGTGTCACATTGTCACTGGAACCCTTCTCTATGATAGAAGCTCTAGGTTCCTCAACACCCTGGCTTCCCTAACCGCCGGTGATACCAGTCTCCCGTGATATATTTAGAGTCTGTTTGGTAGGGCTCTAGTTGTCCCGGTTTTGATTGTGGCTGTAGTTTCTTTGAAAACCTAGCTGTACTAGCTGTGGCTGTGACTGTACATGTGACTGAAATCGTTTGACAAAATAGCTTCTTTTGTAGCTTTTTTTAATTTGTATAAGTGAATGAAAAAGGTAATTGTGCATAGTACCCCTGGACATAATGTTTCATTTTACACATGTTCATGTTTCATCTTTTTAATTTTATATCATATGATAAAAATAATAAATAGAGATATTAAAAATTAACCAACAATTAGTATTACGATTAAAAAAACAATACGTTGACAGCAAAGGTTAGCCATTTATTCTCTTAACAAATATTTTTAATCTTTTTTTATCCTCTCAATGATTTGTCTATCTTATCGTCAGCCAATCTCCAGCACGCTGGACGCAAGGCTCGCCGCGCAAGCAAGCAACGCGAGCATGCAAGTGTAGGGGCATTTTTGGATGGCGCTGACGTGGATGGGGAGGGAGCCGGGGAAGCTGCCCTTTCGCCGCTCCCTGCTTCGTGTGGATTTGGGCTGCGAGTCCTTCCGTGTTTTCCAGAGAAGCGGGTGAAGGAGCAATGCATTTGGCGAAAATCTAAAGAAGCCGCGCGCGGAGCCGGAGCAGAAGCGCGGTCAAACAGGGTCTTAGTTACCTGAAATCTAGCAAATTTATTCAAAAATAGATGAGCAAAACATTTGCTCTCGTGTGATTTCTCAAGAAAAGGCTCAAGAGGCCAGACCTCTTGGTAAGTTTTTTCTTAACTGTCTTTGTAACTTTCTTGGCGCGAACGGAATGCACTTGTTTGCATTGTTAGTGTGTTCCGCTCACGTTCTTGACAGTAATTACATATTCAAGTGAAAGAAGTCTGCACCGTGACCGTATCATCTAATCTAGTTCAATTCGTAGCTTTGCACTCGACACAAATAGAAGCATGCCACACCTTTGGACTAAATGGTCCAACTGACTTATACCGGCAGCTGATTTTGTGAAGATCAACTTTTTTGTTTCAAGGTCGAGGGGGGGGGGGGGGGTGTTCCGCTCACGTTCTTGACAGTAATTACATATTCAAGTGAAAGAAGTCTGCACCGTGACCGTATCATCTAATCTAGTTCAATTCGTAGCTTTGCACTCGACACAATAGAAGCATGCCACACCTTTGGACTAAATGGTCCAACTGACTTATACCGGCAGCTGATTTTCTGAAGATCAACTTTTTTTTTCATGGTTGAGGGGGGGGGGGGGGGGGCAGTATCCCCACCTGAGATTTCATTAAAACATGCCATCAAGAGGCCATGCATTGTGTTTTACATCAACAACATGAAAAAACGGTTTACATCGGAGGGGAGAAAGCATTGCACCAAGCTTCTATTATAAAGTGGTCATCTGCACACATGCGTGCGCGCCAAAGAGCTGCCTCTTCTCGGCAGCGTAGGAGTAGGCGGTGGAGGGACGATTCCATGGCGCTGAATACCACTTCATTGCGGTGTTTCCATAATTGCCAGTAGCATAGAAGGGGGAAGCTGTTGTAGTGCTGCGGAGGGATGGTCACCATCCGCTGTAGTTTCCAGAACTCTGATGGTTGTGGGGAGTGTAGGGTGATGCCGAGATATTCCCAGAATGCTTGAGAAAAAGGGCAATTGTAGAAGATATGAGACGTGTCTTCATCTGCAGTAGAACAGAGTTTGCAGCTTGCATCTTCGGTTATGTGTTTGGCAGCGAGCTTTGTTCGGCATTGCACTCGTTCCTTAACCAAGAGCCAAGCAAAGTATTGAATTTATGGCGGCGCATAGTTGCACCAAACGTGCTTGTAGAAGGGGCTTGTGGGCGACGTTGCTGCAGTGACAGTCTTGTAGATTGGAGCTGATCGTAGGCCGCCTGTTGACGAGAAGAGTGGGCTGCATCTGATATCTGGTTTGCTTGTCAAGACAATGGACTGAATGAGAGCTTCAAGTGCCCACCGTTCCTGGGTGGCAGCTGTTGTGTGGCGTGGGACAAGGTTGATGTCCAGGCCGTTGGCAACAATGTTGTTCTTGGCGGCCAATAAAACCCAATATCGACCGCCAACCGGTTGGGAAATGCAAGGTAAAGACCTTAGTTCAATAAGTATTTATTTAAATTAATAATGTTCCACGAGTTTTGGTGAAATATATGGTTGCAGGTACAAAAGGGCCAAAATATGCAAAAACATGATGAAACATCCCGTCGGCCGATCATGACTGTAAAACAACCATTTTCCATCGGCCGACAGAGTCGTTTATGGCTGAAATCAGGACTCGACCGACAAGGTCATTTACGGCTGAAATCAGGACCTGACCGACAGGGTCGTTTAAGACTAAAATCAGCCACCCGGCCAATCAAACCGGAATCATTATTCGGCTGATCATCCAGCCCAACCGATTCTGCAAAACACTCCATCATGATGCCGTTTTCTCCTCTCGGACCAAAAATGATGAAATACGGCTACGAAAAGAGGGCGATCAAGTGGCCTAACCGAGAGAGGACAAGAGGTAACCCGATAAGGGTCGGCACCCAGCCAAGGCTGTCACTCGGTATGGGCCGCTGCCCGACCTAGCTTGCTGCCCGGCCAGGCCTAACGCCCGGCCTAGGTTTGCCACCTGGGTTTGCCAGCCCATGAGACCCATGAGGCCTACCGGCTCCAAAAGAAGAGAGTCGGTGGCAACCGACTAAACAACCGTCGTCGGGATCAAATCCAAGCCATCGGGAGAAGGTCGGTCGGGAAACCAACATGATCCAACGGTCGCCCGGCCTTGCCCGCCGCCCGGCGATGCATGTTGCCCGGCACACATGGCCGCCCGACATGGCCCGCCGCCCGGTGGACTGACTCCACTTCACCTACAAATATCCCACGGCCCATCGCCACCTATAAATAGTGGAGAATTCGTGAGAAAACACATCAGCAAAGAAACATATCAAGGAGTCCCTTTCCCACTACTTTCTGCCACAATGTAGAATAGGATAGTTAGCTTGGGAGTTAGAGTCGGGTTGAGAGCTTCTCCTCGGGATTCCAGATTTGTCTTGGAAGCCTTGGTATAAGTTCTCTTGTATCTTTTCTTCTATAAGACTTATGCCTCAAATATAAAGATGTTTGTTCTTTTATTTATCCAGGTCCGATAGTGCCTTCTTAAGCTTTGTAGTTGTTTCCTAGTTGCACCTTTTGAGAGTGTTTCCATGATTTGCATGTTCACGGGTTTCCTGGCTAGGACTTAATTGAGTCGCCGTCCTGAGTAAGGGTTTTAAACTTAGTTATTTCTCGGCTGTTCTTCTGTAAAGATCTATGAAAGAATATCTAGTGTGAATGTAGGCGTGGTGCCTATGTAAGTGCTAGCTGGTTATGCATTCGTTCCCACGGGCTGTGTGGTAGGCGGTAGGTGGTGACAGTCCTGTCCGTCCCTTTAGTAATCCACCATGTTTGGGAAGTCTCAAGTAGGGTTGTCTAGCGATAGTGTACCCACTAGTACAGAGGTTAGTTACTGACCCATATTAGTGGATTGTTTTCGTGCCCCGAAGTGAACAAAACTTGAGCCGTAGAATCGCTAGTAAATGGTGCAGCTCTAGAAGCAACACTTAGCACTTGTCTTGGGAATTTTAGAACATCATTACTTAGGAAGTCCAACTTTACTCGTTGTCCTCCCAAGTAGCTGTACTTTTCTCTATTAAATACCTATAGTGTGGTCTTCCCTTGATGCATCCACAATATTACCCACTCATTATCCTCATCCCCACCGTGGTTGGGTTGGTGATTTCCTTATAGACATAAGATTGTTAACTCTCGATACTCTTACGCCTTGCTTCCTTGAGGAGAAATACGATACCCTAGAATACTCCCGGGTGAAATGCTACAATGGTGTTCTGTGCGCTTGCGAAATTAATTGATTTTATCCTGAGAGCATAGCAAACGCCAACTAGCATTTCTGGCACCATTGCCGGGGAGGCAATGGCTAAGATTTTGAGACTAATATAGATTGTCTATTGAGCAAATTCACCGCTAGCCTTAGCGGGATCACCCCTGTTTCGTTTGAGTGTGGAACAAACAGGACAAAATCGCCTTGACCTTGCAGCGAGTTTTCACAAAAGAAGAGCTCGTGGTGCTTTGATCCTTCTCAACATATCATCATCACTTTATATCTGTTCTGGAGGAGGTAAGAGCCAAATTATTGCCCCCTATCTATCCCTTCAAAACACTGGCTATTGATTTAATTGTTTCATCTACAACTAATGTTATGTATTTAATTGTTTCATCTACAACTAATGTTATGTTCTTATCGTATCATATATTTGGGTTAGCGTTCCTTGTTTGGTTGCGCGCCCCATGCATGTGTATGATATAGAATATTCCTTCTATTGTATAATTGTGGCTGTGATAAGCGTTCCTTGTTTGGTTGCATATCGCATTCACTTGTATGATAAACTGAACAACATAAAAATGGTCATCTCTCTATGACGCTTTGATGTGAAATAAGGAAAATGCGTCCATTTTTCCTCCTTAATTGATCAAATTAGACATGGTGTCAAGTTTGATTGATGGATCAATAGAGATATGCCTATTGTAGTTGAATAGATTTACGCTAACAATTACAGGAAATCAATGGACCAAGTGAAGCCAAAAGAAAATGAAAAAAAGAACGGACAATAAAAAACACAAAAAGGTCACCGCCATAGAGGCGAAAAAGAAGATTCAGGTATGGCAAAAGGAGACTGTCTTGTTTGGGACGTAAAAATCGAACCCTCATCGGAAGGTAACCGATATTTATCCCCCTTCAATTTCCCTCGTATATACCATTAGATTACGTTGTTTTTGCTTCTTTATTTTATAGATTAAACGTGGATAATAGAAAAAAATGTAAAAAATTAAATAAAATAAAAACTGAAAAAAACTGGTGCTACCTCGGTCGAGATCATCAGCCGACTGGCTGATTTCTAGGCCAAATGATCAACCGACCGACTCCCCGATTTGTTAAACCCGTCAGGCCAATACCTGGCCAAGATTATCGACGAGAAGGCCATCTTTCATGCTGGATGACCCCCTGACTAGTTGTCCGGGATGCTAACCCGGCCAGGTAATTACTTGGCTGAAATCAAGGCCCGAGGGGGGGGGGGAGGGGGTCATTTTTTAGGAAAAAGATCACCCGGCTGGGCAATTTTCATGTTAAATGTGACCGCCCGGCCACTAACCGCCGCCCAGCCAAATATGGCTACCCGGCCTACTTTATCTCCCTTTCTCTTGCCTAATCTCTATAGGGAGCAAGACATTTAGGCCGTGGGTGGCTAAAGCACAAGCAATGTTGCCCTTGAAACAATTTGCAAAAAAGGAGGGTCTCACCATGATCAAGATTTGTAAAAAGAGCACATGGCTCTACTCCCTATTGCACTCCCATTAACAACAAAGCAAGCACACAGCAGCATGATCAAGTGGGCATGTCGACCGACCATGTGTCGGTGCCTGGCCATGTGTTCCCGTCCGGCGAGGTGTTGCCGCCCGGTGAGGTGCTGCCACCCAGCTACTTTAGTCAGCTAGCGAGGGGCTTAAGCCCCCAAAAGCCTACTCTTGAAGGCTATAAAATAAAGCAAGGAATGGCAAACAGTTGAAGGGTGTCTACTATGAACCTTGAGTATCCATCGCTACAGTGACCATCTCTTTTAAACATAAATCTTGAAAAGACCTAAGCTTGGGGAGGTACATAAACGAGGTTTGCCATCAAATCCTTCTTCTCTCTCCCCTCTATCTATTTGCTTTATTGTGAAAAAAACACACAAAGATTTGCTTTGTTGTCTTATTGAAAGTGATAAAAATTTGCAATAAGATTTACTATTTTCGAATAAAATTGATAACTTTGTCCCTACCTTGCATATGGAAATTGTGAATAGTTGCTCTGTTAGCGTTCTTTGATTTTCAAGTTTACAACCTCTACTCCTCATTACTTTGGTAATGATAGACCGACATGATGATAACGCTAGTCCCTCTTTGTTTTAGTGGGTGCAAAATGGCTAATAAACACCAAGTCTAGTTGGAGTTTATGATATGGCATATTTTGAATGAGTCTATGATTTCCTTATGATTAGAGTCCAATGATTTCTTTTAAAACCATGCTGCAACAAAAACCCCTACTTGGTGCACATCTTCCCTATGATAGACAATTTCCTACCATGGCTAAATATTGATTAACAAAACCATGTATACGCCATTTATGCATTGTTGGTGGCTCATAAAACCCAATATCGGCCACCAACCTGTCAGAAAATGCAAGGTAAAGACCAAAGTTTAATAAATATTTATTTGAACTAATAAAGTTGCACGAGTTTTGGTGAAATATGTGTTTGCAGGTATAAAAGAGCCAAAATATGCAAAAACATGAAGAAACACCCCGTCGGCCGATAAGACTGTGAAACAACCGTTTTCACTGGCCGACAGGGTCGTTTTCCGGCTGAAATCAAGAACCGGCCGACAGGGTCATATACCGCTGAAATCAGCCACCCGACTGATTAACAGGAGTCATTTTTCAGGCTGATCATCCGACCCGATCGGTTTTGCAAAAACGGTTCACCGTGACGCAGTTTTCTCCTTCCGGACTAAAAACGATGAGATATGGCTAAGGAAAAGAGGGCCAACAAGTGGCCTAACTGGGAGAAGTCAAGGGGCGACCCGGAGGAGGTCGACACCCGGCCAAGGCCACCGCTCGGCCTAGGCCGCCGCCTGGCCTGGCTTGCCGTCGGGCCTCGGGTTCCGGAATCGAGGCTGTACCAAGAAATTGGTGTAAGCACTCAATCCGAGTAACTAGGATTTGATGCTTGACTTAGATATATTAGAAAGATATATTTTAGGAATCTTAGACTTAGATTTGTTGTCCTCCCGACTAGCTTAACCGATCTCTTTATTTATCTTAGAGTGGATTTCTCCTGTGTTGCTACCCCTACCATTATTATCGAACATTCTTACCCCTATCTTTGGTCAGTTGGTATAATTCTTGTAGTTATATCTTTGTTAAACCAAGATAATCTTACGTCTAGCTTTCCTGAGGAAAATAAATACAATACCTTGGAATACTCCCGGGTGAAATGCTACAACGATGTTCCGTGCGCTTGCGGATTAATTCATTTTATTTTTTAAAGCATAACAAATGCCAATAATCATTTCTGGCGCCGTACCAGGAATATTGATATTCTTGATGCGACGTTAAGAAGTGTCAACATGCATGCATTGAGTTTAGTTAGGATTTGATCCTCATGAGGGACTTGCACTTCCAAAGCCAATAATTTTCCTTCGCGTTTCTTTGAGTTCCCAAATTAATCATACTTGGTTATGCGGTTTCCACAACGGAATCACGCATCCACTCCACTAAGCATGTTAACCAAAATCATTCTTTTTGTGAGCCTTTGATCCCATTAAAAGATTATGGTCCTCCCAGACAATTACTCAGGAAAAGTTTGAAAAAAAATATTTGAACCATCGAATTAGCTTTTTTACACTATGAGAGCTGAAAGAAAGAAACAAAGTGAGAAACCATGTGGATATGTGCCACAGTTTGCAATATGTGATGAGTAATTGACATTGGTTGAGTTTAAATGTGAGAATCTGGGGATTGCATGAGGTTGTGCATGTCATGGTTTTTACTAACCGGAGTTGGTAAGGATGTTGGAGAGTTGCAGGAGATGGGAAATTTGTTTGCTTGTCTTATGATGTGTAGGTCACTGGAGTGAACTTGGCGGTCAACGACGAGAGGATCGGTCACAAGTAGGAGACTTGGGGCCGGACGATCTGGAGGCCAGGTGAAGTCAAGGGTGATCCACACCGTACACATGGAGAGGCAAGAAGCACAGACGGTTTCACGGTTGAGCCTAAAACCGTGGAGGTGATGAAGACGACGTGATGATCAAGTCAAGACGAACGGAATACCGGTGCAAGTGACAAGGGGGCCCAATGGAGCGGGACCGGCTGAGACTTGCCGGAGGTCAGGATCGCGGCACAAGGTGATGCATCGACATCGAGAAGTCACGCTTTGAGAAGCGTGCAAGGCGGTTTCCCGGTTTGGGCCTCAAAACTAGTGGCGGCGATTGGTGGTGCACGTGGCACCATCACTGAGCTTGCGTCGAGGCGAAGCAAAGGCGCGAAGGGTCCGATGACGTTCGGGCGACAAGGAAAATGTTGGACGAAAAAGACCCTAGGGGTAAGTCAAGTTGTATTATGTACAGAGGGTATTTTGGAAAAGAAAAAGGGTAGAAAAGGGGGGTATTTTGGAAAAGAAAAAGGGTAGAAAAGGGGGAGATGGAGGCTGGTGGCAGTGCTGGTCGTGCTCCTCTCATTTTTTTGGAATTGGAAATTAGGGTTAGGAGAGAAGTGAGAGGAAAGTGAGCTAGAGACACTAATCTAAAAAATTCGTGTTACAAAATGAGGGAGGGAGGGTGGATTCATATGAATTCGTAGCTTATCCTTTGTCTTGGATTCAATGGAAAATCGATCTGTTGTTGATACTTGTGTCATTTTCGTTTTCCCCTCTCCTCCCGTGAAATTTGGTTTGGTCTGTATGGTTGGCTGCTTCTGCGTGATTGGCTCTGTTCTGCTGGTCTGCGTGAGGATTTTCTCCTCTGTTGTTTGATCTGTTGGCTCCAGCTGCAGAGCCTCCTGGTGATTGTTTACCGAGAGATCCAGACTTTGAATCTTTTCTTCTCAGATTTACGCTGTCTTGTTTGTTCCCCCGTCGCCTTACACGAACTCATGGTGTGGAGAGGCAAAAGACAGGATATAATTTTCTGTTCCTGCGTCGTCTGTTTTTGTTCTGCAATTCTTGTTTCTATGCAGGTTACAGGAGTACGGCGACGAGCTCAGTTTCTCTCCACTGGTAGAAGTAAATTTCTTTCTTTTCTTGTGTGAAACCTGTTAGCTTGGATCGAGTCATAATCTGTTGTAGTGTCCTACCTGTAGTACGCATGAATTTTTCTATTACCTTGTTGCCTGCTTAATTTGCCGTAGCTTTTTATCTACTTGTTTCCTGCCCTGACTAGCTTGATTAATTCAGTAGCTCTTCAATAAAAAAGATAAAAAAACTGACCTGTCTCTGTAATTCGGTGATGTCTTTTCTACAAGAAAATCATGAGCTTTATCTAGTTAAGTTTTTTTTGCATCTTTTAGTCAGTTAGCCTGTCACTCTGTTCCAACTTGCAACTGCCGCTTGCCTGCTTGTTCTAGCTTAGCATAATCCTGTAGCAATTTCAGCTCTTTACCTGGATGCTTTGTCTTGTAGCCAATTAGCTTAACCTTGTCTAGTTGCTTGATTTTAGGTTGCTTCGTTGATCTCTGTTATAACTAATTAGTAGTTTAATCCTTTTATTTTCTTGTTGCCTTTTCTTCT
Organism: Eleusine indica; assembly: GCA_030378355.1. Classification (NCBI taxonomy): domain Eukaryota; kingdom Viridiplantae; phylum Streptophyta; class Magnoliopsida; order Poales; family Poaceae; genus Eleusine; species Eleusine indica. The sequence continues at coordinate 31,824,789 of CM059497.1, forward strand.
AATCTCGTAGGGTTCTACTAATAGCTTGTTTTCTTGATCAATTTATAAGGCTCCTTTTTTTGTTCTCAATCAACTAATCATTTGCAGGATATTAAGATAATTTACTTGTTTATTTTTGGTGTGCCTTATTTGTTCTTTTCTTTTTGCTTCCGCAATTTTCATGAGAGCTCTGAACATATTCCTGTGATTCGTATGTCCGTTGTGACTATGTGATCATGGTGTGTCGCGGGAGAGGTGTGTTGGGTGAAAATTGGAGAAGGCCATCTATTTCAAAAGAAATTAGTCGATGCGCCTATTCACCCTCCCTCTAGTCACCTTGCTCGGTCCTTCAATTGGTATCAGAGCCGGTTTGATCACTAGTTGACCTTCACCGGTTTTGTGATCCGAAGGCGACATGGAGAAACGTGCGGTCAAGCTTTGGATGTTTGATGGAGAGGACTTCCCCTACTGGAAGTCACGGACCAAGGCTTATCTCTTAAGCCAAAGACGTGCAATTTGGGAGATCGTGGAGTAGGACTACGGCATTTCGAACGACCTCAACACCGCGCCAGTAGGTGAGTTGACCAGGCATGAAAACAACTCCAAAGCTGTCAATATCCTGCTTTCTGCTCTAGGTAGGAATGAACTTGATCGTGTTGCTCATCATGATACTGCACATGTCATTTGGGCAAAGCTTTGCACGTACCATGAGGGTACCAATCAAGTCAAGTCTATGCGTAAGGATTCTTACAGTAGACAGTACCAAACCTTTGCACAAAAACTGGCGAGTCACTGTTGGTCGTATCTACGCACCCACTTATATACCGCAAGAGGACGGTGTACAGTTGTAGCTCTTTTTCCCTCAGAGTATTCCAAGGTTATCGAATCAATAGGGAACGAGCGGAACTAATACTATTAAAGGGTTACTAACAGATTGCAATGAGTTGGTTGGTGTGAATGGTGACGGTGAGAAAGTGGAAGGTGAATGTTATTGAAGACGCAATAGGATGATGAAGGATTCTCTCCTTAGGATTGGTTCACTAGCATGCAACCTTATTCTTATCAACTCGAGTGATGACTCTAATATTCTATAAGATATGGTGGTTTCGTTCACCCCGGCTGTCACTACAGAGGCTATTAGCTCCCCACTGGTTTCTTGCACTATGCAATGGACAAAAGTGTATTGGCCGATACACTAATGAAAAGCATAGATAGATGTGCAATAAAATTCATCACATAGATTAAATTCATCGAGAGAGTATCAACAAGCATGAGAGTTACATGACCAGATCCCAGCACCAGAGAAGAGAATATGAGACTACTCACTCATCCTTCTGCTAGACATAGCAGAGGGGTGAGAAATAGCGCTGGAACGTGCCCGAGCCGATCGGCACGACCTCCCTTCTGGTGGATCTCGTCGGTGTTGATGAACCTCCGCCGCCAATATCCTGGAACCCTAGTTTTAATAACTGGTTCTCACGATTGCCGTCTCCCCTTAGATGTCTTGCCTCTTGATAATTATCTTCCTTTTATACTCGATGGGATTAGGTCAACTTCCCCCGACTCTGACTCATACTGGGCTGGGCCTTCGTCTTTCCTGGACCGGATCAAGTTTTAGTCATATTCTTCTCCTGCGCCGATCGGCGCATGGGTCGCGCCGATCGGCGCGGCTCCGAATTTGGCCCATCTTTGTTACTCTTCAACTCTTTATCCATAATTGCCCTGTTTTACACCTATTTCCTGCGATTACATACAAAACAGAACAACTACAAATATATGCAAATATGGGGTTAATTGTTAGTCTAAACCACCAAATTAAGACGCAAAACATCCCTTTTTGGTAGATAAAATGGGCATCTAGAAACCACCAACAGTTCCCCCACACTCAAATCATTGATAGTCCTCGAGCAATACAAAATCAAATATGTAATAAGAATTTTTACACCATCTCTCATGCAGTCAATCTCAATCATCATTTTTACTCATTATCCCTCCACAAAGATTTTCTCTCATCTCCTTTTAACCAATCGGCATATCTTACTTGAACTTAATCAAATTACCATAAAACTTTTTCAAAAACAATCTTAGTTCTCCTCAACTCATCTTTTAGCATCAAACGTCAAGCTTTTGGTCTTCTCTAAGTCTCTCAAGTGTATTCCTTTCCTCTCCTATTCTAATCAAGGATTGTATGTGGATTTTGGAGGGCTATATAACTAAATTAAACCATAAGATTAACCATGTCAACAATGTGCTCAATCATGTCTATTAAGAAAGGATTTTCTTGGAAAAGAACTTTTAATGGAGAAGAGGAATGTAGAAGATCTAAAAGAAAATTCAATGAGAACAATTGGCAAGGAATGAGGAATAATCAGAAATCTGCTTTCTTTGATGACCTTACTGCTTCTCAGGGAATATATATTTTTTTCTTTACCTCTTTTTTTATAATAACCTCTTTTTTTTTTTCTTTTTGCAACAGCGCCGATCGGCGCAAGCGTCGCGCCGATCGGCGCGACCTATATTTTTTTCTTTCCTTTCTTTTACCTCTCTTTTTTATATTCCCTGATATGATCAGCAATTTCTGTCTTGTATCAGCAGCGGAAACTTTCTGAATTCTCTTTTATTGAGAATATAGGTTGTATCAAGGATGAGGGAGAAACAAAGATGTTTGGTTTTCATGATAGCAAGGAATTTAATTGGATAAGAATGGCTGGAAATACAGGGATAAACAAAATAGATCATCCTTTCCTAACGTGGTCGAAATCATGAGCAAAAAGTTGACAAAGTTACTTACAATCCACTTAGTTCAAATGTGTAGCTTGCTCTCATTCACTCGGCTATGTAGGCATATTTAGACCTTGCTTTTGCTTTAGCTTATGATGAGTCAAAAGAAATTTTCACAAATATAAAACTCAAAAGTTGAGTGGTAACCAACAAATTCAAGTAATCAACCAATCGATTATCAGAAAGACAAGATAAATAGCATGGGGCACTTTCAATTTGACAATCGACACTAACTTTATTAAAGACAATGCAAGAATTCAAACTACATAAAAGACCTAGAAGCAACTCTCAACATGACTCGTGACTCTCTTAAGCACACACACAAACTTAAATAAACACTCATCAAAAACACTTAAAAACTGAGAATACTAGACTAAAAAACACTTAAAAACTGAGAAACTGGACCCAAAAACACTTAAAAACTATGACTAATGGCAAAGCCCTTCCCGTACACTCAAAATTTGCAATGTCCTCATTGCAAGAGAAGAAACTCAACACACTAATCATGTAGACCATGCCTGTTCAAGACTCGGAAAATTCGTCTTATATTCCTTATGAGAAAAGTGTAGTCCGCTTCGTTCATTTCGATTGTATCCTAGATTCTGCGGTCCACCTCTCTTTGATTCCTGTAAGCACAATCTCTGTCTAGATACAGTCTCTTAATGTTTCTTCGGCAGACAGGACAGCAACCAGGCGGTTGCAGGTTATGATTTTCAACGCTGTAAGGAGAGGCACTGTTCAAATTTCTCCGAGCCGATCGGCGCATAGGCTGAGCCGATCGGCGCAGTGGCGTTCTTCCACCATTGCGACTTCCTCCACTTCCCTTTGCATTACCATTAACTCTTGTTGAAGTTCCTACTGCCCTGTCATTACTGCATTCGGCAAGTGTTTCGTGATTTTCGAACTTAGGACTACCAAAGCTTCCTTGCATATCAAAATCATCACTAAAATCTCCGGGCACACTAGGATCACCGCTTTCCAAAGTTTCCAAATAGTATGACGTATAGTCGGTATCCCATTCGGAATAATTCTGAATTGGCTTACCCGATAATCTAGTGGATCTGCGAACCTCTGGTGTAATCTTGTACTTCCTTGCAGCAGTTTCTTCGTCTTTACTTGGCAGAGCCGTCAGATCAATAAATTCAACCATCTTCAGATCGTGGCGATCGGCTCCAGTGTCATGCCGATCGGCGCAGCCAGCAGCTTCCTTCATATACTCATCTAACTGCTCTAGATTATGCTCACGGATCACCTTATTCTGCTGCGTTCGTAAAATCTCATCATTAATCTCCTTAGGTGTCCTTCCTCCAGGAACTGCGCGACAGCCATCATCATATATCAAATCTCTAGGTATGAAAGCTGGATCTTCTGCCAATTGGAGTTCCACCTTGTGTTGAAGATCTTTAGCACAAAAGAAACACTTGCAACCCTCAATACAACTGTTCCTATGAATCTTATTTTCTTGAAAACTTTCCCAATTGGTAAGAACCTTGGGAAAGGATTCATCCCTTCTAGCTTGAAGATCCATCTCCGCATCCTGCTGGTACATAGCTTCTTCGACTTCTTCTTGCAGCTTGAGTTCATACTTGGCGGCAATGTCATGATCACCATAAAGTCGACACCTATGAATTGTGAGGGTGCTCTCTTCATCTAGCTCTTCCTTCTCTTGCTCAGTCAATGATCTTTCGAAAGACAGGAAATCCTCATACGACAAGGGCTTAGCAAGATTAAGAAGACTTTCCATGGTATACCTTTGAGAAACTACTTCACTTTCAATAGGTGCTACAGATTTTCCTTTGTGCACCAATACTCTTTTCATCATCTGCCGAAGTTCATTGTTCATCTTCACCTTGTCGGCGTTCCACGCGTCAGCTTCGCTTTTCTTCATGAATTTCTTCCGCAGATCTGACCAGACTAGGGGATCATCTCGTGTTGGTGTCAACACTTTGTCGACTTCTTCCCAGGGCCAATTTGCAAAGGGCTGAGGAAATCCGCCGCCGAGCCGATCGACTCTAGTGTTGCGCCGATCAGCGCCGCCTTGGTTTCTGCCTGATGCGCCGCCTTCCATCGCTTCTGCTCTTAGGGTTTGTTCTGGTGACGATGTAATATGAGTTGATCCGTGGATTTGCTGTCACCTCTTATTTATATCCCTTGATTTCCAATTGGACTAGGACTCTTTCTCTTATTCGTGGAATTTAATGAGTCTTAAAAAGGCAAGGTCCAAAACCGTCTCAAAACAAAAAGGAAATTGCCAAAGAAAAACTACGGAAATTAAAATACACACAAGCTTTTGTTTTACATCATTAAGCTCGACCACACGGGGTACTAGGCATTGAAATACACATCAAAAGATTTTAATTCAAATGTGTCGGGTTCTAAGTATACCTTTAGATGTTGTCCGTTCACCGTGTACTTGTTTCTCTTGCCATCCATTATGATTACCGCTCCCGAAGGTAACACCGTATTAACAAGATAAGGTCCCTCCTATTTGCTTTGCAGTTTGCCTTTACCAAATAATCTGAATCGAGAATTAAATAGGAGCACCCGATCTCCTTCCTTGAACTCCTTCTTCAAAAGCTTCTTATCGTACCACTTCTTTTTTTTTCTCTTTGTATATAGCTGCATTCTCATATGCACGCAATCTCATCTCTTCCAATTCACTTATTTATATCTTCCTTTTCATGCCAGCGACATCAAGATCCAAATTCATTTCCTTTATAGCCCAATAAGCCTTATGTTCCAATTCCACCGGTAGGTGACATGATTTCCCATAGACGAATTGATACAGTGTCATACCAATTGGTGTCTTGAATGCCATCCTATATGCCCATAATGCTCCATTAAGCTTCATGGCCCAATCTTTTCCTTCCTTCGTAACAATCTTCTACAAAATTCCCTTTAATTGCTTATTTGAAGTTTCTGCTTGTCAATTTGTCTGGGGATGGTAGGCTGTTCCAATTTTATGTTCAACTCCAGATTTGGTTAAAAACCTAGCAAATTCTCCTCCTGTAAAATGGGATCCTCCACCCGTAATTATTATCCTCGGTACTCTGTACCTAGAAAATATCTGCTCCTAAAGCATACTCCTTGATTCTCTTGTAGTGTTAGCCTTGCATGCCATTTCTTCGACCCACTTGGAGACATAATCAACAGCGACCAATATATACTCGAAACCATGAGAATTCACAATGGTCCCATGAAATCCATACCCCAAACATCAAACATATCGACCTGAAGATTGTACTTAAGAGGCATTGCATTCCTACTGTTAACATTCCCTATTCGTTGGCATTGAGCACATGTTGCAACATACCTTTTTGCATCTTCATGCATGGTAGGCCAATAGAATCCATTTGCCAATACCTTTGCCTGTGTTCTGAAGTAGCCATAATGTCCCCCATAATCCGAAGAATGACATTTTGCTAAAATGCTTGCTCTTTCTTCTATGGGTACACATGTCCGTATTGCTCCATCCTCGCAATACCTATACAAGTATGGGTCAGCCCATATAAATTTTCTCATTTCACTCTTAACTCTTTTCCTTGTGTTCTTGTTCATCAGATCAGTTTGTCCCTTGAAACCTTTGATAATATCCATCATCCAGTTTTCTCTACGATCAAATGCAGCAAACAACTGCTCTTGTCGCATTTCATCTCTTATTGGCTAGATTGATGGTGATTCCAGACGGGATAAATGATCCGCTACAGAATTTTCTACTCCTTTCTTATCTCTTATCTCCAAATCAAATTCTTACAGCATCAATACCCATCGCATTAACTGAGGCTTAGACTCCTTCTTTGAAACCAAGTATCTTATAGCAGCATGATCAGCATATACAATCACCTTAGAATTTAGAATGTAGGATCTAAACTTCTCAAATGCAAATATAACAGCTAGCATCTCCTTCTCAGTTGTTGTATAATTTATTTGCGCCTCATTCAAAGTTTTGCTAGCATAATAAATAGCATGCACTTTACCTTCCTTCCGTTGTCTAAGAACAGCTCCAACTACATAGTCACTTGCATCACACATAATTTCAAAAGGTAAACTCCAATCAGGTGGCTGCATAATGGGTGCAGAGCATAGAGCTTCCTTTAATCTCCTGAAGGCCAAGAGTCTTTCCTCATCCATAACAAATTCTGTATCTTGTTTTAACAATTCTGTCAGGGGTTTAGCAATCTTCGAATAATCCTTAACAAATCTGCGATAGAAGTTGGCATGTCCAAGAAAACTCCTCAAAGTTGTAAGATCAGTAGGGGGAGGTAATTTCTCAATTGTAGATACCTTTGCCTTATCAACCTCTATCCCTCTTTTAGATATGACATGACCAAGTACTATCCCTTCTGTTACCATGATGTGACACTTCTCCCAATTAAGAACTAAATCACATTCAACACACCTATTCAAAACCTTCTCCAAATTCTTCAAACAGCTATCAAAATCAGCACCATGTACGGAGAAGTCATCCATAAATACCTCCATCATTCGTCTATAAATTCAGCGAATATTGCATTCATGTATCTTTGAAATGTTGCAGGCGCATTGCAAAGACCAAATGGCATCCTTCTATATGCATATGTCCCAAAAGGGCAAGTAAAAGTAGTTTTCTGCTGATCTTCTGGTCTTACCGGTATTTGAAAGAAACCACTATATCCATCCAAATAACAAAAGTATGAATTCCTTGCTAATCTTTCAAGCATCTCATCAATGAACGAAAGAGGATAGTGATCTTTCTTCGTCACTTTGTTCAAACTTCTATAGTCTATGCACATTCTCCATCCAGTTGCAGTCCTTTGAGGGATCAACTCATTGTTCTTGTTAGGCACTACTGTCAACCCTCCTTTCTTGGGTACACAATGCACTAGACTAACCCATTCACTATCAGCAACAAGGTAGATCATACCTGCATTAAGCAGCTTCAAAATCTCCTTTTTAACCACCGGCTTCATTGAGTCCTTCAACCTTCGCATCCCTTCAACCAATGGTTTAGTATTCTCCTCCAAGTTAATCTTGTGGGTGCAAAATACGGGGCTGATTCCCTTGATGTCATCCAACGTGTAACCAATGGCCTTCTTATACCTTTTTAGCACAACAAGAAGCCTCTCTATTTCTTCTTTCGTTAGGGCGTTGTTCACAATGACTGGATATGTTCTATTCTTTTCTAGATATTCATAGCATAGTTCCTTCTGTTCCACTTCTGGCGCTTCGTCTAGATCCAGTTGCCCGAGAGGTTCAAATTCATGATTTTCCTGGTTGAGCCGATCGGCACAGGGGTCGCGCCGATCGGCGCTGCCAGTATGATTGTGCTGATCGGCGCCAGGGTCACGCCGATCGGTGCTGCTAGTATGATTGAGCCGATCGGCGCTAGGGTCACGCCGATCAGCGCTGGCAGTATACTTGTCAGTTCCACATATGATGTGGTCCAGTGGGTCTCCCATATCCATCCCTATCCTCTCGTCTTCCTCTGGGCAGAATTCCTAATAGCAAGAAGAGTCTTGATGAGATGGATCATTAAATTGAAATTGCACTTCTTCCTCTCCCAGGTGTAGCGTGATTTGACCTTTCCTAGCATCCAGAACAGCTTGTACTAATCTTAAGAATGACCTTCCCAGAATGATATCTTCAACCCCAGTTTCTTTATTGTCTAGAACGAAGTAATCTACCGGCATTGTTTTCGAGCTGATCTCAATTTCGACATTCTTGATCACTCCCAGTGGCTTGGTTTTCCTACCATCCGCCGTGATCAGCTCAAGTTCAGTCCCCATCAGCCACTGTTGAGTTCCATAAGGCATGATCATGAATATATCGTAAGTCATCAAGCTGACACGGGGGCCGAAGTCACACAAGGCTTTCGGAAATTTCTTTCCTCATATCTCACAGGGTATGTACAGTTCTTCTTTTTCCTCTTCACTGACACCTACAACATACACACCACATAATCCTTCGTAGGGGGATGGCTCAAAGCAACTATCCAGCAATCTCTTTGCTTGTTTCACCTCTGTTCCATCAAGCTCTATATCATCCTTGTAAAGCTTCCCTAAAACTCTCCCAATAATCTCTTGATCGAAGATTTCCGACTTGAGGCGATTACTTGGGAAATTGTACTCAATTCCGGCTTCGGACGCGTCTTGCGGACTGAAGGATCTTCTCATATTAAGCACTTCTTGCGAAAAATCAATGGGAATCCAGTCCATCGGCTCAAATTCATCAAGTGGTTTAGAATTTGCCAATGTTCTATCCCCCTTCGGTTTAGCAAAATTCCCTTCAAATTCCTTCAGTTGATTGTCCAGAATTGCAGCTTCTATCTTGGTATATTCCTTTCTACTTGGCGGAGTCATCAGGATGATCGATTCTCCTGTTGTCACGGCTGCGCCGATCGGCTCGATCGGCTCAGAGACTGCGCCGATCGGCGCACACGTTAGACCCACAGAGGTGAGTCCGATGGGCTCTATTTCTTCGAATTATCCTGAAATAATCATTGATCTACTCTCGGACATCAAGATCTGTTCAGCTGGCGACTCTTCTTTCTTCTTAACTTCTGGGCTTTGCCGATTTGGTTCTAAATATTCTTCCCAATGCTTGTGCAAAGCTTCATTCTCGACAATTTTGCCCAACAATTCGATCCCTACCTTGGCCGTCAATCTCAGAAAACTTCCTCGGGCCGATCCATCCAAATGCATCCTTGATTCCTTGTTTATGGCCATGTAGAAGGTCTGGGCGCACATGTTCTCATCAATGCCAAGGTCAGGTCCTTGTTTCAACAACGTTTGGAAACGCGTCCAGGCTTCCGTGGGAGACTCTTCATCTTCTTGTAAGAAGTTCACCACTTCCCTTCTCAACTTCTGCACCTTTGGCAAAGGAAAATAGTGGAGACAAAAATTTCCAACTAACTCACTCCACTTACCTTTTGCTTCTCGAGATGCTGCCTTGTGCTACTCTTTGGCTTTTCCTCCCAAAGAGAATGGGAAAAGCAGCCACCTATAAAGATCCCGAGGCACTCCTTCATGATGGAATGTTTGGCAAAGTGCCTCCAAATCTTGTAAGTGAGTATACGGGTTCTCCTCTTTCGCTCCAAAGAATTTGTTTGCTTCAGCCATGGTAATGATAATAGGGTTCAACACATACGAGGAGGCCGTGGCCTTCTCATCTGAGGGTTGAGGCACCAGCACGTCTGGAGATGGTAGAGAAAGTTCCCTGAGCGTCCAAGAAGGTCCTATTGTTCTCATCCTAAAAATTCACACAAAACACAAAAATGAAAACAACTAGAAAAGAGAGGATTAGACGTTAGTAAAATATTAATAGTAAAACAACTGACTTGTTCCCCTGCAACGGTGCCAGAAAAAGGGCTTGTTGGTCGTATCTACGCACCCACTTATATACCGCAAGAGGACGGTGTACAGTTGTAGCTCTTTTTATCTCAGAGTATTCCAAGATTATCGATCCACCGGGAACGAGCAGAACTAATACTATTAAAGGGTTACTAACAGATTGCAATGAGTTGGTTGGTGTGAATGATGACGGTGAGAAAGTGGAAGGTGAATGTTATTGAAGAGGCAACAGGATGATGAAGGATTCTCTCCTTAGGATTGGTTCACTAGCATGCAACATTATTCTTATCAACTCGAGTGATGACTCAAATATTCAACAAGACATGGTGGTTTCGTTCACCCCGGCTGTCACTACAGAGGCTATTAGCTCCCTACCGGTTTCTTGCACTATGCAATGGGCAAAAGTGTATTGGCCGATACACTAATGAAAAGGATAGATAGATGTGCAATAAAGTTCATTACATAGATTAAATTCATCGAGAGAGTATCAACAAGCATGAGAGTTACATGACCAGATCCCCGCACCAGAGAAGAGAATATGAGACTACTCACTCATCCTTCTGCTAGACATAGCAGAGGGGTGAGAAATAGCGTTAGAACGCGCCCGAGCCGATCGACGCAAGTGTTGCGCCGATCGGCACGACCTCCCTTCTGGTGGATCTCGTTGGTGTTGACAAACCTCCGCCGCCAATATCCTGGAACCCTAGTTTTAATAACTGGTTCTCGCGATTGCTGTCTTCCCTTAGGCGTCTTGGCTCTTGATAATTATCTTCCTTTTATACTCGACGGGATTAGGTCAACTTCCCCCAACTCTGACTCATACTGGGCTGGGCCTTCGTCTTTCCTGGACCGGATCAAGTTTTAGTCATATTCTCCTCCTGCGTCGATCGGCGCATGGGTCACGCCAATCGGCGCAGCTCCGAATTTGGCCCATCTTCATTACTCTTCAGCTCTTTATCCATAATTGCCCTGTTTTACCCCTGTTTCCTGCGATTACATCCAAAATAGAACAACTACAAATATATGCAAATATGGGGTTAATTGTTAGTCCAAACCACCAAATTAAGACGCAAAACATTCGTTTTTGGTAGATAAAATGGGCATCCAGAAACCACCAACAGTTCCCCCACACTCAAATCATTGCTAGTCCTCGAGCAATACAAAATCAAATATGTAATAAGAATTTTCACACCATCTCTCATGCAGTCAATCTCAATCATCATTTTTACTTATTATCCCTCCACAAAGATTTTCTCTCATCTCCTTTGAGAGTTTGCTCTTTCTTCTCTTATTGCAGCTTCCGAAGAATAGATGGAGTGCATTCCTGACGAGGAGCCGTCTTTCCTTACAAGGAAGTTCAGGAAGTTCTACAACAACTGCAAGGAGAGAAGAGGAGGTGGTTCAAGAACCTGCTTCGAATGTGGTGACCCGGGACACTTCATTGCTGATTGTCCGAAGAAGAAGAAGAAGGCCGGGTACCACGACAACAACACTAAAGACTTTAACCAGAAGAAGAACCGCTTCTACAAGAAAGGCAAGAACTCCAAGAAGTTTGCCAAGGCCATTGCACGTGCCTGCGTTGTCGCCTTGAGTGATGTGGGCCTCACATCAAGCGAAGGCCTTACAAGCTCGGAGGAGGAGGTTGAGAAGCCACGAGTCAAGGGGAAGGACGACTTGATCGGGCTTTGCTTCATGGCAAAGAATGATCATGACACAGACTCTGGCTCCGACTCCGACACAAGCAAGGTACCTCCCACTCTTGATGAGCTCTCTTCTGAACTTGATCATTTGCGCGATGTTCTGCTCATGCAAGATGATAAGCTTCATAACGCTGTTCTTGAGAATAGAGAGTTTAAGTCTAAGTTGGAGAGTGCTAAGTATGAAATCACTTCGCTTAGGTCTAAGCTATCAAAAGATGACATTGCTGTTGAGTGTGAGTCTTGTCAAGTTGTGATGAATAATCTCAGTCAGAGGAAAAGTGTGCATGCTCAAGTTGCCAATCAGCTTGAGAGTGCCCTTAAAGAGCTTGATGAATTCAAACCCTCAAAGTCAAAGAGCTCAAGTCCAAGCTACTAGATGAGACTCGATCTAAAGTTCCCCCACCACCATGTGTAGTGTGTGGCTCTCTTAACGATAAGCTTGCAATCACTAGAGAGGAAAACAAAATCCTAACCCAAGAAAATGACTATCTCATCTCTTGCCTCCAAAGAACCCTAGTGAGTGAGGAAAAGATTGAGAGTGACTTGGCAAGAGTCAAAGAAAGTGCCAGTAGGTCAACCTACAACTTGGCTTGGGATGTTAGAGGTGTGACAAGGAGAGTGAGAATGTGGGTAAGTTTGTGCCTAGCTCTAGCTACAAGGATGAGGAACAGTCCATCAAACCCACTAACACATACTACCCACCTAACCCCAATCCTTCCTTCAACCCAAAGCAAGCCGAGAAGCCAAAACCCAAACCCATTGTGCAAGCTAAGCCTAAACATGAGAGTGTCTATATTTGCATGTTCTGTGGTCGTAAGGGTCACTTGGATGAGTACTATTATAGGCGTAAGAGAATTAAGAGGATGCAAGCTGAGTTTACTAGGAATGTGCATCATGATGATTTTGTTGGTTTTCAGCCTCGCTCTTTTTCTCGTGCCTATTATGGACAGGGTCAGTCCTCATATGGCTTTGATTCACGAAAAAGAGGCTTTGCTCAGCAGCGCTTTGGTGCCCCATGTTTTCCCTGTCATGGTGAGCGTCGCTCGCCTGGATTTGGCTTTAACAGAGATGATTTCTATCCTCACAACCCTAGGTTTGAGTCAAGATGTTTTGACAGGCCACGCTTTCTCCATCGTGGTACTCGTCCCACGCGTTCGACTGGTAATATTCAAAGAACTGTGATAACCCCTACAGGTCATGTGATTCAGTGCGGGCTTCCCAAGAGTTTTCTTTCTAACCCCAGCACTGAGTCATCGATCTTTCTTTCTCGTTCTTTGTAGGCAGCAGATGGAGGTCTGGAGAACAAATGGTGGATGGACTCCGGGTGTTCGCGCCACATGACCGGAGAGGCAAAGTGGTTCTCCAGCTTCACTCCTCTAAAGCGCCGGGAGTATGTGACCTTTGGAGATGACAAGAGAGGGAGAGTGAAGCCAAGAGGCGTGGTAAAGGTAAATGAAAAATTCACTCTCAAGGATCTTGGTTTGGTTGAGCATCTCAAGTACAATCTCCTCTTTGTCTCTCAGTTGCTTGATGTTGATTTGGATGTGCGCTTTAAGAAAAATGCTTCTTGTGTTCTTGATTTGAATGTCACTTTGGTTTGTGGGATTTCTAGCATTGGGAAAGTTTTTCAGGCTGATTTTGCTGGTTCTCCTGGTTCTCATAAGTCTTGTTTGCTCAATCTTCTTCTGAGCTCTGGAAATGGCATAGGAGATTAGGTCACATGAGCTTTGACTTGCTTTGTCGCTTCAGTGGTCTAGGTTTGATCCGAGGGTTGCCTAAGCTCAAATTTGATAAGGATTTGGTTTGTGCTGTCTCATCCACCAATCAATTTGGTGATGACTGAATGCCCTGGAGAGCTGCTTCATACGGACACTGTTGGTCCTTCTCGGGTTCGTTCAGCGGGTGGGAAGTGGTATGTTCTTGTGATTGTTGATGACTACTCTTGCTATTCTTGGGTTTACTTTCTTGAGAGCAAAGATGAAGTGTTTCGTCACTTTCGGATCTTAGCTTTGAGGTTGTTCAAGGAACTTCCTGGTGCATTCCGAACAATTCGTAGTGATAATGGTACCGAGTTCAAGAACTCTTCCTTTAATGCTTTCTGTCTTGAGCATGGTATTGAGCACCAGTTTTCAGCACCTCGTGTCCCTCAGCAGAATGGCGTGATCGAAAGAAAGAACAGAACCTTGGTGGAAATGGCCCGGACGATGCTCGATGAGCATAGGACTCCGAGGCGGTTCTGGGCTGAGGCCATTAGCACTGCTTGCTATGTTTCCAATCAGGTTTTCTTGCGCTCAATTTTTAATGTGACTTCCTATGAGCTATGCTTTGTGAGGAAGCCATCTATTTCTCATTTGCGCGCCTTTGGTTGCAAGTGCTTCATTCTCAAGCGTGACAATCTTGATAAGTTTGAGTCGAGATCTTCTAATGGCATCTTTTTTGGCTACACCCTTGATGGCCATTCTTATAGAGTTTTGAATTTAGAAACTAACACCATCGTAGAGTCCTGCGATGTAACCTTTGATGAATCAAACTCTTGTGTAAGCAATGTGGTTGAGACTGCATATAATAGGGAGATGGAGGAGAGTATTTTTGTAGAAGAAGACCTACAGGACTTGGATGATGACGATGATGAGTCTTTCCATTCTACATCCGAGCTTGTTCCTTCTGCTTCCACCACTCCAGCAGAGGGTCCAGAAGCTTCTACATCGACCTCAGCAGCTGTTGAGCCAGCTCCAGCTATGGTTGAGGGGGAGGTACACTCTGAGAGAGAGGCCCGTCACCACATTCTGCGTCAACATCCACCTCAACAGATGATCGGTAATCTCTATGAGAGGACAACAAGATCAAGGTCTGCATATCTGGCCTGCTTTACTAATTCTCTCTTTGTTGCCACCTTTGAACCTCGGGATGTTGGACGAAAAAGACCCTAGGGGTAAGTCAAGTTGTATTATGTCCAGAGGGTATTTTGGGAAAGAAAAAGGGTAGAAAAGGGGGAGACGGAGGCCGGTGGCAGTGCTGGTCGTGCTCCTCTCATTTTCTTGGAATTGGAAATTAGGGTTAGGAGAGAAGTGAGAGGAAAGTGAGCTATAGAGACTAATCTCCAAAATTTGTGTTACAAAATGAGGGAGGGAGGGTGGATTCATCTGAATTCGTAGCTTATCCTTTGTCTTGGATTCAATGGAAAATCGATCTGTTGTTGATAATTGTTTCATTTTCGTTTTCTCCTCTCCTCTCGTGAAATTTGGTTTGGTCTGTATCGTAGGCTGCCTCTGCGTGATTGGCTCTGTTCTGCTGGTCTGCGTGAGGATTTTCTCCTATGTTGTTTGATCTGTTGGCTCCAGCTGCAGAGCCTCCTAGTGATTGTTTACCGAGAGATCCAGAATTTGAATCTTTTCTTCTCACATTTACGCTGTGTCTTGTTTGTTCCCCCGTCGCCTTACACGAACTCATGGTGTGAAGAGGCAAAAGAAAGGATATAATTTTCTGTTGCTGCGTCGTCTGTTTTTGTTCTGCAATTCTTGTTTTTATGCAGGTTACAGGAGTACGACGACGAGCTCAGTTTCTCTCCACTGGTAGAAGTCAATTTCTTTCTTTTCTTGTGTGAAACCTGTTTGCTTGGATCGAGTCATAATCTGTTGTAGTGTCCTACCTGTAGTACGCATGAATTTTTCTATTACCTTGTTGCCTGCTTAATTTGCCGTAGCTTTTTATCTACTTGTTTCCTGCCCTGACTAGCTTGATTAGTTCAGTAGCTCTTCAATTAAAAAGATAAAAAAAAAACTGACTTGTCTCTGTAATTTGGTGATGTCTTTTCTACAAGAAAATCATGAGCTTTATCTAGTTAAGTTTCTTTGCATGTTTTAGTCAGTTAGCCTGTCACTCTGTTCCAACTTGCAACTGCCGCTTGCCTGCTTGTTCTAGCTTAGCATCATCCTGTAGCAATCTCAGCTCTTTACCTGGATGCTTTGTCTTGTAGCCAATTAGCTTAACCTTGTCTAGTTGCTTGATTTTAGGTTGCTTCATTGATCTCTGATATAACGAATTAGTAGTTTAATCCTTTTATTTTCTTGTTGCCTTTTCTTCTAATCTCATAGGGTTCTACTAATAGCTTGTTTTCTTGATCAATTTATAAGGCTCCTTTTTTTGTTCTCAATCAACTAATCATTTGTAGGATATTAAGATAATTTACTCTTTTCTTTTTGGTGTGCCTTATTTGTTCTTTTCTTTTTGCTTCCTCAATTTTCGTGAGAGCTCTAAACATATTCCTATGATTAGTATGTCCATTGTGACTACGTGATCATGGTGTGTCGCGGAAGAGGTATGTTGGGTGAAAATTAGAGAAGGCCATCTATTTCGAAAGAAATTAATCGAGGCACCTATTCACCCCCCGTCTAGTCGCCTTGCTCGGTCCTTCACTATGGAAAGTGAATTTTAGATGTCGATGATGGGCGAGCTCACCGTCTTTCTTGGACTTCAAATCAAGCAATGCAATCAAGGCACCTTCATACATCAAGCCAAGTACACGAAGGATCTCCCGAAGAAATTCGACATGGTCTATGTGAGGCCATTGTCAACACCAATGTCCACTACAACGACACTTGATCCTGGCAAAGACTATGAAGCGGTGGATCAAAGGGAGTACAGGAGCATGATCGGCTCCCTCTTGTACCTGACGGCGACAAGACCCGACATACACTTTGCGGTGTGTCTTTGTGCTCGCTTTCAAGCTTCCCCAAGGGTGACTCATCGCAAGGCTATCAAGCGGTTCTTTAGGTATCTCAAATACACCCTTGAGTTCGGTATTTGGTACTATGCATCTTCATCTCTTGATCTCATTGGGTATTCAGATGCAGACTTTGCTGGATGTAGAATTGATAGGAAGAGCACTTCTGGTACTTGCCATTTCTTGGGTACTTGTTTGATCTGTTGGTCATCTCGTAAGCAGTCAAGTGTAGCCCAATCCACCACAGAGACTGAGTATGTTGCTGCTGCTAGCTGCTGCTCACAAATTCTATGGATAGTATCCACCATGAGAGACTATGGGTTAACCTTTAATGGTGTTCCACTCATGTGTGATAACTCCAGTGCCATATGCTTAGCCAAGAACCCAGTCCAACATGGTAAGGTCAAACACATTAATGTGCAATTCCACTTCCTGAGAGATAATGTTGAGAAAGGAGATGTTGAGCTCAAATACATCAACACCAAAAACCAATTGGTTGATATCCTTACCAAGCCCCTAGATGCTTTGCGATTCGCTTTTCTTCAGGGGGAGCTTGGTGTTTGCCATCCTTATGACATCATTTGAGGGGGAGTTGGTGTTCTCTTGTATATATGTATCTTATCTTTTCGCATTGCATCTCGTATGTAATATATGCATTGGTAGATGAGCTTTGATTCTTATGCTTTCTTACATTTCTCTTTGCTATGATTGAGCTTAAGCTAAGTTGTGTGAATGTGATAGTAATCTCTCATGCTTAGATTTCCTAGATGGCTTGTTATAGACTCTTTTCAGCAACTTGCTAATCTTAAAGGTAAAATTAGCTTTTTGTGAACCTTATGAACTAATCTTGCCTAAACTTGCTCACTATGTGAATAATTGCTTTTATCCTTGTCAAAACTTGCATTGAGGCTACTCTAGAGGATATCTGGCTTTGGCACCTTGTGTTTACGAAATGTGGCTTTGCAAATGCTTAGCTCATGATGGAACATTGTGAGAACGTTTGTTCCTTTTGTCGCAAAGGCATGCTCATCCTTATGCTTTTAATTTGCAAAATAAATTAATTGTGCTTGGAAGCCTCGGGGTGTTAGCCGTACCGAGTCGTGCGACCCTCCGCATGGATTAGAAGTAACATAAAAATGCTAAATCCAAACATTGTACTTCGAAGCCTCGGTGTTTTTGCCGTACCCAGTCGTGCGACCCTCCGCACGGATTAGAACATACAAGAGGGTCACATAAGAATAATGTTTTTCTCTTTTCTTATGAGTCTCTGTTGCATATGTGAGCGTTTGTAGAGCTTAGTTTCTACGAATGCTTGTTGCCTTGGTTGAGATTGAGGCTGGCTAGATTCTTAGGATTCACTTGATGCTTGTTTTGTCTTGGATGGGAGTACTTACACATGTGGTAGCAATTTTTCTCATGATGAGCAAATTTGATTCTATCTAAGCTAGTCAATCTTTTTTCTTAGCTTGTATAGCTCTTGGTGTTTATGCCTTGCTATCTATTTTTGATCTTTGTATGATTGTGAGCTATTGCTTTTACACTTCATAGCTCTATACTTGTGATTAGCAAGGTTAAATGCTTGTTTGTATAATTGTTGAAGCTCCTTAGGTTTGCATTTTCATGCATTGCATGTTTGCTTGTTCTTTTGCTTCTTGGATGAGTTCATTGCCAAAGGGGGAGAAAATATTGGGTCATGCACAAATAATGCTAAGAAACTTAAAATGATCCATTTTGCATTACATAAGACCTACCACAAGTTGAGGGGGAGCATATCATGTCCTTGAGTGTTTTTCATGCGGTTTTCACGATCTTTGCGTTCTTGAGTGGCTTTCTTTCCCAACTCTTGGTTTTGTGATCCCTATTTTTCTAGATGGCTCATTTTCACCTTTTCTTTGGGTTTGGCCTTTTGGATGTGCTTATTCGGTTTCACATTTCAAACCTCTAAGCTTTTTGCATTTGATGTTGTCAATGTACTCATCAAGGGGGAGATTGAGAAACCATGTGGATATGTGCCATCGTTTGCAATATGTGATGAGCATATCATGGTTATGACTTAACCAGAGTTGGTTAGGATTTTGGAGAGTTTGTAGGAGATGGGAAATGTGTTTGCTTGTCTCATGATGTGTAGGTCACTGGAGTCAACTTAGCGGTCAACGACGAGAGGATCGAGCACAAGTTGGAGACTTGGGGCCGGACGATCGGGAGGCCGGGTGAAGTCAAGGGTGATCCACACCGTACACGCGGAGAGGCAAGAAGCACGAATGATTTCGCGGTTGAGCCTCAAAACCGTGGATGGTGATCAAGACGGTGGGGTTGACCAAGTCAAAGGTGATCGGGCATTGGTGCAAGTAGAGGCTTGTTGGCACTTCCCAAGTGCCCCTTTTATATGTGAATATTACCCCAATTAGAGCATAATTGATACTAATTTAGGCCATTTACCTATGATATTGTCTATATATTTGTATATGCGTTGTTTTGGAGTTTTATTGCAGAAACAGGTAAAATTGGTGATTAAAGTGATGCTGGAGAGGACAGGAATCCAGAACCGACAAATAGCACTGAAGAAGCCCAGTGCGCTGATCGGTGCAGTGCATGAGCCGGTCGACGCTAGGGTGTTTTGGCCCACAGAAGTGACTGAGGCCCATTCCACATGTTTATGGAAGTTTATCTGCGCAAGACACTTGAAGATATTTGCCTAGAAGATTTATGGAACTTCAAGATCTCGACGTGCAGTACAAGACTTTATCTCGAAGGAAAAGGTCCACATGGCAGCTGTGGAAGACAGAGTAACCGACTCGGAGAAGAAACCAGAGAAGACATGGCTTGCGCCAATCGGCGCAATCCTGCGCCGATCGGCTCAGCCGCCTTATTTGCTAGAAACCGAGTCCTTTACGAGTAGAACCCCTATAAATACTTGTAAACCCTCGCCGCAGAAGAGGAGGCGACGGAGGGACACCAGATCCGTGAGTTAGAGCCACCGGGGCTTGCCCCATTAGAATAGATCTCTAGTTGAGTTTCAAGAACCATTAGAGTCAAGAGTTGATCCGTCAAGGTAGGCCATCTCGACGGGGATGAATCTTACTCTATGTATCTCAAGGATGATTGAATATGTTGATGATGGTTTTGGTGATTTGTCTGTCTTGATTCTATAATCATGCATGTGCTTATTCCAATTGCTTAGTTCTAGGCTAAGTAAGTTGATATTATCTTGATCGTGGTGATTAGGATAGTATTCGGACATTGTATTGATTATGGTTGCTTGATGATGCTAGTAGTGTGGTTTAGCGGTGACTGCACTAAGCCTGCGCAGCACTATTGGATAGTTGAGTAGGGTAAGATACTCGCACGATTAAGGGTTTCCTCTCGGCAGCGATAAATCGGGAGCCGCTCGGAAAGCAGGGTGGTCTTATTCATTATAGGTTTTCATTGATCTATGTAATTACCCATTATGATGCTATTTAATTAGACTTTCTGGTTACAATCTCACTAGTAGATATCTGGTTACTCACTTAATAGCATAGGCTTACAAGGCATCTGGCGCACTTTGGCTTAGATTCACTAGTGTGCAGATCGGCTCAACTCCTGCGCCGATCGGCGCAATGACAGATTTACTGTCTGGCGCACCTTTGCGCTGGCCAGTCTCTCCCTCACTCAACCTAAATTCAACAGTAGCTTTGACTAGATATTTTACTGTTAACTTTGTTTAATTATCACTAAGGTCCCAGTGGATTCGATAAACCTTGGAATACTCAATTCAAGGGAAAAAGTGCTACATCGTACACCGTCCTCTTGCGTTATATAAGTGGGTGCCTAGGTACGACCAACAAGGCTTCCAATGGACTGGAGGCAGGAGAGACTTGCCGACGAGGAGGATCACGGGATGAGGTGACACGCGTCAAGATCAAGAAGTCACGCTTTGAGAAGCGTGCAAGGCGGTTTCCCGGTTTGGACCTCAAAACTAGTGGCGGCGATTAGAGGTGCACATGGCACCATCGCGGAGCTTGCGTCGAGGCGAAGCAAAGTTGTGAAGGGCTCGATGGCATTCGAGCGAAGGAACAAGAGTTGGACGGTTTTGCCCCTTGTGGTAGGTGGCAATGAGTTATAGGTCAAGGGTAGAGTTGTCTTGGACGCTAGGCCTATATAAGGAGAGGTGTGGCTGGTGAGAGAGGTGCCTCTTTCGTTTAGCCTTGTGTTAGGAGCTCATTTCAAAGTGCAAGGAGAGGTCTTCATGTAATAGAGGAGAGGAGAGGGTGTGTGAGAGACATCTCTTTCTCTTCCAAATAGTGGGAGGAAGAGAGTGGCTTCCTAGCCATGTATCCATGGATCTCGTAAGCATGTTTCTATGATATGAAACTTATTTTTGTGTTCAAGGACTTCCTCTCTCCCTAAATCCCAAATTTCCCTTTTTCTCTATTTTCAGAGCTATTTTTGTGGGAATTTTCAGTCTCATTTTTAAGTGAGTTTTTAGGGCAGATTTCATGGGGATCTTAGTGCTATGATGAGCTAGAACAATCCTTCATGGGTCCTTGACCGAATCAAGAGCTCTAGCACCTTCGATATGAAGGATTTCTAAAATTCGCCCTTTTTAGTGATCTTGGCACAAGATCTGAAATTCATAATGATTCCTTGAGCCAATTGAGTGGATCTTCTAGGATTAGGGTCATGATGTGTTAAGGATTACCTGGTCCAAAAATCGCACATTTTGGAGATCATTTGGTTGAGTTTGGAGAAATTTTTGGGAAAATCGTGACAATTTTCTGTTTTGTCGGGGGTCGATCGGCACTGCCGATGATCAGGACCAGCACTGCCGGTGGATCTAAGCTTGGATCGGCACTACCGATGCCACGACCGGCACTGCCCGTGGCTTGAGCCTGAACCCCGCACCAGCACTGCCGATAGCCACTACCGGCACTACCGATGTGCTCCGACCATAGTTTTTCAGAGTTTTGAGAACCCTGCACCGGCACTACCGATGGACGTGACCGGCACTGCCGATGGTGCCAACCGGCACTGCCGATGGCTGTGATCGGCACTGCCGATGGTAGTCCAGTGAGGTCTGTCTTGTATGTGTTTCTTGGACCGGGTCGAGTCTTTGCTGCTCTCCTTTGTTTCCGCTCTGTTTCACTGCTGTTGTTGATCACTCCTAGAGTTGGCACATCACAAGTTGGTGTGTGTGGCCTTGGTGATCGGTTTAGAGGTTGGCTTGGGCTGCAATTGGGACATAGGCCAAGTTCTTGTGAAGAATTTGAATTGGCTCCCATTCACCCCCCTCTGGTCGCCTTCTCAGTCCTTCACAAAGAAAGAAACAAAGAAAAGAAAGAAAAAAGTTTATTAGCTCTCATGGATGTGCTTTACCAAAAAGTTTCATGGTTCATTCAAAAATAAAATAAATATACCTTTGAGTAAAAATAAAGGACCATCTTTTCGCTCTAGCACAAAAAAATCCAATCTTTGGGACAAATCTGCACCCAAGACCTTTGCAATTGTGCTAACCCATTCCTTCGCGTGAGTCTATTCCCCCCCCCCTCTCCCCTAGACATCATTTCTAAATGATTGGAATGAGGAAGTGCAATGTCTTTTTGCTAGGACCATCTCTTCACTTAACAATACATGCATGCTAAATGTGCCATCCTACCAAGCTCCACATATTTAAACCAAACTTTTAGAAAGTAGGATTAGCATTTGGTAAGGAAATACACCTTTTGAGAGATGAGAGTCATAGTGGGAGATTGCACCAAGAGGGAAGATTTTCAATCTTATGCAGCATTATTAAAACTTTGGACTCATGATCAAATAGGAGATTGCATGACAAAGTCTAAACTAGCCGTTCTAGACTTCAACCGCTTATGAAAGGGATATAAAATGCCAATAAGCCCCGCTGTACAATGAGAATGATTTAGTGACCAAGTTGTGTTGGTCTACAATTACCTCTATTTTGTGGGAGTATGTGTTTGTGCACTTGATCCTCGTAGGGCTCTTACATGGAAGCAACTCATGATCCATCATCTCTAAGTTTTATTTTGTTTGGGACGAGCAAAGGTTTAAGCTTGGGGAGGTGTTGGCGGCCGATAAAACCCAATGTCGGCTGCCAACTGGTCGAGAAATGCAAGGTAAAGATCTTAGTTCAATAAGTATTTATTTAAATTAATAAAGTTCCACGAGTTTTGGTGAAATATGTGGTTGCAGGTACAAAAGGGCCAAAATATGCAAAAACATGATGAAACATCCCGTCGGCTGATCATGACTGTGAAATAGCCGTTTTCCATCAGCCGACGGGGTCGTTTATGGCTGAAATCAGGACTTGGCCGACAGGATCGATTACCGCTAAAATCAGGACTTGACCGAAATGGTCGTTTAAGGCTAAAATCAGCCACCCAGCTAATCAAACTGGAATCATTGTCCGGCTGATCATCAGACCCGGTTGACTCTGCCAAACACTCCACCATGATGCCGTTTTCTCCTCCCAGACCAAAAATGACGAAATATGGCTAAGGAAAGAGGGCCATCAAGTGGCCTAACCGGGAGAGAACAAGAGGCAACCCGGCAAGGGTCGGCACCCGACCAAGGCCGCTGCTCGGCCTAGGCCACCGCCTATCCTAGCTTGCCGTCTGACTTGGCCAGCCGCCCGGCCTGGGTTTGCCACCTGAGGTTGCCAGCCCATGAGACCCATGAGGCCTACCGGCCCCAAAAGAAGAGAGTTGGTGGCAACCGACTAAACAACCACCATCGGGATCAGATCCAAGCCATCGGGACAAGGTCGATCGGGAAACCGACACGATCCAAGGGCAGCTTGGCCTTGCCCGCCGCCCGGCGGTGCATGCCGCCCGACATGCCCGCCTGCCTGGCATACTTGGCCGCCTGGCATGGCTCACCGCCCGGCAGACCGACTTTGGCCTACCGACTTCACTTCACCGAAAAATACCCCCCGGCCCATCGCCACCTAAAAAAGTGGAGAATTCGGGAGAAAACACATCAACGAAGAAACACATCAAGGAGTCCCTTACCCACTACTTCTGGGAGTTAGAGTCGGGTTGAGAGCTTCTTCTCGGGATTCTGGATTTGTCTTGGAAGCCTTGGTATAAGTTCTCTTTTATTTTTTCTTCTATAAGACTTATGACTCAAATATAAAGATGTTTCTTCTTTTATTTATCCAAGTTCGATAGTGCCTTCTTAAGCTTTGTAGTTGTTTTCTAGTTGCACCTTTTGAGAGTGTTTCCATGATTTAAATGTTCACGGGTTTCCCGGCTAGGACTTAATTGAGTCTTCGTCCTGAGTAAGGGTTTTAGACTTAGTTATTTCCCGGTTGTTCTTCCATAAAGATCTACAGAAGAATATCTAGTGTGAATGTAGGCGTGGTGCCTATGTAAGTGCTAGCTTGTTATGCATTCGTCCCCACGGGCTGTGTGGTAGGTGGCAGGTGGTGACAGCCCTATCCATCCCTTTAGTAATCGACCACGTTCGGGAAGTCTCAAGCAGGGTTGTCTAGCGATAGTGTACCCACTAGTACAGAGGTTAGTTACTGACTCGTATTAGTGGATCGTTTTCGTGCCCCGAAGTGAACAAAACGTGAGCCGTAGAATCGCTAGTAAATGGTGCAGCTCTAGAAGCAACACTTAACGCTTGTCTTGGGAATTTTAGAACATCATTACTTAGGAAATCCAACTTGACTCGTTGTCCTCCCAACTAGCTGTACTTTTCTCTATTATATACCTGTAGTGTGGTCTTCCCTTGATGCGTCCACCATATTACCTACTCATTATCCTCATCCCTGCCGTGGTTGGGTTGGTGATTTCCTTATAGACATAAGATTGTTAACTTTCGATACTCTTATGCCTTGCTTCCCTAAGGAGAAATACGATACCCTGGAATACTCCTGGATGAAATGCTACAATAGTGTTCTATGCGCTTGTGGAATTAATTGATTTTATCTTTAAAGCGTAGCAAACGCCAACAGTTGTGGACAGAGACGTTCTGGTCTTTGTTGTGACTGTAAAGTGCCGGATATACCGTGGCAAGGCTGGTAGCTTGTGCCTAGAAATCTTCCTAGAACGACGTAGAGTGTCCATCGCCCGGTGTGACAATTGTGATGGCGCGGTGTAGTGGGAGCAGATCTCTCAGCAAAGCCCAATGTGTGCCATGTACATCGCCTTCAAAAGTGAGAATATTGATCCTTTGTCTGACCCATGTTGCCCAGGCTGATTCAGATGGGTGGTGGAGTTTGTGGATGAGCTTCAGGAGCAGACATTGGTTCTGTAGCGCTATGTCACAAATACTGAGCCCTCCTTGTTCTTTGGGGAGACACGCTCGATCCCAAGCTACCAGGTAGCTAGCTCCTGATGTTTGCTGCTCTCTAGACCATAAGAAGGCTCAGCGTTGAGCGTCATATGTATCCACAAATCCGTGCGGGAGCAGCATGGCACACATTGCGTATGTAGGTAGGCTATCCAAAGAGCTATCGACCAAAACAAATTGGCCCATTGTGTTGAGGAGAGATGTTGCCCAGCCGGACATGTGCTTGCTTGAGCGAATGAGGATTGGTGTGAAGGCACAGATCCACAATTTTTATTGGAGAGCGGCAGACCCAGATATGTCTGCGAAAAATGTTCTTGCCATCCTAGAATCTCTAAGAGGGATTGGAGAATGGCATCGTTCACGTGCATCGGGACAGTTGTGCTTTCCATGAACAAGGGAAAAGAGTGGTCTAGAGATTTGTCATAGGAGATGTTACTGGGTGGATCCGGAGTTGGGAAAAATGATCACTGCAAAGGCGATAGCTGCAATTCAGGCTCTCTTCTTTGTAGGTGATGCCGGCATGTGAGGATTGAGCTAAAGACTCACTACTATAAAAATGACCTTTAGAGGTGGGTGAAAAAATACTATAATGGCGGGACGACATCTTCACCCACCGTTACACTTAAACCCAAAAAAATAAAAATAAAAATTGGTGCCCCACTCGAGCCATCGCCCCTAAGGTTGGATCTGGCTACTGCTATACAATCACAACTAAAAATCACGAGCTACAGCAATGGACAATCTACGGTCTAAACCAACCACAACTAAAAAAACATTAGTAGTGGTGGGTGACATCTTCAACCGTCTCTACCCTTAAACACGAAATAAATTAGAAACAAAGTTGGTGCCCCGCCCGTGCCATTGCCCCCATGGCGGATCTGGCCGCGCCTTGGCCGGATCCGTGACGGGGGAGGGCGCACCATCGGGAGGGGTCGCTGGGAGTCACCAGGGAAGGGGTCATCAAAGCGGCCGTTCGATCCGTCCGTGCACCTGCTCAAAGGGGGTGGAAGAGTGGAGGAGGGGGCCGATGAGGATCAGGCTTCCACCCAAACCACCGTCGTGCCTGGAGGGGATTGCTCCTGCTGCCATCGCGCCTGGAAGGCCGAATCCGGCCGCCGAACAGCTCGCTGCCACGCCTGGATGGGAGGGATCCGTCAGCCGCCCTGTCCGCCGCCGTATCTGGAGGGGGAGGAGGAGACTCTGGCGTCGGCTGTTGGGTATTTTAACAACAATAGAAAAAATCCACAAGCGTACGAATACCAAAGTAGCTTTCACCCAGGAGTATTCCAAGGTATCAAATCCACAGGGAACATGTGTGTTTAATCTTCAGTTCTAGTTAGTCCAAGGGCACCAAGATAAATGTGGCATCGGGTAGAGAGGATTCCTAATGGTTATAAGGTCCTAATAAAGGTAAGAGTACTACTAGGTTACTTGCATTGGGCATCCATTTTTCTCCTGCATCCACAGTGCGATTCTGACCAAGAGCCTACTGCGTAGCCGTACATGGAGGATTTCAAAGGACAGATAGAGCTCTCACCACCTACTGCCTACCTCTAGCAATCCATGGACTACGCGATAAACAAAGGTAACCTACGGCCTAGACACCACGTCTATGCTTTCAATTACTCCCTTAATCTCCAATTGCGATGATATAAGACTAAGATCTCTAACTAAATAGAGCTTTGAGCGAACAAAGCAACTAAGTATAAAACTTACTTAAAAAGGAAACTTAAATACCAAGAAAGGAATTACGAAAACTTACCAAATATGGCAAGCATTCATCGAGGTACAAGCATGGAGAAGAGGTGGACAGACCCACTCCTCCTCCGGACTTCCCCACACTCTCTCCGTATTTTCTAAGCAGTTTGGCAGTGCTAAAGCCTTTAGGAAATGAAGCACTAAACTAATCTTGAAGTGTGTGGAGAGTGGAGGCACTCCCCTCCTTATATAGGGGCCCAAAGTCGGTAACTAAGGCGGTAACTCCCGCCCTAACCACGGGAACCGACCATGGAAAAGCGGTGGGAGGCTCCTGAGCAGGCCTGGACTGAGTGGGCCCAATATTTGTTAGGCCGATCAAGGGTGTTTGGCCGAACATGGGTTGGCCCCTTTCGGCCACGGCCTTCTCTAGGACTCTGACTTACTGCCCTCATTGTCCCCTCCACGTGTTAGGCCTTCTGGTATATCGATTTGCTTTATTTATGGGCCCGTCGATCCTTGTACTGCGCTCTAATTGGTCGGAAGTGTGCTTTCTCATATGATGACATGGATTTTACCTCAGTTATGTGGATAAATCACCTGCAAGCAAATATTCACCAACACTTGTGAAATTCATTAGTAATAAACTCCTACTACTATGTTGGTTGTTTACTTTTATCGATTTATGCAGATACTTGATGGTCAGATTTGGTATTTAGTGACCGTCAAGAAACTCCCCCCCACACTCAGCCTTTGCTCGTCCTCGAGTAAAGGTAAAGGACTAAGGTGGATCATAATCTCCAAACGGTATGATGCTAGTATGCAAATTATTCCAAACCATACCTATACCAATGGACTTTAAAGTGTGTACCATGTCACCTTGGGCAGTTGAAAAGTGGAATGGTAAAGACTCTTATCATCTTGACTTCCATTGCTAAGTACTTGGGGTTTTGGAAATATTTTCAAAAGTAAAACCATGTTGTACTCCTCAAATGATTCTCTCATGTGGAGCTCAGGGTTGGGAATAAAAAGAAGGCATACCTGTGCTTCATATATTACCAAGTCAAAAACCGGATCCAAGGAGAAAACAAGTCATGAATCATCAATCAAGTATATGCACATATATGGATGGGGTGGATGTAGTGGTGGTTAATGGGTACTCCTTTTGATATCCTCCCTCTCTTCTATTTGAGAACATGGGCTATTTCTCTTTTTTTTTTTGAATATTTGACTGCCCATGTCTCTTATAGCAAGGATAATTGGAGAGGGAGTTTCTCAAAGCATGATGGAGCATTTTATTTTGTGGACGGATGATGGAAATGTGTGATGCTATTTTCCGAAGTGGAAGAGTAGCATATGGAAGGAGATGGATGATGGAGGTGAATGAATACTCCTTTATGTGTAGACTCTCTCTTTCTTTAAAACAATATTGGGCATGGCTATTTTCTTCTTTATTTTTTTCTTTTTTTCTCTCTATTTTTATGCTCGTGGATTGAGAGCAGTTTCTTTTTGACAGCCATGGTTTCTATGTGAACAATCAAGAGAGTCATAATAGGATAATCATGGAGTATTTCTCTAGGTGGATGGATGGATGATGATGTTGGTAATGCTACCTTCTAATGTAGAAGATTACCATATGAATGGAATGTGCACATGATCTTGATCAACAAACATAACAATTATCTCACTACGGTCACAAGAGTATGACAAGGTTCAATCAAGACACAAGCAGCATATGCATAAGGTTTTTCAAATGAATCTATCATATGGCTCTAGTGGGAAATTCTTAATCACTGAGGAGTAAGCTTATAAATTTTAATTTTCAAAAATATTTCCCAAGTACTTTATGCAATAGAGAGAAAGAATCACATCATCAAACCATATCTCACTAGTCAACAACCTAGGTAGCATGCGATCCTGTTGACATTTCTTAACATCGCACCAGAAATATTACTATCCCCGACAACGGTGCCAGAAATGCTTGTTGACATTTCTTAACGTCACACCAGAAATATTACTATCCCCAGCAATGACGCTAGAAGTGATTATTGATGTTTGCTAAGTCACACTAAATAATCACCTCTGACAGTGATGTCAGAAATAATCTATTGATGTACCTTAGTGTCAATTAGGTAACATCTGCAAGCGCACGGATAATACCGTTGTAGCATTTCACCATTGGAGTAATGCAATGGTTGTCATTTATAGTTCTCCCAAGGGAAGGCGGTAACATAAGAGAATTACTATGTCCATAATCACATTGTAAAGATAGACCAATGTCCTAACAGGGTTAAGGATAATATGCAGGGGTAGTGTGACACATAGAAGATCCACTCTATTATACATCCTAAGGCAAGTGGAGAAAGAATAAAGAAAAGGGCTAAGTTCCTATTGTGCTTCTATACAATTGCATACCATTCATCTACACATACACATACATGAGTAAGGTCAACACTTATCTACTCAAGCAATTTGGGTACGAGCTTACCCCTGGTCTACCAGGCGACTCCCGCTTATAACTCTACTATGTATCCGAACAGGGAGGATTACTAAGGGCGGATAGGGCCATCACAACCTACCGTCTACCTCTATGACTGTAGAATATGCAGCAATCAAAGGCAACCTCTAGCCTAGACACCACATCTATGCTATCAATTACTACTTTAGCCTTGCGCAAGAACATCCTTCTTTATCCAGAGTCTTATAGCTAAAGCATTCACTAATATAGCAAACAATGATATATGCTTGGACATAAAGCAATCAACCTAACTATGTATATAGATATTATATAAGCGTGCTATTGTGCAGGTATATGACGTTCATGATAGTATAGTAGGAATACATCACTATCATGAGGGCATAATAACAATCATGCATATGAATGAGACATGCAACCAAACAAGGAATGCCTATCCCAATCATAACTATATAGCAAGGCTATAATTACTCTATCACATATGCGTGGTAAGGATCCACAACCAAACAAGGAACACTTAACCAAAGCAAGGCTATATGGAAAGAGTAATATCAATAAACAGAATAAAGTCTTACAAAGAGAACAGGATATAAGAGCCGTACCAATTTCTACGAAGACCGGAGAACTAGAGAGTAGCTCTATTCTAAGCGTAACTCCACTAGAGCATTGGAACTACAACTGAATGCAAGAGAGGAGAATACTTCTTGGTGTGTGTTGGTAGTCATAAATTCCCTTTCTCGACTACCAACTTACCATAAAAAGGTGGATCTTAAGTATTAATGTAAAGAAAATAATCTTTGTACCATGAGTTCCACGAGTTTTGGTGAAATATGTGGTTGCAGGTGCTATAGGGTCAAAATATGCAAAAACATGTGAAAATACCCCATCAGCTGATCAAAGCAGTGAAACAGCCCTTTCCTGACAGCCGACAAGGTCGTGAACAGCCAGAATCAGCACTCGTTCAGGTCACCCCCAAGTAAAATTGTCAATCGGCCGGATGATAAGCTATCATCACCTGGCAGGGTGAATCAAGTGTTCAATCAATTCCCGGTTGTACAACAACATGACCTAGGACTACCGACCGATTTGGAAGTTCGCCCCCTCACCCGGCCGACAAGCAAACGCCATCGCCATGAAGCCGTTTCCTAATTCCGGTCCAAACGATTTTCAAAGAGACAAAGGAAGGAGGTCAACACATGGCCCAACTGGGAGAGGGGAAGGAAAACTAGGCCACTTGGCCAAAGGGCTGCTGCATAAAAATAGGCTGTCACCCGGCGGGCCTTGCCGCCTGACGAGCCATGCCGCCCGACGGACCTTGTCGCCCGGCCACCCGTCAGGCTTGCTACCCAGCCTACCGGGCCATCCAGCCCATTAAGCCTACCACCCGGCCTGCCGTGCCTACCGACATAAAACCAAAGGAAAACGGCCAACCGACCCTTAAAACCGACCTCAGAACATCATTACGGCTGTCCAGAATGAGTCGGTTGGAAAACCGACCAAATCGAGTGGCCGCCCGGCCTTCCCGACCACCCGACCGACCCTGGCACTCGGCCTCCACAGCCGCCCAGCTATCCGGCCGCCCGGCCAATGATTTTTCACCGTTTCCGACCACCGACTTCCCACTGGCCTATAAGGACTCGCCCTCCATCATTTGGGTATAAATAGTTTGGCCACCGGTTTAGATAACAATTGAAGAGGAGAACAACAAGCACCACACTGCAGAAATGTATGAGAATAGGGAGTGAGAGTGAGAGGTAGAAGTCCGGAGGGAGCCGGGAATATCAGATCCTTCTCCATCTTGTGACTCGGGGATGAAGCTCCATCAAAAGTAGATTCCTCGTCCTTCCGCCGGGTAACATGTAGTTAAACTCTTGTCCAAGTAATCAATTGAGTATTTCTATCTTTTTTATCTGTGGGATCCTCATGCATAACCTTTTATTGCTTTATAGCATTAATTTGTTATGCTTACTAATTCTAGAGCTGGTATGAAAGTCTAAGTGTCAACGCGGTGTTTAGACTTAGTATTCCTAGGATTGCATTCGTCCCCATGGGCTGTGTGGTGGGCGGCTAGTGGTGACAGTCCTGTCCATCCAATATTGTAATCCACCATGTCCGGGAAGTCTCAAGCAGGGTTGTCTAGCAATAGCATACTCACTAGTACATGAGGTTAGTTACCGACCCTTATTAGTGGATCCTTTTCGTGCCCCAAAGCAGATAAATTGAAATAGGATCTCATTAAATTACTTAGCAGGAGTTTACTACATTAGATTACCTGGGCCGAGGACCTCTTCTCTCTATAGAGCCTATTCTCCTCTCAACCATTGCTGTTCCTCTCCTTTGTTCACTAGAGTTGGATTAGGATAGATTTTCACTTCTTGTTCCTCGTGGATTCGATATATTGGAATACTCCTGGGTGAAAGCTACATGGGCATCCGCACGCTTGCGGATTTCTCTGTTAGGCTTAAGGATCGCCAACAAGCTTTCTAGCACCGTTTTCGGGGAATGGTAGCTGACATTTATCCGAACCCAATTCTTTTTACCTTTTCTTTTTATTTTCTTCTCTTATTTTCTTTCCTTCCATGAATCCCCCATCTATCCGTGACTTCTCACCCCCCTAGGAGCGAATTCCTAGAACCCGTGTCCCCATCACTCTCAATCACAACCCCGAGCTATGAGATTCATCAAAATCTTATACTTTTGACTCAGAAGACACCATTTATAGGGGCAGAAAATGAAAATCCATATACTCACCGACAACAGTTTGAGAATTGTTGCTCCACTCTTGCCATTGAAGGGTTTCCTAAAGAAACCATGAAATGGAAGTTGTTCTCCTTTTCATTAGGCGGGGCAACCAAAACATGGTATTTTAACCATGTAGGTGAAGTAGATGGAGTTTGGTCCACCTTAAGAGAGTATTTTTTGTGGAAATATTTTCCTCTCTATAAGATTGTTGCTCTAACGAAAAAGGTTATCAATTGATGAGGACATCACTCCTATGGATACACACAACACTCCTCCAAATCTGGACTTGCAAGGTCCAATGACTAGAGCTCGTGCACGACGACTAAATTTAGAGGTGAGCTCGTTCCTACGTTCTTCGCTATATGTTACTTTTGAGAATGGTTTGCTACCTAATGATTATTTTATGATTAGAAACCATGGAGAGGACCAGGAGATGATGGGAGAAGGAGTCGGGAACGTGGAGGACCAGCAAGGGCTTGAAAGACAAAGTGGAGGCCCAATCAAAACCGACTTTGAGTCTGTTTCGGGGTCCAGGACCAGTCTGTACTAAAACAGTCGCCCAGGACGCATACGGACTCGGATTTAGACGTTCTACATATGCACGGAAAGATAAGGAGAAGACCTTTCCAATGCCACCGGCCTCATGTCAAAATTCATTCGGAGTCATCGGGAATCGTCAAAACAAGAGAGAGTCCACAATCTGTGTCGGTGCTGCGTCGCCTATTTTTGGCCTTTGGGCTTTGTATCTAGTTGAGCCCAATTAGGGGCGCGTCCAGAGGGTCTTGCACGACCCTAGGGTCTTTATATACAGCCGCCACCGCACCATTAGGGTTCGGGTTTTGCTTAGATTAATTCTGTTCATAAACAGTTTCGCCGTTCATCGGTTTGTGAGACCCCAACTTTGAGAGTTTAATCATACATCTGCAATTGTGTTGCATTCTTCGTTGTTCTTACTTGTGTTCTTGATTCGCAGGCAGGGATTAGCCTTCTCGGTGAGGTCAATCGTCTTTTGGACGGTTGATAACCAGAGGAGACGTCGTGCTACGATTGCGGGGTTTAGAACGTGCTGTTCTGAAGCCGGATCGATTTGTGTGTCGCCTCCGACCAAATCAACTTACCAAGAACCTTTCGGAAGATCGGGAATCCTTGTTCACATCAAGTGGTAATCAGAGCTTCAGGTGCACCGTCAGGTTCACACTACCCTTTAGTTTTGTTTTCGTGTTCTTCCTATCGTTCACTGAAAATACCAAAAAAAAAATTTCCCCCGCCCATAACCACGTGTTTAGCCTTTGCATATTTCAATTTCAGAATCCGTAGTGTTGAGTTTGTACCCTAGTTCTTGTTTAGTCGCTGGTTTAGTTTGTGTTTTTGTCGTCAGTAGTGTTTCCCTTGCAACCCTAGCCGCCATCCCCTTCACCATCCTCGGTTTTGTCGGCTTTGTGTGCTAGGGTTGATTGATCAACACGCCCACCCTAATCCCACCCTAAACCTACCCTCACCACCTCGGACCAATTTTTATAAATTCCACTTTCCGCTGCATCCACCTCGCCAAAAAACTCCCTACCCGACCCCAAGCCCGACTCGGATTTCACTCAAACCCCCAGGTTCTTCATAACCGATTCCGACACCCCTTCGGTAAAACAGGCATAACTTTTCGCTCGGTTGTCCGTTTTGGCTGAAATTTTTACAGGAGATTCTTGACGAAAAGTTGAGCATACCCACACTCAAAAAATTCAAAAAAAAATCGGGAAGATAAAGAAAATTCAAAAAAAATCGGGAAGATAAAGAAAAAATTCATTCAAGTTGAAACCCCACGTTTTCTGAAACTTCAAGATTTTCTGTAGGCCACGTTCTATCTCGGTTTGAGCTGAAATTTTTTGTGGTTTCTTCCTGTTTGCTAGTGAGTTGGAAAAAAATATCAAAAAAATAAAATAATAAAAAAAGAAATTTGGGATTCCTACTAGTGCTCCATCTAGCCCCCTGGAATTTCTGAGTTTGGCTGTTTTACACTAAGCCCCCTGTTATCGACTGTGTCCCTTTGTCTCTTTGTTTCTTCTTTGCTATCACTACTGTTCTAGGACATAGTTAGACCAGCAACTAGGGACAAGTTATTTGGGCACTTATTCAGCTTTACTATCTGTTTTTGATTTGTGTGCCACTCATATATATATATTTGGCCTTCCTAGCTCTACATACTTCTTCTGGACAGCACATAGGTTATTTGATAACCCTTGCAATCATGGAACACTTCTCCCTGGTATCCTTCGCTTTGTTGTTTTCAGAACTTTGTAAGAGCTTTGCAAGAAGCTTACTTTTGCTATGTTGAGAGGCACCACTGCTTAGTAGTTTTGTAGGGATAACCTTCACTTTTTGTTTCCTGTTTTGGTGTTTCTGATGTCAGGAAGCGATGGGGAGGGTGCTTCACCCTCCAAATTGGATGAGTGCGTGAGCCAAAATCAGTTACAGAAGGCTTTGCAGGCGGTTCAGAGTGATTTGGCAGAGACGATCACCAGGGCCGTCACCGACGCCGTCACCAAGCTTCACCTGGGAGAAAGCATTGAGCGGTTGGATAAGAGAGTCTCTAAGCTAACCGATCAGGTTGTCGAATTGGAGACCGCTCACAAGACCAACAACAACAACAACAACAACAACAACAACAACAACACCAACACCAACACCAACAACGACACCAACAACGACGTTGAAGACGATCATGATGAAGCAACGGTGTATAAGGCTGATGGCACTGTCGATAGGTCAGCTACAAGGACTGCAAGGTTATGACGCCGTTTGCAACGTAACCCTCAAGGTATGGGTGGTTTCCACAACCACAACCGTCGCACACAAGGTAACTATGCTCCAGATGATCCGTATGCTAAAATTAAGTTTTCAATTCCTTCGTTTTTGGGTCAATACGATGGTGATGCTTACCTTGATTGGGAAATGACGGTAGAACAAAAATTTAATGCCCACCTTGTTCCTGAACAACATAGAGTTAGACAAGCCACTAGTGAGTTTAAGGACTTTGCTATTGTTTGGTGGAGTGGTCTAGCTGCTGAAACCGATTTGCCTACTACTTGGGAAGAACTTAAGGTAGAAATGCGTGATCGTTTTGTTCCTCCTTCTTTTTATAGAGAAATTCATAATAAACTGCAGCGTTTAGATCAAGGAGATAAAACTGTTCAGGAGTATTTTAGTGAGCTTCAGAAGGGTTTGATTCGTTGTGCTGTGGTTGAAAAAGTAGAGGATCAGATTTGCCGCTTTTATTCTGGTTTGAGAAAAGAAATTCAGGACATCCTTGATTACAAAGAATTTTATACCCTCAACCAGTGTTTCCAGTATGCTATGCTTGCAGAGAAAGAATCACAAGAACTTTTCCAGGCTTTTGAGGAGTACAGCAAGTCCAGGAATTTCTACCCACCACGGCCGACGGGGACTTCGGGGCTGCCCAAGCCATCTTTCCGGCCGCCCCCACCAGCTAGTGTTGTTTCTACAGCACCAAGATCAGCCCCTGCCCCTTCTACGTGCTCCAGTAAAAATTCTGTGCAGGTACCGGCTAGTAGTGCCTCCTCTGTTGCTTCGACGGGACGCACTACAGGGATTCAGTGCCACCGCTGCCATGGTCTTGGCCATGTGCAGAAAGATTGCCCAAGTAGGCGGGCATATGTGGCGACAGATGATGGCGGTTACATGAGCACCTCCGATGTAGAGGATGAGGAGGAGGATGTCACTGCCACTAGCGGTGACTTCGTCCTTGGAGGCGGAGATACCACGGGCTACATGAATATTATTGTGCAGCGTGTGCTTAGCACACAAGTCCAGCAGCCCGAGATGATGCAGCGACATAACTTGTTCCAGATTTTCTTCGTCATCAAGAACCGTCGGGCACGTGTCATCATTGATGGAGGAAGCTGCAACAATTTGGTGAGTTTTGATGTGGTTAAGAAGCTTGATTTGACCACACGCCCACATCCACATCCATACTACATTCAGTGGTTAAATGACTCTAGAAAAGCTAAGGTAACACAAACTTGCAGAGTTCCTTTTTCTATTGGTTCCTATGTGGATTCTGTTGATTGTGATGTTGTACCCATGCAAGCTTGTTCACTTTTATTGGGTAGACCTTGGGAATTTGATAATGATGCTGTACACCATGGTAAAAGTAATAAGTACACTTTTATGCATAAAGGAACTAAAATTACTTTGTTACCAATGACCCCTGCTAAAATTGTACAAGCTGATTTAGAACGAGCTGCTAGTTTGAAAAATAAAAGCCCTGAAATTCAGCAACCTGTTAATTCTGCTTCTACACCAAGTAATGTTAATGATTCTTCAAGTTCTAAGGGTGCTGCAATTAAATTACAAGGTCGTTCATGTCTTGCCACAAAATCTGAGCTTGCTGAAATTTCTACTGATGATATTTGCTATGCTTTGATATGGAAACAAGCCTTGTTTTTGCTTGGTGATATTGCTTCTAGTACTTTGCCTCCTGCTGTCACTAACCTTTTGCAGGAGTATGAGGATGTTTTCCCAGTTGAGATACCCCCGGGATTGCCACCTTTGAGAGGGATTGAGCATCAAATTGATTTGATTCCTGGTGCTACTTTGCCAAACCGTGCTGCTTATAGGACCAACCCAGAGGAGACTAAGGAGATACAACGACAAGTCCAAGACCTTTTGGATCGTGGGTATGTTCGTCAATCACTTAGTCCTTGTGCTGTTCCTGTACTTTTGGTTCCTAAGAAAGATGGTTCTTGGCGTATGTGTGTAGATTGTAGAGCCATTAATAACATTACTATTAGGTATCGTCATCCTATTCCTAGGCTAGACGACATGCTTGATGAGTTATGTGGTGCTATAATTTTCACTAAAATTGATTTGCGTAGTGGCTACCATCAAATTAGAATGAAACTTGGAGATGAATGGAAAACAGCTTTCAAAACAAAATTCGGGTTGTATGAGTGGTTAGTAATGCCTTTTGGGTTGATTAATGCACCCAGTACTTTCATGCGTTTGATGAATGAGGTTTTAAGACCTTTTATTGGCAAATTTGTGGTTGTTTACTTTGATGATATCTTGATTTATAGCAAATCCATGGATGATAATGTGATTCATTTGCGTGCTGTTTTTGATGCTTTGCGAGTTGCACGTTTATTTGGTAACCTTGAGAAGTGCACCTTTTGCACAGATCGAGTCTCTTTTCTTGGCTATGTTGTGACTCCACAGGGAATTGAGGTGGATGAGGCGAAGATTGAAGCCATAAAGAGCTGGCCTGTACCAAAAACTATCACACAGGTGAGGAGTTTTCTTGGTCTTGCAGGTTTCTACCGCCGCTTTGTCAAAGATTTCAGCACCATTGCTGCACCATTGCATGAGTTGACAAAGAAGGGCGTTGACTTCCATTTTGGTAAGGTACATCATGAGTCTTTTGATGCTTTGAAGGACAAACTTACACATGCACCATTGCTGCAATTACCCAATTTTGATAAGACTTTTGAGCTTGAATGTGATGCTAGTGGTATAGGCATTGGTGGTGTTTTGATACAAGATAGTAAACCTGTTGCATACTTTAGTGAGAAAATTACTGGGCCTGTTTTGAATTATTCCACGTATGATAAGGAACTATATGCACTTGTACGTTCTTTAGAGACGTGGCGTCATTATTTGTTGCCCAAAGAATTTGTTATTCATTCTGATCATGAATCACTTAAGTATATTCGTTCTCAATGCAATTTGAACCGTAGACATGCTAAATGGGTTGAGTTTATTGAGTCTTTTCCTTATATTATTAAACATAAGAAAGGAAAGGATAATGTGATTGCTGATGCTTTATCTAGGCGATATACTTTGTTGTCTCAACTTGATTGTAGAATTTTTGGACTTGAGGCAATTAAAGAACAATATGTTGCTGATGTTGATTTTAAAGATGTATTGCTGCACTGTAAAGAAGGTCGTGCTTGGCACAAATTTGTGTTGAATGATGGATTCTTGTTTAGAGCTAACCGCCTATGGATACGCACAACACTCCTCCAATTCTGGACTTGCAAGGTCCAATGACTAGAGCTCGTGCACGACGACTAAATTTAGAGGTGAGCTCGTTCCTACGTTCTTCGCTATATGTTACTTTTGAGAATGGTTTGCTACCTAATGATTATTTTATGATTAGAAACCATGGAGAGGACCAGGAGATGATGGGAGAAGGATTTGGGAACGTGGAGGACCAGCAAGGGCTTGGAATCCAAAGTGGAGGCCCAATCAAAATCGACTTCGAGTCTGTTTCGGGGCCCAGGACCAGTCTGCACTAAAATAGTCGTCCAGGACGCATACGGACTCGGATTTGGACGTTCTACATATGCACGGAAAGATAAGGAGAAGACCTTTCCAATGCCACCGGCCTCATGTCAAAATTCATCAGGAGTCATCGGGAATCGTCAAAACAATAGAGAGTCCAGAATCTGTGTCGGTGCTGCGTCGCCTATTTTTGGCCTTTGGGCTTTGTATCTAGTTGAGCCCAATTAGGTGCGCGTCCAGAGGGTCTTGCACGACCCTAGGGTTTTTATATACAGCCGCCGCCGCACCATTAGGGTTCGGGTTTTGCTTAGATTAATTCTGTTCATAAACTGTTTTGCCGTTCATCGGTTTGTGAGACCCCAACTTCGAGAGTTTAATCATACATCTGCAATTGTGTTGCATTCTTCGTTGTTCTTGCTTGCGTTCTTGATTCGCAGGCAGGGATTAGCCTTCTCGGCGAGGTCAATCGTCTTTTGGACGGTTGATAACCAGAGGAGACGTCGTGCTGCGATTGCGGGGTTTAGAACGTGCTGTTCTGAAGCCGGATCGATTTGTGTGTCGCCTCCGACCAAATCAACTTACCAAGAACCTTTCGGAAGATCGGGAACTCTTGTTCACATCATCAATTTTGAGCAACAAGACCACAAATCACTAGGAGCATCATGGGAAAGGTTCCTATCCTACACAAAAATAGGGGTATGTTTAGGTATAGAGGAGCCTATAAGGCTGCAACACTTTTTCTTTGGTCTAAGAGCCAACAGTGCAAATTATTTAAATGTTGCGGCCGGAGGTG
This sequence comes from Eleusine indica, assembly GCA_030378355.1. Taxonomy (NCBI): domain Eukaryota; kingdom Viridiplantae; phylum Streptophyta; class Magnoliopsida; order Poales; family Poaceae; genus Eleusine; species Eleusine indica. The sequence continues at coordinate 31,863,589 of CM059497.1, forward strand.
CTTTCTTTTACGCAACACCATCAAAGGGAATGGAGATCCTAAGCAAAATCATCCAAAATCTTGCAAATGAGTCATTCATCTCCCCAGAAGCTACTAACAAAAGCACCCAAACTTCTAGCCAATCCAAAGAAATAGGAGAAAAGTGTCTCCCACAAAAGGCCGAAGCTCCTACGATAGCCTCACTCCACTCACCTTACCCTGATGTTGTAGAAGAGGACACACGCTTTCTCCCACCTCAATCCTTTGAACTCGAGATGAATTTTTTTCGGGTTTCGGAAACACTCATAACATGGAATGGGTGAAGAGAACCAGTGTTACTCAAGAAAAGCCAGTTTTGAAGCATGTGGCAAAAGTTGAGTGAAAAGACCATGAGCCATACTTTGCTTCATCTGCCAATACTACCCCAATCCTTGAACCACATAGGCCTTGCCATCCCGCACCAATCCTCCCAACTCCCTCAAGGATCCATGTTCCACCTAATGGAGGCACCGCAATGCTACCATCTACCAATAGAAAAGAGGTAAAAAAGCAACCAGGAGATGATCTACAAAAGGAAAACTTTGAACAGGATCAATCCATGAAGCATGAAGGGCAATACAAAGTTTCATCCATAGAAATTCGTGAGACCTCAAATTTAGAGTCAAAAGGGAATTCTCCCACCATGCCAAGGACTCACTCTTTAGAAGTTCCGCATACTCCTCACTCACACAAATGTTTGCCCACCACAACAAAGATTTATGATGATGGTACACCAGAGGCCTGCAACCGCTCTACCCTTTTTGGACATAGTAATTTCAAAAGGGCTGTTGTAGATACATTTGTTTATCACAAACATTGCAATGTCCATGATCCTTGTCATATGCCTTAGTTGTGCAATCTTTCACATGCGTTTGGTGATGGAGGGAGTCAAATTGCCAACCCAAGCAACAAAATGAACTAGTGCTCTCATGGTCAAAATTATGACCTTAAATAAGTACTAAAGGAGGTAACCTGATATTTTTCCCTTTACTAGGCTTTGTCAGTTTCTCATTTGAAACTTCAAAAAAAATGCTTTGTTCCTTCTCAACAATGAAATATACTCGGCAATAATAATGGCACAACTTTAGGCTTGTTCCTTCGGGTATTTTGTTAGCTAACCTCCATAGGTTAATATCGAAAGGAACAAGAGGACAAGATATGAATGAACAACAACCATTGCGGTATTCCTTGTATCACCTACCCCTTGCTATTTTCATATCTTTGCATGAACTGAATTTTTTTTGTCAAGCATATATTATGGCAGCTAATATAAAACTTCCTTCTCATTCTTGCTTGATATATAAGGATTGTTCCTTGCATTCTTTCATCACCCATGGGAAATACACATTGCATAGGAAAACCTTGTCTAAATTGTTGGTAGATGTGATATGACCGTAGAGAGCATAACCTTTCTTGAAATCAAGTGAACTTCCTTGATTTCTAATTTTCAAAAACTTATAAATGAGAACTCTAGATTCACAATCTTCTCAATGATGAGTTTATTCCTACCAAAGCCGGATGATTATCTTAATGAAAACCCATTGCATTTGCTACTTGTATTTTCATTGAACTTTGTCAAATTGTTGTGACCCTTGTGAGATGCTTGCTATGTGTTATTGATCAAGTTCATGTGCACAGCACAACCACTCCATATGTTGAAACTTCTACACTGGAAGTTCGCATCCATCATCCCCATAATCCATTCATTGAATAAAATGCTCCACCATATATATTGATCTCTCTCCAACAATCATTTCAAAAGAGATATGGGCTACTCGAAAAGAATAAAAAGAAAAAAAAGAAGAATCATGAATGATAAAGTAGCCCATGTTCTGAAATATAAATCAAATAGGAGAGAGAGAGAGAGAGAGAGAGAGAGATTACTTCAAAAGGAGCATCCGCCATCCTTCATCCATCCATACATATCATAATTGTGCACATGGCTTGATCATAATTCATGACTTGTTTTCTTCTTGGATCCAGTTTTTGACTTAGTGATCTATGAAATACAATTATGCTGCCCTAATATTCCCTACCTTAAGCTCCACATAAGCCTTAGTATATAGGGAAATTTTTGGCCACTGGCCTATGTGAGGAATCAAAACCACATTGAGCAATTTGAGAGCATCAATTGAGTATAACTTGTGATCTGGAGCTCTGTTTTTATTGAAAAGAGCAAACAAAATTGAAGTTCCTTGGGAGAAAGAAAGGTAAGACTCCTTTATGTTGTTCCGTCTCTCAACTTTTCAAGACATGGCATTTAGCCACCTAAAACCCTATGGCATGAGGAGTCTTGGAGTAGTCTTTATATGCAAATCATGATGAGAATTACCTTAGATCTTGCTCATTCCTAGTCTTCATTTCTTACTTTGCTCGGGACGAGCAAAGCCCTAAGCGTGGGATGGTGTTGGTAGTCATATATTCCCTTTCTCGACTACCAACTTACCATAAAAAGGTGGATCTTAACTAATAATGTAAAGAAAATAATCTTTTTACTCATGAGTTCCAGAAGTTTTGGTGAAATATGAGGTTGTAGGTGCTATAGGGTCAAAATATGCAAAAACATGTGAAAATACCCCGTCGGCCGATCACGCCTGTGAAACAGCCATTTCCTGACATCCGACAGGGTTGTTAGCATCCAGAATTAGCACCCGGTCAGGTCACCCAAAAGTAAAATTGTCAACCGGCCGGATGATAAGCTATTATTACCTAGCAGGGTGAATCAAGTGTTCAATCAATTCCTGGTCGTACGACAACATGACCTAGGACTACTGGCCGATTTAGAACTTCACCCCCTCACCCGGCCGACAAGCAAACGCCATCGCCATGAAGCCGTTTCTTAATTCCGGTCCAAAAGATTTTCAAAGAGACAAAGGAAGGAGGTCGACACATGGCCCAACCGGGAGAGGGGAAGGACAACTAGGCCACTTCGCCAAAGGGCTGTTGCACAAAAATGGGCCGCCGCCCGGCGGACCTTTTCGCCTAGCGGGCCATGCCGCCCGGCTGGCTTGCCACCCAGCCTACCAGGCCATCTGACCCATTAAGCCTACCACCCGGCCTGCCACACCTATCGACATAAAACCAAAGGAAACGGCCAACCGACCCTGAAAACCGACCTCAGAACATCATTATGGTCGTCTAGAATGAGTCGGTTGGAAAACTGACCAAATTGGGTGGCCGCCTGACCTTCTCGGTCGCCCGGCCAATGGTTTTCACTGTTTTCGGCCACTGACTTCCCACAGGCCTATAGGTACTTGCCCTCCATCATTTGGGTATAAATATCGGCGTTTGGTCACTGGCTTAGACAACAATTGAAGAGGAGAACTACAAGCACTGCACTGCAGAAATGCATGAGAATAGGGAGTGAGAGTGAGAGGTAGAAGTCTGGGAGGGAGCCAGGAATGTCGGCTCCGTCTCCATCTTGTGCCTCGGGGATGAAGCACCACCGAAAGTAGATTCCTCGTCCTTCCGCCGGGTAACATGTCTCTTGTCCAAGTAATCAAGTGAGTATTTCTATCTTTTTTATCTGCGGGATCCTCGCGCATAACCTTTTATTGCTTTATAGCATTAATTTGTTATGCTTACCAATTCTAGAGCTGGTATGAAAGTCTAAGTGTAAACACGGTGTTTAGACTTAGTTTTCCTAGGATTGCATTCCTCCCCACGGGCTGTGTGGTAGACGACAGGTGGTGATTGCCATGTCCGTCCAATATTATAATCCACCATGTTTGGGAAGTCTCAAGCAGGGTTGTCTAGCAATAGCGTACCCACTAGTCATGAGATTAGTTATCGACCCTAATAAGTGGATTGTTTTCGTGCTCGAAGCAAATAAATTGAAATAGGATCTCATTAAATTATTAGCGGGAGTTTACTACATCAGATTACCTGGGCCGAGGACCTCTTCTCTCTATAGAACGTATTCTCCTCTGAACCATTGTTGTTCCTCTCCTTTGTTCACTAGAGTTGGATTAGGATGAGTTTCACTTCTTGTTCCTCGTGGATTCGATACCTTGAAATACTCCCGGGTGAAAGCTACATCGGCATCCGTATGCTTGCGAATTTCTCTGTTAGGCTTAAGGGTCGCCAAAAGTGTGTGTGTTGGAGTGGAGCCCTCCCCCTCTATTTATAGGGTCCATAAGTCAGTACTGAGGAGTAACCGCCATGCACCGACGTTGCCAAAGGACTGAGGAGCTGACACATGGAAGTTCGGCCGAAAAGGCCTAAAGACCAGGACGGGCGACCGAGGGGGGGGGGGGGGGGAGGTCGGCCGACCTGACCCTAGGCCCTCTGGCCTTGTGCTTTCTCTTGGTGGCATGAGGCACTCCTTCCCCGAGGATCGAGGTCCCGAAGGTGCTGATAACACAGACACTTGATAATACAATAATGGTCCAATTAAAGTTGAATTATTACATCATTAAGGTGATCAAAGTGCAGCGGAATCATACAAGTTCAAGTTTGATTTGGAAAACAGTGGAAGCAAATAACAATAAGAACTACGAGCTTGATGATACAGCATAGTGATGATTCATGCCCGAAGATACATCACCCTAGCAGCACACACAATCACTGCGGCGACGGGTCAGACTCCCAGTGGGCAGTCCAACCCTCAGGGACCTGCATGTCCCAAGGAAACATATCTACAGGCAATTCTATCTCTTCAGTGCCTGAAAACAATAGAGGCACAAAGCCTGAGTACTAATTACTCAGCAAGAGTTACCCGTCAAAGGACCTAGACATGCATTCGCTCTAATAGGGTGGCTTGTTTGAAAAGACTCGCACTAAGCAACCTATTAGTTCTATCAAGTTTTATTTAGCCAATTTACATGGGTTGAGCTAAAATGTAACTCTAGTGATAGCATGAGATAATAACACAGTACATAAAGTAAGTACATCATAAGAGTAGTAATAATCAACAATAATCAACATAATCCGTTTCCATAGTATCATGTGCAACTACGTGACGACTCAATGACCAAGCAGTACTCATTACTGCGAGGGATAACAATTGCAATTGATTTACACTAGCTGGGAAAACATGAAATACATGACGTATATGCACCAATTAAGGTCATATACGAAAACCTTTCAGAAGAAGCACTCACAACTTCACAAGGATCCAGTGACGTCGAGTGGGCATGCCGTCCTGCCAACAGTACTTCGCAGTATGGACCACCCACTCCAGCAGCAGAAGGGTCAAACAACCAATGCACCATAGCCGTGCTCCAATGCAAGTATTTAATGCTACGTCGGTTTACTAGTGCCCATAAACTAGTAGTGATATAAACTAGCAAAGGTGGGTTTCAACGAACTCCTATGACCTAGGGCAACAGACAAAAATAGACACTAGTAGTGATATAAACTAGCAAAGCTTTCAAAAGGCGAATGCAAACCGGGGCTTGCCTTGATCGACACTAGTGTTAGCAACCTCTACTTCTTGCTCCTGAGAGTCAATATCCTTCTGAAAATCCTCTTCTTGCTCTTGGTTGTTATTACCTATATGATGGAAAAATATGTTAACGGTATTATCGTAACACCATCACATGCAATGACATGATGGATGTTTAATGCAATAGTGTTTTAGTGCCATCAATCTTATTAATATGTTCTCGAAGACATATGCTTCAGATACGTGAAGTTGTTATCAAGATTTTATGTGTAGATGTTCTTTATGTATTTATATAGGGTTAATATGGTTACATGAGCAATTAATTTATTTAGTACAGTAATATGTGTTTCTGGACATGAGTGATTTATCATCAATAGAGACATGTATAAACTTCATTTTCACCAAGTTATAGCTTCTGGACATTAGTAATTTAATTACTAGCAATTATTCTAGTTAGAGCATTAAATAATTATAGAGTATGTTATATTGTGAAATTGACTTAACCAAAAATCAGAGTGATGTATTAACATGAAATAACAGTGCATGCAAAAGATTAGAATTAATTTGCAGTTTTAGAATTTATAGGGATTTAATTGGTGTTTGCACAAGTTAAATTAATTAATAAAAATACATGGACAGAGACAGCTTGTTATCATTTTTATAAAATAGAGCACATTTGTATGAAACTAACAAAATTGGTTTGAGGTCCATTGGATTTGGGATGCATTTACTATGATTTCTAGAAAGTTTGACCGATTCTCTGCATTTTCTGAGTGCTTATTGGCTTGAACACGTGGCCGTCACGTGGACTGCCAGTTGGCACACCAGTGGACACGCCGGAGCGGGGCGGCACACGGTCGGAGGGCTCGCTGTAGGGTGCTATGCTGGCCGGAAGCTCGCCGCGGAAGAAGGGAAATGGTGCGCGCGGCGAGGCGGGGAGGTTGGCGTGGTTCGCGGGGTCGGGAAATCACCAAAAAACGGTCGGCGATGAGGAGCGGCGAGGGGGGGGGGGGGAACTTCGGTGGCGTTGTGTTTCTGTTACAAGGCACGAACCTGGACTTCGCCGGCATCATGATGGCGTTCGATGGGGAGGGACGGGAGATAGTGCTCGTCGTGGAGGTGGCTCGAACATGGCGGGGAACAGGGCGGCGGCAGGGGAAAAGTGTGATGCCGACGTCCTCGCGCTAGGAATCAAAAGGGGAAAAGGTTAGTCATGTTCGGCTGAGGGTTGCACACGAACGAGAATAGAGGGGCGGGGGCGAGGCTCACCAGAAGCGAAGAATTTCGTGATGGCGTCAATGGCGAGCGCCGGGGTGCATGGCTCGGTTTTCCTGAAATTGGCTTGATCTCACGTGAAGATTGGCCGAGGGGTGCGCAATGGAAGCTAGAGGAAGTAGAAGCGTAGCTAAATGTGCTCTTGGTTTGGGGAGGGGGGCAGTGGTGGCCGAGTATCGAGCTCAAGCTCAGAGCTCGGCAATGGCGAAGCAGGGGGGAGGGGGATTGTAGGAAATGGCAGCGAGGAGGGGGCTTTTATAGGCCGAGAGGGGCCAGGGGAAGGGTGGCATGGTTGCGCGAGGAGTTTGCGCGCGGGTTTGTGTGCGGTCGGGACGACGGGGAGCTGCCGTTGAGAGGGAAACAGCGCGAGTGCGGCAGAGGTCGCGTCCGCATTGGGCAGGGGGAAAAGTAACTCACCACAAAGGCGGTTAGTGGTGTGCGGGCAGCCGGGGAGCAGCAGGGCAGGGCCGGACACTGGACGCGTCACGGCGGGTGCGGCTCCGAGTTCCAAGACAGCAGAGAGGGAGCAATAGCAGCTGGCGGGCATCGGGAATCATGGCGGCAGCGGTCATGGCAACCTCGAGCAGAGGGAGAAAGTAACGTGGAGCAGTGGCACCTAGGGGCGTGCAGTGGCCGGGCGACAACGGGAATGGGCCGGCGGACGTGACGTAGCAGCAGCAGCCAGTGGGCGCGACGACAGGGCTAGTGCGGCAGCATAGGGAATCGATGAGCGTGGCGACCTTGGGCAGGGCGAAAGAAACTCACGGGAGCGGCAGCTAGCAGCGTGCGATGAGAGGGAGAGGTTGCGCGATGGTGCAGGGCGTTGATGCGATGACAGCCGAAAGGTGGGGGGGAGGAGAAGAAGGCGCCGAGTCCCGAGGTGGGCGGAGTGCGCACGGCGGCAGGACGATTCGCGTGGGCGCGCGCGACGGGATGTAGAAGACAGAAACTTTGGAGAGGGGCCCTCCATCTTTTGAAAAGTTCTAAAAAGATCCCTGGTTCAGTTTTGTTTAATTTCCTCAAGCTACAAGCCTCCAATTGTGCTCAAATTTTATATTTAGGCTCTACAGGATGTGTAGAATTTAATAGTGGACTTCTTTTGGTCAGAACTGAAATAATTTATTTCAGAAATAAAATTTAGATTTGAATCATTTCTAGGCTTAAATCAATTAATTAGGGCATTTCCAATTAAGGTAAAATGCTCTTTCTTGGTCTAAATTTTTATTTCAACTTTACCATAATTATTTATTTATAAAGCTCTTGTTTATAGTAAAAATTTAATTTGCTTCTCATTTTAGTTTGCAGGGCTTTAATTGGCTTAAAGGAAATTCCAAATTTCAAATTACTCTACTATTTCATGCTTTACTTGAGCTCAAATTTTATGCTTAGCATGCTAGTAAAAAGGAAGTGAGACACCTGGGTGTCACAGCCCTCCGTCCTTAAAGAAATCTCGTCCCGAGATTAAGAACAAAGCAGACTAGAGAGGGGGCATGAAATAAAAATTTACCTGAGAATGATGACTAGAATTCTGGGTAATGGGTACTCAGAAATTCCTCGGATTCCCAGGTGGATTCATCTCTTGAGTGATTACTCCATTATACTTTATAAAATTTGATCGTTCTTTTGCGGGTTATGCGTTCTTTTTCATCAAGGATTTTTATCGGTTGTTCAGGGTATGTGAGGTCCGGTTGAAGATGATCATACTTTTCCAAGACAACGTCTATTGGAGGTTTGAGACATCGTTTCAGTTGTGATACATGAAACGTGTTATGAACTCTAGATAGAGCTTGTAGGCTACTTGTCCACATCTCTCCAGGATTTTGAATGGGTCGATATAGCGGGGTGCTAATTTTCCTTTGATTCCAAAGCGCTGAATGCCCTTCATTGGTGAAACTCGGAGATAGACAAAATCATCCTTGTTGAAAAATAGTGACCTACATCATCGGTTGACATACTTTTCTTGACGACATTTAGCAGCCTTGAGATTTGCCTAAATGGTTCGAACTTTTTCTTTGGCATCCTTGACAAGGTCAGGGCTAAAGGTTACTCTTTCTCCAGATTCAGACCAGTTTAACGGTGTTCTACAACTTCGACCATAAAGTGCTTCAAATGGTGACATTTTTACACTCTCTTGATAACTGTTGTTGTATGAAAACTCTGCATATGGCAAATATTCATCCTAGTTACCACCATATACTAAAACACATGCTTTGAGCATATCTTCCAAGATTTGGTTGACATGCTCTGTTTGTCCATCGGTAGCGGCATGATAAGTAGAACTCCGAATCAATTTTGTACCCAGAGATGCATGCAGCTGTTCCCAGAAATGAGCGACAAACTGCGAGCCATGATCTGAAATAATGGTCTTATGTACTCCATGAAGGCACAAAATTCTGGATCTGTATAGCTCCGCATATTTCTTAATCTTGTATGTATAATTGACCGGTAGGAAGTGGAAAGATTTTGTGAGTCTATCCATAATGACCCAAATCGAATCATGCTTTCGGGAAGTGAGTGATGTGAACAAGGGTTCCTGATCTTCCGAAAGGTTCTTGGTAAGTTGATTTGGTCGGAGGCGACACACAAATCGATCCGGCTTCAGAACAGCACGTTCTAAACCCCGCAATCGCAGCACGATGTCTCCTCTGGTTATCAACCGTCCAAAAGACGATTGACCTCGCCGAGAAAGCTAATCCCTGCCTGCGAATCAAGAACACAAGCAAGAACAACGAAGAATGCAACACAATTTCAGATGTATGATTAAACTCTCGAAGTTGGGGTCTCACAAACCGATGAACGGCAAAACTGTTTATGAACAGAATTGATCTAAGCAAAACCTAAACCCTAATGGTGCGGCGGCGGCTGTATATAAAGACCCTAGGGTCGTGCAAGACCCTCTGGACGCGCCTCTAATTGGGCTCAACTAGATACAAAGCCCAAAGGCCAAAAATAGGCGACACAGCACCGATACAGATTCTGGACTCTCTCTTGTTTTGACGATTCCCGATGACTCCGGATGAATTTCGAAATGAGGCCGGCGGCATTGGAAAGGCCTTCTCCTTATCTTTCCGTGCATATGTAGAACGTCCAAATCCGATTCTGTATGCGTCCTGGGCGACTGTTTTAGTGCAGACTGGTTCTGGGCCCCGAAACAGACTCGAAGTCGGTTTTGATTGGGCCTCCACTTTGGCTTCCAAGCCCTTGCTGATCCTCCACGTTCCCAAATCCTTCTCCCATCATCTCCTGGTCCTCTCCATGGTTTCTAATCATAAAATAATTATTAGGTAGCAAACCATTCTCAAAAGTAACATATAGCGAAGAACGTAGAAACGAGCTCACCTCTAAATTTAGTCGTCGTGCACGAGCTCTAGTCATTGGACCTTGCAAGTCCAGAATTGGAGGAGTGTTGTGCGTATCCATAGGAGTGATGTCCTCATCATCCTTCCCCTCTTGAAGTGGAGTCGTCCTCGACTCGAGCTCATCCTCTTCTCCCAAGTATGGTTTCAAATCTGAAATGTTAAAAGTTGGACTAACCCCGAACTCGGGAGGCAACTCAAGTTTGTATGCATTATCATTAATCTTCTCCATTATTTTGAATGGACCATCAGCTCTAGGCATTAGTTTAGACTTTCTCAATTCTGGAAATCTATCCTTCCTTAAGTGTAACCATACTAAATCTCCTACATCAAGCTTTACTTCCTTTCTACCCTTACTACCAGCAATTTTATACTTTTCATTCATCTTTTCAATGCTAAGTCTAGTGGTCTCATGCATTTGCAAAATAAAATCAGCACGCTCCTTAGCATCAACATGAACTCTCTCATTAATAGGTAGAGGAAGTATATCAAGTGGAGTACGGGGATCAAAACCATAGACTACCTTGAATGGACTTACCTTGGTAGTAGAATGTGTTGCCCGATTATAAGCAAACTCAACATGAGGTAAGCATTCTTCCCATTGCTTCAAATTTTTCTTCAAAATAGCTCGCAACATAGTACCCAAAGTGCGGTTCATAACCTCAGTTTGTCCATCAGTTTGTGGATGACAAGTTGTAGAAAATAGCAACTTTGTACCCAACTTATTCCAAAGCATGCGCCAAAAATGACTCAAGAATTTTGCATCACGATCTGAAACAATAGTAGAAGGCATACCATGCAAACATACAATTTCTTTGAAAAAAAGATCAGCAATATAACTAGCATCATCAGTTTCATGACATGGTATAAAGTGTGCCATCTTGGAAAAATGATCCACAACAACAAAAATGCTATCGCTCCCCCTCTTAGTCCTAAGCAGTCCTAAAATAAAGTCCATAGAAATATCCGCCCAAGGAATAGAAGGAACAGGAAGTGGCATGTATAAACCATGTGGATTCAATCGAGACTTAGCTTTTTGACATTTAGTGCAGCGAGCAACAAAACGCTCAACATCTTTCCTCATCCTTGGCCAAAAGAAGTGTGTGGCCAAAATATCCTCTGTCTTCTTAGCACCAAAATGACCCATCAATCCACCTCCATGCACCTCCTGCAACAACAAAAGACGAACGGAACCAATTGGAATGCATAGGCGGTTAGTTCTAAACAAGAAACCATGATTCAACACAAATTTGTTCCAAGCACGACCTCCTTTACAGTGCAGCAATACATCTTTAAAATCAACATCAGTAACATATTGTTCTTTAATTTCCTCAAGTCCAAAAATTCTACAATCAAGTTGAGACAACAAAGTATATCGCCTAGATAAAGCATCAGCAATCACATTATCCTTCCCTTTCTTATGTTTAATAATATAAGGAAAAGACTCAATAAACTCAACCCATTTAGCATGTCTACGGTTCAAATTGCATTGAGAACGAATATACTTAAGTGATTCATGATCAGAATGAATAACAAATTCTTTGGGCAACAAATAATGACGCCACGTCTCTAAAGAACGTACAAGCGCATATAGTTCCTTATCATACGTGAAATAATTCAAAATAGGCCCAGTAATTTTCTCACTAAAGTATGCAACAGGTTTACCATCTTGCATCAAAACACCACCAATGCCTATACCAGTAGCATCACATTGAAGCTCAAAAGTATTATCAAAATTAGGTAATTGCAGCAATGGTGCATGTGTAAGTTTGTCCTTCAAAGCATCAAAAGACTCATGATGTACCTTACCAAAATAGAAGTCAACGCCATTCTTTGTCAACTCATGGAATGGTGCAGCAATGGTGCTGAAATCTTTGACAAAGCGGCGGTAGAAACCTGCAAGACCAAGAAAACTCCTCACCTGTGTGATAGTTTTTGGTATAGGCCAGCTCTTTATGGCTTCAATCTTCGCCTCATCTACCTCAATTCCCTATGGAGTCACAACATAGCCAAGAAAAGAGACTCGATCCGTGCAAAAGGTGCACTTCTCAAGGTTACCAAATAAACGTGCAACTCGCAAAGCATCAAAAACAGCACGCAAATGAATCACATTATCATCCATGGATTTGCTATAAATCAAGATATCATCAAAGTAAACAACCACAAATTTGCCAATAAAAGGTCTTAAAACCTCATTCATCAAACGCATGAAAGTACTGGGTGCATTAGTCAACCCAAAAGGCATTACTAACCACTCATACAACCCGAATTTGGTTTTGAAAGCTGTTTTCCATTCATCTCCAAGTTTCATTCTAATTTGATGGTAGCCACTATGCAAATCAATTTTAGTGAAAATTATAGCACCACATAACTCATCAAGCATGTCGTCTAGCCTAGGAATAGGATGACGATACCTAATAGTAATGTTATTAATGGCTCTACAATCTACACACATACGCCAAGAACCATCTTTCTTAAGAACCAAAAGTACAAGAACAGCACAAGGACTAAGTGATTGACGAACATACCCACGATCCAAAAGGTCTTGGACTTTTTGTTATATCGCCTTAGTCTCCTCAGGGTTGGTCCTATAAGCAGCACGGTTTGGTAAAGTAGCACCAGGAATCAAATCAATTTGGTGCTCAATCCCTCTCAAAGGTGGCAATCCCGAGGGTATCTCAGCTGGAAAAACATCCTCATACTCCTGCAAAAAGTTAGTGACAGCAGGAGGCAAAGCACTAGAAGAAATATCACCAAGCGAAAACAAGGCTTGTTTGCATATCAAAGCATAGCAAATATCATCAGTAGAAATTTCAGCAAGCTCAGATTTTGTGGCAAGACATGAACGACCTTGTAATTTAATTGCAGCACCCTTAGAACTTGAAGAATCATTAACATTACTTGGTGTAGAAGCAGAATTAACAGGTTGCTGAATTTCAGGGCTTTTATTTTTCAAACTAGCAGCTCGTTCTAAATCAGCTTGTACAATTTCAGCAGGGGTCATTGGTAACAAAGTAATTTTAGTTCCTTTATGCATGAAAGTGTACTTATTACTTTTACCATGGTGTACAGCATCATTATGAAATTCCCAAGGTCTACCCAATAAAAGTGAACAAGCTTGCATGGGTACAACATCACAATCAACAGAATCCACATAGGAACCAATGGGAAAAGGAACTCTGCAAGTTTGTATTACCTTAGCTTTTCCAGAGTCATTTAACCACTGAATGTAGTATGGATGTGGATGTGGGCGTGTGGTCAAATCAAGCTTCTTAACCACATCAGAACTCACCAAATTGTTGCAGCTTCCTCCATCAATGATGACACGTGCTCGACGGTTCTTGATGACGAAGAAAATCTGGAACAAGTTATGTCGCTGCATCATCTCAGGCTGCCGGATTTGTGTGCTAAGCACACGCTGCACAATAATATTCATGTAGCCTGTGGTATCTCCGCCTCCAAGGACAAGGTCACCGCTGGTGGCAGTGACATCCTCCTCCTCATCCTCCACATCGGAGGTGCTTATGTAACCGCCATCATTTGTCGTCACATATGCCCGCCTACTTGGGCAATCTTTCTGCACATGGCCAAGACCATGGCAGCGGTGGCACTGAATCCCTGTAGTGCATCCCGTCGAAGCAACAGAGGAGGCACTACTAGCCGGTACCTGCACAGAATTTTTACCTGAGCGCGTAGAAGGGGCAGGGGCTGATCTTGGTGCTGCAGAAACAACACTAGCAGGTGGGGGCGGCCGGAAAGATGGCTTGGGCAGCCCCGAAGTCCCCGTCGGCCGTGGTGGGTAGAAATTCCTGGACTTGCTGTACTCCTCAAAAGCCTGGAAAAGTCCCTGTGATTCTTTCTCTGCAAGCATAGCATACTGGAAACACTGGTTGAGGGTATAAAATTCTTTATAATCAAGGATGTCCTGAATTTCTTTTCTCAAACCAGAATAAAAGCGGAAAATCTGATCCTCTACTTTTTCAACCACAGCACAACGAATCAAACCCTTCTGAAGCTCACTAAAATACTCCTGAACAGTTTTATCTCCTTGATCTAAACGCTACAGTTTAATACGAATTCCTCTATAAAAAGAAGGAGGAACAAAACGATCACGCATTTCTACCTTAAGTTTTTCCCAAGTAGTAGGCAAATCGGTTTCAGCAACTAGACCACTGCACCAAACAATAGCAAAGTCCTTAAACTCACTAGTGGCTTGTCTAACTCTATGTTGTTCAGGAACAAGGTGGCCATTAAATTTTTGTTCTACCGTCATTTCCCAATCAAGGTAAGCATCACCATCGTACTGACCCGAAAACGAAGGAATTGAGAACTTAATTTTAGCATACGGGTCATCTGAAGCATGGTTACCTTGTGTGCGACGGTTGTGGTTGTGGAAACCAGCCATACCTTGAGGGTTACGTTGCAAACGACGTCGTAACCTTGAGGTCCTTGTAGCTGACCTATCGACGGTGCCATCAGCCTTATACACCGTTGCTTCATCATGATCGTCTTCAACGTCGTTGTTGGTGTTGGTGTTGGTGTTGGTGTTGGTGTTGTTGTTGGTATTGTGAGCGGTCTCCAATTCGACAACCTGATCGGTTAGCTTAGAGACTCTGTTATCCAACCGCTCAATGCTTTCTCCCAGGTGAAGCTTGGTGACGGTGTCGATGACGGCCCTGGTGATCGTCTCTGCCAAATCACTCTGAACCGCCTGCAAAGCCTTCTATAACTGACTTTGGCTCACGCACTCATCCGATTTTGGGGGTGAAGCACCCTCTCCATCACTTCCTGACATCAGAAACACCAAAACAGGAAACAAAAAGTGAAGGTTATCCCTACAAAACTACTAAGCAGTGGTGCCTCTCAACACAGCAAAAGGAAGCTTCTTGCAAAGCTCTTACAAAGTTCTGAAAACAACAAAGCGAAGGATACCAGGGAGAAGTGTTCCACGATTGCAAGGGTTACCAAATAACCTATGTGCTATCCAGAAGAAGTATGTAGAGCTAGGAAGGCCAAATATATATATATATATATGTGAGTGGCACACAAATCAAAAACAAATAGTAAAGCTGAATAAGTGCCCAAGTAACTTGTCCCTAGTTGGTGGTCTAACTATGTCCTAGAACAGTAGTGATAGCAAAGAAGAAACAAGGAGACCAAGGCACACAGTCGATAACAGGGGGACTAAGTGTAAAACAGCCAAACTCAGAAATTCCAGGGGGCTAGATGGAGCACTAGTAGGAATCCCAAATTTCTTTTTTTATTTCATTTTTGATATTGTTTTCCAACTCACTAGTAAACGGGGAGAAACCACAAAACATTTCAGCTCAAACCGAGCTAGGACGTGGCCTACAGAAAATCTTGAAGTTTCAGAAAACGTCGGGTTTCAACTTGAACAAATTTTTTCTTTATCTTCCTGATTTTTTTTGAATTTTTTGACAAGGGCACACAGGGCATAGCCCAGTGTGGGTATGCTCAACTTTTTGTCAAGAATCTCCTGTAAAACTTTCAGCCAAAACGGACAACCGAGCGAAAAGTTATGGCCGTTTTACCGAAGGGGTGTCGGAATCGGTTATGAAGAAACCGGGGGTTTGAGTGAAACCCGAGTCGGCTTGGGGTCGGGTAGGGATTTTTGTTTGGCGAGGTGGATGCAGCGGAAAGTGGAAAATGTGAAAATTGGTCCGAGGTGGTGAGGGTAGGTTTAGGGTGGGATTAGGGTGGGCGTGTTGATCAATCAACCCTAGCACACAAAGCCGACAAAACCGAGGATGGTGAAGGGGATGGCGGCTAGGGTTGCAAGGGAAACACTACTGACGACAAAAACACAAACTAAACCAGCGACTAAACAAGAACTAGGGCACAAACTCAACACTACGGACTCTGAAATTGAAATATGCAAAGGCTAAACACGTGGTTATGGGCGGGGGAAAATTTTTTTTGGTATTTTCTGTGGACGATAGGAAGAACACGAAAACAAAACTAAAGGGTAGTGCAAACCTGACGGTGCTCCTGAAGCTCTGATTACCACTTGATGTGAACAAGGGTTCCCGATCTTCCGAAAGGTTCTTGGTAAGTTGATTTGGTCGGAGGCGACACACAAATCAATCCGGCTTCAGAACAGCACGTTCTAAACCCCGCAATCGTAGCACGACGTCTCCTCTGGTTATCAACCGTCCAAAAGACGATTGACCTCACCGAGAAGGCTAATCCCTGCCTGCGAATCAAGAACACAAGTAAGAACAACGAAGAATGCAACACAATTGCAGATGTATGATTAAACTCTCGAAGTTGGGGTCTCACAAACCGATGAACGGCAAAACTTTTTATGAACAGAATTAATCTAAGCAAAACCCGAACCCTAATGGTGCGGTGGTGGCTGTATATAAAGACCCTAGGGTAGTGCAAGACCCTCTGGACACGCCCCTAATTGGGCTCAACTAGATACAAAGCCCAAAGGCCAAAAATAGGCGACGCAGCACCGACACAGATTCTGGACTCTCTCTTGTTTTGACGATTCCCGATGACTCCGGATGAATTTTGACATGAGGCCAGCGGCATTGGAAAGGTCTTCTCCTTATCTTTCCATGCATATGTAGAACGTCCAAATCCGAGTCCGTATACGTCCTGGGCGACTATTTTAGTGCAGACTGGTCCTGGGCCCCGAAACAGACTCGAAGTCGGTTTTGATTGGGCCTCCACTTTGGATTCAAAGCCCTTGCTGGTCCTCCACGTTCCCAAATCCTTCTCCCATCATCTCCTGGTCCTCTCCATGGTTTCTAATCATAAAATAATCATTCGGTAGCAAACCATTCTCAAAAGTAACATATAGCGAAGAACGTAGGAACGAGCTCACCTCTAAATTTAGTCGTCGTGCACGAGCTCTAGTCATTGGACCTTGCAAGTCCAGAATTGGAGGAGTGTTGTGCGTATCCATAGGAGTGATGTCCTCATCAGTGAGAGGGAGGCCAACAATGAAATCCATGCGGATGTCTTCCCATTTCCAGGCGAGGATACTCAATGGTTGAAGTAATCCAGCTTGTTTCAAATGGTCAGCCTTAACTCTCTGACAGGTATTACACTCCATGATGTATCGAGCAACTTCTCGCTTCATCCTTGTCCACCAGAATTTTTTCTTCAGATCCTGAGACATCTTGTTACTACCAGGGTGAATGGAATACTTGGAATGATGTGCCTCATCCAAGATTTTCTGACGAAGTTCAAAATCCTTTAGAACTACTAGACGGTTGTTAAACCATAGTGCACCGTCTGCATTTTACGTGAAACATTTTGCCTTGTCATTCATAATGTTCTCCCGAATGTACTTCATTCCAACATCTTGTTTTTGTGCAGCAATGACTTCATCCCAAATGGTGGAATGAATGCTAAGATTGCTGATCACTAAGGCAGGCATAACATGAAGGCTCGGTTCTATTTTACTTGTTTCAGTGCTGCTGTCCTGAAATTCCAGCATCAAATGATTGCAGTGTATCTTTCTACTTAGAGCGTTGGCGACCACATTAGCCTTGCCTGGATGATAATGAATCTCCAGATTATAATCCTTGATTAATTCTAGCCAACGACGTTGTCTCATGTTCAGATCGGTCTGTGTAAAGATATACTTCAAGCTCTTGTGATCCGTATAGATGTGCACTAAGTTCCCAAGTAAATAATGTCTCTAGATTTTTAGTGCAAGCACAACTGCAGCTAGTTCCAAACCGTGAGTTGGATAATGCTCTTCATGCTTTTGTAGTTACCAAGATGCATAGGCAATAACACGACTACACTGCATGAGCACACATCCAAGTTCTGTCCTAGATGCATCCCAATATACGTCAAACGGTTTGGTGATGTCTGGCTGAGCCAACACTGGGGCAGTAGTCAATAATTCCTTCAACTTCTGAAATGCTTCTTCACACTTGTTGCTACATTCAAACTTCACATCATTTTTTAGCAGTCTTGTGATGGGCTTGGATAGCTGAGAAAAATTAGGAATGAACCTACGATAATATCCAGCTAGTCTGAGGAAACTATGAACTTGGTGGACAGTATTAGGCGGTTTCCAGTCCAGCACATCTTGAACCTTTCTAGGGTCTACAAAGATCCCTTCGGCTGATACTATGTGACCAAGGAATGGCACATGGTCCAACCAAAACTCACACTTGCTGAATTTTGCAAACAGCTTGTGATCGTAGACGCTAAAGAACAATACGAAGATGGTCAGCATGTTCTTCCTTGGACTTTGAATAGATAAGAATGTCATCAACGAATACCACCACAATTTTTCCAGCTCTGGCATAAATACGGAATTCATGAGGTACATGAAATAGGCAGGAGCATTTGTTAACCCAAAAGACATTACTAGATACTCAAATAATCCATATCTAGTAGAGAAAGCGGTCTTCGGAATATCCTCTGCTCTGATCTTTATCTGATGATAACCCGAGCGAAGGTTAATTTTTGAAAAGACCTTGGTGCCAACCAATTGATCGAAAAGAATATCGATGCGTGGCAGCGGGTATTTATTCTTGATTGTGGCTTCATTGAGAGGCCGATAATCAACGACGAGGCACAGAGTTTTGTCCTTCTTCTTCACAAAGATAGCAGGGCAGCCCCAAGGTGAAGTACTTAGGCGAATAAATCCTTTTCCCAACAACTCATTCAACTGCTTCTTCAACTCAGCTAGCTCATTGGGACCCATTTTATATGGTTGACGTCATACTGGAGAAGTTCCAGGCTGAAGCTCAATTTTGAATTCCACTTCTCGGTCAAGTGGAAGGCCAGAAATATCTTCAGGGAACACGTCGGGATACTCACAGACAACAGGAATATTCTCGAGTGATTGTCCTTCCAAAAGATAGACAACCAGACCTTTCGATGGATTGGCACTAAGAGAAAGTGTTTCTGGACCATGCAAGGGAGAGTTCAAATGAACAGAACGGGGCTCAATATCCAGCATGGCTCTGTGGGTTTTCATCCACATCATTCCAATAATGAGGTCGATTTCTTGGTTATGGAGCATGATAAAATCAGTGGGGTAGATTTTCTGGTTTATTTCTAGTGGAGCTTTGCATACTATTTTATTAGCTAGAATTTATCCAGCTGGGGAGCAGATAGTACAACACTGATTTATAGTGGTGGTGTGGAGATTTTGTTTTTGCACACAATTGCTGCTAATAAAATTATGGGTAGCACTAGAATAAAAAAGAGTAAGGACGGGCTGACGGTAGAGTGAGAGCGTACCGGTCAGCACGGGGTCACCCTGTGGAATATCTCAGCGCTGGTGTAGTTCACTTGGGCACCACGAGATGGTGCATTCATATTCTTGTTCTGGTTCTGATGCTGATTGTTGTTGTTGTTGCGCCTGGGTGCTATACACTCCTCAGCAAAGTGGCCGGTGCGACCATAGTTGTAGCACGGGTAGCTGCCTCCACGGGTAGTAGGCGGTGGAGCGTGTGCATTTTGACTTCCCTGCTGCTGATAGGGTGCACGGTACTGAGTGCTCTACAGTTGGTATGGTGCACCAGGTGGTAAGTGCTTCTGTTGCGGCGGTCTCGAGTAGCTCTGGCCAAAGGGACGCTGAAACTGCTGCTGCTGGGACGTCCGGTATCACTGTCCAGACGGTGAAGTGTATACAAGGTGATGCTTCGCCTGTGGGGCAGCAGAGGCACTAGTAGGGGCCTTCCTCTTGCGGTCTTCCTCCTCAACTTGGCGCATAGCGCCCTCTTGGACAATACCAGCATTGACCAAGTCGTTGTAGGTGCCAGTCGTCTGCCAAGTCAGACGCTCCTTCAGTGTGGCATTTGATGTAAACAAGGGTTCCCGATCTTCCGATAGGTTCTGATAATCTTGATTAAGGCGGAGACAATACACAAATCGATCCGGCTTCCGAACAACACGTTCTGAACCCCGCAATCGCAGCACAACGTATCCTCTGGTTATCAACCGTTCAAGAACGATTGACCTCGCCGAGAAGGCTTATCCTTGCCTGCAAATCAAGAACACAAGCAAGAACAAAGAAGAATACAACCAAATTTGCAAGTATACGATGAATCTCACAAGTTGGAGTCTCACAAACCGATCAAACGGCAAAACTGTTATCAACAGAATAATCTAAGCAAAACCCAAACCCTAATGAAGAGGTGGCGGCTGTATATGAGGACCCTAGGATCATGCAAGACCCCCTGGACGCAGCCCTAAGTGGGCTCAACTCGATACATGGCCCAAAGACCGATCACGGTGTCGCAGCACCAGGATAGATTCTTCAGGTTGATTTGTTTTGGTGATTGCTGACGGCTCGGGACGAATTTTGACATGGGACTGGTTGGGTTGGAAAGGTCTTTTCGTTATCTTTCCAGGCATATATAGAATGTCCAAATCCGAGTCCGTATGCGTTCTGGGCGTCCGATTTAGTGCAGACTGGTCCTGGGCTCTGAAACAGACTCGAAGTCGGTTTTGATTGGGCCTCCACCTTGGCTTGGACGTCCTTGCTGGCCCATCACGTCTGTAATCACCTCCCTAGCTATCTCATCATCATCTCCATGGTTCCTAACAATAATTAATTCATTAGGTAGTAATCTATTCTCAAAACCATATAATAAAAACATTAGAAACGATCTCACCTGTAAATTCAGGTGATGCACATGAACTTTCATATTAGTTGGAGGAGTGTTGTGTGTATCCATGGGTGTGATGTACTCATCATTCTCCCCCTTTTGAATTAGAGTCGTCCTCGACTCCATCTCATCCCTTTCTCCCAATAGTGGTCTCAAATCTGAAATATAAAACATAGAACTATTCCCAAACTTGGGATACAACTCATATTTATATGCATTATAAAATTTATCATCACAATGTGAAACTACAGTAGAACGCATGCCATGCAAATTAATGACCTCTTTGAAAACTTGCTCAGCAATATAAACATCATTCTTCCTCTTATGACAAGATAGAAAATGTTGATGTGAACAAGTGTTCCCGATCTTCCGATAGGTTCTAATAATCTTGATTAAGGCGGAGGCGATACACAAATCGATCTGGCTTCCGAACGACACGTTTTGAACCCCGCAATCGCAACACAACGTCTCCTCTGGTTATCAACCGTTCAAGAACGATTGACCTCGCCGAGAAGGCTTATCCTTGCCTAAAAATCAAGAACACAAGCAAGAACAAAGAAGAATGCAACCAAATTTGCAAGTTTACGATGAATCTCACAAGTTGGGATCTCATAAACCGATCAAACGGCAAAACTGTTATCAACAGAATAATCTAAGCAAAACCCAAACCCTATTGAAGAGGCGACGGCTGTATATGAAGACCCTAGGGTCGTGCAAGACCCTCTGGACGCAGCCCTAAGTGGGCTCAACTCGATACATGGCCCAAAGACCGATTACGGTGTTGCAGCACCAGGACAGATTCTGGAAGTCAAATTGTTTCGGCGATTGCCGACGGCTCAGGACGAATTTTTACATGGGACCAGTTGGGATGGAAAGGGCTTTTCGTTATCTTTCCAAGCATATATAGAACATCCAAATCTGAGTGCGTATGCGTCCTGGGCATCCGTTTTAGTGCAGACTGGTTCTGGGCTCCGAAACAGACTCGAAGTCGGTTTTGATTGGGCCTCCACCTTGGCTTGGACGTCCTTGCTGGCCCATCACGTCTCCAATCACCTCCCCAGCTATCTCCTCATCATCTCCATGGTTTCTAACAACAATTAATTCATTAGGTAGCAATCTATTCTCAAAATCACATAAAGGAATCATTAGGAACAAGCTCACCCGTAAATTCAGTTGTCGCACATGAACTTGCATTTTGGTTGGCGGAGTGCTGGGTGTATCCATAAGGGTGATGTCCTCATCATTCTCCCCCTTTTGAATTAGAGTCGTCCTCGACTCGAGCTCATCTCTTTCTCCCATGTATGGTCTCAAATCTGAAATATTAATTGTGCAACTATTCCCAAACTTGGGATGCAACTCATATTTATATGCATTATGAAATTTGTCATCACAATGAGAATCTACAGTAGAAGGCATTCCGTGCAAATTAATAATCTCTTTGAAAACTTGGTCAGCAATATGAGCATCATTCTCACTCTTATCACAAGGTAGACAATGTGTGACCTTAGAAATTCTAGAAAAAGATGACATGACATGGTAGTTGATATTAAAGTTTTCTAGTTGGTCATTTAGTTGCAAACCAAGAGGATGTTTCAGATTTGAACAAACATAAACTCTATGTACCATAAATACACCTCTATGATCATACTTGCCAATAGCATAAAAAATGTTTCTTATCAATAAAGGCAACTTAGTTTGAGAAAACATTTGCTTCTCTAAAGTACTTAGATTACAAAGAATATCAAATTCAATATAACCTAAAGTATTTAGAGAAGAAAATAATTTCTGCTCATCCATTTGACATGTAACTAAAATCAAACGTTTAATTTCAGCACTAGTGGGTGAATCATAAGCAAAAGCATCAAGCTCATTCATTTGTTGTGGCAAAGGTATAAATGAAGCATTGACATACAACTCCTCTTTATCACACGGACCGCTAGGTAAATCAATTTGTGATAAAGGAACATGATCATAAGGTTCCGATATAGCAAGACTATTGGAACAATCCATCATATCAAGAAAGCTCTTACCTGAAGCAACAACCTGTTCTTTATCGTTCCCACTATCATCTTCTTTGTGTATATCCTGAAAAATATTAGTTGTAACAAGAGGCAAAGAAATATGTTCATCCTCTAGCAATTCAGATTTTGATGAAAGTGTTGCGACATTTGAAACAGCCCATTCTATCCTAAATGGTTCATTCTTTCTTCTCTCAAATCGTTGTTGATCCTCTTCTAAAATTTCAGCTGTGGTCATTGTTTAAGAGTAACCCTTCTACCATTGTATTTAAATGAATAGCTATTAGTAATGGTATTGTGCAAAACATTATTTGTACAAATCCAAGGTTTACCCAATAACAAATGACATGCTTGCATAGGTACTATATCAAATTCTGCACTATCCTTATAAGAACCAATAAAAAATTCAATGCGTGCAGTTTTATCTACCTTCATCTTACCACAAGAATTTACCCATTGGATGTAGTATGGACATGGGTGTGGCTGTGTGGTCAAGCCGAGCTGCTCAACCAATTCCAAGCTTGCGATGTTGTGGCTACTCTCTACATCAATGATGACACAACAACGTCGATCCTTCACAATAAAGTGAGTCTGAAACAAGTTGTTCATTTGATTTTGCTCTACCTTCTCCATTTGAGAACTAAGCACTCGTTGTGCTACAACACTTGTATCAACCTCATTTGACACCATCGACTCATCACCATCAGTGTTGTAACCTGTCATTGTTAATAGAAAACAAGAAAACACACAAGAGTACATTTTCCTATCACTACTGTTTGATTACGGTGGAAACTCTCAAACAGCAAATGGCAGCACCTAACTGAGTTTTTACAAGATTCTTAATAGCAAAACAGAGGATACCTTGGAGAGTGTGATCCGACGATTGCGAGGGTCCAAAGTTCAGTGCCTATTCAGAAGGACATATGTGGAGCGAGGTAGGCAATTTATAGTAGCAAGGATTAGCAAAATTTCAATTCAGAAATTGTAAAACTGAATAATAGTCCCAAGCTAGTCTATGTCACTGGCCTAAACTTGTCTCGGACCTAGTTCAAGCAAGCAAGCAAATGGCTCAACAAAGGACACAAAGGCTGCAAGCAATTCTGAATTTTTTTCTCTTCTCCTTTCGTTTTTTTTTCTTTTGTTATAGGTGCGGCTTTTTCTTCTTATTTTTTTTCAGCACCTCTTTGCCCTTTACTTCTTTCATGATTTTTTTGACATAGAACTGCAGCAAGAGTTGTGAACTTAATAGCACAAAGAAAAAAACCGAAACTTTCTTTTTTGCACTCTTTACGTAAGGAATAGATGTACATGTAGAACTGAATTGACAATTCTCATATGCAACAACATGCAGCAATCTCTTGACTCAAGGAACAACGTACAACAGAAAACACTCTAAGTTTATTTTGCACACAAAAAGTAGAAGGCTAGATGTTAAATAAATACTTAGTGCAAATAATTCCAGCAGTACTATTCTCTCAATGTGTGCAACAATCTGATTTTTTTTCTTGATTGTCTATGAACAAGGACACACACGACTCAAACAAGACCAAAGAAAAAGTACTAGACCAACAACACAATGACCTTGTAGGGACTAAAATTCAGAGAAGCAAACTAAACTGAAAATTGCAAGGCACAAGGGGGGTGTAGGACAGCGGAAACACGACGAACAAATATTTTTGTAGGGCAATTTTCTGGACTCTAAGATTGAACAAAATAACAAGGATAAGGGCGAACCTAACGGTGTACCTGAAGCTCTGATTATCACTTGATGTGAACAAGGGTTCCCGATCTTCCGATAGGTTCTGATAATCTTGATTAAGGCGGAGGCGATACACAAATCGATCCGGCTTCCGAACGACACGTTCTGAACCCCGCAATCACAGCACAACGTCTCCTCTGGTTATCAACCATTCAAGAACGATTGACCTCGCCGAGAAGGCTTATCCTTGCCTGCAAATCAAGAACACAAGCAAGAACAAAGAAGAATGCAACGAAATTTGCAAGTTTACGATGAATCTCACAAGATGGGATCTCACAAACCGATCAAACGGGTGAAACTGTTATCAACAGAATAATCTAAGCAAAACACAAACCCTAATGAAGAGGCGACGGCTGTATATGAAGACCCTAGGGTCGTGCAAGACCCCCTGGACGCAGCCCTAACTGGGCTCAACTCGATACATGGGCCAAAGACCGATTACGGTGTTGCAGCACCAGGACAGATTCTGGAAGTCGGATTGTTTAGGCGTTTGCCGACGGCTCGGGACGAATTTTGACATGGGACCAGTTGGGTTGGAAAGGTCTTTTCGTTATCTTTCCAAGAATATATAGAACGTCCAAATCCGAGTCCGTATGCGTCCTGGGCATCCGTTTTAGTGTAGACTGGTCCTGGGCTCCGAAACAGACTCGAAGTCGGTTTTGATTGGGCCTCCACCTTGGCTTGGACGTCCTTGCTGGCCCATCACATCTCCAATCACCTCCCCAGATATCTCATCATCTTTTCCATGGTTTCTAACAACCATTAATTTATTAGGTAGCAATCTATTCTCAAAATCATATAAAGGAATCATTAGGAACAAGCTCACCCGTAAATTCAGTTGTCGCACATGAACTTGCATTTTGGTTGGCGGAGTGCTGGGTGTATCCATAAGGGTGATGTCCTCATCAAATGTTTGATCTTAAAAACACTAGAAAAATATAACATGACATGGTAGTTGTTATTGCAGTTTTCTAGTTCATCATTTGGTTGTACAACATAAGGAGTATTCATGTTTGAGCAAATATAAACTTTATGCACCATAAATACACCTCTATGATCATAGTTTCCTATAGCATAAAATTTGTTTCTTGTTAGTAAAGGCAATTCAGTTTGAGAAAAAATTTGCTTCTCCACGGTATTTAGATCACAAAGAACATCAAATTCAATATAACCCAAAGTATTTGGAGAAGACAATAATTTTTGCTCATCCTTTTCACATGTTATTAAAATCAAATGTTTTATTTCAGCACTAGTAGGTGAATCATAAGCAAAAACATAAAGCTTATTCATTTGTTGTGGCAAAGGTATAAATGAAGCAGTGGCACACAACTCCTCTTTATCATAAGGATCAGTAGATAAATCAACTTGTGGCAAAGGCAAATCAAGACAAGGTTCCAATACAACAAGATTGTTGGAACAACTCATCACATCAAGAAAGCTCTTACCTGAAGCAACAACATGTTCTTCATCATAGTTGGAGGAGTGTTGTGTGCATCCATGGGTGTGATGTACTCATCAGCATTCATGTGCTCTGGATGACTCCGGATGAATTTTGAAATGAGGCCGGCGGCATTGGAAAGGCCTTCTCCTTATCTTTCCGTGCATATGTAGAACGTCCAAATCCGATTCTGTATGCGTCCTGGGCGACTGTTTTAGTGCAGACTGGTCCTGGGCCCCGAAACAGACTCGAAGTCGGTTTTGATTGGGCCTCCACTTTGGCTTCCAAGCCCTTGCTGATCCTCCACGTTCCCAAATCCTTCTCCCATCATCTCCTGGTCCTCTCCATGGTTTCTAATCATAAAATAATCATTAGGTAGCAAACCATTCTCAAAAGTAACATATAGCGAAGAACGTAGAAACGAGCTCACCTCTAAATTTAGTCGTCGTGCACGAGCTCTAGTCATTGGACCTTGCAAGTCCAGAATTGGAGGAGTGTTGTGCGTATCCATAGGAGTGATATCCTCATCATCCTTCCCCTCTTGAAGTGGAGTCGTCCTCGACTCGGGCTCATCCTCTTCTCCCAAGTATGGTTTCAAATCTGAAATGTTAAAAGTTGGACTAACCCCGAACTCGGGAGGCAACTCAAGTTTGTATGCATTATCATTAATCTTCTCCATTATTTTGAATGGACCATCAGCTCTAGGCATTAGTTTAGACTTTCTCAATTCTGGAAATCTATCCTTCCTTAAGTGTAACCACACTAAATCTCCTACATCAAGCTTTACTTCCTTTCTACCCTTACTACCAGCAATTTTATACTTTTCATTCATCTTTTCAATGCTAAGTCTAGTGGTCTCATGCATTTGCAAAATAAAATCAGCACGCTCCTTAGCATCAACATGAACTCTCTCATTAATAGGTAGAGGAAGTATATCAAGTGGAGTACGGGGATCAAAACCATAGACTACCTTGAATGGACTTACCTTGGTAGTAGAATGTGTTGCCCGATTATAAGCAAACTCAACATGAGGTAAGCATTCTTCCCATTGCTTCAAATTTTTCTTCAAAATAGCTCGCAACATAGTACCCAAAGTGCGGTTCATAACCTCAGTTTGTCCATCAGTTTGTGGATGACAAGTTGTAGAAAATAGCAACTTTGTACCCAAATTATTCCAAAGCGTGCGCCAAAAATGACTCAAGAATTTTGCATCACGATCTGAAACAATAGTAGAAGGCATACCATGCAAACGTACAATTTCTTTGAAAAAAAGATCAGCAATATAACTAGCGTCATCAGTTTTATGACATGGTATAAAGTGTGCCATCTTGGAAAAATGATCCACAACAACAAAAATGCTATCGCTCCCCCTCTTAGTCCTAGGCAGTCCTAAAATAAAGTCCATAGAAATATCCGCCCAAGGAATAGAAGGAACAGGAAGTGGCATGTATAAACCATGTGGATTCAATCAAGACATAGCTTTTTGACATTTAGTGCAGCGAGCAACAAAACGCTCAACATCTTTCCTCATCCTTGGCCAAAAGAAGTGTGTGGCCAAAATATCCTCTGTCTTCTTAGCACCAAAATGACCCATCAATCCACCTCCATGCACCTCCTGCAACAACAAAAGACGAAAGGAACCAATTGGAATGCATAGGCGGTTAGTTCTAAACAAGAAACCATCATTCAACACAAATTTGTTCCAAGCACGACCTCCTTTACAGTGCAGCAATACATCTTTAAAATCAACATCAGCAACATATTGTTCTTTAATTTCCTCAAGTCCAAAAATTCTACAATCAAGTTGAGACAACAAAGTATATCGCCTAGATAAAGCATCAGCAATCACATTATCCTTCCCTTTCTTATGTTTAATAATATAAGGAAAAGACTCAATAAACTCAACCCATTTAGCATGTCTACGGTTCAAATTGCATTGAGAACGAATATACTTAAGTGATTCATGATCAGAATGAATAACAAATTCTTTGGGCAACAAATAATGACGCCACGTCTCTAAAGAACGTACAAGTGCATATAGTTCCTTATCATACGTGAAATAATTCAAAATAGGCCCAGTAATTTTCTCACTAAAGTATGCAACAGGTTTACCATCTTGCATCAAAACACCACCAATGCCTATACCAGTAGCATCACATTGAAGCTCAAAAGTATTATCAAAATTAGGTAATTGCAGCAATGGTGCATGTGTAAGTTTGTCCTTCAAAGCATCAAAAGACTCATGATGTACCTTACCAAAATAGAAGTCAACGCCATTCTTTGTCAACTCATGGAATGGTGCAGCAATGGTGCTGAAATCTTTGACAAAGCGGCGGTAGAAACCTGCAAGACCAAGAAAACTCCTCACCTGTGTGATAGTTTTTGGTACAGGCCAGCTCTTTATGGCTTCAATCTTCGCCTCATCCACCTCAATTCCCTATGGAGTCACAACATAGCCAAGAAAAGAGACTCGATCCGTGCAAAAGGTGCACTTCTCAAGGTTACCAAATAAACGTGCAACTCGCAAAGCATCAAAAACAGCACGCAAATGAATCACATTATCATCCATGGATTTGCTATAAATCAAGATATCATCAAAGTAAACAACCACAAATTTGCCAATAAAAGGTCTTAAAACCTCATTCATCAAACGCATGAAAGTACTGGGTGCATTAGTCAACCCAAAAGGCATTACTAACCACTCATACAACCCGAATTTGGTTTTGAAAGCTGTTTTCCATTCATCTCCAAGTTTCATTCTAATTTGATGGTAGCCACTACGCAAATCAATTTTAGTGAAAATTATAGCACCACATAACTCATCAAGCATGTCGTCTAGCCTAGGAATAGGATGACGATACCTAATAGTAATGTTATTAATGGCTCTACAATCTACACACATACGCCAAGAACCATCTTTCTTAAGAACCAAAAGTACAAGAACAGCACAAGGACTAAGTGATTGACGAACATACCCACGATCCAAAAGGTCTTGGACTTTTCGTTATATCGCCTTAGTCTCCTCAGGGTTGGTCCTATAAGCAGCACGGTTTGGTAAAGTAGCACCAGGAATCAAATCAATTTGATGCTCCATCCCTCTCAAAGGTGGCAATCCCGAGGGTATCTCAGCTGGAAACACATCCTCATACTCCTGCAAAAAGTTAGTGACAGCAGGAGGCAAAGCACTAGAAGCAATATCACCAAGCGAAAACAAGGCTTGTTTGCATATCAAAGCATAGCAAATATCATCAGTAGAAATTTCAGCAAGCTCAGATTTTGTGGCAAGACATGAACGACCTTGTAATTTAATTGCAGCACCCTTAGAACTTGAAGAATCATTAACATTACTTGGTGTAGAAGCAGAATTAACGGGTTGCTGAATTTCAGGGCTTTTATTTTTCAAACTAGCAGCTCGTTCTAAATCAGCTTGTACAATTTCAGCAGGGGTCATTGGTAACAAAGTAATTTTAGTTCCTTTATGCATGAAAGTGTACTTATTACTTTTACCATGGTGTACAGCATCATTATGAAATTCCCAAGGTCTACCCAATAAAAGTGAACAAGCTTGCATGGGTACAACATCACAATCAACAGAATCCACATAGGAACCAATGGGAAAAGGAACTCTGCAAGTTTGTATTACCTTAGCTTTTCCAGAGTCATTTAACCACTGAATGTAGTATGGATGTGGATGTGGGCGTGTGGTCAAATCAAGCTTCTTAACCACATCAGAACTCACCAAATTGTTGCAGCTTCCTCCATCAATGATGACACGTGCTCGACGGTTCTTGATGACGAAGAAAATCTGGAACAAGTTATGTCGCTGCATCATCTCGGGCTGCTGGATTTGTGTGCTAAGCACACGCTGCACAATAATATTCATGTAGCCTGTGGTATCTCCGCCTCCAAGGACAAGGTCACCGCTGGTGGTAGTGACATCCTCCTCCTCATCCTCCACATCGGAGGTGCTTATGTAACCGCCATCATTTGTCGTCACATATGCCCGCCTACTTGGGCAATCTTTCTGCACATGGCCAAGACCATGGCAGCGGTGGCACTGAATCCCTGTAGTGCATCCCGTCGAAGCAATAGAGGAGGCACTACTAGCCGGTACCTGCACAGAATTTTTACCTGAGCGCGTAGAAGGGGCAGGGGCTGATCTTGGTGCTGCAGAAACAACACTAGCTGGTGGGGGCGGCCGGAAAGATGGCTTGGGCAGCCCCGAAGTCCCCGTCGGCCGTGGTGGGTAGAAATTCCTGGACTTGCTGTACTCCTCAAAAGCCTGGAAAAGTCCCTGTGATTCTTTCTCTGCAAGCATAGCATACTGGAAACACTAGTGGAGGGTATAAAATTCTTTATAATCAAGGATGTCCTGAATTTCTTTTCTCAAACCAGAATAAAAGCGGAAAATCTGATCCTCTACTTTTTCAACCACGGCACAACGAATCAAACCCTTCTGAAGCTCACTAAAATACTCCTGAACAGTTTTATCTCCTTGATCTAAACGCTACAGTTTAATACGAATTTCTCTATAAAAAGAAGGAGGAACAAAACGATCACGCATTTCTACCTTAAGTTTTTCCCAAGTAGTAGGCAAATCGGTTTCAGCAGCTAGACCACTGCACCAAACAATAGCAAAGTCCTTAAACTCACTAGTGGCTTGTCTAACTCTATGTTGTTCAGGAACAAGGTGGCCATTAAATTTTTGTTCTACCGTCATTTCCCAATCAAGGTAAGCATCACCATCGTACTGACCCGAAAACGAAGGAATTGAGAACTTAATTTTAGCATACGGGTCATCTGAAGCATGGTTACCTTGTGTGCGACGGTTGTGGTTGTGGAAACCAGCCATACCTTGAGGGTTACGTTGCAAACGACGTCGTAACCTTGAGGTCCTTGTAGCTGACCTATCGACGGTGCCATCAGCCTTATACACCGTTGCTTCATCATGATCGTCTTCAACGTCATTGTTGGTGTTGGTGTTGGTGTTGGTGTTGGTGTTGTTGTTGGTATTGTGAGCGGTCTCCAATTCGACAACCTGATCGGTTAGCTTAGAGACTCTCTTATCCAACCGCTCAATGCTTTCTCCCAGGTGAAGCTTGGTGACGGCGTCGGTGACGGCCCTGGTGATCGTCTCTGCCAAATCACTCTGAACCGCCTGCAAAGCCTTCTATAACTGACTTTGGCTCACGCACTCATCCGATTTTGAGGGTGAAGCACCCTCTCCATCACTTCCTGACATCAGAAACACCAAAACAGGAAACAAAAAGTGAAGGTTATCCCTACAAAACTACTAAGCAGTGGTGCCTCTCAACACAGCAAAAGGAAGCTTCTTGCAAAGCTCTTACAAAGTTCTGAAAA
Source organism: Eleusine indica (assembly GCA_030378355.1). NCBI lineage: Eukaryota > Viridiplantae > Streptophyta > Magnoliopsida > Poales > Poaceae > Eleusine > Eleusine indica. The sequence goes on from CM059497.1 coordinate 31,894,813, forward strand.
CAACAAAGCGAAGGATACCAGGGAGAAGTGTTCCACGATTGCAAGGGTTACCAAATAACCTATGTGCTATCCAGAAGAAGTATGTAGAGCTAGGAAGGCCAAATATATATATATATGTGAGTGGCACACAAATCAAAAACAAATAGTAAAGCTGAATAAGTGCCCAAGTAACTTGTCCCTAGTTGCTGGTCTAACTATGTCCTAGAACAGTAGTGATAGCAAAGAAGAAACAAGGAGACCAAGGCACACAGTCGATAACAGGGGGACTAAGTGTAAAACAGCCAAACTCAGAAATTCCAGGGGCCTAGATGGAGCACTAGTAGGAATCCCAAATTTCTTTTTTTATTTCATTTTTGATATTGTTTTCCAACTCACTAGTAAACGGGGAGAAACCACAAAACATTTCAGCTCAAACCGAGCTAGGACGTGGCCTACAGAAAATCTTGAAGTTTCAGAAAACGTCGGGTTTCAACTTGAACAAATTTTTTCTTTATCTTCCTGATTTTTTTTGAATTTTTTGACAAGGGCACACAGGGCATAGCCCAGTGTGGGTATGCTCAACTTTTTGTCAAGAATCTCCTGTAAAACTTTCAGCCAAAACGGACAACCGAGCGAAAAGTTATGGCCGTTTTACCGAAGGGGTGTCAGAATCGGTTATGAAGAAACCGGGGGTTTGAGTGAAACCCGAGTCGGCTTGGGGTCGGGTAGGGATTTTTGTTTGGCGAGGTGGATGCAGCGGAAAGTGGAAAATGTGAAAATTGGTCCGAGGTGGTGAGGGTAGGTTAGGTGGGCGTGTTGATCAATAAACCCTAGCACACAAAGCCGACAAAACCGAGGATGGTGAAGGGGATGGCGGCTAGGGTTGCAAGGGAAACACTACTGACGACAAAAACACAAACTAAACCAGCGACTAAACAAGAACTAGGGCACAAACTCAACACTACGGACTCTGAAATTGAAATATGCAAAGGCTAAACACGTGGTTATGGGCGGGGGAAATTTTTTTTTGGTATTTTCTGTGGACGATAGGAAGAACACGAAAACAAAACTAAAGGGTAGTGCAAACCTGACGGTGCTCCTGAAGCTCTGATTACCACTTGATGTGAACAAGGGTTTCCGATCTTCCGAAAGGTTCTTGGTAAGTTGATTTGGTCGGAGGCGACACACAAATCGATCCGGCTTCAGAACAGCACGTTCTAAACCCCGCAATCGTAGCACGACGTCTCCTCTGGTTATCAACCGTCCAAAAGACGATTAACCTCACCGAGAAGGCTAATCCCTGCCTGCGAATCAAGAACACAAGTAAGAACAACGAAGAATGCAACACAATTGCAGATGTATGATTAAACTCTCGAAGTTGGGGTCTCACAAACCGATGAACGGCAAAACTTTTTATGAACAGAATTAATCTAAGCAAAACCCGAACCCTAATGGTGCGGCGGTGGCTGTATATAAAGACCCTAGGGTCGTGCAAGACCCTCTGGACATGCCCCTAATTGGGCTCAACTAGATACAAAGCCCAAAGGCCAAAAATAGGCGACGCAGCACCGACACAGATTCTGGACTCTCTCTTGTTTTGACGATTCCTGATGACTCCGAATGAATTTTGACATGAGGCCGGCGGCATTGGAAAGGTCTTCTCCTTATCTTTCCGTGCATATGTAGAACGTCCAAATCCGAGTCCGTATACGTCCTGGGCGACTATTTTAGTGCAGACTGGTCCTGGGCCCCGAAACAGACTCGAAGTCGGTTTTGATTGGGCCTCCACTTTGGATTCCAAGCCCTTGCTGGTCCTCCACGTTCCCAAATCCTTCTCCCATCATCTCCTGGTCCTCTCCATGGTTTCTAATCATAAAATAATCATTCGGTAGCAAACCATTCTCAAAAGTAACATATAGCGAAGAACGTAGGAACGAGCTCACCTCTAAATTTAGTCATCGTGCACGAGCTCTAGTCATTGGACCTTGCAAGTCCAGAATTGGAGGAGTGTTGTGCGTATCCATAGGAGTGATGTCCTCATCAGTGAGAGGGAGGCCAACAATGAAATCCATGCTGATGTCTTCCCATTTCCAGGCGAGGATACTCAATGGTTGAAGTAATCCAGCTTGTTTCAAATGGTCAGCCTTAACTCTCTGACAGGTATTACACTCCATGATGTATCGAGCAACTTCTCGCTTCATCCTTGTCCACCAGAATTTTTTCTTCAGATCCTGAGACATCTTGTTACTACCAGGGTGAATGGAATACTTGGAATGATGTGCCTCATCCAAGATTTTCTGACGAAGTTCAAAATCCTTTAGAACTACTAGACGGTTGTTAAACCATAGTGCACCGTCTGCATTTTACGTGAATCATTTTGCCTTGTCATTCGTAATGTTCTCCCGAATGTACTTCATTCCAACATCTTGTTTTTGTGCAGCAATGACTTCATCCCGAATGGTGGAATGAATGCTAAGATTGCTGATCACTAAGGCAGGCATAACATGAAGGCTCGGTTCTAATTTACTTGTTTCAGTGCTGCTGTCCTGAAATTCCAGCATCAAATGATTGCAGTGTATCTTTCTACTTAGAGCGTTGGCGACCACATTAGCCTTGCCTGGATGATAATGAATCTCCAGATTATAATCCTTGATTAATTCTAGCCAACGACGTTGTCTCATGTTCAGATCGGTCTGTGTAAAGATATACTTCAAGCTCTTGTGATCCGTATAGATGTGCACTAAGTTCCCAAGTAAATAATGTCTCTAGATTTTTAGTGCAAGCACAACTGCAGCTAGTTCCAAACCGTGAGTTGGATAATGCTCTTCATGCTTTTGTAGTTACCAAGATGCATAGGCAATAACACGACTACACTGCATGAGCACACATCCAAGTTCTGTCCTAGATGCATCCCAATATACGTCAAACGGTTTGGTGATGTCTGGCTGAGCCAACACTGGGGCAGTAGTCAATAATTCCTTCAACTTCTGAAATGCTTCTTCACACTTGTTGCTACATTCAAACTTCACATCATTTTTTAGCAGTCTTGTGATGGGCTTGGATAGCTGAGAAAAATTAGGAATGAACCTACGATAATATCCAGCTAGTCTGGGGAAACTATGAACTTGGTGGACAGTATTAGGCGGTTTCCAGTCCAGCACATCTTGAACCTTTCTAGGGTCTACAAAGATCCCTTCGGCTGATACTATGTGACCAAGGAATGGCACATGGTCCAACCAAAACTCACACTTGCTGAATTTTGCAAACAGCTTGTGATCGTAGACGCTAAAGAACAATACGAAGATGGTCAGCATGTTCTTCCTTGGACTTTGAATAGATAAGAATGTCATCAACGAATACCACCACAATTTTTCCAGCTCTGGCATAAATACGGAATTCATGAGGTACATGAAATAGGCAGGAGCATTTGTTAACCCAAAAGACATTACTAGATACTCAAATAATCCATATCTAGTAGAGAAAGCGGTCTTCGGAATATCCTCTGCTCTGATCTTTATCTGATGATAACCCGAGCGAAGGTTAATTTTTGAAAAGACCTTGGTGCCAACCAATTGATCGAAAAGAATATCGATGCGTGGCAGCGGGTATTTATTCTTGATTGTGGCTTCATTGAGAGGCCGATAATCAACGACGAGGCACAGAGTTTTGTCCTTCTTCTTCACAAAGATAGCAGGGCAGCCCCAAGGTGAAGTACTTAGGCAAATAAATCCTTTTCCCAACAACTCATTCAACTGCTTCTTCAACTCAGCTAGCTCATTGGGACCCATTTTATATGGTTGACGTCATACTGGAGAAGTTCCAGGCTGAAGCTCAATTTTGAATTCCACTTCTCGGTCAAGTGGAAGGCCAGAAATATCTTCAGGGAACACGTCGGGATACTCACAGACAACAGAAATATTCTCGAGTGATTGTCCTTCCAAAAGATAGACAACCAGACCTTTCGATGGATTGGCATTAAGAGAAAGTGTTTCTGGACCATGCAAGGGAGAGTTCAAATGAACAGAACGGGGCTCAATATCCAGCATGGCTCTGTGGGTTTTCATCCACATCATTCCAATAATGAGGTCGATTTCTTGGTTATGGAGCATGATAAAATCAGTGGGGTAGATTTTCTGGTTTATTTCTAGTGGAGTTTTGCATACTATTTTATTAGCTAGAATTTATCCAGCTGGGGAGCAGATAGTACAACACTGATTTATAGTGGTGGTGTGGAGATTTTGTTTTTGCACACAATTGCTGCTAATAAAATTATGGGTAGCACTAGAATAAAAAAGAGTAAGGACGGGCTGACGATAGAGTGAGAGCGTACCGGTCAGCACGGGGTCACCCTGTGGAATATCTCAGCGCTGGTGTAGTTCACTTGGGCACCACGAGATGGTGCATTCATATTCTTGTTCTGGTTCTGATGCTGATTGTTGTTGTTGTTGCGCCTGGGTGCTGTACACTCCTTAGCAAAGTGGCCGGTGCGACCATAGTTGTAGCACGGGTAGCTGCCTCCACGGTTAGCAGGCGGTGGAGCGTGTGCATTTTGACTTCCCTGCTGCTGATAGGGTGCACGGTACTGAGTGCTCTACAGTTGGTATGGTGCACCAGGTGGTAAGTGCTTCTGTTGCGGCGGTCTCGAGTAGCTCTGGCCAAAGGGACGCTGAAACTGCTGCTGCTGGGACGTCCGGTATCACTGTCCAGACGGTGAAGTGTATACAAGGTGATGCTTCGCCTGTGGGGCAGCAGAGGCACTAGTAGGGGCCTTCCTCTTGCGGTCTTCCTCCTCAACTTGGCGCATAGCGCCCTCTTGGACAATACCAGCATTGACCAAGTCGTTGTAGGTGCCAGTCGTCTGCCAAGTCAGACGCTCCTTCAGTGTGGCATTTGATGTAAACAAGGGTTCCCGATCTTCCGATAGGTTCTGATAATCTTGATTAAGGCGAAGACAATACACAAATCGATCCGGCTTCCGAACAACACGTTCTGAACCCCGCAATCGCAGCACAACGTATCCTCTGGTTATCAACCGTTCAAGAATGATTGACCTCGCCGAGAAGGCTTATCCTTGCCTGCAAATCAAGAACACAAGCAAGAACAAAGAAGAATACAACCAAATTTGCAAGTATACGATGAATCTCACAAGTTGGAGTCTCACAAACCGATCAAACGGCAAAACTATTATCAACAGAATAATCTAAGCAAAACCCAAACCCTAATGAAGAGGTGGCGGCTGTATATGAGGACCCTAGGATCATGCAAGACCCCCTGGACGCAGCCCTAAGTGGGCTCAACTCGATACATGGCCCAAAGACCGATCACGGTGTCGCAGCACCAGGATAGATTCTTCAGGTTGATTTGTTTTGGTGATTGCCGACGGCTCGGGACGAATTTTGACATGGGACTGGTTGGGTTGGAAAGTTCTTTTCGTTATCTTTCCAGGCATATATAGAACGTCCAAATCCGAGTCCGTATGCGTTCTGGGCGTCCGATTTAGTGCAGACTGGTCCTGGGCTCTGAAACAGACTCGAAGTCGGTTTTGATTGGGCCTCCACCTTGGCTTGGACGTCCTTGCTGGCCCATCACGTCTGTAATCACCTCCCCAGCTATCTCATCATCATCTCCATGGTTCCTAACAATAATTAATTCATTAGGTAGTAATCTATTCTCAAAACCATATAATAAAAACATTAGAAACGATCTCACCTGTAAATTCAGGTGATGCACATGAACTTTCATCTTAGTTGGAGGAGTGTTGTGTGTATCCATGGGTGTGATGTACTCATCATTCTCGCCCTTTTGAATTAGAGTCGTCCTCGACTCCATCTCATCCCTTTCTCCCAATAGTGGTCTCAAATCTGAAATATAAAACATAGAACTATTCCCAAACTTGGGATACAACTCATATTTATATGCATTATAAAATTTATCATCACAATGTGAAACTACAGTAGAACGCATGCCATGCAAATTAATGACCTCTTTGAAAACTTGCTCAGCAATATAAACATCATTCTTCCTCTTATGACAAGATAGAAAATGTTGATGTGAACAAGTGTTCCCGATCTTCCGATAGGTTCTAATAATCTTGATTAAGGCGGAGGCGATACACAAATCGATCCGGCTTCCGAACGACACGTTTTGAACCCCGCAATCGCAACACAACGTCTCCTCTGGTTATCAACCGTTCAAGAACGATTGACCTCGCCAAGAAGGCTTATCCTTGCCTACAAATCAAGAACACAAGCAAGAACAAAAAAGAATGCAACCAAATTTACAAGTTTACGATGAATCTCACAAGTTGGGATCTCATAAACCGATCAAACGGCAAAACTGTTATCAACAGAATAATCTAAGCAAAACCCAAACCCTATTGAAGAGGCGACGGCTGTATATGAAGACCCTAGGGTCGTGCAAGACCCTCTGGATGCAGCCCTAAGTGGGCTCAACTCGATACATGGCCCAAAGACCGATTACGGTGTTGCAGCACCAGGACAGATTCTGGAAGTCAAATTGTTTCGGCGATTGCCGACGGCTCAGGACGAATTTTGACATGGGACCAGTTGGGATGGAAAGGGCTTTTCGTTATCTTTCCAAGCATATATAGAACATCCAAATCTGAGTCCGTATGCGTCCTGGGCATCCGTTTTTGTGCAGACTGGTTCTGGGCTCCGAAACAGACTCGAAGTCGGTTTTGATTGGGCCTCCACCTTGGCTTGGACGTCCTTGCTGGCCCATCACGTCTCCAATCACCTCCCCAGCTATCTCATCATCATCTCCATGGTTTCTAACAACAATTAATTCATTAGGTAGCAATCTATTCTCAAAATCACATAAAGGAATCATTAGGAACAAGCTCACCCGTAAATTCAGTTGTCGCACATGAACTTGCATTTTGGTTGGCGGAGTGCTGGGTGTATCCATAAGGGTGATGTCCTCATCATTCTCCCCCTTTTGAATTAGAGTCGTCCTCGACTCGAGCTCATCTCTTTCTCCCATGTATGGTCTCAAATCTGAAATATTAATTGTGAAACTATTCCCAAACTTGGGATGCAACTCATATTTATATGCATTATGAAATTTGTCATCACAATGAGAATCTACAGTAGAAGGCATTCCGTGCAAATTAATAATCTCTTTGAAAACTTGGTCAGCAATATGAGCATCATTCTCACTCTTATCACAAGGTAGACAATGTGTGACCTTAGAAATTCTAGAAAAAGATGACATGACATGGTAGTTGATATTAAAGTTTTCTAGTTGGTCATTTAGTTGCAAACCAAGAGGATGTTTCAGATTTGAACAAACAGAAACTCTATGTACCATAAATACACCTCTATGATCATACTTGCCAATAGCATAAAAAATGTTTCTTATCAATAAAGGCAACTTAGTTTGAGAAAACATTTGCTTCTCTAAAGTACTTAGATTACAAAGAATATCAAATTCAATATAACCTAAAGTATTTAGAGAAGAAAATAATTTCTGCTCATCCATTTGACATGTAACTAAAATCAAACGTTTAATTTCAGCACTAGTGGGTGAATCATAAGCAAAAGCATCAAGCTCATTCATTTGTTGTGGCAAAGGTATAAATGAAGCATTGACATACAACTCCTCTTTATCACACGGACCGCTAGGTAAATCAATTTGTGATAAAGGAACATGATCATAAGGTTCCGATATAGCAAGACTATTGGAACAATCCATCATATCAAGAAAGCTCTTACCTGAAGCAACAACCTGTTCTTTATCGTTCCCACTATCATCTTCTTTGTGTATATCCTGAAAAATATTAGTTGTAACAAGAGGCAAAGAAATATGTTCATCCTCTAGCAATTCAGATTTTGATGAAAGTGTTGCAACATTTGAAACAGCCCATTCTATCCTAAATGGTTCATTCTTTCTTCTCTCAAATCGTTGTTGATCCTCTTCTAAAATTTCAGCTGTGGTCATTGTTTAAGAGTAACCCTTCTACCATTGTATTTAAATGAATAGCTATTAGTAATGGTATTGTGCAAAACATTATTTGTACAAATCCAAGGTTTACCCAATAACAAATGACATGCTTGCATAGGTACTATATCAAATTCTGCACTATCCTTATAAGAACCAATAAAAAATTCAATGCGTGCAGTTTTATCTACCTTCATCTTACCACAAGAATTTACCCATTGGATGTAGTATGGACATGGGTGTGGCTGTGTGGTCAAGCCGAGCTGCTCGACCAATTCCAAGCTTGCGATGTTGTGGCTACTCTCTCCATCAATGATGACACAACAACGTCGATCCTTCACAATAAAGTGAGTCTGAAACAAGTTGTTCATTTGATTTTGCTCTACCTTCTCCATTTGAGAACTAAGCACTCGTTGTGCTACAACACTTGTATCAACCTCATTTGACACCATCGACTCATCACCATCAGTGTTGTAACCTGTCATTGTTAATAGAAAACAAGAAAACACACAAGAGTACATTTTCCTATCACTACTGTTTGATTACGGTGGAAACTCTCAAACAGCAAATGGCAGCACCTAACTGAGTTTTTACAAGATTCTTAATAGCAAAACAGAGGATACCTTGGAGAGTGTGATCCGACGATTGCGAGGGTCCAAAGTTCAGTGCCTATTCAGAAGGACATATGTGGAGCTAGGTAGGCAATTTATAGTAGCAAGGATTAGCAAAATTTCAATTCAGAAATTGCAAAACTGAATAATAGTCCCAAGCTAGTCTATGTCACTGGCCTAAACTTGTCTCGGACCTAGTTCAAGCAAGCAAGCAAATGGCTCAACAAAGGACACAAAGGCTGCAAGCAATTCTGAATTTTTTTCTCTTCTCCTTTCATTTTTTTTTCTTTTGTTATAGGTGCGGCTTTTTCTTCTTATTTTTTTTCAGCACCTCTTTGCCCTTTACTTCTTTCATGATTTTTTTGACATAGAACTGCAGCAAGAGTTGTGAACTTAATAGCACAAAGAAAAAAACCTAAACTTTCTTTTTTGCACTCTTTACATAAGGAATAGATGTACATATAGAACTGAACTGACAATTCTCATATGCAACAACATGCAGCAATCTCTTGACTCAAGGAACAACGTACAACAGAAAACACTCTAAGTTTATTTTGCACACAAAAAGTAGAAGGCTAGATGTTAAATAAATACTTAGTGCAAATAATTCCAGCAGTACTATTCTCTCAATGTGTGCAACAATCTGATTTTTTTTTCTTGATTGTCTATGAACAAGGACACACACGACTCAAACAAGACCAAAGAACAAGTACTAGACCAACAACACAATGACCTTGTAGGGACTAAAATTCAGAGAAGCAAACTAAACTGAAAATTGCAAGGCACAAGGGGGGTGTAGGACAGCGGAAACACGACGAACAAATATTTTTGTAGGGCAATTTTCTGGACTCTAAGATTGAACAAAATAACAAGGATAAGGGCGAACCTAACGGTGTACCTGAAGCTCTGATTATCACTTGATGTGAACAAGGGTTCCCGATCTTCCGATAGGTTCTGATAATCTTGATTAAGGCGGAGGCGATACACAAATCGATCCGGCTTCCAAACGACACGTTCTGAACCCCGCAATAACAGCACAACGTCTCCTCTGGTTATCAACCATTCAAGAACGATTGACCTCGCCGAGAAGGCTTATCCTTGCCTGCAAATCAAGAACACAAGCAAGAACAAAGAAGAATGCAACGAAATTTGCAAGTTTACGATGAATCTCACAAGATGGGATCTCACAAACCGATCAAACGGGTGAAACTGTTATCAACAGAATAATCTAAGCAAAACCCAAACCCTAATGAAGAGGCGACGGCTGTATATGAAGACCCTAGGGTCGTGCAAGACCCCCTGGACGCAGCCCTAACTGGGCTCAACTCGATACATGGGCCAAAGACCGATTACGGTGTTGCAGCACCAGGACAGATTCTGGAAGTCGGATTGTTTCGGCGTTTGCCGACGGCTCGGGACGAATTTTGACATGGGACCAGTTGGGTTGGAAAGGTCTTTTCGTTATCTTTCCAAGAATGTATAGAACGTCCAAATCCGAGTCCGTATGCGTCCTGGGCATCCGTTTTAGTGCAGACTGGTCCTGGGCTCCGAAACAGACTCGAAGTCGGTTTTGATTGGGCCTCCACCTTGGCTTGGACGTCCTTGCTGGCCCATCACATCTCCAATCACCTCCCCAGATATCTCATCATCTTTTCCATGGTTTCTAACAACCATTAATTTATTAGGTAGCAATCTATTCTCAAAATCATATAAAGGAATCATTAGGAACAAGCTCACCCGTAAATTCAGTTGTCGCACATGAACTTGCATTTTGGTTGGCGGAGTGCTGGGTGTATCCATAAGGGTGATGTCCTCATCAAATGTGTGATCTTAAAAACACTAGAAAAACATAACATGACATGGTAATTGTTATTGCAGTTTTCTAGTTCATCATTTGGTTGTACAACATAAGGAGTATTCATGTTTGAGCAAATATAAACTTTATGCACCATAAATACACCTCTATGATCATAGTTTCCTATAGCATAAAATTTGTTTCTTGTTAGTAAAGGCAATTCAGTTTGAGAAAAAATTTGCTTCTCCACGGTATTTAGATCACAAAGAACATCAAATTCAATATAACCCAAAGTATTTGGAGAAGACAATAATTTTTGCTCATCCTTTTCACATGTTATTAAAATCAAATGTTTTATTTCAGCACTAGTAGGTGAATCATAAGCAAAAACATAAAGCTTATTCATTTGTTGTGGCAAAGGTATAAATGAAGCAGTGGCACACAACTCCTCTTTATCATAAGGATCAGTAGATAAATCAAGACAAGGTTCCAATACAACAAGATTGTTGGAACAACTCATCACATCAAGAAAGCTCTTACCTGAAGCAACAACATGTTCTTCATCATAGTTGGAGGAGTGTTGTGTGTATCCATGGGTGTGATGTACTCATCAGCATTCATACCATGCAGGAATGCATACCTATTCTTTTCTTCAGTGTTGACATACTCAGTGGCATACTGAGCAAGATGGTTGAACGCCTCAGAATATTGGAGGACATTACTCCCTCCTTGTTTCAGGTACATGAACTCCTGAAACTTCCTCTATAAAAGACCGGCTGGAATGAAATGAGCTCGAAAAGCAGCCATGAACTCATTCCACTCGACGCGGTGTCCAGCAGGTAGTGAAGCAGCGTAGTTCGCCCACCAGGCACCAACAGGGCCCTGGAGTTGCTGGGTGACAAATAGCACCTTCAGGTGCTCAGTGCAGTCCAACAGACCGAACTTGGACCCGGTCTGGCGCAGCCAGTGGTCGGCGTCTAGGGGCTCTCTGGCACGCTTGAAGGTCGGCGGGTGCGTACCCAGAAAGTCTAAGTAGGCGCACTGTCGGGGCTGGTTGTTGTTGCGGTTGTCCCCATGTCCACCCAAGTTGGACATATTCTGCACTAGCTGGCGGAGCAGCTCGGAGTCGATCTGCTGCCGGTTGAATGCAGCAGCCAGTATCTCTGTCAGCGAGGGCGGTACATTAGCTCCCTGCTGAGAGCCCTCGGGCTCATCCTGATTCCGAGTTCGCACCATGCTGCAATTTATACCATTACACATTAGTCATTTCTTAAAATATTCCATAAGGGCATATGTGCATAAATTGGCAAGGATGCTCTAAGAATTTCAGAAATGACAACTAGTTTTGTAAACTCAAAGTTGAGTACATGATTGTTAAAAAAGGATAACATCACATTAATTAATTCATACATGTGCCAACGCCTAACTACGGTATTGCGGACACACTAAGGAACCTACAGGCTAACTAGTCTACCCCAAGTCTATGTCTACCGGCTCACCTGGCTCTGCCCGGTTCCAGGGGTTCTTCCGGCTATTCAGGATCCATCATCTCTACGTCAACATTATCCGCCGGTTCCATTTCTTCATCAACTTGTTCTCCATACTCCATAGGGATCTCATCCCAGTTATCTATAATCGGAAGATGGGCAGCTTTGAAGGCATCAAATTCGGCTTGTAGGTCCTCCATTTCAGATTCCATTAAATCTGGTTCATTCTTTGCTTGGATTTGCTGGTTTAATTCTGAATTCTCTAAAATCTTGGCTTCTTTTTCAGCTTCGGAAAGCCGAAGTGCAGCCCGAAACATGTCCAGCTGACGGTACAAGTCCTGGCATATGTCAAATAGAGAGTCCGTAGTACTCTGCAATATGCATTGAAGGATGGTAAAGTGGGTGGTGCTGGTCAAAGACAAAATCCAAGCATCGGTTCCACTCGAAATCTCCCAAGTCAGTAATTGGCAGGAGAGTTACCGGCGTTCCGGCTATTTTTCATGCTTGCGAACCTCGCAAAATAGAGTGAGGGCCCTGAAGGCAGCAACACTCCAAGTAGTGAGTAGGTCTACTCCAGAGACGCTGATAGTCCATGATTTCCATGCCGGTAGGATGGAGTAATTGGTGGGGACTGCGACATGGACCACACAGGAAGTGGTTCCATTCTCGAGAGTCGTCTTGCCAACATAGGTGGGAGGGACATCATGTCCAAAACTCTGGAGAACGCTCCAAAACAGCTGAGTCATCCCAGGGATGTCCAAACCATCAGTGATCTCCCAACCCGGTGGGGCTTGGTAATTGTTTTCAGCCATCAACAACGGTGAAATTTGAATGAGTCAAATTTTTCCTTATAGAAAAAATGCATTTCATATCCAAGGTCATGAAATCTAGAAATAATTTTTAGTTCACATTTTCCAGCTTCAAGGGGCAACAGTATGGGAATGGATTTTTAAAACAGGTCTTGGTTCCGGGCAGCAAGTTATACCTAGGACCTATTTCTATGGCTTTCTATATTGGACTTAGTAGTTGAGAATTTATTTTTAACAAACTTGAAGTTCTTATTCAGAGATGGGTAAAATAGGGAGATATCAGAATTTTTAGTTAAGTTATGAGGATGCATGATGCAAGAATTCAATTTATTTACCTACCGTTCCTCATAACACACACCTATATTGCCGGTATTTAGTGGCACGAAAATTTGGTGACAACCCGCACTCAACACGTAAGTCAATCTAAGTGTTGTGCTAACGGCGTTAGTGTACCTGCAGAAAAATCATTGCAGAAATAGTACATTAAATTAAAAGAAACTATAAAAATAAGGGTAATTCTACTTGGCAACGGTTCATGAAAAGAACCGTCTTGCGAAGCCACGGTCCTCGCAAGCGGACCCATGCTCATAAGTCTACCATGATGAGCCACGGTCCTCGCAAGCGGACCCATGCTCATAGCCCTTGCGAGCGAACTCTACGCTCCAATACTTGTTCAGGGAGCCAAAATAACAATATGTTGGCGACGATTCATGGAAGGAATCATCCCCCCAAAGCCACAGTCCTTGCGAGCAAACTTTAAATGCCAAAAATGAAAAATCAAATAAAAAGCCAACTCAAGCATAACCCGTTAGCTTGTCACCAACCCTAATAACTAGTAGGGGCAATACTAATGTATCCTCACACATAAACATCATAGTTTTTGAAAATATGTTTTAATTTGTTGTATTATCATGGACCACGGCTCTGATACCAGCTGAGGCGCCCCTTCCTGGCGGATCGAGGTCCCGAAGGTGCTGATAATGCAGACACTTGATAATACAACAATGGTCCAATTTAAGTTGAATTATTACATTATTAAGGTGATCAAAGTGCAGCGGAATAATACAAGTTCAAGATTGTTTTGGAAAAGAGCGGAAGCAAATAACGATAAGAACTACGAGCTCGACGATACAGCATAGTGATGATTCATGCCCGAAGAACCATCACCCTAGCAGCACACACAATCACTACGGTGGCAGGTCAGACTCCCAGTAGGCAGTCCAACCCTCAGGGACCTGCATGTCCCAAGGCAACACATCTACAGGCAATTCTATCTCTTTAGTACCTGAAAACAATAGAGGCACAAAGCCTGAGTACTAATTACTCAGCAAGACTTACCCATCAAAGGACCTAGACATGCATTGGCTCTAATAGGGTGGCTTGTTTGAAAAGACTCACACTAAGCAACCTATTAGTTCTATCAAGTTTTATTTAGCCAATTTAAATGGGTTGAGCTGAAATGTAACTTTAGTGATAGCATGAGATAATAACACAGTACATAAAGTTAGTACAACATAAGAGCAGTAATAATTAACATAATCCATTTCCATAGTATCATGTGCAACTACGTGACGACTCAGTGACCAAGCGGTACTCATTACTGCGAGGGATAGCAATTGCAATTGATTTACACCAGCTAAGAAAACCCGAAGTACATGACCTATACACACCAATTAAGGTCGTATATGGCAACCTTTCACAAGAAACGCTCACAACTTCACCCGGATTCAGTGACATCGAGTGGGTATGCCATCCTGCCAACATTACTTCGCGGTATGGACCGCCCACTCCAGCAGTAGAAGGGTCAAACAACCAACGCACCATAGCCGTGCTCCAAAGCAAGTATTTAATGCTACGTCGGTTTACTAGTGCCCATATACTAGCACGCATTAGGTACTGTTCAAAACTTGATCAAGGGGCCGACCACGGACGGGTCCTAGGGTGGGCAAGGCAGGGCTACCGCAGTCAACACCCATGTGTTGCTGCAAACCTACACATGCATAATCCCTGCCCCGCCATAACATCAAAAGTAAACTTCTTTTATAAGTTCAAATTTAGTGATCAAGTCAATTCCTTAGTAATAATATCTACCGAACTATTAACTAAGCATAGCAATATAGTACCGAGCCTACCAAGGTTCTAATAACAGTAGCATAGGTCAATTGGGGTAACATGCAAGGTGGGTTTCAACGAACTCCTATGACCTAGGGCAACAGACAAAAATAGACACTAGTAGTGATATAAACTAGCAAAGCTTTTAAAAAGGCGAATACAAACCGGGGCTGGCCTTGATCAACACTAGTGTTAGCAACCTCTACTTCTTGCTCCTGAGAGTCAATATCCTTCTGAAAATCCTCTTCTTGCTCCTGGTTGTCGTTACCTATATGATGGAAAAATATATAACGGTATTCTCGTAACACCGTTACATGCAATGATATGATGGATGTTTAATGCAGTAGTGTTTTAGTGCCATCAATCTTATTAATATGTTCTCGAAAACATATGCTTCAGATACGTGAAGTTGTTATCAAGATTTTATGTGTAGATGTTCTTTATGTATTTATATTGGGTTCATATGGTTACACGAGCAATTAATTTATTTAGTACAATAATATGTGTTTCTGGACATGAGTGATTTATCAGAAACAGAGACTTGTATAAACTTCATTTTTACCAAGTTATAGCTTTAGGACATTAGAATTAATTTGCAGTTTTAGAATTTTTAGGGATTTAATTGGTGTTTGCACAAGTTAAATTAATTAATAAAAATACGTGGACAGAGACAGCCTGTTATCATTTTTATAAAATAGATCACATTTTTATGAAACTAACAAAATTGGTTTGAGGTCCATTGGATTTGGGATGCATTTACTATGATTTCTAGAAAGTTTGACTGATTCTCTACATTTTCTGAGTGCTTATCGGCTTGAACACGTGGCGACCACGTGGACTGCCAGTCGGCACGCCAGTGGACACGTCGGAGCGGGGCGGCACGTGGCCGGAGGGCTCGCCGCAGGGTGCTACGCTGGCCGAAAGCTCGCCGCGGAAAAGGGAAATGGTGCGCGCAGCGAGGCGGTGAGGTTGGCGTAGTTCGCGAGGTCGGGAACTCACCGGAAAATGGTCGGCAACGAGGAGTGGCGGGGGGGGGGGGGCAACTTTTGCGGCGTCGTGTTTCTGCTACAAGGGACGAACCTGGACTTCGTCTTCACCTAGAGCTTCACGGGGGCGAGGGAAAGGCCGGCATCATGATGGCGTTCGACGGGGAGGGGACGGGAGATAGTGCTCGTCGTGGAGGCAGCTCGGACACGATAGGGAACAGAGCGGCGGCGGGGGAAAAGTGCGATGCCGACGTCCTCACGCAAGGAATCAAAAGGGGAAAAGGTTAGTCATGTTCGGCTGAGGGTTGCACACGAACGAGAACAGAGGGGCGGGGGCGAGGCTCACCAGAAGCGAAGAACTTCACGATGGCGTCAATGGCGAGCGCCGGGGAGCAAGGCTCGGTTTTCCTTAAATTGGCTCAATCTCACGTGAATATTGGCCGAGGGGTGAGCAAGGGAAGCTAGAGGAAGTTGAGGCGTAGCTAAAGGTGCTCTTAGTTTGGGGAGGGAGGCAGTGGTGGCTGAGTATCGAGCTCAAGCTCAGAGCTCGGTAATGGCGAAGTAGGCGGGGGAGGGGGAGGGATTGCAGGAAATGGTAGCGAGGAGGGGGCTTTTATAGTCCGAGAGGGGCCAGGGGAGGGGTGGCACGGTTGTGCGAGGAGTTTGCGCGCGGTTTTGTGTGCCGTCGGGACGACGGGGAGCTGCCGGTGAGAGGGAAACAGAGCGGGTGCAGCAGAGGTCACGTCGACATTGGGCAGGGGGAAAAGTAACTCGCCGCAGACGCGGTTAGTGGCGTGCGAGCGGCCGGGGAGCAGCAAGGCAGGGCCAGACACTGGACGTGTCGCGGCGGGTGCGGCTCCGAGTTCCAAGATAGCAGAGAGAGAGCAATGGCAGCTGGCGGGCATCGGGAATCATGGCGGCAGCAGTCATGGCAACCTCGAGTAGAGGGAGAAAGTAACGTGGAGCAGTGGCGCCTAGGGGCATGCAGTGGCCGGGCGACAGCGGGGATGGGCTAGCAAACGTGGCGTAGCAGCGGCAGCCAGTGGGCGTGACGGCAGAGCTGGTGTGGCAGTAGAGGGAATCGGCGAGCGTGGCGACCTTGGGCAGGGCGAAAGAAACTCGCAAGAGCGGCAGCTAGCTGTGTGCGACGAGAGGGAAAGGGTGCGTGACGGTGCAGGGCGTTGATGCTACGATGGTCGGAAGGGGGCGGGGAGAGAAGAAGGCGCCGAGTCCCGAGGCGGAAGGACGATTCGCGCGGGCGCGGGCGCGGGCGCGCGCGCGCGACTGGAGGTAGAAGATAGAAACTTTGTAGAGGGACCCTCCAGCTTATAAAAAGTTCTGAAAAAGGTCCTTAGTTCAGTTTTGTTTAAATTCCTAAAGCTACAAGCCTCCAATTATGCTCAAATTTTATATTTAGGCTCTACCGGATGTGTAGAATTTAATAGTGGACTTCTTTTGGTCAGAACCAAAATAATTTCTTTTGGAAATAAAATTTAGATTTGAATCATTTTGAGGCTTAAATCAATTAATTAGGGCCTTTCCAATTAAGGTAAAATGCTCTTTCTTGGTCTAAAATTTTTATTTCAACTTTACCATAATTATTTATTTATAAGGCTCTTGTTTATACTAAAAATTTAATTTGCTTCTCATTTTAGTTTGCAGAGCTTTAATTGGTTTAAAGGAAATTCCTAATTTCAAACTGCTCTACTATTTCATGCTTTACTTGAGCTCAAATTTTATGCTTAGCATGCTAGTAAAAAGGAAGTGAGACACCTGGATGTCACATGGCAGCCAGGTGGGTCCTCTTGTGGTTTAAGGCGGTGTTCTCTGGAGGAATCCTATGCAGCCATATCATTGATCCATGGGGAGTTCGGTTGGCGCTCTCCCATTGGTCAGAATGTTATTTCATAGATCTTGCTACATTTCTCCACTCCTTTTCTATGTATTCTCTGCATGCATATAAATCTCTAAGGACAAGTGGAATCTATTCCTAGCTAACATGGGTGTATGAAATGCTAAGTCTTCCCTTATATATGTCTATATTGACGGTCGGAATTGGTATTTAAGGACCGACAATAAGACCCCCTAAACTGAACTTTGCCAGTCCTGAGCAAAGCTAAACTTAGGTTTTGCTGATCAGGAGTTGCTACAATGTCGTACTCTTAACATATACCCAAGCACACAACTGAGATACTCTACATAGAATTGAACAAGTTTGCACGAGTAATTCACCTTTTTATTTACCTATGGGGCGTTGTACCTTCTCCAAATCTTGCATTATTGATAGACAGAATAGTTGTAGGACTCCTATTTCACCACTCTCTTTGATCGACTTTAGCTTGGAGTTTATTAATTTTAGTGACAAATCTAAGATCCTGAAATGATTCACTCAGATCGCTCAAAGTGTATATATTCCTCACCAACGCTTATGATGCTTCAAAAATCCTACCTCTAAAGGCTGATATGTGGAGCTTAGGGTAAGGATAATTGTGGCATAATTGTATTTCATATGTCAGCGAGTCAAAAGAGTGGATCCATGGAAAAAGCATTTCCTACAAGCATGATCAAGATGTGCATGTGTGGTGGATATGGTGGAGTGGAAGGGAGACTCTTTTTATTGGTCTCTCCCTTTATTTGGCAGTAGTGGCTATCTTTTCTTTCTTTCATTTTCTCTCTGGTTCTTCATGGAGCAAGAGTTTTTTTATTGAGCTCTTCATGGAGCAAGAATTTTTTTTTTTGATAGCCATAACCTTGATTGCCTTGGGAAGAGATCAATTATGAAGACAAAGTGTTTATTTCATGGATGGATGGTGTGACATGGATGATTGCTAATTTCCAATGTGGAAAATTTAGCGTGATGTACGCGGACTTGATCATGAATGCAGAAAATATTTCTCATTTGGGTCACACAATTTTGACAAGGCTCAATGAAAATACAAGTAGCATATGTAGAATGTTTTGCAATGTAGAAAAACATATAGCTGTGATAGGAATTTATATCATTGGAGAACTTGTCATTTTTATCAAATTAATTCTCCGAGTGTCAAGTTTCACAAATTGAGCAAGATCATAGCAGCCCTAGCTAACCATATCATATCTCCCAACAACCTAGATTGGATAGTGCTTATGCAAACCAGTAGTTCATTCAAGGTGGAATTTATTCATGCCAACAAATCAAAATGAGATAGAGTGCTAGGTTGTTATCTGGGCATATGAGAAGAAATAAAGACAGAGCAACTATTCATCATCTCAACATAGGAAACCTTATGCATCCATACCGCGCATGTGAAAAGCAAATTTATTTATTTATTTTTTCCTTTTTATCATGCATGTGAAAGGGAAATAAATCTTTTTGGTTGTTTTTTAGTTTTATCATGCATGTGGTGATGGAATAGGAAATGATACAAGTTACGTCACATTTAGGGAGGAGGGACTCCCTCCAATCTGGTTTGTGCTCACTTGAATGGTGGTGGTTGTCTGCAGTGGAATGGTTAATTCCTCATGGTTATATAAATGATAATCTGAGTTAGGTAACCGAATCTCATTCGCATAACCAGAGAGGAAATAAATCAAAGAGCTATCGAGAGCATACTTGAAAGCATGTCCTGACCAAATATACTTCTCGCCTCAATAAAAGCGGGCATTCGGTGAAGGCACCAAATTGAACTCGATTGAGCAGCCCCAGATTATGTGCAAGGTGAGAGATCAAAGATGTTCATTCAATTTATATATTTGTGCAAGGCTCTTGATCCATTATCTAACCATGGCTAGGACTAGTAAAATTTTAATCTTATTAACCATGCAGAATAAAATTTAATTTCATTATCAGGAATGGTCCTAAGTTCTTTTGCTGAGGAAACAGAGTGTAAGGACCGAAGGCATACCGAGAGGGGGGGGGGTGAATCGGTAAGCCGACCACGAATCTGAATACTTCAATTTACACTACTGGAACCTAGCAATCGTTGCAACCTAACAATTCTAGTAGGCCAAGACCCTACACATGCTAGTGTTCATGATGATAGCATGCACGGAAGCCAAACACACTAGCCTATGCAACCCACAATTCAACCTAGTTACTAGAGCACACAATTGCGGAATAGTAAAGAGGGGGTCAAGGAATGCTCATGATTTATTTCCGAGGTCTCGGAAGGATGGCGCCTTCCCCTACTCCTCGTTGGACCACTTCCATCGGAGTCCTAGTCCCTCCCGCCACCAATGTGGAGTTCTCGCCCACGAGCCCGCAATCACTCCTGGAGTGAAGACATAGTGCGCATCACCGCTGCCACCAAGGCACAAGCTCGCCTGCTCCGAGAACTTGCTGGACTCCTTGAGCCGACACGGGCGCTCACTAGCGGTGCCCCTTTCACCGGTGGGCTCAAACCATGTACAAACATGTGACGGCTTTCACAACCAATCACGATAGGCTCGATCATCGGCACCTAACCGGTCTAGGTCTCACCATAGACTAAAAGTAACAACCTAGATCACACCCTCAAGGACACCCTAGCCTTAGATGTGCATCAATGCTCAAGTTACTCTCACTAGCACTCTCAAGATATGCAATATCTCTTCCTAGTGCTTTCCTCTCTGCCTCTTCGCTCTCACCAAATGCTCCAAGCAATTCCACTAGCCAAGGGAGGTCTCCAAGACCCCAACAACGAGGTTATATAGGCTTCCAACCTCCAACTTGCCGTTGCTCCACGAAATTCACTTTCTAGACCCTAATGACCAGACTGTCCGGTCACTGCCAGAACAGACCGTCCGGTCTCTCTGGAATGGCTCCCAGAGCTGTTGGATGCTCTGTCCAGACTAAACTCATGTACTAATTGAACCATCCGCTCAGACATTCCTCTCTCTATTCCGGAGGGCTCCCAATTTGCGTCCTCTTTTGTCTCAGCGCGTCTTCATACAGATCGGACCATTCGGTTTGCTGACCTGACCATCCGATCACTACTGATCCTTGTGCACACAAATTCCTTGCAAACTGCTCTTTGTTCACTTAGTGACCGTACAGTCCCGTCTCCACTGACCCCTCTGTCCGGTCACTTTGTGCAGAAGCTGAAACTCCTCGTCCTCACCTGACTTCGTTTCCCGGCTTCTCCAAACGGCTCCTTGGCGTCTCCACTGTCACCTAGTGCCTGTGATTTCATTGAGCATCCATGCACATCACCAACTAGTGTGACCTAAGAGACATGACCTAGACCCCCTTGATAGTCCGGTTTTTCCTATGGACTCAAAGCTCTAACAACTAGACAAGTGTTCCCAACACTTGTTCCATGGCTTGTTCTTAGTTTTGATCCATCTCCATCAACCCTTAGACTCCATCAATCTCACAGGCCTCCATGCTTGTGGTCATTGTCATCAATCGCCAAGGCAACCATCATCCATATGATTTGTAGTAGAGTTTAGAGATGATTCCTACATAGACAACACTCGTGTAGATATTAGCCCACAATTTCATAGTTGTCATCTATCACCAAAACATTACCTTGGGGATCCAATCATCAATGGTCATGAAGCTTACAATCTCCCCCTTTTTGGTGATTGACGGCAACCACTACTTATCATAATCTTTGCCATAAAACAACAGGGCTAAAAGAGCTACACAACGATTGAGAGGAACCTCAAAAGCATAAGCAATGAATGAACACAGTCCTACTCAATCAGGCATCATCAAGAGCTACGAGGAATAAGAAAGAAGAGCACAATCTAGATGATATGCATGCATGTCATGTGAAGATATTAACTAGAGCATAAAGACATGCAATGCAAGACATGAATGATGATGTGCAACACGGTAGCATGGCAATGCATAAGAATTAAGAACAAGCAATCATCATCATGGAATCATACACAGGCAAACGAGATAAATAAAGAAAGACAAGGCACTATGGGAAACCATGTGGATATGTGCCATGATTTGCAATATATGATGAGTAATTGACATTGATTGAGTTCGGTGTTTGAGTTGAAATGCGAGAATCTGGGGATTGCATGAGTTTGTGCATATCATGGTTTTGACTAACCGGAGTTGGTAATGGAGTTGGAGAAGTTGCAGGAGATGGGAAATGTGTTTGCTTGTCTCATGATGTGTAGGTCACTGGACTCAACTTGGCGGTCAACGGTGAGAGGATCGGGCACAAGTAGGAGACATGGGGCTGGACGATCGGGAGGCCGGGTGAAGCCAAGGGTGATCCATACCGTACACGTGGAGAGGTAAGAAGCACAGATGGTTTCGGGGTTGAGCCTCAAAACTGTGGGTGGTGATCAAGATGGCGGGGTTGACCCAGTCAAAGGTGATCAGGCGTCAGTGCAAGTAGAGGCTTCCAATGGACCGGAGGCGAGAGAGACTTGCCGATGAGGAGGATCATGGGACGAGGTGACGCGTCAAGATCAAGAAGTTGCGCTATGAGAAGCATGCAAGGCGGTTTCCCGGTTTGGGCCTCAAAACCGATGGCGGCGATTGAAGGTGCACGTGGCACCATCGTGGAGGTTGCGTCGAGGTGAAGCAAAGTCGTGAAGGGCTCGATGGCGTTCGGGCGATGCGGAAAAAGATGGACGGTTATGCCCCTGGTGGTAGGTGGCAGTGTATTATAGGTAAGGGGTAGGATGGTCTTTAGGACAACCCCTAGGGCTATAAGAAGAGGTAGGGCTGGTGGAAGAGGGGCCTCTCTTTCCTTTAACCTTGCCTTAGGTCTTCATTCAAAGTGCTAGGAGAGGACTTCATGTAATAGAGGAGAGGAGAGGGTGTGTGAGAGACATCTCTTTCTCTTCCAAATAATGCGAGGAAGAGGGTGGCTTCCTAGCCTTGTATCCATGAATCCTGTAAGCATGTTTCTATGATATGAGAGTTATTTTGTCGGAATTTTTTATCTCATTTTTGAGTGAGTTTTTGGGGTAGATTTCTTAGGGATCTTAGTGCTATGATGAGCTAGAACAATCCTTCATGGGTCCTTGACCGAATCAAGAGCTCTAGCACCTTTGATTTGAAGGATTTATCAAGTTTCCCCTTTTTGGTGTTCTTGGCACAAGATCTAAAATTCGTGATGATTCCTTGAGCCAATTGAGTGGATCTGCTAGGATTAGAGTCATGATGTGTTAAGGATTACTTGGTCCAAAGATCACGTGTTTTGGATATCCTTTGGTTGAGTTTTGGAGAGATTTGAGAACCCCGCACCGGCACTACCGATGCATGCGACCGGCACTACCGATGGTCCCAACCGGCACTGCCAATGGCTGTGATCGGCACTGTTGATGGTAATCTAGCGAGGTCTATCTTGTGTGTGTTTCTTTGACCGGGTCGAGTCTTTGCTGATCTCTTTTATTTCCTCTATGTTCCACTGCTGTTGTTGATCACTCCTAGGGTTGGCACATCACAAGTTGTTGTATGTGGCTTTGGTGATCGGTTTAGAGGTTGGCTTGGGTTGTAATTGGGATATAGGTGTTGACACTATTTTTTGACACATGTCTGGCTTGGCTTCGAGAGGAAGAATTGGACGAAGAGCCATTTCATTGGGAGAATCCCGATCGGTTAAGAAGTTGCCGATTTTGTCTGGTTACCGATTTGGAAGATGCCGATTCTTTTAGGAAAGACAGGCCGGGCTGCCGATTTAAGGAAAGGTTGCGTAAGAGTTTGGGTTTGATACCAGTACGATGCCAGCGGTCGTCTATGAGATTAAATCAGATATGGAAAGAATGTCTTAAGTTGTAAAAGAGTCTTTATTCTTAGGGAGTATATTTTTAGGAATAGTTTTGTTTTAGAGATAGAAAGTTGAGATTTTGTCGTAATCGACTGGGGAACCTGTAACAAGGGTATAAATAGCGACTCGAGGGGTTGAGAAAAGGATGTTACACACCAAATACAAAAAAACCCTTTACGTTTTTCGCATCTACTTTTTCATACTCGGCGACTTCGCTGCTTTTCTCTTTTCACGAGTTCTTCGAGCTTGCACGATCGCATCGATCCGCTGCTTGCTGGTAAGTTTCGTTTTATCGAATGCTTTCTAGGCTTTAACTTCGGGCGCATCGCTGTCGTTTCGTCTAGATTTATTCACAATTTATCGATATTAGATTAGATCGGCAGGTTTTTCTTGTTGTTTCTATGCTTTTATCATCCTTTATCTGGTTTGGAACCGTTGCTATCGGCTAGGCTGGTTGTCCAATCCACAACCGATTAAATACTGTTTCAGACGCCATCGTGTAATACCAGTTAGATTCATCTTTCGATAGATCTGGTTGAGATGACACCCTCAGATAATTGGCAGATTCACGTTTGCCGTTTGTCTCATATCCGTATCGGCTTCAAGGCTGTTACTTTCAAACAATCAGTACTCGTTGCCGATTCTACCTGGTAATTTGACATTTTGTTTTCTCCTTATCAATTTACAGGTCAAATCGACTGGCACGCCTCGGACTCGGAATCTCAGTGTGTTAGCTCGCGAGGACGTTTTTCGTGTCAACACACTATTGGCACGCCCGGTGGGACCTGAACATAAAGAATCATCATGACAGGAATTCCCAAACCCGTAGAGTTCAGCAATGACAACGTCATAAATATAACTATGGAAGAGCTTAAGCCTGAACAGAACAACGAGGTAGACGACTTCTTGCAAAGATGTACCACCCATGCTCTGAAGGATTACACCAAAAATAAAAGCGGAGAGGTCATCAGAAAGTCTGGTTTTGAGCTTCCACGTCATATCGTGATCCATGAAGACTCTGCTTCAATGAGCGAGATGGTCAATACTGCCGTGCATCATGCTTTGATCGCTCAATCTCCAGTCTTGCTCAATGCAGTGCACAATGCTCTTGTACATTCTATGAAGACGGGAGAGGTGTATCAAGGAATCAAGGGACCCACTTACGGGTCGGTAACCTACACATCGACTCCACAGCTGATTCCGCAGGGCGCTGTTAACTACAGTACCACCCCGCCGTCTGTGACATCACAAACCATGGCGGGACAACCCCCTGCAATGACCACAGCTGGCATGCCGATTGGTTCTGCTCCATCGGCTACTCAAGGAACGACGAGTCTGCCGCTTGGATGGGATCTAATTACCCAGCTTGGAATGCCTCCAAATTTTGGTGCTGATCCTCAGGAAGAAACATCACAAGCTCAACATGCCCCAAAATCCCCGACAGGGTATTCTGCTGGACAGCAGCCGCCATACATGGGTGATGCAAATTCTACTGCCCAGAGTTCACAACCGCCCCATTCGCAACAGCCGGCAGGAAGTCAGTTGCCACCTCTACAACCAAATCGGCAATTTGCAGTGCCGAATACTCAGGTGGCTCATCAGAGTGCAACACAGTACAATCCATTGATGACATTCCAGCAATTTCAGCAATTGCAAGCTATGGGGCACCAACCACAACATTATGATCATCGGCAGCATGTACCGTACATGGCCCAACACAACAAGGGGATGGTTATGCAATCGGCCGATCAGACGCAATCCACAATTCAGCCAGATAGTTCTCCATAGCCTCAATCAGCAATGGTCCAGCGACAGGATCAACAGGCTTACACATCTACCCAGCCTCAAAACTCAGACTATTGATCAAAAGGTAGATTGGGCTGTCAAGATCGTAGAAGTAATGCAAGAGCAGTTTGGGTTGAAGCCAAAGCAGCAAACTTACATGTACAGGACCCTGTACCCTCCTTCCTACGATCTTATCCCGCTTCCTCATCGGTACAAGGTGCCAGATTTCACTAAGTTCACGGGGCAAGATGACACCTCAACTATTGAACATGTGAATCGGTATTTGATTCAATGTGGGGAAGTGGCTACTGTTGATGCTTTGCGTGTCCGCCTGTTCTCATCTTCTTTATCGGGATCAGCATTCGCATGATTCACTTCTCTTCCGGCCAACTCTATAATAACATGGGCAGATTTGGAGCGGCAGTTCCATAAATACTTCTTTGCTGGCCTGCACGAGATGAAGTTGACTGATTTGACTCATTTGAGACAGAGGAACGATGTATCGGTAGCTGGTTTTATTCAAAGGTTCAGGGAAATCAAGAATAAGTGCTATAGGTTAACCTTGAATGATGCTCAGTTGGCTGAGTTGGCGTTCTAGGGACTCCTGCCACATATCAAGGAGAAGTATGCTGCAAAGGAGTTTGATAGCCTGAGTCAGATTGTGCATAGGACACAGGGGCGGGAATATAAGCCTTTTGAAGCAAGAAGAACTTTTCAGAAGAAGGTGGCCTTTGCCGATCGCTCTGACTCAAATGAAGAGCCCGAAGTTGGGCTTGCCGAATGGGTAAAGGGGAAGAAACCCATGTCCGTTCCTTTCGGGAAAGAAGAAGCGCAGAAATATGGCTTTGACATATGAAAGGCCGATAAAATATTCGACTAGCTGTTGCGGGAAGGACAGATCAAGCTGTCTCCTTACCACTCTATCCCATCGGCTGAGGAATTAAAGAAGATCAAGTATTGCAAATGGCACAATGCCACTTCGCACCACACCAATGAGTGCAGAGTTTTCCTTTCCTAGATTCAGACAGCTATTGAGCAGGGAAGGCTAAAGTTCAATGCTCCCAAAAAGGATTCAAACCAGATGAAGATAGATCAGCACCCATTTCCTATAAGCATGGCCAGTATAGGGGGAGCTCTTCACAGCCGAAGTTATTGACATCAGAATCGGCTAAAAGGGGAGGAGTTGTTGATCCCAAAGTACAAGCTACCAAAGAAGATGTAAAAGGAAAAGGATTACTGGAAGAGCCTGACAGCTCTAAACCCCGAAGGACAGTCACCTCTCAGATGCTTCTGGACAAGTTTCAAAGGGAGAGAGATGAAGCTAGGCGGTGGGAAGAAGCGACACGCCGACATGAAGACCATTGGAGGTGTCCTTTTTTCGTTTACTACTGGGAAGAAGGGCTGAAGCTGCCATCTTTGAGGACTTGTCCTGAATGCAATGGTTTCGGTCACGAAAATCGGCCTTTTTAGAGACCCCAGGAGAGGAATCATAGGGGCTACGATCGGCGTACGCCTGTGCATGAGAGACTAGGGGGCAGAATTACCGATTACCACCGATAGGGGAGGAGCCGATCTGTCCATGATCGGTTAGGCAAAAGAATCGACACTAGGGATTGGGTGGAAGAAGCAGCTAACAGTTTGGTTCCCGATGAAGATATAATGTGCCGAGAGCCCGAGAGGCGTCGTAATCCCCATCCTGCCGATGTTAATCAGCCTCGGCATTTGGGTGTCAAGAATCCCAGGTGGTGTCCTGGAGGGCTCACCAAGTCTCAAAAAAGAAGGGTACAACATCTCAGGCAATGGGAACAGAGACAAGAAATGGAAGAAATGTGTGCCTCGGAAGAAAAGAAAGTTAAGTCTCAGGTTTAGAGAGTCAAACCCAAGGATAAGGGCGAATCGACAGCTGATGTTAGTATGGTGTTCATCTTGCCAATCGAGTTTAAAGCCTCTTTTAACACAGAGAGTGAACCCACCTTGGAGGAAGAGATGGCCAAGCTAACCTTAGACCCCATGCCAGCTACCTTTGAGAAGCCTGAGGAGGGGAAACGACAACATTTAAAAGCTTTGTTCTTAAAGGGCCAAGTCAACGGCAGGTCGGTTACTAGACTATTGGTTGATGGCGGAGCCGCCATTAATATCATCCCTTATGCTATGTTTCAAAAACTTGGCAAGGGTGAAGAAGACTTGATCAAGACCGATATGATGCTTAAAGATTTTGAAGGGAACGTATCGACGGCTCGGGAGGCACTATGTGTTGACCTTACAATCGGCAGCAAAACTTTGGCGACTACTTTCTTTGTGGTCAATGGTAAGGGGTCATATAATATGCTCTTGGGTCGTGATTGGATCCATGCTAATTGCTGCATCCCAACAACTATGCATCAATGCCTCATCCAGTGGGTTGGAGATACTATTGAAGTGGTCGGTGCTGATTCATCTTTCAATGTGGCTGCTGCCGATTCTCAACAATGGAGCTGTGAAACGGTGACGTGCATATCGGAGAAGGTTTTGGACACCGTGATGTGAACAAGGGTTCCCGATCTTCCGAAAGGTTCTTGGTAAGTTGATTTGGTCGGAGGCGACACACAAATCGATCCGGCTTCAGAACAGCACGTTCTAAACCCCGCAATCGCAGCACGACGTCTCCTCTGGTTATCAACCGTCCAAAAGACGATTGACCTCACCGAGAAGGCTGATCCCTGTCTACGAATCAAGAACACAAGCAAGAACAACGAAGATTGCAACACAATTGCAGATGTATGATTAAACTCTCGAAGTTGGGGTCTCACAAACCGATGAACGGCGAAACTGTTTATGAACAGAATTGATCTAAGCAAAACCCAAACCCTAATGGTGTGGTGGCGGCTGTATATAAAGACCCTAGGGTCGTGCAAGACCCTCTGGACGCGCCCCTAATTGGGCTCAACTAGATACAAAGCCCAAAGGCCAAAAATAGGCGACGCAGCACCGACACAGATTCTGGACTCTGTCTTGTTTTGAGGATTCCCGATGACTCCGGATGAATTTTGACATGAGGCCGGCGGCATTGGAAAGGTCTTCTCCTTATCTTTCCGTACATATGTAGAACGTCCAAATCCGAGTCCGTATGCATCTTGGGCGACTGTTTTAGTACAGACTGGTCCTGGGCCCCGAAACAGACTCGAAGTCGGTTTTGATTGAGCCTCCACTTTGGCTTCCAAGCCCTTGCTGGTCCTCCATGTTCCCAGCTCCTTCTCCCATCATCTCCTGATCTTCTCCATGGTTTCTAATCATAAAATAATCATTAGGTAGCAAACCATTCTCAAAAGTAACATATAGCGAAGAACGTAGGAACGAGCTCACCTCTAAATTTAGTCGTCGTGCACGCGCTCTAGTCATTGGACCTTGCAAGTCCAGATTTGGAGGAGTGTTGTGTGTATCCATAGGAGTGATGTCCTCATCATCCTCCCCCTCTTGAAGTGGAGTCGTCCTCGACTCGAGCTCATCCTCTTCTCCCAAGTATGGTTTCAAATCTGAAATGTTAAAAGTAGGACTAACCCCGAACTCGGGAGGCAACTCAAGTTTGTATGCATTATCATTAATCTTCTCTATTATTTTGAATGGACCATCAGCTCTAGGCATTAGTTTAGACTTTCTCAATTCTGGAAATCTATCCTTCCTTAAGTGTAACCACACTAAATCTCCTACATCAAGCTTTACTTCCTTTCTACCCTTACTGCGAGCAGTTTTATACTTTTCATTCATCTTTTCAATGCTAAGTCTAGTGGTCTCATGCATTTGCAAAATAAATTCAGCACGCTCCTTAGCATCAACATGAACTCTCTCATTAATAGGTAGAGGAAGTATATCAAGTGGAGTACGGGGATCAAAACCATACACTACCTTGAATGGACTTACCTTGGTAGTAGAATGTGTTGCCCGATTATAAGCAAACTCAACATGAGGTAAGCATTCTTCCCATTGCTTCAAATTTTTCTTCAAAATAGCTCGCAACATAGTACCCAAAGTGCGGTTGACAACCTCAGTTTGTCCATCAGTTTGTGGATGACAAGTTGTAGAAAATAACAACTTTGTACCCAACTTATTCCAAAGCGTGCGCCAAAAATAACTCAAGAATTTTGCATCACGATCTGAAACAATAGTAGAAGGCATACCATGCAAACGTACAATTTCTTTGAAAAAAAGATCAGCAATGTAACTAGCATCATCAGTTTTATGACATGGTATAAAGTGTGCCATCTTGGAAAAACGATCCACAACAACAAAAATGCTATCGCTCCCCCTCTTAATCCTAGGCAGTCCTAAAATAAAGTCCATAGAAATATCCGCCCAAGGAATAGAAGGAACAGGAAGTGGCATGTATAAACCATGTGGATTCAATCGAGACTTAGCTTTTTGACATGTAGTGCAGCGAGCAACAAAACGCTCAACATCTTTCCTCATCCTTGGCCAAAAGAAGTGTGTGGCCAAAATATCCTCTGTCTTCTTAGCACCAAAATGACCTATCAATCCACCTCCATGCGCCTCCTGCAACAACAAAAGACGAACGGAACCAACTGGAATGCATAGGCGGTTAGCTCTAAACAAGAATCCATCATTCAACACAAATTTGTGCCAAGCACGACCTTCTTTACAGTGCAGCAATACATCTTTAAAATCAACATCAGCAACATATTGTTCTTTAATTGCCTCAAGTCCAAAAATTCTACAATCAAGTTGAGACAACAAAGTATATCACCTAGATAAAGCATCAGCAATCACATTATCCTTCCCTTTCTTATGTTTAATAATATAAGGAAAAGACTCAATAAACTCAACCCATTTAGCATGTCTACGGTTCAAATTGCATTGAGAACGAATATACTTAAGTGATTCATGATCAGAATGAATAACAAATTCTTTGGGCAACAAATAATAACGCCACGTCTCTAAAGAACGTACAAGTGCATATAGTTCCTTATCATACGTGGAATAATTCAAAACAGGCCCAGTAATTTTCTCACTAAAGTATGCAACAGGTTTACCATCTTGCATCAAAACACCACCAATGCCTATACCACTAGCATCACATTCAAGCTCAAAAGTCTTATCAAAATTGGGTAATTGCAGCAATGGTGCATGTGTAAGCTTGTCCTTCAAAGCATCAAAAGACTCATGATGTACCTTACCAAAATGGAAGTCAACGCCCTTCTTTGTCAACTCATGCAATGGTGTAGCAATGGTGCTGAAATCTTTGACAAAGCGGCGGTAGAAACCTGCAAGACCAAGAAAACTCCTCACCTGTGTGATAGTTTTTGGTACAGGCCAGCTCTTTATGGCTTCAATCTTCGCCTCATCCACCTCAATTCCCTGTGGAGTCACAACATAGCCAAGAAAAGAGACTCGATCCGTGCAAAAGGTGCACTTCTCAAGGTTACCAAATAAACGTGCAACTCGCAAAGCATCAAAAACAGCACGCAAATGAATCATATGATCATCCATGGATTTGCTATAAATCAAGATATCATCAAAGTAAACAACCACAAATTTGCCAATAAAAGGTCTTAAAACCTCATTCATCAAACGCATGAAAGTACTGGGTGCATTAGTTAACCCAAAAGGCATTACTAACCACTCATACAACCCGAATTTGGTTTTGAAAGCTGTTTTCCATTCATCTCCAAGTTTCATTCTAATTTGATGGTAGCCACTACGCAAATCAATTTTAGTGAAAATTATAGCACCACATAACTCATCAAGCATGTCGTCTAGCCTAGGAATAGGATGACGATACCTAATAGTAATGTTATTAATGGCTCTACAATCTACACACATACGCCAAGAACCATCTTTCTTAGGAACCAAAAGTACAGGAACAGCACAAGGACTAAGTGATTGACGAACATACCCACGATCCAAAAGGTCTTGGACTTGTCGTTGTATCTCCTTAGTCTCCTCAGGGTTGGTCCTATAAGCAGCACGGTTTGGCAAAGTAGCACCAGGAATCAAATCAATTTGATGCTCAATCCCTCTCAAAGGTGGCAATCCCGGGGGTATCTCAGCTGGGAAAACATCCTCATACTCCTGCAAAAGGTTAGTGACAGCAGGAGGCAAAGCACTAGAAGCAATATCACCAAGCAAAAACAAGGCTTGTTTGCATATCAAAGCATAGCAAATATCATCAGTAAAAATTTCAGCAAGCTCAGATTTTGTGGCAAGACATGAACGACCTTGTAATTTAATTGCAGCACCCTTAGAACTTGAAGAATCATTAACATTACTTGGTGTAGAAGCAGAATTAATAGGTTGCTGAATTTCAGGGCTTTTATTTTTCAAACTAGCAGCTCGTTCTAAATCAGCTTGTACAATTTCAGCAGGGGTCATTGGTAACAAAGTAATTTTAGTTCCTTTATGCATAAAAGTGTACTTATTACTTTTACCATGGTGTACAGCATCATTATCAAATTCCCAAGGTCTACCAAATAAAATTGAACAAGCTTACATGGGTACAACATCACAATCAACAGAATCCACATAGGAACCAATGAAAAAAGGAACTCTGCAAGTTTGTGTTACCTTAGCTTTTCCAGAGTCATTTAACCACTGATTGTAGTATGGATGTGGATGTGGGCGTGTGGTCAAATCAAGCTTCTTAACCACATCAGAACTCACCAAATTGTTGCAGCTTCCTCCATCAATGATGACACGTGCCCGACGGTTCTTGATGACGAAGAAAATCTGGAACAAGTTATGTCGCTGCATCATCTCGGGCTGCTGGACTTGTGTGCTAAGCACACGCTGCACAACAATATTCATATAGCCCGTGGTATCTCCGCCTCCAAGGACGAGGTCACCGCTGGTGGCAGCGACATCCTCCTCCTCATCCTCCACATCGGAGGTGCTCATGTAACCGCCATCATCTGTCGCCACATATGCCCGCCGACTTGCGCAATCTTTCTGCACATGGCCAAGACCATGGCAGCGGTGGCACTGAATCCCTGTAGTGCGTCCCGTCGAAGCAACAGAGGAGGCAGTACTAGCCGGTACCTGCACAGAATTTTTACCTGAGCGCGTAGAAGGGGCAGGGGCTGATCTTGGTGCTGCAGAAACAACACTAGCTGGTGGGGGCGGCCTGAAAGATGGCTTGGGCAGCCCCGAAGTCCCCGTCGGCCGTGGTGGGTAGAAATTCCTGGACTTGCTGTACTCCTCAAAAGCCTGGAAAAGTCCCTGTGATTCTTTCTCTGCAAGCATAGCATACTGGAAACACTGGTTGAGGGTATAAAATTCTTTGTAATCAAGGATGTCCTGAATTTATTTTCTCAAACAATAATAAAAGCGCCAAATCTGATCCTCTACTTTTTCAACCACAGCACAACGAATCAAACCCTTCTGAAGCTCACTAAAATACTCCTGAACAGTTTTATCTCCTTGATCTAAACGCTGCAGTTTATTACGAATTTCTCTATAAAAAGAAGGAGGAACAAAACGATCACGCATTTCTACCTTAAGTTCTTCCCAAGTAGTAGGCAAATCGGTTTCAGCAGCTAGACCACTCCACCAAACAATAGCAAAGTCCTTAAACTCACTAGTGGCTTGTCTAACTCTATGTTGTTCAGGAACAAGGTGGGCATTAAATTTTTGTTCTACCGTCATTTCCCAATCAAGGTAAGCATCACCATCGTACTGACCCGGAAACGAAGGAATTGAAAACTTAATTTTAGCATACGGATCATCTGGAGCATGGTTACCTTGTGTGTGACGGTTGTGGTTGTGGAAACCACCCATACCTTGAGGGTTAC
The DNA here is from genome assembly GCA_030378355.1 of Eleusine indica. Lineage (NCBI taxonomy): Eukaryota > Viridiplantae > Streptophyta > Magnoliopsida > Poales > Poaceae > Eleusine > Eleusine indica. The sequence continues at coordinate 31,927,814 of CM059497.1, forward strand.
GTTGCAAACGGCGTCGTAACCTTGCGGTCCTTGTAGCTGACCTATCGACGGTGCCATCAGCCTTATACACCGTTGCTTCATCATGATTGTCTTCAACGTCGTTGTTGATGTCGTTGTTGGTGTTGGTGTTGGTGTTGGTGTTGTTGTTGTTGTTGTTGTTGTTGTTGTTGTTGCTGTTGTTGGTCTTGTGAGCGGTCTCCAATTCGACAACCTGATCGGTTAGCTTAGAGACTCTCTTATCCAACCGCTCAATGCTTTCTCCCAGGTGAAGCTTGGTGACGGCGTTGGTGACGGCCCTGGTGATCGTCTCTGCCAAATCACTCTGAACCTTCTGCAAAGCCTTCTGTAACTGATCTTGGCTCACGCACTCATCAAATTTTGAGGGCGAAGCACCCTCTCCATCGCTTCCTGACATCAGAAACACCAAAACAGGAAACAAAAAGTGAAGGTTATCCCTACAAAACTACTAAGCAGTGGTGCCTCTCAACACAGCAAAAGTAAGCTTCTTGCAAAGCTCTTACAAAGTTCTGAAAACAACAAAGCGAAGGATACCAGGGAGAAGTGTTCCACGATTGCAAGGGTTACCAAATAACCTATGTGCTGTCCAGAAGAAGTATGTAGAGCTAGGAAGGCCAAATATATATATATGAGTGGCACACAAATCAAAAACAGATAGTAAAGCTGAATAAGTGCCCAAATAACTTGTCCCTAGTTGCTGGTCTAACTATGTCCTAAAACAGTAGTGATAGCAAAGAAGAAACAAAGAGACAAAGGGACACAGTCGATAACAGGGGGCTTAGTGTAAAATAGCCAAAGTCAGAAATTCCAGGGGGCTAGATGGAGCACTAGTAGGAATCCCAAATTTCTTTTTTTTTAATTTTATTTTTTTGATATTTTTTTCCAACTCACGAGCAAACAGGAAGAAACCACAAAAAATTTCAGCACAAACCGAGATAGGACGTAGCCTACAGAAAATCTTGAAGTTTCAGAAAACGTCGGGTTTCAACTTGAATGAATTTTTTCTTTATCTTCCTGATTCTTTTTGATTTTTTTAACGAGGGCACACAGTGTGGGTATGCTCAACTTTTCGTCAAGAATCTCCTGTAAAAATTTCAGCCAAAACGGACAACCGAGCGAAAAGTTATGCCTGTTTTACCGAAGGGGTGTCGGAATCGGTTATGAAGAACCCGGGGGTTTGAGTGAAATCCGAGTCGGGCTTGGGGTCGGGTAGGGAGTTTTTTGGCAAGGTGGATGCAGCGGAAAGTGGAATTTATGAAAATTGGTCCGAGGTGGTGAGGGTAGGTTTAGGGTGGGATTAGGGTGGGCGTGTTGATCAATCAACCCTAGCACACAAAGCCGACAAAACCGAGGATGGTGAAGAGGATGGCGGCTAGGGTTGCAAGGGAAACACTACTGACGACAAAAACACAAACTAAACCAGCGACTAAACAAGAACTAGGGCACAAACTCAACACTACGGACTCTGAAATTGAAATATGCAATGGCTAAACACGTGGTTATGGGCGGGGGAAAATTTTTTTTTTGGTATTTTCAGTGGACGATAGGAAGAACACGAAAACAAAACTAAAGGGTAGTGTGAACCTGACGGTGCACCTGAAGCTCTGATTACCACTTGATGTGAACAAGGGTTCCCGATCTTCCAAAAGGTTCTTGGTAAGTTGATTTGGTCGGAGGCGACACACAAATCGATCCGGCTTCAGAACAGCACGTTCTAAACCCCGCAATCGCAGCACGACGTCTCCTCTGGTTATCAACCGTCCAAAAGACGATTGACCTCGCCGAGAAGGCTGATCCCTACCTGCGAATCAAGAACACAAGCAAGAACAACGAAGATTGCAACACAATTGCAGATGTATGATTAAACTCTCGAAGTTGGGGTCTCACAAACCGATGAACGGCGAAACTGTTTATGAACAGAATTGATCTAAGCAAAACCCGAACCCTAATGGTGCGGTGGCGGCTGTATATAAAGACCCTAGGGTCGTGCAAGACCCTCTGGACGCGCCCCTAATTGGGCTCAACTAGATACAAAGCCCAAAGGCCAAAAATAGGCGACGCAGCACCGACACAGATTCTGGATTCTGTCTTGTTTTGACGATTCCTGATGACTCCGGATGAATTTTGACATGAGGCCGGCGGCATTGGAAAGGTCTTCTCCTTATCTTTCCGTGCATATGTAAAACGTCCAAATCCGAGTCCGTATGTGTCCTGGGCGACTGTTTTAGTACAGACTGGTCCTGGGCCCCGAAACAGACTCGAAGTCGGTTTTGATTGGGCCTCCACTTTGGCTTCCATGCCCTTGCTGGTCCTCCACGTTCCCAGCTCCTTCTCCCATCATCTCCTGATCTTCTCCATGGTTTCTAATCATAAAATAATCATTAGGTAGCAAACCATTCTCAAAAGTAACATATAGCGAAGAACGCAGGAACGAGCTCACCTCTAAATTTAGTCGTCGTGCACGCGCTCTAGTCATTGGACCTTGCAAGTCCAGATTTGGAGGAGTGTTGTGTGTATCCATAGGAGTGATGTCCTCATCACACCGATTTCTTAAAGGTATCTGATTTCGAGCTACAGCCTGTTCAAGCAGTCGGCTCTGACACCTCATCTTAATGGATGAGTTTATTGAAGATGAAGGGAAGCTTGGGCACGATGAGTTGGAGCAAATTGATCTCGGGGATGGAAGTAAACTAAGGCCGACTTTTATTAGTGCCAGGTTAGATCCCGAATACAAGAAACAGTTAACTAAGTTGCTGAGGGAATTCAAGGAGTGTTTCGCATGGGAATATCATGAAATGCCTGGATTGGACCGATCAATTGTCGAACATCGGTTACCGATCAAGCCAGGGTACAAGCCCCATCAGCAACATCCTCATCGGTGCAAGCCTGAAATCCTTCCAGACATCAAGGCTGAGATTACTAGACTAATTGAAGCTAATTTCATCAGGCAGTGCCGATATCCCAAATGGATTTCAAATATAGTTCCTGTATACAAGAAGAATGGGAAACTTCGGGTATGCATTGATTTCAGAGATCTCAACAAGGCTACACCGATGGATGGGTATCCGATGCCAAATGCTGATGTATTGGTAGATGCTGCGACTGGACATAACGTGATCGGTTTCATGGATGGAAACGCTGGATACAATCAGATTTTTATGGCCGCAGAGGATATTGCCAAGACAACTTTTCGGTGCCCGGGTCATCTTGGTTTGTTTGAGTGGATTTTTATGACCTTTGGATTAAAGAATGCCGGGGCTACATATCAAAGAGCAATGAATTTTATATTCCATAAGCTAATCGGTGAGACTGTTGAGATCTATATCGATGACGTGATTGTAAAGTCAAGAGGCCATCTAGAGCATCTTGCCGATTTGTGCAAGACTTTGGAGTGTACCAAGAAACACGGTTTGAAGATGAATCCAAACAAATGCGCCTTCGGAGTATCAGTCGGGCAGTTTCTCGGCTTTATGGTACATGAAAGGGGGATTGAAATCAGTCAGAAGACTATCGGAGCTACCAACAAGGTAGCTGCACCCACGAATAAAAAGGAGTTGCAGTCTTTGATCGGCAAAATTAACTTCATCCGGAGATTTATATTAAATCTATCGGGGAGGATTCAGCCGTTCAGTCCATTGTTAAAGATAAAAGCCAATCAAGAATTCACATGGGGGGCAGAGCAGCAGAAAGCACTGGAAAATATTAAGAGATATCTAATAAATCCGCTAGTGTTAGTGCTGCCCCAAAGGGATAAGCCGTTTAAATTATATTTATTGGCTGATGAACAAGCTATCGGATCGGCTCTAATATTGGAGTTTGAAAGGAAGGAACGCGTGATATACTATGTAAGTCGTAGGCTCCTATATGCTGATACCAGGTATTCTCCAGTCGAAAGACTATGCCTTTGCTTGTATTTTTCATGCACAAAGCTTAGGCATTATTTATTATCGGCCGAATGTGTGGTGGTATGCAAAGATGATGTTGTTAAGTATATGTTGTCCTTGCCTATTCTGAATGGGAGGATTGGAAAATGGATTTTAGCTTTATCAGAATTTGATCTGAGGTACGAATCGGCAAAAGCGGTCAAAGGACAGGTTATGGCCGATTTTGTTACCCAACACTGTGGTCCTGAAGTATTGGTACTAGATCCTGTCCCGTGGACTATGTTCTTTGACGGATCATCTTGCAGCAATAGAGCTGGAATCGGGATATTGCTTATATCGCCGAAAGGGCCCAGTTATGATTTCTCGCTACTGATTGAGGCGGGGTCTATCAATAATCAGGCCGAATATCGTGCTGTCTTGAAGGGAATCTCACTTTTGAGGGAGATTAAGGCTCGAGCTGTTGAAATATTTGGAGATTCATTACTAATGGTGAATCAGCTGCTAGGATTGTATGAATGCAAAGATGATGTTCTGAGGGTTTGTCATGAAGAATGTCTCCAGATGTTGCAAGAGTTTGAAAGTGTGGTCATAGAGCACGTGCCTAAGGCCTATAATGAGGAAGCAAATCGGTTGGCTCAGCATGCTTCGGGGTATATGCCGATTCACTCCATATATATGATGGAATTTGCCGATGATGACTGGCGGAAGGAGATTGTCGATTACCTAAACAACCCTTCTAAAAAGGTTAGTAGACGAGTCCGTTTTCAAGCCATCAAATATGTTTTATTGGATGATATGTTGTACTATCGGACTTTGGATGGAGTACTGCTCAAATGTCTTGGGGAAGAAGAAGCCAAAAGTTTAATGGGAGAGATTCATGAAGGGGTATGCGGATCCCATCAATCGGCATTTAAAATGAAACATGCTGTGAGGAAGTATGGTTGTTTTTGACCAACTGTTTTGGAGGATTGTTTTAAATATTATAAGGGTTGTCAGAGTTGTCAGAAATTCGGTAATGTTCAAAGGGCTCCAGCATCAGCTATGAACCCGATCATCAAGCCATGGCCATTCAGAAGATGGGGAATTGATTTGATCGGTCAGATATATCCATCCTCAAGTAAGGGGCATACTTTTATATTAGTTGCTACTGATTATTTTACAAAGTGGGTGGAAGCAATTCCACTGAAAACAGTAACACCCGCAAATATGATTGAGTTCGTGAAAGAGCATATTATTCACCGATTCGGGATTCCGCAAACCATTACTACCGATCAGGGCACTATGTTCACTTCAGGGGAGTTTGATGATTTTGCTACCAGTATGGGAATCAAAATACTAAATTCCTCACCGTACTATGCTCAAGCCAATGGCCAGGCAGAAGCGTCTAATAAGGGAATCATCAAGTTGATAAAGAGAAAAACTGAAGAACAGCCTCGCCGATGGCACACCACCCTCACTGAATCGTTATGGGCATATCGTATGGCTTGCCATGGATCAACTAAAGTGTCTCCGTATGAATTGGTCTGTGGACATGAAGCAGTTTTGCCATGGGAGTTGAAAGTTGGATCCAGACGTGTTTCATTGCAAGATGAGCTATCTGCTGATGAGTATTCAATGTTGATGAAAGACGAGCTGGAGGATTTGGCGGGACACCGATTGAGAGCATTGGCTAATATTGAATCCAATAAGGCACGAGTGGCCCGGTGGTATGATAAGAAAGTCAAAACAAAGGAGTTCCAGGTAGGGGATCTGGTATGGAAGGTTATTTTACCGAGCAGTACAAAGGATCGGCAGTTTTGCAAATGGTCGCCTACGTGGGAAGGACCGTTTCACGTGAATTGGTGTGCTCCTGGCAATGCATACGTTTTGGAATCTCTAGAGGGGGAAGAGTTTGGCAGAGCATGAAATGGAAAGTACTTGAAGAGATATTACCCTAGCATATGGGTAGATGCATAAAGTTGTATTTAGAAGCATACATAGCCGATTGTTTTCGGTTGATAGCATAGCCGGTAAATGTCATTACCGTCTTCAGTAGAAAAAAAGGGACAGTAGCCGATTTGTAATTGTACCGATTATGGTTTCGGTCACATTTCGGCTCATGGCTGATGTAAGATACATCGCCCTTAGGGCAAATCATGAAACAATAATGTTTATGATTGCATAAGACCCAGGATATATTATATCATCTGTTACAAATTGGGTGTATGTTTGAAGCTTACAAACGAAATGCAAATACAAAGATCGACTATCGGTTGTCGGTCCCAAGATATTTCTCAGGTCCCTATAACTTCATTTGCAGAAAGGGAATTAACAAATTCTAGATCTGATGATAGGGATGAGTGCCTCTATCTCCAGAAAGCAGGGTACCCTCATCGTTTGGGGAGCGTGATGAGTTAATTCTCTTCATGAGAATTTTTTCTAGCGCCCACACCGTTGTGCTTGGTGGTCGCGTTGTTGAAAAGAGGGGCAACCTCTATCTCTATCACGAAAATTTTTCTAGTGCCAGCAATGGAGTTGGGAAGCCGGCTTCAGGATTTTGAGGAAGAGTACTACTTGTTCTAAGTGCTGAGGCATGGTGAAAAAGGGAGAGATCCTGATTGAGAATTGGCATGCATACCGACAAATGACTGAAAAGAAAAGTACTCGTCTTTTTAAGTGATGGTGATCGATCGTGCAGAGAATCGATCAGGAGGGAGATAGATGTTATGAGCCACTAGATGATTTTGAGGATCTCCATTCTAATATTTATTACAATTATGCTGATTTGCACTTTTGGCAGGAGGAATCTATATTAAGGGGTTACACTGAGTTTATAAAGTTCATAATTGACTTTATTGCTTCGAGATCAATATCATCCTTTCCTGAGCCACCATCTTCTTTAGAGGAGCTCGGCCCTGGCATCTGATGAGCTTTTGGGTCTTCAACTTGATGATCCTTTGCAAAGATGGTTGCTAATATATCAGCCGGATAAAGTCTCGAGCTAAAGCTTCATTTCCTTTGTTGAAGTCTTCATCTTGGTTTGAGAGCACTTTACCGGCTTGAATCTCATCCAGGAGTATGACGAGATATTCTTTGATGGCATTTGAAGGCTGAACGACAAAACAAGAAGGTTTAAGAATAGTCTTTCGAGTAAGATAAGTCAACTGCTAGCAAAGCCATACCTGGTTAACCGAAGAAGATGAGTAAGACATTGTGCAAAAGTTAAGGTAATCAGAGGAGGTATGGTGGATTCTAAGTTTTTGCTTGAAGGATTTATAGGCCGGGAATTCTACCGTTGGGTGTGAATGAAGGCGATGGAGGAACAACGGTCAAAAGGCTTCACAGAAAAACATGCAGAAAGGAGTAAATAATAAGATACGTTTTGGACCGTTTGGACTCGAAGATTAAGTTTTAATAGAGTCAATGATTTTACATGCCCAACAATGAGCGGATGACGTCCATCGCATGTAGGCAGATTTGATCTACGTCGGCAATTTCTTGGGCATCAGCATCGGCAGTGCCTGGGATCGGCTTCATCCTCTTATGTAGCCGATACGCTTCACGTGCATGGGTATTCTTCTCTGCCTCAAGGTTGGCGATGGTCTCCGGCAAGTTGAGCAATTTTTCTTCTTCCTCGGCAATAGCGTTGTCGATTTCGCCCAGCTCCTTCATCAACGCTGCCCGCTTTGCCTTTAGCCGATCGATTTCATTAACAATAAGCAAACGAGAGGAGTTTAGAAGGTCGATCCTGTTGCGAATATCAGCCACTTGAGCTTCATAAGAAGCTTTTTCCTTGGACAACTGCTGTTGTTGTAGGCGATCGGCAATTCTTTGCTTGGCCTTCAACACTTGGAATTGACGGCCTTCGATATATGCAGCTGGAATAATCGCTTCTTCCGCCTCAGAAGTCAAATGTCCTTTAAGAGCGAGGAGTAATTGCCGAACAGGCTCAGCGTTTTGGACCAACTGTCCGATGGCTTGATCAAGGAAATTCAACATGGCTTGGAGCTTCTCCTTGGATTCTTCTGATAGTGCAGGGATGGTTTGAGAGCTTGATGCATCATCCTCCTCTTCATATTCAACATGGAAAGAGAAGAGGCTGTTGTCCAGAGTGTTCTGAGCCTATGCAATTAAAAATTGATATGAGATTCATATTTTGAGAAGTGCATCATCAAGGTAAAGTTCGCAGATCGTACCATTTTAAACTTGATTTTATCAGCATGCGATGGGATGGGAACTGGCATGCTCAGTTCTGGTTGATTAGTCTCTTCAACTGTTGCCGATGAAATTGGATCGGCAACCGGCTGCTAATCAGCTTGAACCATTTCCTCGGCTATCAGGCTCGTTGGTGCCGATGGGATAGGATCGGCAATTGGTGGATCCTGATGAATGGATACCGATGATTCGTTACAAGAAATGCAAAGACATACTAAAAGATAAAAGATGAAGTCAGTACCTCAGTAACTGGCGAAGATGTATGGGGTAAATCGGTATCATGTACTGATATGCCGAAAGGATCTTCAAGAGAAGTTAGAGCTATAATTGGAATCTGGCAAGTAATTAAGGAGGTCAAAATGTGATAATTAATTCTGTGTGATGCGATGAGGTTTGAAAAGATACCTGTGGATCGGCAAGAGAAGCCGATGAGTCTGATGGCACCTCTACCATTGGAGTTTCTCCAGGTACTGGCGGGAATTCTCTGCAAATTGGCCTCGCATCAATCGGCCTCGGTATATTCTCATCGGTAGATGGTTAGACAGTGTCTGCTTGAACCGATGGTGCCTACAGATCAAAAAATCCTAGTAAGGGAGCAGCAGTTGTGACCTTGGCCGCCATCATCTTCTGACCAGTCTTGGAAGAGAGAAGCTTCCGTTTTTGGGTGATGATTTTCACGAGCTTTTCTGCTCTTCCCTTTAAGATGTCTTGAATTGAAGGGGCTTTAAAATCGATGCGAGAAACTTTATGTGGCCGATCGTAGTCGATTTCGATGCCAGTCGGACCCTTAGTTGGAACCGAGGATTCTTTTTCGTGTTAGATCAACACGATGGAGTTAGTTACTGAAAAGGAAAATGCAGAATGTGGAAAAGATGTCATAAGGAGAAGTATGTACCAGTTCAGGAGACTCAAATGAATGATCGAATTTCTTGCAATACACAGTCGCCGGCATATTGAAGAGATGCTTGCTCCACTCTGACCACCACTGTCTATACGGTTTGGTGGTAAAGCTTATTAGTTGCCATGTTGACAGGTCAGGACTGATTGGCATTGGTATCAAGTTCTTCAATCGGTCACGCTCGACGTCTGAAGTAACTTCTCCTCTGGTCTTGACTAAATCGGCAAGCGACGGCTTGATTGGCAGCTGGCCCATACACAGCTGACGTGCGCTAGCCGATGGATAGTAGAATTCATAAGAAGAAAGCTGTCCCTTTCCACCAAAGAAACCAACTGGAAGTATGCCTGGTGAGATCACGATTGAGAAATTCTCTCTGCTGGTATCATTCGAAGTGATGGATTCAAAGTTGAAGAAGAAAGGGTTCTTGAAAAGATCCTCACTATCCATATATGCAAACCAGATGATATGTTCAGAGACAAGGCCGTTGTAGAGCATTCTAAAGTAATCGGTAACACTGGCTGCCGGAGCTAAAACCATTACCATGGCCTCCCCATAAGATGTGCATCGGCAAGTCTGTGAAGCTGCTTCCTCAGTGTCATCAGTTGGGAATTTTAAGGTTCTGAGATTATAACCTAGAGGTGTTTGCAGATACCGATTGAGCCACAAATTTAGGAACCACCAAGGACTGCCTAAGTTACCGATCGGATCTCCTGATAAAAGTTTGCAGGCAATCTGATGCAGAAGGTTATATACCGATCCTAGCAAGTATCGGCCTAAGGGGAAAGAATCACCCATAGCCAATCTTTCGGCCAAAGAAAGATAAGCTACAGTAGGGCCCGCTGATTTCCCACACAAGACATACTTATCCAACCACATGTTTAAGAAGGCGGCGTGTTTCCTCTGATCTATGGATCCGGTTTTGGCATTCTCACTGATGTAACCTTTCCAGTCACCGATGCCCCTATACCTGAGTTTAAATGTGGTCTTGTTCAAGGTAGGATCTGAAGAAGTAAGATCTAGACCAATGAGCATCAGAACATTAGCCAATGTTGGGGTCATGGGACCATGGCCGAACAAGAAGGCGTTCAGAGTGCCAGACCAAAAGTGAGAGGCTGCAATCAACAAGGGCTCGTTCCTTTCTATGTTGGCAATTGACAGGGTTATACATTGGCTGATTTTGGATTTCTCCCAGGTATACCTTTTGGAGTTGGCCATCTTGAGATACCAGTTTTTCCAACCAGGGGCAACGTTTGGCCAAGACCTAAAGGTCGAGTTCCACTATCAAGATTCATCTCGCTGGATTTGAAAGGGATCCGTAGGGTTTCGACATTGATTAGATCTGTGGGATCTGGATTACCCATAGGACCGAGGCATACAAAACCAGGTTTGTCAGGGATTGGGACTGTGAGGTTGTCTCTCAAGGCCTAAGAAGAGAGGGGAAAACGAGAAAAAATCAGCAAGAAGACAATTTGGGGAAGGAGATCGGTCAAGGATTTGGGTAAACGTACCTCCAGAATAAATTCAGTGGTGGCATGCGCTGCCGTTGGAGGAGTCGACGAACTCATCTCGGCGCCAAAAGCAGGGGCTTTGAGCTCTAGTGCGCGTAAGAGTGAAGTCGAAGAGGCGGAGGTGTTGAGGGCGAAGATACGAGCTGAGGTTGAAGACGGACGGAATACTTATAGTCTTGGTCTGGTGGGGGCAATATGGAAACTTCAAAACAGCCGTCCAAACTAGGCGCGAGTTTTGAAATCGTTTCGGTTCAGGAGATGTAATCATGACGAAGAAAGTTTCAAAACAAAAAGGATTATTTTATTCCAAAACTGGGGGGCATGTGTTGACACCGTTTTTTCACACGTGTCTGGCTTGGCTTCGAGAGGAAGAATTGGAGGAAGAGCCGTTTCACTGGGAGAATCCCGATCGGTTAAGAAGAGAGAAGTTGCCGATTTTGTCTGGTTACTGATTGGGAAGATGCCGATTCTTTTAGGAAAGACAGGCCGGGCTGCCGATTTAAGGAAAGGTTGCGTAAGAGTTTGGGTTTGATACCAGTACGATGCCAGCGGTCGTCTACGAGATTAAATCGGATCTAGAAAGAATGTCTTAAGTTGTAAAAGAGTCTTTATTCCTAGGGAGTATATTTTTAGGAATAGTTTTGTTTTAGAGATAGAAAGTTGAGAGTTTGTCATAATCGACTGGGGAACCTGTAACAAAGGTATAAATAGCGACCCGAGGGGTCGAGAAAAGGATGTTACACACCAAATACAAAAAACCCTTTATGTTTTTCGCATCTACTTTTTCGTACTCGGCAACTTCGCTGCTTTCTCTTTTCACGAGTTCTTCGAGCTTGCACGATCGCATCGATCCGCCGCTTGCTGGTAAGTTCTGTTTTATCGAATACTTTCTAGGCTTTAACTTCGGGCGCATCGCTGTCGTTTCGTCTAGATTTATTCACAATTTATTGATATTAGATTAGATCAACAGGTTTTTCTTGTTGTTTCGAAGCTTTTATCATCCTTTATCTGGTTTGGAACCGTTGCTATCGGCTAGGCTGGTTGTCCAATCCACAGCCGATTAAATACTATTTTAGACACCATTATGTGATACCAGTTAGATTCATCTTTCGATAGATCTGGTCAAGATTACACTCTCAGATAATCGGCAGATTCACGTTTGCCGTTTGTCTCATATCCGTATCGGCTTCAAGGCTGTTACTTTCAAACAATCGGTACTCGTTGCCGATTGTACATGGTAATTTGACGTTTTGTTTTCTCCTTGTCAATTTATAGGTCAAATCGACTGGCACGCCTCGGACTCGGAATCTCAGTGTGTTAGCTCGCGAGGACGTTATTCGTGTCAACAATAGGCCAAGTTCTTATAAACCATTTTAATTGGCTCCCATTCACCCCCCTCTAGTCGCCTTCTCAGTCCTTCAATTGGTATCAGAGCCGGTTTGATCACTAGTTGACCTTCACCGGTTTTGTGATCCGAAGGCAACATGGAGAAGCATGCAGTCAAGCTCTGGATGTTTGATGGAGAGGACTTTCCTTAATAGAAGTCAAGGACTAAGGCTTATCTCTTAAGCCAAGGACGTGCAACTTGGGAGATAGTTGAGCAGGAGTATGCCATACCAGAAGACCTCAACACTGCATATGCAGGTGAGTTAATCAGGTATGAAAACAACTCTAAAGCTGTCAATATCCTGCTTTCTGCTCTAGATAGGAATGAACATGACCGTGTTGCTCATCTTGATACTGCACATGCCATTTGGGCAAAGCTTTGAACGTACCATGAGGGTACCAATCAAGTCAAGTCTATGCTTAAGGATTCTTACAATAGACAGTGCCAAACCTTTGGACAAAAACCTAGCGAGTCACTAGATGACACTTTTCATAGATTTGAGGCCATTGTGTGCAACTTGCGGGCTTGTGGTAACCTTGTGTACAATGATAATGATCGAGCTAAGCAATTATTGTATTCACTTGATGAAAATACTTGGGGGGTTAAGATTGCTGCACTAGAAGAAACTGCTGATTTCAATACCATGGACTGTGAGCAGCTGTGTAGCAAGCTAAAATCTCATGAACTGTATAGAAAGTCTTATCGTAATCTTGCTAATTCTGCTTTCAGCATGGCTTTGCTTTCTAGCTCTCAAAAGGGTAGTCACAGTGGTGCTTCTTATGGAATTAACCCCTCACTTGACAAGTCCTCTTTGGAGTTTGCTCTTTCTTCTCTTGTTGCAGCTTTTGATGAACAGATGGAGTGCATTCCTAACGAGGAGCTGTCCTTGCTCACAAGGAAGTTCAGGAAGTTCTACAACAACCGCAAGGAGAGAAGAGGAGGTGGTGCAAGAACCTGCTTCGAGTGTGGTGGCCCAGGACACATCATTGCATGCTGACTGCCCGAAGAAGAAGAAGAAGGCCAGGTACCATGACAACAACACTGAAGATTTCAAGCAGAAGAAGAACCGCTTCTACAAGAAAGGCAAGAACTCCAAGAAGTTCGCCAAGGCCATTGCACGCGCCTGCGTTGCCGCTTTGAGCGACGTCGACCTCACATCAAGCGAAGGCCTTACAAGCTCGGACGAGGAGGTCGAGAAGCCACGAGTCAAGAGGAAGGAGGACTTTATCGGGCTTTGCTTCATGGCAAAGAATGATCACAATACCGACTCTAGCTCCAACTCTGACACAAGCGAGGTACCTCCCACTCTTGATGAGCTCCCTTCTGAACTTGATCATTTGCGCGATGTTTTGCTCATGTAAGATGATAAGCTTCGCAGTGCTGTTCGTGAGAGTAGTGATGAGGACATCACTCCTATGGATACACACAACACTCCTCCAAATCTGGACTTGCCAGGTCCAATGACTAGAGCTCGTGCACGACGACTAAATTTAGAGGTGAGCTCGTTCCAACGTTCTTTGCTATATGTTACTTTTGAGAATGGTTTGCTACCTAATGATTATTTTATGATTAGAAACCATAGAGAGGACCAGGAGATGATGGGAGAAGGAGTTGGGAACGTGGAGGACCAGCAAGGGCTTGGAAGCCAAAGTGGAGGCCCAATCAAAACCGACTTCGAGTCTGTTTCGGGACCCAGGACCAGTCTGTACTAAAACAGTCGCCCAGGACGCATACGGACTCGGATTTGGACGTTCTACATATGCACGGAAAGATAAGGAGAAGACCTTTCCAATGCCGCCAGCCTCATGTCAAAATTCATCCGGAGTCATCGGGAATCGTCAAAACAAGAGAGAGTCATCCAATGCCGTGAGGGTTTACAAGTATTTATAGGGGTTCTACTCCTAAAGGACTCGGTTTCCATCAAATAAGGCAGTTGCACCGATCGGCGCAGGATTGCGCCGATCGGCGCAAGCCGTGTCTTCTCTGATTTCTTCCCCGACTCGGTTTCTCTATCTTCCACAACTGCCATGTGGGCCTTTTCCTTCAAGATAAAGTCTTGTACTGCACGTTAAGATCTTGGAGTTCCATAAATCTTCTTGAAGTTCCATAAATCTTCTTAGGCAAATATCTTCAAGTGTCTTGTGCAGATAAACTTCCATAAACATGTGGAATGGGCCTCGATCATTTCTGTGGGCCAAAACACCATTGCGCCGATCGGCTCATGGGCTGCGCCGATAGGCGCACTGGACTTCTACAGTGCTTTTCATCGGTTCTGGACTCCTGTCCTCTCCATCATTGCATTAATCACCAATTTTACCTGTTTCTGCAATAAAGCTCCAAAACGACGCATATACAAATATATAGGCAATTTCATAGGTAAATGGCTTAAATTAGTATCAATTATGCTCTAATTGGAGTAATATTCACATATAAAAGGGGCACGTGGGAAGTGCCAACAGTTCCCCCACACTTAAACCTTTGCTCGTCCCGAGTAAAGTAAAAGAAAGAAAAATGGAAAAACATACTCTTTCTATCATAAAAGATATCTCAAATCAGCAAATATTGAGCATTGTTCTATTGTGGTGTATTTCATATTGGTATTCAGCAAAATAGATCAAATATGGGCATAAGATTAAAGTTCTCCCCAAAGCAAAAGATCATGTCCAATTCATAAATTATAACTTTTTCACACATGAGAATGACTTAAAAGATTGTTGTGAACATAGAGAATATATCTTCTAAATAATCCAAGGCAACAACTCATCTTTCAAATCACTCAACCTATATTATACATCATAATGATCAAATAATATTAGTGTAAGGCTTATATGAGTAGCTAGGTGAGGTAATTCAAGGATTGCAAACATAAATCAATAATATATTTAAGAAAGGATTCATGGCAATATTGAATTTCAAGAATAAGCATGCCATATACCATCCCCCCACACTTAAAATTTTGCTAGTCCCTTAGCAAATAGCAGAGTTTTTTTTTTGCCATCTCTGTTGCGCCGATCGGCTCAGGGTGCGGCGATCGGCTCTCAACCCAAATTTACCAACACTTGTTGGTATTTGATTTGTCTGGTTTCAACAATTATTCAAGAATTAAATATAGCCAGAAATATAGGATGTGGTCAAGGAATGATACTCAACAAGATGTTTTGGGTTTCTGGTAGTGTACTCAGTGGAATTGAATTTTTGCATGATTAATTTCAAGGCTAGAAAAAGATACACAAAGAATTGCCATCCTAATAAAGTTCATACCAAAAAGAATTAAATCCTAACCGAACTCAACCATCAATTTAATGTTTATCTACATATCAAAGGTTCATGAGTGTTGTTCAAAATATGGCATTGGTAGGTATGGATCTTGAAAAACAATAAATTCTAAAGTTCACAACATGAAAATTTATTTTTGAAAAGATTGGTACTAAGTTATGATTACAAACTGGACAACACAAATGAAGCACATGGGTATTCAAAATTGCTCCACATAAGACATATTTGCCAAATAATCAACACTATTTGATCTTCATCAACACTTTTCAAGAAAGAATAAGTAATTCAATTCTCCTAATAGAGCATAACCGCCACCATTATATTAAGATCTAAACTTGAATACATGATGATGATGATTTTTGCACATACTTGTATGAAAATAAAATTACTACTAACACACTTGCATGAAAATAAAACTACTACTTAACACACTTGCATGAAAATAAAACTACTACTAACACACTTGCATGAAAGTAAACACACCCGATACATGGTTTCCCAACCCGCTCAAACACACATAAGTAAATAAAGAAAAAGACTGCAAAAGATAGAAGAAAACGCAAACCGGGAAACCGATACACGTGCCAACTCCTAGGCACTCTAGTTATTCGAAAGTGGAGACGATGGCTGATCGAAGCCATAGCACCGCGCCTTGAGTCGCTCAAACTCCTCCACCATCGCATCGTGGTTGTTCCTCAATTGGGATGTGGCGTCCTCCACGTGCTCGATGTAGTGCATGTTGTTGTCGAGGTACCCCTGCATGGGCACAAAAAAGTCTGCCCCGAGCACAGGAGGCACCACTGGTACACGCCCTTGGTACCTGTAGTCAATGCCCGTGCTACAGTAGGGTGCGCCGATCGGCGCGATGCCAGCGCCGATCGGCGCAGAGGGCTGTGAACCGCCCGGTGCGTCGCTCTACCCTGACTGGTACTGCTGGTACTCCTAGCATGACCCCCAGGAGTCCCACTCACCGCCGGCTGCTGTAGATGTGTCCGGCTGTCGAACCCGCCCACGGCGGTCCTTGAGAACTCGACCCCCCTCCAAGAGACCTTCCTCAAGCCAATTTCCTCCCTCCAGCTTGCGAGGGAGAAAAACTCCTAGCTCTGCACAAGGGAGCTTTACGTTTATGCCGCCGACATGGAAGCTGGCGCGAACACTTCCCGTGACAATATTGCCACGAGTCATATTCTCGCCGATCTCCGTTGTGCACTCCCACTTATCATTGCGCCCTCCCGGTCCATTGCTGTTGCAGACGAGAGCTGCTAGGCGTTGAAGATAGGCCCCGAAGGCCAACTTCTTGCTTGTCTTGCCCCTCTTGTCGAGCCAAACCCGCACCATCACCGACATGGGATTGCAATGAGATGGACTCACGATGGCGTTGAAGAGCCACCACAAGTCCACATCAATGACGATGCTGGAGTCGACCTTGTCGCCTATGCGCGCCGCCAACCACCGATGGAAGACTTGAATGGTCGGGTTGCGGATGTTTCCGCGCTTCATCTCCTCTACGAACGAGAGCCGCCTCGAAAAGGAGTCCAACTCCCCACGGCCCAAGATGCCGGCGACGTTGGCGTCGGCGTCGAAGCCGAAGGCTTGAGCCGCCACCTCCATGGTCACCATGTGGCTGATGTCACGGACGCGGAAGTTGACGGCCTCGCTACCGTCTTCGACGGTGCCAAGCCTCATCGTGGAAACAACCTCGGTGATGACGTCGAGGTTGTAGTCCATTGTGAGGAGGTGGAAATTCACCCAGCCGAGGTTGTCTAGCATCCTCCATAAATCCTCCCACTTGCCGATCGAGGTGAGGAAGGTCTCGTCCAGGTCGAAGTTGGGGACAACCTTCCCCTCACCGCGAGGTAGTGCCGCTGTTCCTCCTCGCTCAGGAGGGTGAAGCCCTCCTCCACCGTGCATGGCATGAATGCCGGTGGCGGTGATGATTTGGGGACCCCACGGCTTGCCGCTGTTTGGCTCCTCGTAGCACGCCCTGTTGGTAGGGACGCACCAGAGACGGAGTGGTGGGCGCGGACCTCGTATGTCGCCGTCGCTGAGCCGGTGGATGCACCATCCACCGACATGTCATCGCGAGCGTCGGAGCCACCCCTCGCCGAGGAGTTACCGCTCGACTCGCTGCTGCTGCCAAAACTGCTTCCCCGACGCAGCCTCTTGCCCATCTTGCAGACGGAGGAGCGGAGACGATCCATCTGCGAAGATTGCGGAACTTGTGCGAGATCGTGGGTATTGGGAAAGGTGGAGAGATTACCAGGATGGTGTGCCGAATGGGGGCGCCTGGCCTCCCTTTTATAGTGTGGGAAACTTCCAGGTGAAGGAACCGCCATAAAATTTCAAAATTTGAGAGTGCGCCGATCGGCACGGGTACTACGCCAATCGGCACAATTCAAATTTTGAATGCTTTGACCACTCTGATGCTTGATTCCCCTCCTTCATGTCGCTTCCTGGCACATCATGTTGGTTGGCAGGGGATCAGCACAGAATCCTGATGTCTTGTTGGCGGCGCCGATTGGCTCAGGCCCGTGCCGATCGGCGCGCCGTCTCCTTTTCAGCTTTTGGTCAATTCCGTGTCCCCTCTGCACTACACACCTGCATAATAATCATACTTGTTCCTCAAAATCAATGCCTGCGGCTTTTGTCGCCCATTTGGGAACATCATGGGTACCCGCGCCGATCGGCGCAGAAAGGCGCCGAATGGCGCAAGTCCCTTGCACCTCGTGTTTAGGTCTGATGCTGATTCTGATGCCTCGTGTTCATCTCTTTCACCTAATTTCTACTTCTCCAATGTTCCTGTAGTATTGGCATACGTGTCGGGGCTCATCTGGTGACCGCGCTGATCGGCGCGACGTCCGTTTTTGCTTCTGGCCCCTCGCTTCTTCGCTAGATGTTGTCTTCATCCCTGAAAATAGCTCCGTCTCTGAAAATTATTATGCTGGTAGCACTCCTTCAATTCTGGGCGTCGTCGGCCTTCTGTCCTGACTTGGGCAATGATGAGCCGATCGGCGCAGATGTGCGCCGATCGGCGCAAGCTCTGTTCCTTCCTGTTTTGGGTCTTTTTTTCTATATTCCTGCATTGTTAGTCTACAGTATGTATATACACAGTTTTGCACAAATAAACAGACAACGCAAGAGCACACAAGAATTAAGCACACACTTTTCTAATTTTTTTTATTTTATTCAGGAGATTATTTTTATCATAAGCAAGCAAATTTAAAAACACCGGGTTGCCCTCCCGGCCAGCACTAATTAACTAAATGAAATGGGTTGCCCTCCCATAAGCACTAAATAACTTCTAAATCCCCCGATCATTGGGTTGCCTCTCAAGAGTGCTCTAGTTATTTAGTGGTCAAAGAGCTCGACCTCCCCGTAAACAATCAATCCTTAGTGTCGCGGTGCGGGATGTGAAGCCATGACATTACAAGGTTATCTTATCTCCATGGTTCATATACTTGGACGACCTATCCATACATCCCCTCTAATTACTTTCGACGCCTCGATGCCACGGTGTCTTGTATCTCTTCACTTCATCCATAGCACGGCACTCTTCTCCCTTTGGGCGAAACTTGAAAGAGTACGGAGTCCCACTTATATCGAAGCTTATCTTACCACTCCCAACATCAATACTTGCCTTTGCTGTCCTCAAGAAGGGTCTGCCTAAGATCAACGGGGTCCTCGTCCTCTTATCCATGTCAAGCACAATAAAATCAACAGGGACGATATGATCTCCAATTTGAACAGGCACATCCTCAGCAATTCCATCAGGGAAGCGTACCGATTGATCGGGTAACTCCAAACACATACTCGTAGGCTCTAATTCAGGCAAATTGAGATTTGTGAATATATGATGGGGCATAACACTTACACTTGCTCCAAGATCGCACAAGCACCTATCAAACATCCTTGTTCCAATCATGCATTTGATGCTTGGTGATCCAGGGTCGGGTTTCTTCTCCAGTGCAACATCATTGATTGCCGCCATTAGTTTCTTAGTGACCTTCACAACCTCCTCAGAAACTAGCGACTTCTTGTTTTGCATCATGTTCTTAATGTACTTGGCATAGGTGGGAACTTGGATAGCGTCAACAAAAGGGACATTGATGTAAAGCTTCTTCATAATATCGATGAACCTTGCCTGCTCGTCGTGTTGTCGCGCTCTTTGTGTCTTCGTTAGTAGTTGAGTATCTAGAAACATGGCAGGGCCATGCTCTTCTGTCTCCACGCCCATTTTCAGACCAGAGAGGTCATCATCCTCCTTGCGCCGATCGGCTCCGATAGGGTCATCGCGCCGATCGGCGCCGGGTGTGCGCCGATCGGCGTGGGGCTTCTTTGCTCCCGCAGAGTGTTCGAGATCTTCTATTTGTTTTCCTGATCGCGTAGCTATTGCCTTCAACTGTTCTGCAGACATCGTATTGCCAGGAATAGCCCCCTTATTGCCTTGAATGGCTTGCGATAGTTGTCCCATCTATTGCTCCATAATCTTGGTATGCTTCAAAATCTGCTTGTTGGAGCTCCCAATTTCTATGACCTTGTCATTAACTCTCTCAAGGACACGATCAATCTCCTTGAATCTAGCTTGATTGTCCTTGTTGATCTTCTCTTGAGCTTGGAAGAACTCATGACATTGGAGACGAAGTGGGATAGAGTTTTGCATGGACGAACTAGGAGAGAAAGAACTCCTTTGTTGTTGATATTGGGGCTTCCATCCAATATTCTTCATATATTCTAACATCTTCATCTCTTCAGGGCAATCTTTCTGCACATGACCAAATTCTCCACACTCACTACATGTTGAGCGTGATTCCGCCAGCTTGAGTGTCTCTTCCTTAGGGATATGAAGATTATTGTCCAATCTTCTTTGAATAGCATCGAGGCGATCTATAATCAATTCCTCCTGAGTCTTCTCAATCACACTCTTCGCTACTCCTTTTGAAGGTTGCAAATTTCTTGAGCTTCTCTCACCATCCCACGATTGATTTTCAACTAACAACTTGATCAAATTCTTAGCTGCTGTGGGGGTTTTTGACATGAACAATCCTACAGCTGAGGCGTTCAAATGTTGACGTGACAAAAGATTCAATCCTGTGTGAAACCTCCCAACAACTTCTCCAACCGTCAGACCATGATGAGGGCATGCATCCATATGCTCATTGTATCTTTCCCATGCTTCTCCAATGCTCTGATCAATATTCTTATTTTTCAAAGCTTGAGTCTTATTGGGGGGGAAGTATTTGGCCAAGAATTTAGCTGCTAATGTGTCCCACACTGTTTTCACAGTGTTTTCCAATCCATTGTACCATTGCTTGGGGCGTCCAACTAGAGAGAAGGGGAACAGCCGCACACGCGCTTGATCTCCTGTCAATCCCGCTATCTTGAATGTACTGCAAACTTCAAGGAAGTGTTGCAAGTGATGATTGGGATCTTCTGAACCTGTGAACGGTTGTTGCGCCACTATTCCTACATATCTCTCCAATTGGTATGGAAGTTGATCTTGAGCTTCTTGGAAATCTATCTTGACAATACTAGTCAATTGTGGCTTGAGACGATTAACCATAGGTACCTCTGCCATCTCCTCTTCTTCTTGCTCTTGAACTGAGTCTTCTATTGTGAATAATACTCGAGGTGTTGCGCGGACTCCTTCTAAATCTTCAGGTAACTTGCTTCTCTTCTCCGCTGTTCTCTTCTTGTGAAAGAGTCTTTCTGGATCATCAGCGTAATTAGAGGGTTTGTTTGACTTAGGACCGTCCATAACTGTTAGTTTCACTTAACAAAATATATGTACTAGAGAGACAAGTAAAGCACAATGACTAAACACTAATACATCAAACAATGTTTAAAAACCTGCTATGGTCCCCGGCAACGGCGCCAGAAAAAGGTAGCTTGTTGGTCGTATCTATGCACCCACTTATATACCGCAAGAGGACGGTGTACGATTGTAGCACTTTTTCCCTTGAATTGAGTATTCCAAGGTACATTGAATCCACTGGGACCTTAGGGATTTATTAAACAAAGTTAACAGTAAAAGATCTAGTCAAGGCTACTGTCAAGGTCAGGTTGCATGAGGGGGAGACTGACCAGCTCAAAGGTGCGCCAGAGAGTAAATCTGTCATTGCGACGATCGGCGTGGGGATTGAGCCGATCGGCACGCTGGTGAAACTAACCCAAGGTTGTTGCGCCGATCGGCGCAGGTGTTAAGCCGATCGGCACGCTGGTGAATCTGTGATAGCGCCGATCGGCGTGGTGGTTGAGCCGATCGGCACACTGGTGAATCTAAGCCAAAGTGCACCAGATCTATTAAACCTATGCTGATTAGTGAGTCGCCAGATATCTACTAGTGAGATCATAACCAGAAAGTCAAATTGGATAGCATCATAATGGCTAATTACATGGATCAGTGACAACCTATAATGAGTAAGATCACCCTGCTTTCCGAGCGGCTCCCTATTTATTCGCTGCGGGGAGGAAACCCTTAATCGCGCGAGTATCTTACCCTACTCAACTATAACTATCTAATAGTGCTGCGCAGGCTTAGTGCTGTCACCGCTAAACCACACTACTAGCATCATCAAGCAACCATAATCAATACAATGTCCGAATACTATCCTAATCACCACGATTACGATAATATCTACGTACTTAGCCTAGAACTAAGCAGTTGGAATAAGCAGATGCATGATAATAGAATCAAGATAGACAAATCACCAAAACCATCATCAACATATTCAATCATCCTTGAGATACATAGAGTAAGATTCATTCCCATCGAGATGGCCTACCTTGACGGATCAACTCTTGACTCCAATGGTTCTTGAAACTCAACTAGAGATCTATTCTAACGGGGCAAGCCCCGGTGGCTCTAACTCACGGATCTGGTGTCCCTCTGTTGCCTCCTCTTCTGTGGCGAGGGTTTACAAGTATTTATAGGGGTTATACTCGTAAAGGACTCGGTTTCTAGCAAATACTCGTAAAGGACTCGTAAAGGACTCGTAAGGGGTTATAGAGCCGTGTCTTCTCTGATTTCTTCCCCTAGTCGATTCCTCTGTCTTCCACAGCTGCCATGTGGCCTTTTCCTTCAAGATAAAGTCTTGTACTGCATGTTATGATCTTGGAGTTCCATAAATCTTCTTGAAGTTCCATAAATCTTCTTAGGTTTCAAGTGTCTTGCGCAGATAAACTTCCATGAACATGTGGAATGGGCCTCGGTCACTTCTGTGGGGCAAAACACCCTTGCGCCGATTGGCTCATGGGCTGCACCGATCGGCGCACTGGGCTTCTTCAGTGCTTTTCGTTGGTTCTGGACTCCTGTCCTATCCATCATCGCATTAATCATCAATTGTACCTGTTTCTGCAATAAAGCTCCAAAACGACGTATATACAAATATATAGGCAATTTCACAGGTAAATGGCCTAAATTAGTATCAATTACGCTCTAATTGGGGTAATATTCACATATAAAAGGGGCACTTGGGAAGTGCCAACACTAACCCTAGCACTAAGTCATCGATCTTTCCTTCTCATTCTTTGTGGGCAGCAGGTGGAGGCCTGGAGAACAAATGGTTGATGGACTCCTGGTGTTCGCGCCACATGACCAGAGATGCAAAGTGGTTCTCCAGCTTCACATCCTTGAAGCGCTGGGAGTATGTGACCTTTGGAGATGACAAGAGAGGGAGAGTGAAGGCAAGAGGCACGGCAAAGGTAAATGAAAAATTCACTCTCAAGGATGTGGTTTGCTTGAGCATCTCAAGTACAATCTTCTCTCTGTCTCTAAGTTGCTTGATGTTGGTTTGGAAGTGCGCTTTAAGAAAAATGCTTCTTGTGTTCTTGATTTGAATGGCTCTTTGGTTTGTGGGATTTCTAGCATTGGGAAAGTTTTTCAGGCTGATTTTGCTGTCTCTCCTGGTTTTCACAAGTGCTTGTTTGCTCAATCTTCTTTTGAGCTCTGGAAATGGCATAGGAGACTAGGTCACATGAGCTTTGAGTTGCTTTGTTGCTTAAGTGGCCTTGGTTTGATCCGAGGATTGCCTAAGCTCAAATTTGATAAGGATTTGTTTTGTGCTCCTTGTCGTCATGGGAAAATGATTGCCGCTTCTCATCCATCATTTAATTTGGTGATGATTGAACGCCCTGGAGAGCTGCTTCATATGGACACTGTTGGTCCTTCTCGGGTTCGTTCGGCGAGTGGGAAGTGGTATGTTCTTGTGATTGTTGATGACTACTCTCGCTACTCTTGGATATACTTTCTTGAGAGCAAGGACGAAGTGTTTCATCACTTTCGGAGCTTAGCTTTGAGGTTGTTCAAGGATCTCCCTAGTGCATTACGAGCAATTCGCAGTGATAATGGCACCAAGTTCAAGAACTCCTCCTTTGATGCTTTCTACCGTGAGCATGGTATTGAGCATTAGTTTTCAGCACCATGTGTCCCTCAGCAGAATGGTGTGGTCGAAAGTAAGAACAGAACATTGGTGGAAATGGCCCGGACGATGCTTGATGAGCATAGGACTCCGAGATGGTTTTTGGCTGAGGCCATTAGCACTGCTTGCTATGTTTCCAATTAGGTTTTCTTGTGCTCAATTCTTAATGTGACTTCCTATGAGCTACGTTTTGGGAGGAAGCAATCTGTTTCTCATTTGCGTGCCTTTGGTTGCAAATGCTTCATTCTCAAGCGTGGAAATCTTGATAAGTTTGAGTCGAGATCTTTCGATGGCATCTTTCTTGGCTACACCCTTCATGGCCATTCCTACATAGTTCTGAATTTGGAAACTAACACCATCATAGAATCCTGCGATGTAACCTTTGATGAATCAAACTCTTGTGCAAGCAATATGGTTGAGACTGCAGGTAACAGGGAGATTGAGGAGAGTATCTTTGTAGAAGAGTACCTATAGGGCCTGGATGATGCTGATGACGAGTCATTCCATCCCACATCCGAGCTTGTTCCTGCTGCTTCCACCACTCCAGCCGAGGGTCCAGAAACTTCTACATCGACCTCACCAGCTGTTGAGCTAGCTCCATCTATGGTTGAGGGGGAGGTACGCTCTGAGAGAGAGAGAGGCTCCTCACCACATTCAGTGTCAACATCCACCTCAATAGATGATTGGTAATCTCTATGAGAGGACAATAAGGTCAAGGTCTGCACATCTCACCTGCTTTACCAGTTCTCTATTTGTTGCCACCTTTGAACCTCGGGATGTTGGACACGCACTATCTGATGAACATTGGGTTAATGCCCTACATGAGGAGTTGGAAAACATTGAGATGAACAAAGTGTGGATCCTAGTAGAGCCTCCTGTTGGTGTCAATGTCATAGGAACCAAGTGGGTGTTCAAAAACAAACATGGGGAAGATGGTGAGGTTGTGAGAAACAAGGCTAGGCTTGTTGCTTAGGGTTTTAGCCAAGTTGAGGGCTTAGACTATAGTGAAACCTTCGCTCCTGTTGCTCGCATAGAAGCCATTAGGATCTTGCTTGTATTTGCTGCCTCTAAGTAGTCGAATTGATAGGAAGAGCACTTCTGGTACTTTCCATTTCTTGGGTACTTCTTTCATCTGTTGGTCTTCTCGTAAGTAGTCGAGTGTAGCCCAATCCACCACAAAGGCTGAGTATGTTGCTGCTGCTAGCTGCTGCTCACAAATCCTATGGATAGTATCCACCATGAGAGACTATGGGTTAACCTTTAAGGGTGTTCCACTCATGTGTGATAACTCTAGTGCCATATGCTTAGCCAAGAACCCTGTCCTACATGGTAAGGTCAAACACATTAATGTGTGATTCCACTTCTTGAGAGATAATGTTGAGAAGGAAGATGTTGAGCTCAAATATATTGACACTAAACACCAATTGATTGATATCCTTACCAAGCCCCTAAATGCTTCGCGATTCGCTTTTCTTCGAGGGGAGCTTGGTGTTTGCCATCCTTATGGCATCTTTGAGGAGGAGTTGGTGTTCTCTTGTATATATGTATCTTGTCTTTTCGCATTGCATCTCACATGTAATATATGCATTGGTAGATGAGCTTTGATTCTTATGCTTTCTTGCATTTCTCTTTGCTGTGACTGAGCTTGAGCTAAGTTTTGTGGATGTGATAGTAATCTCTCATGCTTAGATTTTCTAGATGGCTTGTTATAGACTCTTTTGAGCAACTTGCTAATCTTAAAGGTAAACTTAGCTTCTTGTGACCTTATGAACTAATCTTGCTAAGACTTGCTCACCATGTGTCTAATTGCTTTTATTCCTGTCAAGACTTGTGTTGCGCCTAGTCTAGAGGATATCTTGGCTTTGGCACCTTGTATTTGCGAAATTTGGCTTTGCAAATGTTTAGCTCAGGATGAAACATTGTGGGAATGTTTGTTCCTTTTGCGGCAAAGGCATGCTCATCCTTATGCTTTTAATTTGCAAAATAAGTTGACTGTGCTTTGAAGCCTCGAGGTGTTTGTCGTACCCAGTCGTGCGACCCTCTACATGGATTAGAAGTAACATAGAAGTGATAAATCCAAACATTGTACTTCAAAGCCTTAGGGTGTTTGCCGCATCCAGTCATGCAATCCTCCGCACGGATTAGAAGATACATGAGGATCACATAAGAATAATGCTTTTCTCTTTTCTTATGAGTCTTTGTTGCATATGTGAGTGTTTGTAGAGCTTATTTTCTGCGAATGCTTGTTGCCTTGGTTGAGATTGAGACTGGCTAGTTTCTTTTGATTAAATTGATGCTTGTTAAGCCATGGATGGGAGTACTTATACAAGTTGTGGCAGCTTTTCTCATGATGAGCAAATTTGATTCTATCTAAGCAAGTCAATCTTTTTGCTTAGCTTGTATAGATTTTGATGTTTATGCCTTGCTATCTATTTTTGGTCTTTGTATGATGGTGAGCTATTGCTTTTACACTTCATAGCTCTATCGTTGTCATTAGCAAGGTTAAATGCTTGTTTGCATAATTGTTGAAGCTCCTTAGGTTTGCATTTTCATGCATTACATGTTTGCTTGTTCTTTTGCTTCTTTGATGAGTTCATTGCTAAAGGGGGAGAAAATATTGGGTCATGCACAAATAATGCTAAGAAACTTAAAATGATCCATTTTGCATTACATGAGACCTACCACAAGTCGAGGGGGAGCATATCATGTCCTTGAGCGTTTTTCATGCGCTTTTCGCAATCTTTGCTTTCTCGAGTGGCTTTCTTTGTCAACTCTTAGTTTTGTGATCCCTCTTATGCTAGATGGCTACTTTTCACCTTTTCTTTGGGTTTGGCCATTTGGATGTGCTTATTCGGTTTCACATTTCAAATCTCTAAGCTTTGTGCATTTAATGTTGCCAATGTACTCATCAAGGGGGAGACTGAGAAACCATGTGGATATGTGCCATGGTTTGCAATATGTGATGAGTAATTGACATTGATTGAGTTTGGTGTCTGAGTTGAAATGCGAGAATCTGGGGATTGCATGAGTTTGTGCATGTCATGGTTTTGACTAACCGGAGTTGGTAATGGAGTTGGAGAAGTTGCAGATGGGAAATGTGTTTGTTGTCTCATGATGTGTAGGTCACTGGAGTCAACTTGGCGGTCAACAGCGAGAGCATCGGGCACAAGTAGGAGACTTGGGGCCAGACGATTGGGAGGCCGGGTGAAGTCAAGGGTGATCCATACCGTACACATGGAGAGGAACGAAGTACGGACGATTTCGCGGTTGAGGCTCAAAACCGTGGGTGGTGATCAAGACGGAAGGGTGGACACAGTCAAAGGTGATCAGGCATCGGTGCAAATAGAGGCTTCCAATGGACTGGAGGCGGGAGAAACTTGCCGACGAGGAGGATCACGGGATGAGGTGACACGCGTCACGATCAAGAAGTCGTGCTTTGAGAAGCGTGCAAGGCGGTTTTTCGGTTTGGGCCTCAAAACCGGTGGTGGCGATTGGAGGTGCACGTGGCACCATCACAGAGCTTGCGTCCAGGCGAAGCAAAGTCGTGCAGGGCTCGATGGCGTTCAGGCTACGAGGAAATAGATGGACGGTTATGCCCCTGGTGGTAGGTGGAAGTGTATTGTAGGTAAGGGGTAGGATGGTCTTTAGGACAACCCCTAGGCCTATATAAGGAGAGGTAGGGCTGGTGGAAGAGGGGCCTCTCTTTCCTTTAGCCTTGCCTTAGGTCTTCATTCAAAGTGCTAGGAGAGGTCTTCATGTAACAGAGGAGAGGAGAGGAGGTGTGAGAGACATCTCTTTCTCTTCCAAATAGTGCGAGGAAGAGGGTGGCTTCCTAGCCTTGTATCCATGGATCTTGTAAACATGTTTCTATGATATGAGAGTTATTTTCGTGCTCAAGATCACCCTCTCTCCCTAAATCCCAAATTTCTCTTTTTCTCTATTTTCAGAGCTATTTTCATGGGAATTTTCGATCTAATTTTTGAGTGAGTTTTTGGGGCAGATTTCTTGGGGATCGTAGTGCTATGATGAGGTAGAACAATCCTTCATGGGTCTTTGACCAAATCAAGAGCTCCAGCACCTTCGATTTGAAGGTTTTCTCAAGTTTCCCCTTTTTTGTGACATCCAGGATGTCAATTCTGGCCCAAAAACATAGAATCGGCAAGTGTTCGGCCCATGGGCCGTGGTACTGTAGCGTCTGGTTCCTGAAGCCGAGAACACTGTAGCTGCGCGGTACTGTAGCACCGCGAGTTAGTCCCATACTGGAAATTGACCAGGGAGATGACCAGCTTAAATACTTAGTTCACAGTACGATAGTAACTGGGTTAACCCTTTTACGCGAAGCGAGGACGAAAGCGTAAGAGTTACTATCGTGAGGTAGGGCCCGCACTACAGGCGTATGGGTCTGAAGCCGCACTGTGGGCTGGGATGTTATATTTTTGGTGTTCTTTGCACAAGATCTGAAAGTCGTGATGATTCCTTGAGCCATTTGAGTGGATCTTCTAGGATTAGGATCGTGATTTGTTAAGGATTGCCGGGTGCAAAGATCGCATGTTTTGGAGATCATTTGGTTGAGTTTTGGAGAGATTTGTGGGAAAATCACGATATTTTTCTGTTCTATCGGGGTCGATCGGCACTGCCGATGACCAGGACCGACACTGCCAGTGGGTCTGAGTTTGAATCAGCACTGCCGATGTGCTCCGACCGTTGCTTTCCAGAGTTTTGAGAACCCCGCACCAGCACTACCGATGCATGTGACCGACATTGCCGATGGCTGTGATCGGCACTGCCGATGGTACTCCAGTAAGGTCTGTCTTGTGTAAGTTTCTTTGACCGGGTCGAGTCTTTGCTGCTCTGTTTTGTTTTCGCTGTGTTCCAATGTTGTTGTTGATCACTCCTAGGGTTGGCACATCACAAGTTGGTGTGTGTGGCCTTGGTGATCGGTTTAGAGGTTGGCTTGGGTTGTAATTGGGATATAGGTCAAGTTCTTGTAAAGAATTTTAATTGGCTCCCATTCACCCCCCCCCCTCTGACCGCCTTCTCGGTCCTTCACACTGCGTATGAAAATAAACCAAGTGAGATCAAGATGAGTCAAACCCAAGCGAATGAAAAACCATGACACATCAAAATCCATGAACTCGGTAAATCCATCAAAATAAGATCCAAATGTATCTATCTCCCAAAACCAATGTACACGTATGCTTCCTCTAGATACATGCTACTCTCGATCGCACCAGATCACAATCCCACTCCCCCTAGACCTATGACTACTTCTCTCCCTTTGGGAACAAGCACCAAAAAGTGGGAAAAAGCGAACATCTATGCGCTCGTGGTCGAAGGATGTGGTGTAGCGACGTCCTCTGAAGGCTCTGCTCTGGACTGCTCTTGTGCTGGGTCCTGCTGCCATCCCTGAGCCAGTGCCACCTAAACATCCAACTGCTCAAAGAACTCAAGGTCTATTGGTGACTCAGACCATCTGTCCTGCCCTGCTGGTGGGACTGTGGATGTCTCCTCGGCAACAGTCGCTTGAAGAAGAGTAAGGTCATCCACATCCTCCTGAGTGAAACCTCGGCGGACCAGATCCTCTACTACCTCATGTGTGACTAGAGGGGTGTCTGTAGCAGAAGAGGGCAGAGTTGTAGCTGACTCTGGGGCTGTCTGGGAGTCTGCACGTGTGGGGTGCACTATCTTAGAAAACAGACTCCTGACTGGTAGTTGCTAGGAGGTGGAAGGTCCTGCCATCTGCGAAGTAGAAGAGTGTGTCGGTGAAGTGAACAACACAGACACTGAGAAGGCAGACATGGGGGAGAACTGAGCTGGTGAGTGAGTCTGTCCTGCTCATGAGTGACTGGTGGTGACTCCTGCTCCTCCTCTCCCGTCTGCTGACTCGAGGCTGACTACGATACCCTGTGGACTCGAGGTGAGTAGCTGGTAGTCACCTCAGGGAACGCATCGTACTGCTTCTCTGTCACTAGTCCCATCCTCCTCAAAACATAGCAGATATATGGACCGTAGACTAAGCGACGTCCTCCAACTCTCTCAGAGATGACCACCTCCATCTCAGCAATCATAAGGTCTGCGAGATCAAACTGTTGTCTCCTGAGGATAGCTGCCACTGCCCACTGGTGTAGAAGTGTAAACTCCTCTCTGTATCTAGACCTGAGAATGATAGTTCTGGTGACTATCGCTCCCACCAACTTAGCCTCTGCGGTGAGTCTCTCAGGGCCTCTGTCAAAACCTGGGGTTTGTGGTGGTGGAAAGGCAATCGACACCAAGGCGTCTGAAGGTAGCATCCCTCCCTGTGGTCTGCGAGGTGGAGCAAACGTCCCGTAGGCACTCCTGTAAAGCTGGAAGTCTGAAGCAAGGAGCCCTAGGTTAGCTATCAAGTCCTCCCCGATAAGTCTCTGGGGCTCTCCTATGAATAGGAACCAGATCTCAGAACGATCTGTGGCTACCCATAGTGTAGCACAGAACTTCAGAACTATATCCTCTCAGTACCTGTAGGGCTCCGTGACTAGCTCTACGAACCAGGTAGATACGTGAAGTACTGCTCCATGTCTGTGACTGTGGCTCGACTCATAGCCTGGTAAGTAGTGTACTATTGCGGCACAAACAGTCTAGACTTGCCCTTCAGGGCAAGATAGCGTCTCAGGCCCTCTCCAATCCTCCTCTAGAGGGCTATCCAGTACCTCTCTCCTATAGCAGGGTCTCTGGGGACTGAAACCCACTGCTCGAAAGAGACAAGATGAAGCATCTTAAGGTCCTTCGC
This sequence comes from Eleusine indica, assembly GCA_030378355.1. Lineage (NCBI taxonomy): Eukaryota > Viridiplantae > Streptophyta > Magnoliopsida > Poales > Poaceae > Eleusine > Eleusine indica. The sequence continues at coordinate 31,958,162 of CM059497.1, forward strand.
AGGAACCTTTACAAAGTTTGTCTCTCCGGCTGCCTGTACAAGTCTCTGCAGCCTCCTCGTGCACACTGCACGGGTGCACCTCGGGTCTCCTGCCCGGTGAGCAATCCTCTGCTGCTGTGGTGTGCTGGCTGCTCAGTCCCCTCTGTCTCCTCAAGCTCCTCAGAGTCGTACTATGAGCTCTCCTCTGACTCTGACTCCTCCTCTGACTCCTCTTGCTGCCTGGAGGATTCCTACTCCGCAGGTCTCGATGACCTCTCCTGACGAGAAGTTAGAGTACACTATGGCCATGGTTGCAACCTGATCCATGTGTACAGCTCTGGCCCTATGGTCCTCTGCCTGGTGCTCCTCCTGCGACCCTGGTCGTTTGTCTGAGTACCTGTGATCAACAGTGATCCTGGTATCCTGCGTTAAGCCTCCACGGCATCCAGGTGCTATGCTAACCTCATGGCCCTAGTCTGGTCCTCTTCTTGCTCTTTGGCTTCTTTGGCATTTTGCCCTTACCCTTATCCTGTCCACAACCTACCATCTCTGCTGTTGCTGACAAGTGTCACTGCACGCACGTAGGTATAGAAAGGATAAGCACAAATTCTATATAAATCTACAAGCAAAGCACCACTAGGTAATAATGTGCAATAGAAATCCTAGCACTGAGGTGAAGGATATGATCACTAGACAAATATGCAAAGTAACAACAGTGATCATCAACTATATGTGGCTGGTGCAAGTCATCTAGTGTGTAGTCAAATAATAGGCAATAAATCTAACTGCAGACTAAATAAGATACTGATAGGTGTAGAGTGCCCGATCTTTCGGCGAGTGGAGATAACTTCGATTTGGTGGATGTCGACCCTCACGATCTGACTACGACGAGCAAACCGAAGCGCCAATGCAATCACTGAACCAACTTCCGGAGGATATTAACCTTGCGGTAAACAAGATCAACCTGGTCACGAGGATCAATTCTTACGCGCAATCAAAGAACGAGCAAGAATTAGAGGCGAGCAATCTGATATATTGCACGAAGGTGGAGTTCTGAATTCATGTCGAGAGACGGATGTATAGCTAAGCTAAACTTAAAACAAAACTCAAAGATTGCAAGGGGCTCAGCCTTTGACTAAATAGGGGGAGGACGAGGCATCTAGGGCCGGCTGAAGTGGAGAGGCGCGCGGTGGAGAGGGAGTCACGCGACTTGGGCAACGTGGGCCTTTGGGCGGCATCATCCTGGGCCGTCGTTCCTTAGCATCAAAACCATCTTCAATTCCTGGGCTCGAGCTCTAGTGATTGGGCCCTTGTACGTCGTCATCTCGTTAGAAGATGGATCCGTAACTCGAGGAGGCCCGACAACGAGAGGTGGAGGCGTGACAACTTGGTTTGGCGTGCCATCTTCCGTCGTCATTATTCTTATGTCGTTGATGTCCTCATCAGAGACAAACCCTAGAATTACAATTAATAGATGTGCATGGAACTAATTGCAACCTAGGTTGAGCCAATTAGCTAATTAGTGCAACTTAATAATGGATAGTCAATCTTATTGCATCAATTAAACTAATTACTTGAAAATAGGGCATAAAATGATGAAAAGGTGATAAGCTCAATACCCTGAGAGTACTCGAAGCCGAAGATGCGAGGAACACGCAACTGATTGCCAGAAAAACGGAAGCTTGTTGGGGTCACCGGCAATGGAGGTGGAGGATAGGGGGGCAGGCCTTGCTCTAATGTCGGGTGGAGCTCGGTTCTGTGGGCTCTTGTCTGCGCGCGTGGGAAAGTAGCAGTAGCGGCTGGCGTCGGCGACCGCGATAGGCGACGAGCAGCCGCGGCGGCGGCTCTAGGGTTCGGGCACGAGGCGGCTATGCACGAGCGCGGCTAGGAGAGAGCGGCGGCACTGGTAAAGGGGAGACGCGGCATGGCGACTCAACGATGGGGGGGGGTGCGAAGTGAGGTCAGCGACGACGATGATCAGGGCGACGTCAGCGGTGTCGGGTGCATGCTCTCGGCGCTCGGGGGGAGAACGAAGACAAAGACAAAGTGGGTCTCCCCGATTTGACCTAGGTCAAAACAGGATAAACGATCGAGATCAATCAAGGTGAGATCAACGGTCCAGATCAGGAATTGTATCGCGTGACCAAACAATGTGACCGAACGGTCCGCTCAGGTCACCGTACTGTCCGATCACTTAAGGATTTTGGAAACCAAGGTTATGGATGAACAAATTGATGTGTAGACCGGACGGAACGGTCTTTACAAGACATTTCGTCCAGTCTCTATTTCCAAACCTTCAAAGCAACTGTGCATTGCTGCACATACCGGATTGTACGGTCTACTGACCGGACCGTACAGTCACTTCCATAATTTTGCTGAATTAAGGAATTTCTCCACTTTCCAAGTGCCCTCGCTTAACACCCACTTCGTATGCATTATCATTAATCTTCTCTATTATTTTGAATGGACCATCAGCTCTAGGCATTAGTTTAGACTTTCTCAATTCTGGAAATCTATCCTTCCTTAAGTGTAACCACACTAAATCTCCTACATCAAGCTTTACTTCCTTTCTTCCCTTACTACCAGCAATTTTATACTTTTCATTCATCTTTTCAATGCTAAGTCTAGTGGTCTCATGCATTTGCAAAATAAATTCAGCACGCTCCTTAGCATCAATATGAACTCTCTCATTAATAGGTAGAGGAAGTATATCAAGTGGAGTACGGGGATCAAAACCATACACTACCTTGAATGGACTTACCTTGGTAGTAGAATGTGTTGCCCGATTATAAGCAAACTCAACATGAGGTAAGCATTCTTCCCATTGCTTCAAATTTTTCTTCAAAATAGCTCGCAACATAGTATCCAAAGTGCGGTTCACAACCTCAGTTTGTCCATCAGTTTGTGGATGACAAGTTGTAGAAAATAACAACTTTGTACCCAACTTATTCCAAAGTGTGCGCCAAAAATGACTCAAGAATTTTGCATCACGATCTGAAACAATAGTAGAAGGCATACCATGCAAACGTACAATTTCTTTGAAAAAAAGATCAGCAATATAACTAGCATCATCAGTTTTATGACATGATATAAAGTGTGCCATCTTGGAAAAACGATCCACGACAACAAAAATGCTATCGCTCCCCCTCTTAGTCCTAGACAGTCCTAAAACAAAGTCCATAGAAATATCCGCCCAAGGAATAGAAGGAACAGGAAGTGGCATGTATAAACCATGTGGATTCAATCGAGACTTAGCTTTTTGACATGTAGTGCAGCGAGCAATAAAACGCTCAACATCTTTCCTCATCCTTGGCCAAAAGAAGTGTGTGGCCAAAATATCCTCTGTCTTCTTAGCACCAAAATGACCCATCAATCCACCTCCATGCACCTCCTGCAACAACAAAAGACGAACAGAACCAACTGGAATGCATAGGCGGTTAGCTCTAAACAAGAATCCATCATTCAACACAAATTTGTGCCAAGCACGACCTTCTTTACAGTGCAGCAATACATCTTTAAAATCAACATCAGCAACATATTGTTCTTTAATTGCCTCAAGTCCAAAAATTCTACAATCAAGTTGAGACAACAAAGTATATCGCCTAGATAAAGCATCAGCAATCACATTATCCTTCCCTTTCTTATGTTTAATAATAAGGAAAAGACTCAATAAACTCAACCCATTTAGCATGTCTACGGTTCAAATTGCCTTGAGAACAAATATACTTTGGGCAACAAATAATGACGCCACGTCTCTAAAGAACGTACAAGTGCATATAGTTCCTTATCATACGTGGAATAATTCAAAACAGGCCCAGTAATTTTCTCACTAAAGTATGCAACAGGTTTACCATCTTGCATCAAAACACCACCAATGCCTATACCACCATCACATTCAAGCTCAAAAGTCTTATCAAAATTGGGTAATTGCAGCAATGGTGCATGTGTAAGTTTGTCCTTCAAAGCATCAAAAGACTCATGATGTACCTTACCAAAATGGAAGTCAACGCCCTTCTTTGTCAACTCATGCAATGGTGCAGCAATGGTGCTGAAATCTTTGACAAAGCGGCGGTAGAAACCTGCAAGACCAAGAAAACTCCTCACCTGTGTGATAGTTTTTGGTACAGGCCAGCTCTTTATGGCTTCAATCTTCGCCTCATCCACCTCAATTCCTTGTGGAGTCACAACATAGCCAAGAAAAGAGACTCGATCCGTGCAAAAGGTGCACTTCTCAAGGTTACCAAATAAACGTGCAACTCGCAAAGCATCAAAAACAGCACGCAAATGAATCATATGATCATCCATGGATTTGCTATAAATCAAGATATCATCAAAGTAAACAACCACAAATTTGCCAATAAAAGGTCTTAAAACCTCATTCATCAAACGCATGAAAGTACTGGGTGCATTAGTTAACCCAAAAGGCATTACTAACCACTCATACAACCCGAATTTGGTTTTGAAAGCTGTTTTCCATTCATCTCCAAGTTTCATTCTAATTTGATGGTAGCCACTACGAAAATCAATTTTAGTGAAAATTATAGCACCACATAACTCATCAAGCATGTCGTCTAGCCTAGGAATAGGATGACGATACCTAATAGTAATGTTATTAATGGCTCTACAATCTACACACATATGCCAAGAACCATCTTTCTTAGGAACCAAAAGTATAGGAACAACACAAGGACTAAGTGATTGACGAACATACCCACGATCCAAAAGGTCTTGGACTTGTCGTTGTATCTCCATAGTCTCCTCAGGGTTGGTCCTATAAGCAGCACGGTTTGGTAAAGTAGCACCAGGAATCAAATCAGTTTGATGCTCAATCCCTCTCAAAGGTGGCAATCCCGGGGGTATCTCAGCTGGGAAAACATCCTCATACTCCTGCAAAAGGTTAGTGACAGCAGGAGGCAAAGCACTAGAAGCAATATCACCAAGCAAAAACAAGGCTTGTTTGCATATCAAAGCATAGCAAATATCATCAGTAGAAATTTCAGCAAGCTCAGATTTTGTGGCAAGACATGAACGACCTTGTAATTTAATTGCAGCACCCTTAGAACTTGAAGAATCATTAACATTACTTGGTGTAGAAGCAGAATTAACAGGTTGCTGAATTTCAGGGCTTTTATTTTTCAAACTAGCAGCTCGTTCTAAATCAGCTTGTACAATTTCAGCAGGGGTCATTGGTAACAAAGTAATTTTAGTTCCTTTATGCATAAAAGTGTACTTATTACTTTTACCATGGTGTACAGCATCATTATCAAATTCCCAAGGTCTACCCAATAAAAGTGAACAAGCTTGCATGGGTACAACATCACAATCAACAGAATCCACATAGGAACCAATGGAAAAAGAAACTCTGCAAGTTTGTGTTACCTTAGCTTTTCCAGAGTCATTTAACCACTGAATGTAGTATGGATGTGGATGTGGGCGTGTGGTCAAATCAAGCTTCTTAACCACATCAGAACTCACCAAATTGTTGCAGCTTCCTCCATCAATGATGACACGTGCCCGACGGTTCTTGATGACGAAGAAAATCTGGAACAAGTTATGTCGCTGCATCATCTCGGGCTGCTGGACTTGTGTGCTAAGCACACGCTGCACAATAATATTCATATAGCCTGTGGTATCTCCGCCTCCAAGGAAGAGGTCACCGCTAGTGGCAGCGACATCCTCCTCCTCATCCTCCACATCGGAGGTGCTCATGTAACCGCCATCATCTGTCGCCACATATGCCCGCCTACTTGGGCAATCTTTCTGCACATGGCCAAGACCATGGCAGCGGTGGCACTGAATCCCTGTAGTGTGTCCCGTCGAAGCAACAGAGGAGGCACTACTAGCCGGTACCTGCACAGAATTTTTACCTGAGCGCGTAGAAGGGGCAGGGGCTGATCTTGGTGCTGCAGAAACAACACTAGCTGGTGGGGGCGACCGGAAAGATGGCTTGGGCAGCCCCGAAGTCCCCGTCGGCCGTGGTGGGTAGAAATTCCTGGACTTGCTGTACTCCTCAAAAGCCTGGAAAAGTCCCTGTGATTCTTTCTCTGCAAGCATAGCATACTGGAAACACTGGTTGAGGGTATAAAATTCTTTGTAATCAAGGATGTCCTGAATTTCTTTTCTCAAACCAGAATAAAAGAGGCAAATTTGATCCTCTACTTTTTCAACCACAGCACAACGAATCAAACCCTTCTGAAGCTCACTAAAATACTCCTGAACAGTTTTATCTCCTTGATCTAAACGCCGCAGTTTATTATGAATTTCTCTATAAAAAGAAGGAGGAACAAAACGATCACGCATTTCTACCTTAAGTTCTTCCCAAGTAGTAGGCAAATCGGTTTCAGCAGCTAGACCACTCCACCAAACAATAGCAAAGTCCTTAAACTCACTAGTGGCTTGTCTAACTCTATGTTGTTCAGAAACAAGGTGGGCATTAAATTTTTGTTCTACCGTCATTTCCCAATTAAGGTAAGCATCACCATCGTATTGACCCGAAAACGAAGGAATTGAAAACTTAATTTTAGCATACGGATCATCTGGAGCATAGTTACCTTGTGTGCGACGGTTGTGGTTGTGGAAACCACCCATACCTTGAGGGTTACGTTGCAAACGGCGTCGTAACCTTGCGGTCCTTGTAGCTGACCTATCGACGGTGCCATCAGCCTTATACACCGTTGCTTCATCATGATCGTCTTCAACGTCGTTGTTGGTGTTGGTGTTGGTGTTGTTGTTGTTGTTATTGTTGTTGTTGTTGGTCTTGTGAGCGGTCTCCAATTCGACAACCTGATCGGTTAGCTTAGAGACTCTCTTATCCAACCGTTCAATGCTTTCTCCCAGGTGAAGCTTGGTGACAGCGTCGGTGACGGCCCTGGTGATCGTCTCTGCCAAATCACTCTGAACCGCCTAAAAAGCCTTCTGTAACTGATTTTGGCTCACGCACTCATCCAATTTGGAGGGTCAAGCACCCTCCCCATCACTTCCTGACATCAGAAACACCAAAACAGGAAACAAAAAGTGAAGGTTATCCCTACAAAACTACTAAGCAGTGGTGCCTTTCAACACAGCAAAAGTAAGCTTCTTGCAAAGCTCTTACAAAGTTCTGAAAACAACAAAGCGAAGGATACCAGGGAGAAGTGTTCCACGATTGCAAGGGTTACCAAATAACCTATGTGCTGTCCAGAAGAAGTATGTACAGCTAGGAAGGCCAAATATATATATATGAGTGGCACACAAATCAAAAACAGATCGTAAAGCTGAATAAGTGCCCAAATAACTTGTCCCTAGTTGCTGGTCTAACTATGTCCTAAAAAAGTAGTCATAGCAAAGAAGAAACAAAGAGACAAAGGGACACAGTCGATAACAGGGGGCTTAGTGTAAAATAGCCAAACTCAGAAATTCCACGGGGCTAGATGGAGCACTAGTAGGAATCCCAAATTTCTTTTTTTTTATTTTATTTTTTTGATATTTTTTTCCAACTCACGAGCAAATAGGAAGAAATCACAAAAAATTTCAGCTCAAACCGAGATAGGACGTGGCCTACAGAAAATCTTGAAGTTTTAGAAAACGTCGGGTTTCAACTTGAATCAACTTTTTCTTTATCTTCCCGATTTTTTTTGATTTTTTTGACGAGGGCACACAGTGTGGGTATGCTCAACTTTTCGTCAAGAATCTCCTGTAAAACTTTCAGCCAAAACGGACAACCGAGCGAAAAGTTATGGCTGTTTTACCGAAGGGGTGTCGGAATCGGTTATGAAGAACCCGGGGGTTTGAGTGAAATCCGAGTCGGGCTTGGGGTCGGGTAGGGAGTTTTTTGGCGAGGTGGATGCAGCAAAAAGTGGAATTTATGAAAATTGGTCCGAGGTGGTGAGGGTAGGTTTAGGGTGGGATTAGGGTGGGCGTGTTGATCAATCAACCCTAGCACACAAAGCCGACAAAACCGAGGATTGTGAAGGGGATGGCGGCTAGGGTTGCAAGGGAAACACTACTGACGACAAAAACACAAACTAAACCAGCGACTAAACAAGAACTAGTGCACAAACTCAACACTACGGACTCTGAAATTGAAATATGCAAAGGCTAAACACGTGGTTATGGGCGGGGGAAATTTTTTTTTTGGTATTTTCAGTGGACGATAGGAAGAACACGAAAACAAAACTAAAGGGTAGTGTGAACCTGACGGTGCACCTGAAGCTCTGATTACCACTTGATGTGAACAAGGGTTCCCGATCTTCCGAAAGGATCTTGGTAAGTTGATTTGGTCGGAGGCGACACACAAATCGATCCGGCTTCAGAACAGCACGTTGTAAACCCCGCAATCACAGCACGACGTCTCCTCTGGTTATCAACCGTCCAAAGACGATTGACCTTGCTAAGAAGGCTAATCCCTGCCTGTGAATCAAGAACACAAGCAAGAACAACGAAGAATGCAACACAATTGCAGATGTATGATTAAACTCTCGAAGTTGGGGTCTCACAAACCGATGAACGGCGAAACTGTTTATGAACAGAATTGATCTAAGCAAAACCCGAACCCTAATGGTGCGGCGGCGGATGTATATAAAGACCCTAGGGTCATGCAAGACCCTCTGGACGCGCCCCTAATTGGGCTCAACTAGATACAAAGCCCAAAGGCCAAAAATAGGCGACGCAGCACCGACACAGATTCTGGGCTCTCTCTTGTTTTGACGATTCCCGATGACTCCGGATGAAATTTGACATGAGGCTGGCGGCATTGGAAAGGTCTTCTCCTTATCTTTCCGTACATATGTAGAACGTCCAAATCCGAGTCCGTATGCGTCCTGGGCGACCGTTTTAGTACAGACTGGTTTTGGGCCCCGAAACAGACTCGAAGTCGGTTTTGATTGGGCCTCCACTTTGGCTTCCAAGCCCTTGCTGGTCCTCCACGTTCCCAACTCCTTCTCCCATCATCTCCTGGTCCTCTCCATGGTTTCTAATCATAAAATAATCATTAGGTAGCAAACTATTCTCAAAAGTAACATATAGCAAAGAACGTAGGAACGAGCTCACCTCTAAATTTAGTTGTCGTGCACGAGCTCTAGTCATTGGACCTTGCACGTCCCGATTTGGAGGAGTGTTGTGTGTATCCATAGGAGTGATGTCCTCATCATTTTGGCTCACGCACTCATCCAATTTTGAGGGTGAAGCACCCTCCCCATCGCTTCTTGGCATCAGAAACACCAAAACAGGAAACAAAAAGTGAAGGTTATCCCTACAAAACTACTAAGCAGTGGTGCCTCTCAACACAGCAAAAGTAAGCTTCTTGCAAAGCTCTTACAAAGTTCTGAAAACAACAAAGCGAAGGATACCAGGGAGAAGTGTTCCACGATTGCAAGGGTTACCAAATAACCTATGTGCTGTCCAGAAGAAGTATGTACAGCTAGGAAGGCCAAATATATATATATGAGTGGCACACAAATCAAAAACAGATAGTAAAGCTGAATAAGTGCCCAAATAACTTGTCCCTAGTTGCTGGTCTAACTATGTCCTAAAACAGTAGTGATAGCAAGGAAGAAACAAAGAGACAAAGGGACACAGTCGATAACAGGGGGCTTAGTGTAAAATAGCCAAAGTCAGAAATTCCAGGGGGCTAGATGGAGCACTAGTAGGAATCCCAAATTTCTTTTTTTTTAATTTTATTTTTTTGATATTTTTTTCCAACTCACGAGCAAACAGGAAGAAACCACAAAAAATTTCAGCTCAAACCGAGATAGGACGTAGCCTACAGAAAATCTTGAAGTTTCAGAAAACGTCGGGTTTCAACTTGAATGAATTTTTTCTTTATCTTCCCGATTTTTTTTGATTTTTTTAACGAGGGCACACAGTGTGGGTATGCTCAACTTTTCGTCAAGAATCTCCTGTAAAACTTTCAGCCAAAACCGACAACCGAGCGAAAAGTTATGACTGTTTTACCGAAGGGGTGTCGGAATCGGTTATGAAGAACCCGGGGGTTTGAGTGAAATCCGAGTCGGTCTTGGGGTCGGGTAGGGATTTTTTTGGCGAGGTGGATGCAGCGGAAAGTGGAATTTATGAAAATTGGTCCGAGGTGGTGAGGGTAGGTGTAGGGTGGGATTAGGGTGGGCGTGTTGATCAATCAACCCTAGCACACAAAGCCGACAAAACCGAGGATGGTGAAGGGGATGGCGGCTAGGGTTGCAAGGGAAACACTACTGACGACAAAAACACAAACTAAACCAGCGACTAAACAAGAACTAGGGCACAAACTCAACACTACGGAGTCTGAAATTGAAATATGCAAAGGCTAAACACGTGGTTATGGGCGGGGGAAATTATTTTTTTGTTATTTTCAGTGGACGATAGGAAGAACACGAAAACAAAACTAAAGGGTAGTGTGAACCTGACGGTGCACCTGAAGCTCTGATTACCACTTCATGTGAACAAGGGTTCCCGATCTTCCGAAAGGTTCTTGGTAAGTTGATTTGGTCGGAGGCGACACACAATTCGATCCGGCTTCAGAACAGCACGTTCTAAACCCCGCAACCGCAGCACGACGTCTCCTCTGGTTATCAACCGTCCAAAGACGATTGACCTCGCCGAGAAGGCTAATCCCTGCCTGCGAATCAAGAACACAAGCAAGAACAACAAAGAATACAACACAATTGCAGATGTATGATTAAACTCTCGAAGTTGGGGTCTCACAAACCGATGAACGGCGAAACTGTTTACGAACAGAATTGATCTAAGCAAAACCCGAACCCTAATGGTGCGGCGGCGGATGTATATAAAGACCCTAGGGTCGTGCAAGACCCTCTGGACGCGCCCCTAATTGGGCTCAACTAGATACAAAGCCCAAAGGCCAAAAATAGGCGACGCAGCACCGACACAGATTCTGGACTCTCTCTTGTTTTGACGATTCCCGATGACTCCGGATGAAGTATGACATGAGGCCGGCGGCATTGGAAAGGTCTTCTCCTTATCTTTCCGTGCATATGTAGAACGTCCAAATCCGAGTCCGTATGCGTCCTGGGCAACTGTTTTAGTACAGACTGGTCCTGGGCCTCGAAACAGACTTGAAGTCGGTTTTGATTGGGCCTCCACTTTGGCTTCCAAGCCCTTGCTGGTCCTCCACATTCCCAACTCCTTCTCCCATCATCTCCTGGTCCTCTCCATGGTTTCTAATCATAAAATAATCATTAGGTAGCAAACCATTCTCAAAAGTAACATATAGCGAAGAACGTAGGAACGAGCTCACCTCTAAATTTAGTCGTCGTGCACGAGTTCTAGTCATTGGACCTTGCAAGTCCAGATTTGGAGGAGTGTTGTGTGTATCCATAGGAGTGATGTCCTCATCACTTAACCACTCAGCAATATGGCCGAGTGGACCGGAGGCTCGGTTATGAAGCATTGGAGACTAAGGCCCAGAGGATAACTACTCGGATATTTGTTTAGAGTAGGCTACAAGTTAGATCAAGAGATGTGATGTATAGATAGAATAAAATGTAACCAGATAATAGATTACCATGTAAACCACTGCCCTTCGGTTATATAAGGAGGGCAGGGGGTCCTTAAAGATCATCAAAACTCGTATTGGGAATCAAAACCCAATGCGAACCCTTGAAATACAAGAACACCAAACAGGACGTAGGGTTGTTATCCTTCGGGAGGCCCGAACCTGTATAAACCCTATGTCCTGTGTCCATCGGCTTTCATACTCATACGCATACCTAGAATCACTATCAAGATTATCTCTTGACAGTTGGCGCGCCAGGAAGGGGCAACATTGAGTTTAACTTCATTGAAATCGATGGCTTTCTTCAACATCAAGTTCCACCCAGGAGACAAGATCCGCTTTGGCGCCTTTAGCTTCGTTGTTGATGAGAACGGGAGTCTCGTCAAGCAATGCTTGGCGGAACTTCCGCCAGCCGCCATGCCTTCAGATCCAGGGGTCGGCAAAGCCCCATTGGCTGACCACGAAATTAGTAGCTACAATCGGCGTCAACCATGAGTCAATCCTGGACTTGATCGAAGAGCCGAGTGATTCTGAAAGTTGCTCATCAGATTACTATGAGGTCTTCGTGGTAGCACCGGCTACCCCAGGAGGAGGCGCTGTCGGGGAGACATCCGTGGTAGGCGCCACACGGGGGGCAGCTGCAGATGCAGATCGTCAGGCTGGGCAGGAGACCGAGCTTGAAGATGATGACCTAGAAGCCGACACTACTCCGCTCTGATGACCGGATGCTCGTCAAAATAGATATCGGGTCGTGCAGAACTTGGACATGGGTGACCTTACCTTACATCTGGATGGTGAGGAGGTCCTCAAGACCCCGCTGCACAACATCACAGCTGCAACAGCCCTGCTGAACTTGTTAGAGCCTATGCTCCAAGTAAGCCCAGAGTTGACACCACAGGTCAACAAGATGAAAGCGCACATTAAGGCGGCAACGGTACTAGAGATACACAACATGCATTCTATGCCGAGTAAATTAGCGTCAGGCGCTGCTAGCTCAGTGCCTAGTGAGGAAAGAAGAGATCGGCAATGAACCGACCGGCAGGCGACCCCACCGACTGAACCACGGCGGCGGCCTATCACGGATTACCATGACTGGAACCCACATGCTGATCTTCATAGTGGCATACCACTGCGTGACGTCCGGGTCCGACTGGACAACAGGTATCAAGAGCGGGATGAAGCAGCCCGTCGAGAATATGAAGACGAACGACATCGTCGTGGCTTCGTTGAGGACCGGTACTACGAGCGCAACGACAGAAGAGAGACGCCCCGAGACGATCGATACCACGATCGACAGATGGCGCGAGGACAGACATCGCCAAGAAGCTGGTCGCGAACGGGAGCGAACCCCCATCTTCGAGGATTATGATGATGAGGCTGGCATCAGGGCCTTCACCCGAGAGTTGCAAACTATCAACTGGCTGGCTGGCTTTAAACCAGTCGACATTGAGAAATACGACGACAAGACAGACCCGCGCGATTGGCTCCATGTCTACGTGACAGCCATCCGAGCACTCGGTGGCGACAACTTTGTTATGGCCAATTATTTGCATGTATGTTTGGCCCCAGCAGCCAGAACCTGGCTCACTAATCTACCTGCCAATTCCATCAGTTCCTGGGCAGAGTTGTGCAAGAAAATCACGACCAACTTTCAGGCAATGTTCGACAGGCCTGGGAATCACTGGGAGCTCACCAGGATCAAGCAGTGGAACCGGGAGCCATTGCGGGAATACATCCAGGGCTTCTGTCGTGTGAAGAACACCATCTCCAACATCTCAGATGCTCAGGTCATTGCTGGCTTCCAGGGCGGGCTTCGCAATGACGACTTAATCAAGAAGATCGGGAGATTGGATGCTGCCGAAAGTCTGACAGTCAAGGAGTTGTTCACCATGGCCGATAAGTACATAGCCAGCAATTCAGCGCTTTTCCAAGTTCATCAATACAAGGAGGAGGTGCCGCGAAATCGCAGTTAGTCGGGCCCGTCTAATTACAATAAGGACGGCGACAGGAAGGGAAAGTAGGACAGAACGGTTGCCAACACTGAGCGTCCCAACTAGAAAAGACAGGTCACTCAGCATGACTATGACAAAATGCTTGAAGGCCCTTGTTTTCTGCATGACAGCGCTCATAAGGCCAAAGAATGCTTCAAGCTGAAAAGCTTCATGCACCATGCTCCGAAGGTCCGCAAAGAGCGTCCATGGATTCCCAAAGGTGGCAAAAAGGACGTGGACAAGGAAGATGAAGAGAAGGAAGAGTTTCAAGACCCCGAGCGCGAGGTCAATTACATCTGTGGTAGGTCTACGGCTCACTCAAAGCACCAGCAGAAGCTCCTTTACTGAGAGGTTCACTCGGTATCATCAGCAATCCCGTAATACCTGCGTTGGTCTGAGGTCCCGATAAATTTTGATCGGTCGAACCATCCGGATCACATCCCTAGACCAGGCAAGTACCCGCTAGTACTGTCACAGACTTTTAATAGAGTTTGGCTCCATGGAGTACTGGTGGACGGTGGAAGCAGCCTGGATATCCTTTTCATGAAGACCTTCAAGAAGCTCAGCATACCCTTGACCGACCTCAAGCCCAGTAGGTCACCCTTTCATGGTGTGATCCCCGGCATGCAGACAGTCCCGCTGGGACAGGTCACTCTGCCAGTAACATTTGGCACCTAAGAGAACTACAGGACGAAGTGCATCACCTTTGAGGTTGCGGATCTAGACTCCGCATACCACGCCATTATTGGGCGGTCAGCCATCGCCAAATTTATGGCCGTGTCACATTATCCATACATGATGATGAAGCTACCAGGACCAAATGGAGTCATCTCGCTACACTCGGACGTAAGAACCTCCTACGACTGCGACAACCAGAGTTGCAAATTGGCGAAAAAGATGGTGATGGCGTCGGAGCTCGCAGAGTTGAAGCTAGAGGTTGCAAACACGGAAGAGACCAACCACGACCCCCGTCCGAAAAAGGTGCTGAAGGCCATGGTGCAGGTAGAGACTGTGGAATCAAAAAAGATTCAGCTAGATGATAGTGATGTATCCAAGACCACCAATATTGGGGTCAAGCTAGATGCTAAATAGGAAAGCACACTCATCCTTTTCCTTCATAACAATAAAGCAATATTTTCATGGAAACCTTCTGATATGCTGGGTGATCTAAGGGAAAAGGCTGAGCACAGACTACATGTTCAACCAAGCGCTAAGCCTGTGCGACAACATCTTAGATGATTTTTGCAGGATCGTAAGGATGCAATTAGAAAAAAAAATCGGCCGATTACTAGTGGCCGGTTTCATCAAAGAAGTGTTTCACCCCGAATGGTTAGCTAACCCAGTATTGGTGCGGAAAAAGAATAAGGAGTGGCGAATGTGCATGGATTACACTGGCATTAACAAAGCCTATCGCGAGGATCCATACACCCAACCTCGTATCGACCAAGTGGTCGACTCAACGGCTGGTTGTGCTTTATTGTGCTCCTTAGATGCCTAGTAAGGGTACCATGAGATCCCCCTACATGAGTCGACCAGCTGAAAACGTCGTTCATTACACCTTTTGAAGCTTTTTGTTATACAACGATGCCTTTTGGGCCAAAGAACGCGGCCACCACGTACCAGCGGACAATGCAATGATGCTTGGATAGCCAGATCGGAAGGAACAGTGAGGCCTACATAGACGACGTGGTGGTCAAAAGCTGACTCGCCTCCAACTTAATACAAGACCTGGCTGAGACATTTGACAACCTTTGAAAGTACAACATGAAGTTGAACCCCGAGAAATGCATTTTTGGTGTCCCGTCAGGGAAGCTACTCGGTTTCTTGGTCTCACACTGAGGAATTGAGGCAAATCCAGAGAAAATAAATGCCATATTGCGGATGGGACGTCCGCACTCTCAAAAAGACATCCAGAAGTTGACCGGCTGCATGGCAGCACGTAGCCGATTCGTGTCACGACTCGGCATCAGGGGATTACCTTTCTTTTGACTGCTCAAGAAGCAGGAGTCATTTGCCTGGAATGACGAAGCCCAACAAGCCTTAGAAAAATTCAAAGCCTATGTCACACCCGATTTTAAGGCCGAAATCGAATGCTTCTGTATACGTGCCCAGGATCAAGTTTTCACATATACAAGACAAAAGTGAAGTAACAGTAAATAACCACAAAAGTGAAGTAACAGTAAATAACCAATGTCATCATTATTATTATATCATACCATTATTACATAGTCTAGATTACATCAAGACATAAAAGAAAATAGCGGAAGACTCGATAACGCCACAGGCAGTCCACTGGGGGTCGCACGCCTAGTCGTAGTAGTCCTCATCCACGTAGTCCATCTCGCCAGCGTCATCTGAGCAGCAGTAATATAGCAACAACACAGGGGAAACTAAAACGCATGAGTACAGAAAGTACTCAGCAGGTGGGGAAAAGTAATGACATGCAGGCTAAAACAAGAATAGGCTTGACACAGGTTTACTGCACTACGCATCCTATGACTCAATTATACAAGCATACTATTTACTAGGTGAAAGTAGCCCAACAGGTTAACCACCTGTCCAACACTATCGGTTGCCCACCGATAGCAAAACTATGAGTTACCCACTCAAAGCAGAACACTACAGGTTACCCACCTACAGCTACCACCCAAATCTGGTTACCCACCAGATCCATCCAAGTATCCATCTAATCATGTGAGGATCCAGGCCGCTCTTGACCATAAGCACGACTGTTATAATAGTTTTACACTCTGTAGAGGTTGCACAACTTTACCCACAGGTTGGTGATTCCATCGCTATTCAGTGACTAAAGTCTCCCTGTTGCCAATACACTGCCGTAGGTGTGAGGCCAAGAGATCACCAGATGGTCTTTCAAAGCGCTCCCCAGCTTGCAAAACGTCCACGCTAAGGTTTCACCGCCGCGGGATTAACCATCCCTATAGAAGCCCCCTTTGGCGCCGTGGCTAGAAGTAACCCTTCATCACCTGAGGCCGCAAGTAACCCTCTCGTCCTCCTTCCTCGAACGCCCGCAAAACTAGGAAGACATCTAATAGTAAACCACGCCTACCCATATCAGCCCTGTGCTTTGCGCTGTTTTCCTGGGTGGCCGCTCCATGAATTTGGTTTTTATGACCACAAGCAGGTACTACCACAAACCAAATAGTACATTACCCGTACCTATGCATACCCGCACCATCCTCAACATCCTCCTGCTTGGGTCATCGAAATTACCCAAATGATAATTAGGTTCAAGTGAATATTAGTCAAGTTTATTATTATTCATTTTATACCCTAAAGAATTGCACTAGCATGACGTACCCAAACTCAACTACCAAGCCAAACAAGGCGACAAGGATAGGATTAATCAATAACTAGTCAACCCTAACATGGGATTCAAATATAGACAAGCATGCATGAAAAGTAAACTAGTATCCTTAATAGGTGCAATATGGTCAAGGACACTTGCCTTGTTTTCCCGCTGGCTGCTACTCAAAATCAAGATCCTGGAAATTCTGGAGCTGCTCCTCGTCTAATATCGATAAATACCGGAAAAGTAAAACACAAACAAATAAGGAACAGTACATCAAACATTTCCTAATGACTATGAAAACAGTACTAAAAGATAGTACGCGTTCCTATGATTCCGTGAGTACAAAAATCACCTAAATCGGAGTTACGCTTAAAAAGTTATGCTAGTTTGAAATTCTAGGGGTTAAAAAAGTAAAATCAGCAAAGTTTAGGGACCTATTTGTAATTTTATAAAATTACAGGGACTAATGTGTAAATTATTAGGACTGAAAAATAATTACTAAAAAGTATAAGGTTATTTATGCAAAATTTTAGGACTATAAACATAATTTATATTAAGTATAGGGGCATAAGTGTAAAAACATAGGGTTAAAAATATAATTAAATATATGTTCAGGGGTGTTTCTGTAAAATTCCAGGGCCAAAATAATATTTATGAAAAGTTTCAGGGGCTAAAACATAAATTAATAAAACTTCTATAGAAAAATCTAGGTTAAAATCTAATTATGGCAAAGCATAGGGGTCTAGGTGAAAAACTGGCATTATCCTCGAAATTTCTCGAATTAATTTAAAGGCTAAAAGGGGTGGACCGGGTTTATGGGGATCGTGGACCAGGCTTTGACCAGTGGTTCACGAGTCCATTGTGGACCAAAGAATAACCCTTCGGGGTGTTCTAATCTGAGCCGCACATCAGGGATCGGACGGCTACAGGAGGGTCGACGGCTACTGGCGGTGGCCGGCGGCGTCCTGTGCGGTTGCAGAGAACTTGCCGGAGATCGGCCGAAATGGCTCTTCGGTGGTCGGAACCTTTCCGCGAGAGGACGGAGAGAGGGAGAGGGGAGCAAGGGGGTGCTCACCGTGCAGTCGCGCGGGCGCGGGGAGGGCCGCAGGTGGGTCGGCGACGTGATTAGGCGGTGGTGGTCGCTCGAGGTCGTCGGACACGTGGTTCTGGGGGTCGAGGATGGGGGAGAAAATGAGGGGAGGGAGCAGTGTGAGAGGGCGATGCCGGGGGTCCGATTTATAGAGGCACTAGGGGGAAGGGAAGGCGAGCGGGTGAGCTCGGCGGGAATCAATGGCCATCGGTGGCCATTGATGGGCGTGAGTGCGCGGGAGTGCGTGTTTAAGGGTCGGAAGTGGGGGAGGGGAAACGGAGAATCGCGCGGGTGCTCGTGGTGCGGTTTCGGGGAGCCAAGGAGGCGGGGAGGAGGGGAGACGGCAGTTACCAATCGGTGGCGGGGAGAGAAGAGAGAGGCTGGAGGAGGAAGACGGGCGGGTGTTGGTCGTATCTACGCACCCACTTATATACCGCAAGAGGACGGTGTATGATTGTAGCACTTTTTCCCTTGAATTGAGTATTCCAAGGTTTATCGAATCCACTGGGACCTTAGGGATTTATTAAACCTATAATGAGTAATTACATAGATCAATGAGAACCTATAATGAGTAAGACCACCCTGCTTTCCGAGCGGCTCCCGATTTATCGCTGCCGAGAGGAACCCCTTAATCGCGCGAGTATCTTACCCTACTCAACTATCCAATAGTGTCGCGCAGGCTTAGTGCTGTCACCGCTAAACCACACTACTAGCATCATCAAGCAACCATAATCATTACGATGTCCGAATACTATCCTAATCACCACGATTAAGATAATATCTACTTACTTAGCCTAGAACTAAGCAATTGGAATAAGCACATGCATGATTATAGAATCAAGATAGACAAATCACCAAAACCATCATCAACATATTCAATCATCCTTGAGATACATAGAGTAAGATTCATCCCCGTCGAGATGGCCTACCTTGACGGATCAACTCTTGACTCAAATGGTTCTTGAAACTCAACTAGAGATCTATTCTAAAGGGGCAAGCCCCGGTGGCTCTAACTCACGGATCTGGTGTCCCTCTGTCGCCTCCTCTTCTGCGGCGAGGGTTTACAAGTATTTATAGGGGTTCTACTCGTAAAGGACTTGGTTTCTAGCAAATAAGGCGGTTGCGCCGATCGGCGCAGGATTGCGCCGATCGGCGCAAGCCGTGTCTTCTCTGATTTCTTCCCCGAGTTGGTTCCTCTGTCTTCCACAGTTGCCATGTGGGCCTTTTCCTTCGAGATAAAGTCTTGTACTACACGTTAAGAACTTGGAGTTCCATAAATCTTCTTGAAGTTCCATAATTCTGCTTAGAAAAATATCTTCAAGTGTCTTGGGCAGATAAACTTCCATAAACATGTGGAATAGGCGTCGGTCACTTCTGTGGATCAAAACACCCATGCGCCGATCGGCTCATGGGCTGCGCCGATCGGCGCACTGGGCTTCTTCAGTGCTTTCCGTCAGTTCTGGACTCCTGTCCTCTCCATCATCGCATTAATCACCAATTTTACCTGTTTCTGCAATAAAGCTCCAAAACAACGCATATACAAATATATAGGCAATATCACAGGTAAATGGCCTAAATTAGTATCAATTATGCTCTAATTGGGGTAATATTCACATATAAAAGGGGCACTTGGGAAGTGCCAACAGTTCCCCCACACTTAAACCTTTGCTCGTCCCGAGTAAAGTAAAAGAAGGAAAAATGGAAAAACATACTCTTTCTATCATAAAAGATCTCTCAAATCAGCAAATGTTGAGCATTGTTCTATTGTGGTGTATTTCATATTGGTATTCAGCAAAATAGATCAAATATGGGCATAAGCTTAAAGTTCTCCCCAAAGCAAAAGATCATTTCCAATTCATAAATTATAACTTTTCCACACATGAAAATCACTTAAAAGATTGTTGTGAACATAGAGAATCTATCTTCCAAATAATCCAAGGCAACAACTCATCTTTCAAATCACTCAACCTATATTCTACATCATAATGATCAAATAATATTAGTGTAAGGCTTATATGAGTAGCTAGGTGAGGTAATTCAAGGATTGCAAACATAAATCAATAATATATTGTAAAGCTAGGAGATTATTCTTCGTTGGAATTATAGAAACTTATCAAGATGGCTTATATGAGTAGCTAGGTGAGGTAATTCTTCGTTGGAATTCATCTCGTTTCAACATTTATTCAAGAATTAAATATAGCCAGAAATATAGGATGTGGTCAAGGAATGATACTCAACAAGATATTTTAGGTTTATGGTGGGATACTCAGCGGAATTGAATTTTTGCATTAGTAATTCAAGGCTAGAAAAAGATACACAAAGAATTGCCATCTTGGTAAAGTTCATACCAAAAAGAATTAAATCCTAACCAAACTCAACCATCAATTTAATGTTTATCTACATATCAAAGGTTCATGAGTGTTGTTCAAAATATGGCATTGGCAGGTAAGGATCTTGAAAAACAATAAATTCTAAAGTTCACGACATGAAAATTTATTTTTAAAAAGATTGATACTAAGTTATCATTACAAACTGGACAACACAAATGAAGCACATGGGTACTCAAAATTGCTCCACATAAGACATATTTTCTGAATAATCATTAAGTGTAAGTTCAAAATTTTATTCAATGCTCAACATTATTTGGTCTTCATCAACACTTTTCAAGAAAGAATAAATAATTCAATTCTCCTAATAGAGCATAACTGCCACCATTATATTAAGATCAAAACTTGAATACATGATGATGATTTTTGCACACACTTGCATGAAAATAAAACTACTACTAACACACTTGCATGAAAATAAAACTACTACTAACACGCTTGCATGAAAATAAAACTACTACTAACACACTTGCATGAAAGTAAACACACCCGATACATGGTTTCCTAACCCGCTCACACACACATAAGTAAATAAAGAAAAAGACTGCAAAAGATAAAAGAAAACGCAAACCAGGAAACCGATACACGTGCCAACTCCTAGGCACTCTAGTCATCCGAAAGTGGAGTCAGTGGCTGATCGACGCCATAGCACCGTGCCTTGAGTCGCTCGAACTCCTCCACCATCGCATCGTGGTTGTACCTTCATTGGGACGTGGCCTCCTCCATGCGCTCGATGTAGTGCATGTTGTTGTCGAGGTACCCCTGCATGGGCACGAAAAAGTCTGCACCGGGCACAGGAGGCACCACTGGTACACGCCCTTGGTACCTATAGTCAAAGCCCGCGCTACAGTAGGGTGCGCCGATCGGCGCGTTGCCTGCCCGATCGGCGTAGAGGGCTTTGAACCACCCGCTGCGTCGCTCCACCCTGACTGGTACTGCTGGTACTCCTGGCATGATGTGTCCGGCTATCGAACCTGCCCACGGCAGTCCTTGAGAACTCGGCCCCCCTCCAAGAGACCATCCTCAAGCCAATTTCCTCCCACCAGCTTGCGAGGGAGAAAAACTCCTAGCTCCGCATACGGGAGCTTTACGTTGGTGCCGCCGACATAGAAGCCGGCGCGAACACTTCCCGTGACAAAATTGCCACGAGTCATATTCTCACCGATCTCTGTCGCGCACTCCCACTTGTCATTGCGCCCTCCCGGTCCGTCGCTGTCGCAGACGAGGGCTGCTAGGCGTTGAAGATAGCCCCCGAAGGCCAACTACTTGCTTGCCTTGCCCCTCTTGTCGAGCCAACCCCGCGCCATCACCGACATGGTATTGCAATGAGACGGACTCACGATGGTGTTGAAGAGCCACCGCAAGTCCGCATCGGTGACGTTGCTGGAGTCGAACTTGTCGCATATGCGCGCCGCCAACCACCAATGGAAGACTTGAATGGTCGGGTTGCGGATGTTGTCGTGCTTCATCTCCTTTATGAACGAGAGCCGCCTCCAAAAGGAGTCCAAATCCCCACATCCTAAGATGCTGACGACGTCGGCGTCGGCGTCGAAGCCGAAGGCTTGAGCCGCCGCCTCCATGGTCACCGTGTGGCTGATGTCGCGGACGCGGAAGTTGATGGCCTCACTACCGTCTTCGACGGTGCCAAGCCTCATCGTAGAAGCAACCTTGGTGACGACGTCGAGGTTGTAGTCCATGGGGAGGAGGTGGAAATCCACCCAGCCAAGGTTGTCTAGCATCCTCCTTAAGTCCTCCCACATGCCGATTGAGGTGAGGAAGGTCTCGTCCAAGTCAAAGTTGGGGACGAACCTTCCCCTCACCGCGAGGTAGTGCCGCTATTCCTCCGTGCTCAGGAGGGTGAAGCCCTCCTCCACCGTGCGCGGCATGAATGCCGGCGGCGGTGATGATGTGGGAACACCACGGCTTGCCGCCGTTTGGCTCCTCGTAGCACGCCCTGTTGGAAGGGACGCGCCGGAGATGGAGTGGCGGGCGCAGACCTCGTATGTCGCCGCCGCCGAGCCGGTGGATGCACCACCCACCGACATGTCATCATGAGCGTCGGAGCCACCCCTTACCGAGGAGTTACCGGTCGACTTGCTGCCGCCGCCAGAACTGCTCCCCCGACGCAGCCTCTTGCCCAACTTGTCGACGGAGGAGCGGAGACGATCCATCTGCGAGGAATGCGGAATGTGTGCGAGATCGTGGGTAGTGGGGATGGTGGAGAAATTACTGGGATGGTGTGCCGAATGGGCGCGCCTGGCCTCCCTTTTATAGTGTGGGAAACTTCCATGAGAAGGAACCGCCATAAAATTTCAAAATTTGAGAGAGCGCCTATCGGCACGGGTACTGCGCCGATTGACACAATTCAAATTTTGAATGCTCTGACCACTCTGATGCTTGATTCTCCTCCTTCATGTCGCTTCCTGGCACATCATATTGGTTGGCAGGGGAACAGCACGGAATCCTGATGTCTTGTTGGCGGCGCCGATCAGCGCAGGCCCGTGCCGATCGGCGCGCCGTCTCCCTTGTTAGCTTTTGGTCAATTCTGTATCTCCTCTGCACTGCACACCTACATAATAATCATACCTGTTCCTCAAAATCAATGCCTGCCGCCTTTGTCGCCCATTTGGGAACATCATGGGTACCCGCGCCGATCGGCGCAGAAGGGCGTCGAACAGCACAAGTCCCTTGCACCTCGTGTTTAGGTCCGGCGCTGATTCTGATGCCTCGTGTTCATCTCTTTCACCTAATTTCCACTTCTCCAATGTTCCTGTAGTATTGGCATACGTGTCGGGGCTCATCTGATGACCGCGCCGATCGGCGCGACGTCCGTTTTTGCTTCTGGCCCCTCGCTTCTTCGCTAGATGTTGTCTTCATCCTTGAAAATAGTTCTGTCTCCGAAAATTATTGTGCTGGTTTAGCACTCCTTCACTTCTGGGCGTCGTCGGCCTTCTGTCCTGACTTGGGCAATGCTGAGCCGATCGGCGCAGATGTGTGCCGATCGGTGCAAGCTTTGTTCCTTCTTGTTTTTGGTCTTTTTTTTTATATTTCTGCATTGTTAGTCTACAGTATGTATATACACTATTTTGCATGAATAAACAGACAACTCAAGAGCACACAAGAATTAAGCACACACTTTTCTAATTTTTTTATTTTATTCGGGAGATTATATTTATCACAAGCAAGCAAATTTAAAAACACCGGGTTGCCCTCACGGCCAGCACTAATTAACTAAATGAAATGGGTTGCCCTCCCATAAGCACTAAATAACTTCTAAATCCCCCGATCATTGGGTTGCCTCAGCGCTCTAGTTATTTAGAGGTCAAAGAGCTCGACCTCCCCGCAAACAATCAATCCTTAGTGTCGCGGTGCGGGATGTGAAGCCGCGACACTACAAGGTTATCTTATCTCCATGGTTCCTATAGCTTGGACGACCTATCCATACATCCCCTCCAATTACTTTCGACGCCTCGATGCCACGGTTGCCTGTATCTCTTCACTTCATCAATAGCACGACACTCTTCTCCCTTTGGGTGAAACTTGAAAGAGTAGGGAGTCCCACTTATATCGAAGCTTATCTCACCACTCCCAACATCAATACTTGTCTTTGCTGTCCTCAAGAAGGGTCTGCCTAAGATTAACAGTGTCCTCATCCTCTTATCCACGTGATGAGGACATCAACGACATACGAATAACGACGACGGAAGATGGCGTGCCAAACCAAGCTGTCACGCCTCCACCTCTCGTCGTCGCGCCTCCTCGAGTTACGGATCCATCTTCTAACGAGACGACGACATACAAGGGCCCAATCACTAGAGCTCGAGCCCAGGAATTGAAGACGGTTTTGATGCTAAGGAACGACGGCCCAGGATGATGTCGTCCGAAGGCCCACGTGGCCCAAGTCGCACGACTCCCTCTCCACCGCGCGCCTCTCCACTTCAGCCGGCCCTAGATGCCTCGTCCTCCCCCTATATAGTCAAGGGCTGCGCCCCTTGTAATCTTTGAGTTTTGTTTTAAGTTTAGCTTAGCTATACATCCGTCTCTCGACGTGAATTCAGAACTCCACCTTCGTGCAATACATCAGATTGCTCGCCTCTAATTCTTGCTCGTTCTTCGATTGCGCGTAAGAATTGATCCTCGTGATCAGGTTGATCTTGTTTACCGCAAGGTTAATATCCTCCGGAAGTTGGTTCAGCGATTGCATTGGCGCTTCGGCTTGCTCGTCGTAGTCGGATCGTGAGGGTCAACATCCACCAAATCGAAGTTATCTCCACTCGCCGAAAGATCGGGCACTCTACACCTATCAAGTGGTATCAGATTCCAGTGTTTCTCGGTGAGTTTTATCCAAGTCCACATAAACCGAAAACTACAAAAAAAAAGATTACCCCAGTACGGTTTTGAGCCTTGCACTTTCGTTCAATAATTTGCGTTGTTGAGTTTTGTGCTTTCGCTTTTGATCGTTGCTGGTACACTGTGTTTCATCGTTTTCTTCCTATCATCGTCGTATCCTTCCACCGTGTCGCGTGTTTTCACCACCACAGTTTGCTTTCCGCCGCATCTGTTTACCCCGTCTCGCTTGCCAAGTTGTGGTCAGCCGATCGCTTGCCAAGTTTTTCCGCTGCACCGTGAGTCCGGGTCAATCACTGCCTCGCCGATCGAGTCCTACTCGGTCACGTCGTGACCCGCTCGCCTCGTCCTGTGTTCGGTTTCATGTATCCCTACTCTTTTAATTACCGTTCTACCCCTGCCTCAAAAAAAAAGCGCTTGTGCTTAATTGCTTATTTGAGGTCTCATTGTTTATATTTTCAGCAAAAAGTATAAAAAAAAGAGAAAAAAAAAGAAAAAAAGAAAAAAAAGAGAAAAAAAAAGAGCGGCCGAGCAACACAGGCGATGCGTTCTTGCTGCACTTTGTTTTGATCCTTGTTCCTTCCTCTTGCACTTGTACCGGCAGCAATCTTTTCGCGTTTAGCACCATTATTCAGCTTTGCAGTTATTGTTTGAATTGTGCTAACCCTTGGACTGAGTGCAGCCTCCTAGCCCCATAAATTTTCGACTACGAGCAGGTTTTTGTTTCACCACGCAATCGCTCCTCCAATCTTCCACCGGTTTTACCTGTGGTTGCAGTTCACGCTTGCGTGCTTGGTAAGGACGGGTAAGAATTTGATAACAGCTTTTTGATTGAGCTTTTCATCCACCACTCACCTCTCGTTGTAGGATCCCGCTTTTTGTATTGCTTGTGTTTCTATGGCAGAAAACAGCTCGAAGTCGGAGGAGCTCACCCTCCAGGATGTCCAGACACAGGTTGATGGTCTACAAAACGACATGAAGACGATGCACGAGAGACTTGACTCTACGGTCACTTCGTCGAATGAGCGTTTTGATCAACTAGACCTCGCTGATACGGCTGCCCGCACCACGCTCACGACGATCATGACTCGTCTTGAGGCCATGTCGACGCAGCTTGGGACCATGACAACGCAGCTCACGGAGTTGCAACATGCACGTGACTACGGCACCGACACCGAGCAGGACGATGACAATCACCGTGGTCGTGCTCGTAGGGTATGTGTTTCTATTAATGATTCTTTTGCCAAAATAAAATTTCGTATTCCCACTTTTAATGGCAAATATGATCCGGGTGCTTATCTTGATTGGGAATTAGAGGTTGAACAAAAATTTGCATGCCATGATATTCCTGCTAATTTACAAGTTAAGGCTGCTATTAGTGAATTTACTGAATTTGCTTTACTTTGGTGGCGTGAGTATAGACAAAGATATCCTGATAATATTCCAGCCACTTGGACGGCATTAAAAGCTGCTATGCGTCATCGTTTTGTGCCGTCATATTATGCTAGAGATTTGCTTAATCAAATGCAGCGTTTTCAACAAGGTTCACTTTCTGTAGAAGATTATTATCAAGCTTTGCAAAAGGGTATGATTCGCTGTGGTTTAGTTGAACTGGATGATGCTGCTATGGCTCGCTTTAGGGGTGGGTTAAATCGTGAAATTCAGAATATTCTTGATTACAAGCATTATGATGATATGACCACCTTATTTGAATATGCTTGTAAAGCTGAACGTGAAGTGCAGGATCGACAATCTTCGTCAAGACGTAACATTTTTGTAGGGTCCAAGACGCCTTCAGCTCCACGGTCGACACCTCCTTCCACGTCACGCGACCACTCCTCGACCACGTCCAAGTCGAGTGCTCCATCCACGGCCAAATCTGCCTCGATCGTGCCATCCTCCTCGTCGTCTGGACGAGCTCGTGATATTCAGTGTCACCATTGCCGAGGATTTGGTCATGTGATACGCGATTATCCAAATAAACGAACTATGTTGATTCGTGACGACGGTGGGTATTCTTCTGCTAGTGATTCTGAGGATATTCAGCAGACAATGCTTGCCACTAATCATGCAGATAATACGGAGCTTCATGTCGACTCTAGTGCCGCGGACAGGTATGCCACTGTTGTTGTGCAGCGTGTTCTTAGTACACAGGTCGTTCAGGATGAAAAGCATCAGCGCCACAACATTTTTCATATCAAAGGCGTTGTGCAAGAACGAGCGGTCCGTATAATCATCGATGGTGGCAGTTGCAACAATTTGGCTAGTACGACCTTGGTGGAGCAGTTGTCATTACCAACAAGGAAGCATCCACATCCTTATCACGTTCAATGGCTTAATGATGGCGGCAAAATAAAGGTAACGCGCTCGGTACGTGTTCCTTTCTCTCTTGGCGCCTATTCTGATTTTGTAGATTGTGATGTTGTTCCAATGGAAGCATGCTCTTTGTTGCTTGGCCGTCCTTGGCAATATGATGTTGATAGTGTTCATCATGGTCGCTCCAATTATTATTTCTTCATGTTTAAGGATCAGAAAATTGTTATTCATCCTATGACACCTGAACAAGTTCTTAAAGATGATATTGCTCGAGCGACAAAAGCTACAAAATTGGTTACATCGCCTCCTGTTGCACCTGTTCAACATGAGATCAAATTGAATAACCCTATCTTGCTTGCTACACGTGCTGATTTTGATGAATTACATGATGCTAATCTGCTTTGCTATGCGCTAGTTTGCTCTCGTATGCTTGTTTCACTAGATGAGTCGTCTATGTTGCATATTCCTCCTACTGTTGCTAACCTTTTGCAGGACTATAAAGATGTTTTTCCCGCTGAATTATCGCCGGGTCTTCCTCCTATTCGTGGCATAGAACATCAGATTGATTTAATTCCAGGCACACAGCTTCCTAATCGCGCCCCGTACCGCACAAATCCTGAGGAGACGAAAGAAATTCAGCGTCAAGTGCAGGCATTGCTTGATAAAGGTTACATTCGTGAGTCTCTCAGCCCTTGTTCGGTTTCTGTTTTGCTTGTTCCTAAGAAAGATGGTTCTTGGCGTATGTGTGTAGATTGTCGTGCAATTAACAATATTACAATTCGTTATCGATATCCTATACCACGCGTTGATGATATGCTTGATGAACTTAGTGGTGCCACAATTTTCTCTAAGGTTGATTTACGTAGTGGTTACCATCAAATAAGAATGAAATTAGGAGATGAATGGAAAACGGCTTTTAAAACTAAATTTGCCTTGTATGAATGGTTGGTTATGCCGTTTGGATTGTCTAATGCTCCTAGAACTTTTATGCGCTTAATGAATGAAGTTCTTCGGTCTTTCATTGGAATATTTGTTGTTGTCTAATTTGATGATATCCTTATATACAGCAAATCCATGAATGAGCATTTAGATCATTTGCGTGCTGTTTTTGATGCTTTGCGTGCTGCTCACTTGTTTGGGAACATGGAAAAATGCACTTTTTGCACGCAACGTGTTTCGTTTCTTGGATATGTTGTTACTCCACAGGGCATTGAGGTCGATAGCAGCAAGGTGGACGCCATTCAGAGTTGGCCCCAACCGACGACGGTCACACAGGTTCGCAGTTTTCTTGGTCTTGCAGGCTTCTATCGTCGTTTTGTGCAGGATTTCAGTTCTATTGCTGCACCATTACATGAGCTGACCAAGAAGGGTGCGCCATTTGAGTGGGGCGCACCACAAGACGACGCATTCAACACTTTAAAGGAACGGTTAACTCATGCTCCTCTCTTACAATTGCCTAAGTTTGATAAAGTGTTTGAATTGGAATGTGATGCTAGTGGAATTGGTTTGGGTGCTGTTTTGTTGCAAGATCATAAACCCATTGCTTATTTTAGTGAGAAGTTAAGTGGTGCTGCTCTTAAATATTCCACTTATGATAAATAACTTTATGCTTTAGTCAGAACTTTGCAAACATGGCAGCATTATTTATGGCCTCACGAATTTATTATTCATTCTGATCATGAGGCTTTGAAACATATTAGAACCCAAACTAATCTGAATTGTCGTCATGCTAAATGGGTTGAATTTATTGAATCTTTTCCATACATCATTAAACATAAAAACAGGAAGGAAAATGTGATTGCCGATGCTTTGTCTCGTCGTTATATGATGCTGTCCCAATTAGACTTTAAAATCTTTGGTTTGCAAGCTTTGAAAGATCAATATGTGAATGATGCTGATTTTCATGATATTATGATGCATTGTAAGGATGTCAAACCTTGGGGCAAATTTCATATGCAGGATGGGTTCCTGTTTCGTGCTAACAAGCTGTGTATTCCAGCTAGCTCGGTTCGTCTTTTGTTGTTACAGGAGGCGCATGGAGGTGGTCTTATGGGTCACTTCGAAGTTTTCAAGACACATGAGGTGTTGGCCGACCATTTCTTTTAGCCACGGAAGCGCCGTGATGTTGAGCGCCTTGTTGCACACTGTACTACATGTCAAAAAGCTAAATCTCGTTTGGGTAATCATGGTTTGTATATGCCCTTCCCTGTTCCCTCTTCTCCTTGGCATGATATTTCTATGGATTTTGTTTTGGGATTGCCTCGCACTAAGAAGGGGAGGGACAGTATTTTTGTGGTTGTTGATTATTTCTCTAAAATGGCTCACTTTATACCTTGTCATAAAACTGATGATGCCTCAAATGTTGCTGAATTGTTCTTTAGAGAGATTGTTAGATTGCATGGAATTCCTAAAACAATTGTCTCTGATCGTGATGCTAAGTTTCTTAGTCATTTTTGGCGTTCTCTTTGGAATAAATTAGGAACTAAGCTGCTGTTTAGTACTACTTGTCATCCTCAAACTGATGGGCAAACTGAGGTAGTAAATAGAACTTTGTCTGCTATGCTTAGAGCTGTTTTAGATAAAAATTTGAGACGCTAGGAAGATTGTTTACCTCATGTTGAATTTGCTTATAATCGTGCTACACATTCTGCCACCAAGATGTGTCCTTTTGAGGTTGTTTATGGCTATGTTCCTAAGGTGCCTATTGATTTGTTTGCTATTGATGCTGAAGATGAACCACATCTTGATGCTCTTGCTCATATTGATCACATGAAACAATTGCATGAAGAAACACAACACAACATTGCCATTGCTAATAAAAAGTATCAAGTTGCTGGTAGTAAAGGTAGAAAACATATTTCTTTTGAACCTGGTGATTTGGTTTGGTTGCACTTGCGTAAAGATAGATTTCCTACTTTGCGTCGTTCTAAACTGATGCCTCGTGCTGCTGGTCCTTTTAAAGTGCTAACCAAGAATGCTTATGTTCTTGACTTGCCCATGGAGTTTGGTGTTTCCACTAGTTTTAATGTTGCAGATTTGAAACCATACTTGGGTGAGGATGATGAGTTGCCGTCAAGGACGACTTCACTTCAAGAAGGGGAGGATGATGAGGACATCAACGACATACGAATAACGACGACGGAAGATGGCGCGCCAAACCAAGCTGTCATGCCTCCACCTCTCGTCGTCGCGCCTCCTCGAGTTACGGATCCATCTTCTAACGAGACGACGACGTACAAGGGCCCAATCACTAGAGCTCGAGCCCAGGAATTGAAGACGGTTTTGATGCTAAGGAACGACGGCCCAGGATGATGCCGCCCGAAGGCCCACGTGGCCCAAGTCGCACGACTCCCTCTCCACTGCGCGCCTCTCCACTTCAGCCGGCCCTAGATGCCTCGTCCTCCCCCTATATAGTCAAGGGCTGCGCCCCTTGTAATCTTTGAGTTTTGTTTTAAGTTTAGCTTAGCTATACATCCGTCTCTCGACGTGAATTCAGAACTCCACCTTCGTGCAATACATCAGATTGCTCGCCTCTAATTCTTGCTCGTTCTTCGATTGCGCGTAAGAATTGATCCTCGTGATCAGGTTGATCTTGTTTACCGCAAGGTTAATATCCTCCGGAAGTTGGTTCAGCGATTGCATTGGCGCTTCGGCTTGCTCGTCGTAGTCGGATCGTGAGGGTCAACATCCACCAAATCGAAGTTATCTCCACTCGTCGAAAGATCGGGCACTCTACACCTATCACCATGTCAAGCACAATAAAATCAACAGGGACGATATGATCTCCAATTTGAACAGGCACATCCTCAGCAATTCCATCAGGGAAGCGTACCGATTGATCGGCTAAGTCCAAACACATACCCGTAGGCTCTAATTCAGGCAAATTGAGATTTGTGAATATATTACGAGGCATAACACTTATGCTTGCTCCAAGATTGCACAAGCACCTATCAACTATCCTTGTTCCAATCATGCATTTGATGCTTGGTGATCCAGAGTCGGGTCTCTTCTCCAGTGCAACAACATGATTGTCGCCGTTAGTTCCTTAGTGACCTTCACAACCTCCTCAGAAATTAGAGACTTCTTGTTTTGCATCATGTCCTTAATGTACTTGGCATAGCTGGGAACTTGGATAGCATCAACAAAAGGGACATTGATGTATAGCTTCTTCATAATATCGACGAATCTTGCAAACTGCTCGTCATGTTGTCACGCTCTTTCTGTCTTCATCAGTAGTTGAGTATCTAGAAACATGGCAGGGCCATGCTCTTCTGTCTCCACACCCATCTTCAGAACAGAGAGGTCATCATCCTCCTTGCGCCGATCGGCGCTTTCAAGGAGCCGATCGGCTCCGACAGGGTCGTCGCGCCGATCGGCGCCGGGTGTGTGTCGATCGGCGCGGGGCTTCTTTGCTCCCGCAGAGTGTTCTGGATCTTCTATTTGTTTTCCTGATCGCGTAGCTATTGCCTTCAACTGTTTTGCAGACATCATATTGCCAGGAATAGCCCCCTTATTGCCGTGAATGGCTTGCGATAGTTGTCCCAAATGTTGCTCTATAATCTTGGTATGCTTCAAAATCTGCTCGTTGGAGCTCCTAATCTCTATCACCTTGTCATTAACTCTCTCAATGACACGATCAATCTCCTTGAATCTAGCTTGATTGTACTTGTTGATCTTCTCTTGAGCTTGGAAGAACTCATGGCATTCGAGACGAAGTGGGATAGAGTTTTGCATGGACGAACTAGGAGAGAAAGAACTCCTTTGTTGCTGATATTGGGGCTTCCATCCACTATTCTTCATATATTCTAACATCTTCATCTCTTCAAGACAATCTTTCTGCACATGACCAAATTCTCCACACTCACTACATGTTGAGCGTGATTCTGCCAGCTTGAGTGTCTCTTTCTTAGGGATATGAAGATTATTGTCCAACCTTCTTTGAATAGCATCGAGGCGATCTATAATCAATTCTTCCTGAGTCTTCTCAATCACACTCTTCACTACTCCTTTTGAAGGTTGCAAAGTCCTTGAGCTTCTCTCACCATCAAACAATTTATTTTCAACTTACAACTTGATAAAATTCTTAGCTTCGGTGAGGGTTTTTGACATGAATGATCCTGCAGCTGAGGCGTCCAAATGTTGACGTGACAAAAGATTCAATCCTTTGTAGAACTTCTCAACAACTTCTCCAACCATCAAACCATGATGAAGGCATGCATCCATATGCTCATTGTATCTTTCCCATGCTTCTCCAATGCTCTCATCAATATTCTGTATAAATCCAAGAATCTTCTTTTCCAAAGCTTGAGTCTTACCGGGGGGAAAGTATTTGGCCAAGAATTAAGTTGCTAATGTGTTCCACACCGTTTTCACTGTGTTTTCCAATCCATTGTACCATTGCTTGGGGCGTCCAATTAGAGAGAAGGGGAATAGCCTCACACGCGATTGATCTCCTGTCAATCCCGCTATGTTGAATGTGCTGCAAACTTCAAGGAAGTGTTGCAAGTGATGATTGGAATCTTCTGAACCTGTGAATGGTTGTTGCGCCACTATTCCAACACATCTCTCCAATTGATACGGAAGTTGATCTTGAGCTTCTTGGAAATCTGTCTTGACAATACTAGTCAATTGTGGCTTGAGACGATTAACCATAGGTACCTCTGCCATCTCCTCTTCTTATTGCTCTTGAACTGAGTCTTCTATTGTGAATAATACTCGAGGTGTTGCGCGGACTGCATCTAAATCTCCAAGTGACTTGCTTCTCTTCTCCGCTGTTCTCTTCTTGTGTAAGAGTCTTTCTGGATCATCGGTGTAATTTGAGGGTTTGTTTGACTTAGGACCGTCCATACCTGTTAGTTTCACTTAACAGAATATATGTACTAAAGACACAAGTAAAGCACAATGACTAAACACTAAGACATCAAACAATGTTTAAAAACTTGCTATGGTCCCCGGCAACGGCGTCAGCAAAAGGGTAGCTTGTTGGTCGTATCTACGCACCCACTTATATACCGCAAGAGGACGGTGTACGATTGTAGCACTTTTTCCCTTGAATTGAGTATTCCAAGGTTTATCGAATCCACTGGGACCTTAGGGATTTATTAAACAAAGTTAACAGTAAAAGATCTAGTCAAGGCTACTATCAAGGTCAGGTTGCATGAGGGAGAGACTGGCCAGTGCAAAGATGCGCCGGACAGTAAATCTGTCGTTGCGTCGATCGGCGCGAGCATCGAGCCGATCAGCACACTAGTGAAACTAAATCAAAGTGCACGAGATCTATTAAATCTAGGGTTGTGCCGATCGGTGCAAGAATTGAGCCGATCGGCACACTGGCGAATCTAAGCCAAAGTTGTTGCACCGATCGGCGCAGGGTTGAGCCGATCGGCACACCAGTGAGTCTAAGCCAAAGTGTTCCAGATCTTGTAAACTTATGCTGGTAAGTGAGTAGCCAGATATCTACTAGTGAGATCGTAACTAGATAGTCTAATTGAATAGCATCATAATGGGTAATTACATAGATCAATGAAAACCTATAATGAGTAAGACCACCCTGCTTTCCGAGCGGCTCCCGATTTATCGCTGCCGAGAGGAAACCCTTAATCGCGTGAGTATCTTACCCTACTCAACTATCCAATAGTGCTGCGCAGGCTTAGTGCTGTCCCCGCTAAACCACACTACTAGCATCATCAAGCATCCATAATCAATACAATGTCCGAATACTATCTTAATCACCACGATTAAGATAATATCTACTTACTTAGCCTAGAACTAAGCAATTGGAATAAGCACATGCATGATTATAGAATCAAGATAGACAAATCACCAAAACCATCATCAACATATTCAATCATCCTTGAGATACATAGAGTAAGATTCATCCTCGTCGAGATGGCCTACCTTGACGGATCAACTCTTGACTCCAATGGTTCTTGAAACTCAACTAGAGATCTATTCTAAAGGGGCAAGCCCCGGTGGCTCTAACTCACGGATCTGGTGTCCCTCTGTCGCCTCCTCTTCTGCGGTGAGGGTTTACAAGTATTTATAGGCGTTCTACTCGTAAAGGACTCGGTTTCTAGCAAATAAGGCGGTTGCGCCGATCAGCGCAGGATTGCGCTGATCGATGCAAGCCGTGTCTTCTCTGATTTCTTCCCCGAGTCGGTTCCTCTGTCTTCCACAGTTGCCATGTTGGCCTTTTTCTTTGAGATAAAGTCTTGTACTACACGTTGAGATCTTGGAGTTCCATAAATCTTCTTGAAGTTCCATAATTCTTCTTAGACAAATATCTTCAAGTGTCTTGCCCAGATAAACTTCCATAAACATGTGGAATGGGCCTCGGTCACTTCTGTGGGTCAAAATACCTTTACGCCGATCGGCTCATGGGCTGCACCGATCGACGCACTGGGCTTCTTCAGTGCTTTTCGTCGGTTCTGGACTCCTGTCCTCTCCATCATCGCATTAATCACCAATTTTACCTATTTCTGCAATAAAGCTCCAAAACAACGCATATACAAATATATAGGCAATATCACAGGTAAATGGCCTAAATTAGTATCAATTATGCTCTAATTGGAGTAATATTCACATATAAAAGGGGCACTTGGGAAGTGCCAACAGCGGGGTGGGGCAAGACTGTCGGCGTGTGCGGGCGGGGCTGGGCTGGAGCATTGTGCTGACTGGGCCGCGGGGGTACGGGGCCATGCGGGCACGCGCTGGGCCGGGGCGGCTGTAGGCCGAAAAGAGAAGGAAGAGGGGGGGGGGGAGTGGGCTACGGGGGAGGGGAGGGGGAGGAAGGTGGACCGCCAGGAGAGAGTTGGCCCAAGGCCGAAACAGAGAGAAAAGGGGGAGAGAAGGTAGGCCTCCGGAATAGAGTTGGCCCAAGTGCCAGGTAAGTTTCTTTCTCCTTTTCTTTTTTAATTCTTTTCTATATTCTGTCTTAATTTTTTTTAAATTACCTCCAAAACGTTTCTAATTGAATTTTTAAAACAAATTTGCACCCAAATAAAACACCTACTGCAAATCTACTCTAGCATGAATGCAACAATTCATAAAAATAATTTAATTACTCAAAATTAAGAAAATAACCTTTGTAGCTAAATAAAAATATTAACACCCTAATTAAATTAGGAAAAATTAATAATGAAAAATTGGGTGTTACAGCCTACATTAGTGGCCCATTGGTGTTGACACCCCCCGAACCAAAGGAAACTTTGCAGCTGTACATTTCCGCAACCACACATGTTGTCAGCACAGTGCTGGCAGTCGAATGAGAGGAATATGGCAAGGCTCAAAAGGTGCAGCGTCCGGTGTATTTCATCAGCGAAGTCTTATCAGATTCTAAAATGTGGTACTTTCAGCTCCAAAAGCTAGTGTACGCACTACTGATGACGTCTCGTAAGTTAAAGCATTAGTTTGAGGATCACTCGATCAAAGTTCATACATCCTTCGAGCTGGGCGAACTGCTACACAACTGAGATGCAACCGGGGAAATAGCAAAGTGGGTTGTTGAGCTTGGATCGTATGGGATTACCTTCAAGCCTCACGACGCAATCAAAGGCCAGGCGCTGTCAGATTTCATCCTCGAGTGGACTGAGTCCAAATTACCGCCAACACCACAGGAAACAAGCTACTAGACCATGTCACTTGACGGCTCCTTACAACTAGAGGGGGCCGGTGCAGGGGTAGGACTAGTATCCCTAGACGGAGTTAAGACGCGCCATGTCCTCCTAATGCATTTTTGCGCATCTAACAATGCAGCAGAGTAGGAGGCTCTCCTACATGGGTTGCGAACGGCCATATCACTCAGCGTTAGATGGATAAGTATCTCCTGCGACTCAGCGCTTGTAATCAATCAAGTGACCAAAGAATTGTGTTATTTTGATGAAAGCATGACAGCATACTGCGCTGAAGTTCGAAAGCTAGAAGACAAGTTTAATGGCATCGAGTACAAGCACGTCCTTTAAAAGTTCAATGAGGATGCAGATGTGCTGGCCAAGCTTGGGTCCAGCGGAGCTAAAATACCCGATGGAGTATTTCTCGATGATCGACAAAAGCCATCTGTACTGACCTAGCAAACTGTGGTGCAGGCTGTCGCAGGCAAAGGGGCAACACCGTAAGTCGTTTTAGTAGAAATAGACTAGAGAAGTCCATTCATTGAGTATTTAAACGGTGACACTGCCTGCCAACAAAGAAGAAGCCCTTCGTATCATCCGCAAGTCAAGGCTATACTGCACCATTGACAATCTCTTGTATAAACAAAGCCCATACGGGGTACTGTTGAAGTGCTTATCATGGGAGGAGGGCATCACCGTATTAACGGAAATCCATGCCGGCATATGTGGTAACCACGTGGGTCCCTCAACTATAGCAACCAAAGCAATGAGACAAACGTTTTATTGGCCCACAGCAATTGCCGACGCAAAAGATATCGTCCAAAAATGTGAAGGTTGCCAATTTTTCGCCCGCCAGATGCACGTACCCACCACCGAACTTCAAAATATCCCAATAACATGGCCGTTCTTAGTCTGGGGTTTAGATATCGTGGGCCCTTTTCAGACGGCTCAAGGAGGTTTCACTCATTTGTTTGTGGCAGTGGACAAATTCTCTAAATGGATTGAGGCGAAACCAGTCGGAAAAATTTCCGCAAAAAAGGCCCTCGAGTTCATGATTGAAATAGTAACTCGGTTTGGTGCTCCGCACAAGATCATCGCTGACAACGATAGTCAGTTCACGACACAAGAGTATAAGGACTTCGAAGTCAGGTGGGGTTCAAGATTGGCTATGCTTCTGCCACCCATCCACAAAGTAACGACCAGGTCAAGCGGGCGAATGGCCTCCTATTGTCCGGAATTAAGCCTCACATATTTGACAGATTAGAGAAGTACGCTCGACGTTGGGTTTGAGAGTTACCGTCAGTATGTGGGGGCTTCGAACCAATATCGGTCGAGCCACGGGGCACTCACCATTTTCGTTGGTTTACGGATCCGAAGCTATATTGCTGACCGAAGTATTGTTTATCTCGCTGCGCATGGTAGCATATGAAGAAAAGATTTCCAATGAACATCGGTGTGATGAC
This sequence comes from Eleusine indica, assembly GCA_030378355.1. Lineage (NCBI taxonomy): Eukaryota > Viridiplantae > Streptophyta > Magnoliopsida > Poales > Poaceae > Eleusine > Eleusine indica. Next base: position 31,995,142 of record CM059497.1, read on the forward strand.
TTCCTATTGTTGGAAGAAAAACGTGATGCCACACTGGTTCGATCGGCCAAATATCAGCAACGCCTGCGGCAATATCATGATAAAAACGTCAGGTCACAGGATTTTGTAGTAGGTGATCCGGTTTGAAAGCAAGTTCAGTCTATGGTTAGCAAGCACAAGTTGTCGGCTCCATGGGAAGGACCTTTTATCATAAAGGAGGTCACTCGACCAGGTGCATATTGGTTGATGCGCGAGGATGGGTCAAACCTTCCTAATTCTTAGAATATATCTCAGCTATGTTGTTTCTATGCTTAGCTTCAGCAGTTTGTTTATATTTGTACATATCTGTATTTTTAAATAAATACATATAACTTGCGGTCATGATAATTTGTCATACAATTTACGATTTCTGTGAAATTATCTCTTACCTTGTTAAATATAGTCATGACTCAAATTTTGATTCTTGGTATTACCACAACTCGGACATGTTGACCAAGTGGGTTCTTAGTCCCCAGGGTTCATGTCATCTGTTGTGGACCGAGGCAATTTTCCTAATTAGCATATGCTTGACCAAGTGGGTTCTTAGTCTCCATGGTTCATATCGGTTATTGGGAACGTTGTTTAGAATGCTGACATGCATTGTGTATTGGTTGTGAGTGTTTAATGCAAGTTCATACAATACATAAACAAAGCAGCATGGCCCAAGAATTCATCACAATACTGGTGATGGATCTAGATCCTAAGGGTCTACTGAATTATATTTCATTACATCATTGGTTGTGAAATATCGTCTGACAAAAATAATACAAACCATTACACTTTTGTAATGGATCTATTTCTATCTGGTCAATTAAAATGTTCGTAGTTTTCTAGGTCTCTGTTAACAGAGCTTCTCATTGTTCGTCAGAAAGGTCTTCATGGAAACCTTCAGCAACCACATCCAGTTTAATCTCTGGAATATGGGATTTGGCAATTGCCAATACTTGAGTGCCTGCCAGTTCTGTAATACGCCGAGCATGCTCTTTCACTTGGCTTGGGGCTTCTTGTAGCTGAGTGAGAAGATCTTGACACCCGAGTGGTTTTTCTTCTGCCATGATGTATTGGGCAACCACCTCCACATCTTTTTGCAGAGCTGCAAGAGACCAGCGAAGATTTTCATCACCTTCAATAAATTTCTTTTGTAAAAGCTCATAAGCCCTTTCTGACCCTACAGGAACACAATTATTACACATTTCCCCTGCAAGTATGGACTCGGCGGTGCAGGTAATATAGGCATAAAAACTTACCTCTCCGACGTTTTTTAGCATCGGTCTTTTCCGCTTCAAGAGTGGCTGCTTGCCCTGTACTCTTCTTTGAGCTTTTCCACCTCTTTGAAGGTTCTTTTGAATTTATTTAATTCAACTACGGCCTTCTTGAATATTGTTTCAACTTCGGCCAGTTCGGTTTCTAGCTGAGCGTTTCTTTGGTTTTGAATCTTGATTTTTTCTTCAGCATCTGTTACACAAGCACAGTGGGTCGGTAGCTGGAGTTTAAGCTATAAGGGCATGTAAAATTATACCTTCAACCTTCTTTTTGCAATGAGCCCGGGATTCTTCCATGGTTTTGAAGCCGTCCTTTAGTTTTTCAAAATTGTTTTTGATTTCACTCGACGTTTGAAGTTGTTTTTTCAGCTCTTGATTTTGACTCTTCAAATCGTCGATAACACTAGAGGACGATTCCAAAGCTTTCACATGGTCTTTCAACTCAGCAATCATTATTGCCGAGTCAGCCTCATTCTTGCATTTAGAAGCAAGCTCTCGAGATAACTCTGCAACAAGGAAATCTAAAAAATGTGGTGCAATAACAAGTCACTCCATTTAGGTCATGTGAATTATTGACAATGTACCTGACAATTTAAATTGAAGTTCGTCCATCTGGGACGAACGTGTCTTCAGCTCGAGAGATAGACGTCCGACTTCAAGCCTCTCTTTAGCAAGCTGATCTTCGGTCTCCATTGCTTTTGCACAAGTCCTCTCCACAAGTTGCAGAAGTTTGCTCTTATTAGCCATGTGTGCCTTCAAGCGCTGCAATAAAAGTGTAGGAGAAAGAGGTGTATCATTTCCTTGAGTGATAATCGAAAATAAGCATACATCCAACTTTTTACCTGGAACGAGTAGTAAGCTTTTTTGGTGAAGCCCTTGAATGTCTTCAGTTCTTCTTATTCATCAGATTCAACAAAGCCCGCAATGGCAAATTTACCAGTGTGGTACAACTTCCTGGTGGGGATAGTTTCTTTCGAGATTCCTTCTTTAACCACTCGGTGAATTGGAGTTGGCGTGGCATCTTCATTAGGGCTGATGGGATAATCATATGCTAGTTCCAGCATCGTTTCAAAAACCAAGGTAGGCTCTTCTGTGTCGACTAGTGAAGAGGTAGCAGGGGTTGTGGTTGTCCCCGGAACATTTAGATCCGGCACAGAAGGGGTCTCTGACTTGTTGGTTTCTTTTCTTGTCCGGGGGGATGTTGGAGCAGCACTAACATCACTCGGCCTCTTAGCCAAGTGATCAGAGGCATCATCCTTGGATGTCCCTGTCTTTATCTTCGCTTGATCTTCTTTGGGAATAGTATTTTGAGGCGTCGCACTGCCCGAAGAAGCGGTGTCAAATGATCGACATGACATATAACCATTAGCAGAGTCGTTTTATAACAAATTAGAATCATGGCCATTAAACACGCTTACCTTGGCCTAGCATCCTTCGCAGCATCAAGGGTGTCTTCAATTGAGGCATGCTTCATATTCTTGTCACTCGAGTGCATTTGCTCTTTTGAAGACTTGGCTTCTGCATCTCCTCCAGATCCTTCCCGAGTGGTTGATGACTCGGCTGCAACTTTTTTCTTTACCTCTTCTTGGAGTCTAGCAGATCTTTTTGCCAAATACTCGTCTTTGTTACATTCTTCAATTTGGGCTTTACGACACTTGTGAGCTGGCTGTCGACTTGGTGATTTTTCTCACGTCACAGGAGGCAGTGGGGGTCTTGAGGAATATATGTCGAGTTTTTGCAATTCATATGACATGTTATTCATTTTTTATGTTCACCAAAATATTGGGAATAACAGATTTGGCAATGGTTACTTGCTTCATTCCTGGTGATCTTGAAATGATGTCCGGCTTTCGCAGACCCCGGGGTCCAATCAAGCAAGGAGGAAAAAATATTCTCAAGTCGGAGTGTTAGTTCCCGTTCTGACAACTCTTCAGGCACTTCCATGGTAGGATCTCTATTGAGATTGAACTTCCAACCAGGGACATGGCATTTCTTGATGGGTTGGACCGGCGATATATGAAGCTCGAGGCAACGTCCACTCCACTATATCCCTTTGATTTTAGCAGAACAATTTGCTCTAAGATTGCATTTACCTGAGCCTTTTTCTTCGCGGACCATTCAGGCCGGGGCACAGGAGCTTCAGCAGTGAACTCTGACAAAGGAGGTGCATGGTTTCCATGGTAAAACCCATTTGCGTGCCACCCTTTGTTCGTCGAAGGAAGAGGAACTTCGATATATTTTGACTTATTCCTCAATTAAAATCCTGTGCCTCCAATCACATTGCTGTTGTTTGATTTCAGAACAAATAGTTCTTTGAAAGTATCAAAATGGGGGGTGATCCCAAGGAATACCTCGCATAGATGAATAAAGATAGAGATATGGAGAATCGAGTTTGGGTTTAGATTCACAAGGTTGATTCCATAGAAGAACAACAGCCCTCAGAAGAACTTCTGACCTATTGGTTCAATCCAGTCCCCGGTTTGCTAATCTTGGAGCACTCCATCGATCATGAGCTCGTTGATCTTTTCCACATCCATGGTGAAAACCGGAAACTCCTTAATCTCCACGGGGATGTCGAAGACTGCCTCATCGTTGGTTTTACCAGGGGATGCTTGCTTCTTTGACTGGGGTTTGGTGCTTTGGCAAGTGCGCTTGGGTGACATTGAAATCAATGTCTGGAGAAATAGAGATGAGCAGAAATCTCCGAGAGGAAATGGGGATCCAAGATCTAGGGTTTGTGCGGGTGCGATGGTGGTGGCTGGAATGCTGAGTGAAGAAGGTGAAGGGGTGCACATGTATATATATGTATATACTAATAAGTTGACCTAGCGGGCAGGCATGGTTCATGGGTTGTCGCCCTGATATGATGATACTGTTCATAACATTTATTGTGTACCAAAATTTGGATTCTTGGTGATTTAATCTTGAAATCACTCGGACAACAGATAAGTCCTAAACTAGGGGCTATAATGCCTTTGTTTTGTGATTTATCATTAAAATCACTCGGATAACTAATGATTCTAAGCTTCGGGGTTATAGTACACTTGCTTAGCATTAAGCTCTACTAATCACTCGGAGGGAGTGGTAGCACCAGTCTTGGGGGCTACGGTTCTTAATTTTTGACATATCATTCGGAGGAAATGATAATTTCAACCCTGGGGGCTGTGGTTTCCTCTTAGTGTTACTTCAGAAGCTATTTTCTTTAAATAACTACATCACAGAGGAAATGATAATTTTCAACCCTGGGGGCTGTGGTACATATATATACGGAATACCTAACCACTCGGTAATATGGCCGAGTGGGCCATGTTGGTCGTATCTACGCACCAACTTATATACTGCAAGAGGACGGTGTATGATTGTAGCACTTTTTCCCTTGAATTGAGTATTCCAAGGTTTATCGAATCCACTGGGACCTTTGGGATTTATTAAACAAAGTTAACAGTAAAAGATCTAGTAGAGGCTACCGTCAAAGTCAGGTTGCATGAGGGGGAGACTGGCCAGCGCAAAGGTGCGCCAGACAGTAAATCTGTCGTTGCGCCGATCGGTGTCGGGTGTCAAGCCGATCGGTGCCAGGTGTCAAGCCGATCGGCACACAGGTGAAACTAAGTCAAAGTGCGCAAGATCTAGTAAATCTGTGGTTGCGCCGATCGGCGCAGGAATTGAGTCCATCGGCACACTGGTGAATCTAAGCCAAAGTTGTTGCGCCGATCGGCGCAGGAGTTGAGCCGATCGGCACACCAGTGAATCTAAGCCAAAGTGCGCCAGATCTTGTAAACCTAAACTGTTAAGTGAGTAGCTAGATACTACTAGTGAGATCGTAACCAGAAAGTCTAATTGAATAGTATCATAATGGGTAATTACATAGATCAATGAAAACCTATAATGAGTATGACCACCCTGCTTTTTGAGTGGCTCTCGATTTATCGCTGTCGAGAGTATCCTACCCTACTCAACTATCTAATAGTGCTGCGTAGCCTTAGTGCTGTTACCGCTAAACCACACTACTAGCATCATCAAGCAACCATAATCAATAGAATGTCCGAATACTATCCTAATCACCATGATTAAGATAATATCTACTTACTTAGCCTAGAACTAAGCAATTGGAATAAGCACATGCATGATTATAGAATCAAGATAGACAAATCCCTAAAACCATCAACAACATATTCTGATGAGGACATCACCCTTATGGATACACCTAGCACTCCGCCAACCAAAATGCAAGTTCATGCGCGACAACTGAATTTACGGGTGAGCTTGTTCCTAATGATTCCTTTATGTGATTTTGAGAATAGATTGCTACCTAATGAATTAATTGTTGTTAGAAACCATGGAGATGATGATGAGATAGCTGAGGAGGTGATTGGAGACGTGATGGGCCAGCAAGGACGTCCAAGCCAAGGTGAAGGCCCAATCAAAACCGACTTCGAGTTTGTCTCGGAGCCCAGGACCAGTCTGCACTAAAATGGATGCCCAAGATGCATACGGACTCGGATTTGGACGTTCTATATATGCCTGGAAAGATACCGAAAAGTCCTTTCCAACCCAACTGGTCGCATATCAAAATTCGTTCCGAGCCGTCGGCAATCACCAAAACAATTCGACTTCCAGAATCTGTCCTGGTGCTGCGACACCGTAATCGGTCTTTGGGCCATGTATCGAGTTGAGCCCACTTAGGGCTGCGTCCAGGGGGTCTTGCACGACCCTAGGGTCCTCATATACAGCCGCCACCTCTTCATTAGGGTTTGGGTTTTGCTTAGATCAATTCTGTTCATAAACAGTTTCGCCGTTCATCGGTTTGTGAGACCCCAACTTTGAGAGTTTAATCATACATCTGCAATTGTGTTGCATTATTCGTTGTTCTTGCTTGTGTTCTTGATTCGCAGGCAGGGATTAGCCTTCTCGGCGAGGTCAATCGTCTTTTGGACGGTTGATAACCAGAGCAGACGTCGTGCTGCGATTGCGGGGTTTAGAACATGCTGTTCTGAAGCCGGATCGATTTGTGTGTCGCCTCCGACCAAATCAACTTACCAAGAACCTTTCGGAAGATCGGGAACCCTTGATCACATCAAGTGGTAATCAGAGCTTCAGGTACACCATTAGGTTCGCCCTTATCCTTGTTATTTTGTTCAATCCTAGAGTCCAGAAAATTGCCCTACAAAAATATTTGTTCGTCGTGTTTCTGCTGTCCTACACCCCCCTTGTGCCTTGCAATTTTCAGTTTAGTTTGCTTCTCTGAATTTTAGTCCCTACAAGGTCATTGTGTTGTTGGTCTAGTACTTGTTCTTTGGTCTTGTTTGAGTCATGTGTGTCCTTGTTCATAGACAATCAAGAAAAAAAATCAGATTGTTGCACACATTGAGAGAATAGTACTGCTGGAATTATTTGCACTAAATATTTATTTAACATCTAGCCTTCTACTTTTTGTGTGCAAAAGAAACTTAGAGTGTTTTCTGTTGCACGTTGTTCCTTGAGTCAAGAGATTGCTGCACGTTGTTGCATATGAGAATTGTCGGTTCAGTTCTACATGTACATCTATTCCTTACGTAAAGAGTGCAAAAAAGAAAGTTTAGGTTTTTCTTTGTGCTATAAAGTTTGCAACTCTTGCTGCAGTTCTATGTCAAAAAAATCATGAAAGAAGTAAAAGGCAAAGAGGTGCTGAAAAAAAAATAAGAAGAAAAATCCGCACCTATAACAAAAGAAAAAAAAACGAAAGGAGAAGAGAAAAAAATTCAGAATTGCTCGCAGCCTTTGCCTTTGTTGAGCCATTTTCTTGCTTGCTTGAACTAGGTCCGAGACAAGTTTAGGCCAGTGACATAGACTAGCTTGGGACTATTATTCAGTTTTGCAATTTCTGAATTAAATTTTTGCTAATCCTTGCTACTATAAATTGCCTACCTAGCTCCACATATATCCTTCTGAATAGGCACTGAACTTTGGACCCTCGCAATCGTCGGATCACACTCTCCAAGGTATCCTCTGTTTTGCTATTATGAATCTTGTAAAAACTCAGTTAGGTGCTGCCATTTGCTTGTTGAGAGTTTCCACCGTAATCAAACAGTAGTGATAGGAAAATATACTCTTCTGTGTTTTCTTGTTTTCTATTAACAATGACAGGTTACAACACTGATGGTGATGAGTCGATGGTGTCAAATGAGGTTGATACAAGTGTTGTAGCACAACGAGTGCTTAGTTCTCAAATGGAGAAGGTAGAGCAAAATCAAATGAACAACTTGTTTCAGACTCACTTTATTGTGAAGGATTGATGTTGTCGTGTCATCATTGATAGAGAGAGTAGCCACAACATCGCAAGCTTGGAATTGGTCAAGAAGCTCGGCTTGACGACACAGCCACACCCATGTCCATACTACATCCAATGGGTAAATTCTTGTGGTAAGATGAAGGTAGATAAAACTGCACGCATTGAATTTTTTATTGGTTCTTATAAGGATAGTGCAGAATTTGATATAGTACCTATGCAAGCATGTCATTTGTTATTGGATAAACCTTGGATTTGTACAAATAATGTTTTGCACAATACCATTACTAATAGCTACTCATTTAAATACAATGGTAGAAGGGTTACTCTTACACCAATGACCACAACTGAAATTTTAGAAGAGGATCAACAACGATTTGAGAGAAGAAAGAATGAACCGTTTAGGATAGAATGGGCTGTTTCAAATGTCGCAACACTTTCATCAAAATCTGAATTGCTAGAGGATGAACATATTTCTTTGCCTCTTGTTACAACTAATATTTTTCAGCATATACACAAAGAAGATGATAGTGGGAACGATAAAGAACAGGTTGTTGCTTCAGGTAAGAGCTTTCTTGATATGATGGATTGTTCCCATAGTCTTGCTATATCGGAACCTTATGATCATGTTCCTTTGTCACAAATTGATTTACCTAGTGGTCCGTGTGATAAAGAGGAGTTCTGTGTCAATGTTTCATTTATACCTTTGCCACAACAAATGAATGAGCTTGATGCTTTTGCTTATGATTCACCCACTAGTGCTGAAATTAAACGTTTGATTTTAGTTACATGTCAAAAGGATGAGCAGAAATTATTTTCTTCTCTAAATACTTTAGGTTATATTGAATTTGATATTCTTTGTAATCTAAGTACTATAGAGAAGCAAATGTTTTCTCAAACTAAGTTGCCTTTATTGATAAGAAACATTTTTTATGCTATTAGCAAGTATGATCATAGAGGTGTATTTATGGTACATAGAGTTTATGTTTGTTCAAATCTGAAACATCCTCTTGGTTTGCAACTAAATGACCAACTAGAAAACTTTAATATCAACTATCATGTCATGTCATCTTTTTCTAGTATTTCTAAGATTACACATTGTCTACCTTGTGATAAGAGTGAGAATGATGCTCATATTGCTGACCAAGTTTTCAAAGAGATTATTAATTTGCACGGAATGCCTTCTACTATAGATTCTCATTGTGATGACAAATTTCATAATGCATATAAATATGAGTTGCATCCCAAGTTTGGGAATAGTTCCACAATTAATATTTCAGATTTGAGACCATACATGGGAGAAAGAGATGAGCTCGAGTCGAGGACGACTCTAATTCAAAAGGGGGAGAATGATGAGGACATCACCCTTATGGATACACCCAGCACTCCACCAACCAAAATGCAAGTTCATGCGCGACAACTGAATTTACGGGTGAGCTTGTTCCTAATGATTCCTTTATGTGATTTTGAGAATAGATTGCTACCTAATGAATTAATTGTTGTTAGAAACAATGGAGATGATGATGAGATAGCTGGGGAGGTGATTGGAGACGTGATGGGCCAGCAAGGACGTCCAAGCCAAGGTGAAGGCCCAATCAAAACCGACTTCGAGTCTGTCTCGGAGCCCAGGACTAGTCTGCACTAAAACGTTCTATATATGCCTGGAAAGATAACAAAAAGCCCTTTCCAACCCAACTGGTCGCATGTCAAAATTCGTTCCGAGCCGTCGGCAATCGCCGAAACAATTCGACTTCCAGAATTTGTCCTGGTGCTGCGACACCGTAATCGGTCTTTGGGCCATGTATCGAGTTGAGCCCACTTAGGGCTGCGTCCAGGGGGTCTTGCACGACCCTAGGGTCCTCATATACAGCCGCCGCCTCTTCATTAGGGTTTGGGTTTTGCTTAGATCAATTCTGTTCATAAACAGTTTTGCCGTTCATCGGTTTGTCAGACCCCAACTTCGAGAGTTTAATCATACATCTGTAATTGTGTTGCATTCTTCGTTGTTCTTGCTTGTGTTCATGATTCGCAAGCAGGGATTAGCCTTCTCGGTGAGGTCAATCGTCTTTTGGACGGTTGATAACCAGAGGAGACGTCGTGCTGCGATTGCGGGGTTTAGAACGTGCTGTTCTGAAGCCGGATCGATTTGTGTGTCGCCTCCGACCAAATCAACTTACCAAGAACCTTTCGAAAGATTGGGAACCCTTGTTCACATCATATTCAATCATCCTTGAGATACATAGAGTAAGATTCATCCCCGTCAAGATGGCCTACCTTGACAGATCAACTCTTAACTCCAATGGTTCTTGAAACTCAACTAGACATCTATTCTAATGGGGCAAGCCCCGGTGGCTCTAACTCACAGATCTGGTGTCCCCCTGTCACCTCCCTCTCTCTGCAGCGAGGGTTTACAAGTATTTATAGGGGTTCTGCTCGTAAAGGACTCGGTTTCTAGCAAATAAGGCGGCTACGCCGATCGGCGCAAGCCGTGTCTCCTGTGATTTCTTCACCGAGTCGGTTCCTCTGTTTTCCACAGCTGCCATGTGGGCCTTTTCCTTCGAGATAAAGTCATAAATCTCCTTGAAGTTCCATAAATCTTCCAGACAAATATCTTCAAGTGTCTTGCGTAGATAAACTTCTATAAACATGTGGAACAGGCCTGTGAGCCAAAACACCCTTGCGCCGATCGGCTCATAGGCTGCGCCGATCGGCGCACTGGGCTTCTTCAATGCTTTTCGTCGGTTCTGGACTCCTGTCCTCTCCATCATCGCATTAATCACCAATTTTACCTGTTTCTGCAATAAAGCTCCAAAACAATGCATATACAAATATATAGACAATATCACAGGTAAATGGCCTAAATTAGTATCAATTATGCTCTAATTGGGGTAATATTCACATATAAAAGGGGCACTTGGGAAGTGCCAACAGTTCCCCCACACTTAAACCTTTGCTCGTCTCGAGTAAAGTAAAAGAAAGAAAAATAAAAAAAACATACTCTTTCTATCATAAAAGATATCTCAAATCAGCAAATGTTGAGCATTGTTCTATTGTGGTGTATTTCATATTGGTATTCAGCAAAATAGATCAAATATGTGCATAAAGCTTAAAGTTCTCCTCAAAGCAAAAGATCATGTCCAACTCATAAATTATAACTTTTTCACACATGAAAATCACTTAAAAGATTGTTACGAACATAGAGAATATTAGTGTAAGGCTTATATGAGTAGCTAGGTGAGGTAATTCAAGGATTGCAATCATAAATCAATAATATATTGTAAAGCTAGCAGATTATTCTTCGTTGGAATAATAGAAACTTATCAAGATGGCCATTAAGAAAGAAAAATTTAAGAAAGGACTCACACTTTGGATATGTGTACATGTGCATAGAAAAAATTTGATCTTGGAAAATTGCACATGGTTGGAATGATTCATGGCTATATTAGAATGAATTTCGAGAATAAGTATGTCATATACCATCCCCCCACACTTAAAATTTTGCTAGTCTCTTAGCAAATAGCAGTGCTTTTTTTTTTTTACCAATGTTGCGCCGATCGGCTCAGGGTGCGCCGATCGGCTCTCAACCCAAATTTACCAATATTTGTTGGTATTTGATCCGTCCGGCTTCAATATTTATTCAAGAATTAAATATAGCCAGAAATATAGGATGTGGTCAAGGAATGATACTCAACAAGATGTTTTGGGTCTATGGTAGTGTACTCAGTTGAATTGAATTTTTGCTTGAGTAATTTCAAGGCTAGAAAAAGATACACAAAGAATTGCCATCTTAATAAAGTTCATACCAAAAAGAATTAAATCCTAACCGAACTCAACCATCAATTTAATGTTTATCTACATATCAAAGGTTCATCAGTATTGCTCAAAATAAGGCATTGGTAAGTAAGGATCTTGAAAACAATAAATTCTAAAGTTCACAACATGAAAATTTATTTTTGAAAAGATTGGTACTAAGTTATCATCACAAACAGGACAACACAAATGAAGCACATGGGTACTCAAAATTGCTCCACACAAGACATATTTGCTAAATAATCATTAAGTGTAAGTTTGAAATTGTATTCAATGCTCAACATTATTTGATCTTCTTCAACACTTTTCAAGAAAGAATAAATAATTCAATTCTCCTAAAAGAGCATAACCGCCACCATTATATTAAGATCGAAACTCAAATACATGGTGATGCTTTTTGCACACACTTGCATGAAAATAAAACTACTACTAAAACACTTGCATGAAAGTAAAACTACTACTAACACACTTGCATGAAAATAAAACTACTACTAAAACACTTGCATGAAAGTAAGCACACCCGATACATGGTTTCCCAACCCGCTCACACACACATAAGCAAATAAAGAAAAAGATTGCAAAGGATAAAAGAAAACGCAAACCGGGAAACCGATACTCGTGCCAACTCCGAGGCACTCTAGCCATCCGAAAGTGGAGTTGGTGGCTGATCGAAGCCATAGCACCGCGCCTTGAGTCGCTCGAACTCCTCCACCATCTCATCGTGGTTGTACCTCCAATGGGACGTGGCTTCCTCCACGCGCTCGATGTAGTGCATGTTGTTCTCGAGGTACCCCTGCATGGGCATGAAAAACTCTACATCGGGCACAGGAGGCACCACTGGTACACACCCTTGGTACCTGTAGTCGATAATCGCACTGCAGTAGGGTGCGCCGACCGGCGCGTCGCCTGCGCTGATCGGCGCAGAGGGCTGTGAACCGCCCGCTGCGTCGCTCCACCCTGATTGGTACTGCTGATGCTCCTGGCGTGACCCTCAGGAGTCCTACTTGCCGCCGGCTTCTATAGATGTGTCCGGCTGTCGAACCCGCCCACGGCGGACATTGAGAACTCGGCCCCCTCCAGGAGACCTCCCTCAATCCAATTTCCTCCCTCCAGCCTGCGGGAGCTTTACATTGGTGCCGCCGACAAGGAAACCGGCGCGAACACTTCCCGTGACAATATTGCCACGAGTCATATTCTCGCCGATCTCCATTGCGCACTCCCACTTGTCATTGCGTCCTCCCGGTCCGTCGCCGTTGCAGATGAGGGCTACTAGGCGTTGAAGATAGGCCCCGAAGGCCAACTTCTTGCTTGCTTTGCCCCTCTTGTCGAGCCAACCCCGCACCATCACTGACATGGGGTTGCAATGAGACGGACTCACGATGGCGTTGAAGAGCCACCGCAAGTCCGCATCGGTGACGTTGCTGGAGTCGACCTTGTCGCCTATGCGCGCCACCAACCACCGATGGAAGACTTGAATGGTCGGGTTGTGGATGTTGCCGTGCTTCATTTCTTCTACAAACGAGAGCCGCCTCCAAAAGGAGTCCAACTCCCCGCGTCCCAAGATGCCGGCGACGTCGGCGTTGACGTCGAAGCCGAAGGCTTGAGCCGCCACCTCCATGGTCACCGTGTGGCTGATGTCACGGACGCGGAAGTTGACGGCCTCGCTACCGTCTTCGACGGTGTCAAGCCTCATCGTAGAGGCAACCTCAGTGACGACGTCGAGGTTGTAGTCCATGGGGAGGAGGTGGAAATCCACCCAGCCGAGGTTGTATAGCATCCTCCTGAAGTCCTCCCACATGTCGATTGAGGTGAGGAAGGTCTCGTCCAAGTCGAAGTTGGGGACGAACCTTCCTCTCACCACGAAGTAGTGCCGCTGTTCCTCCGCGCTCCAGATGGTGAAGCCCTCCTCCACCGTGCGCGGCATGAATGCCGGCGGTGGTGGTGATGTGGGAACCCCACGGCTTGCCGCCGTTTGGCTCCTTGTAACACGCCCTGTTGGAAGGGACGCGCCGGAGACGGAGTGGCGGGCGCGGATCTCGTATGTCGTCGCCACCGAGCCGGTGGATACACCACCCACCGACATGTCATCGCGAGCGTCGGAGCCACCCCTCACCGAGGAGTCACCGCTCGACTCGCTGCTGCCGCCGAAACTGCTTCCCGAGCGCAGCCTCTTGCCCAACTTGCCGACGGAGGAGCGGAGACGATCCATCTGTGAAAATTGCGGAACGTGTGCGAGATCGTGGGTAGTGGGGAAGGTGGAGATATTACCGGGATGGTGTGTCGAACTGGGGGCGCCTGGCCTCCCTTTTATAGTGTGGGAAACTTCCAGGAGCAGGAACCGCCGTAAAATTTCAAAATTTGAGAGCGCGCCGATCGGCACCGCTACCTACGCCGATCGGCAGAATTCAAATTTTGAATGCTTTGACCACTCTGGTGCTTGATTCCCATCCTTTATGTCGCTTCCTGGCACATCACGTTGGTTGGCAGGGGAACAGCACGGAATCCTGATGTCTTGTTGGTTGTGCGAATTGGCGCGGGCCCGCGCCGATCGGCGCACCGTCTCTTTTTCAGCTTTCAGTCAATTCCGTGTCTCCTCTACACTGCACACCTGCATAATAATCATACCTGTTCCTTAAAATCAATGCCTGCCGTCTTTGTCGCCCATTTGGGAACCGCATGGGTACCTGCGCCGATCGACGCAGTAGGACGCCGAACGGTGCAAGTCCCTTGCACCTCGTCTTTAGGTCCGGTGCTGATTTTGATGCCTCGTGTTCATCTCTTTCACCTAATTTTTACTTCTCCAATGTTACTGTAGTATTGGCATACGTATCGGGGCTCATCTGGTGACCGTGCCGATCGGCGCTGTCTCGCGCTGATCGGCGCGACGTCTGTTTTTGCTTCTGGCCCCTCGCTTCTTCGCTAGATGTTGTTCTTCATCCTTTCCTGCGTTATTCAGCAACATTTGCACATAAAAAGTAAATTCAAAAAGATTTTTGGTTACCTTAAAAATAGCTCCGTCTTTGAAAATTATAGCGCTGGTTGATTTTTAGCACTCCTTCAATTCGAGGCGTCGTCGGCCTTCTGTCCTGACTTGGGCAATACCGCGCCGATCAGCGCAGAAGTGCGCCGATCGGCGCAAGCTCTGTTCCTTCCTGTTTTTGGTCTTTTTTTTTTATATTCCTGCCTTGTTAGTCTACAGTATGAATATACATAGTTTTACACGAATAAACAGACAACGCAAGAGCACACAAGAATTAAGCACACACTTTCCTATTTTTTTTTATTCGGGAGATTGTTTTTATCACAAGCAAGCAAATTTAAAAACACCGGGTTGCCCTCCCGGCCAGCACTATTTAACTAAATGAAATGGGTTGCCCTCCCATAAGCACTAAATAACTTCTAAATCCCCCGATCATTGGGTTGCCTCCTAAGAGCGCTCTAGTTATTTAGAGGTCAAAGAGCTTGACCTCCCCGCAAACAATCAATCCTTAGTGTCGCGGTGTGGGATGTGAGGTCGCAACACTACAAGGTTATCTTATCTCCATGGTTCATATAGCTTGGACGACCTATCCATACATCCCCTCCAATTACTTCAACGCCATGATGCCACGGTGTCTTGTATCTCTTCACTTCATCAATAGCACGACACTCTTCTCCCTTTGGGCGAAACTTGAAAGAGTAGGGAGTCCCACTTATATCGAAGCTTATCTCACCACTCCCAATATCAATACTTGCCTTTGCTGTCCTCAAGAAGGGTCTGCCAAAGATCAACGGGGTCCTCATCCTCTTATCCATGTCAAGCACAATAAAATCAACAGGGATGATATGATCTCCAATTTGAACAGGCACATCCTCAGCAATTCCATCAGGGAAGCGTACCGATTGATCGGCTAACTCCAAACACATACCTGTAGGCTCTAATTCAGGAAAATTGAGATTTGTGAATATATGACGGGCCATAACACTTACGCTTGCTCCAAGATCGCACAAGCACCTATCAAATATCCTTGTTCCAATCATGCATTTGATGCTTGGTGATCCAGGGTCGGGTTTCTTCTCCAGTGCAACATCATTGATTGCTGCCGTCAGTTCCTTAGTGACCTTCACAACCTCCTCAGAAACTAGAGACTTCTTGTTTTGCATCATGTCCTTAATGTACTTGACATCGGTGGGAACTTGGATAGCGTCAACAAAAGGGACATTGATGTAAAGCTTCTTCATAATATCGACGAACCTTGCAAATTGCTCATCGCGTTGTCATGCTCTTTCTGTCTTCGTCAGTAGTTGAGTATCCAGAAACATGGTAGGGCCATGCTCTTCTGTCTCCACGCCCATTTTCAGACCAGAGAGGTCATCATCCTGCTTGCGCCGATCGGCGCTTTTAGGGATCCGATCGACGCTGACAGGGTCATCGCGTCGATAGGCGCCGGGTGTGCGCCGATCGGCGTGGGACTTCTTTGCTCCCGCAGAGTGCTCTAGATCTTCTGTTTGTTTTCCTGATCGTGTAGCTATTGCCTTCAACTATTCTGCAGATATCTATTGCCAGGAATAGCCCCCTTGTTGCCTTGAATGGCTTGCGATAGCTGTCCCATCTATTGCTCCATAATCTTGGTATGCTTCAAAATCTACTCGTTGGAGCTCCCAATTTCTATCACCTTGTCATTAATTCTCTCAAGGACACGATCAATCTCCTTGAATTTAGCTTGATTGTCCTTGTTGATCTTCTCTTGAGCTTGGAAGAACTCATGACATTGGAGACGACGTGGGATAGAATTTTGCATGGACGAACTAGGAGAGAAAGAACTCCATTGTTGCTAATATTGGGGCTTCCATCCACTATTCTTCATATATTCTAGCATCTTCATCTCTTCAGGGCAATCTTTCTACACATGACCAAATTCTCCACACTCACTACATGTGGAGCATGATTTGGCCAGCTTGTGTGTCTCTTCCTTTGGGAGATTATTGTCTAACCTCCTTTGAATAGCATCGAGGCGATCTATAATCAAGTCTTCGTGAGTCTTCTCAATCACACACTTCGCTACTCCTTTTGAAGGTTGCAAATTCCTTGTGCTTCTCTCACCATCCCACGATTGATTTCCAACTAACAACTTGATCAAATTCTTAGCTTCGGTGGGGTATTTTGACATGAATGATCCTGCAGCTGAGGTGTCCAAATGTTGACGTGATAAAAGATTCAAACCCGTGTAGAACTTCTCAACAACTTCTCCAACCGTCAGACCATGATGAGGGCATGCATCCATATATTCATTGTATCTTCCCATGCTTCTTTAATGCTATCATCAATATTCTGTGTAAATCCAAGAATCTTATTTTTCAAAGCTTGAGTCTTACCAGGGGGGAAGTATTTGGCCAAGAATTCAGCTGCTAACGTGTTCCACACCGTTTTTACTGTGTTTTCCAATCCATTGTACCATTGTTTGGGGCGTCCAACTAGAGAGAAGGGGAACAACCGCACACGTGCTTGATCTCTAGTCAATCCCGCTATCTTGAATGTACTGCAAACCTCAAGGAAGTGTTGCAAGTGATGATTGGGATATTCTGAACCTGTGAACGATTGTTGCGCCACTATTCCAACATATCTCTCCAATTGATATGGAAGTTGATCTTGAGCTTCTTGGAAATCTGTTTTGACAATACTAGTCAATTGTGGCTTGAGACGATTAACCATAGGTACCTCTGCCATCTCCTCTTCTTCTTGCTCTTGAACTGAGTCTTCTACTATGAATAATACTCAAGGTGTTGCACGGACTGCTTCTAAATCTCCAAGTGACTTGCTTCTCTTCTCCGTTGTTCTCTTCTTGTGAAAGAGTCTTTCTGGATCATCGGCATAATTAGAGGGTTTGTTTGACTTAGGATCGTCCATACCTGTTAGTTTCACTTAACAGAATATATGTACTAGAGAGACAAGTAAAGCACAATGACTAAAAACTAATACATCAAACAATGTTTAAAAACCTGCTATGGTCCCCGGCAATGGCGCCAGAAAATAGAGCTTGTTGGTCGTATCTACGCACCCACTTAGGACGGTGTACGATTGTAGCACATTTTCCCTTGAATTGAGTATTCCAAGGTTTATCGAATCCACTGGGACCTTAGGGATTTATTAAACAAAGTTAACAGTAAAAGATCTAGTCAAGGCTACTATTAAAGTCAGGTTGCATGAGGGCGAGACTGGCCAGCGCAAAGGTGCTCCAGACAGTAAATCTGTCGTTGCGCCGATCGACGCCGGGTGTCGAGCCGATCGGCACACTGGTGAAACTAAGTCAAAGTGCACAAGATCTAGTAAATCTATGGTTGCGCTGATCGGCGCACGAATTGAGTCGATCGGCACACTGGTGAATCTAAGCCAAAGTTGTTGCGCCGATCGGCGGAGGAGTTGAGCCGATCGGCACACTAGTGAATCTAAGCCAAAGTGCGCCAGATCTTGTAAACCTATGCTGTTAAGTGAGTAGCCAGATATCTACTAGGGAGATCGTAACCAGAAAGTCTAATTGAATAGCATCATAATGGGTAATTACATACATCAATGAAAACCTATAATGAGTAAGACCACCCTGCTTTTCGAGCGGCTCCCGATTTATCACCGCCGAGAGGAAACCCTTAATGGTGCTAGTATCTTACCCTACTCAACTATCCAATAGTGCTGCGCAGGCTTAGTGCTATCACCGCTAAACCACACTACTAGCATCATCAAGTAACCATAATCAATACAATGTCCGAATACTATCCTAATCACCACGATTAAGATAATATCTGCTTACTTAGCCTAGAACTAAGCAATTGGAATAAGCACATGCATGATTATAGAATCAAGATTGACAAATCACTAAAACCATCATCAACATATTCAATCATCCTTGAGATACATAGAGTAAGATTCATCCCCGTTGAGATGGCCTACCTTGACGGATCAACTCTTAACTCCAATGGTTCTTGAAACTCAACTAGAGATCTATTCTAACGGGGCAAGCCTCGGTGGCTCTAACTCACGGATCTGGTGTCCCTTTGTCGCCTCCCTCTCTCTACGGCGAGGGTTTACAAGTATTTATAGGGGTTCTACTCGTAAAGGACTCGGTTTCTAGCAAATAAGGCGGCTGCACCGATCGGCGCAGGATTGCGCCGATCGGCGCAAGCCGTGTCTTCTCTGATTTCTTCCTTGAGTCGGTTCCTCTGTCTTCCACAGCTGCCATGTGGGCCTTTTCCTTCAAGATAAAGTCTTGTACTGCACGTTGAGATCTTGAAGTTCCATAAATCTGCTTGAAGTTCCATAAATCTTCTAGACAAATATCTTCAAGTGTCTTGCGCAGATAAACTTCCATAAACATGTGGAATGGGCCTCGGTCACTTCTGTG
Source organism: Eleusine indica (assembly GCA_030378355.1). NCBI lineage: Eukaryota > Viridiplantae > Streptophyta > Magnoliopsida > Poales > Poaceae > Eleusine > Eleusine indica. The sequence goes on from CM059497.1 coordinate 32,013,873, forward strand.
GGCCAAAACACCCTTGTGCCGATCGGCTCATAGGCTGTGTCGATCGGCGCACTGGGCTTCTTCAGTGCTTTTCGTCGGTTCTAGACTCCTGTCCTCTCCATCATCACATTAATCACCAATTTTACCTGTTTCTGCAATAAAGCTCCAAAACAACGCATCTACAAATATATAGACAATATCACAGGTAAATGGCCTAAATTAGTATCAATTATGCTCTAATTGGAGTAATATTCACGTATAAAAGGGGCACTTGGGAAGTGCCAACAGGCCAGAGGCTCGGTTATGAAGCATTGGAGGTCAAGGCCCAAAGGATAACTACTCGAATATTTGTTTAGAATAGGCTACAAGTTAGGTCAAGAGATATGATGTATAGATAGAATCAAATGTAACCGAATGATAGATTACCATCTAAACACTACCCGTCAATTATATAAGGAGGGCAGGGGGTCCTTAAAGATCATCAGAACTCATATTAGGAATCAAAACCCAGTGCAAACCCTAGAAATACAAGAACACCAAACAGGACGTAGGGTTGTTATCCTTTGGGAGGCCCGAACCTGTATAAACCCTGTGTCCTGTGTCCATCGGCTTTTATACTCATACGCATACCTAGAATCACTATTGAGGTTATCTCTAGACAGATGGGTTAGACATTGACTAATCTTTTATGTGTTTTTCTTTTTGTTATTCACACATGCATGGATGCAAAGCATACTAGTCACAAAGGAGTCCTAATTACCATGCAATACAGGAGAAGGAAAAACACACAACAACTACCAAGAATTAACACGGTTACCTCCCTCATGAGTAGATAGGTCGTTGAGGTCCAAGTCACTTGTGGTGGACTTCACATGATCTTCATGAAGCTCCCGGTCCACCACCACCACCATCTTCTAGGTCTTGTTCTTGGGCAACCACTTGTACTTTATTCACCTCTCAAGATCAACAATGCACTTAGGCACCCATATGCTCTTGGTCTTTCTCTTCTTGTTTGGTGGTCCCAAAGTCTTAGCATTCACCTTGCCATCCTTGTTCCAAAAAAGCTTGAAATGTGTGTTCTCATGGAACAAGTTAGCGTTAGGCAAAACAATGGAACTTCTCACCATAGGACAATCCTTGATGGTGTGACCATCCTTGCAACACCTCTCGCAATAATAGTCGTCGACGAGTAGGGGCTTGATCCATGCGGCGATGGAGTCACTCGTCCCGATGATGTCGATGGCGGCAGGATATGAGCCAAGTCCCTAGTGAGAGACATTGTTCACAAGGTTTCTCTCAAGAATCTCCTTGTGGATGGCTCTACCACGTGTGAGCCTCTCGAAGCCATTCATCACCATCTTCCTCTCTTCCTTGAGCTTGTGATATTCCTCCAAAACAAATGGCTCAAGAGAAGAAACCTCGACCGAGGTGGTTAGTTCATCACACATAGTTGAAGCATCACTATTGGATGAACTAGAGGAGGGAGAGGCAAGGTCATCAACATTGATGACCTCAAAAGTAAGTTCAAGGGCCTCGTACTTCTCATGTAGCTCTACATGATCACCCTTGAGTTTGTCATAACTCTTGCTTAGGGCCTCATGAGATGTGACAAGGTCCTTTAGCTCACTATCAAGCTCACCAACATGGTCCTTAGCCAACTTACTTTCTTTTCTTACCACATCCAGCATTTTGGATTTCTTGACGGCGATGTCGTGGGCTTGCTCAAGCATTCTCCAAAGCTCGGCGCAGGAGAGCTCCTCATCATCACTGTCATCACTGCTCTTATCCTCACTCTCTACAAGTTGGCTCACAGCCATGAGGCACATGGGAGGTGGAGGAAGAGCTCGGGGTGATGTGGTCTTGATCATGGCTAGGCCGGCCCCTTCTTCATCACTTGAGGAAGAGGACTCATCGCTTGAGTTGTCACTTGTCGATTCCCCAACAAGTGCCTTGTGTGAGTACTTCTTCTTGTGGTCTTGAGTTTTGCCTTTGCCTTTGCTCTTGTCCTTGTTGAAGTAGCTCTTCTTCTTTTGCTTGGCTTTGGGGTCTTTGTCTTCTTCTTCTTCACCACTAGACTCTTGGGACTTGAGACCTTCTTTCTTGGGCTTATGGCACTCTCGTACAAAGTGATTCTTTGAGCCATAGTTAAAGCACTTGCCCCTAGACTTGGAGGCAAACTTGTTCTTGAAGGTCCTCAGCTTCCTCATGAGAAGAGCCAAGTCATCACTCAAGTCATCTTCATCATCATCATCATCTTCAATCTCTGCCTTCTTCTTGCTCTTCTTGCTCTTGATAGGCTCTTGCTTCTCGGCTTGAAGAGCAAGGTTGGATGGTTGAGGATCATCCAAACCCAACTGGTAGCTCTCAAAGGCGGTGATCTTGCCAAGTACATCCTTCATGGTATTGGTCTTGAGGTCACCTTGCAAGGAGAAGGTGATGATGGACTCATACTTGGGGTCTTTGAATAGCCTCAAGAATCTTCTTACCACCTCGACAGGCTTTAGCTTGAAGTCGTCTCCAAGAGCATTGATCTCCTCCACTACTACATGAAAATGAGAATAAATAGTGCTAGCTCTCTCATGTGGCAATCTAGTGAAGTTATCATACTTGTTCTTTAGCACATAGTATTTTCCTCTTTGATATCACTGGTACCCTCATGGAGACCCTGAATCTCAGTCTAGATACCATGTGCTATGGAACTTGCATCCAACCTAGCAAAGACATCCTTAGATATGCATGCAAACAAAGCATTCTTGGCCTTAGCACTGTTCTTAATGTAATCAGGTTCAAGTAGGTTCACATCCGCAGCAGACTCATGGGTCATCATCCATATCTCTGGATCAAGGGACTCCAAGTAGGCTTGCATACGAGCCTTCCAATACCCGTAGTCCTCCACATCGAATTTGGGAACACTACCCACCTATCCCGACATCCTTACTCAAGGCCGTGAAGCCTCAAAGATGAGCACTTGGCTCTAATACCACTTGTAAGGACCAAAGGCGTACCGAGAGGGTGGGGGGGGGGGTGAATCGATAAGCCAACCACGAATCCGAATACTTCAATTCACACTACTGGAACCTAGCAATCATTGCAACTTAACAATTCTAGTAGGCCAAGACCCTACACAAGTTAGTGTTTATGATGATACCAAGCGCGAAAGCCAAACACACTAGCCTATGCAAGCCACAATTCAACCTAGTTACTGTTGGCGGCCAATAAAGCCCAATATAGGCCAACAATCAGTCGGGAAATGCAAGGTAAAGACCTAAGATAAATAAATATTTACTTAAACTAATAAGATTCCACGAGTTTTGGTGAAATATGTGTTTGCAGGTGTAAAAGAGCCAAAATATGCAAAAACATGAAGAAAGACCATGTCGGCCGATCAGGACTGTGAAACAGCCGTTTTCACCGGCCGACTGGGTCATTTTCAGGCTGAAATCAGGAGCCGGCCGACAGGGTCATTTACGGCTGAAATCAGCCATCCGGCTGATCAACCGGAGTCGATTTTCAGCTGATCATCCGACCCGACCGATTTTGCAAAACACTTCACCGTGATGTCGTTTTCTCCTTCCGGACCAAAAGTGATGAAATATGGCTAAGGAAAAAAGGCCAACAAGTGGCCTAATCGGGAGAAATCAAGGGGCGACCTGGAGGGGTCGGCACCCGGCCAAGGCCATCGCCCGGCTTGGCTTGCAGGCCAGCCTGGGCTGCCGCCCGGCCTGGTTTGCCACACGGGGTTGCTAGCCCATAAGGCCCATGAGGCCTCCTGATTCCAATATGAAGCGTCGGTGAGAACCAATCCACCAATCGACTCCATGGGGCAATCCATGAGGTCCAATGCACGGTCGGTTGAAAACGGACTTAACCAAAGGCTGCCTGGCGTACTAGGCCGACTGACCCAAATCCGCGAAAAACGGCACAAACCGACCAAGGCACTAAGTCCACAAGATGATCTGAAGCGTCCAAGACAAGTCGGTGCCGAACTGAAAAAATCATGTGGCCACCCGGCGGGTATCATCGCCTAGCGGACCGACTTCAGCCCACCGACTCCACTTGACCTACAAATACCTCCCTGCCCATTGCCACCTATAAATAGTGGAGAATTTGGGAGGAAATCAATAACCAACACATCAAGTAGTCCATTTACCACTACTTGTGCCACAATCTAGAATAGGTTAGTTTGTCAGGAGTTAGAGTCTAGTCAAGAGCATCACTCGAGATTCCGAAATCGACACGGAGTCTTTGTATGAGCTCTCTTTTATCTTTTCTCTTTATGTAAGATTTATCCCTTATCAATATAAAATATCTTTCCTTTTATATGTTGTCAAGTATTTATTTTAATTTAGTCATTTCCTCAAGTTACAATTATCGTTATGAAACATTGTTGCATAGTTCACGGGTTTCTCGGCTAGGATTTAATTAAGTTTAGTTCTTTCTGGGACTTAGACTTGGTTATTTCCCGGCTATTCTTCCGCTCGATCAACGGAAGAATATCTAGTGAAGGCGTAGGCGCGGTGCCTAATTCAACGCTAGCTGGATTTGCATTCGTCCCCATGGGTTGTGTGGTAGGCGGCAGGTGGTGACAGCCGTGTTCGTCCCTTTAGTAATCCACCACATTCAAGAAGTCTCAAGCAGGGTTGTCTAGCGATAGTGTACCCACTAGTACAGAGGTTAGTTCCTGACCCATATTAGTGGATCGTTTTCGTGCCCCGAAGTGAGCTAACAGGTGAAAGACTTGAGGCTGTACCAAGAAATTGGTGTAAGCGCTATTCCCAAGTAACTAGGATTTGACGCTTGACTTTGATATATTAGGAAGATATATTTTAGGAATCTTAGACTTAGATTTGTTGTCCTCTCAGCTAGCTTAGCCGATCTCTTTATTTATCTTAGTGTGGCTTTCTCCTGTGTTACTACCCCACTCTGTCATTGATTATCCATACTCCCGTCTTTGGATAGTTGGAATTATTCTTTAGTCATATCTTTGTTAAGCCGAGATAATCTTACGCCTAGCCTCCCTGTGAAAATAAATACGATACCTTGGAATACTCCTGGGTGAAATGCTACAATGGTGTTCCGTGCGCTTGCGGAATTAATTCATTTTATCTTTAGAGCATAGCAAACGCCAACAGTTACTAGAGCACAGAATTGTGAAATAGTAAAGAGGGTATCAAGGAATCCTTATGATTTTTTATTGAGGTCTCGGAAGGATGGCGCCTTCCCCTACTCCTCGTTGGACCACTCCCGCCGGAGTCCCGGTCCCTCCCGCCACCAATGTGGAGTTCTCGCCCACGAGCCCGCAATCACTCCCAGAGTGAAGACACGGTGCCCGCCACCGCTGCCACCAAGCCACAAGCTCGCCTCCCTCGAGAACTTTCCGGACTCCCAGAGCCGACACGGGTGCTCACTAGCGATGCCCCTTTCACCGGCGGGCTTAAACCGTGTATAAACGTGTGATGGCCTTCACAACCGATCATAATAGGCTCGATTACCGACACCTAACCGGTCTAGATCTCACCATAGATCAAGAGTAACAACCTAGATCACACCCTCAAGTACACCCTAGACTTAGATGTGCATCAATGCTCAAGTTACTCTCACTAGCACTCTCAAGATATCCAACATCTCCTCCTAGTGCTCTCCTCTTTGCCTCTTGGCTCTCACCAAATACTCCAAGGATTTCCACTGGCCAAGGGTGGTCTCCAAGACCAAGAAAACGGAGTTATATAGGCTTCCAACCTCTAATTAGCCGTTGCTCCACGAAATCCACTTTCTGGACCCCAATTACTGGACTGTCCGGTCACTGCTAGACCGGACCGTCCGGTCTCTCTGGAACGACTCCTAGAGCCGTTGGCTGCACTGCCTAGACTGAACTCCTATACTAACCAGACCATCCAGTCAGCTAACCGGACCGTCCGGTCAGACTTTCTCTCTCTATTCCAGAGAGCTCCCAATTTGCGTCCCCTTTGTCTCGGCGCGTCTTCATACAGACTGGACCGTCTGGTCTAATGACCGGACCGTCTGGTCACTATTGATCCTTCCGCAGACAAATTCCTTACAAACTGCTCTTTGTCCACTTAGTGACCATACAGTCTGGTCTCCACTGACCCCTCTATCTGGTCACTTTGTCCAGAAGCTGAAACTGCTTATCCTCGCTTGACTTTGTTTCTCGGGTTCTCCGAACAGCTCCTTGGCTTCTCCTCTGTCACCTAGTTCCTGTGACTTCACTGAGCATCCATGCACATCACCAATAGTGTGACCTAAGAGACATGACCTAGACCCCCTTGATAGTCCGGTTTTTCCTATGGACTCAAAGCCCTAACAACTAGACAAGTGTTCCCAACACTTGCTCCATAGTTTGTCCTTAGCTTTGTTCCATCTCTATCAACCCTTGGACTCCATCAAGCTCACAAGCGTCCATGCTTGTGGTCATTGTCATCAATCGCCAGGCAACCATCATCCATATGATTTGTAGTAGAGTTTAGAGATGATTCCTGCATAGACAACAATCATGTAGATATTAGCCCATAATTTCATAGTTGTCTTCTATCACCAAAACATTACCTTGGGGATCCAATCATCAATGGCCATGAAGCTTACACAGAGTCATAGTCATCCCCTGTTGCAAAGAATGCAAGGTAGGATTATAAACATTACTTGTTCATGGCCAAGGGCAACATGATTTCTGAGATCCTCCCAGAATGTGCTTTTAATAAAACACTTAGATGCAACATCTAAGTTTAAAGCGCATGAGGAAGAAAAACCTAGCATGTCACTAAATTTCCTCCATGGCAGAGAGAATTTAATTCTGGTGAACCGAAGTAAAATCCTCTCATCATCCAAGCCAAGGGTGCATAAAAACTATATTATGAGCGAGCACGAGCAAGACTCAATTACCGACATAAAGCATTTGACCTTATAGCATGGAAGAAAGAAGCAAAGTTTTTATCCATACCTTTCTTGGAAAGAAAGTCCGGATCATACACACGCGTAGGAGTGTAAGACCGGCCGGTGACTACCCAAAGGATATCACATTCTTTCTTTCACACCAAGTTGAGGTTGTTGTTAGACAGAAGCTTAATCTCGATGTTGCTTGCATCTGGCAAGGCCGTAACTTCTTCCTCCATTTACGTTTCCTCCATGGGTACGTTCTCCATCAGACACTAGTGGTGTGCGCTCGTGTTGTACACCATTAATGGTGTAGGACTTGCTTCGATTGGCGCATTGCTTTAGCTTCATGCCAACTTACCATTCACCTTCTTATAAGTAGCCTTCACCCTTTTCGTTGCTGCACATGTGAGCGAACCAAACACCAGAGCAACTCGTATGGGGGTTAAGGTTAGTTTAAAAACCAATCGAAAGCTTCGTCGGAAGCTCTTGCAAATGTGAGACCAACTTGCGAATAGAGTTGCGCAGGAACATCCTTCTTTATCAAGAGTCTTATAGCTAAAGCATTCACTAATATAGCAAACAATGATCTTTGCTTGGACATAAAGCAATCAACCTAAGTATGTACATAGATATTATAAGTGTGCTATTGTGTAGGTATATGACGATCATGATAGTATAGTAGCAATACATCACTATCATGAGGGAATAATAACAACCATGCATTTGAATGAGACATGCAACCAAACAAGGAATGCATATCCCAATTATAACTATATAGCAAGGCTATAATTACTCTATCACATAAGCATGCTATTGATCCGCAACCAAACATTGAGCGCTTAACCAAAGCAAGACTATATGGAAAGAGTAATATCACCAAATAGAATAAAGTCTTACAAAGAGAATAAGATAGAAGAGCCATACTGATTTCTTTGAAGACCGAAGAACTAGAGAGGAGCTCTATTCTAACCGAGGAATAAAATGCAAGAGAGGAGAATACTTCTTGGTGTGTGTGTTGGAGTAGAGCCCTCTCCCTCTATTTATAGGGTCCATAAGTCGGTACCGAGGAGTAACCGACTCGGAACCGCCATGCATCAACGTTGCCAAAGGGCTGAGGAGCTGACACGTGCAAGCCCGGCTGAAAAGGCCTCAAGACTAGGTTGGGCGACCAGGGGGGGGGGGGGGAGGTCGGTCGACCTGACCCTGGGCCCTCTGGCGTCGTGCTTTCTCTCGGTGGCAGACATGTGGGTCCTCTTGTGGTTTAAGGCGGTGTTCTCCTGAGGAATGCTATGCAGCCATGTCATTGATCCGTGGGGAGTCTGGTTAGCACTCTCCCATTGGTCAGAATGTTATTTCATGGATCTTGCTCCATTTCTCCACTCCTTTTATATGTACTCTCTACATGCACATAAATCTCCAAGGACAAGTGGAATCTTATTATTCCTAGCTAACATGAGTGTATGAAATGCTAAGTCTTCCCTTATTTATGGCTATATTGACGGTCGGAATTGGTATTTAACGACCGTCAACAGATCCCTATGAATATAGTCCACTAGTATTGGCATACGAGCAAGGAATAAAGAGCATGCAGGTCAACCATGGAAAGCTTTGAATAATTAGGAGGTCATCATGGTTGATTTTAATTTTCAATTTAGATTTTATTAGTTTGTTATAGGAAAATTAAATCAATGCACGAAACAGGGAGATAGAGTGATAAGACACGCAAACTGTCGCACTAGTAGATGAATCGACCTGGAGGGTTCGGCTGAATTGTACTGGCGTCTAGCTTACTCACCGTATGGCGTGGTGCTCTGTGCGGTGTTGTTTGTTATATTTTGGCCAGTGAGGTCCTTTCTTATGCGTCGGGAATCTTGAGGATCTCCCCCACACTTGTTCGCTTGCCTGCACTTTTATTTGACACATGAAGAACAAACAAAAAGGGTTAAAAGAAAAATGGACTCTACAGGCTTTATGGGCCATGTACAGTCACACTTATTATTAAGTTATTTTTTTTATGGCGCACTATAAGATTGAAAGGAAATAAAAAATAAAATAAAGAAATAAATTAAAGCACCTTTCTTTTTTTTAGCAAGGCATGAATGCAAGAATTAACAACAACTCTAAACCAAGACGCAAGTTGGCATGGATGGAACTAAATATGTGATACTTACAGAGCTCCCCCACACTTAGATTTTTCTATCACTTAGACACAATAAATCAAGTGTGTAGTGTTGCAGCCTTCTTGTAGTAGGTTTCATAGCTAAAAGAACCAAGGTGTCAAGTTGATGCAACTCCTGTGTTCTCAGGCATAGTGTGACCATTCGTTCTTTTCAATCCTCACCTGAAAGGGTTAGTGACCAAAAATTCCTGAAGGCAAATATATCCTAAAAACATGTGCTTGCAATTATTTCATAAAGGAAAAAGGAATGATAATCCGGGCCATCTTCCGACAGTGCTTTGTTTATAGTCAGAAGCTCGACTATGGGGGCTTTATGCTGCAACTATCATTGGCGATGTAGTTCCCATCTCACCACCAATTGTTGATGTATCAAATGATGTCTTAGCTGCAAGGTTAGTGGCTAAAATGCAAATACGAGATCTACAATACTTATGATAAACAAAAGCATCTACAACCGTCCTTCTAAACATTTTACTAATGATGGTCTTACGGTGGTTGTTGTTCTTGTATGTACTTCTAGCAGTAATCTTGATTGACTCTGGAGATTTCTTATCTAAGCATGCATCTTGTGGTTGTTCTAGGAAGAAGCTCTCATGCTCATCAATTGAATTATTTCCTCCTATCTATAGAGTCAAAGTCTCTAACAATTCAATGGCCCAACTGTTCTCCTTCTCAAGAATTTTATCGATAAATCTCATCGGTGATTCTTGATCACCACCAAGAATGGAGTATTGAGGACAAAAGAAAAAATGCTTAGGCAAGAAGGATGATGGTTTGGTTTCTAAAGGATTAAGAGTTTCTCCCCAACTATCTTTTCCTTGGATGTAATGCTTCGCGTCCTCATAAAGAACAAAACCTCGGTGACGCGTGTTGGGAAACATACATCACCTACTCAGCAGGGAGTGCTTGAGATGAGGCCTCACCATAAAATTTTCTAAGCAATTGCCTTTGGTGGCGAATGTGGTTTTCCTAAACATTTTATTTAGGCTCCCTTGAGATGCACCCTTCTGCTAAAGGCTTTCTAGTGGGAAGCCTATGAGAAGTTCAACGTCGGTGATTGGAAACACGTGGAGGTCTAGGTGAACTTCGACTTTGTCCATCTCAGCTGGTACAGCCCTTGCGATCCCCCAACATGGAAAGGTTACTCTCAAGGCATTCGTGAGGAGTGTGTCATTTGTCTCAAGAGGTATATCATCTAGAAGTTGCCAAGCTATATACTCGGGGATGATATTGGCTCCTACAGTGGGATCAAGAAGGGCCTTTATGACATTTCCCTTTATATAACAGGGAATGGTAGAGGAAGGAGAAAGGATTTGGATTTCCCTTGAAAAGTGTCCTTCTTCCTTCATCCACTCCTTCTTCATGGCCTCTTGTAGAGTTTCTCCTTTGAAAGGCTTGGGAGGTGAAAGGGATGTCGTAGGCTTCTCCCGCCAAAAGTGATTCGAGGTGTTTTCATGTTTATCAGATAGCCCTTCCTCGAACTCGACTGTCAACCCTGAAGGTAGAATTTCTCCTGCCTTCCGAGTGGTCTCAACAGTAGAATTGAAAGGTGAGATAGCAATGGGCACGAATTTAGTTGTTGAGAGACCCTCCTGGGTTGGCTTGCCTTTCCCCTGGATAAACTGGTGATCTTGTTTCTTGAGGATAGATCCAGGGGGCTCATAAGGTAATGTTGCCATCACTTCATTGAATGGCTCACCCCTTGGGAGAGGTTCTGTCAAAAGATTTACTGATTGACAGATTGAGAAGGAAGATATACCTCTCCCAAGTCTTATGTTAAGGCTTCCTAGCTTCGGTCCATCTGGATATAGCTCATCCAACGGATGTCCGATCAAGATTTGGATGTCAGAGACCGCAAAAATATGGAAGTCTAGGATAGTCTCAACATGTTTGTGCTTCACGAACACGTTTTGCAAGGTCTTATATCCTTCTAAGTATTGGCCTAAGGTGTTCATGAAGGATTTGCTAATCGGTGCAAGGGGCTCACCGCCTATGAAGGCGGTTGAGTAAGGAGGTTTTACCCAAATTATATCAGGAGAGTGTGCACCCTCATCCAACCATTCACCACTTGGCAAGGCAAAGCACTCCCTCACATTCTCTTGGAGGAAATTGTCCTCTAGAGGATTGGGAGGAGAGACAAGAACTGGTGGGTTCCTCTTGCAAAAATAATTCAAGGTGTCCCCATGGTCTTTCGAAAGACCTTCCATGAATTTAATAGAGAAGTTAGGAGAATTTTCTAATTAAGAGATTGTTGATGGTCATTAAATACCAATTTTGACCGTCAATATAGCCACAAATAAGGGAAGACTTAGCATTTCATACATGCATGTTAGCTAGGATTAATAAGATTCCACTTGTCCTTGGAGATTTATGTGCATGCAGTGAATATATATAAAAGGAGTGAAGAAATGGAGCAAGATCTGAGACAGCACACCTTTGGACAATTAGAGCTCGCCAACAGGGATTCCCACGGATCAATTGGCCCACATACAACATCAAACCGACATACAGAAGGCCTAAGCCGTGGAGGAGTCAAAGGGGGCCACCCACCAGTGTGCCAGAACTGCCGGGGGGGGGGGGGGGCACAGGGCCCCACCCCTATTCGGCCGAACAGGCCAGTTCGGTCAAACAAGGAGTGGGCCCAACGAGGCCCATCTTCCTATGGCGGTTTCCCACTGACTCTCCCAAGGTGGTTGTGCCCCTTAGGGCGGGAGTTACCGACCTCAGAACTGCCTTTGGGCCCTATATAAGGAGGAGAGTGCCTCCACTCTCATCACACACCAAGAAGAATCCATTCTCTAGCATTACACTTAGTCTTGAGGTCCTCAACCTAGTCTTGGAGAGCTTTCGGGTTCGTTCTACACTAGTCCTCTCTTGTAAGACTTATTCCTTTATTAATATTATTATCTTCTTTATTCTTTATGTCTTATCCTTATACTAGTGTGATAGTCATGTGCTTGTATATGGTTATTGCCTAGTCATGTTACGTTGTTATATGCTTCACATACCTATGCTAATTAATCTATGTCCTTATACTCGTGCAATGCATATTGTGGATACACATGCTTTAGTCCATGACTTGTTAATTTGTAGGGTTAGAGTTATGTGTGCTATAGTTTGTAGCTTGTTAATCCGTAGGGTTAAAGCTATGCATGTCCTAACCCTTTACTTGTTGATCCGTAGGGCTAGAATTATGCATGTTATAGTACTTGACTTGTTAATTCGTTAGGTCAAGGTTAGGTATACTCTTATTCTAGACTTGTTGGTCTGAAGGGCCAGAGTCCGATGGGAATTAAGAGTATTATTTAGCAATGTAAGCATGGTGCTTAGGTTGGTAAATAACCATGACTGTTTGGTTGCCCCTGTTGGCGGCCAATAAAACCCAATATCGGCCACCAATCAGTCGGAAAATGCAAGGTAAAGACCTAAGTTTAATAAATATTTATTTAAACTAATAAGATTCCATGAGTTTTGGTGAGATATGTGTTTGCAGGTATAAAAGGGCCAAAGTATGCAAAAACATGAAGAAACGCCACGTCGGCCGATCACCATTGTGAAACAGCCATTTTTCACCGGCCGACAGGGTCGTTTACACGCTGAAATCAGGACCCGGCCGACAGGGTCATTTACATGCAGAAATCAGGACTCGGCCGACAGGTTCATTTACGGCTAAAATCAGCTACCCGGCTGATCGACCACATGCCGCCGTTTTTGTACAACACTTCACCGTGATGTCGTTTTCTCCTCCCGGGCCAAAAGTGATGAAATATGGCTAAGGAAGGAAGGCCAACAAGTGGCCTAACCCGGAGGGGGTCAGCACCCGGCCAAGGCCGCCGCCCAGCCTAGCATGCCACCCGGCCTGGCTTGCCGGCTGGCCTGGGCTGCCACCCGGCATGGGTTGGCCACCCCGGGTTGCCAACCCATGAGGCCCATGAGGCCTCCCGACCCCAAAATGATGAGTCGGTGGGAACCAACCCAACAACCAACTCCATGGGGCAATCCAAAAGGTCCAATGCAAGGACGATTGGAAACGGACTTAACCCAAGGCCGCCCGACGCACTAGGCCTACCGGCCCAAATCCTCAGAAAACGGTACCAATCGCCAAGGCACCGACTACACAAGATCATCTAAAGCGTCCAAGACATGTCATTGCTGAACTGACAAAATCATGTGGCCGCCCGGCGGACCGATTTTGTCCTACCTACTCCACTTGACATACAAATAACTCCCTGCCCATTGCCACCTATAAATAATGGAGAATTTGGGAGGAAATCAACAAGCAACACATCAAGGAGTCCATTTCCCACTACTTGTGCCACAATGTAGAATAGGTTAGTTAGTCGGAAGTTAGAGTCTAGTCGAGAGCATCGCTCGAGATTCTGAAATCGACTCAGAGTCTTGGTATGAGCTCTCTTGTATCTTTTCTCTTTATGTAACATTTATCCCTTATCAATATAAAATATCCTTCCTTTTATATCTTGTCAAGTATTTATTTTAATTTAGTCATTTCCTCAAGTTACAATTATCGGGAAGAAAAATTGTTACGTAGTTCGCGATTTTCCTAGCTAGGATTTAATTAAGTTTAGTTCTTTCTGGAACTTAGACTTAGTTATTTCCCGGCTATTCTTCCGCTCGACCAACAGAAGAATATCTTGTGAAGGCATAGGCACGGTGCCTATGTCAACGCAAGCTAGAGTTGAATTTGTCCCGATGGGTTGTGTGGTAGGTGGCAGGTGGTGACAGTCCTGTCCGTCCCTTTAACAATACACCACATTCGGGAAGTCTCAAGCAGGGTTGTCTAGCGATAGTGTACCCACTAGTACAGAGGTTAGTTACATATCCATATTAGTGGATCGTTTTTGTGCCCTGAAGTGAGCTAATAGGTGAAAGACTCGAGGCTGTACAAAGAAATTGGTGTAAGCGCTCACCCCGAGTATCTAGGATATATTAGGAAGATATATTTTAGGAATCTTAGACTTAGACTCGCTATCCTCCCGGCTAGCTTAACCGATCTCTTTATTTATCTTAGTGTGGATTTCTCCTATGTTACTACCCCACTCTATCATTGATTATCCTTACTCTGGTCTTTGGATAGTTGGAATTATTCTTTTGTCATATCTTTGTTAAGCTGAGACAGTCTTACGCCTAGCTTCCCTATGGAAATAAATACAATACCTTGGAATACTCCCGGGTGAAATGCTACAATGGTGTTTCGTGCACTTGCGGAATTAATTCATTTTATCTTTAGAGTGTAGCAAACGCCAACAAGCATTTCTGGCGCCGTTGCCAGGGAAGCAATGGCTAAGATTTCAAGACTAACATAGATTGTCTACTGAGCTAATTCATCGATAGACTTAGCGGGATCACCCTTGTTTTGTTTGAGTATGGATGAAATAGGACACAACCCCCTTGACCTTGGAGCAAGTTTTCACAGAAGAAGAGCCCGTGGTGTTGCGATACTTCTCAACGAATCCGCATGTACCACTATAACTCAATTTTCAAGGAGGTAAGCCCCAAAATATTGCCCCTAACCATCTATTTGGATAGTTTGGGTATTGATGGAATTGATTCGTCACCCACTAATGTTATGTTCTTATCTTATTCTACATTGGGTTATGCGTTCCTTGTTTGGTTGCATTACCTATGTATGTGTATGATCTAGAATATAGGTTGCATGACCTATGTATGTGTGTGATCTAGAATATAAAAGGGGTAATCTCTATCATGCTATGATGTAAAATAAGGAAAATGCATGTGTTTTCCTCCCACAATTGATCAAATTAGAGATATGCCTATTATAGACGAATAGATTTGCGCTAACAATTGTAGGAAATCAATGGACCAAGTGATGCCAAAAGAGAATGAAAAAGGAAACTCTTAAAGGTCACCACCATAGAGACTAAAAACAAGATTTAGGTATGGCAAAAGGAGGCCATCTCGTTCAGGACGTGAAATCCGAACCCTTGTGAGAAGGTAACCAATATTTATCCCCCTTTTTTTCTTTCTCTTGTACATACCACTAAATTAGGTTGCTTTTATTTCCTTCTTTAACAATGAAATTAGGCAAAAAAAATTGGGTGATGTCTCGGTCGAATTTCCTAGCTGGGAGGTCAATTTTCGTCAAAAATGACTATCCGGATCATGATCCGGGACTCTAACCTGGCCAGTCAAATTTCAGCACCCGGGAGATCAGTTTTCATGAAAAATGACCACCTGACTGGGTAATATTTGGTGCCGCCCGGCAAGAATAACCCAGTCTGAGCACCCGGGAGGTCATTTTTCATGAAAAATGACCACCCGACTGGGTAATTTCTGTGCCGTCCGGCCAGAATAACCCAGTCAGATTTCAGCACCTGGAAGGTCATTTTTCGTAAAAAACGACCACCTGGCTGGGTAATTTCTGTGCTGTCCGGCAGGGCCTGCTGCCCGACCATACTTTTTCTCGGATTCCACGCTATTGTGATACAGGAATAATGGCCATGAGCAAAAGAGGTGTGGCCAGCACATCCTTTTTGAAAAATGCTCATCTAAGACCCCACCATGAGTAAAAGTAAATGAAGGAGAGCCACACAATCACATCACTCTTTCACTACTCACACTCACCTGCCATCCTACTCCCCTAGGCTTCATGAATGGCATGGCACTCATTGCAAACATCCAACTTTAGCCATCCCATCACTCTCTTCTTGCTCCCTTCACTTCCAACAAAGTTCTGGCCAAAGTAAGCAAGTGGATCACATGGCGCATGGACCTAGCCCTCTCCCATCACCACCAAAAAAATAATGCAGCAAAAGGAGGATGAGGACCTGCCACCCGGCATGGCCTGTCGCCCCGCGTGGAATGTTGCCCCCCATGCCTCCTCTCGAGCCTATAAATACCGGGGCTCATTCTCCAAATTCTTCACCCCTCAACCTTCAGTTGTAAACACTCTTCTCCCTTTCTTTCTTTTCACTAGCCCCCCTAGTATGTGCGCTTTGAACATAAGAATAAAAGTGTGCTGCAATAAAACCAACTAGAGCGAGTTTGTTGCCTCCCTTGCACGTTTGAACGACTAACACTTGGACTACTAACCGAACGACTAATTTCTAACCTTTATTATCATATTGTCCTTTGGGTATTGTGTCCAAGTAACCCTTTTGCAGTATTGGCAAACATTTGGAGGGGCCTCTAGCAGTAGCATGGAACCGCAATGAACATGCCTCAGACTGGTGAATCGGGAGGTTCCCAATACAATTGGGAACAACTACAATTCCCCGGTTTTGCGAGTTCATCGACCTACTACACTACCTCCTCCTATGACAACTATGAACCCTATGGGATGGGGAGTTACCTCCAACCTCACAGAGGAATAAGCACTTCTCGCTCCGCCGAATTCACATCATACAATTTTTCAGAGCTACAAGAAGATATGCAATACTTGGATGCCAATGCCTATGAAACCAACTTTTGAACACAAGAAATACAGGAAGCCATAAGGGAAGAACAAGAATGGTGAGAACAAACAATAGAACAACTTCAGACAAACATCTCCATGATGGATCAACTGTTCGGCCATTTCAACATCGAGTATCAACCACCACAGTGAACACCACCTAAGCTTAAGTCCTGCAAAGACCTAAGCTTGGGGAGGTACCCAAACCAAGGTGCGCCACTAGTTCTATCCTCTTTCCCTTTTTTTCTAATTGAGTCATTTTGTTTTGAGCTAATTAAGAAAAACCCAAAAATATTTTAGCTTTCAAGGAAAACCATAAAAATTTGCAAATCCTGAAAGAACAAAAAGATTTCCCTTGCCAAATAATATTTGAGAACCTGGTCTTTACCTTGCCTATGGAAATGATGAATAGTTGCTCTATTAGCTCCCTTTTAGTCTCAAGTATACAACCTCTACTCCTCATTTTTATGGATAATCGTAGAATGACATGATAATAACACTAGTCCCTCTATGTTTTAGTTGGTTCGAAATGGCTAATAAAGACCAAGTCTAGTTGTTGGAGTTTATGATATGGCATGTTTTGGATGAATCTGTGATTTTCTTATGATTAGAGTCAAATTATTTCTTTCAAAGCCATGCTGCAACAAAAACCCCCTACTTGGTGCACATCTTCCCTATGATAGACAATTTCCTACCGTGGCCCAATATTGATTAGCAAAACCATGTCTACACTGTTTATGCATGCATTGAGTCAAGTTAGGATTTGATCCTTGTGGGGGACTTGCACTTCCAAAGCCAATCATTTTCCTTCGTGTTATCTTTGAGTTCTCAAATTAATAATGCTTGGTTATGCAATTTCCACAACGGAATCATGCATCCACTCTACCAAGCATGTTAACCAAAATCTTTCTTTTTGTGAGCCTTTGATCCTATTAAAAGATTATGGTCCACCTAGACAATTGCTCAGGAAAAGTTTGCAAAAAAAATATATATTTGAGCCATTGAATTAGCTTCTTTACACCATGAGAGCTGAAAGAAAGAAAAAGTTTATCACCTCTCATGGATGTGCTTTACCAAAAAGTTTCAAGGTTCATTCAAAAATAAAATAAATATATCTTTGAGCAAAAATAAAGGACCATCTTTTCGCTGTAGCACAAAAATCCAGTCTTTGGGATGAATCTGCACCCAAGACCTTTGCAATTGTGCTAGCCCATTCCTTTGCATGAGTCCATTCTCTCCCTCTCCACTGGACATCATTTCTAAATGATTGGAATGTGGAAGTCCAATGTCTTTTCGCTAGGACTATCTCTTAGCTTAATAATACATGCATGCTAAATACGCCATCCTACCAAGCTCCACATAGTTAAGCCAAACTTTTAGAAAGTAGGATGAGCATTTGGTAAGGAAATACATCTTTTGAGAGATGAGAGTCAGAGTAAAGATTGCACCAAGAGGGAAGATTTTCAATCTTATGCAGCATTACAAAAACCTTGGACTCATGATCGAATAGGAGATTGCATGACAAAGTCTAAATTAGTTGTTCTAGACTTCAACCGCTTATGACAAGGTTATAAAATGCCAATAAGCCCCGCTGTATAATGAGAATGACTTAGTGACACAGTTCTGCTGGTTTATACTTACCCATATTATGTTGGAGTATATGTTTGTGCACTTGATACTTGCAGGGCGCTAATATTGAAGCAACTCCTGATCCATCACTTCTAAGTTTAATTTGCTCGGGACAAGCATAGGTTTAAGCTTGGGGAGGTGTTGGCAGCCAATAAAACCCAATATCGGCCACCAACCAGTCAGGAAATGCAAGGTAAAGACCTAAATTTATTAAATATTTATTTAAACTAATAAGATTCCACGAGTCATGGTGAGATATGTGTTTGTAGGTATAAGAGGGCCAAAATATGCAAAAACATGAAGAAATGCCCTGTCGGCCGATCATCACTGTGAAACAGCAATTTTTCACAGGTCGACAGGGTTGTTTGCAGGCCCAAATCAGGGCACGGCCGATAGGGTCGTTTACACGCTAAAATCAGGACTCGGCCGACAGGTTCGTTTACGGCTAAAATTAATCATCTGGCTGATCGACCGGAATGATTATCAGTCTGATCATCCGACCCGACTGATTTTGCAAAACACTTCACCATGATGCCGTTTTCTCCTCCTGGACCAAAAGTGATGAAATATGGCTAAGGAAAGAAGGCCAAGAAGTGGCCTAACCGGGAGAAGTCAAGGGGCGACCCAGAGGGGGGCGGCAGCCCAGGCCTGCCGACAAGCCAGGCTGGGCGGCATGCTCAGCCTGGGTTGGCCACCCGGGGTTGCCAACCCATGAGGCCCATGAGGCCTCCCGACCACAAAATGAAGAGTCAGTGGGAACCAACCCACCAACTGACTCCATGGGGCAATCCAAGAGGTCCAATGCAAGGTCAGTTGGAAACATACTTAACCCAAGGCCACCCGGCGCAGCAGGCCAACCGGCCCAAATCCACGGAAAATGGTACAAACTAACCAAGGCATCGACTCCACAAGATTACTAAAGCATCCAAGACAAGTCGGTGTTCAACTGACAAAATCATGTGGCCGCCCGGTGGGTCTTGCCGCCCGGCGGACCGACTTTGGCCCATCGACTCCACTTGATCTACAAATACCTCCCTGCCCATTGCCACCTATAAATAGTGGAGAATTTGGGAGGAAATCAACAAGCAACACATCAAGGAGTCCATTTCCCACTACTTGTGCCACAATGTACAATAGGTTAGTTTGTCAGGAGTTAGAGTCTAGTCAAGAGCATCGCTCGAGATTCCGTAATCGACACGGAGTCTTTGTATGAGCTCTCTTTTATCTTTTCTCTTTATGTAAGATTTATCCCTTATCAATATAAAATATCTTTCCTTTTATATGTTGTCAAGTATTTATTTTAATTTAGTCATTTCCTCAAGTTACAATTATCGTTATAAAACATTCTTGCATAGTTCACGGGTTTCCCGGCTATTCTTTTGCTCGATCAATTGAAGAATATCTTGTGTAGGCGTAGGCGCGGTGCCTAAGTCAATGCTAGCTGGATTTGCATTCGTCCCCATGGGTTGTGTGGTAGGCGACAGGTGGTGACAGCCCTGTCCTTCCCTTTAGTAATCCACCATGTTCGAGAAGTCTCAAGTAGGTTTGTCTAGCGATACTGTACCCCCTAGTACAGAGGTTAGTTAACGACCCATATTAGTGGATCATTTTCATGCCCCGAAGTGAGCTAACAGGTGAAAGACTCGAGGTTGTACCAAGAAATTGGTGTAAGCGCTCAACCCGAGTAACTAGAATTTGACGCTTGACTTAGATATATTAGGAAGTTATATTTTAGGAATCTTAGACTTAGACTCACTGTCCTCCCGGCTAGCTTAACCGATCTCTTTATTTATCTTAGTGTGGACTTCTCTTGTGTTACTACCCTACTCTATCATTGATTATACTTACTCCCGTCTTTGGATAGTTGGAATTATTCTTTAGTCATATCTTTGTTAAGCCGAGATAATCTTACGCCTTGCTTCCCTGTGGAAATAAATACGATACCTTGGAATACTCCTGGGTGAAATGCTACAATGGTGTTCCGTGTGCTTGCGGAATTAATTCATTTTATCTTCAGAGCGTAGCAAACGCCAACAGCCCCACAAACAGGAATAGGTGTGACGGTAAGGACTTAATTGCCTTATTGTTACCTGACCCTAGGAGTGGCATTACAGACTTAATAGATTTAATGTCACGTGTCCTAGTAAAGGATTGCTAGTAGGTGGTGATAGCCCTGCTGTGCCTATTAATCCTTGCTTTGATTCAATATAGGACTTAGGCTTGTATGTGTTGTATTTAACCTATAGACAGAAATATAGAAGTACATAAGGATCTAGCTTGAATCCTCTTTAAGCCACTTAACCTGGGTTTGTGTTAATGTTAGGATGGATTGTTCTGTGTCACTACCCACTATCTTTATTATCCTTACCCCTATCTATGACTTTGGTATATTATTAGTTATATGGTTATGAACATGCTATCTCTTGACCACCGCCTTCCCTTGGGAGAACTATAAATGATAGCCATTGGAGTAATTCAGTGGTGAAATGCTACAACGGGATGTCCGTGCGCTTGCGGATTTAACTTGCCCACACTAACCATCTGTTGAGTTCTACCAACAAGTAGTTCTGGCGCCTTGCCCAGGTCTATTTATTTAGCATGACCTAACAGATGTCAACAGACATAGGGACAGTAAAATATCTACCCCTGAGTTCAATGTCTAGCGTCTCCTTTGTCGGTGCCTCAGTGAAAAGTATCTCCATGGGATGCCCAATTAAAATGTCAAAGTCACAGACTTCAAACACAAGAAAGTCAAGGAGAGTTTTGACATCTCTATGCCATAAAGGAACATTTTGCAAAATCCTATATCCCTCGGAAATGGGTCTGGAGGGACATTGAAGAAATTTGCAAGTAGGTGCCAAGAGTTCTTAACCCAAAATGGCAAAAGCGCAAGCATCAGAAATGATGTTGGCACCGACAGTGGGACTATAAAGAAGATTCACCTTTTCTCCTCTTATGAAGCATTGAATGAAAGAGGAAGGGGAGCTAATCCAAATTAGGTTCGGAGAAAACTCAGCCTCTCTCGACTGCTCATTGCTCATGCTTGAAGTTATCTCCTTCACCATCTCTTGGAGCAAAGGCTCCATAAGAGGATTGGGAGAAGATACATGAGTTGGTGATTTCTTTTGATAGAGACAACTTGAGGATTTTCCATGATGTTTTACAAGATTGTCCTCAAATTGAGAAGGGGGCTTTGAAGGTTGAATTTCTTCATCCTCCATTGCTCGTGGTTTGGTTGAGGTCTCTGATACCCCTACCGGGATATATGATGTTTACATACCAATCACTGGATCGGTAGTTGGTACACATATACGAATGATATGAAGGGCGATACGATGATCTTTATTAGGTCCACGCAGGGACGATAAGGTCATACAAGTCTTAGATTACAAGCCAGGATGTGGTTATGCCATCCTCAAAATAAGGAAAACAGCACGCAAGCTCTATTGAAGTCCACAGGCAACTCGAGCTCTACACGCAACCTATTTGTTAAACTCCGCGGCTGCTTCTTCCTCTTCTCCTTCTTCTAAATAATTAGTTTAAAGCAAGGGTGAGTACATAAGTTACTCTGCAAGCCCCACCTCTAGCAAGGGTATATATATATGCATCTGGGTAGTGGTCAAGGATTAGGTTGAGTTTTTAGAGTTTTGCAGAAAATGCGTATGCAGGGGCTTACTACATAACCAAAGGGGATTTTCGAGTGAGAAAAAAAAAAGGTTTTTGTTGATGGTCGTTAAGTACCAATTTCGACCATCAATATACATATAAAAGTAGGAAGACATAGCATTTCATACTTGCATGTTAGTTAGGAATAATAAGATTACACTTGTCCTTGGAAATTCATGTGCATGCAGGAATTTGATACAATATATGTGGAGAAATGGAGCACAATCTAGGGAAACACCGTTCTAGCCAATGAGACGGTGTCAACTGCACTTCCATCGCATTGCATACATGGCTGCATAGGATTTCCCTAGAGAACACTGACTTAATTCAGAAGAGGACCCACCTACCTGTCACCCCGAGGAAGCACACCCTGAGGGGCCCATTCCCAGGTCGGCCGACTTGGGGCTTGCTCGGCCAACCAAGTCTTGAGCCCAATTCTAACGGGCCTCCATGTGTCGACTCCTAAGCTCTTTTCCCAGGTCAGTGTGACAAACCATGTGGATATGTGCCATGGTTTGTAATATGTGATGAGTAATTGACAATTATTGAGTTTGGTGCTTCAGTTGAAATACGGGAATTTGGGGATTGCATGAGCTTGTGCATGTCATGTTTTTGACTAACTGGAGTTGGTAAAGATGTTGGAGAGTTTGCAGGAGATGGGAAATGTGTTTTCTTGTCTTATGATGTGTAGATCACTGGAGTCAACTTGGCGGTCAACGGCAAGAGGATCGGGCACAAGTAGGAGACTTGGGGCCGGATGATCAGGAGACCGGGTGAAGTCAAGGGTGATCCATACCGTACACGTGGAGGGGCAAGAACCATGGACGGTTTCACGCTTGAGCCTCAAAACCGTGGGTGGTGATCAAGATGGCGGGGTTGACCAAGTCAAAGGTGATCGGGCGCCGGTGCAAGTAGAGGCTTCATGAACCGGAGGCGGGAGAGACTTCCTGATGAGGAGGATCACGGGACGAGGTGACACGCGTCAAGTTCAAGAAGTCACACTTTGAGAAACGTGCAAGGCGGTTTCTTGGTTTGGGCCTTAAAACAGGTGGCGGCAATTGGAGGTGCACGTGGCACCATCACGGAGCTTGCATTGAGGCGAAGCAAAGTCGTGAAGGGCTCGATGGCGTTTGGGCGACGAGGAAAAAGATGAACAGTTATGCCTCTGGTGGTAGGTGGCAGTGTATTGTAGGTGAGAGATATGATGGTCTTTAGGACAACCCCTAGGCCTATATAAGGAGAGGTAGGGCTTGTGGAAGAGGTGCCTCTCTTTCTCTTAGCCTTGCCTTAGGTCTTGATTCAAAGTGCTAGGAGATGTCTTCATCTAATAGAGGAGAGGAGAGGGTATGTGAGAGATATCTCTTTCTCTTCCAAATAGTGGGAGGAAGAGGGTGGCTTCCTAGCCATGTATCCATGAATCTTGACTTGATGAATCAATGATATGAGATTCAAATTCATGCTCAAGATCTTCCTTACTCGCTAAATCCCGAATTTGTCTTTTTCTCTTTTTTCGGAGCTATTTTCGTGAGAATTTTTGAATGATTTTTTGAGTGAGTTTTTGGGGCGGATTTCTTGGGGATCATAGTGCAATGATGAGCTAGAACAATCCTATATGGGTCCTTGACTGAATCAAGAGCTCTAGCACCTTCGATTTGAAGGATTTCTCAAGTTTCCCCTTTTTGGTGTTCTTGGCACAAGATCTAAAATCCGTGATGATTCCTTGAGCCAATTGAGTGGATCTTCTTGGATTAGGTTCGTGATGTGTTGTGGATTGGCTGGTTCAAAAATCGCATGATTTGGAGATCATTTTGATAGGTTTTGGGTGAGATTTGTGCAAAATCGCGACAATTTTTTTGTTCTGTTGGGGGTTGATCGGCACTGTCGATCTTTCCATCGGCACTGCCGGTGCGTGAAGAAAAATCTGGATCGGCACTATTGATGTCCTTATCGAGAATTTCATCTTCTTTTTTATGTCAATCGACACTGCGGATTCCTGAACCGGCACTGCCGGTGTGGGAGAAAATTCCTTAAAAAGCACTGCCGATGCCCCTGACCGGCACTGTTGATGGTCAGTCTGAGCTGCCTATTCTATGTTTTCTTTCCTAGTTTCAAGCTTTGGTTGTTTTTCTTTGCTTATCTCTAGTTCTTCTACTTGTGTGAGTCATTCCTAGGGTTAGCACATCACAAGTTGGTGTGTGTGGCAATGGTGATTCTTTCAGAGGTTGGTTCGGGTTGTAATTGGGATATAGGCCAAGTTCTTGAGAAGAATTTTAATTGGCTCCAATTCACCCCCCCCCCTCCTCTGGTCGCCTTCTCGGTCCTTCATGGTGCATGGCAGTTCCGTGGTGGTTACAATCCAGTACCGACCTATGACCCCTAAATAGAAGGGGAGAGCTTCACTCCAACACACACACTCAAGAGTTATTCATTTCCCTCTTTCACTTAGTAGTGTCCTAGTCCTAGTGGATTTAGTGTAGGAGGAGCCTTGCTCAAGTCTCCAAGTCATAGGAGTATTGGTATGGCTCTTGTATCTTTTCCTTTACTCTTTATTATTATGACTTTATTCTACTCAATTAATATAGTTCTTCCTTATAGTTATGCTAATGATATGTGTTCCTTGTTTGGTTATATATCATATTCATGTCATAGGACTTTATGCTTTCATTATGATATAGACTTACTACCATATTGTCATGATTGTCATATACCTTGACTATAGTCTAAATCTTATAATGCTAGTTGTACTTTAGTCTAGTTTATATGCTTCAACATGGGTTTGATATCCAATTAGGATTGCAATTGCTTAGCACATGACTTGTTAATCCATAGGGTTAGAGTTATGTATGCTTTAGTACTTGTTAATCCTATCGATGATTCTAGTGTCTGATCAATGCTAGAATTCTACTTAAATATGTAAGTGCGGTGCTTAGACGGTTAGGTAGTATTGATCACCTCGTAATCCACGGTTTGTATAGGTAGGAAGTAGGTGGTGACAGCCCTATCTGTCCATTATACTCCTCCACGTTCGGTTACGACGTGTGTCCAAGACGGAGTTGCCTTGTGTATGCTGGGCGTGAATCTGTACATGAAGTGTTGAATACACTATGACTAGTATAACCTTGTATATAATTGTTTGACTATGTAAATATAGGTAGATTAACATTAGAGACATAGCTTTGGTTTCCTAACTAAAACTCCTTAGTGACATAGGACTTTTATTTATCTTTAGGAATGATTGCTCTATGTGTCACACTACCTCTATCCATTATTATACTTGCCCCTGTATAAACTCTGAATACTCATACCAATCTTTATGACTACATTACTATTAAAAATCATATATTTATGCTATAGCCTTCCTTTAGTAGAACTATAAATGAGCAATCCAATAGTTAAATGCTACAGCGGTATTATCCGTGCACTTGAGGATTCTACTATACTCACACTCTAGTGCATCTTTATAATTATGTTTGTTGTGATGTTAAGAAATGTCACAAGCATTTCTGGTGCTGTTGCTGGGGATGATTATACTGATGTAACTTAGCATGAGTTAACAAGTGTCAATAGTTTTATAACTTTTAGTTGGTTGGACCTGGGGGAGATTACAATCGATCTCGACAATTCCCATCTTTTAGTTGGGCCTTCCGACATACGGTCATAACGACTCTGGCACACCTTTCTATTACGCTTAACCAAAACACGGGTATCACTACAGCCACTCACACATCAAGGAAATCGTTAGAGCCCAATGATTTGGTGTGTCATAACCAGTTGCAATGGACATTCAAATGATTTAGATTATAACTCTGCAGAGCTTAGTACGTTGTACCCACAAGCTATGTGCTCTTAGCTATGGATCAAATAATGCTTCCACTACACCTGGGCATGCCCACAAGCCCTCCACGGTTCTCAGGGGCTCGATAATGAAAGTGCATCTATGCCCCTAGTGGATTTTGGTGGTTGTATGACAACGTGATTAAAGGACTAATCCTCTTTGTGAGAACATGAGTAGGTTTTACTTGAATACAAATAATCATCCTTTAAAATGGGCCTATGTGATGAAAAGAAGAAGTGTCAAATAAATAGGTCCATATGAATAATATTATGACAAGCCAAGGTTTGAAATGAATATGGGACATAAAAACCATTGATATGAGATGGTCTCAACAAATTGGTGTTTGTCAAGAAAAAGAAGTGATCAAGTGCTATTTCTTTATGGTATTTAATCTTAGAAGCAACTTGATCGAATCAATATTTCAAAGAAGAAGTTCAAATAAAGGCATAACGATGATACAAAGTTATGTGTGACTCAAGATAGCAAGATGGTGAAGGATTGGCATGACTTGGCCGCAATGGACCATGCACGGGAGAAGGGCAAGATGGAGTCTTGGCGCCGAGGGACCCAAGCCATGGTGAAGGGCAGGTGGAGCGCAATCACGATGCACCGATCAAGCTATGAGTGGTCATACATCTCCAAGTATCAATCTTTGTTGCAACATGAAGACTTAATGTGACTTGTGAACCAAAAGGTGAAAATGAATCATATTAATGAAGAGTTCCCAAGTCACATACTCTAGGTAATGACGCTCAACAAAAGTACATGTGGCACTCCTCATGAAGCACTAAAGAGAAGAAGTGGCAAAATTCATTATCATGCAAGCTCAAGAAGAAGAATTGTCTTTTTATTTAATCTTGAGTTTAGGCATGCCGTTCTATCAAGAGGGATGCTACATGGTTTGCATTTAATGTCTCAATGCTCAAAGAAAAACCTAAGTGAGATGAGAGAAACACAAGGCCTACACTCACACTAACTCTCATAGTGATATGAAAAACTGGTGTAATCGGTTTGCCAAATCAGAGGGACTAGTTTGGGTTCAAACCTCTAACGGCTATTCAGGAAAACTGGAGGTACCGGTTTGGGAAACCGGAGGGACTGGTTTTGACTGGTTCAATGAAACGGCTAGTTTTTGGGGGATTAGTATAAATAGTTCCTCCACCCTTCCTTTGGATGTTGTTGATTGTGTGCACGAAGAAAATACATACAAACCCTTGAAAAGCTCTCCCCAACACCTCTTTGTGAGGTTTGAGTGTTTTGTGATAAATCCTAAGCATTGGGTTGAGAGAAATTGAGATTGAGAGCACAAAAGAGAAAATCCCACTCTTGAGCATTTGAGCATTGTGGTGCTAATTCGTGAAGCATTTGTTACTCTTGGAGGTGAAACCTCCTAGTCGGCTAGGCATCGCCCTAGAGCTCCTAAGCTTGTGGTGAGCCTTGAGAAAGTTTGTGAAGGTCCGCTTCGCCTCCGCAAGGAAAGAAGCAAAGCTAGTGGATCGGGGAAAGCGGTTGAAAGAGATCCGGCTTGGAGTGTGCCTTGTGAGCAACTCAAGCTTCCTCAATAGAGACGTAGGGTTCATGTGGGTGAATCTGAACTTTGGCAAACAAATCTCCATGTGCTTCATTTGGTTTGCTTTCTTAAGTTGTTGCTTCATTTCTTGATGATTCATAGGTTGCATGTGTAGTTGTGCTAGTTTTCTCTATGATTACTTCCTATAGATCTTGCATGCTCTTTAGGAACTATAAGTTTGCTAGAAGTGAGTGGGGCGTTGTATTTCCTGTTTTACTCTCTCTATCCTGAGGAAAACGGTGTGTCTAGTTTACCAAACCGGTAGATCCAGTTTGGAAGTTCGTTTTCTGAGGTTGATTCTTTGTGAATCTAATAGGGGTGGTTCCTGTGTTTTGTTTTATTAGCTTGCTTCTCTTTAGAGCTTGGCGGTTTTCCTCATTAACTTGTTTTATCCCAAGCTCTGTGACAAAACCGGAGGTACCGGTTTGCTATACCGGAGCAACTAGTTTTGGCAGTTTTAATTCCGCTGCGAGCTTTTGTTAAATTTTTAGGAACGCCTATTCACCCCCCCCCCCCTCTAGGCGACATTCAGGGACTTTTAATTGGTATCAGAGCCTAATCTCCTCATTAGGCCTAACCGCTTGGAGAATCGATCATGTCGCAAGGTAAAATGTGTCAAATTGCCTATGGTTGTCCTAGCGCCTCGTTTTCTATCATTTCACAACCTTCATATGAGGCACCATATTTCGATGGCACAAATTATACTAATTGGAAAGCTAAGATGATCTCATATTTTTGGGAGATAAGTCCCAAAATTTGGTGGGTTCTGGATGTAGACTTTTCTCATAACATTGACAGGAAATCTACCACACAAGCACAAGAAAAATGCCTACATCTCCAAGCCCAAGCTACCAATGCCTTATCCAGTGCACTGAGTAAGGATGTCTTCAACAAGATATACAAGTTGGAGAATGTTCATGCTATTGGGATTAGATTCAAGAAATATATGATGATTCCAACAATGAAGAAGAGAAGACTCAAACTGCCAATCTGGGAAAACCGGAGGCTCCGGTTTCCCAAACCGGTTGCACCGGTTTTGGCAGAATAGAAACTATTTCTGTTAATAATCAAGTTGAAGATCCTAGGTACAGATTTAGACCAAGTGAAGAGTCTATGTCACCAAGGAGCTCATGCTAAGATGATGAAAAATCTGTTTGCTTCATGGCCAAAAGACAAAGAAAGTCTCATGTATCCTTAGTTGAAAAGGTTGAAAACTTAAGGAATGATCATACTAGTGCTACTAACAAATCCTCTTATGTAGCACAGCTAGAGAAAGCAAACAAAATGATCATGACTGAGTTTCATAAACTTTCTAGCATGTATAAGAAATTGCGAGACATGGTGATCTTCTATGCTCACATGAGAAGCCCATTGACTCTTATGCCATGCTAGAAACAACTCATGAGGTTGCACTTACTGTGGTAAAATCTTCTCAACCTCACACATGCACATGTACAACACAATCAACTGTTTTATCTTGTGCTAACACTTGTTACTCTCAAGAAAAGCTATCGTATGATGAGCAAGTGATTGTAGAAACTTGTGATGAATTTGTTGCAAGTGAAAATGATTACCTCAGGAGAGAAGTTCAGAGGCTAAACATGGACTTAAGTCGGTTGAAAGGCAAAGGCCATGTGCAACCATCTCAAGATAACCATGATAGCATGGTGAAAAAGCTTGAGAAGGGATCAACCGTCACATCTGCAAAAAGCCTCCCCACTAACTTGAAAATCCATGACAAAAGAAACGAGCAAAAGATCAAGAAGAAGTCACACATCAAGTGCTTTGAATGCTCATCAATGGGACATTTTGCTTCGGAATGCCCATCGAAGAAAAATGGTCAACTTACACTCTCTAGAATACAAAGAAGTCTATCTCAGAGAAGATGCTTTGGATGCAAGGAGAAAAGACACAAGATAGCCTCATGTCCAAGACATACAAGAATACGACAAGTCTGTCAAAACCGGAGGGACCGGTTTGCTAAACTAGAGGCACCGGTTTCGGCAGAAAAGCTCCATCCCATTACGCATTTGGAGAAAGGCTTTGTGTCAGCATTCCCAAGACATATAGACAAGAATGAAAACATCAAGTAGAAAATCAAGGACAAGCCCAAAAGAATTAAGCATCAAACATGCTACACATGTCGGGACAAAGGACATCTCAGTAAGGATTGCACTTTGACTCAAGCTTTAAATTATAAGTTGGTCAATAATAAGTATTTCCCTCTAAGGCCAACAATGAAGCTTGTGATATCAAGGTGATGAGTTCACCCATAGATAGTGCAAAGTCAATTTGGATGCCTAAAGCTTGTGCGATTAACTCTCAAGGACCCAATAAGCATTGGGTACCGAAATGTGCTTGAAAGTGCTCATAAGCTACAGGTGATGCATTGATGACTTGGCATGTACAAGAATGATGTGTAACAACCCGAAAATTAACCCGTAAAACTTTTAACATAAATTGATAAATTAATTAGAACCTGCTAAATTTAATTGAAGTAATTCCTCATCTATTCTCTCCTTGCGTCCTTTCCAAATTTATCTGATATAAACTGAACTCCCTTCATTGAATCTGTGCAACTTTGGCCTTATATGCTTTACTCTCCTTCCAACTACCACACCAGCCAGACCCCTACTCGCACCCTCTCTTCCTGCCTTCCTCCCTCCCCGCGCACGCGCTGCACGCCAAACCCACTCCTCCAATCACGCGTACGGCCGCATCTTCCCCGGCCTCCTCTACCGCAGCCGTCCCATCACCCAAAGCCGTGCACCATGCTGACCGTGCCCACCTGCCAACCCACTCGCCTACCTAGACCAGTGAGTCATCAAGCACCTCCTGCTCCGTTGCCTCTGCTACACCCGCCTCCACATCTGTGCCGAACAACACGACGCGCAAACCCAACCCCAGTGCTCCTCGTTACGGCCGGTTAATGGTGCTCAGCCCTGCATTACCACTCAACACATGAACCTGATTCCTCACTGAGCCACTGCCTGCCGGCCTACCCATGCCTCATAGTATTCCTTGATGTGTGAGTGTTTTCTGGAATAGGTCCGGCCTCTCGCCAAAGGTTGCTGTGGATGGGGAATCTGGCAACATTAAAATTTGAACAACTTAATATAAATATAATCTGATGATTTTACAAGGGCTTTTATAAAATGAGCCGCTGCATGTGTATCGCTTTTCGCAATGTTAACCTTATGGCTTAATCCTTGCTATAGCCAAATGCATATTTTATCCCTTGATGGTAGGGCAAGGGTTGAGGCTTGTTGGGTACTTCATTACTCACCCTTGCTTGTTGGTTACAGAGGAAGATCCTGATTACATTGACACCGACGGTGAGGAAGACGCTTAAACTTTGGTTTCGTCCGCACCCGAGTTGCCTGTGGACTAGTGTCGCCGCCAAGCTGCTTCCGCTATGTTTATAGATGTGCTTGTTTAGGTCATCATAGCAATTCTCATGTTTGTAGCTTATGTTGTCCGGTCAGTTGTATCTCGACCGCTTCATGAATAAGGCTTGTAATATCACCTGTTGTAAGACTTGTTGTACCAGCGATTGATCCTGGGACTGGTATAATAAAGTGTTTAGCACCGCGAATACCCGGGGTGCTTCAGATGGTACCAGAGCCGTACTTGGCTGTAGGACGTAACCGTAGGTTTAAGCGAGACCGTAGGCCTTGATTTTGTGGAAACCCTCCTTGAAAAACTTAGGAAAAACCTTTTGCACTTAACCCCCATTGGTCAACCCTTTGCTTGCCTTTCCCTACACAAATGGAAGAAGCTAGATGGACCGTCAGTTACTGCTTGGATCAACCTGGATTTCCAAAAGTCCTATACACCGCCATGACTAGGCTTGGCATTATGGAACACCTGAGTATGTTGGTAGAGAATATGAAGAATCCGGCATTGAGCGTTGTGAAGTCACCATCCACGTCACGGCCAGTGAAGACTACCTCGACATGATGTGTTGGAATGTGACTATGACTGGATTCCGCTTCACGGATACCTACCAGTTAGTAGCTCGCAAGGCTCTAAGGTACTTGTGCCAGATGTACGAAAGAGTCATCAATCGTACAACCATGCGATTCTTCCCACCAATGGAGAGGAATCAACCTGCTTGGAAGGCCCGCATGAGTACCTTAGATGGTCTAGGGATTCATGAAAATGACCCAACTGTTGTGGCCATGACACGCTATCTCCTTGCCCTAGATGAGTTGTTTGACATGCAAGCAGACAAGCTACGAGCATGCATCCAACATGCAGTAGAAGCTGAGGCGCATGGTAGAACCTTGCGTATCCAGCTTGCAAAAGCAAGAGCCCAAGCTGCAGAAGCTGAAAGCCGCACAATAGCTGCCACTGAAGCCATCAGGATTGCAGAAGATCACCACACCCATATGCTTAATGAGGCATATCTCACGGGTCGTGCCCATAGAAGACTTCCTCGTCTCCCTGTGATCGAAGAGCCAGTAGTGCTTGAGGGAATCCCTATTTGCCACCTAGGAAGCACCAAGAGGAAGCTTGTTGAGTCTGTGCCAGAAGCACCGTCGCCGACCGAAGCTGATGAAGGAGAAGAACCCCTTCCCCTAACGCAGAAGCCTCCTGTCATTCAGGAAGAAGAATCCCTCCCTTTGACCCAGCCTGCACCAATGGAGAAGGATGACCACGTCCCCACTCCTTCGCGTGAAGTCTCCCCAACCAAAGAAGTGCAAGACCCTGCCGATCTGAATGATTCGCAAGACCTGTCAACATCCACTTAAAATGAGGACCCCCACCATCAGGGAATGAAGCCATATTGGCCCGAGCCTTCACAAGTTCATGAGACCGTTAGAAAGTGTATCACTATCCACTTATTAGTACTTAGCCCCACTAAATCCCCTTGTATCCGCATTGAGTTCGCTTGAGTTCCTCGCTAGTATTGTATGCTAAGACGCTTGTGTGCTAATTGATTGTTTGTATTGCCTTGTGTGGATTTTCCATTGTGTGCTCGCAAGGCCTTGTGCCCTGCATTCGGTTATTTATAACAACAAAAGATCACTAATATAACAATATTAAGAGAATCTTGAATCCTATTCTTATCTTATACTCTTCCCTTTTAACCCCACAACAGATGCCCCCAAAGCGCTCTACTACGATCCGCCAACGCCGTGAGTGTCAAGAGAGCAACAGGAACAACCGTGAGGAAGAAGAAGAAGGACACGAAGAAGAAATGGAAGAAGAAGAAGATGAAGCAGAGAACTCCAACAACAAAGATTTTCAGGATCCCCCTCTCCATGACTTAGTGTCTATTTTGGCAGCCCAAACCCGCTTGCTGCAAGAATTTGTGAGAGGAAATAACCGACCTTGCCAAAACAACAATGGACATGGATTCCAAAGAAAGATGACTGAGTTCGTAAGGATCAAGCCACCTACCTTTGGACGATCTGAGGACCCGTTAGAAGCTGATGACTGGTTAAGAAGCATACGGAGGAAGCTTGATGCAATCAACTGTGTTGGTAGAGACAGAGTTCTCCTGGCATCCCATCAGCTCACTGGGACAGCCTGAGCATGGTGGGAAAACTATTGTGAAGCAACTGAGGATGCCTCCACCATCACTTGGGAGGAATTTGTGGAAGAATTTCATCGCTACCATGTCCCACAAGGAACCATGCAACTGAAGGCTGATGAATTTCGCAAGCTGAAGCAAGGAAATATGTCTGTCAATCAGTATATCCGCAAGTTCATTGAACTTTCTCGTTATGCCCCAGAGGAAGTTTCAACTGACAAGAAGAAACCAAACAAGTTCAAAAAAGGTTTATCAGGAGAGTTAGGGACAACCATGACACCCCACATATACCCTGACTTCAACACCCTCATGAACATGACCATCCTGACCGAGGAGAAGATGGCTAAAGAATCCAAAGAAAAGAAGCGCAAAATTGCAACTCAGGAAGTTCGACAGCAGGGAAGATTCCAGAGGCCTAGAACCTCTTCCTTTTTAGGACAGAAGACTCAAGCCCCAATGCAATTCAGGACCCTAGCGTCCGTTTCCCATCAGCCCAACTTTCCCCCGAAGAGTCAAAGCAACAACAAGACCCAGAATTTCAGCACTGGTCAAGTGACTAATCAGACCAAAGCTTGCTACAACTGTGGTGACACTAGGCACTTCATTGCCAACTGCCCGCTGGAGAACAGGCCCGCTCCTTCTATTCAGTCCAACACTGTTAATGGACCAAGACCCGTGGTGTCTGGACCTACCCGTGGAAATTCCAATGCTTCCAACCAGCCAGCAAAGCAGCAGTAGTCTTTTGGACGTGTCCGCGTCAATCACATCCACACTCAGGAAGCTCAGGATGCACGTAGAGTTGTGCTTGGTAAGTTCCTAGTTGAATCACTTCTTGCAACAATATTATTTGATTCTGGAGCATCACACTCATTCATATCATCAAGTTTTGTGGAAAAACACAAGATACCTACAGTACTTCTTAAGAAACCTCAAATAACTCGTTCACCCGGAGCTGACATCAAATGTCACTTGGGTTGTTCACAAATTAGAATATCTAAGTGGGGTAGCGTTCCTAGCTAGCCCCGTGGTTCTTAAGTCCAAGGGAATAGATCTAATCCTTGGAATGGATTGGTTAGACAAATATGATGGTGTCATAGCTTGCTCAAAAAGAAAAGTAACTGTAACCAACCATGAAGGAACCCAAGTAGTCTGTCAAGCCCTTGGATACAAACCTGACCCTATGGTGTATACCATGGAAACCAAAGACCATATAGGAAGTACCTGTAGTAAATGAATACCCAGACGTATTCCCTGAGGAGTTACCAGGAATGCCACCAGATAGAGATGTTGAATTCATCATTGACCTTATCCCTGGAACTGCCCCCATAGCCAAACGACCTTATCGTATGGCTCCTGCAGAGTTAGCTGAACTAAAGGAACAACTGAGAGAACTTCAACAAAAGGGATATATTAGGCCCAACTCTTCACCTTGGGGTGCACCAGTTCTCTTCGTCAGGAAGAAGGATGGCAGTATGAGGATGTGTGTGGATTACTGATCCTTGAATGAAGTAACCATCAAGAACAAGTACCCTCTTCCCAGAATTGATGACCTTTTTGATCAATTAAAAGGAGCCAAATATTTCTCTAAGATTGATTTGAGGTCTGGATACTATCAGCTAAAAATTGGAGACGCTGATATACCCAAGACAGCCTTTGTATCAAGATATGGGCAATATGAGTTTACGGTTATGTCCTTTGGACTAACCAATGCACCTGCATATTTCATGAACCTCATGAATAAGGTGTTCATGGAGGAATTAGATAAGTTTGTCGTTATCTTCATTGACGACATACTAATCTATTCTAAGAGTGCCCAAGAGCACGAGCAGCATCTGAGAGTAATTTTGGAAAAACTTAGAACTCACAAGTTGTATGCCAAATTCAGCAAGTGTGAATTTTGGCTAGAGAAAGTTGTCTTCCTTGGTCATATTTTGACAGCTGAAGGAGATGTTGTAGACCCCGAGAAAGTTAAAGCAGTCACTCATTGGAAGCAACCAACCAATGTATTAGAGATTCGAAGCTTTCTTGGATTAGAAGGTTATTACCGCTGATTTATTGAAGGATTTTCCAAGATAGCTAGGCCCATGGCTAAACTACTTAAGAAGGACAAGAAGTTTGAATGGACCAAGTCTTGTGAGAGAAGCTTTCAAGAATTGAAGCATAGACTAACAACTGCCCCAGTACTAGTCTTACCCGACATTCACAAAGACTTTGTCATCTACTGTGATGCATGAAGACATGGTTTGGGATGCGTCCTTATGCAAGACGGGAGAGTAGTAGCTTATGCGTCAAGACAACTCAAGCCTCATGAGAAGAATTATCCAAATCATGATTTGGAATTAGCTGCAGTGGTGCATGCCCTCAAGATTTGGAGGCACTACTTAATTGGGAATAAATGTGAAATCTACACGGATCACAAGAGCCTGAAATACATCTTTACCCAACTAGATTTAAACCTAAGACAACGGAGATGGCTAGAGTTAATTAAAGATTACAATTTGGAAATACACTACCACCCTAGAAAAGAAAATGTTGTGGCAGATGCTTTAAGCAGGAAAGCATACTGCAACCATCTCATGATTCATAATAGCCATCTGTTAAACGAGATGAAGAAGTTGAACTTGGAAATAATCCCCCAAGCTTCAGTGAATAATCTAAGTGTGCAACCAACACTGGATGGACACATCAAACAAGCCCAACCAAAGGATCAAGAGTTAATGAAGATCCGCAAACACACTGGAGAAGACAAAGCGCCCAACTTTAGGGTGGACGATAAAGGTACCCTTTGGTACAAGGATAGACTTTGTGTGCCAAAAGAAGGAAATTTTCGAGAATTAATCATGGACGAAGCTCACAACTCAGCTTATTCCATCCACCCAGGGTCCACTAAGATGTACCTTGATTTGAAGGAAAAATATTGGTGGAATGGAATGAAGAGAGATATAGCTAAGTTCGTAGCAGAATGTGATATCTGTCAGAGTTAAAGTAAAACATCAGAAGCCAGCAGGATTACTCCAGCCCTTACCAATTCCTATATGGAAATGGGATGAAGTAGGCATGGATTTTATAGTTGGTTTTCCCAAGACAAAGAAGGGATGTGACTCTGTATGGGTAATAGTGGACCATCTCACTAAAGTCGCCCACTTTATTCCCGTACGAACCAACTATGGAGGAGACAAATTGGGTCAACTTTATATGGACAACATAGTGAAGTTGCATGGTGTGCCCAGATGAATCATTTCAGATAGAGGTACTCAATTTACCTCGAGATTCTGGAAAAGCCTACACAAGTCTATGGGTACTAAGTTGGATTTTAGCACTACCTATCACCCACAAACAGATGGACAAACTAAAAGGATAAATCAGATCCTTGAATATATGCTACGAGCATGTGCTCTCACATATGGAAAAGACTAGGAGAAGAGTATTGCCTATGCAGAGTTCTCATACAACAATAGTTACCAGGCCAGTTTAAAAATGTCTCCCTTTGAGGCTTTATATGGTAGAAAGTGCAGAACACCCTTGATGTGGTCCCAAGTTGGAGAGCGTTCCTTAATAGGACCATCGATCATTAAGGAAGCCGAGGAAAAGGTTGCAGAAGTTGGAGATAAACTAAAGGTGGCTCAATCTTGTCAAAAGAGCTATTCGGATAAAAGGAGGAGAAAATTAAGTTTTCAAGTTAGAGATTATGTGTATCTTAAAGTCTCCCCCATAAGAGGCACGCGTCGCTTTCAAGTTCGAGGAAAGTTAGCGCCATGCTACATTAGACCATATCGAGTTATAAAGAGAATTGGTGTCGTCGCCTACGAGATTGAATTGCCCCATGAGTTAGCAGATGTGCACAACGTGTTCCATGTATCTCAACTAAAGAAATGCCTAAGATTCCTGAAGAGCATGTATCTGTGGAGACTCTAGACATAAAGGATGATCTTCGGTATCAAGAAGTTCCAATTAGAATATTAGATGTAACCACCAAACAAACCATAGGGTCAACAGTCCGGTTATGTCGCGTACAGTGGAGCCGACACACCGAAGCAGAAGCCACGTGGGAACGTGAAGATGCTTTAAGGAAAGAATTTCCCCACCTCTTTCAGGACGAGCTTGAATCTCGAGGACGAGATTCCTCTAAGTAGGGTAGGTTTGTAACATCCCAAAAATTACCTTGTAAAACTTTTAACATAAATCAATAAATTAATTAGAACTTGCTAAATTTAATTGAAGTAATTCCTCATCTATTTCTCTCCTTGCGTCCTTTTCAAATTTATCTGATATAAATCGAACTCCCTCCATTGAATCTCTGCAACTTTGGCCTCATATGCTTTACTCTCCTTCTAACTACCACACCAGCCAGACCCCTACTCGCCCCCTCTCTTCATTCCTTCCTCCCTCCTCGCGCACGCACCGCACGCCGGACCCGCTCCTCCAATCACGCGTACGGCCGCATCTTCCCCGGCCTTCTCTGCCGCAGCCGTCCCGTCGCCCAAAGCCGTGCACCGTGCTGACCGTGCCCACCTGCCAACCCACTTGCCCGCCTAGACCAGTGAGTCATCAAGCACCTCCTGCTCTGTCGCCTCTACTAGACCCGCCTCCGCATCTGTGCCCAATAACACAACGCGCAACCCCAACCCCAGTGCTCCTCGCTGCGGCCTGTTAATCGTGCTCAACCTTGGATTACCACTCAACACATGAGCCTGATTCCTCACTGAGCCACTGCCTGTTGGCCTACCCTATCTCGTCAACTGCTCCACACTGCCCATGCCTCACCGTGCCGACCACTCCACCCTGTCCGCTCTCGTCTCGTCGAGCACAGCAGTCAGCGCTAGTGTGGCTTCACTGCTTGAGCTGCCTTCGCACGTTGCCGTGCCCTCACTCCACCTCCCCGTGCACACTAGCCTTGGCCCGCACGCTTGAGCCTGCACGCTTGCCTGCCAGAGCACAGCGGCGTCGACCTGAGCATAGCAACGAAGACCTGAACACAGTTCTCCATTGTCTCGTTCCACCGGAGCTGAACGAGCTCTCTCCCTCCTCCACCTATAAAACGCACCCTACAACCTCCACCACGCCTCAGCCTCACCGAGCCGTTGTTAAGGTGAGCTCCAACCCTTCCCTAGTCCTTCTTCTTCTCCCAATCGAGCCACCAACGAGCTCCTCCAGACAAGGCCGCCTCTCCTCCAAAATCCTCCACTATCCCACGTCCCTGACCCAAATCTCGCCTCAGATGGATGAGCCATAGCCTAACCCTTCGACTCCCCCACTCCCTGGCCGACCTCTCCCCTTCTCCCCACTCTGATTTGAGCTCCCGAGCTCATCCATGGCGGACGAGAACAGAGGAGCACGTGTGCCACTGTTCTGATCCCCATCCCAAGCGCTCTGTATTAAGACACCAGAACCCCTTCGTGATGGGCCTAGCAAGGCTACAGCCCACGAGAGCCACCCAGACCCTAAACCAAACGCCACCAGCAGCCCAACGTGACCTGTTATCCCCTTCTCTTTTTATTTTCCGAAATTAACCCAAAGCTCTTAAAGAAAAATCCATATCTCCCCCATCCGAACTCTGTTTGACCTGATTCTTTCTCTTAAATTCAAATAAAACCATTCCCTACCCATCCTAACCCTCCTAATATTTTTTCATAGTCGGTTTGCTTTGTTGTTTGTATTTATTTGTGTTGTTTGTTGTTTGTCGGTACGTGCATAATTAGCGAACGGAGAGTACGAAGAGGAGGAGGACGAACCAGAGAACCAGGAGTTCAAGCAGGACCCCGTTGAGGACATCAACAAAGGCAAGTCTCAATCCATTTCCCTTTGATCATATTGATCCTAATTTTATAAATATCCCGTAGCAGCCGTTTGATTGCATAAAATGCTTGACTGGATTGCAAAATCATTGTGTAGTATAACCAAGACTACTTAGCCATATTTATCCAACCTATTTATTCCCTATTAAACGTAGGACCCGTTTAGGCAGTGTCTATTATGTGCCTAAATGATTGCCTTGTTTAGATGAATGCTTAGGATTGTGTTATCACTTGATCTTATTTTCACCAGTAGTTTTCACAAATAAAATGTGTGTGTCTTGGTGATGTGATAGGATATAGAGATAGTTGGGGTGCATGATGAACTAAAGAAAAGAATATGAATGAATATGGGTTAGAGCCGAGGTGATATTATTGGTGAGCGCTGCCTGTGTGGCAAGGCTACCGGATTGGTGTTGGGAGATGAACGCTACCTTTGTGGTAGGTTCATTATGGAGATGATTGGCCTGGCTCAATTTAGGACCGAGTTGATGTGACATCCTACCTAGTCATTTTCCAGTGCGACCACATGACCATGTATGAGGCATGGCTTAGCCTAATCCCTGCCAGCTAGTCTGTTAATCGTCTGAGGGTAGAGAGCAGTGGGAGCCCAGGAGCAGGTTCAAGTGGTGCAGACTTGGCAGCCCGGTTGGACCTAGCATAAAGGTCACGAACCCCTGGTTACTCCCATGGGCGATAAATCGGGATGATGCTGTGATGGGTAATGGCCCAGTGAGTCAATACTACCACGGGCTACGACCATGGTATGTTGCTGTACTCAGCGTGTGGGTACAGCGTACACCGTCTATAGAGTGAAATCTATTGGAATAGCCGCATCCACGGTCACGGATAGGACTATAGATCGGTCTCATCACTAGCATGGGTAGTATTCCTTGATGTGTGAGTGTTTTCTGGAATAGGTCCGGCCTCTCGCCGAAGGTTGCTGTGGGTCATCAGACTTGTCTGATGCCATGAGGAAAGTCCGATGTCTCGGACATATTCATCGGACTCCAGAACCCCTGCCACTATGTATCATCGGACATATCCGATGACCATCGGACTTGTCCGACGAAGTGAAGAAACAAGAAACCAGGGAAAACCGGTGGCACTGGTTTGTCAAACCGGTGGGTCCGGTTTCTCATAAAAAGCTTATTGAGATGAAGTGATGCAGAGGCAACAGCAAGATAGCATCTAGATTAATAATTAACCTATGATGAGGAAGGAAAACATCATGTGAGTAAAACATGAAGATATGAAGTGATCACCCAAACTTGTGTGGTTGTGAGTATTCCTTGACTTATTCTCATTTCATGCTTCTTAATTATCTCCTCACCTTAACCAAGATATAATTTAAACCTCTCCATGTTCCTAATAGAACATGTGCACACATCACAAATGATTCACAAATTTAGTGCACATATTTAGGGGGAGATTCATCTTATATCTTGAGTTAAAAGAGACTAATGTTTTGCTCAAGTTATCTTGTGATTAGTCTCAATATGGAATAAATTATGATGAATGATCCCTCATGCTGAGATCAAGCAAAAAAAAAGGAGTAGCTCTCTATCTTAGTTTAGTATTTAATTCAATATATGTTATCTGTGAAAACCGGATACACCAGTTTGCAAAACCGGAGGGATCGGTTTTGACAGGAAACATATATTCTATTTCTTGAGGTGATTCTTGTTTGGATATGTTTGGCAAATCACTATATGAGAGATTCTATCTTGTGCTACTAATCCCAATGTCTACCATTGAACGTGCATCAAAAGGTGATTTTTGGAAAGTAGGCATTAATGGTAAAAGATGAAGTAAGCGCAAGAAAGTTTGGGTTTCTTTTTCATTAGTTGAAAAGGAATAATTGCTACCAAAGGTATGCCATCCTAAATTCTTTGTCCTTATTTATGCATGTAGAATTCATATGGTAGGTTGTGCCTTGGTATGTGTGTGACTAATGTGATAAACATGCTCTTTGTGAGTTAAGGTAGAATTTTCAAAAATTAATAAAGGACAAGTATATATAATGTCTTGTCCTGAGTGGATTTCAAAATATTTGATTCTTGATCTTTGTGATCATGTCGAGCTACTTGTGGTTATTGTTCACCTTGATTGCTTGTTGCCTAACCACACTTAGCAAGGCTCTCCCAAGTCCAAATTTTCAACAAAATCAAATCTTGGTAAATTTGACACTCATCATCATAAATCTCAAGGATTTGATCTACAAAGGAAAATGCAAAGGATTCAAGGATTGGAAGCAATGTCCATTGAAGATCTCCTCTCTATCTGGTTTTGTTCAGATCCTGATAAAATCGGAGGCATCGGTTTGGGAAACCGGTGGCACCGGTTTTGTCGTTTTAACCAGCCCGAGCCCAAAACGTACCCTTTAACCCTCATTTGGACTCCTCCTCCCATAACCTTCGTGTGGCGGCTCTCTCTCATCTCCATTGGCGATTTCAAGGCTTCTCCGTGGGATTCTTCGATTCTTGGGTGGATCTTCGTGCCCCAAGATCGGAGGCTCTAATTCCATCTCCGGATTTGAGTTTCTCCTCTCCAAAGGTGCCCATTGGCTTCGAGTCTTGATCTCCTAGTACCCTTGGTAGATT
Organism: Eleusine indica; assembly: GCA_030378355.1. Lineage (NCBI taxonomy): Eukaryota > Viridiplantae > Streptophyta > Magnoliopsida > Poales > Poaceae > Eleusine > Eleusine indica. Next base: position 32,054,988 of record CM059497.1, read on the forward strand.
AAAATTTCTGTGTAGTACATTGTCTCCTAGCTTTCCGTAGAACCTACTCCTGCCATTGTCCCTAGAATACTTGGATAAATCGATCGGATTCGTGACCTAGGTTTTCTCTATGAAAACCGGTGGGACCGGTTTGGCAAACCGGAGGCACTAGTTTTTGCAGAAAAACCCTAATTCAGTTTTTGATTGATTTATTGATTCAACTTGTCTTATCATTGTTTCCAAGTATTGTTCATACCTAGTGTCAGCCCAGAACAACTTTAGATGAAATTATGGACATAGGTTTTCTCTGTAAAAATCGGAGGTACCGGTTTGGCAAACCGGAGGCACCGGTTTTTTCAGAGAACACCCATATGCATTCTTTCACCTTTAATTGTTGATCAAACCCCTTTGTTCCCATCCCTACAATTATCTAAGACCTTGTTCATTCATATCTTTCACAGGGTCAGTATGTCGTCAGATGAGGAAAGGGAAAGAAATGTCAAAGCAAGGCTTGACGTGGATCTTGGAGCAAGTGGTTCTCGAGGAATGAGAAAATTGACAGTAACTAGAAAGAATCTAGCAAGAGGACAAATGCTCATTGATAGCGATATTGTGGAGGAGGATGAGTCCTCCTTTGATGAGGTTGACACTGAGGATGAGCCCTATATCCCTCCTAGTGGTGCTCCTAGGGCAGCAGCTGGGGGCTCTAGGACAGCAGCAGCTAGCAACTCAGAGGACAGTGATGAGAAAGTGGAAGAGCAGGAGGTGTTTGATGTGGATGAGATCATCCCTCCAGTATATGTGCATCTTGGACATCTCTCATTCCGGCCACCTCAAAACCCGGGATGGAGAGAGAAGATAAGCTACAAGGGACACACAGAGGCTGCAAGAGAGATGAGGGCCAAGGATCCTAGACCTCTTCAGAGGGAGGCCACTGACTACAGGTTTCACACTTACTTTTAGTAGGATTTCTATGAGTCAATGATCTTGTCAAAGAAGCACACTCCAGTGACAAAATCCCAGTGGGTTGATTGGGCGCACATGGAGAGTAAGAATGATCCTATCTTCAACCAAGTCATTGTTGCGTGCATGGCTAAGCATGTGAAGGACATTCTTGCTTTTCAGAAGAATTGAAATAATAACGTCATTGCCTTATTTTATGCTACCTTGTATGTTGAGGAGCATGGGAGTACAAGAAAAATACACTGGATGACAGAGGGTCAGTGGTACAGTATGACCTATGCATAGTGCTAGGTTACTTGGCTTTGGGAGGAATGACGCCAATCGTCCCAAACTTCACCTTGCCACTCGTCTTGATGCTAGAGGGTTGAGGCACATGTATCCTGCAGGCAAGCAAGGCAATTATGGCACTATCACAGACTTGCTTCCCTTGTAATCCTACATCAATAGGCTATTTACGAAGACCCTCACTCCTATGGAAGGAGATGGCACAAAAATTTCCTCCTACAATAGAAACATCCTAGCTGCCATGGCACAAACTGGACATGATTTCTCAGTTTTTGACTTCATCTGGGAGGAGAAAAAAGCTATCTCCAACAGTTCTTTGAAGAGTTGTGCCTATGCCCCGTACATTATGCATATGATTGAGAGAGTGACAAGGCGCACTGTGGACTATGACAACGAGCATCTTCCCCTGAGAATCAAGAATGACTTGAGGAATGCAGTAGAGGACAGCAGTGCAGCAGCACCTACACATGGTGCATCCACCTCTACAGCACCTAGAGGGATTGGACAGCAAAGGGCCAAGTCTCCCTCTCCCATTAAGAAGCTCTTTGGCTTGCTCTTTGGTATGTGCAGGTCTCAGCACGATGCAGATGTGAGAGCACATCATGAGAGGTAGGCTAGGAAGAAGGACACAAGGACCATGAAGCTTCTCCACCAACAAAGCAATCTTTAGCCTCCTCGCTCTCCAATTGCCTCTGAAGGTGAAGAAAGTCCAAAGATTGAGACTTTTGAGGCTAGAATGAGCCGCTTTGAGTAGGAGAACCCCTACACCTCTTGGTTTGGAGATGCAGATATTAGTGGGACTAATTTTGGTCCTGGTGGAGCGGGGACTTCACAAATGACACCATTTAACCCTCCACCTCCTCCGCCCAACAATGATGAAGATGATGAGGAAGACGACGAGGAGGAGTGACTTATGTTGCCTAGGAAGACCCCTTTTGATGCTAGATGACAAAGGGGGAGATATGGATTAAAGCTCCAAGGCATTAGTTCTTTTTATTTTTCAGTTCTGTTTTGTCTGGAAAAACCGGAGGCACCGGTTTGGCAAACCGGAGCAACCGGTTTGGCCAGAGAACCAATTTATCCATTTCCTCTGTTTTTTATCTCATGGAACTTGAGACAATTTGTAATGTGTGTTGAACCTTGTAATAATCCTCTAAGACCTTTTATTGTGCTATGATGTGATGCTTGTTGAATTGATGTACTATTTTTCCAGTGAATATGTGAAGTCTGGAAAAACCGGAGCAACCAGTTTTGCCATTCAGCACATATGATTCTTTTGATTTATTTCCTTGTGGTTTTCTTGTCATACTCCAATTGCCTCTGAAGGTGAAGAAAGTCCAAAGATTGAGACTTTTGAGGCTAGAATGAGCCGCTTTGAGTAGGAGAACCCCTACACCTCTTGGTTTGGAGATGCAGATATTAGTGGGACTAATTTTGGTCCTGGTGGAGCGGGGACTTCACAAATGACACCATTTAACCCTCCACCTCCTCCGCCCAACAATGATGAAGATGATGAGGAAGACGACGAGGAGGAGTGACTTATGTTGCCTAGGAAGACCCCTTTTGATGCTAGATGACAAAGGGGGAGATATGGATTAAAGCTCCAAGGCATTAGTTCTTTTTATTTTTCAGTTCTGTTTTGTCTGGAAAAACCGGAGGCACCGGTTTGGCAAACCGGAGCAACCGGTTTGGCCAGAGAACCAATTTATCCATTTCCTCTGTTTTTTATCTCATGGAACTTGAGACAATTTGTAATGTGTGTTGAACCTTGTAATAATCCTCTAAGACCTTTTATTGTGCTATGATGTGATGCTTGTTGAATTGATGTACTATTTTTCCAGTGAATATGTGAAGTCTGGAAAAACCGGAGCAACCAGTTTTGCCATTCAGCACATATGATTCTTTTGATTTATTTCCTTGTGGTTTTCTTGTCATATGCATCACGTACTAAATTGTTCATACAATCTTATTGCACCCCACGAATGCACACATTTAGGGGGAGCTCTCATGGATTGATTACAAAATGTGCAATTAGCATTTGAGGCCAAATTTGGTGAATTTCATTCATATGCACAGTTTTAGGGGGAGCTCAACCAAAATGTTTGCATTCAAAATCCTTTTATGAATATCATTTTAAGCTTTAATCAAGGTTTTCATCAATCACCAAAAAGGGGGAGATTGAAAGTGCATCTATGCCCCTAGTGGATTTTGGTGGTTGTATGACAACATGATTAATGGACTAATCCTCTTTATGAGAACATGAGCAGGTTTTACTTGAATATAAATAATCATCCTTTAAAATGGGCCTATGTGATGAAAAGAAGAAGTGTCAAATAAATGGGTCCATATGAGCAATTTATGACAAGCCAAGGTTTGAAATGAACATGGGACATAAAAACTATTGATATGAGATGGTCTCAACAAATTGGTGTTTGTCAAGAAAAAGAAGTGATCAAGTGTTATTTCTTTATGGTATTTAATCTTAGAAGCAACTTGATCGAATCAATATTTCAAAGAAGAAGTTCAAATAAAGGCATAACGATGATACAAAGTTATGTGTGACTCAAGATAGCAAGATGGTGAAGGATTGGAATGACTTGGCCGCCACGGACCATGCACGAGAAAAGGGCAAGATGGAGTCTTGGTGCCGAGGGAACCAAGCCATGGTGAATGGCAGGTGGAGCGCAATCACGATGGACCGATCAAGCTATGAGTGGTCATACATCTCCAAGTATCAATCTTTGTTGCAACATGAAGACTTAATGTGACTTGTCAACCAAAAGGCGAAAATGAATCTTATTAATGAAGAGTTCCCAAGTCACATACTCTAGGTAATGACGCTCAGCAAAAGCACATGTGGCACTCCTCATGAAGCACTAAAGAGAAGAAGTGGCAAAATTCATTATCATGCAAGCTCAAGAAGAAGAATTGTCTTTTTATTTAATCTTTAGTTTAGGCATGCCGTTCTATCAAGAGGGATGCTACATGGTTTGCATTTAATGTCTCAATGCTCAAAGAAAAACCTAAGTGAGATGAGAGAAACACAAGGCCTAGACTCACACTAACTCTCACAGTGACAGGGAAAACCGGTGCAACCGGTTACCAAACCGGAGGGACTTGTTTGGGTTCAAACCTCTAACGGCTAGTTCAGGAAAACCGGAGGAACCGGTTTAGGAAACTGGAGGGACCGGTTTTGGCTGGTTCAATGTAACAACTAGTTCGGTTTTGACTGGTTCAATGTAACAGCTAGTTTTTGGGGGACTAGTATAAATAGTTCCTCCACCCCTCCTTTGGGTCAGGGAGGTTCAAAAATGAGTTGGAAATGCCTTAGAACAAGAATAGAAGGACGATATGAACCGTGAAGGAAGAATTAAGCCATGGCGTTGGAGATGGTCAGAGGTGAGGTCGCCGAAGGAAAATACAAAATACTCCACGCTCGGTGGATGGATTGAGATGGGGTTTGTTCTGAGAGTTTGGTGGCTTCATGGTGCATCCATCTTGTGTCTAAGATTTGGTTCTTGCAATGGGACTCAGTGGCGTGGCAAGCTTCTGTGCGGCACGACAATGGGGGCGGAATAGCCGAGAGAGAGAGAGAGAGAGAGAGAGAGAGAGAGAGAGAGAGAGAGGGCGAGCTGGGTGAGGAGAGCGACGGGAGAGCCGAGGATAGGGCGAGGGGTGACCGAGGCGATAGTTTTTTTTTTTGGTGATTTGGCTGCCTCCTTCTCTCTAGCGCGGACATGCGCCCCTCAGGCGTGTCGGCCTGCATGGCAACCATGGCCAGCGAGGTAGAGAAGAAAGGAAAGGAAAAGAGAATGACAGGTGGGTCCCACATCAGATTTTTCCTTTTTCTGAATTTATCTCAGCCCTATGTTTAAATATAGAAATAAACTAGTTGCGAGATCAGAACCAACTAGGAAAAGTTTGTGTAGAGAACAGGTTTCACTCTTCAATTCAAAATAATTTGAGCTTACCATTTATTTGAATATGGTTAAAATTCAAACTCCTAACAATTAATTAGGGTATTTCCACACTGAGAAAATTCCAAAAAATTCCTAAAATTATCTCATGACATACCCTATCACATATATTTTTGATAGCACCTTGTTGTATAGCAAAATTTGAAATTTCTTCACAATCTAACCACATTCTGGTTTAATTCCAAATATAAATAAATTTGAAATGCAGTAAAAATGAAATGATGACTTGCTAAACCAGAAATAGATGCAAAAAGATGATCAAATAGGCATAGTGACACTGGGGTGTCACATCATGGAGCCTGAGGAAGACCGCCACTTCCAGCGCACTGGGCGCCATCACGGGGAGCACTTGCAGTTTTCTTCCCATCGGACTACTTGCGCTTCTTGGCGCGGCCACCCCCATCATTGATGGAAGAGTAGGATGGAGGAGGCGGTGCTGGAGGAGCCGGAGGCCCTGGAGGAGGCGGAGCAGGAGGTGCAGATCCAGCAGCCGTACTGGCCATCAAGGCACTAGCTGCCTCCATCTTGGCGGTGTGGGTCTGTCACGCCTCATCATTGAGTAGGTAGTCGTGGACATACTGATAGGTGGGGAGAGGGCAAAAGGAGGTGATGTGGGGGATAGCATGGCTGACTTTGGAGCTGAGGCCGCGTAGGGCGTTGATCACTCGGGATGGCTCCGGGACGGCGTGGCCAACGTCGCGGAGGAAATCGAAAAGCTCCTTGAGGCGGCCGAAGTAGGCACTGACGGAGAGATCACTTTGCTAGAGGCTATGGAACTCCTATAGGGTATCGACGGTGCACTAATCCACGTTGTCGAGGAAGAGACCACAGATCGCGGTCTAGAGGAGGTACACAGTCGGGCGCTCGATGACAATCAGCTTCATCACCACCGGTGTGATGGAGTTGTAGAGCTAGAAGATGATGCACTGATCGATCTGCAGCCAGTCTGATGTGAACAAGGGTTCCCCATCTTCCGAAAGGTTCTGGTAAATCTTAATTTGGGCAGAGGCAAAACACAAATCAATCCGGCTTCTAAACAACACGTTCAGAACCCCGCAATCACAGCACAATGTCTCCTCTAGTTATCAACCGTCCAAGAATGATTGACCTCTCTGAGAAGGCTAATCCCTGCCTGTGAATCAAGAACACAAGCAAGAACAAAGAATAATGCAACACAATTGCAGATGAATGATTAAGCTCATAAAGTTGGGGTCTCACAAACCAATAAACGGCGACACTGTATGTGAACAGAATTAATCTAAGCCAAACCCAAACCCTAATGATGCAGTGACGGCTATATATGAAGACCCTAGGGTCGTGCAAGACCCTCTGGACGCGCTCCTAATTGGGCACAACTGGATACAAAGCCCAAAGGCCAATAACAGGCAACGCAGCTCCAACACAGATTCCGGACCCTCTCTTGTTTCAATGATTGCCAATGACTCCGGATGAATTTTGACATGAGGCCAGCGGTATTGGAAAGGCCTTCTCCTTAGCTTTCCGTTCATATGTAGAACGTCCAAATCCGAGTCCGTATGCATCCTGGGCTTTCGTTTTAGTGCATACTGGTCCTGGGCCCCAAAACAGACTTGAAGTCGGTTTTGATTGGGCCTCCACCTTGGCTTCCAAGCCCTTGCCGGTCCTCCACGTTTCCAAGTCCTTCTCCCATCACCTCCTGGTCCTCTCCATCGTTCCTAATCATAAAATAATCATTAGGTAACAAACCATTCTTAAAATTAACATATAGCGAAGAACGTAGGAACGAGCTCACCTCTAAATTTAATCGTCATGCACGAGCTCTAGTCATTGGACCTTGCAAGTCCAGAATTAGAGGAGTGTTGTGTGTATTCATAGGAGTGATGTCCTCATCATCCTCCATCTCTTGAAGTCGAGTCGTCCTCGACTCAAGCTCATCCTCTTCTCCCAAGTATGGTTTCAAATCTGAAATGTTAAAAGTAGGACTAACCCCGAACTCGGGAGGCAACTCAAGTTTGTATTCATTATCATTAATCTTCTCAATTATTTTGAATGGACCATCAGCTCTAGGCATTAATTTAGACTTTCTTAATTCTGGAAATCTATCCTTCCTCAAGTGTAACCACACTAAATCTCCTATATCAAACTTTACTTCCTTTCTACCTTTACTACCAGCAATTTTATACTTTTCATTCATCTTTAAAAAAAAACAATCCACAACAACAAAAATGCTATCGCTCTCCCTCTTAGTCCTAGGCAGTCCTAAAACAAAGTCCATAGAAATATCCGCCCAAGGAATAGAAGGAACAGGAAGTGGCATGTATAAACCATGTGGATTCAAACGAGACTTTGCTTTTTGACATGTAGTGCAGCGAGCAACAAAGCGCTCAACATCTTTCCTCATCCTTGGCCAAAAGAAGTGTGTGGCCAAAATATCCTCCGTCTTCTTAGCACCAAAATGACCCATCAATCCACCTCCATGTGCCTCCTGCAACAACAAAAGACAAATGGAACCAACTAGAATGCATAGGTGGTTAGCTCTAAACAAGAATCCATCATTCAACACAAATTTGTTCCAAGCACGACCTTCTTTACTTTGTAGCATTACATCCTTAAAATCAGCATCATCAGCATGTTGTTCTTTAATTGCCTCAAGTCCAAAAATTCTACAATCAAGTTGAGACAACAAAGTATAGCGCCTAGATAAAGAATCAGCAATCACATTATCCTTCCCTTTCTTATGTTTAATAATATAAGGAAAAGACTCCATAAACTCAACCCATTTAGCATGTCTATGGTTCAAATTGCATTGTGAGCGAATATACATAAGCGATTCATGATCAGAATGAATAACAAATTCTTTGGGAAACAAATAATGATGCCACGTCTCTAAGGAATGTACAAGAGCATATAATTCCTTATCATAACTGGAGTAATTCAAAACAGGCCCAATAATTTTTTCGCTAAAATATGCAACAGGTTTACCAATGCCTATACCACTAGCATCACATTCAAGCTTAAAAGTCTTATCAAAATTAGGTAGTTGCAGCAATGGTGCATGTGTAAGTTTATCCTTCAAAGCATCAAAAGACTCATGATGTACCATACCTTAATGGAACTCGACGCCCTTCTTTGTCAACTCATGCAATGGTGCAGCGATGGTGCTGAAATCTTTGCCAAAGCGGCGGTAGAAACCTGCAAGACCAAGAAAACTCCTCACTTGTGTGATTGTTTTTAGTATGGGTCAGCTCTTTATGGCTTCAATCTTCACCTCATCCACCTCAATTCCCTGTGGAGTCACAACATAGCCAAGAAAAGAGACTCAATCCATGCAGAAGGTGCACTTCTCAAGGTTACCAAATAAACGTGCAACTCGTAAAGCATCAAAAACAGCACGCAAATGAATCATATGATCATCCATGGATTTGCTATAAATCAAGATATCATCAAAGTAAACTACCACAAATTTGCCAATGAAAGCTCTTAAAACCTTATTTATCAAATGCATGAAAGTACTAGGTGCATTAGTTAAACCAAAAGGCATTACTAACCACTTATACAACCCGAATTTGGTTTTGAAAGCTGTTTTCCATTCATCTCCAAGTTTCATTCTAATTTGATGGTAGCCACTACGCAAATCAATTTTAGTGAAAATTATAGCACCATCTAACTCATCAAGCATGTCATCTAGCCTAGGAATAGGATGACAATACCTAATAGTAATGTTATTAATGGCTCTATAATCTACACACATACGCCAAGTACCATCTTTCTTAGGAACCAAAAGTATAGGAACAACACAAGGACTAAGTGATTGATGAACATACCCACGATCCAAAAGGTCTTAGACTTGTCGTTGTATCTCCTTAGTCTCCTCAGGGTTGGTCCTATAAGCAGCACGGTTTGGCAAAGTAGCACCCGGAATCAAATCAATTTGGTGCTCAATCCCTCTCAAAGGTGGCAATCCCGGGGGTATCTCGGCTGGAAAAACATCCTCATACTCCTGCAAAAGGTTAGTGACAGTAGGAGGCAAAGCACTAGAAGCAATATCATCAAGCGAAAACAAAGCTTGTTTGCATATCAAAGCATAGCAAATATCATCATCAACAGAAATTTCAGCAAGCTCAGATTTTGTTACAAGACATGAACGACCTTGTAATTTAATTCCAGCACCATTAGAACTTGAAGAATTATTCACATTACTAGGTGAAGAATCAGAATTAATAGGTTGCTGAATTTCAGGATCTTTATTTTTTAAACTAGCAGCTCTTTCTAAATCAGCTTGTATAATTTCAGCAGGGGTCATTGATAACAAAGTAATTTTAGTTCCTTTATGCAATAAAGTGTACGTATTACTTTTACCATGGTGTATAGCATCATTATCAAATTCCCAAGGTCTACCCAATAAAAGTGAACATGCTTGCATGGGTACAACATCACAATCAACAGAATCCACATAAGAACCAATGGAAAAAGGAACTCTGCAAGTTTGTGTTACCTTAGCTTTTCCAGAGTCATTTAACCACTGAATGTAGTATGGATGTGGATGTGGGTGTGTGGTCAAATCAAGCTTCTTAACCACATCAGAACTCACCAAATTGTTGCAGCTTCCTCCATCAATGATGACACGTGCTCGGCGGTTCTTGATGACGAAGAAAATCTGGAACAAGTTATGTCGCTGCATCGTCTCGGGCTGCTAGATTTGTGTGCTAAGCACATGCTGCACAATAATATTCATGTAGCCCGTGGTGTCTCCGCCTCCAAGGATGAGGTCGCCGTTGGTGGCAGCGACATCCTCCTCCCCATCCTCCACATCGGAGGTGCTCATGTAACCGCCATCATCAGTCGCCACATATGCCCGCCTACTTGGGCAATCTTTCTGCACATGACCAAGACCATGGCAGCGGTGGCACTGAATCCGTATAGTGCGTCCCATCAAAGCAACGGAGGAGGCACTACTACTGGTACCTGCACAGAATTTTTACCTGAGCGCGTAGAAGGTGCAGGGGCTGATCTTGTTGCTGCAAAAACAACACTGGTTCCCTTGGCAGCTGCTAGTGGGGGCGGCTGGAAAGATGGCTTGGGCAACCCCGAAGTCCCCGTCGACCGTGGTGGGTAGAACGTCCTAGACTTGCTGTACTCCGCAAAAGCCTGGAAAAGTCCCTGTGATTCTTTCTCTGCAAGCATAACATACTAGAAACACTGGTTGAGGGTATAAAATTCTTTATAATCAAGGATGTCCTGAATTTCTTTTCTCAAACCAGAACAAAAGCGACAAATCTGATCCTCTACTTTTTCAACTACAGCACAACGAATCAAACCCTTCTGAAGCTCACTAAAGTACTCCTGAATAGTTTTATCTCCTTGATCGAAGCGCTGCAGTTTATTAAGAATCTCTCTATAAAAAGAAGGAGGAACAAAATGATCACGCATTGCCATCTTAAGTTCTTCCCAAGTAGTAGGCAAATCAGTTTTAGCAGCTAGGCCACTCCACCTTACAATAGTAAAGTCCTTAAACTCACTAGTGGCTTGTCTAACTCTATGTTGTTCAGGAACAAGGTGGGCATTAAATTTTTGATCTATAGTCATCTCCCAATCAAGATAAGCATCACCATCATACTGACCCGAGAACGAAGGAATTGAAAACTTAATTTTAGCATACGGGTCATCTGAAGCATGGTTATCTTGTGGGCGACGGTTGTGCTTGTGGAAACCACCCATACCTTGAGTGTTATGTTGCAAACAATGTCGTAATCTTGCGGTCCTTGTAGCTGACCTATCCAGGGTGCCATCAGCCTTATACACCGTGCCTTCATCATGGTCATCTTCAATATCATTGGTGTTGGTGTTGGTGGTCTTGTGAGTGGTCTCTAACTCGATAACCTGATTGGTTAACTTAGAGACTCTCTTATCCAACCGCGTCAGTGACCGCCCTGGTGATCGTCTCTGCCAAATCACTCTGAACTGTCTGCAAAGCCTTCTGTAGCTGATCTTGGCTCACGCACTCATCAAATTTTGAGAGTGAAGCACCCTCTCCATCGCTTCCTATCATCACAAACACCAAAACAGGAAACAAACACTAAAGGTTATCCCTACAAAACTACTAAGCAGTGGTGTCTCTCAACACAACAAAAGGAAGCTCCTTACAAAGCAAAGGATACCAGGGAGGTGTGTTCCACGATTGCAAGGTTCACAAAATAACCTGTGTGCTGTCCAGAAGAAATATGTAGGGCCAGGAAGGCCAAATATATATATGTGAGTGGCACACAAATAAAAAATAGAGAGTAAAGCTGAATAAGTGCCCCAAGTAACTTGTCCTTAGTTGTTGGTCTAACTATGTTCTAGAAAAGTAGTGATAGCAATGGCAGAAACAAGTCTGAAAGGAAAATAGAGCATAGTAGGGGCCTAGGTGTAAAATAGCCAAACCTCAAAATTCTAGGGGCCCAGATGGAGCACTAGTAGAAATCTAAAATTTCTTTATTTTATTTTATTTTTTTGATATTTTTCTCCAACTCATTGGCAATGGGAGAGAACTTACAAAAAATTTTAGCACAAACAGAGTTAGGATGTGGCATACAGAAATTCTGCAAGTTTCAGAAAACGTCGGGTTTCAACTTGAATGAATTTTTTCTTTATCTTTCTGATTTTTTTTAATTTTTTTGAGAATGGCAAACAGCCTTTGGATGTTTGAGATGATCCCTTTTCGAGTCATGAAGCTCCTATAAAACTTTCAGCTAAAACGGACAACCGAGCGAAAAGTTATGGCCGTTTTACTGAAGGTGTGTCAGAATCGGTTTTGAAGGAACCCAGGGTTTGAGTGAAACCCGAGTCGGGTTTGGGGTCGGGTAGGGAATCGGGTAGGAAGTTTTTTGGCGGGATGGATGCAGCGGAAAGTGGAATTCATAGAAATTGGTCCGAGGTGTTGAGGGTGGGTTTAGGGTGGGATTAGGGTGAGCGTGTTGATCAATCAACCCTAGCACACAAAGCCAAAAAAACAGAGGGTGGTGGAGGGGATGGCGGCTAGGGTTGCAAGGGAAACACTACTGACGACAAAAACACAAACTAAAACCAGCGACTAAATAAGAACTAGGGCACAAACTCAACACTACGGACTCTGAAATTGAAATATGCAAAGGCTAAACACATGGTTATGGGCGGGGGGAAAAATTTTTTTGGCTTTTCTGTGGACGATAGGAAGAACACGAAAACAAAACTAAAGGGTAGTGCGAAGCTCTGATTACCACTTGATGTGAACAAGGGTTCCCGATCTTTCGAAAGGTTCTGATAAATCTTGAGTTGGGCGCAGGCGAAACACAAATCGATCCGACTTCTAAACAACACGTTCAGAACCCTACAATCACATTACAACGTCTCCTCTGGTTATCAACCATCCAAGAATGATTGACCTCGCCGAGAAGGCTAATCCCTGCCTGCGAATCAAGAACACAAGCTAGAACAAAGAAGAATGCAACACAATTGCAGATGAATGATTAAGCTCACGAAGTTGGGGTCTCACAAACCGATGAACGACGACACTGTATATGAACAGAGTTAATCTAAGCAAAACCCGAACCCTAATGGTGCAGCGACGGCTGTATATGAAGACCCTAGGATCGTGCAAGACCGTCTGGACGCGCCCCTAATTGGGCTCAACTGGATACAAAGCCCAAAGGCCAATAACAGGCGACGCAGCACCAACACAGATTCTGGACCCTCTATTGTTTTGATGATTTCCGATGACTTCGGATGAATTTTGACATGAGGCTGGTCGCATTGGAAGGGACTTCTCCTTAGCTTTCCGTGCATATGTAGAACGTCCAAATCCGAGTCCGTATGCGTTCTGGGCGTCCGTTTTAGTGCATACTGGTCCTGAGCCTCGAAACAAACTCGAAGTCGGTTTGGATTGGGCCTCCACCATGGCTTTCAAGCCCTTGCTGGTCCTCCACGTTCCCAAGTCCTTATCCCATCACCTCCTGGTCCTCTCCATGGTTCTTAATCATAAAATAATCATGAGGTAGCAAACCATTCTTAAAATTAACATATAGCGAAGAACGTAGGAACGAGCTCACCTCTAAATTTAGTCGTCGTGCACGAGCTCTAGTCATTGTACCTTGCAAGTCCAGAATCGGAGGAGTGTTGTATGTATTCATAGGAGTGATGTCCTCATCATAGTCGGCATCGTGCCACATGGCCTACGCGTCAACGGTGCCGTTGATGTGGGCGACGATGCCAAACTTGCAGAAGGTGGCTTCATAGAACGCTGCCTGAATCTTGAAGTTGGGGTCTTCGTAGTCGAGGACGAGTGGAACATGAGAACGGATGTTGACACACTACCACAAAAGTGGTAAAAAACAGTGCCCTATTAGCAGCGGTTTGTCCTAAACCGCTGCTAAAAGATTATCAGCAGCGGTTCAATACCTACAGGTCCCGATCAATAATTGAGCCCATAGAGAAACCACTGCTTAATACCATTATCAATAGCGGTTCATTTACAGAACCGCTGCTGATAATATTCAAAACTTTCAGCAGCGGTTCTGGAAGTGAATCGCTGCTGATAATCAATTATCTACAGCGGTTCATTTTGTGAACCACTGCTTATAGTTTAGTGTGTAAGGTTTGAGTGCACCTAGCATCATAATATAACTTCAGTTCTTGCCGACAGGACCCACACATGTACTGTCTTGAAGCGTCCAGCAGTCCAGCCGTGTCCTCCTCTCCCTTCCCCTTCCCTTCTTTTCCCGATCGACAGTCCTCGCCCCTGTCCATCCCTACAGCACCACCGATCGGCTCTCGCATTTCCTTGCTCCGCTCCAACCACGGCATACAGAGCAGTGGCCCTGCTTGGCTACTTGCAAACACGGCGTATCACGGGGATGGCCAAAGCTATCGCTCCCTATGGCTTGCCACCACGTCCCTTGTTGGCCGCAGGCCTGCATCTCTAGGACTTCACCCCTTGCCACCGCTGCCTCGACCATAACGGATCTACTCGCCCCTGCCATTGCTGCTGAAGGCTTCCATTTGATTTAGCCGCACTTCAGCCAGATCGCTGCTACAGGCTTTGATTTCCGCTCACAGTGGCCACATTACTGGCCAATGCTGGACTAAGAGGTATGACCATGGACCATACTTTACTTCTGTATTTGTGATTAAGTTCTTTTGATAATTTTGATAATGCTAGGCAACATCAGATTTCTTTTAACACTGATCAGTGCTGATTTTTTTGTACACTATAGTGGAGGTTAAGCTACGTATGGTGCAATCCTAAGCTGGAAGACGCCCTCATTAACAACAAGACAGTGGACACTTCGGTATTTGTGATTAAGTTCTTTTGATAATTTTGATAATGTCAGGCAACATCAGATTTCATGCAACACTGATCAGTGCTGATTTATTCATTGTTAGCCTTTGCATCAATTTTTTTCTCTACATGAATGCAACCTTTTACTTCACCAAATTCCCACATGAAAGTGCAAGGCATGGTGCAGTAGTCGTGGCTGCTGTGGACTTGGACCGCGGGAGCATGGCTATCATGGCATGAAGTCCAATCTGCACCTCTCTGTGCCCTCTAAAGTAAGGAAATCAAGTGCAATACAGGGCCACTTAACTCTATGCACATGTTTTGTTGCTCCCGGTCTAGTGTTGTTTGTAAATGATAGTTCATTTCTTATATTCATTGCTTCAGATTAAGGATTGGTTTTATACTATTGTTGTTGTTATTAGTTGGATAGCTGACAATCTGAAGATTGTTGATGTTATTAGTTTGATAGTTGGCAATGTGAATAACTAAAAAAAAGATTGTTCTTAGTTTGATTGCACTACTAGATTGTCTAAACATGACGTAATCTAAATTGATGGTGCCAAACAACTTTTAAAGACAATATATTGTCTAAACATAGTCATTTGTTGCTAAGCCTCTTATACTTCTAGTTGTATTGCTATGTGCCTTAGTTTTGCTACACAGCAATACAAATGGTGTGAGACAAAGCAAATTAGAGGTATAAGGGTCTTTTTTATTTTTAAAAAATACTATCAGTAGTGGTTCAAAATTGTGTATAACAGTGGTTTATAGTTTTGAACCGCTACTGATGCTCAAGTATCAGCAGCGTTTCTAGAACCGGTGCTGATAACCCTTATTATCAGCAACGGTTAATCAACAATGGCTTTAAAACCACTGTTGATGAGGTATTTTGTAGTAGTGACATGTTGGATGGAGGAGACGGCGACTGGGTTGGGATTCGGATCAGCAAAGGCGTTTGTGGCGTTGGAGCTCGCCGTGGAAGAGCCAGAACTGATACCATATAGAGAATCAATCACAGGTGTTCTCATTGGGCTCGTGAGGATTTATACAAGTACATGGAGGTGGTGGATAACCACCTATCCTACAATGCCGGCCTATAGTCTAGGTGAGTTTGTTAACAGAAGTAGTCAAGTATTTCAAAATTTCTGACAGCGGCTCCAGTGCTCTGCAGCGTTCGTTTCCCTGTTATGCCGGTCAACTTAAAATGTCATTAACGACCCAGCGCTATTTAGTAGTAATTTTTTTATGTCATAACACAATTGCACGCATTGCGTTATGAAAGGCAAAGCAGTGTATTTTAGCTTTGTCGATTTGAAATAATGTTATTATCGATCCATGAGACCTATTTTAGCAATTTTTTATGGCATAACAATATTATACGCATTGCATTATGAAAAAAGCTAAGGACAGTACAGTAGAGACTAGAGAGTTGAATACATCACAGGACATGAGGCAGTGATGCTAGCATAATACATAACGGTACAATAATGGCAAAAGCAGAAAAACGCCCCGAAATCTAAGTATTGGAGTTGTATAATCCAGGGAGAGGAGACAGGACCGGGCACTTTGGATCTGCAGGGAGAATTTCTCCAATTTCTCCGCATCTATAATTTGTGCAGGGAGAAGATCCATCCGGTGCCACTTTGGTCGATCGATCGAGTTTGAAAAGCAAAACAAAGAAAAGCAATACTAAACTAGATCATGATCAGGAAATGGAATCTCCGGTAATAAATTGCATCGTGTCGTCATCAGGCAAGGCAGGCCAGTGCCTCGATGCTTCCCTTGGCGATCCCTTTTGCGTTGTTGCAGACGGCTATGGTCTTGTTGTTCTTTCCGGCGTACTCGACCTTGACGTCGATGAGCTCGACGCCGCTGCAGGGCTGGTTCTCGGAGCAGAGCAGGCTGACGGCCTCCGGCGTGGAGGAGGTCCCGGTGATGTTGCGGAAGACGACGTCCTTGACGGCGACGTGGGAGGTGCTGCTCTTTTTACCCGGGCACACCTTCTCGGGGCAGTAGTACTGGTCGATGATGATGGGCTTGGCCACGTCGTCCATCCTGATGTTCTCGAAGGTGAGCCGCGACGCCGTGATGACGGACTCGGCGTCCTCGTAGGACTTGATGCGCACGCCGTTGGTGGTGCTCTTGAGCACGCAGTCGCGCACCGTCACGTCGCTCACGTCCTTCTCGTCCTTGTAGCGTCCCAGGCAGCCCACGCTGATGCCCTGCCCGGGCCCGCAGGTGATCTCGGTCACCATCACGCCGGCGCTGCCCGACCCGACGGAGACGCAGTCGTCGCCCGTGCCGATCACCGAGTTGGTGATGGTCACGTTGGAGGAGTCGCCCACGTGGACGCCGTCCGTGTTCTCCACGTCGCCGGGCGCGGTGATGGTCACGTCCTTCACGGTGATGTCCTTGGACTTGTCGATGTTGATGTGGAAGAACTTGGAGTTGAGGAGCTTGATGCCGGAGACGGTGCCGTTGTTCACGTAGTAAAGCACCAGGGTCTGCCCGGGCCGGAGCACAACATGTCATAATTAACAAAATGCCCACGCCAATATATATTATAAATGCATGCATGTATAGAGAGAAGGAGAGAGAGAGAGATGCGCCGTTACGTTGGGCATCGCCTTGCAGTCCTTGCTGTAAACGGCCTTGCCCTGCCCGTCCAGCGTGCCGGCGCCAGTGATGAGGATGTTGTCCACACGCGTCACCTCGATCCAGCTCGCATTGTACTTGGCGAGGTCGTTGGTGCCCAGCAGGTTGCCGTCCAGCTGGATGGTGATGTCGCCCTTGCACGGCCCTGTGAAGCCCAGAGGGCCCACAAGGTAGTCCCCCTTGGGGATCACCAGCGTCGAGCTGCCGGTCGCCCCGCACGCCGAAGTCCACGCATCCATCACCGCCTTTCATTCAGTCACCATTGTTATCGTTACTTGCCCATCACATGCATGAATCGTCACTGAAATCAATCGAAACTGCATTATTATTATTACCTTTGTCGAGTCCGTCTTGCCATCGCCGGTCGCGCCGAGCTTGCTGATGTCGAACGTCCCGGCGGCGGCGCCTTCAGGCGCAGCGTCCTCGGTCTTGGCGGACTTGGCCGCGCACGCGGCACATACTACAGCGGAAAGGATCAAGAGCACCCTGGTGGCGTGGTGTGCGGAAGCCATCTTCGTGTTCTGCAGCGCAGGCTCTCCTCCTCGCTGCTCCGGAAGATATCGTGCGGGAGACAGGAGGCCCCCGATTGCTATGTACAAGGACTGGTCGTCTTGCCTTTTGCTAATTTCAGGCACTAGGCGCTCCTGTCCTCTGGTTTTTACACGATTTTGACCACCTCTTTACCCACCGCTTCCAAAGGTTCAACTCATAGATGCACATAGCCCATGGGAAGAGCTCATGCACTTGTATCAACCACATGTCCAAACAGCACAATTGTACGTGCATGGGGCAGTTTTACCGGTTTATTTGGGCATGAATGGTACATAGAAAACACTTTTATGCTGTTAACTTTGATTCTAGGAGGGGATATGTATAAATAGGACAACGGTAATTCACACCCCAGCCACCCTATCCAGCCACGTAGCTCAAGTCGGACCAGGTGCCCACGCATGCAGATGCATGCATGAATTCATTTGCTTTTATGCCGGTATCAAATAGGTAAATCCCATTAATTATCCTACTATACGCTGCATGCTCACCTTTTAATTCCTCTGGCTAATAATTTTATATTCCTTTTTTACCAAGCGCACCAGGATGGTAAGATTCAATTAATAACAAACCTCATGATCATAAAATGTCATGTGAACCGTAAGAATCATATAATTGCAATCGCAAAATTCTGTTTGACCACAAAATGTTGGTCAGTAACTCAGTATTCGAGGTGACCGGTAGCAAAGCAACCTAGCCTTTTGCAATTTCACAATAAGAAGATTTATGCTTCTAGATTAAAAGAAAATTGGACCCAGCCTTCTGATTTATACTTGGCAGCATGGAATTTTACTATTGAAGGTATATCTTTTTTTGTGTTCCTTAAAAATCTATTACTCGAAGAACTGTATATGTATTTATCTATATAGAGTATTCATCCGTCTAGAGAACATACGATTTGATGATATTATTTTACCATGCAGTCAATCAGTCACCTCCCCCACAAAACTGGTGCACCCCAACAACATAAGAGCATCTCCAGCAGCATAGCTAAAACTGGAATCCTAAAACTAATTTTGGGTATAGAAGAGATAAGGTTTTAGCAATTGATAACATACTACTCTCCAACAGTACTCCTAAAATTGAAACCCTATTAAAAATCTTGAAAATGCTATCAAACTCAGAGGGGTTTTTAAGTAAAACACCAAGACATAGGAAAACAGTGAATAATTACAATATTGTATGAGGGCCTTTATGCAAAACATGGATACAACCTTATCCTCCCACACAGAGGTCTTTGTCTTGTCCTTCCCTTCTGCAAAGCCGCCACTGCCTCCTCCCCCGCGCGAGACCGCCATCCTAGTCTTCTCCCCAGCGGTCGTTAGCTCTTCCTCCTTGCGAGATCGCCGCCTTGCCCTTCTCCCCCGTCGGTCGGCTCCTCCAACTCGTGATCCCGTCGCCTTGCCCTTGTCCCACGCCATTGTTGGCTCCTTCCCTTCGCGAGCCCGCCTGCACCTACTATCGCTTTGACCGGAAGCACGCCATCGCGAGCACACAACGCCACACTCCTCCTCCGCCCTACTGATGTCGCACTACTGCTGCAGACGTCCTATGTCAATCCCGACATGTCGCCCTCCTCCTCCGCCACCGAGCTGCCCCTCCCTGCCACCTCCTTTCCCCCTGTGTGAGGCCGGCGCCACCTCCTTCGTCCCCGACCGGGCAGAGGAAACATCCCGGCATGGGCAGTCGCCGTTCGTGCGCGATTCCAATTTTTGCGAATCCGTTGCTTCGATTGCTATATTAAGGATTGAGATGGAGATCAATAGGATGTATCCTAAAAGTTTTAGGGATAGCAATTCATATAGGATTTCTGTTGGAGCAGTTTTTCTGATAGATTTTAAGATATGTGGTAGTTTTTAGGGACAACAATCCATTATAAGATACCTGCTGGACATGCTCTAACTAGCGCCCTGGTGCATTAGGCCGTAATCAATACCATTCTTAATTCTTCCCTAATGACCTACATGCACTTTAGCCAACCAATTGAACTCCGCACGCATGCATGCTGGTACATATTTGGAATACTAATCTTTCTTTTCGTTTAATCAGGAACTAGTCAAATTGCAAATACTCGCATCAGCTCAGAATCTGGTGTTTTATACGAGGAAAAGTAACAATTAATGTTCATAATGTATACCCTAAATATTGTGAAACATCTGAGGGTAATTTTTTCCTTTGACTCATCATGCCAGATCGCAAAACTGACTAGATTAAGATAGTACAAAAGTTGAACTATTTTGTGATGCGGATCCAAACTACAAATTTGACGGATCACAAGATACAACAAGTATAATAACTTATGTTCATAATGTGTATCCCAAATATATATTGAGAAGCAACCTGGGAACAAGTTTTTCCTACTGTCAGGTCACCAAAATTGAATCGACTAAAATAGTAAACAAGTTGCACTATTTGTGACCTGGATCATATATAGAACCACAAATATTATATAAAATTACAAGAGGCTAGTGTTTTGTGATCATAATTGGTATGCTACATTTTGCGAACCATATATGTATAGGTTGATATTATATATGATTGTTCCACTTAGAGCTTTTAGTTTTGATGATTTTAAAATAGTTTGTTATTTCATTGATCATGTTTAAGCTAAGTACATGATTGTGTTCACAAAAAGCAGTACATCTTGTAATTCTCTTGGATATGTACTTTTGATCAGGGACCTCTTTCTCACAACAGTGGCGACATCTTGTTTAGTTCACAAGACCTTTTGCGCCTTTCACTGCCGTTCTCAACGCATTGGCATATTATCTTAGACCCTCTGGCTAGCATGCATACCATTTGAATATCCAAAATATAAGAGAGCATAAAAAATCAGAAACTATAGGGTGTGTTTGTTTCCTGCCCACTAATTTTTAGACCCGTCCCATCGAATATTGAGATACTAATTAGAAGTAATAAATATAGATTACTAAAAAAACTCAGTCCATAACCCACCCTTTAAGGCCCTGTTTGGATCCCTCCAGTTTTTAATAAATCAGCTTTTAGAAACTGGAGGGCCTTCAAATAGACCAGTTTTCTATACTATAAAGACTAAACATCTATACATTTAAACTCATTCAGAAATCCATGTACACATACCATCCCCACCCTTGATTTCCTACCTCTTTTAAATTTAACCTTTTGATTAACTCTGAACCCACTATAATAAATAACATTACATCTTTCGCAGTTGTAATCAGATGTCGTCTGCCATGTTTTTCGTAACTTTTTACACCGCAGCAAACGCTGCCCGTCTGCTGGTACCCACGATCTGATTTCCCGGCGACGAGATCGTCCTTCGCACCGCACCCGACGCATTTCCTTTCCTAAGATCACTCCCTTCCTGATCTGTTCTTCACATTCCAAAAATTGTGTGCTTCTCTCGATCCAATCTTTGTCTACCAACGCTACGGCGCGAGCACATGGATTCCACGATTTGCAGCAGCGGCCCCGACGCCACCACCAACTTCGAGCAGGACAACGACGCCAACGCCTCGGGCGAGGTCACCCATCGGTTCTCCCAGCAAACGGCGGCGGCCAAGATCGCTTCTTCCTTGGCCACCTCCTACGACTCAGACAAGAAGTTGACGTGCCCAACCTAGAAACCTCGACCCTATGCTCATTTTGTCCTCCTGCCATTTGCTTGACAGAGAAAACCTTGCAACAACATGAAACCAACAACACCCCTCCTTTCGAGTCCAGTGCCATCATTGGCTGCCCGCTCAGATGCGCCGTATCTACTACGGTACCTGCGGCCAGACACTTGACTTTGAGCAGACGCCATGGCTCCAATCCTCCAAACCCACGCACTTGCCATACAGACCGCCAGTCTGCTGCTCGACGAAATGCCTAACTCACGATATCCTTCATCTACATCAGTGCCAAGGTGAGCAAACTACACAACCATGCATTAAAGCCATGTGCGCATCGTCCAAATAAATTTATTAGTTAACTATGATTTAGCTTCGTCCATGTATCGTCTGCTTTTTTAAGTGACCTTGTGATGGCTGATCCACTGTGGCCTACATTGGAAGATGAAGCTTAGTTAGTTTTTCAAAACACGAATTTGATTAAGATGGTTTATTTTGGATAGTCGAGCAGATTTTTTCAATTGTGCGGAATTTACTGTTCAGAAATACCAAATGTGGAAATGCGACATGTTGCAGCTGCAGGGGACTTTAATGTCCTTGCCCATTAGCATGTTCTCCACTATTTTCAATGTATGCAGCGCTAATGAAAAGCATCAGTGTTAGCATCAATGGGTGTTTCAGTTACTATCCTTGCCCATTAGCATGTTCTCCACTATTTCTGATTTCACATTAACATCTTGAGGCATGATATGGTGATACTTATTCTGACAGGCTTGTTTCGGTGCTGCTTTGTGCCACATTATACACTAAGTTAGGAATGGAAATGTTCACCGTAATCTAGGTTTACAGATCTTTCTTGCAAGCATTTTGTATGTGTATTTGGATAATAATTGTAGTATTTTTTTAGAAGTTGGTATGCATTGAGAAAGCAGAGTCTTCACCTGGTACAAGCTTTGACCGGGTCACAGGAAAAAAGATAGATTAGAAACAATGGTAATTATTTTCGAAATATATACATATTGCATATTTTTTATGCCAATCATATTATTATATTCCAAGTTCACCAAATTTGGTCACCATTTTCGGAATTTCTGACCAGCACAACGTATCTTTTGGATCAATGTCCAATTTGGTGTTTCCACATTTTAAAATCTCCTGCAGCTGCAACATGTCGCATTGACTTCAAATGTTCAGATTCCAAGTAAATTTCACTACGTGATAGTCCAATCATTAGATGTGGCAACGAGGACAACTAAAATCGGTCAATCCAAAATGTTGATGATTCTAGATGTTAGTCACCCTGAGTTTCACCAAAAATTTTGTATGCCTCTATCAGTGGTACTTCATTGTGTTGGAAGAAATTAACTATTATGTTTCATTATTTTTTACCATCTTGATTGCTTTGCATCACAAAACATAAACACTATTTTCACTGGATGGAAGCAGAAATAAGTTGGTCTATTTTGGCAAACAAGAAAAGAGAGTGTTCGGCATGCATTTTTCTGATCACAGCTTGTGCACTGTAGGTTGAGCAGGAACTGCAGAACCTTTGGTGAGCTCAGGAGCAGGAGAAATGTAAGCCTATAAAGTTCTTGTTTGGTTTCAGGATCATCATGTTAGGGTCATAAAGACCAACTTGGGATTATGTGGCCTTGATAAGGAAGGAGAACGAACTTGCATCGAATGTTATGATATTACCCGTGAGGGTTGTGATCAGGTTGCTTTATGCCGAGAGCTTGTAGTAGAATAGAAAAATTGACTTTTTAATAAATTTACTGCAATGTTTTCGACAGCTCTAACTGGCATGGCTTGTCCAGTTGCTATAGTAGCGCTTGATCTACAAGTAGTATTTGGCAACAAGCAACGTGCTAGACAGTATATCATGAAGCATCCCCTCACTTATATTTTGATCTTTTTAATTATGCTAGAGCTAAATATTGGTCTCACTAATATTTCTTTGCTTACCACTAGCTGAGTATTAGGTTTATTATTTCTCGGTAGGGCGCCGACGCTACTGCTGATGTGTTCTCTTTTTTTTTTTTACAGAGGGGACGAAATAATGGTTAATTAAGGTTGATCTTATATGGCAAGGGTTCATCTATCCATGTACCAGTGGGTGTTATACTACTACTACAAAGTCACCAACAATGTGAGTACACTTTTGATTCCTCTTTTGCGGATTGATTATTAGTGTGATCCATTCGATATCTATTTTTGGTTGGAGTCCTTTTTTATCTATGTCAATTTATTTGCTTTGTCAAAATTACTTTTTTGATCTGCACTGTTGGATTTTAATATGAAATTTTGTCAGATGATTTGTAAGGTGCGTTTTTTTTGTTAATTACATATTTCAGTTGTTGTGATCTCAGTTTTGGTGACATGCATATGTCTATCAAAAATAAATATAAGCAGTTCATCTATTTGTAGCTTCATTGGATGCTCAGTTCATTTCCGCATATGGAATTAGATGTTACTGCAAACTTTTATTGATGTCTTATTTACTTTCATTACCTGGAATTGAGCATGAATCTATCTCCAACAAGAGGACCAGATGGAAAGGATTGGGAAGGACTAGGAACAGATGTTCATCTCCGTAGTTGCACAGGTATGGCAAAACTGAGCTACTTTTCTTTCTGAAATTTTGAACTGTCAGGGTACCAGTATGCAACAAGCTTGGTGTTTCTATAATTGGTTCTCTTAAGTTCTTCAGATTTATCAAGGCGGCTAGACCTTGAGGAGTTTTGGGATAGTTGGAAATCATACGGTTATGATGTACTGGTATGCAACTATATATATTTTTAAAATACCATTATGTTCTCTATTCACTAAAGTTGAAATTTAGAATAGCATGCTCTTTTTTCACTAAAGTTGCAATTTAGAATAGCCTGCTCTTAAGAATTGTGGTTGTAATTCAATACTCCTTCCTTTTACCTGACCCAAAAGGATGTGGAGTGTACTATTTAACTACTTTATTTTGAACCACTATTATAATTTTCAATAATTTTGTCTTTAATACATCTATACTACAATCTACACTATAAATACTACATAAACATCTACATATCTAAACCCACCACATCTTAGCCTTTGATTTTTTTTTTTTATCTTATTTAAATTTAGCCCTTTCAGTTCGATTGCATGATTCTGCTGTAATCGTAAATTTACCTTTTGATGTAACAATATTTTGTAAAACATGGCTGATTGACAGGGGAGTTGATTGTCTTTTTTACTTGTGAGATAACTATAAAACTTCATGCAGATTGGAAACTCTGGGACATAGGAGCAATGCAGATTTGCAAGGAACAAGATTTGGAGCCTAGGCGATGAGCATCTGCCAACAAATCATATAAGTGTGCATTTTTTATGGGTTTATATGTGCTTACATTATCCTGTCATATTAGGCATATGTCATTTGGTTATTAACGTAACCGTCACAAATCATGTAGTCTGTCATAGCCTCACTTATTATGCATGGCTTCTTGTTTGTTGTTTGGTACATCAAGCAAGGCTCAAATTGTTAAAGACATATGTTGTCGTGGAGAGGTGGACTGCATTTTTGTCTTTAGACATCCATTCTGAAGACAACTAGAACTGTTTCACCGAATGTATGAACAGCAACACTGTTATTGAATAGTGTTTGCATCCGGTGCTTGTTTTTTGAATTATGATAGGACGTTATCATTACTATCTGAACTTTAGCTCTCTGTGTTGTTTATAAACTGAAGGAAGCCAATGTTATTCAGTGGGCATTCAACTTGAGATGACTGATGAAGAGAAATCATAATATGAAGGGCTGCGATGCACCAGCAACCGGGAGAAAACAACAATAAAGCTCATGAGGATTCATTTTCTTTTTTCTAGGAAGCTTTTCTCATTTTTTACAGTAGCTTTTGATGTCAGAATGTCCATTTTGTAGCGGTTTTTGACAGTAGATGTCTGAATGTTATATGTTTTTGAGTCATACCATAATGCTTCTGTTAGATGCAACAATACTTTTGTTGTGTCTTATGATTGTCATAGTGTTATATGCTTATGTGATGGCCAAATAAAATGAGTTGGAAACTCTGCTTTCGCTGATGCATCAGGAAATATGCATCTAATAGTGGCGATGCAATGCACATAACGTTGCAGTGCAACTAATTTTTCTGGGAGCAACCTATTTTCTGGAACACCTCCGTGGAAATCCCTTATCTTGTGGGTTCACTGTCATGAAATTTGCAGTGTCAATTTGGTGGGAGATGTTTTGCTTGTTCGTGGCCTCCATGAATTGTCCTCAAGAAAACTTTTCATGTGGGTCAACCTCCATAAAAAAAAATAGATTTGTTGCGTCATGGTTGACTAACGAGAATAATTTTCATGGCGGTTTAGGCTATTTTAATAAGGACTTTTCACTCATGGGAGAATTTTATTCTATGATAGTGTTGTCCATAATCAGCGTCTTTATTTCCCTTGTCTATCTAAACTACACTGGATCAATATTACCTTTGATGTTTTGTGATTTTGATGTCACAAACTCACGTAAGAATAAATCTATGAGTGCTGAAGACTATGATTGCATGAACCTAAAACTGCAGTTACTAAATATTGATTATTCTTTTATATTACGGTGTTAAGAAAGTAATGAACCAAGTGATGATATTTCCTTCCTTGCTTAAAATAGCCTAAACCACCAAATAATAAATCATACTATTCTACCTCTCAAATGATTAAGTGGCGATATTTTCTTCCTTACTCAAAATATGTTTAATGATACATATATTAATATCTCATCTTTCATACTACACACGTAGAAACAAAATATTCTTAGTCATTATTTTTTTGATCATGATGTGACTGATCTAACCAACCATACGATTATATTATTTGTATGTTACCCGATTGTCTTGAAATATAAAGTCATACAAGCATATTTTACTTTTATGAACAAGGTTACCTTTGTATTATCAGCTTCTCCTAAATATTCGATTTCGTAGCATAAACCCTTTCCTATATTAACGTCTTTTAGCACCGTTGAAAAAAGATGTACCATTGGACTGTTTTTTAGCACATGTGTCCGTTTAGTATATGACATCTTTATAGGACAATGGCAACGTGCGACAGCAAAAACCTAGTTTTTCTAGTTTCTAAAATCTGGTTTATGGGTTTTTAAGAAACCCATAATCTGGGTTAGAGGAGCTAATACCAGTTTTTATTTGGTTAATGACCCACTGCCCTGATTGTTTTATGGAAAATTACGGCACATGCCACCGCTTCCATTGCACAGAATGACAATACTCTGTCTTTCTTCCCCAACCGCGCCTCCTCCCTTCTTCCCTGATCTGCGCCCCTCTCCACCGAACCTCCCGAGGCCGAGCTCTTCCCTAGCAGCTAGGCACCGGCGATGGACTCCCAAGGGGATGGTGACGACATGGAGGATCCGTACTCCTAGGATTCCCCTCGTCCCAGGCGCAATTTGAACCAAGAGTTCTTCAGCCAAACCTCAAATTTCGACCCTACTTCCTCCGTCGGCGGCAATGGTGGTCTTCTTGGTCGTGGTTTCGGTGTTGGGCATGGATTGGACCTCAATTCCGAGGTTGTTGATCTGAACGAAGGCTTCAGGTCTTACATGGACCTCCTTCAATCTCCGTCGATCCTGGTGGCTGCGGACGGCCCAGTTGGTGGTGGCATCGTAGGCGCTGCGCGGGGTGAAGACCTGGATGCCGATGCAGCCGGGTTTGGCCGCGGCATTCCTCCTGCCCACGGCAGCGGCGGCGGGAGCACAGGGCGTGGCCATGGCGCTGGGCGCGGCCTTGGCCGTGGGCATGTCGCCGGGGGTCATGGCCACGAAGGAGGCCGTGGGCATGATGCGGCGGCCGTCGATTCTGCTGCCCTTGGCCGTGATGTGGCCCCTGCCGCTTCTGCTACGTGCGCCCGTGGTGTTGGTAGAGGCGACGGTAATGGCCACAGCTCTGGTGCGAGTCATGGTGCCGGTAGTGGGCGTGGCCGTGCCAGTAGACACGGTTCAGTGGGCGGCCGTCCTGAGATACCCACTTCTGCGATACCCTACCGTGTGCCCCATGCTGCTGCTACTTTGGCAGCCTCAAGCAATGCTATGAATGATTTTGATGAAGAGGTAGATCACTCAACTTGGACTGAGCAGCAGCATGAAGAGGATGATTTCAATGGGCATGATGCATCGGTAAATACTTGTTCTTTACATCACATCTACTTGCACAAATTATTGATGCCATGAACAATAGGTGATATAGGGTGTACCTTGTATGACTCTTGTCTCGTGACACTAGCTATTCTCATGCACATATCTTTGTTAGCACCATCTATAATACTGAGCCTGCGCTGCTAAGTACTAGTGTTGTCATATTTTCGTTAGAATGACGATGGAGATTTCGACAAAGCTGAATGGACCAATAGTGAGAACAATGCTTTATTTTGTACACTTTGTGTTGATGAGATTAATGCTGGAAATAGAAGCAATGGGTTTATGACTGGTAGGGCGTACAAGAACATAGATGCTAAGTTTCAACAGATCAGAGGGCTTCGTCACTACAAAACGCAGCTAAAGAACAGATGGGAAGCTTTGAAACGCCTTTACTCATTTTGGTTGTGGTGCAACAAACACACCGGATTAGGCCGTACTCCAAATGGGGGCATCCTGGCAGATATAGATTTCTGGAAAAAGCACACAAAGGTATAATTTAATGCTTTTTAGGCGCTGATTACTCATATTACTTGTAGAGGAAATATTGATCAAATTCTTTCATTTTTTAGGGAAAGTTTGAGTGGAGGAAGCTCAAGAAAGGTCCTCCCGAAAACCTTGAGGAGATTGCCATCATGTTCCAACACACTGCTTTAGATGGACCAACAGCTTGTACACCAGGAGATAACTTGGAGGAAGAAGATGATGCAGTAGATGATGGCCAACAACAAGATGATGTCAGTCCCATGAGTACTAGTACCATGAAAAGGGGTACGAGCAGCACTGCAACTGTTACTAGTCCTAGGAAAAGAATCAAGAGTCCTATGGTGAGGATAATGAAGGGTATATGGGAGGACATGAAGGAGGCAAATGCTGTAGCACAAAAGGCAACACAGGGGGATTATGTTGTGGAACAAGTGAAAGAATATATGCGGTTGGTGGTGGCTAGTGGGTCACCAGCAGGAAGTGCAGCTCATTTTGTTGTTGGCCAGTTGTTTGTGAAGCCTGAACATCGGGGAGTGTTTGTATCCATAGAAGATAATGAAGGGAGGCAAGCTTGGTTGCGGAGATGGTGTCAGGGCAAGAATATTCACTAGTTTATTATTTCACTTCTATAATGTAGTGTCAGCATGGACAAGTTGTTAATGTTATTAATAATATGTATCCTGTAGGCCAAGAACATTATATGTCTACTCAGGTTGAACAAGTTATTGATAATATGTATCCTGTTGCACCAAGTTCATACTTTGTGTCAATTTTTATGCATTGTTACCAACTTTTGACCCCCAGTTCAATGGCATGTAGATGAATTATTAGAGTGATGATTCAGTTGACAACTCATCTACAAGTGATGGTGATGCGGAAGATGCAACTATTCAGCTTGCCAAGAAAACCTCTAAGCGCAATGGAGCCATAGCTTACCAACTAGGTATGTACTATGAAGCTGCTGTCATGCAAAAAAAAAGAAAAGGACAAAACTCAAGAAAGGAGCTAAGTCTGGTTATGATTGGACTATTAGAACTCTCAATGACCCAACAGAATGCTACAACATGTTGAGGATGAATAGAGAACTTTTCTACGAGCTTCATGATTTGCTAGTGTCTTCTTATGGACTGAAGTCATAAAAAAAATGTGCTCCATAGAATCTTTGGCAATGTTCTTATGGATGGTTGGTGCCCCATAGTCTATTAGACAGGCTAAGAATAGGTTTCTGTGGTCCCTTAAGACAGTAAGTAGGAGGTTTGAGGATGTTTGGATAGTGCATACAGGCTGTCTGCTGATATTGTCAAAGTAAAAGATCCAGAATTCAGGACAATGCATCCTAGAGTGCACGAATCACGTTTCTCACCACACTTTAACAATTGCGTTGGAGCAATAGATGGAACACATGTACCCGTTAAAGTACCAACCAAAAAGGTGCTTCAATATGTTGATCGTAGTGGTAAACAACTTACAATGTGTTGGCTATATGTGATTTCAACATGAGGTTTACATTTGTGGTTGCCAGTTGGCCGGGCTCGATACATGACATGAGTGTCTTCAATGATGCTTTAAACAAATACGATGATAAGTTTCCTAGTCCGCCGCCAGGTGAAGTAACATGCTACAAAATAGTTCTTATAGTATCCTAAATGATTATGTATACAACCTCATTACTTATAATTATGTTGCAGGTAAATTTTACCTTGTTCACTCGGGATATCCAAATCGAGAAGGTTATCTTGCATCTTACAAAGGAACAAAGTATCACTTGCCAGAATTTCGTCAAGGCCCTAGTCCGAAAGGGAGTAAGGTTACCTTGTTGACTCGGGATATCCAAATCGAGAAGGTTATCTTGCATCTTACAAAGGAACAAAGTATCACTTGCCAGAATTTTGTCAAGGCCCTAGTCCGAAAGGGAGTAAGGAACTATTCAATTACTACCACTCATCGCTTCGTAACGTCATCGAGAGGTCGTTTGGTGTTGTGAAGATGAAATGGAGGATCTAACAATTGTTAGGCATACCTACTTTTCCATTAGACAAGCAAAGTAAAATAATTCTCGCATGCATGACCTTACATAATTTCATTAGAGAGAGTGCAGTGCGTGATGAAGACTTTGCCAGATGTGATGAAGATAAGAACTACATGCCAATGCCTAGTGAAAATTTGTCTGAACCAGCATGTGGTAACAATAATGCTGGTCAAGATGGCGATATGAATGCTTTCCTTGACATTATTTGTAATGGTTTGATGGGTGAAGTTTAGTAAAAGTGCCATGAAACTATGTACATTGGTTTTTGCATTTATCAAGAAAATTGTTACATGATTACAAGCAGCGATGTATGTAGCACTTTTGTTTTTTTAAACAATTACATTGGATGCTAACGCTTGAGCAATAATTAGCATAAGACTTGGTGCCTAAAATAGATGGCGAGAGCACAATTTTGTAGCTAGTTTCAATTTAAAAAGTGGAAGGGCAGACAAGTCATTAAGCAACAAAAAAGCTGGTTTCTAATTTCTTAGAAACTGGGATCCAAACATCCCCATCCAATTTTTTCTTATAAACCAGCTTTTAAAAAACTAGCTTATAAACCAGTTTCTTAAAAACTGATAAGGATGCAAATAGTGCCTAAATGACGAGACGAATCTATTAAAACTAATTAAGCCGTAATTATATAATATGATGTTATAGTAAACATCTCTTAATGATGTCTTAATTAAACTTAATAGATTTATCTCACAAATTAGCATCCAACTGTATAATTAGTTTTATATTTAGTTTATATTTAATATAAGTATTTAACATTTAAAAGATTGATATGACAACATTAAAATTTAAACCCCTAGAAACGAACACACATCTACTGGCGCATATGTCCTGCTCTACTTTATCCATCGTTGATGACGCTCTGATGATCGTTGGTGACGCTCTGATGCGCCTTCCGAGAGAAGAACTCACAAGAAATTGCTCCATCCATCTGCACTACGTAATACAAAAGATTAGACATTTCGAAAACTAGTTGTGCTTTGGCCGATGGGATCAGTTTCAGTTGATCCCTTCCCATCGGCCTTTTGCTTGAATAATCTGTTTCTAACCCACATGCAAGAAAATCGATCAGGACAATGCACGAGATCGAGATCAGATTGATTCAGATGCAAATAGAATACTCACCGTTGTACAAATCCACATGCCAGAGGAACGCAATGATCTAGCATCTGTGTTGTGGGCAGGCTGCTGGTTCCATCAGCGCCTGTGCAGCTGAAGAGGACATTGGCATGTTTTCGTGGCGTCGCAGGTTGCCGTCTGGATTCAAGCCGCCGGTGGATCTCAAGAACTACGTCTTCCAGTCCAGTATACAAGGAAGGAACTGGAGAAAAATGGATGGAATAATGATGCTGCCGATAGCTATAAAAAGGATGAAAAAAAAAGTCTCATGTGAATTATACCTACCAGTTAATGCGTACAATGATGGTGCCATTTAGTTAATGAAAATTATTGGAAGTATTGACCACCGAATGCATGCATGCATGATGTATGGTTGGCTCGATCGGTGGAAATGCAGGCCGGTTCGGTCTGACTGCAAGCTGGCTGGGATGTGAAATATTAGATCACACCCAGGCCGGTTCCTCGAGACGCCGAGAACATCCAAGAGCGAGATTTTAGCCGAGAAACAGCTGACAGAGTTCGGGCTAGATGAAGATTTGGCACATAATGGGCACATAAATTTTCACGATGTTATTATTAAAGACGTTTTTATTACAACCAATTAGAAACTGCTGACACATAGGACCAAAAATGAAAACAAGCTAGCTGGTGGGAATGAGCAAAACATTGTGACAGTAGAAATAATTTTTTTTTTACTTTATTTTTTTGATATTTTTCTAACTCAGAGGCAACAAAATAGAAACCACAGGAAATTTCAGCTCAAACAGAGGTATGACGTGGCCTACAAAATTTCTGCATGTTGCAGCGACGTCGGGTTCCAAACTTAATCCCTCTCGGAAGTGGTCTTAATGATTTTTTGAATTTTCTGAGATTTTCCTCTATGGTGTAGCTGGGTTGGGTAGATCCAAAAACAATTTCTCACCATTTTTTTTAAAAAATCGATTGAGTCGAGTCCGTACGCGAAAGTTATAATTGTTTTAAGGAAGGGACTCCGAGTCAGTGTTTTGATGGCTCCAGAATTACAATTGGGTAGAAATTTTTGTAGTGAGATGAATGCAACAGAAATTGGAACTTGTGGGTGTTGATCCATGGTGATGAGGGTGGCTTTAGGGTGGGATCAGAGTGGGTGTGTTGGTAAATTTTTGTGGCTTTTCTATCCACGATAGGATAAACATGAAACAAAAAACTAAACTAAAGGGTAGTACGAAGCTGACGGTGCACCTAAAGCTCTGATTACCACTTTGATGTGGACAAGGGTTCTTGATCTTCTGAAATATTCAGGTAAGTTGATTCGGTCGGAGACAACACACAAATTAATCCGGCTTTAGAACAACACGTTCTAAACCCCGCAATCGTAGCACAATGTCTCCTCTAGTTATCAACCGGTGGTGCACGGTTGACCTCGCCAAGAAGGCTAATCCCTATCTCCGAATCAAGAACACAAGAAAGAACAAATAAGAAGGCAACACAATTGCAGATGTATTATGAATCTAGCGAAGTTGGGATCTCATAAACTGATGGAAACAGTGAACTATTCTTGACAGAATTAATCTGAGAAAAACCCACACCCTAAAGGAGCAGCAGCGACGGTTTATGAAGACCCTAGGGTCATGTAAGATACTCTGGACGCACTCCTAATTGATCTCAACTGGATACAAACACTAAAGGTCAAAAACAGGCGGTGCAGCATCGGGACAGATTCCGAACCCTCTTTGTTTTGATGATTCCTATAGAGTCTGGATGAATTTTAACATGATACCAGTTACATTGGAAAGGTCTTCTTCTTAGATTTCCATGCATATGTAGAACATCGAGAACCAAGTCTTTATGCATCCTGAGCGTCCGTTTTAGTGTGGACTGGTCCTGAACTCTGAAGCAGATTCGAAGTCGGTTTGAGTTAGGCCTCCTCCTTAGCTTGTATGTCCTTGCTAACCTTCCACGTCCCCAAGTACTTCTCCCATCATCTCCTGGTCCTCTCCATGATTCCTAACCGCAATATAATCATTAGATAACAAACATTCTCAAAGGTAACATATAAAGAAGAATGTAGGAACCAGCTCACCTCTAGATTAAGCCATTTTACACGATCTCTAGTCATTGGACCTTGCAAGTCCAGAGTTGGATGAGTGTTGTGTGCATATATAGGAGTGATTTCCGCATCACATTTATTATGAGTACCTAAATTAAGGATTCTCATCCCATCCTGATTCTTTGGAGCACACAAAATACTTCATTTGGTTAGACAGTATTTTTTTTTCTTATGGCCCTCATTTTGCAAAAAAAAAATGTGAACCTATAATATTCAAATCTTTCTAGGACTCCCTTAGGAAACTCAAAAAAGAAAAATATAAACATCGGTTAACTACTCAAGACTGAGTTGATTAAAATAAGTCACCCATCAACTGATAGCATCTTGCATTTCAAACAACTCAACCTTTTTTGGGATTGCTGCTCTATGTGATTCCAATCCGCATTACTAAGTCTCTTATGATGCATGAGAATGCACAAATACCTAAATGATAGAGTACCTAGCTCACATCCGAAGATTTGCAAATACTCTTGGTAAAAGTTGGCTGCATCTCCATAACAGAAAAGTTCACTTTTATGATAATTAATTTGAAGTCAAGAGACCTGCTCAAATGCACATAACCAAAAATTGATAAGATAATAGTCCAGGGAGCTACTCAAACTACAAATTGCACCACATAATTTTATTCCTATTTAAATTTACAATCAGTATTTTTGTATAATTGACATTATTCATCAGATAAATTAAAACTTATTTTCCTTTGAAATGATTTTAGAACAAAATCTTTTGGCTCAACTTTTCTAAAAGCAAACGTGAGTTTACTATAAAGTGGATCGCAAAGCCGCAAGCCATGTGGCTCCCAAATTTTTCTGCACTGAACAAGCGATACAAATCTGATGCACAAGCCGATGAAGTTGATTGAGAGATAACCACCTGATGCATGGGCAACATGTTGCGAGGACTGATTGACTCATAAGACCCATCAAAAATTTCAATGAATGTAGCTGGTTGGTACTAGGAGATTTTAATTTGATAAGAAGGCCTGAAGATAGGAACAAGCCAGGAGGGGATGTGCATGAGATGCTAGCCTTTAATAATGTAATCAGTGCATTGGGAATTGTTGAGTTGCCACTCCATGGAAGAAAATATACCTGGAGTAATATGTAAGAACAACCTCTGCTTCAGAAACTTGACTGGGCTTTCACCTCTGCAAATTGGACTTTGACATTCCCTGATACTGAAATCAAGGCTTTAGATAAGGACACTTTTGATCATGTACCTTGTTTGGTTACAATTATCAATAAAATTCCAAAACCTAAAGTTTTTTGATTTGACAACTATTGGATGGAGCACATAGATTTTTTAGTAAAGGTTCAGGAAGGATGGAGTATACCTGTCAGACAGATGAATATAGCCAAAAGAATTACAACCAAGCTCAAGAATCTCAGAAGAACACTAAAAACCTAGGCCTCTACACTGTACAACCTCTCCACCACAATTGCCAACTCAAAGAATACCTTCATTTTGTTAGATCTGATTGAGGAAAGCAGAGGCTTGACCTTGGAAGAATGGAACTTTTGACAAATTTTACAAGGTCACATTCAAGACTTACTAAATCAGCAGAAAATCTACTGGAGATAGAGAGGGGACGTTAAATGGGCTAAATTTGGTGATGCTCCAACCAAATTCTTCCATGCTAGAGCTTTAGTTAACCATAGACGAAATGCAATTTCTAGCCTTACCACATCTGTAGGACAAGTCCTATCTCAACATCATGACAAAGAACAGTTACTCTGGGAAGCATATAAGGATAGATTAGGGACTTCAGAATACACATGTATGCAGTTGGATCTACAGAGTTTGATGCAACAGAGTGAAGGACTAAACAGGTTGGAAGATCCTTTAGTCAGGAAGAAATAAATGAAGTGGTGCTAGATTTGCCTACTAATAAATATCCAGGGCCTGATGAGTTTAATGGAGATTATTTTTTTTAAAAAAAAATTGTTGGCCCATCATTGCTCAGGATTTCTATGGGTTGATAACAACATTTTATGAGGAAAATATTTGCTTACAGAGTATAAATAGTTCTTATATCACATTAGTCCCCCAAAAGGATAATCCCCTGGAAGCGAATGACTTCAGACCCATATCACTTCTAAATTGCTCCATAAAGCTGATAACCAAGTTACTGGCAAACAGAATCTAAAGAGTCATACTACAATTGGTGCACCAGAATCAATATGGATTTATCAAAAATAGAAGCATACAAGACTGTTTAGCATGGGCCATTGAATACCTTCACCTATGTCAGAAGTCAAAAAAGGAGATCACTCTAGTCAAGCTGGATTTTGAGAAGACTTTTGATAAAATAGAGCATCAGGTAATCATTGACATCATACGAGCTAAAGGTCTTGGAGATAAATGGATTAACTGGGTTAGAAAAATCATTGAAATATGAACCTCTTCTGTCCTACTAAATGGAGTCCCAAGGAAAGTTTTCCACTGCAGGAGAGGTGTTCGACAAGGAGATCCTTTATCACCTCTCATCTTTGTCCTGACAGCTGATCTCTTGTAGTCAATAATGAATAAAGGAAAAGATCAAGGTCTATTCAGATTACCACTACCACTTAGAGCTAGTTCAGACTTTCCAATAATTCAATATGCTGGTGACACTCTCTTAGTTATGCAAGCTTGTCAGAGGTAGTTAGTGGCACTCAAAGCAATTCTACACACATTTGGTGAGTCTACTGGATTAAAAGTAAACAATCATAAGTGAATGATGATCTCAATTAATGTACAGCTAGATAAAATGGCAATACTGGCAGGGACTCTAAACTGTCAGATAGGGACAATGCCTTTCCCCTACCTTGGCCTACCCTTGGTAACAACCAGGGCATCAGTTGGAGATTTCCTACCAATCACACAGAGAATTGAAAGGAGATTAGTTGGATGTGCACAACTTCTTACACAACTAGGGAAGCTAGAAATGGTTAACATTGTCTTATCCTCTCTCCCAACTTTTTTCATGTGTACTCTGAAAATTTCCCATAACAAATATAGATCAGGTGGGCCAATATAGGAGACATGGTCTTTGGAGCGGTTCAAACATTAATGCAAGGAAATCACCTTTAGCAGCTTGGCATATGGTGACTAAACCTAAGAAAGAAGGAGGATTGGGAGTTCTGAATCTAAGAACACATAATGAGGCCATGCTTATGAAGCAACTGCAGAAATTCTCAAATAGAGAGGATCTGCCCTAGGTAACATTGTTATGGGATAACTACTATAGAACAAACCTCCCATCAATTTCTTAAAAAAAGGGATCCTTTTGGTGGCATGACATATTCAAGTTAATGGACAAATATAAAGGAGTTGCAATGGTGCAAGTTCAAAATGGTGTTATAGTGTTGTTCTAACTGGACTCTTTTAATGGCTGCCCTCTCAAGTTAAAATACCCAGAATTATTCTCCTTTGTTATCAAGGATACAACTACCCTCACACACATCAAGGAAAATGGTGACTTTCAGTCCTTCTTTCATTAACCATTAGGCTTGCAGGCATATACCCAATGGCAAGAGGTCAGTACTCTGATGGACAATATTCAGTTAGACAATAGCAAAGATCAGTGGAAGCATATGAGTGAAACACATAAATATTCAGCCTCCAAAGTTTATAAGCTTCTCATTGGACACATGGCTACTCACCCGACGTTTAAATGGCTGTGGTGATCAACCTGTCAACCAAAACACAAAGTGTTCTTCTAGCTCTTACTGCACAATAGACTAAACACTAGATCCATGTTGTAGCGAAAAAAATATGCATTTGGACTTATACACATGTGACTTGTGTATTTTGCAAAAACTGGAGACTCTAAGACATCTCTTTGTGCAATGTAACTTTGCCAAGACATGTTGGGCACCAGTTGGCTTGCAAATACCAAGAGGCTTGTCCATGGTACAAATAGTCAACTAGATAAGGAGAAAGTTGGTTGTCCCTTTTTATACGAACATTATTATTCTCATGTGCTGGAGTATTTGGAAGGAAAGAAATGGTTGGATCTTCAATAACAATGAT
Source organism: Eleusine indica (assembly GCA_030378355.1). Lineage (NCBI taxonomy): Eukaryota > Viridiplantae > Streptophyta > Magnoliopsida > Poales > Poaceae > Eleusine > Eleusine indica. The sequence continues at coordinate 32,092,208 of CM059497.1, forward strand.
CCTTCGGTGTCGGTGTTTCGATCACCGGCTAGTAGAATTTGTTCAGGGGGTGCACGCTTAGGCTCGGTGATGGCTATGCAAGAGGACACAAGGGATTATACTGGTTCGGAGAGAACCCCTACGTCCAGTTTGAGTTACAGCTCGTGTTACTTGCACCGGGGTGTACAATAGTGGTGAGAGAGGAGCGTTCTCCAAGTCTCAGTGCGTGCGTGCATGTTGATGTTGGATGATTTCTGATGTCCCTAGGAAATGGAAGGAGCTCCCTTTTATACTTCAAGGGGTGGCCCATGTTATAGCGAGAGGGTGGAAGGGCGCGAAAGTGAAAGAGGAAAGGAGAGGACAAGACGTGCGGGGAGTCGGTGAAGTCATGCCAAAGTTGGCGTGGACTCTGGTCGGTGGCGTGGTCTTCGGTCTTCATGGGTCCCACTGTCCTGGTCCTTATGTTAAGGGAGGCACTGTGTCAAGGCGTGCCCTCCTTAATCCACCGACGGGTCGAACCGCTGTGTTCCTGTAGAAGGCATGTTCTACTGAAAGGGGTGGTGAAGCACGGGCGACATCATGGCATTCAAGCACGGTCTGGTCGCTGCTATCCATCGAGCCATCCTACATCGTCAATGTTGGGGGTGTCATTGTGCAGTCATTTTAGGTGCGCAGCGTAGGCTTTGTTGTGGCATGAGGCCTCATCCCATGGACATGCATGATGATGGTGGGAGTAGATTTTCAGGGGGTTCTGACCTCCCGATACTATGGTTGTACGCTTGGTATGACATTTAAGGCGAGGCAGATGGCAGTTGTTGACCTTCGCACCGTTCGACCCTCCCGTCAAGGGTCGACTTGTTGGGTCTCGCTTGGTTGGGCCCGCTTTGATGAGGACATCACTCCTATGGATACACACAACACTCCTCTAAATCTGGACTTGCAAGGTCCAATGACTAGAGCTCGTGCACGACGACTAAATTTAGAGGTGAGCTCGTTCCTACGTTCTTCGCTATATGTTACTTTTGAGAATGGTTTGCTACCTAATGATTATTTTATGATTAGAAACCATGGAGAAGACCAGGAGATGATGGGAGAAGGAGTTGGAAACGTGGAGGACCAGCAAGGGCTTGGAAGCCAAAGTGGAGGCCCAATCAAAACCGACTTCGAGTCTGTTTCGGGGCCCAGGACCAGTCTGTACTAAAACAGTTGCCCAGGACGCATATGGACTCGGATTTGGACGTTCTACATATGCACGGAAAGATAAGGAGAAGACCTTTCCAATGCCGCTGGGCTCATGTCAAAATTCATCCGGAGTCATCGGGAATCGTCAAAACAAGACAGAGTCCAGAATCTGTGTCGGTGCTGCGTCGCCTATTTTTGGCCTTTGGGCTTTGTATCTAGTTGAGCCCAATTAGGAGCACGTCCAGAGGGTCTTGCACGACCCTAGGGTCTTTATATACAGCCGCCGCCGCACCATTAGGGTTCGGGTTTTGCTTAGATCAATTCTGTTCATAAACAGTTTCGCCGTTCATCGGTTTGTGAGACCCCAACTTCGAGAGTTTAATCATACATCTGCAATTGTGTTGCATTCTTCGTTGTTCTTGCTTGTGTTCTTGATTCACAGGCAGGGATTAGCTTTCTCGGCGAGGTCAATCGTCTTTGGACGGTTGATAACCAGAGGAGACGTCGTGCTGCGATTGCGGGGTTTAGAACGTGTTGTTCTGAAGCCGGATCGATTTGTGTGTCGCCTCCGACCAAATCAACTTACCAAGAACCTTTCGGAAGATCAGGAACCCTTGTTCACATCAAGTGGTAATCAGAGCTTGAGGTGCACCGTCAGGTTCATACTACCCTTTAGTTTTGTTTTCGTGTTCTTCCCATCGTCCACTGAAAATACCAAAAAAAAATTTCCCCCGCCCATAACCACGTGTTTACCCTTTGCATATTTCAATTTCAGAGTCCGTAGTGTTGAGTTTGTGCCCTAGTTCTTGTTTAGTCGCTAGTTTAGTTTGTATTTTTGTCGTCACTAGTGTTTCCCTTGCAACCCTAGCCGCCATCCCCTTCATCATCCTCGGTTTTGTCGGCTTTGTGTGCTAGGGTTGATTGATCAACACGTCCACCCTAATCCCACCCTAAACCTACCCTCACCACCTCGGACCAATTTTCATAAATTCCACTTTCCGCTGCATCCACCTCGCCAAAAAAAACTCCCTACCCGACCCCAAGCCCGACTAGGATTTCACTCAAACCCCCGGGTTCTTCATAACTGATTCCGACACCCCTTCGGTAAAACAGCCATAACTTTTCGCTCGGTTGTCCGTTTTGGCTGAACTTTTTATAGGAGATTCTTGACGAAAAGTTGACCATACCCACACTCAGTTACGCCCTGTGTGCCCTCGTCAAAAAATTCAAAAAAAATCGGGAAGATAAAGAAAAAATTCATTCAAGTTGAAACCCGACATTTTCTGAAACTTCAAGATTTTCTGTAGGCCACGTCCTAGCTCAGTTTGAGCTGAAATTTTTTGTGGTTTCTTCTTGTTTGCTAGTGAGTTGGAAAAAATATCAAAAAAATAAAATAAAAAAAAGAAATTTGGGATTCCTACTAGTGCTCCATCTAGCCCCCTGGAATTTCTGAGTTTGGCTATTTTACACTAAGCCCCCTGTTATCGACTGTGTCCCTTTGTCTCTTTATTTCTTCTTTGCTATCACTACTATTCTAGGACATAGTTAGACCATCAACTAGGGACAAGTTATTTGGGCACTTATTCAGCTTTACTATCTGTTTTTGATTTGTGTGCCACTCATATATATATATTTGGCCTTCCTAGCTCCACATACTTCTTCTGGACAGCACATAGGTTATTTGGTAACCCTTGCAATCGTGGAACACTTCTCCCTGGTATCCTTTGCTTTGTTGTTTTCAGAACTTCGTAAGAGCTTTGCAAGAAGCTTACTTTTGCTGTGTTGAGAGGCACCACTGCTTAATAGTTTTGTAGGGATAACCTTCACTTTTTGTTTCCTGTTTTGGTGTTTCTGATGTCAGGAAGCGATGGGGAGGGTGCTTCACCCTCTAAATTGGATGAGTGCGTGAGCCAAAATCAGTTACAGAAGGCTTTGCAGGCGGTTCAGAGTGATTTGGCAGAGACGATCACCAGGGCCGTCACCGACGCCGTCACCAAGCTTCACCTGGGAGAAAGCATTGAGCGGTTGGATAAGAGAGTCTCTAAGCTAACCGATCAGGTTGTCGAATTGGAGACCGCTCACAAGACCAACAACAACAACAACAACACCAACAACGACACCAACAACGACGTTGAAGACGATCATGATGAAGCAACGGTGTATAAGGCTGATGGCACCGTCGATAGCTCAGCTACAAGGACCGCAAGGTTACGACACCGTTTGCAACGTAACCCTCAAGGTATGGGTGGTTTCCACAACCACAACCGTCGCACACAAGGTAACTATGCTCCAGATGATCCGTATGCTAAAATTAAGTTTTCAATTCCTTCGTTTTCGGGTCAGTTAGATGGTGATGCTTACCTTGATTGGGAAATGACGGTAGAACAAAAATTTAATGCCCACCTTGTTCCTGAACAACATAGAGTTAGACAAGCCACTAGTGAGTTTAAGGACATTGCTATTGTTTGGTGGAGTGGTCTAGCTGCTGAAACCGATTTGCCTACTACTTGGGAAGAACTTAAGGTAGAAATGCGTGATCGTTTTGTTCCTCCTTCTTTTTATAGAGAAATTCGTAATAAACTGCAGCGTTTAGATCAAGGAGATAAAACTGTTCAGGAGTATTTTAGTGAGCTTCAGAAGGGTTTGATTCGTTGTGCTGTGGTTGAAAAAGTAGAGGATCAGATTTGCCGCTTTTATTCTAGTTTGAGAAAAGAAATTCAGGACATCCTTGATTATAAAGAATTTTATACCCTCAACCAGTGTTTCCAGTATGCTATGCTTGCAGAGAAAGAATCACAGGGACTTTTCCAGGCTTTTGAGGAGTACAGCAAGTCCAGGAATTTCTACCCACCACGGTCGACGGGGACTTCGGGGCTGCCCAAGCCATCTTTCCGGCCGCCCCCACCAGCTAGTGTTGTTTCTGCAGCACCAAGATCAGCCCCTGCCCCTTCTACGCGCTCAGGTAAAAATTCTGTGTAGGTACCGGCTAGTAGTGCCTCCTCAGTTGCTTCGACGGGACGCACTACAGGGATTCAGTGCCACCGATGCCATGGTCTTGGCCATGTGCAGAAAGATTGCCCAAGTAGGCGAGATATGTGGCGATAGATGATGGCGGTTACATGAGCACCTCCGATGTGGAGGATGAGGAGGAGGATGTCGCTGCCACCAGCGGTGACCTCGTCCTTGGAGGCGGAGATACCACGGGCTACATGAATATTATTGTGCAGCGTGTGCTTAGCACACAAATCCAGCAGCCCGAGATGATGCAGCGACATAACTTGTTCCAGATTTTCTTCATCATCAAGAACCGTCGGGCACGTGTCATCATTGATGGAGGAAGCTGCAACAATTTGGTGAGTTCTAATGTGGTTAAGAAGCTTGATTTGACCACACGCCCACATCCACATCCATACTACATTCAGTGGTTAAATGACTCTAGAAAAGCTAAGGTAACACAAACTTGCAGAGTTCCTTTTTCCATTGGTTCCTATGTGGATTCTGTTGATTGTGATGTTGTACCCATGCAAGCTTGTTTACTTTTATTGGGTAGACCTTGGGAATTTGATAATGATGCTGTACACCATGGTAAAAGTAATAAGTACACCTTTATGCATAAAGGAACTAAAATTACTTTGTTACCAATGACCCCTGCTGAAATTGTACAAGCTGATTTAGAACGAGCTGCTAGTTTGAAAAATAAAAGCCCTGAAATTCAGCAACCTGTTAATTCTGCTTCTACACCAAGTAATGTTAATGATTCTTCAAGTTCTAAGGGTGCTGCAATTAAATTACAAGGTCGTTCATGTCTTGCCACAAAATCTGAGCTTGCTGAAATTTCTACTGATGATATTTGCTATGCTTTGATATGCAAACAAGCCTTGTTTTCGCTTGGTGATATTGCTTCTAGTGCTTTGCCTCCTGCTGTCACTAACCTTTTGCAGGAGTATGAGGATGTTTTCCCAGCTGAGATACCCCCGGGATTGCCACCTTTGAGAGGGATTGAGCATCAAATTGATTTGATTCCTGGTGCTACTTTACCAAACCGTGCTGCTTATAGGACCAACCCTTAGGAGACTAAGGAGATACAACGACAAGTCCAAGACCTATTGGATCGTGGGTATGTTCGTCAATCACTTAGTCCTTGTGCTGTTCCTAAGTATGTGTGTATATTGTAGAACCATTAATAACATTACTATTAGGTATCGTCATCCTATTCCTAGGCTAGACGACATGCTTGATGAGTTATGTGGTGCTATAATTTTCACTAAAATTGATTTGCGTAGTGGCTACCATCAAATTAGAATGAAACTTGGAGATGAATGGAAAACAGCTGTCAAAACCAAATTCGGGTTGTATGAGTGGTTAGTAATGCCTTCTGGGTTGACTAATGCACCCAGTACTTTCATGCGTTTGATGAATGAGGTTTTAAGACCTTTTATTGGCAAATTTGTGGTTGTTTACTTTGATGATATCTTGATTTATAGCAAATCCATGGATGATCATATGATTCATTTGCGTGCTATTTTTTATGCTTTGCGAGTTGCACGTTTATTTGGTAACCTTGAGAAGTGCACCTTTTGCACGGATCGAGTCTCTTTTCTTGGCTATGTTGTGACTCCACAGGGAATTGAGGTGGATGAGGCGAAGATTGAAGCCATAAAGAGCTGGCCTGTACCAAAAACTATCACACAGGTGAGGAGTTTTCTTGGTCTTGCAGGTTTCTATCGCCGCTTTGTCAAAGATTTCAGCACCATTGCTGCACCATTGCATGAGTTGACAAAGAAGGGCATTGACTTCTATTTTGGTAAGGTACATCATGAGTCTTTTGATGCTTTGAAGCACAAACATACACATGCACCAGTGCTGCAATTACCCAATTTTGATAAGACTTTTGAGCTTGAATGTGATGCTAGTGGTAGAGGCATTGGTGGTGTTTTGATGCAAGATGGTAAACCTGTTGCATACTTTAGTGAGAAAATTACTGGGCCTGTTTTGAATTATTCCACGTATGATAAGGAACTATATGCACTTGTACGTTCTTTAGAGACGTGGCGTCATTATTTGTTGCCCAAAGAATTTGTTATTCATTCTGATCATGAATCACTTAAGTATATTCGTTCTCAATGCAATTTGAATCGTAGACATGCTAAATAGGTTGAGTTTATTGAGTCTTTTCCTTATATTATTAAACATAAGAATGGGAAGGATAATGTGATTGCTGATGCTTTATCTAGGCGATATTCTTTGTTGTCTCAACTTGATTGTAGAATTTTTGGACTTGAGGCAATTAAAGAACAATATGTTGCTGATGTTGATTTTAAAGATGTATTGCTGCACTGTAAAGAAGGTCGTGCTTGGCACAAATTTGTGTTAAATGATGGTTTCTTATTTAGAGCTAACCACTTATGCATTCTAGTTGGTTCCGTTCGTCTTTTGTTGTTGCAGGAGGCGCATGGAGGTGGATTGATGGGTCATTTTGGTGCTAAGAAGACAGAGGATATTTTGGCCACACACTTCTTTTGGCCAAGGATGAGGAAAGATATTGAGCGTTTTGTTGCTCGCTGCACTACATGTCAAAAAGCTAAGTCTCGATTGAATCCACATGGTTTATACATGCCACTTCCTGTTCCTTCTATTCCTTGGGCGGATATTTCTATGGACATTATTTTAGGACTGCCTAGGACTAAGAGGGGGAGCGATAGCATTTTTGTTGTCGTGGATCGTTTTTCCAAGATGGCACACTTTATATCATGTCATAAAACTGATGATGCTAGTTATATTGCTGATCTTTTTTTCAAAGAAATTGTACGTTTGTATGGTATGCCTTCTACTATTGTTTCAGATCGTGATGCAAAATTCTTGAGTCATTTTTGGCGCACGCTTTGGAGTAAGTTGGGTACAAAGTTGTTATTTTCTACAACTTGTCATCCACAAACTGATGGACAAACTGAGGTTGTGAACCGCACTTTGGGTACTATGTTGCGAGCTATTTTGAAGAAAAATTTGAAGCAATGGGAAGAATGCTTACCTCATGTTGAGTTTGCTTATAATCGGGCAACACATTCTACTACCAAGGTAAGTCCATTCAAGGTAGTGTATGGTTTTGATCCCCGTACTCCACTTGATATACTTCCTCTACCTATTAATGAGAGAGTTCATATCGATGCTAAGGAGCGTGCTGAATTTATTTTGCAAATGCATGAGACCACTAGACTTAGCATTGAAAAGATGAATGAAAAGTATAAAATTGTTGGTAGTAAGGGAAGAAAGGAAGTAAAGCTTGATGTAGGAGATTTAGTGTGGTTACACTTAAGGAAGGATAGATTTCTAGAATTGAGAAAGTCTAAACTAATGCCTAGAGCTGATGGTCCATTCAAAATAATAGAGAAGATTAATGATAATGCATACAAACTTGAGTTGCCTCCCGAGTTCGGGGTTAGTCCTACTTTTAACATTTCAGATTTGAAACCATACTTGGGAGAGGAGAAGAGGATGAGCTTGAGTCGAGGACGACTCCACTTCAAGAGGGAGAGGATGATGAGGACATCACTCCTATGGATACACACAACACTCCTCCAAATCTGGACTTGCAAGGTCCAATGCCTAGAGCTCGTGCACGACGACTAAATTTAGAGGTGAGCTCGTTCCTACGTTCTTCGCTATATGTTACTTTTGAGAATGTTTTGCTACCTAATGATTATTTTATGATTAGAAACCATGGAGAGGACCAGGAGATGATGGGAGAAGGAGTTGGAAACGTGGAGGACCAGCAAGGGCTTGGAAGCCAAAGTGGAGGCCCAATCAAAACCGACTTCGAGTCTGTTTCGGGGCCCAGGACCAGTCTGTACTAAAACAGTCGCCCAGGATGCATACGGACTCGGATTTGGACGTTCTACATATGCACGGAAAGATAAGGAGAAGACCTTTCCAATGCCGCCGGCCTCATGTCCAAATTCATTCGGAGTCATCGGGAATCGTCAAAACAAGAGAGAGTCCAGAATCTGTGTCGGTGCTGCGTCGCCTATTTTTGGCCTTTGGGCTTTGTATCTAGTTGAGCCCAATTAGGGGCGCGTCCAGAGGGTCTTGCATGACCCTAGGGTCTTTATATACAGCCACCGCCACACCATTAGGGTTCGGGTTTTGCTTAGATCAATTCTGTTCATAAACAGTTTCGCCGTTCATCGGTTTGTGAGACCCCAACTTCGAGAGTTTAATCATACATCTGCAATTGTGTTGCATTCTTCGTTGTTCTTGCTTGTGTTCTTGATTCGTAGGCAAGGATTAGCCTTCTCGGCGAGGTCAATCGTCTTTGGACGGTTGATAACCAGAGGAGACGTCGTGCTGCGATTGCGGGGTTTAGAACGTGCTGTGCTGAAGCCGGATCGATTTGTGTGTCGCCTCCGACCAAATCAACTTACCAAGAACCTTTCGGAAGATCGGGAACCCTTGTTCACATCAGATTGCTCTTCCAAACTCTTCCCTACCTAACCCTGTAACAAATATGCATTGCTCGATGCACATCGGCTCACTCTAAATGGCCCCTCCTAAGTTGGAGACCACTTTCCAAATCGACTATCTTTGGAGCCGATGGGCATAATCAACTTCCAGACAAGATCTCCTTCTGAAAAACTTTTAGGCACCACATTTTTTTTTAAAACCTGGATACATGAGTCTTGTTCTCTTGAATCTTTTCTAAAGCCCTCAGCCGATGTTGCACGACATCTTCTAACTCATCATGCATCATATGTCGATATTCATCAGCTGACAGTTGATCTTGCAACTCTACTCTTCTTGATCCCAAATGCGTTTCCCATGCCAAAACCGCTTCATGCCCATAAACTAACTAATATGGTGGTACCTTTATAGATCCATGACATGACATCCTGTAGGCCCATACCGACTCAGCCAATGTTGTATGCCACTTCCTCAATTGCTCGTCAATCTTACTCTTGATAAGCTTAATCAAACTCTTATTAGATGTCTCTGCTTGACCATTGGCTTGAGCATAATAAGGCGAAGAATTCAACAATTTGATTCTCATACTATCGGCAAAGCTTTTAAACTCTTCCGAAGTAAACACAGAACCCTGGTTGGTAGTAATAGTCTACAACACACCAAACCTATAAATAATATGCTCCTTCGCAAAATTGATCACATCATTAGATGTCACATTCCTCATTGGTACTGCTTCAACCCATTTTGTGAAATAATCTATCGCTGCTAGAATATACTTGTGACCTTTGCTTGATGCTGGATAAATCTGGCGAATCATATCCATACCCCGTCCTCTAAACAGCCACGGCTTAATGATTGGATTCATGGCCGATGCCGGCGCCCTCTAAATTGCTCCAAATTTCTGGCAACCCTGACACCCTCTATAATACCTGAAGCAATCTTCTAGCATATTTGGCCAATAATACCCAACCCTTTTCAACAACCATCTCATTTTATGGGCCGATTGATGTGTACCACAGACACCTTCATGAAGTTCACACATAACCACCTTGGCTTCTTCTTGATTTAAACATCTTAATAATACACCATCAATCATCCGATAATAAAGCTTTTCTTCCAATAAAACATACCTCAACGCCACGTATCTGATTTTACGTGGAGTGCGCTGCGCTGGATTTTTGAGGTACTGCACTATCTTGGTCCTCCAATCTTCTTCATCGACATTGATCTCATCGACATCAGCTTGCTTGGTCTCATTGATATCGGTAATCTCCACAATCATACCATTAGTATTTAATTGATAGCCTGATGCCTTCTATGCCAAATCATTTGCCTCCATATTTTGTTCCCTCGGGACATGCTTGAAACTCATTGCCTTGAAGCATTGCATCATATCCTGACACTCGGCATAAAACAATCTCAGAATATCATCTCTGTATTCAAAATCTCCTGCTAATTGCCCGAGTACCAGTAATGAATCACCAATGATTTCAACGAATTCAGCCCCACCTTCTCACAAAATCTACAGGCCTTTGAGAATAGCTCTATACTCAACTTGATTGTTAGTTGATACTTCCATAGCAAATGCAAACTCAAATTCTGCCCCCCGAGGCGATACGATGACGAGCCCGATACCACATCCATTCGTGCATACAGAACCATAAAAAAACAGTAACCACGGTATCGGCTCTATCATCGACATTCTTGAACCATAATGTTCAACCACCAGATCAGCCCGAATCTAATCCTTGATAGCTTTAGGAGACTCATAAGTTAGGTTATATTCAGCTAATGCCAGCATCCATTTTCCAATCCTGCCTTTTAGAATCGGAGCCGATAGCATATACTTGATGACATCGGCTTTGCATACCACCACACACTCGGTCGATAGCAGATTATGCCTCAACTTCACACATGAGAAATATAAACATAAACATGATTTTTCAATCTCAATGTACCTAGTTTCGACATCAATTAATCTTCGACTTAAGTAAAACACAACTCTGTCTTTGCCATCTTGTTCTTGAATCAAAGTTGATCCAATAGACTTCTTATCCGTAGCAACATATAGCTTAAAAGGTAACCCTTCTCTCGCTGGCACCAACATAGGAGGCATGATTAGATACTTCTTGATATCGTCCAGAGCTTCTTGATGTTTAGGTTCCCATGCAAACTTCTGATCCGCTTTCAACTTCAACAATGGAGTAAACATGTCAAGCTTCCATGATAAGTTTGAAATAAATCTTTTAATGAAATTAACTTTGTCGATCAAAGATTGAAGCTCTGTCTTATTGGTCGGCGGCTTGATGTTGTTGATAGCCTTCACGCTCTTTGGACCAACTTCAATTCCTCGTTCATGCACAATAAATCCCATAAACTGACCAGCCGACACACCAAAAGCACACTTCTTTGGATTCATCTTTAAACCATATTTTCTTGTTCTTTCAAGTACTTCCCACAAATCGTCTATATGATCTCCTAGTTGTCTAGATTTAATCACCACATCATCAATATAAATTTCCACTAATTTGCTAATTAGATCAAGGAAAATATAATTCATGGCTCTTGATACGTGGCTCCAGCGTTCTTCAATCCAAATGTCATGACGACCCATTCGTGTAATCCAATAGCCCCTGGACACCTGAAAGCAGTCTTTGGCATGTCTTCTTCTGCCATAAAAATTTAATTATATCCAGCATTACCATCCCTAAAGCTAACAATCTTATGTCCTGATGCGGCATCAACAAGAAGATCTGCTATCGGCATTAGGTAATTGTCTTTGGGAGTAGCCTTATTCAATGGTCAAAAGTCGATGCAAACTCTCAACTTCCCACACTTCTTGAAAATAGGTACAATATTTGACACAAACTCTGAATATCGGCAAGGCCCAATAAATTTAGCATCATATAATCTAGTAATCTCAGCCTTGACATTATCATAAATCTTAGGATCAACCTTTCGTGGCGGTTGCTTGTATGGTCAATATCCAGGTTTGATGGGTAGCCGATGTTCAACAATAGATCGGCTAAGACCGGGCATTTCAGAATAATCCCAAGCAAAACAATCCCGATATTACTTCAACAATTTTGTTAATTCAACTTTAAAATCCTCATCTAATTTCTTACTGATAAATATCGGCCTAGGCTTATCACCATCTCCTATATTTACTTCTTGCAATTCATCGGCCGACATAAACCCTTTTCCTAGCTTACCATCTTCTACAAATTCCATTGGGGTGCCTGTCAGAGAAACAACTTTGAATTTGACTGGTCCACCACCTCAAGACCCTGAGTAGTAATCTTGACATAGTATCCATCCCAAATCCTGCTAGAGAGACACTCCATATCATCCACGTGCCATGGCACCAAATCGGCCGAAGCAACATTGATGGTGTCATCGGCCGGAACCACTTCCACTCGATCATCAATTCACTAGATCAGAAATTGGTGCATCATAGATGGAACACAACAATTCGCATGTATCCAGTCACGACCCAGCAGAAGGCTGTAGGTTCGCTTTCCTTCAATAACAAAGAATGTAACCGGCAAAGTTTTGCTGCCGATTGTGAGCTCCACATTCAAAACTCCTTTGGCTGCTGCAGTACGATCACCATAATCTCGCAAAATCATGTTAGTATCGATTAAATCATCATCGGTCTTACTAACTTTCTGGTAGTAGTGATTGGCGTGATATTGACCGCAGCACACCCATCAACCATCATTTTTCCCATCGATATCCCGTTGACGAACCCTTTTAAATATAAAGCCTTCATGTGCCGATGTTTTGCTTCATCTGGTTTATGAAACACTACTTGCTGAATATCAAATACTAACTGAGGCACCTCATCATCAGCAGCAAACATTTCCTCTTCTGAGGCCATGAACTCTTGCGGAATCATCATCACCATGCCAACTGTAGCACCGGTTACTTGCTCTTGTGATTTTACCTTTGGTCTCCAAACCTTTTTAGGTGTCTGATCGTTATTCTCATCATAATAATATCTGCCAGCCCTTATCTGTCGGCATCGCATCCTCTGAACTCTTCGTTTCTGGCTCCTGGAAAATATACCAGATGGACACGACTGCTCTTCTTGTGCTTGTTCTTCCTACAACTCTTCATCGACTTCTTTGTCAAACTTATATTCTTCTTCAGTCTTCCCTGCTCCATGTCGATCAAAAGTTGACACTTCGCCTTGCCCATCGACTTTCCTTTACATCGACTCTTTGATGTTGCTTTGTCGATCTTGCTGTCGATAGAACTTTGGAGCCTCTCTGTACATCTGATCTACACGCCGACTGTAACCAGGACAATTGTGTATCGAAGGCAGCTTCATGTTATTCTCCTAGCAATATTTGAAAAATGAACACTCCCAGTATGGATCAAACTATGATTCCATTAATTCTCTGTCCCTCTTCATTTGATATCGGCTAATAAAAGCTTCAACATTGTCGATACCAGCCATTTTAACATTTGCAGGGAATGGATGTTCATCGATCTTCTTCTAGCTCATTCTGCTTCACCCAAGGACACGACATAATATTCTTATTTCTAGTCCACTCAGCCATATCGACCTCTTCTGTCTCCTCCCCAGACTCAAAATTGTAATCATTAGAGTTGACCTGAATCGGCCTAGATCGTGCCCACCAAGTCAGATTCTCCTGGATAGACACCTTCTGTACCAGTTGGGACAAGCTCTCAAACTCAGCCAAGGGAAACTTTTCCCTTAGGGGCGCTACTAACCCATTAAAAGCAATTTCCGCCATCTGATTATCTGTCAACTATAGACTAAAACATTTACTACACACTTTCCTGATCCTCTGCACGTAATCATGCACAGGCTCACCAGCTTTCTGCCTCACAACAATCAAATCTGACTATCTCATCTCCCTGGTCTCAGCAAAGAAATACTTATGAAATTTCTGTTCGAGATCAGCCCAAGTTATAATGGAGTTTGGAGGCAACGACGTGAACCAGAAGAAAGCTAATCCAGACAATGATAGAGGAAACAACCTGATCTTCAATGCTTCAGTAGCTCCTACTTCTCTGCATTGGACTGAGAATAGGCTGTTATGCTCAATAGTGGTGGTATTATCTTGTCCAGTAAACTTAGTAAATTTTGGTGTCTTGTATCGACTCGATATAGGAATCAAGTCATAGCTAGGAGGATACGGGGGTCGATACGTATAAGTCTGCTGCTTTGGCTTTCACCCGAATTCTTCTCTCATTACCTCAGCAATCTTCACTACCCAGTCATCAGTCAAAACATTGGTATTTAAAGTAGAAAAAGCAGGACCAGACCCTGGCACTTGTGGGGCTGTCTGTGAACCAAAATTGACAACAGTGTGCTGGCCTCCTAACTCCCCAGGCAATGCAGATGATGATGGCATGCTGAATAGGCTTGGCTCTACATTTTGTGTTGTAACATATATCACATTTGGTTCTGAAGTCTCTTGCCAGTAATACTACGGCTTTGTCTGCGGTGATGTCCTCTGTAAAATAATCTTGGGACCAGACCCAGGTAATCTCCTTGTAGCGCCACTAGTGTTATTCCTTTGGGGTGGAGTGGCACTCTCTAATGCTGGCCCCGTGCTTGTTGTAGGAATTATAGTGCTAGTACTGGGTGGCTATTACTCGAGTCCTTCATTTGCAGGCCGAGAAATATTCGCCTGCATATGGAAATACATCGCCCACGTGCTGGATCATCATATACACACCCCTCAACTGTCTGAATAATCAAAGCCTTCAAAGTATTCACCAACACACATGATTGATTAATCAGTGCATGATGTATAGCCACATGTATCATGTTGTTCAATGTAGCCTCATCTACCACCTCTATTGGCTTATTGGCAGGTGACTTCTCAGTTTCATCTTCATCGACCAACGCAGCCACGGATAATTTTCCCCTCTGTATGATCTTGCCATGCCTGGTTTTGCTAAATGCGCTCAACAAAAGGCTTTCATACTCCACGGTTTTCTGATCAGTTTGTGCCTTTGTTTCATCACTCAAATTGTTCCTGTCAACAGGCATCATGTTCTCCATCTTCAGATCCACGCTGACATTATGTTTTGGTGTAGGGTTCTTGGGAAGCGTGGGATCTTTTGGCATTCCAAGTTCAGACATGTTTAGGTCTTAAAGTTCTCTGTCCCACCAAACGTGCCAAAAAGCGTGTTGACGTGAAAATCACACGCGTCACCTGAGAGATTTGCTTAACTCTAGTGCAGGCTAAACACAAAGAAACCGGGGCGTGCCAGTCGATTTTCCCTGCAAATCGACAAAGAAACAAACAATTAAATTCCACGGGTCACCGGCCCTAGACAGGCCGATGAAGAAAGCCGATAATCACTATTAGTGAAAACCAGCGGATGGCTATAAATAGCAACAAATGTTATTAAAATAAACTACTCGGCTGATTCATATCGGCTTATCGGCAATTCAATAAACAAGTATTAAACATTACATGAAAAATGCTGATAAGAATTAAATTGATAGAACAAAGTCGATAGATCTACAATAAACATGCTAGACTTGCTCTATTTATTCCAGAATAGTCGATAGGCTAGAGTTGATAGAAGTACAGTATGCATGCAAAGACTCTCCGTGTCAATAATGTTAAGTCGATGGATCTGGTAGCTGGTATTGCAAATATGCCATAAAATTACAGATCCAATGTTATCAAATAAAAGGACGCAATCGACTTCTATAAATGCAATGATAAACAATTAAGACGCTAAGAAGTCGATCGAACCGTGATAACCTGTCGGTTAAATGCTCCGACAGAACTCTATCGACTCTACCCACGACTGGCTCGTGCCTAGTCCTATCGACTCAGCAAGAGATCGAAATCGATGCAGCCTCGCTGGCTCGAGCAGATCAAACTTAATCGATAGTGCCCAAACAAAGCAGATAGAACTAAGTATGATCCAATTACAGGTAAAATCAATAAAGTGACTCAAATAATAGATCTATATTAAATTTATAAAATCTCCTAAAGGTCACAATAGATCAGACCTAACTGAGACAGTATTATGATTTGAAATCGATAATATAAACATAATTAAGCTCTAATTACCGGATAACTAGCAATTCTAAAGATAACAACTAGAATATCAAATCAATGAGAAAGTACTAGTTGAAGTCGATAGAATTACCAAGGGTGACTAATCCAAGTCTCTCACCGAGATCGGAGATGATGCAGCCCATGCGAGACGAGGATGTCGTCGAGAAATGGTTTGGCGATGCGCCGAATTGTATTGAACGAAAGTGTTGTTTTTTTCACATACAAACCCTATTACATATTTATAGCCCCATGCAAGGGGTTTTGACCCGACTTGGTCAGGACTCTTAAACAAACCATCCTAATTTATTTCTAAACAAAATCTAAACTAAAAAAGAAAAGATAAAATAACCCTATCGGGCCCACTTTATTCTTTTTGGTCGTTGAGCTTCGCTGACTTTGGCTGACTTCAACTCTTCGCCTCTGACCAGTTGGACCGGTCCAAATTCTGGTGCCATTGGCCATTCTTAAGCACCGCAGACACACAAATTGATGTCGGGGCTGAAATGATTTGTCTTGACCTCAATGGGAAGGAAGAAAAGTTTGAGTTCTAGCCCTGCCTGATGGGTGGAGTCAAGAGTTGGCCGAACCCAGAAGACATCAAGAAACTAGAGGAGGAGCCAAGAAGGGACAACCTGGAGGAAGCTATGTTGAATTTCTAGACACAAGAGAACCCCACTCTTGTCTCCCAGAAAAAGAAGGCAACAGGCACACCTGAGCTCTGGACAAAGAAGTAGCCGGTAAAGAAGAATTCTTCATCCACACCGCCCAAGAAGGTGAAAAAGATGTGCAGGCCAAAGAAGACATCCACATCATCATCTCCGGACAAGAATGCGCCGACAGCAAACTAAACATCAATGGAGAGAAAGTCCCGTCCACTGGACTCAATATTGGTGAACCCTTGCCGGCAGGTAAAATGGTATTTATCCATATTTCCCTTTTCAAAACTTTTTGATTTCAATTTGCATATTTGAATTTTGCATTGCTGGAATTTATTCGAAAATATGGAGTTTTTCAGAGTTTATCTTTTTGAGATTTTGGATTTGCAGAAAGATTGAAAATGTTTTTTTCCTCGAAACATATTTTCTTTCTTGTGAGCCACCACTACTGGGGCCCACTAGCTAGAGCTGTGGACCAGAGGAGCCAGTCGCTGGTCGGCCGACTATTGACGGTCCTTAAGTACCAAATTTGACCATCAACTATCGCCATAAAAAGGGCTAAAATCAATAAACAACATAGTAGTAGGAGTTTATTACTAACGATTTCCACAAGTGTTGGTAAATATTTGAGTGCAGGTTAATTTATCACGAATTAAAGAGTTTCCAAGTCATTTATCCAAGAATATACCAAATCAACCAATCAGAAGCAAGCAGAAGGATAGATGACATGGATTCACGAGATTCCTCCACGTAACTCAGCCAAACTACTGACCTAAAATGATCAGGACCCACATGTCGGCCACCCCGAGAAAGCACAGACCGATTGGCCCCAACCCCAGGTTGACCGACCTGGGGGAAATGTGGTTCGGCCACCACCTCCACGTGTCGACTCCTTGTGCTTTCTAGAAGGTGGTTGTATGGCGGTTTCGTGGCGGTTACTCCTCTAAACCGACATTCCAAGGCTATAAATAGATGTCTTCACTTCACTTCACACACAGACATTATTAGAGAGTGATTCCCTATAGCAAGAAGGTGTAGTGCTGCTCCTATGTAGTACTAGAATAGGAAGAGAGTTTGGAAGGAGCTTTGGAGTGGAGCCTTGTCTGTGGGCCTTCTTCTGCACCCTTGTACCTCATCGAAACCTTGCCCTTTTTGAGTAATTGAGTAAGTCTTCTATGTTTATTTATGTTCTTAAGCTTTCCTTATTAGGCAGGTTATTGTGGATTCAAAGTCTCATAGATTGTTAATAGATATTATATATCTATTATACACATATCTAGGAAACTTAGTTTAAGCAATGCGACTTAGCTAAGTAGTGATGTATAGCGTAAGCGAGGTGCTTAGGTTAGAAGTCATCTTTGATCGTCGCCTTGCCCACGGAAGAGAGGTAGGTTCTATGAACTGACAGCCCTAGGATCCCACGTAATCCTCCACGTCCGGCTGGGAGATAAGCATTTAAGATGGAGTTGTCCTGGAGAATACGTTCAGTACATGAATTCATGCACGAAGCAATAACCCAAGCCTCAGCCTGATCTTAATTAGGATCTTAAACATAGATAAACCTCTTTATCCTACACCACATTTATCCTCTCCTGTCCTTGGACCTGACTAGACTTAGGATAAACACAAACCGTTCTTTAGATTTGATAACCCTTGAATACTCTCTTAGGGAAGTGCTACTACAGTATTATCCGTCCTCTTGTGGATTCTTCTGTGGTTGATAGATATTACCATGAGAACGCTGCTTGCGTTGCCATCAATTTTTGTGTGACATTAAGGAGTGTCAACAAGCATTTCTAGCGCCGTTGCTGGGGATGGTTGTCGCTTTATCCTAGGACCCTAGTCGTCCTCGTATCTAGTTTTTCTTTTCTCTTATTTCTCATCTACCATGGATGGACCTTCTATCTCCAGTCTATCCACCCCAAAGGGTGAGTTCTATGAGCCACCTTCATCTAGACAGGCAATCTACGTGAATTATTATGACTCTACCCTGGCTTTTTAGCCTTGGTTTGAGAGCAAACCTTCTCTTGGCTGAAACATGAAATCCCGTAGGAGCAACTACGTGAATTCGAGTTACTGTGTGCAACCCTGAAACTATGTCGCAGGAAACTCTAAAGTGGAATGCATTTCCCTTTTCCCTTAACGATCAGGTGAAACAATGGTACACTCATTCCGTAGGAAAAGTGAATGGTGACTGGGAGAAGTTGCAAGGTGAATTCTGTCGTGCATTCTTCCTATTTTCTCGAATCACTGGTCTACGTATAGAGGTTATTGCCTTCCAGTAAAAAGAGAAGGAGTCGCTGGGTGGAGTCTGGGCCAAAATCTCATCGTTAATATGAACTGGCCCAGACTTGGCTATTCCTGAGAACGTTGTCCTTGAACATTTTTATACGAGATGAGCCAAGGATTTTGCCCTACTCCTTGACATCACTACCGGTGGGTCATTCGCCCTCAAAACGCCAGCCGAAGGAATTCTCGAGCGTATTCTCAAGAATTCATCTTTCCCAGTTGAAGACGATGAACCAACAGATGAAGTCAAGGCAAGCAACGAGGTCCCAAATTTTTACGAGCCTGAGCCTATAAACTCTACATCCTCAGACTCCACCTCTCAAACCTCGTTCGAACCACCAAACCCAGAGTATGAAGAACCTTCTACCTCTGGACTGCCCTTCATCCTTAAGGATAATCTCTTTGAAGATGAGTATAGGAACACCTCAAGATATAAAGTTCAGGTCAGACCATATGTTTCTGATGTTCCGTCTTGTCCTCATGACAAGGAGTTTCTTTTAGAAATTGTGAGAGAACTTACCTCTATCTTGAGCAATGATTGGATGAGGGAGATTGAGCTTTCACCTGATATTCTTAAAATAATCTCTCCTTCGTCCTACGTTCAACTCAACGTAAGAGGGACATTGGGTAAAGCCTAGTATAATCCCACAATGGGCGCCAACATCATGTTCAGCCACGTTCGCACTAGCTCATGTGAACGACGTGCCATTGGTGCCTACATTAAAAGCCTCTACGACTCCCTCAGGACTTTTGTCTAGAGGCATGGGGATTTTGCACGGAGTATCAGTTATACACGAATCCATCGAGGCAATCCCTGACTTCCATATTTTTGAGGTCCAGGAGTTTGACATCCTAATTGGGGTTCCCATTGAAAAACTTTTGATGGAACTTCCTACTTTTGGACACCTCAATGTGAAACTGGGGGGCAGGAATATTTCCATGCCAATTTTACAATCGAGAAACAACATTACTAAACCTCTCCCCGATGAAGAGCTAGTGGAAGAAGTGATGGACATTCTTCCTTTCTTGAACAAGAGGCGGAGAATTTTATCCAAGAGGAAGATGAGTTGTAGGAAACCATAGAGTTACCTGAACTAGAGATAGAAACTTGGCCACTAGTAGAGCTCAAAACCTTGCCTCCAGGACTACACTATGCCTTTCTTGATGGTGACCTTGAAGCTCCTATCATTATCAGTGACAAGCTTTCAGAAGACGAAACTCGTAGGCTGATAGCAGTCTTAGAAAAGCGTAGGCCCGTACTAGGCTACTCGCTCCAGGACCTTAAAGGAATAAGCTCTGCTCTTTGCCCACACCGCATCCCATTGACCCAGATAGTACGCCATCTAGGGAACCTCAACGTAGGCTGAACAATGCAATGCGGGAAGTAGTAAAGAAGGAGGTGCATAAGTTATTGCATGCCAGGATTATTTATCCCACCCTGCATAGAAAATGGGCGAGTCCAGTCCAAGTAGTCCCTAAAAAAGGAGGAATGACAGTCGTTACCAATGAGAAGAATGAGTCAATCCCTCAATGATCCATGACAGGATGGAGAATGTGCATCGACTACAGAAAACTCAACAAGGCCAGAAAGAAAGACCATTTCTCACTGCCTTTCATCGATGAAATGTTAGAGCGGTTGGCAAAACATTCCTACATTTGTTTCCTTGATGCATATTCTGGTTATCACCAAACTCCCATCCATCCCAAGGATCAAAGCAAGACTACATTCACATGTCCGTATGGCACTTACGCCTATCATAGGATGTCATTCAGATTATGTAACTGTTGACTTTTGCTAAGCCATATTAATAAATCATTCCCGGCACGGGGCCAGAAACGGTTCACTAATATGTCCCAGAGTCAAGTAGGTAAAATCCGCAAGCGCACGGAGAATACCGCTGTAGCATTTCACCCGGAAGTATTCAGGGTATCGTATTTGTTTATCCCAAAGGAAGGGTATGATCAAGAAGCGTTACTAACATATAAGATCATGTTAACAATTAGCAAGGATATCTAACCAAGACAGGCGGGTACATGATAATAACCGGGTAGTGTGACACACACAGAAGATTCCTACTAAATAAATAAAGTCTAGTGGAGGAAAGACTAGGCTAAGCTACTCCTACTATACATTCCTATACAGTTGCATAGCCTAAGTAGAATACATACAGACCCACACTCAGGTTCAGCAGTCAATAGTATAGCACTTCAGGCACGGACTTACCCCTGCATCCACAGGCGACTTCCGCCAAGAGCCTACGCACTAGCCTAGCGGGGAGGATTTCAAAGGACGGACAGGGCTGTCACCACCTGCCGCCTACCTCAACGAACCAGTAGACTAACGAATAATTGATGCAAATCAGTCACCCAAGTACCATACTTGCATGACCAAAGAGCACTCTGCCCCTCCGCGATTACTATTAACGAGGCAGAGCTACCGTACGAATACGATCACCAAACCCATGCTATACTTTATCAGCTAAAACTAAGCATAGAGACTATAACATATAAACTAGACTATAGTGACGGTATATAACTAGCATGACAATAGTAGTATAATAAATATAAACTACTATCACACAAGTAGACTATACTATCACATATATGGATCACAAAATCAAACAAGAAACTCATGACCCAAGCACAACTATATAGAAAAGATATATATATTGATAAGAGCAAAGTCTTACAAAAGGGAAAAGATACAAGAGCCATACCAATTCCAAGTGAAGACTTGGGACTAGAGAGCTCTAGACTCAGCCTAACTCCACTAAAACTCCAAGAACTACTATTAGCAAGAGAGAAATGCTTCTTGTGGTGTGTGTTGAGTGTGAAGGCACACCCTCCTATTTATAGCCTCAATAGGTCGGCAAGGGAGAGTAACCGCCACGGAAGGCATCTCAAACCGTCATCAGGAGTCGCGGAGGAGCCAACACGTGGAAGCCCAGGCAGAGAGGGCGCCCGGCTGGGTCGGCCGACCTGACCAGGTCGGCCGACCTGGGGGTGGCCCCTCCTGGCCTGTGCTTTCTCCAGGTGGCTGTCCTGTGGGCCCTGACATCGGTTTGCGTGGTATTACAGGGAGTTACGTCGGTTAAGTGCTGAAAATGGGCCCTTCAATCCGTGTGACGTCCATGTGGCACTCTCTGATTGGTTGAAAGTGTGTTTTCTTTCCTTTTGAGGTGTTTCCTTCACATTTCCTCCTGCATGCACCAAGTTCTCCAAGTACAAGTGGAACTATATTATTGTGCTAAAGCATGCGTGTATGAAATGCCAAATTCTCCTTTATTTGAGTATAGTTGACGGTTGAAAATGGTACTTAACAGCCGTCAACAAACTCCCCCAAGCTTACCCTTTGCTCGTCCCGAAGCAAAGATAAACTTAAGTTGTTGATCAGGAGTTGCTACAATGTCCTACTCCTCAATAATACTATGCGCACAACAAAGTACTCTTCCTAGAATTAAATATATTGGCGCATAACTTACCCATTTACCTCGATCCATGGGGCTTTTACACCTCATTGTCTTGGGCGGTTGAGAGATAGAACAATTGCAGGGCACCAATCACTTGCTCTAGATTCCGCTATGTTATTCCGGAGGTTTTCAAAAGATTTTGAAAATAAAAACCAAGTTCCTCAAATGATTCTCTCGGATCACTCAATATGTGTATGATTCCTCACCAAGGCAAAGTGTTGCCTATAATCACCTACTTCTAAATAAGGCTTTATGTGGAGCTCAAGGTAGGGATATATGAAGCACTCATGTTCACATAATATTGCTATGTCAAAAGACCGGATCCAAGAAAAACATCAATTCAAACAATCTTGATCAAGATGTGCAAGTGTGTGGGAGAACGGAGGAATGGTGGATGGGAAGAAATAACTCCTTTTTGAATTTTCCTTCTCTCTTTTGGAGTTTCTAGGCTATGGCTATCTTTTGCTTGCTCTCTTTTTTTTGAGCATTTTTTTCTTTTCTTTTTGCATAGCCATAGTCCTAGTTTGCAATGAATACTTTGAGAGAGGAATTTTGCAATGGATATATGGAGTGTTTCTTTGGATGGATGGATGGATAGTGGCTTTCTTCCGGTGTAGAAGAATAGCTCACGGTGGATATGGTGGATATGGTGGATGCTATCTTCTTGATTTAGAAGGATAGCTCATGGCGGTGGATGTGTGTATATGATCTTGATCAAGAAAGCATGAAAAGAGTTCTACTAGGGTCACAACAATTTTGACTAAGCTCAATGTGAAACAAGCAGCATATGTGTAAAGGTTTTCAAATGTAAACACTACATATGGCTGTGGTGGGAATTTCATCATTGAGGAACTTATCAATTTTGTCATTTTGAAAAATAAAACTCCGGAATTCAAGCTTTACGTTGAGCAAGATCATAGCAGCCCTATCTATCATATCATACCTCTCAACAACTTAGAACTAGAGAATGCATATGCTACCCACAAGATTCAAGTTCAAGGCAAGATTTACCAACAAACCTAACTCTTGAGAGAGTACTAAGTTGTAAACTAGCTTTAGAGAGGAATAAAGGACAGAGCAACTATTCATCATCTCAACATAGGAAAATTATACACATTCATACCGCGCATGAAAAAAGGGAAATATTTTTGTTCTTTTTATGTTTTGCAAATTTTTATGGATTTTCAGATTTAGCAAATGCAAGAAATAAAGGGAAGGGGAAAGATACAAGTTACCGTGAGAAGGGGGGTCCTCCCCCAAGCTTGTTCTTGCTCATATCTGCTGGTTCGGGTCGTTGCCTTGGGAGCGGAAGGAGGCATCCCAATTGCTCTGATTCTGAACCATCATCACGTTCAGCTGGCGGAATTGGTTGTCGCTGAAATTCTGCCATTGCTGGGTGTCGGTGACATGTTGCGTGAGAGTTTGTTGCATGCTCTCGGTGCGCAAATCAATGTCGTTCACCCTCCTTGTCAACTCGGCCATCCCATAGTTGAGTTCACAGAACCCACGGGATGAGAATGACTGAGTGGCAAAGGATGGCGGTCCGCTTGAACTTGATGACGTCTGCATGGGGTAATTGTACTGAGATTCCCATGCTCCGGCCTGCCATGTTGATGCACCCGCCTCGTCCTGTGGCGGGGGCTGCTCCCATACCGGATCTCCGGTCGGAGTGTGAAACTCCGGTGTAGGCTCCATATGCCTACGGGAACGTGTCGGTCGCCCTGAAACACTATGCCTGCGAACTTCTCCCACTGGCTCAAGTGGAAGGGTTAGTGCCCGACAGTGATACAAACGAAGACCCGGGTTAGGTAACGGGAATTCATTTGTATACCCGGGAAAGTGATAGATCAAGGTATTATTTGGACCATGTTTCAAAGTATGTCCTTGCACAAAATAGTCCTCGCCTAGAAATTCTCTATCTACCGTCAAATATTCAACATGAACATTCTCAAGCAGACCACACTTCTGCGCAATGCGAGTAACTAAAGAGGTGCACTCAATTGGTCCTGTCAACTTTATATTGTCTAACCATTGATCAATCATGCATTCCGCGGGTGACACCCTAATTTTCTTAACCATGGCATAAAGTATTTTCAATTCATCTTGCCGGACAACCCTAATGTCACCTCGAGGAAACAAGGTCATAGCCAACCACACATGCATAAATCTAAGTGTAGGATTATGGATGGCACTTGTTCTAGGCTTGGGACCCCACTCGTTTCTGGAAATCTTTTTCCAAAAACTTTCTTTATGGAACCCCTTTAGCGCTTTATCTAAGTCTAGCCTACATTTAGGATTTAGACCTAGCATAGCATGAAGATCACCCCATGTGACCAAGCGCTCTTGCCCAAACAAGCGAAAAGAAATGCCTTCATCATACTTTCTAAGGGTGCATAAAAACTGCATAGTAAGCAAACGAGAACCCGGCTCATCTACTTCTACGAAATTTAGCCAACCCATAGTGCGAAAAATAGAGGCAAATTCTTCTCTCATACCTATTTTCTCGAGGAAGTCCGGATCGAAGCGTCGGGTGTGGGCGAATGGCCGTTCTCTCATGAGCGCGATGGCTTGGCCCTCGCGGTCGTCCTTGATGTCGAGATGCTCCTCGGTGATGAGCAAGGCCGGCCTTTCCTCCGGAATTTCAGCTTCGGGGTCACCATGCCCCGGACTTGGTGTGAGCTCGACGGAGGATGCTTGACTCGTGCTTGCACGAGTGCTTTTTCTCCGCTTGATTTCGGCAACTTGATTCATTCGGTTGAACATGGCTGCACACAAGAACAAACACAAGACAAGAACAAAAACAAGATCGAACAAGTGTTCGGGTGAGCGTTAGTGAAAACGACAAACCCGAGCTTCTCCGAAATTGGTTTTCTTCTCACAACAACTGGCAAATGCACTAAAACAGAGGGGAAATATTTTTTTGGGTTTTTGGGGCTGTAGTAAAGTTGAAGAACACGAAATTTTGGGAGAGCAACAAGTGAGCAAAGGAGGGGAGTGAAAGATGAGCTTGGAATGGTGAAACTCCTCCTCCTGGGCGGTTTTATAGCCAAGGAAGCAAGATGGCCGTTAGAAAGGTACAGAGCAACGGCCATATAGCCGTTGGGAGAAAGGAGCACAGGAAAAGGTGGGGCCAGGGGGTCGGCCGATCCCACCAGGTCGGCCGACCTGGCAGGTGGGCCTCCTGGCAGCCCCCTTTTTCCTATGTGTTCCCCAACGGCTAGGGGATTTGTCCCCTGCTGCCTTTTTGCTCAAAAAGCTCGACAAAAAATCTTTTCAAAATGGAAAGCCCAAAAACCTATTTTCTAAATTTTCAAAAATGCAAATGAGTTTTGAAAAATTCCAAGGTGGCTGGAAAAATTCAAACATGCAGAAATGCAGTGGTCAGGAAAAATCAAAATGTGGTGGAAAGCAAATATGCAATTAAAAGAGCAAATATGGATAACTACCGGTTTAACCTCCCGGCGAGGACTCACCTTTTAAAGTCCGACGAGCGGGACTTTTCTCCGGCGTTCAGCTCGATGAAGCGTTGTCCGGTCCCGGAGATGAAGACACGGATGATGCTTCTTGTTTCGTTTGCCACATCTTCTTGGTCTTTGTTGTGGTCGGTGGCTTCTCGGGCTTCGGAGGCTGCGGTTTTGCAGGCTTCACAGCCTGTTTCTTTGCAGACCTCGGAGGTTGCTGTCTTGTGGACTTCGGAGGCTGTTGCTTAATGTGTGACCTTTTCCTCCTTGCCTTCATCAGTTGTTGCTGTGCAACTTTTTCCTTCTCAAGGAAGTTCTTCATGAATGTGATGAGGCTGTCCTTCTTTTTGAACGTGTTGCAAATCTCCAGGAATTGCTGGAGATGAGCACTAGCGTCCTCATTGGCTTTCCCACAGAATGGGCTAGCCTGCACCATGGTGATGAGACCGGTCTTGATCTCGAGGTTCGCATCTCCCACATTGCCAGCTGGTCCCGTAGGGATGTTGGCAGCGGAGGGAGCGGAGAACTCACGGAGGGTCTTGTCGGCCATTTGCTCAGAGCTTGATGGTGCGGGAATGACAGGTTTGATTGGCCGAATCTCCTTACGAGGAGGGGTGAGCCTAGCTCGTGTCCTTCTCAGGAGTGATTCAGGATCTTCAGTGAAGTTTGTTGGCAAGTCGAAACCAGTCATACACTACCCTGTTTTCATACAAAATGCAGAAAACAAAGCAAGGTTAGCCTGCCTAGGAGATAGCCTTAATAATTGCAACACTACTATATACATTAGTAATTTTTCTTAAATCATACGCCTTCCCCGGCAACGGTGCCAGAAATGCTTGTTGACTTTTGCTAAGCCATATTAATAAATCATTCCCGGCACGGGGCCAGAAACGGTTCACTAATATGTCCCAGAGTCAAGTAGGTAAAATCCGCAAGCGCACGGAGAATACCGCTGTAGCATTTCACCCGGAAGTATTCAGGGTATCGTATTTGTTTATCCCAAAGGAAGGGTATGATCAAGAAGCGTTACTAACATATAAGATCATGTTAACAATTAGCAAGGATATCTAACCAAGACAGGCGGGTACATGATAATAACCGGGTAGTGTGACACACACAGAAGATTCCTACTAAATAAATAAAGTCTAGTGGAGGAAAGACTAGGCTAAGCTACTCCTACTATACATTCCTATACAGTTGCATAGCCTAAGTAGAATACATACAGACCCACACTCAGGTTCAGCAGTCAATAGTATAGCACTTCAGGCACGGACTTACCCCTGCATCCACAGGCGACTTCCGCCAAGAGCCTACGCACTAGCCTAGCGGGGAGGATTTCAAAGGACGGACAGGGCTGTCACCACCTGCCGCCTACCTCAACGAACCAGTAGACTAACGAATAATTGATGCAAATCAGTCACCCAAGTACCATACTTGCATGACCAAAGAGCACTCTGCCCCTCCGCGATTACTATTAACGAGGCAGAGCTACCGTACGAATACGATCACCAAACCCATGCTATACTTTATCAGCTAAAACTAAGCATAGAGACTATAACATATAAACTAGACTATAGTGACGGTATATAACTAGCATGACAATAGTAGTATAATAAATATAAACTACTATCACACAAGTAGACTATACTATCACATATATGGATCACAAAATCAAACAAGAAACTCATGACCCAAGCACAACTATATAGAAAAGATATATATATTGATAAGAGCAAAGTCTTACAAAAGGGAAAAGATACAAGAGCCATACCAATTCCAAGTGAAGACTTGGGACTAGAGAGCTCTAGACTCAGCCTAACTCCACTAAAACTCCAAGAACTACTATTAGCAAGAGAGAAATGCTTCTTCTGGTGTGTGTTGAGTGTGAAGGCACACCCTCCTATTTATAGCCTCAATAGGTCGGCAAGGGAGAGTAACCGCCACGGAAGGCATCTCAAACCGTCATCAGGAGTCGCGGAGGAGCCAACACGTGGAAGCCCAGGCAGAGAGGGCGCCCGGCTGGGTCGGCCGACCTGACCAGGTCGGCCGACCTGGGGGTGGCCCCTCCTGGCCTGTGCTTTCTCCAGGTGGCTGTCCTGTGGGCCCTGACATCGGTTTGCGTGGTATTACAGGGAGTTACGTCGGTTAAGTGCTGAAAATGGGCCCTTCAATCCGTGTGACGTCCATGTGGCACTCTCTGATTGGTTGAAAGTGTGTTTTCTTGCCTTTTGAGGTGTTTCCTTCACATTTCCTCCTGCATGCACCAAGTTCTCCAAGTACAAGTGGAACTATATTATTGTGCTAAAGCATGCGTGTATGAAATGCCAAATTCTCCTTTATTTGAGTATAGTTGACGGTTGAAAATGGTACTTAACAGCCGTCAACAGTAACGCGCCCGCTTCTTTTCAGCGGTGCATGATGTCCATTTTCTCAGATATCATCAAAGAAATTATGGAGGTCTTCATGGATGAGTTCACAGTTTATGGAAAATTCTTTGATCAATGTCTTAAGAATTTAGACAGAGTCTTGCAATGATGCCATGAGAAGGACCAAGTACTAAATTGGGAAAGTGCCATTTTATGGTCCGAGAAGGCATCGTGCTTGGACACTTAGTGTTTGAGCAGGGGATTGAGGTGGACAGAGCCAAAATTGAAGTAATAGAAGCGCTTGAACCTCCCATAAATGTTAAGGACTTTTCCAAGATCGCTAGACCTCTCACGAACCTCTTAGCTAAGGAGGCTACGCTTGATTTCGATTACGAGTGTCAAAAAGTTTATGACATTTTGAAGAAGGCATTCGTCTAAGCACCAATCATTCAACCCCCCGATTGGATGCCGCCTTTCGAAATCATGTGTGATGCCAGTGACTATGCCGTTGGGGTGGTCTTAGGCCAAACCAAGGATATAAAGCATCATGCAATAGCCTATGCTAGCAAGATCATGGCAGGAGCACAACTCAATTATGCTACCACGAAAAAAGAGCTCCTAGCTGTGGTCTTTGCTATCGATAAGTTTCGGTCTTACTTAGTTGGAGCAAAGGTCATTATTTACACTGACCATACTGCATTAAAATATCTGCTCACTAATAAGGACGTGAAACCTAGGCTACTTAGATGGATTCTCCTGCTCTAAGAATTTGACCTAGAAATTAGAGATAAGAAAGGAGTAGACAATTTAGTCATGGATCATTTGTCTCGCATGAAAGTCACTAACATGCAAGACCTCCCTATAAATGATTTCCTCCACGACGACATGCTGCTGAAAGTGACCGATACCAACCCAAGATATGCGGACATTGTCAACATTATGGTCATGGGTTACGTGCCACCAGGGGTAGACAAGAAAAAGCTTGTCAGGGAAAGTCAACGTCACGTGTGGTACAACCCGTACCTATTCAGACAGGACACAGACAGAGTAATGAGAAGACGTGTCCTAGCAGTAGAGGGTGCTCAGATTATTGAGAAGTGTCACTCCGATCCCTATGGAGGTCACTATGGACCAGATCGCACTCGAATTAAGGTTTGGCAAAGTGGTTTCTACTGGCCAACCATGCATGAGGATGCCAAGGACTATGTCCGGAGGTGTGCAAGCTGCCAGAAAAAAATGGGGGACTCGCTGCTCGCAATGCGATGCCCTTAACATACAACCTTCAAGTTGAACCTTTTGATGTCTAGGGTATCAACTTCATGGGACCTTTCTTAGTGTCTCAGGGGTGCGAGTATATTCTGGTAGCCATCGATTATGTGTCCAAATGGGTAGAAGCAGTTCCTTGCAAACATGCCGACCACAAACAAGCAAGGAAAATGTTCCAAGGGTACATTTTCCGCGCCTTGGCACACCTAAATTAATCATAAGTGATGGAGGGTCCCATTTCATACATAAAGCCTTCCATACATTTTTGAGAGATTTAGGTGTGAGGCGTATTAAAGCCACTCCATACAAACTAGTGGGCAGACAGAAACCTCAAATAAGCAGATCAAGAATATCCTGCAAAAGACAGCGGAAGAAATGGGCGTGAGTTGGAAGAGTAAACTACCTAGTGCTCTATGGGCATATAGGACAACATATAAGACACCCATCAGGATGTCTCCATTTCAATTGGTCTATGGCAAACCGTGCCATTTACCTATTGAGATGGAGCACCGAGCACACTAGGCAATCAAGAACTGGAACATGGACTTGTATAAGGCAGAAGAGCATAGAAGGATGTAGATATCAGAACTGGAGGAATGGAGAGATAAGGCTTACTCTAGTGCCAAGATTTATAAGTAAAGAACTAAAAGATGGCACGACAAGAGGTTAAAGCCGAAAGTGTTCAAACCTAGGGATAAGGTATTACTCTTTAATTCAAGAGGAAAGCTTTTTGGGCATGGGAAGCTTAGAAGCAAGTGGGAAGGACCATTCGACATCATTGACGCTGTGTCACACGGGACAATCACACTCCATGATAAAGACGAAAACCTTTTTAAGGTAAATGGTCACCATTTGGAAGTTTTTCTTGAGCCTAAGTATTTAGAGGAGGAGATAGATGTGATTGATTTAATTGATTCACGTGTTATCTCGGACTAAAGTATTGCTAACCAAAATAGGAACATAGGTAAATCCCATAAGGACATTTGAGCACACACCAGAAAGGAGGCTAGGATCTGGGCAGGGCCCAGGTCAATCGAACGGAGGCCCTAGGTTGACCGACCTAGGGTTGGCTCTGTTTCCCCTCTGCTTTCTAGTGCGTGTCGTCTAGAGCCTTCCCTATGTGTAGCCTCGTGATTATCCCAAAACCTCTTCATGACAGCACAAAACCTACAACCCACCTTATATCCTCCTCGTGACTCCATTCTTTTCCATACCAAAACACCTTCACCTTCCTTACCGCCATGACGAAGTCCAGTAGCCAAGCCCCATCCTCTAGCGCCAAAACCTTCAACCTGTCGGGGCCCATTACCCCTACTAATCAAGCGCTGGCCAACCTAAACATTGACCTGACGGAGGTCAAGTACATCACCGCTACTCCTCTTGACATTTTTCCTCCGCCAGATGGCTCTTCCGGGAGGGGGAAGGGCAGGATGCCCTCACCCCGTTGCCGATCGCCTTCTCTAGCTCCAAAACTATTGCGGCCGTGACAAGGGGGCATATTCGGCATACCATTCATCTGCTAAAGATTTCCTGGGCTGCGGGGGCATTTCAGAGCAGCGACGAGGAGGAGGAGATTACCGTCACTGACCTAGCCAAGAAGCTTGCAAGGCTGCAAGTCGCAAATAAGGACTTGGTTAGGAGGTTGGCTGAAGCTTGGGTTGAGTGCTACGAGCTTCATCACGCAATATCTGAGAAGCACGCCAACCTATCCGCTAAGCTTAAGCGGATCTTTGCACTTATGGGGTTCGAGGATGAGTATTATGCTAAGTAGAGCAACAAGTCCTGTAGCATACTTATCTTAGAAAATAGGTGCTTTTTAGGTTTTCCCTTCATTTATTTCATTAAATTAATTTATTTCCCTTTCCAATGTAAGCACCTATTAATAAAAATAAAGAGTTTAGGCTCCACGGTCCATAAGACCGGTAGAGCATGTTTGTGTTTTGTTGTTTTATGTCTGAAAAGGGAAGACAACGAAATAAGCGTGGGGGAGGACTCACAACATTCGATGAACAAACGCGATGAAAAAAATTATATTTGCACAAAGCACCATTGCATCGGCCAGCAGCAAAAAGGAGGGCCAGAAAGGGCCCACCTTCAGGTCGACTGACCGGGAGGTGGCACCACCGGGACCCACCTTTCTACCTCAGTCAGGTTTGTCTGTCTCCTATCTTATCCTCCCATGTTTCGAGTTATTTTAGTTTGTAAAATTTAAATATAAATAAAATCAACTTGAGCAAGCCGTGAAAACACAAAAATTCAAACATGACTTGAATTGATGAAAATTTTATGCCTTTGTTCCTATTTCATGCTTGATGCTTGTGCTAAAAAAATTTTATACGAACCCCTGCATCCTAGATTGTTGATTGTTGAGATATGGTAGACTTTAGGAATGACCCGTTTCATGTTACTAACCATCTTAGAAAATTTAAGTGTGAAATTTAAAAAGGTCTACCCCTCATGAGATTGAAAATACCTACAAGAGCCATATGATTTATTATCTTGAGAAACCCTATGCATATGCTGCTTGATGTCTTCATCGAACTTTGTTAAATTGTTGTGACCCTAGGGCAGTTGCTCATCCTGCGTTATGATCTAAATATGTGCACAAATTTCATTCCATCATCCACAAAATAGAAGCCTCAATTACTCCTCGCTCTCCAGGACTATGGCTATTACAAAATAAAAAGATCCATGCCCCATGATGGGTGTGGTAAAAATATTCAAGTTCCTTGAAGAGTTAAAAAATGAGAGATAGCCATGGTACTCCCATATGAAGCATCATAGAGCTTCCATTTTCCATTCTATCATAGTGCACATATTTGGTCATGACTCATGATTTGCTTCTTGCTTCTAGATCCGGTTTTTTACTTGGTAATATCATGAAGCGCAAGTATGCCTCTTTTTACACCTACCTTGAGCTACACAAAGGCCTATCTTTAGAAGTAGGAAAAAGAAGGGCATTGCCCTAGTGAGGAAAATTTTCATACACTTGAGTGATCGAGATTAAATCAATTAAGGAGATAGACCCAATAAATGAACACTCAGGTTATCCAAGGAGGTATAGTTAACATGAGCAGGAATTTCCCAAAGCTAGTACCGTTCCAACTCTCAACCATCCATGGAGTGCACGATAGACATTTCATAAGTACAAGCAAGGTGTGTCATGGAAACATCTGCATATTAATCTTCATCTATTCATAGTCTATGTTTCCACCTTATTTCTTTTTCATTCACTCGAGGAAGAGTAAAAGGGTAAGTGTGGAGGATTTGTTGACGGTTCTTAAGTACCAAATTTGACCATCAATTACCTGGATAAAAACGCT
Source organism: Eleusine indica (assembly GCA_030378355.1). Classification (NCBI taxonomy): domain Eukaryota; kingdom Viridiplantae; phylum Streptophyta; class Magnoliopsida; order Poales; family Poaceae; genus Eleusine; species Eleusine indica. The sequence goes on from CM059497.1 coordinate 32,124,716, forward strand.
AAAATTGATAACCAACATAGTGGTAGGTGTTTATTACTATTCCACAAGTTTTGGTAAATATTTGAGTGAAGTTAAATTTATCATGAATTAAGGAGTTGCCAAGTCATTTATCCAAGAATTTACCAAATCAACCAATCACAAAGAAGCACAAGTATAGATGACATGAATTCACAGGATTTCTCCACGTAACTCACCTAAACTACTGACCTAAAATGATCAGGACCCACCTGTCGGCCACCCCGAGTAAGCACAGGCCGGTTGGCCCCAACACCTGGTTGACCAACCTCTGGGCCTCTGGTCGAACGACCTGGGGGAAAGGCGGTTCAGCCACCGCCTCCACGTGTTGACTCCTGGTGCTCTCTTGAAGGCGGTTGTATGGCGGTTCCGTGGTGATTACTCCTCTAAACTGACCTTCCATATAGCAAGAAGGTGTAGTGAGGCTCCTATGTAGTACTAGAATAGGAAGAGAGTGAGGAAGGAGCTTTGGAGTGGAGCGTTGTTTGTGGGCCTTCTTCTCCACCCTTGTACCTCGTCAGAAACTTGCCCTTTTTGAGTAATCGAGTAAGTCTTCCAAGTTTATTTATGTTCTTAAGATTTCCTTATTAGGCAGGTTGTGTGCTTAATTGTTGTGGGTTCAAAGCCTCATAGATCATTAATAGATAGAATATGTATAATAATATCTAGGATACTTAGTTTAAGCAACATGACTTAGCTAAGTAGTGACGTATAACATATGCGAGGTGCTTAGGTTAGAAGTCATCTTTGATCATCGCCTAGCCCACGGAAGAGAGGTAGGCTCTCGGAAGTGACAACCCTAGGATCCTACATAATCCTCCACATTCGACCGGGAGATAAGCGTTTAAGGCGGAGTTGTCCTCAAGAATGCGTTCAGTACATGAATCCGTGCACGAAGCAATAACCCAAGCCTCAGTCTGATCTTAATTAGGATCTTACCCATAGATAAACCTCTCTATCCTACACCACATTTATCCTCTCGTGTCCTTGGACATGACTAGACTTAGGATAAACACAGACCGTTCTTTGGATTTGATAACCCTTGAATACTCTCTTGGGGAAGTGCTACAAAGGTGTTATCCATCCGCTTGCGGATTCTTCTATGCTCGATAGATATTACCATCAGAAAACTTCTTGTGTTGCCATCAATTTTGGTGTGAAGTTAAGGAGTGTCAACAAGCAATGGCTCTTGTACTATTCCTTTATTCATATTTATGACTTTATTCTATTCAAGTTATATTGTTCTTACATATTGTTGTGCTTATGATATGTTTGCCTTGTTTTATTATATATTATATTCATGTCATAGGACCTTAGTATGCCTTTATAATAGTATAGACTTGCTACCCTATTATTATGATTGGCATATACCTAGACTATAGTCTTGTCTTTATTTGTTAGTAAATACATAGTATAGTTATAATACCTTAGCATAGGTTCAAAGTCTCATAGATCGTTAATAGATAGTTATATTTGTTATACACATATCTAGGATATTTAGTTTAAGTGATGACTTAAGCTAAGTAGCAATGTATTAACTTAAGCATGGTGCTTGGGTTAGAAGTTACCTTTGATCGTCGCCTTGCCCAATGAAGAGAGGTAGGTTCTAGGATGTGACAGCCCTAGAATCCCATGTAATCCTCCACGTCCGGCCGGGAGATATGCCTTTTAGGCGGAGTTGTCCTAAAGAATGCGTTCAGTACATGAATCCGTGCGCGAAGTGCTAATTTTGTTAGGCTAGGCTTTGTATTAACTAACATGTTTATCACTAACTATGCAGCTATGTGTGTAGAATACAGAAGATAATACAGTAGAGTGCCTCTAACTAACGCACTAGGCACTAGGATTTATTTGTTTAGAGATGAATACATGTGTGTGTCCACTACCCCTTATCATTATTATCCTTACCCCAACACAAAGTCATAGGTTATCAGTACCAATCTATATCTTAGCTCTATGTCTTTATTAATACTCTATTCTAATCCTTCCCATGGGCGAACTATAAATGACAGCCATTGCAGTAATCCAATGGTGAAATGCTACAACTGTATGATCCGTCCGCTTATGGATTTATCTGCAACAATAAATTATACCCCAACACTCCTTGCGTTGTTACTAAGTCTAGTGTTGACGGCTGTTAAGTACCATTTTTAACCGTCAACTATACTCAAATAAAGGAGAATTTGGCATTTCATACACGCATGCTTTATCACAATAATATAGTTCCACTTGTACTTGGAGAACTTTGTGCATGCAGGAGGAAATGTGAAGGAAACACCTCAAAAGGCAAGAAAACACACTTTCGACCAATCAGAGAGTGCCACATGGACGTCACACGGATTGAAGGGCCCATTTTCAGCACTTAACCGACGTAACTCCCTGTAATACCGCGCAAACCGACGTCAGGGCCCACAGGACAGCCACCTGGAGAAAGCACAGGCCAGGAGGGGCCACCCCCAGGTCGGCCGACCTGGTCAGGTCGGCCGACCCGGCCGGGCGCCCTCTCCGCCTGGGCTTCCACGTGTTGGCTCCTCCGCGACTCCTGATGACGGTTTGAGATGCCTTCCGTGGCGGTTACTCTCCCTTGCCGACCTATTGAGGCTATAAATAGGAGGGTGTGCCTTCACACTCAACACACACCACAAGAAGCATTTCTCTCTTGCTAGTAGTAGTTCTTGGAGTTTTAGTGGAGTTAGGCTGAGTCTAGAGCTCTCTAGTCCCAAGTCTTCACTTGGAATTGGTATGGCTCTTGTATCTTTTCCCTTTTGTAAGACTTTGCTCTTATCAATATATATATCTTTTCTATATAGTTGTGCTTGGGTCATGAGTTTCTTGTTTGATATTGTGATCCATATATGTGATAGTATAGTCTACTTGTGTGATAGTAGTTTATATTTATTATACTACTATTGTCATGCTAGTTATATACCGTCACTATAGTCTAGTTTATATGTTATAGTCTCTATGCTTAGTTTTAGCTGATAAAGTATAGCATGGGTTTGGTGATCGTATTCGTACGGTAGCTCTGCCTCGTTAATAGTAATCGCGGAGGGGCAGAGTGCTCTTTGGTCATGCAAGTATGGTACTTGGGTGACTGATTTGCATCAATTATTCGTTAGTCTACTGGTTCGTTGAGGTAGGCGGCAGGTGGTGACAGCCCTGTCCGTCCTTTGAAATCCTCCCCGCTAGGCTAGTGCGTAGGCTCTTGGCGGAAGTCGCCTGTGGATGCAGGGGTAAGTCCGTGCCTGAAGTGCTATACTATTGACTGCTGAACCTGAGTGTGGGTCTGTATGTATTCTACTTAGGCTATGCAACTGTATAGGAATGTATAGTAGGAGTAGCTTAGCCTAGTCTTTCCTCCACTAGACTTTATTTATTTAGTAGGAATCTTCTGTGTGTGTCACACTACCCGGTTATTATCATGTACCCGCCTGTCTTGGTTAGATATCCTTGCTAATTGTTAACATGATCTTATATGTTAGTAACGCTTCTTGATCATAACCTTCCTTTGGGATAAACAAATACGATACCCTGAATACTTCCGGGTGAAATGCTACAGCGGTATTCTCCGTGCGCTTGCGGATTTTACCTACTTGACTCTAGGACATATTAGTGAACCGTTTCTGGCCCCGTGCCGGGAATGATTTATTAATATGGCTTAGCAAAAGTCAACATCTAGTAATATTCTTGGTGCAATGTTAGATTTGCTATAAGAATATCTGGCACCGTTACCAGGGATAGTAAGCGGACTAGAGAGCAATGACTCTCTGGCCCCACTTGCCCCAACGGCTAGTAGACAATGGCCACTCTTCAAAATGACCATTGTTCTGCTATGCTATTTAAGGCAATGGCGGGGAGAGTGTGTTTCTTCACTCCATTCACTTCTTTCACCTCTTCATTATGCTCTAGCCATTTGTTTCCAATTTCTCCAAGCTCTTGCATTACTTAATACTCTAAAAATCCCACCAAAAATATTTTATTTGAATTTCATTTGCATTTACTATTTGGTTTCACATTTGCAAGAGTTTCCAACGGAGTTTTTTGTTTGGTGTTTTTTCACTAACCTTAACCCCCAATCGAGTTGCTCTTGTGTTGGTTTGTTCAAGTGTGCAGCGATGAACAAGATGAAGCAAGCCTTAAGCAAAATGAAAAACAAGGTGATGCGGAGCCCAAGCAATGCAAGTCCTACACCTTCAATGGTGTATAGTACTAGCTCCCATCGCCAACATCTTGAGGAAGAGCCAACGGAAGTAGAGCTGGAACCATTGCTGGATTTCAGCAATGTTCAACTCCGACTCAACACCGACCGTGGCCTCGACTTGGTTGGAAAGAGAGAATGTGACATCTATCAGATAATCACTGGCCGGTCTTACATTCCTACGCGAATGTATGATCTGAAATTTCTTTCCAAGATAGGTATGGATACTGAATTTGCTTCTATCTTTCATGCTGTGGTATGGGATGGTTTTATTCCGGTAGTTGAGCCTTGCTCTCCCCTGCTTACCATTCAGTTCTTATGCATCCTTCAGTGGGATGGTGACAGGTTTTCCTTCCGATTCCATGGAATAAAAATCTCACTCACCTATAGGCAATTGAGTGATTTGCTAGATTTTTCTCCTATTTCTATTTTGGATTTTCATTCCGAACATTTCGGTTTTAACAAAAGCAATTTTTGGGAGGAAATAACAGGGCATACCCTTGCTCTGTCGCCTAGGAATATGCATATCCATAATCCTACCTTGCGTTTTATGCATAAATGGTTGGCAATGACTTTGTCCCCTAGAAAGGTTGTTACAACTATGCTGGGGAATGAAATGTTTCTTCTTTACTGCATGGTTAATAAAATCAAAGTCTCACCTATCATAGCCATGGTTAAGCAATGGGTCAAAGTTATCAAACAAGTAGGAGATTTGGAATTCACGTCCCTGATCTATCGCCTTGTGCACAATATTGGTTTACTTGGAAATGCCCATATCAATTATTTAAATTTTGAACAGGCTGTCCTAGGTGAACAATTCTTTAGATCAGGACATTCTCTAAAACAAGGACCCAATGGCTCTCTGGTTTATTTCTTTTCGAGTTATGCAAATGAATCCAGTTACCTAACTCGGATTTTTATTTGAATAACTATGATGAATTAACCATTCCCCTAGAGACAGGCTTTGCACCTCACAGGAACAGTGTTTCCGGTCCTATGATAAAAAAACAAATCGCGGAGAAACACCGAGGCATCCTTCCCGAGGGAGGAGCCAAGCACGGGTTCTTGGGATCACACAACTCGTCATGGAAGCGGCAATGCATCCTGGGACACCTGTGAATGGCCCGGAGGAGCCTACGGTAACTCAAGTTCGAGTGGCTTACCACCACCGTTCAGCACACATCACTCTTGTAGCGGTTCAAGGAGGGGCACAGATGACCTCACCAGGCAAATCAACAACATGCCCCTCCAGATCGACCAGTTGGACCACACCATCCACACTCATGTCCAGCAGGAAAATGAGTGGAGGGATGATGTCCAACAACAGCTCCCGAAAATTGAGAATAAGGTCTCTTGGGGTAACACCCAAATGAGCTCTTACTTACTGATGTGAACAAGGGTTCCTGATCTTCCGAAAGGTTCTTGGTAAGTTGATTTGGTCGGAGGCGACACACAAATCGATCCGGCTTCAGAACAGCACGTTCTAAACCCCGCAATCGCAGCACGACGTCTCCTCTGGTTATCAACCGTCCAAAAGATGATTGACCTTGCCGAGAAGGCTAATCCCTGCCTGCGAATCAAGAACACAAGCAAGAACAACGAAGAATGCAATACAATTGCAGATGTATGATTAAACTCTCGAAGTTGGGGTCTCACAAACCGATGAACGGTGAAACTGTTTATGAACAGAATTGATCTACGCAAAACCCGAACCCTAATGGTGCGGTGTGATGTGGACAAGGGTTCCCGATCTTCCGAAAGGTTCTTGGTAAGTTGATTTGGTCGGAGGCGACACACAAATCGATCCGGCTTCAGAACAGCACGTTCTAAACCCCGCAATCGCAGCACGACGTCTCCTCTGGTTATCAACCGTCCAAAAGACGATTGACCTCGCCGAGAAGGCTGATCCCTGCCTGCGAATCAAGAACACAAGCAAGAACAACGAAGATTGCAACACAATTGCAGATGTATGATTAAACTCTCAAAGTTGGGGTCTCACAAACCGATGAACGGCGAAACTGTTTATGAACAGAATTGATCTAAGCAAAACCCAAACCCTAATGAAGAGGCGGCGGCTGTATATGAGGACCCTAGGATCGTGCAAGACCCCCTGGACGCAGCCCTAAGTGGGCTCAACTCCATACATGGCCCAAAGACCGGTTACGGTGCCGCAGCACCAGGACAGATTCTGGAAGTCGAATTGTTTCGGCGATTGCCGACGTCTCGGGACGAATTTTGACATGGGACCAGTTGGGTTGGAAAGGGCTTTTCGTTATCTTTCCAGGCATATATAGAACGTCCAAATCCGAGTCCGTATGCGTCCTGGGCATCCGTTTTAGTGCAGACTGGTCCTGGGCTCCGAAACAGACTCGAAGTCGGTTTTGATTGGGCCTCCACCTTGGCTTGGACGTCCTTGCTGGCCCATCACCTCTCCAATCACCTCCCCAGCTATCTCATCATCATCTCCATGGTTTCTAATAACAATTAATTCATTAGGTAGCAATCTATTCTCAAAATCACATAAAGGAATCATTAGGAACAAGCTCACCCGTAAATTCAACTGTCGCGCATGAACTTGTATTTTGGTTGGCGGAGTGCTGGGTGTATCCATAAGGGTGATGTCCTCATCATTCTCCCCCTTTTGAATTAGAGTCGTCCTCGACTCGATCCCATCTCTTTCTCCCAATAGTGGTCTCAAATCTGAAGCAACAACATGTTCTTCATCTTTCTCACTATCCTCTTCTTTGTGTAGAACCTGAAATGTATTAGTTGCAACAAGAGGCACAAAAATATGTTCATCATCTAATTCAGATTTTGATGTAAGTGTTGCAACATTTGAAACAGTCCATTCTTTCCTAAACGGTTCATTCTTTCTCCTTTCAAGCCTTTGTTGATCCTCTTCTAAAATTTCAGCAGCGGTCATAGGTTTAAGAGTAACTCTTCTATCATTGTATTTAAATGAGTAGCTATTTATAATGGCATTGTGCGAAGCATTATTTGTAATAATCCAAGGTTTACTCAATAACAAATGACATGCTTGCATAGGTACTATATCAAATTCTGCACTATCCTTATAAGAACCAATAAAAAATTCAATGCGTGCAATTTTATCTACCTTTATCTTACCAAAAGAATTTACCCATTGGATGTAGTATGGACATGGGTGTGGCTGTGTTGTCAATCCAAGCTTCTCTACTAATTCTAAACTTGCGATGTTGCGGCTACTCTCTCTATCAATGATAACACGACAACGTCGATCCTTGACAACAAAGTGAGTCTGAAATAAATTGTTCAATTGATTTTGCTCTACCTTCTCCATTTGAGGACTGAGCACTCTTTGTAATACATCACTCATATTGTTCTCATTAGACGACGTTGAATCATCACCATGAGTGGCGTAACCTGTCATTGTTAGTAGCAAACAAGGAAACACACGAAAGTATATTTTCCTATCACTACTATGTGATAACAGTGTAAACTCTCAACAAGCAAAGGGAAGCATCTTATCAAGCTCTTACAAAGTTCTTAATTACAACAAGCAAAGGATACCTTAGAGAGTGTGAACTGATGATTGCGAGAGTCAAAAAAATTTGTGCCTGTTCAGAAGGAAATATATGGAGCTTGGATAGGCAATATTAGGTAGCAAGGATTAGCAAAATTTCAATTCAGAAGTTGCAAAACTAAATAATAGTCCCAAGCTAGTCTATGTCACCGGCCTAAACTTGTCTCGGACCTAGTTGAAGCAAGCAAGCAAATAACTCAACAAAGGACACAAAGGATGCAAGCAATTCTGAATTTGTATCTTTTCTTTTTTCTACTTCTTTTTTTGTGCGGCTTTTTCTCTTGTGCACTTTTGCCTTTTTCTTTTCTTTTCTTGAGAATCAAGACTGCAGCAAGGTATTACAAGTTTTACAACCAATGGAACCCCAGAATATTTTTTTTTTCTTACTACAAGTGCAGCAAAAGGATTCTTGTAATAGCACAACTAAAACAAACTTCTATAACAAGATCAAGCACTAATTGGTTGGCTTTTGATCACAATGAGACAGCAGCAGAGCACTCAAATTTTCTTTTGCACACGAAAGTAGAAGGCTAGATGTTAAAGAAATATTTAGTGCACATAATTCCAGCAATACTATTATCTAAACATATGCAACACTGATTTTTCCCTTGTTTGTCTATGACAAGGATATGCACGACTCAAACAAGACCAAAGAACAAGCACTAGACCAGCAACACAATGACCTTGTAGGGACTAAAATTTAGAGAAGCAAACTAAACTGAAAATTGCAAGGCACAAGGAGGGTGTAGGACAGCGGAAACACGACGAACAAATATTTTTGTAGGGCAATTTTCTGGACTCTAGGATTGAACAAAATAACAAGGATAACGACGAACCTAACGGTGTACCTGAAGCTCTGATTACCACTTGATGTGGACAAGGGTTCCCGATCTTCCGAAAGGTTCTTGGTAAGTTGATTTGGTCGGAGGCGACACACAAATCGATCCGGCTTCAGAACAGCACGTTCTAAACCCCGCAATCGCAGCACGACGTCTCCTCTGGTTATCAACCGTCCAAAAGACGATTGACCTCGCCGAGAAGGCTGATCCCTGCCTGCGAATCAAGAACACAAGCAAGAACGACGAAGATTGCAACACAATTGCAGATGTATGATTAAACTCTCAAAGTTGGGGTCTCACAAACCGATGAACGGCGAAACTGTTTATGAACAGAATTGATCTAAGCAAAACCCAAACCCTAATGAAGAGGCGGCGGCTGTATATGAGGACCCTAGGATCGTGCAAGACCCCCTGGACGCAGCCCTAAGTGGGCTCAACTCCATACATGGCCCAAAGACCGGTTACGGTGCCGCAGCACCAGGACAGATTCTGGAAGTCGAATTGTTTCGGCGATTGCCGACGGCTCGGGACGAATTTTGACATGGAACCAGTTGGGTTGGAAAGGGCTTTTCGTTATCTTTCCAGGCATATATAGAACGTCCAAATCCGAGTCCGTATGCGTCCTGGGCATCCGTTTTAGTGCAGACTGGTCCTGGGCTCCGAAACAGACTCGAAGTCGGTTTTGATTGGGCCTCCACCTTGGCTTGGACGTCCTTGCTGGCCCATCACCTCTCCAATCACCTCCCCAGCTATCTCATCATCATCTCCATGGTTTCTAATAACAATTAATTCATTAGGTAGCAATCTATTCTCAAAATCACATAAAGGAATCATTAGGAACAAGCTCACCCGTAAATTCAACTGTCGTGCATGAACTTGTATTTTGGTTGGCGGAGTGCTGGGTGTATCCATAAGGGTGATGTCCTCATCACGGTGGTGGCTGTATATAAAGACCCTAGGGTCGTGCAAGACCCTCTCGACGCGCTCCTAATTGGGCTCAACTAGATACAAAGCCCAAAGGCCAAAAATAGGCGACACAGCACCGACACAGATTCTGGACTCTCTCTTGTTTTGATGATTCCTGATGACTCTGATGAATTTTGATATGAGGCCGGCAGCATTGGAAAGGTCTTCTCCTTATCTTTCCGTGCATATGTAGAACGTCCAAATCTGATTCCGTATGCGTCCTGAACGACTGTTTTAGTGCAGATTAGTCCTGGGCCCCGAAACAGACTCGAAGTCGGTTTTGATTGGGCCTCCACTTTGGCTTCCAAGGCCTTGCTGGTCCTCCACGTTCCCAACTCCTTCTCCCATCATCTCCTGGTCCTCTCCATGGTTTCTAATCATAAAATAATCATTAGGTAGCAAACCATTCTCAAAAGTAACATATAGCGAAGAACGTAGGAACGAGCTCACCTCTAAATTTAGTCGTCGTGCACGAGCTCTAGTTAGTGGACCTTGCAAGTCCAGAATTGGAGGAGTGTTGTGTGTATCCATAGGAGTGATGTCCTCATCATACTCCCCCTCTTGAAGTGGAGTCGTCCTCGACTCGAGCTCATCCTCTTCTCCCAAGTATGGTTTCAAATCTAAAATGTTCAAAGTAGGACTAACCCCGAACTCGGGAGGCAACTTAAGTTTGTATGCATTATCAATAATCTTCTCCATTATTTTGAATGGACCATTAGCTCTAGGCATTAGTTTAGACTTTCTCAATTCTGAAAATCTATCCTTCCTTAAGTGTAACCACACTAAATCTCCTACATCAAGCTTTACTTCCTCTCTACCCTTACTACCAGCAATTTTATACTTTTCATTCATCTTTTCAATGCTAAGTCTAGTGGTCTCATGCATTTGCAAAATAAATTCAGCACGCTCCTTAGCATCAATATGAACTCTCTCATTAATAGGTAGAGGAAGTATATCAAGTGGAGTACGGGGATCAAAACCATACACTACCTTGAATGGACTTACCTTGGTAGTAGAATGTGTTGCCCGATTATAAGCAAACTCAACATGAGGGAAGCATTCTTCCCATTGCTTCAAATTTTTCTTCAAAATAGCTCGCAACATAGTACCCAAAGTGCGGTTCACAACCTCAGTTTGTCCATCAGTTTGTGGATGACAAGTTGTAGAAAATAGCAACTTTGTACCCAACTTATTCCAAAGCGTGCGCCAAAAATGACTCAAGAATTTTGCATCACGATCTGAAACAATAGTAGAAGGCATACCATGCAAACGTACAATTTCTTTGAAAAAAAGATCAGCAATATAACTAGCATCATCAGTTTTATGACATGGTATAAAGTGTGCCATTTTGGAAAAACGATCCACAACAACAAAAATGCTATCGCTCCCCCTCTTAGTCCTAGGCAGTCCTAAAATAAAGTCCATAGAAATATCAGCCCAAGGAATAGAAGGAACAGGAAGTGGCATGTATAAACCATGTGGATTCAATCGAGACTTAGCTTTTTGACATGTAGTGCAGCGAGCAACAAAACGCTCAACATCTTTCCTCATCCTTGGCCAAAAGAAGTGTGTGGCCAAAATATCCTCTGTCTTCTTAGCACCAAAATGACCCATCAATCCACCTCCATGCGCCTCCTACAACAACAAAAGACGAACGGAACCAACTGGAATGCGTAGACGGTTAGCTCTAAACAAAGCGGCGATAGAAACCTACAAGACCAAGAAAACTCCTCACCTGTGTGATAGTTTTTGGTACAGGCCAGCTCTTTATGGCTTCAATCTTTGCCTCATCCACCTCAATTCCCTGTGGAGTCACAACATAGCCAAGAAAAGAGACTCGATCCGTGCAAAAGGTGCACTTCTCAAGGTTACCAAATAAACGTGCAACTCGCAAAGCATAAAAAATAGCACGCAAATGAATCATATGATCATCCATGGATTTGCTATAAATCAAGATATCATCAAAGTAAACAACCACAAATTTGCCAATAAAAGGTCTTAAAACCTCATTCATCAAACGCATGAAAGTACTGGGTGCATTAGTCAACCCAGAAGGCATTACTAACCACTCATACAACCCGAATTTGGTTTTGACAGCTGTTTTCCATTCATCTCCAAGTTTCATTCTAATTTGATGGTAGCTACTACGCAAATCAATTTTAGTGAAAATTATAGCACCACATAACTCATCAAGCATGTCGTCTAGCATAGGAATAGGATGACGATACCTAATAGTAATGTTATTAATGGTTCTACAATATACACACATACGCCAAGAACCATCTTTCTTAGGAACCAAAAGTACAGGAACAGCACAAGGACTAAGTGATTGAAGAACATACCCACGATCCAATAGGTCTTGAACTTGTCGTTGTATCTCCTTAGTCTCCTAAGGGTTGGTCCTATAAGCAGCACGGTTTGGTAAAGTAGCACCAGGAATCAAATCAATTTGATGCTCAATCCCTCTCAAAGGTGGCAATCCCGGGGGTATCTCAGCTGGGAAAACATCCTCATACTCCTGCAAAAGGTTAGTGACAGCAGGAGGCAAAGCACTAGAAGCAATATCACCAAGCGAAAACAAGGCTTGTTTGCATATCAAAGCATAGCAAATATCATCAGTAGAAATTTCAGCAAGCTCAGATTTTGTGGCAAGATATGAACGACCTTGTAATTTAATTGCAGCACCCTTAGAACTTGAAGAATCATTAACATTACTTGGTGTTGAAGCAGAATTAACAGGTTGCTGAATTTCAGGGCTTTTATTTTTCAAACTAGCAGCTCGTTCTAAATCAGCTTGTACAATTTCAGTAGAGGTCATTGGTAACAAAGTAATTTTAGTTCCTTTATGCATAAAAGTGTACTTATTACTTTTACCATGGTGTACAGCATCATTATCAAATTCCCAAGGTCTACCCAATAAAAGTGAACAAGCTTGCATGGGTACAACATCACAATCAACAGAATCCACATAGGAACAAATGGAAAAAGGAACTCTGCAAGTTTGTATTACCTTAGCTTTTCCAGAGTCATTTAACCACTGAATGTAGTATGGATGTGGATGTGAGCGTGTGGTCAAATCAAGCTTCTTAACCACATCAGAACTCACCAAATTGTTACAGCTTCCTCCATCAATGATGACACGTGCTCGACGGTTCTTGATGACGAAGAAAATCTAGAACAAGTTATGTCGCTGCATCATCTCGGGCTACTGGATTTGTGTGCTAAGCACACGCTGCACAATAATATTCATGTAGCCCGTGGTATCTCCGCCTCCAAGGACGAGGTCACCGCTAGTAGCAGCGACATCCTCCTCCTCCTCATCCTCCACATCGGAGGTGCTCATGTAACCGCCATCATCTGTCGCCACATATGCCCGCCTACTTGGGCAATCTTTCTGCACATGGCCAAGACCATGGCAGCAGTGGCACTGAATCCCTGTAGTGTGTCCCGTCGAAGCAACAGAGGAGGCACTACTAGCCGGTACCTGCACAGAATTTTTACCTGAGCGCGTAGAAGGGGCAGGGGCTGATCTTGGTGTTGCAGAAACAACACTAGCTGGTGGGGGCGGCCGGAAAGATGGCTTGGGCAGCCCTGAAGTCCCCGTCGGCCGTGGTGGGTAGAAATTCCTGGACTTGCTGTACTCGTCAAAAGCCTGGAAAAGTCCCTGTGATTCTTTCTCTGCAAGCATAGCATACTAGAAACACTGGTTGAGGGTATAAAATTCTTTATAATCAAGGATGTCCTGAATTTCTTTTCTCAAACCAGAATAAAAGCGGCAAATCTGATCCTCTACTTTTTCAACCACAGCACAACGAATCAAACCCTTCTGAAGCTCACTAAAATACTCCTGAACAGTTTTATCTTCTTGATCTAAACGCTGCAGTTTATTACGAATTTCTCTATAAAAAGAAGGAGGAACAAAACGATCACGCATTTCTACCTTAAGTTCTTCCCAAGTAGTACGCAAATCAGTTTCAGCAGCTAGACCACTCCACCAAACAATAGCAAAGTCCTTAAACTCACTAGTGGCTTGTCTAACTCTATGTTGTTCAGGAACAAGGTGGGCATTAAATGTTTGTTCTACCATCATTTCCCAATCAAGGTAAGCATCACCATCCTACGGACCCGAAAACGAAGGAATTGAAAACTTAATTTTAGCATACGGGCCATCTGGAGCATGGATACCTTGTGTGCGACGGTTGTGGTTGTGGAAACCACCCATACCTTGAGGGTTACGTTGCAAACGACGTCTTAACCTTGCGGTCCTTGTAGCTGACCTATCGACGGTGCCATCAGCCTTATACACCGTTGCTTCATCATGATCGTCTTCAATGTCGTTGTTGGTGTTGGTGTTGGTGTTGTTGTTGGTGGTGTTGTTGGTCTTGTGAGCGGTCTCTAATTTGACAACCTGATCGGTTAGCTTAGAGACTCTCTTATCCAACCGCTCAATGCTTTCTCCCAGGTGAAGCTTGGTGACGGCCCTGGTGATCGTCTCTGCCAAATCACTCTGAACCGCCTGCAAAGCCTTCTGTAACTGACTTTGGCTCACGCACTCATCCAATTTTGAGGGTGAAGCACCCTCTCCATCGCTTCCTGACATCAGAAACACCAAAACAGGAAACAAAAAAGTGAAGGTTATCCCTACAAAACTACTAAGCAGTGGTGCCTCTCAACACAACAAAAGGAAGCTTCTTGCAAAGCCCTTACAAAGTTCTGAAAACAACAAAGCGAAGGATACCAGGGAGAAGTGTTCCACGATTGCAAGGTTTACAAAATAACCTATGTGCTGTCGAGAAGAAGTATGTAGAGCTAGGAAGGCCAAATATATATATGTGAGTGGCACACAAATCAAAAACAGATCGTAATGCTGAATAAGTGTCCAAGTAACTTGTCCCTAGTTGCTGGTCTAACTATGTCCTAGAACAGTAGTGATAGCAAAGAAGAAACAAGGAGACCAAGGCACACAGTCGATAACAGGGGGCTAAGTGTAAAACAGCCAAACTCAGAAATTTCAGGGGGCTAGATGGAGCACTAGTAGGAATCCCAAATTTCTTATTTTATTTTATTTTTTTGATATTTTTTTCCAACTCACTAGCAATGGGGGAGAAACCACAAAACATTTCAGCTCAAACCGAGCTAGGACGTGGCCTAGAGAAAATCTTGAAGTTTCAGAAAACATCGGGTTTGAACTTGAATGAATTTTTTCTTTATCTTCCCGATTTTTTTGAATTTTTTGACTAGGGCACAGAAGGCACAGCCCAGTGTGGGTATGCTCAACTTTTTGTCAAGAATCTCTTGTAAAAAGTTCAGCCAAAACGGACAACCGAGCGAAAAGTTATGGCCGTTTTACCGAAGGGGTGTCGGAATCGGTTATGAAGAAACCGGGGGTTTGAGTGAAACCCGAGTCGGCTTGGGGTCGGGTAGGGATTTTTGTTTGGCGAGGTGGATGCAGCGGAAAGTGGAATATGTGAAAATTGGTCCGAGGTGGTGAGGGTAAGTTTAGGGTGGGATTAGGGTGGCCGTGTTGATCAATCAACCCTAGCACACAAAGCCGACAAAACCGAGGATGGTGAAGGGGATGGCGGCTAGGGTTGCAAGGAAAACATTACTGACGATAAAAACACAAACTAAACCAGCGACTAAACAAGAACTAGGGCACAAACTCAACACTACGGATTCTGAAATTGAAATATGCAAAGGCTAAACACGTGGTTATGGGTGGGAGAATTTTTTTTTGGTATTTTCTGTGGACGATAGGAAGAACACAAAAACAAAACTAAAGGGTAGTGTGAACCTGATGGTGCACCTGAAGCTCTGATTACCACTTGATGTGAACAAGGGTTCCCGATCTTCCGAAAGGTTCTTGGTAAGTTGATTTGGTCGGAGGCGACACACAAATCGATTCGGCTTCAGAACAGCACGTCCTAAACCCCGCAATCGCAGCACGACGTCTCCTCTGGTTATCAACCGTCCAAAAGACGATTGACCTCCCCGAGAAGGCTAATCCCTGCCTGCGAATCAAGAACACAAGCAAGAACAACGAAGAATGCAACACAATTGCAGATGTATGATTAAACTCTCGAAGTTAGGGTCTCACAAACCGATGAACGGTAAAACTGTTTATGAACAGAATTGATCTAAGCAAAACCCGAACCCTAATGGTGCAGCAGAGGCTGTATATAAAGACCCTAGGGTCATGCAAGACCCTCTGGACGCGCCCCTCATTGGGCTCAACTAGATACAAAGCCCAAAGGCCAAAAATAGGCGATGCAGCACCAACACAGATTCTGGACTCTCTCTTGTTTTGATGATTCTCGATGACTCCGGATGAATTTTGATATGAGGCCGGCGGCATTGGAAAGGTCTTCTCCTTATCTTTCCGTGCATATGTAGAACGTCCAAATCCGATTCCGTATGCATCCTGGACGACTGTTTTAGTGCAGACTGGTCCTGGGCCCCGAAACAGACTTGAAGTCGGTTTTGATTGGGCCTCCACTTTGGCTTCCAAGCCCTTGCTGGTCCTCCACGTTCCCAACTCCTTCTCCCATCATCTCCTGGTCCTCTCCATGGTTTCTAATCATAAAATAATCATTAGGTAGCAAACCATTCTCAAAAGTAACATATAGCGAAGAACGTAGGAGCGAGCTCACCTCTAAATTTAGTCGTCGTGCACGAGCTCGACTCATTGGACCTTGCAAGTCCAGAATTGGAGGAGTGTTGTGTGTATCCATAGGAGTGATGTCCTCATCACTTACACTCTCAAGGCTACGTTGGTCAGGGACCGCCGTCGTTCGAGTGAGCTCAAGCCAGCTTGGGGGGAGTTCCTCCCCCTAATGTGAAGGTAACTTGTATCATTTCCCTTTCCACTCACCACATGCATGATAAACTAAAAACATGAAAAAGATTTGTTTCCCTTTTACATGCATGATAAATAGAAAAACTAAAAATACTAATAATAATGAATAAATCCATGTGCGGTATGAATGCATAAGGTTTCCTATGTTGAGATGATGAATAGTTGCTCTGTCTTTTATTCCTTTCATATGCTCAGTTTAAAACTTAGCACTCTATCTAGTTTTGTTTTGTTGGCATGATTTAAATTTCACCTCAAACACACTAGTGGGTAGCATAAGCATTATCCTTCTAGGTTGTTGGGAGATATGATATGGTTAGTTAGGGCTGCTAAGATCTAGCTCAATTTGTGAAACTTGACACCCAAAGAATTAATTTGATAAAAATGACAAGTTCCTCAATGATGTAAATTCCTACCATAGCCATATTTTATGGTATATTGCAAAACCTTCTACATATACTACTTGTATTTTCATTGAGCCTTGTCAAAATTGTGTGACCCTAGTGAGAAATATTTTCTGCATTCATGATCAAGTCCGCGCACATCACGCTAAGTTTCCAAACTAAAAATGAGCAATCATCCATGTCACACCATGCATCCACAAAATAAATACTTTGACTTCATGATCTCTCCCCCAGGCAATCAAGGTTATGGCTATCAAAAAAAAGAGAGAAAAAGAAAAAAAAACTTTTGCTCCATGAAGAGCTTGAGAGAAAAAGAAAGAAAGATAGCCAAAACTACCGAATAAAGGGAGAGACAAATAAAAAGAGTCTCCATTCCAGTCCATCAGATCCACCACACATGCACATCTTGATCATGCTTGTAGGAAATGTTTTCCCCATGGATCCATTGTTTTGACTCGGCGACATATCAAATACAGGTATGCCATATTTATCCTTACCTAGAGCTCCACATATCAACCTTTAGAGGTAGGATTTTGGAGGCACCATAAGCCTTGGTGCCGAATTTATACACTTTAAGTGATCTGAGTGAATCATTTTAGGAATCTAGATTTATCATAAAGAATTAACCTCCAGGCTAAAGTCGATGAAAGAGAGTAGATGTAATGGTAGTCCTACGAGCTATTCTGTCTTCCAACCGCTCAAGATTTGGAGAAGCTACAATACCCCACAGGTAATAAATGGTGAAGTACTCGTGCCATGTTATTCAATCCTTTATTGAGTGTCTTAGTTGTGCATTTGGGTATAAGTCAAGAATAGACGTTGTAGCAACTCCTGATCAACACAAACTTGAGTTTTGCCTTCACTCGGGACAAGCAAAGGTTCAACTTGGGGGGTTTGTTGACAATCGTTAAATACCAATTTCGACCGTCAATATACCTATAAAACTAGGAAGATTTAGCATTTCATACTTGCATGTTAGTTAGGAATAATAAGATTCCACTTGTCCTTGGAGATTCATGTGCATGCAGGGATTTGATACAATATATGTGGAGAAATGGAGTATAATCCGGGGAAACACCGTTCCGGCTAGGTCTTGAGTTATTTCGAGTGGGCCTCCATGTGCAACTCTTGAGCTCCTTTCGAAGGCCGGTGCATAGCAGTTCTGTGGCGATTACTCCTCAGTACCGACTTATCCCCCTATAAATAGAAGGGGAGAGCTCCAATCCAACACACACACTCAAGAGCTAGTCATTTCCCTCTTTCACTTTATAGTTTCCTAGTCCTAGTGGAGTTTAGTGTAGGAGGAGCCTTGCTCAAGTCTGCAAGTCATAGGAGTATTGGTATGGCTCTTGTATCATTACCTTTATTCTTTTATATTATTATCACTTTGTTCTATTCCATTAATATAGTTCTTCCTTATAGTAATGCTTACGATATGTGTTCCTTGTTTGGTTATATATCACATTCATGTTATAGGACTTTATGCTTTCATGATGATATAGACTTGCTACCTTATTGTCAAGATTGTCATATACCTTAACTATAATCTAAATGTTATAATGCTAGTTGTACTCTAGTCTAGTTGTGATGATTCAACATGGGTTTGATATTCTATTAGGATTGCAATTGCTTAGCTCATGATTTGTTAATCTGTAGGGTTAGAGTTATGTATGCTTTAGTACTTGTTAATCCCAATGGTGATTCTAGTGTTTGATCGATGCTAGAATTCTACTTAAATGTGTAAGCGTGGTGCTTAGACAGCTAGGTACTATTGATCACCTAGTAATCCATAGTTTGTAGAGGTTGGCAGTAGGTAGTGACAACCCTATTTGTCCATTGTACCCCTCCATGTTCGGTTACGACGTGTGTCCAACATGGAGTTGCCTTGTGTATACCGGGCATGAATCCATACACGAAGTGTTGAATGCATTAGACTATGACTAGTTTAACCTTGCTTATAATTATTTGACTAAGTAACTACATAGGTAGACTAACATTAGAGATACATCATTGCTTGCCTGAATAAAACTCCCTAGTGACTTAGGACTTTTATTTATCTTTAGGAATGATTTCTCTGTGTGTCACACTACCCCTATCCATTATAATACTTACTCCTGTATGAACTCTAAATACTCATACTAATCTTTATGACTATATTACTATTAACAATCATATATTTATGCTATAGCCTTCCTTTGGTAGAACTATAAATGACAAGCTATTGGAGCAATCCAATAGTGAAATGCTACAACGGTATTATCCGTGCGCTTGCGGATCTTACTATATTGACACTGAAGTGCATCTTTGTAATTATGTCTGGTACGACGTTAAGAAGTGTCACAAGCATTCTGGCGCCCAGCAGGGAATGATTATATCGGTGTAACTTAGTAAATGTCAGCAAGTGTCAACAATTGTCATTGTATATGTATAATAGTATATAATGTAGACTATGTAACTATATAAAGGCAACATAGGAACTTAGCTCTTTCTTTGTCCTTCTCCACTAGACTAGTTTTATTTATCTTGAGTATGCTATCTATGTGTCCACTACCATGTTTATCATTATCCTTACCCCTGTAAAGACTTTGTCTTATAATCCAATGTGCAATGTTTAGAATGTGGTAATTACTCTGATCAATCATATGCCTTCCTTTGGGATAAAATAAATACGATACCCTGAATACTTTTGGGTGAAATGCTACAATGGTATTCTACGTGCGCTTGCGGACTCTATGCATTCATTAAAGATTACCAACAAACATTTCTGGCTTCATTGCTAAGGCAACTTAGTGACGATGTTAAGAAATGTCAACAAGCATTTCTGGCACCGTTGCTGGGGAAGGCAATTGATCAAAAGAATTACCTATGTTCTATTCTTGCATATAAGATTATTTGGCATTCGCCCAAATAGGCTAAACTTGTTTGTTTTCTCCTTTTGTGTGAAAATAGGGTAGTGCATGACCGGCTTCACCTTTCTTGAAAATTATATTGAAGATCCCGAACAACTCTTGAGAAGGGTACATGCACGTCTCGTCCCTCCTCAGTTGTTCATGTCTGCAAGTGAACCAGTCATCTCCACACCATCAAGCTTCAAGGTCATGGAGAAGACTCTGTGTGATTTCTCTGCTCCCTCGGCGTCCAACATTCCTGTTACACCCAACGTCACGGGAGATGCGAATTTCGAGATCAAGACAGGTCTCATTACCATGGTGCAGGCCAGCCCATTCCGTGGGAAGGCCAATGAGGATGCCAACGCCCATATGCAACAGTTTCTGGAGATTTGTAGCACCTTTAAGACGATGGACGTCTCTTAAGACGCCATTCGCTTTCGTCTGTTTCCGTTATCCCTTCTGGAGAGGGCAAAATAGTGGTTCTACACAAACAAGGATGTTGTGGGTACCTAGGAAAAGTGTTCAGCCGCGTTCCTCGACAAGTTCTTTCCATTGGGCAAAACCAACGCCCTTTGTGGGAGAATTTCAAGCTTCCAGTAGGTTTCCAAGGAGTCAATCTCCGAGGATTGGGAGAGGCTGCAAGAGTACATTGCCGTCTGTCCTCATCACGGGACGGATGAATGGCTTATCATCCAGAAGTCATACAATAGGCTGACTCTGTCAACTCATGATCATATTGATGCTGTTGCGGGAGGAGCCTTCTCTTCTTCACACTGACTGTTGAAAAGGCTGAAGAGCTTATTGAGAAGATGGTCTCCAACTAAGGATGGAGTGAAGATTGTTGAAAGGACAGAGTGACCGAGGGGGGGGGGTGAATCGGGAACTCGCACTATGTACCAAATTTGTCAATTCCTAAAACCGACCACTCGACCACTCAAAACAACTCCTACACAATTCTAGTGGTGATCATACTAGCAAGATAATGAACCTATGAAAGGAACAACAACCTAAGCATACTAGTGGATCACACAAATGCAAAACAACTCCTATGCAAGCTAGTAACCAAAGATATGCGGAAGCACACAACTAGCTAGCAAGGAGTCCTACTCATGCAAAGCTACTAGATCAACAAGCACATGGAAAGCACACAAGCATGAGTAGCACATTACATACTAGGGTGATCAATCAAGCCAAAGAAACTCCTATACATGCTAGTAATCAAGTATGAACGCTAAGCACTACTAGCAAGTAAAGAAGCCTATTCATGCAAGTCTACAAGGTAGTCAACTAGAGCAAGGTAAGAACACAAGCATGAATAGCACGGTATGTAAACGCGGAAAGTAAAGCATCATAGTAAGGAGTAGAGTAAGAGATGGCTCTTGATTTTTTCCCGAGGTCTCGGAAGGATGGCGCCTTCCCCAACTCCCCAACTCCCTCCCGCCACCAATGTGGAGTTCTCGCCCATGAGTCCGCAATCACTCCCAGAGTGAAGACACGGTGCACGTCACCGCTGCCACCAAGGCACAAGATCGCCTCCCTCAAGAACTTGTCGGAGTCCTGGATCCGACACGGGCGCTCACTATTGATGCCCCTTTCATTGGCAGGCTCAAACCATGTACAAACGTGTGATGACGTTCACAACCGATCACGATAGGCTCGATCACCGACACCTAACCGGTCTAGGTCTCACCATAGACCAAGAGTAACAACCTAGATCACACCCTCAAGGACACCCTAGCCTTCGATGTGCATCAATGCTCATGTTACTCTCACTAGCACTCTCAAGATATCCAATATCCTCTCCTAGTGCTCCTGTCTTGGCCCTTTGGCTCCCAATAGATGCTAACAGCAATCCCAATGGCCAAAGGTAGTCTCCAAGACCCCAGCAACGAAGTTATATAGGCTTCCAACCTCCAACTAGCCATTGCTCCACGAAATCAGTTTTCTGGGCCTACTGACCGGACTGTCGGGTCACTGCCTAACCGGACCGTCTGGTCACTGCAAACCTGAGCACCAACGGCTCTGTCGTGCTGAAATCCGGTACTGACCGGACCGTCCGGTCCGTTTCTCTTTCCAGTCCAGAAACATTTCCAGCGCTCGCTTCTTTGCCGCCCAGAGTCACTTGTACAGACCGGACCATCCGGTCTCTACAACTTCAACTCTGGCAGTTTCCTTGCTTCTTTGATGTAAGTCCCAACAGAAACTTCTTCTCTGTGTTCTGTTGCCTCCTCTGATGACCTTACAGTCCGGTCTTCACACCGGACTGTCCGGTCTCTTCTCTCCTTTCTCCAAACAGAAATGTTGTCGATGCTTTCTCTTCTGTCTGAACCATCTCCATACAGACCGGACCGTCCGGTCTGCACACCGAACTGTCCGGTCTCTAAGGTTCCTCTGCCAATAGAATTCCTCGCGTCCAACATCTTCTCTGTAGTGAATTTTCCTCTGATCACCAGACCGTTCGGTCTCCAAGACCTCTTTGTCCGGTCTTTACCTGCAGAAGCTAAAACTCATCGTCTCCTCTCGACTTCATTTCCCAGCTTCTTCCAACAGCTCCTTGGCTTCTCCACTGTCACCTAGTGCCTATGATTTCACTGAGCATCCATGCACATCACCAACTAATGTGACCTAAGAGACATGACCTAGACCCCCTTGATAGTCTGGTTTTTCCTATGGACTCAAAGCCCTAACAACTAGACAAGTGCTCCAAACACTTCCTCCATAGCTCTTCCTTAGCCTTGATCCATATCCATCAACCCTTGGACTCCATCAAGCTCATCAAGCCTCCATGCTTGTGGTCATTGTCATCAACCGCCAAGGCAAACCATCAATGATCATCATAAGATAGATAAAGTTCCCTACATGCACAACACTTGTGTAAACATTAATCATATTTCATGTTTGTGATTCATCACCAAAACAATCATACCTTGGGGTGACCTCAATGGTCATGAACCTTACAATCTCCCTCTTTTTAGTGATGGCTGACAACCACTACTTATGATGATCCAAAACAAACGAGTCTCGAAAGAATAAGAAGGAAGGGACAAAAGACTCAAACGAAACAAGGAACCAAGAGAAAAGATAGGTTTGAAAGGATTACCTTGGTCCTTACCTTGGAAATAGTCTCCCCCTTGGAATATGCTAGGTGTTGAGGGAGAACTACCCAAATTATGTAGCGCACTAGAAGTAGAGCTTGAGTTGAATTTTGCGCCCGTCATGGTGTCGTGGTAGTCGATCTTGTTGATGTAGACACACTGATGTGAACAAGGGTTCCCGATCTTCCGAAAGGTTCTTGGTAAGTTGATTTGGTCGGAGACGACACACAAATCGATCCGGCTTCAGAACAGCACGTTCTAAACCCCGCAATCACAGCACGACGTCTCCTCTGGTTATCAACCGTCCAAAAGACGATTGACCTCGCCGAGAAGGCTAATCCCTGCCTGCGAATCAAGAACACAAGCAAGAACAACGAAGAATGCAACACAATTGCAGATGTATGATTAAACTCTCAAAGTTGGGGTCTCACAAACCGATGAACGGCGAAACTGTTTATGAACAGAATTGATCTAAGCAAAACCTGAACCCTAATGGTGCGGCGGCGGCTGTATATAAAGACCCTAATGAAGAGCTTTGGAAAGTAGCTTGAGGTGAAGTATGTGGAGAGGGTTGTGGCTCACTTCTCTCTTCATTTTCCTCATGGCTAGGTGGATGCACTCTCATAGAATCTTAGGAGGATGTGGAAGGTGCGTCATTAGCATCTTGGGTTGGTTCTTGTACCTGGGAGGATGAGGTTGGTTGAGGTGGTGAAGTGGAGGGCTCACCAATATCATTATCATGGGGTAAGACCTCGCCCACAGGCATGTTCCTCAAAGGTTTGCTCATTGGTTCATCTCCAATGTTCACTTCATGAAATACTAGCCCTTTCTTTGCATTCTCAATCATTTCACCATCCTCATCAAATGTGCACTTGAATCCCATGTTCCAAAGTTGACCAATAGATAGGAGGTTGAAATTGAGGGTTTCCACAAAAAAGATCTTGGAGAGATGGAGGTCCTCTGTAATGGCCACCTTGCCTAAGCCTCTAACTCTCCCTTTTGAGTTATCCCCAAAAGTCACCTTCTCACTGTCTTCATCTTCATCAATGTTGGTGAACATGGTTGGCTTCCCGGTCATATGTTGAGTGCACCCACTATCAAGAGTCCAATGGGTACCTCCACTCTTGTAGTTGACCCTCGTGGTAGCCATAAGACAAGCACTAGAGGAAGAAGGGTTAGTATCCAAAGCATTGCTCAATTGACTTGCACTAACCTCATTATGACGAACCATGAGACCATACTCATAATTAGGGATTCTTGCGATCCCTTCCTAAATTCTCCTCCGTATAGGATGGTGGGGAGCACGATACCTCCATTGTCCCTGACCATCTCCCATGTGCACATTATCGAAGTCGATGTAGCACAGTGGAGGATCATAGAGACCAGTGACGTGCTCAAGCACGTGTCCCACTTGTGTGTGAAGTCCAAGTATCATCTCTATTGCTCTATCAATTAAGAGTTCATGCCTTCTGTTGATTACCTCCTCAAGCAAGAAACCCCTTTCAGGAGTTGTAATTTGCATAAGACACTTGTCAATCACTTAATGTGGTACTATCCTCTGTAGGCCCCTGAATGTGTTTATCCAACACACAAGATCATAAATGTATAAGAGAGTCTCACAAAGGTCATCATTCGGATTTCTCACAAATTCATCAAATTGGAAGAAGTAATCCTGTTGATGAGCTCGACGAAGATGCCAATGTCGATCTTGTGGTGGAGGAGGTGGAGGCGCCGGAACCGTAGTGGTGAGATTGATCATCTCAAATGATGATGTGAGCATTGTGGTCGGTGCTCCCCCTAGACCAATGCGTGGTCCACCCAAAGTGCTTGGAGCAGAACTTGGAATGGCAGTTGAGGTAGAGCTTGATGATGCGATTGATGAAAAGCTTGGTGTAGGTCTTGATCCAAAGGGGTTGTAGAAGCTGTTGCAAGGGAATCTTGTGGAGGGACCAAAGAAGTTTGAGCTTAAGGCTACTTCTTTCCCTTTGCTTGAAGATGCTTCATTGTTTGCCTTGAATGTTTTCTTCCCCATCAAGCTTGCGGTGATCTCCTCATCCTTGAAGAATAGCCCGACCACATCATCAATAGAAAGATTCTTGTCCATGATGAGATCAAGGGTGATGTAGAGGAGCTTGCTATTAGGGAGCAAGGTGAGGATCTTCTCGACAATCAATAACTTGGGAAGCTCAAACCTAGTTGCTGCAATTCTATCCACGGCACCTCGCAAGCGAATAAGAGAGCCAAGTAAGTCCTCATCCTCATAAGCACGAAAAGGAAAGAACTCCTTAACAAGAGACTCACTAGCATGATCAATAAAAGGCACACAATCATCAATGCTATTCATGCTAGTGGAGCAAGCAAGATCTAGAGAAACATCATCATCACTCATCACATTAGGCACACTAGTAGAGCAACCTATCAAATCATCACTAGCAGAATCTAGGCATCCATACAATCATCATCATCATCATACATATGATCATCGGTAAAGGTATTGGCAAAGTCCACAAGTATGTCCATCAACTCATCCGGAATCATGGCATTTAGGTAGCTTTTCAAGCGATCCTTCCATGACCCATGAACTGGCCCTGAATGGGATGACATCCCAACTCAATATGGTCACTACTCAAGGCGGTTAAGCCCTATGATGAGCACTTAGCTCTGATACCACTTGAAAGGACCGAGTGACCGAGAGGGGGGAAGGGTGAATCGGGAACTCGCACTATGCACCAAATTCACCAGTTCCAAAAACCGACCGGTCAAAACAACTCCTACACCATTCTTGTGGTGATCACACTACCAAGATAATGAACCTATGAAAGGAACAAAAACCTAAGCTTACTAGTGTATCACACAAAGGGAAAACAACTCCTATGCAAGCTAGTAACCAAAGATATGTGGAAGCACACAACTAGCAAGCAAGGAGTCCTACTCATGCAAAGCTACTAGATCAACAAGCAAATGGAAAGCACACAAGCATGAGTAGCACATTACATACTAGGGTGATCAATCAAGCCAAAGCAACTCCTATACATGCTAGTAATCAGGTATGAAGGCTAAGCACTACTAGCAAGTAAAGAAGCCTATTCATGCAAGTCTACAAGGTAGTCAACTAGAGCAATGTAAGAACACAAGCATGAATAGCACGGTATGTAAATGCGGAAAGTAAAGCACCATAGCAAGGAGTAGAGAAAGAGATGGCTCATGATTTTTTCTTGATGTCTCGAAACGATCGCGCCTTCCCCTACTCCTTGTTGGACCACTCTCGCCAGAGTCCCGGTCCCTCCCGCCACCAATGTGGAGTTCTCGCCCACGAGCCCGCAATAACTCCCGGAGTGAAGACACGGTGCACGTCACCGCTGCCACCAAGGCACAAGATCGCCTCCCTTGAGAACTTGCCAGATTCCTGGAGCCGACATGGGCGCTCACTATTGATGCTCTTTTCACCGGCGGGCTCAAACCGTGTACAAACATGTGACGGCCTTCACAACCAATCACGATAGGCTCAATCACCGACACCTAACCGGTCTAGGTCTCACCATAGACCAAGAGTAACAACCTAGATCACACCCTCAAGGACGCCCTAGCCTTAGATGTGTATCAATGCTCATGTTACTCTCACTAGCACTCTCAAGATATCCAATATCCTCTCCTAGTGCTCCTCTCTCGGCCCTTTGGCTCCCAATAGATGCTAACAGCAATCCTAATGGCCAAAGGCAGTCCCCAAGACCCCAACAACGAAGTTATATAGGCTTCCAACCTCCAACTAGCTGTTGCTCCACGAAATCCGCTTTCTGGGCCTACTGACCGGACCGTCCGGTCAGTGCGAACCTGAGCACCAACGGCTCTGCCTTGCTGGAATCTTGTACTGACCGGACCATACGGTTAGTTGACCAGACCGTACGGTCTGTTTCTCTCTCCAGTCCAGAAACATTTCCAGCGCTCGCTTCCTTGCTATCCAGAGTCACTTGTACAGACCGAACCATCCGGTCTCTACAACTGCAACTCTGGTAGTTTGCTTGCTTGTTCGTTGTAAATCCCAGCAGAAACTTCTTCTCTGTGTTCTGTCACCTCCTCTGATGACCGTAAGGTCCGGTCTTCACACCAAACTGTCCGGTCTCTTCTCTCCTTTTTCCAAACAGAGACGTTGTCGATGCTTCCTCTTCTGTCCGAACCATCTCCATATGGACCAGACCGTCCGGTGTGTCCAGTCTCTAAGGTTTCTCTGCCAATAGAATTCCTCGCGTCCAACATCTTCTCTGTAGAGAATTTTTCTCTGATCACCGGACCATCCGGTCTCCAAGACCTCTCTGTCCGGTCTTTACCTACAGAAGCTGAAACTCCTCGTCTCTTCTCGACTTCATTTCCCGACTTCTTGCAACATCTCCTTGGCTTCTCACTGTCACCCAGTGCCTATGATTTCACTGAGCATCCATGCACATTACCAACTAATATGACCTAAGATACATGACCTAGAACCCCTTGATTGTTCGCTTTTTCCTATGGACTCAAAGCTCTAACAACTACACAAGTGTTCCAAATACTTCCTCCATAGCATGTCCTTAGCTTTGATCCATCTCCATCAACCCTTGGATGCCATCAAGCTCATCATGCCTCCATGCTTGTGGTCATGGTCATCAACCGCTAAGGCAACCATCAATGATCATCATAAGATAGGTAAAGTTTCCTACATGCACAACACTCATGTAAACATTAGTCACATTTCATGTTTGTCATTCATCATGAAAACAATCAGACCTTAGGGTGACCTCAATGGTCATGAACCTTACAATTGTCTTCACTCGTGCCAGTAGGGCATGCACACCGTTAAGGAGGTGGACATGCTAGCCGCTAAAATGGACCTCCTCATGAAGAAGATGGACAAAGAGGCCAAAGGACATGAAGTCGGCACCGTCAACGGCTTAGACACTCGCATGACGTGCGAGGTCTGCGGCAACATGGTGTTGACATTTCTTATCGCTCCAGAAATATTTCTATCCCCGGCAACGACGCCGAAAATGCTTGTTGACATCTGCTAGGTCACACCAAATAAATAGTGGGCAAGGCGCCAGAACTACTTGTTGGTAGAACTCAAAATATGGTTAGTGTGGGCAAGTGAAATCCGCAAGCGTAGGGCCATCACATCATATCATTTCACCACTGGATTACTCCAGTGGCTGTCATTTATAGTTCTCCCAAGGGAAGGCGACGGTCAAGAGATAGCATGTTCATAACCATATAACTAATGATATACCAAGGTCTAAGCAGGAGTAATGATAATATATAGAATAGTGGGTAGTGACACACAGAACAATCCAATCCAACATTATTAAGTGGGCCAGGAAGAGTTAAGCTGGGTCCCTATGTACTTCTATACTCCTGTCTATAGGTTAGATACTGAAAGTGCCTAGAGGGGGGTGAATAGGTGATAATCCTTGAAAATGACTTAATAGTAAAAGATAAATGCGCAATGCCAGACTTGTCCAATGATTGTGAGGAAAGTCTACGTACTTGTCCGATGGCACAAGATAGAAAAATAGATCGGTCGATTAGAACTTAAATCTAGTGCAAGGTAAGTTAGGAACTAGTGATTACATGCTAGAGGAAGCTATAGAAGCAAGGATAAAAACTAGCATGCAACCTACACAAGTTAACTTAAGAATTACGAAGCAAACCCTAACTTGCAAGTTTATGAGCAAGAACACGTAATAAAGGATAAGTAATACAGCACAAAGGGGACACGGGATTTTCACCGAAGTCCAGCTCCACAAAGAAGCCTACTTCTCCATTAAGGGATCCACAAAGGACCGGGTCTCTTTTAACACTTAACCTCTCCAAGTGACCACTAAGATCAAACTTGGTTTTCCACTAGCAACTCCACATAGGAGGGGTCAATACAAACTTCCCAATGCGTCACCACATGAGCTGGGAGTTCAACAGGCACCTCTAACCATCTAGGGGATGAATCCCCAAGAGTAACAAACACAAGAGTCGTCGGCGGTGAGGATTAACCAAGTGCTCAAGAGGATGGAAGCTTCGAGGTGATGTACCACTTCAATCTTCTCTCAATCCCTTCACAAATCAAGATTGGAAGCAAGGGAGGAGAGTTGGGGAGAGCAAAGTGAGCTTGAGAGTATTTTTCAGTGGAATGAGTGACCAACCGGCCAAAGGAAGAGATGAGGTTCTATTTATAGCCCATGGAGAAAAAGAGTTATTGGTCGAGCAATTTCTGAGATCTGTGTCGGACAAGTCTGATAGTCAACGGACATGTCTGATGAATTAGGGCTGGCGTGCTTACTGGAGTCCGATGAAGTTTCTCGATGCCTCGGGCAACCCTAGATCATCGGACAAGTCTGATGACACAAAATGGTAGAGGCTCTAGAGTCCGATGGAAAAGCCTGAGACGTCGTACTTTCCTCAGGTCATAGGACAAGTCCGATGACCGTCCGACATATCCGACGACCCAGAGTGACAACCTCTATGGAGTCCGATAGACTTGTCCGATGCGTCGGACAAGTCCAATGAAATTGAGCTGGGAATGGGATTTTTCGCCAAGGAAGTGGGAAGTCGCACTTGATTTATCTTTTATCGATACTCTTGTGTCCCTCTTGATAGTGCAGCTTCCCTACACTCAAGAAATAAAAAAGAATCTTCATGAACTTAGTTCTTGAGTAAAAATTGAATATCATCTTTGAAGCCCTTTCCCATCTTCTTTTCTCCTTTTTGTTTCTATATACATTAATAACCAAACTTTGGACTGCTATCTACACACATGCTCAATAAAATAGCAATCCATTCTTAATTGTATTGACGCCAATCACCAAAATAAAATTAGGGGCCTAGATGCACTTTTAATCTCCCCTTTTTTGGTGATTGATGACAATACAACTAAATTTTATAAGAATATACAATAAAGTTCAGTTTGTGATAAAAAGAAGTATGGAGCTCCACCTAAATGTGTGCATGTGAATAAATATAAGAAGTGAAAACATGTGCACATATTTGAATAAGAATGTGAGAGTTCCCCCTAAAACCATGCTTATATGTCAATTTGTAACGAAAAGCCATATGAAATAAACACAATGCACATGACATACAAGTTTCACGCAAATGCATCTAGAGAATGATAGAAAACAAAGCACCATTACAATAAGCATGAATCTCAAATAAGTCCACAAACCAAAAAGTCGACACACATAAAGTCTTACAAGCCACACATAAAGTTTTACAAGCCCATAAAAAGTTCAACTCACAAACTAATCAAATAAGTGATAAGGATAGATAGCACTTCTCCCCATTTGGCATCAAGAAACCAAAAAGGAGAAAAGGAGAGACACAAGGAAAGACAATCTTCTACTCATCGTCATATTCTTCATCGTCTTCATCTTCTTCCTCAACCATGGGTGCCTTGCCTTTGCGCGCACGAAGATCATATCCAACGTCTTCCTCTTGTTCCTTTTATTCCTCCTCATCACCATCAAAATGGACGTGTCCACCACTAGAGGCTGCCCCAGTGTCAAACTGAGGTGGTGGAAGATAGTAACCAAAGTAGTTCATCTCGTCCGCAGTGAAGGTGGTAGTCGGATCCGCATAAGCAGGCGGGTATGAGTCTTCCGCTGGAGGAGGTGGAGGAGGAGGAATCACACAATTCAGATGGTCCATGATGATTTTATGGTTCCTCTCAATAACATCCATCCTCTGATTGATGTTCCGGTACATCCCAAGAAGAGACTTGAACATCTTCATAATGCCACTTTTTTCCCACGGTATGGCTGAGGGACATGAGATGATCTCGAGGTCCTAGGATGAGCCCTAGGAGGCTGAGGAGAGGAGAGCTGAGCTGCACCAAAAATACTAACCGGCTGTAGTGGAGCAGTCCAATTGGATGGAACCTAAGGCTTTAGGCTCTGGTGCTTCATGTCTTTATTGAATGTTTGGCCTGAGATCTTCTCAATCATGAACATGATGTAAGGGGCGTAAGCACAACCACGTCTCGGAGAAATTGAGATGTCCCACATCTCCTAGTAGATATAGTCAAAGACATCAAACTTCTTGTCTCCATGAAGCTAGTGGAGAATGTCTCTCTGAAAGGCGGGAATGCGATCAGAGTTACCTCCACGAGGTGCTAGAGTGCTTCTGCAGATCCGATGCAAGACTGAGAAGATGGGTTTCAGTTCATTAGAGTTGGGTGGAGAGTAGTTGTCGGGATCCTTGTACATGTACCTCATCTCCTTGACATCCATGTGGTTTCCCTTGTGCACCTTGTTCTTTTCTTTGCGAGAGCCCTTGAGTCCAATCATTGAGGCAAATTGATTCAAGGTGCAAGTGTACTTTGTCCCATTTGTCATCCAAGTCATGGTCTTGGCACCATCATCAAAGTACACTGTGGAGTAGAACTGTGCAATGATCTCCTTGTTCCAAGAATAGTTGAATGTCAGCAGAGTCTTGACCCCATGGAGTTCACAAGCAGCCAGCATTTCATTGAGCAAAGGATGTTTCCGATCCTTCATGTAATTCTAGTCAAGGCACTTCATCTCCACAACAGGCTTCTTCATGCGGAGATAGGTGGAGCAGTACCAATCCGCATGAAAATGAGCCCAAAAATGAATGTCAGCTGCCTCTCTGTCAGAGTAGTAGTTGGTCTCACGGTCTTCACGACATGTCTCAATGGATGCATGAAGGTAGTTAACAATCTCCCTATCCAAGTTCTCCTCCTCAGCTGGAGCATACATGACTCGAATCAAATCAGTGGGCTCTTCTGGTTCCTCTCTTTCAGCTGTCCGCAAAGTAGTTTTGCGAATGCGACGAGCGATGGATTTTCTTCTATTGGGAGCTTGGCTTTGATCTTCACTGTTCTTAGTCCGCTTCTCCCTCAAAGGCGATGCATCCGAATCAACCATACTGAAGAAGAGAGGACTCAACTAATTAGGAGAAGTCATGGAGATGTACACGAGGTAAACGCATGAATGGAATGGGCTTTCAAAAACTCTGCAGGTCATCGGACATGTCCGATGATCATGGGGAATGTCCAATGCATCGGACTTTCCCGATGGTCGTCGAATGTGTCCGACGACAGACAGGATTTTCGAAAAACCCATCTCACTCATGGATCCACCACTAACATCGACTCAAAATACATCTACCACAACTATACCTAACTAGGAACTATCTCTGATGTGAACAAGGGTTCCCGATCTTCCGAAAGGTTCTTGGTAAGTTGATTTGGTCGGAGGCGACACACAAGTCGATCCGGCTTCAGAACAGCACGTTCTAAACCCCGCAATCGTAGCACCACGTCTCCTCTGGTTATCAACCGTCCAAAAGACGATTGACCTCGCCGAGAAGGCTAATCCCTGCCTGTGAATCAAGAACACAAGCAAGAACAACGAAGAATGCAACACAATTGCAGATGTATGATTAAACTCTCGAAGTTGGGGTCTCACAAACCGATGAACGGCGAAACTGTTTATGAACAGAATTGATCTAAGCAAAACCCGAACCCTAATGGTGCGGCGGCGGCTGTATATAAAGACCCTAGGGTCGTGCAAGACCCTCTGGACGCGCCCCTAATTGGGCTCAACTAGATACAAAGCCCAAAGGCCAAAAATAGGCGACGCAGCACCGACACAGATTCTGGACTCTGTCTTGTTTTGATGATTCCCGATGACTCCGGATGAATTTTGACATGAGACCGGCGGCATTGGAAAGGGCTTCTCCTTATCTTTCCGTGCATATGTAGAACATCCAAATCCGAGTCCGTATGCGTCCTGGGCGACTGTTTTAGTACAGACTGATCCTGGGCCCCGAAACAGACTCGTAGTCGGTTTTGATTGGGCCTCCACTTTGGCTTCCAAGCCCTTGCTGGTCCTCCACGTTTCCAACTCCTTCTCTCATCATCTCCTGGTCTTCTCCATGGTTTCTAATCATAAAATAATCATTAGGTAGCAAACCATTCTCAAAAGTAACATATAGGGAAGAACGTAGGAACGAGCTCACCTCTAAATTTAGTCGTCGTGCACGAGCTCTAGTCATTGGACCTTGCAAGTCCAGATTTGGAGGAGTGTTGTGTGTATCCATAGGAGTGGTGTCCGCATCAATATCCATGGTCCAAAGATGAAACATAAATTGATTTGGAGATAAGCATTAAACTATAACCCTAACCCTAGAGGAGAGAGAGGGGATTAGGGCCAAAACCTTGCAAATCGATGGGGGATCGGACTTTTTCGATGGAGGGAGACTTCTTGACCTTCAATCTTGGGCCAATGGACGGTGGGGAGTGTGAAATCGCCTTGGATTGCCAATAGGGGTTGCTCTTGAGGACAGAGAAAGGGTGGGAGGTGAATGAGAAGAGTTTGACCAAAGGGGTAAGTCGGGCTGGGTTAAAGGGTCGAAACCTGGAGACATCGGACTTGTCCGACACCAGGAGAGTCTGATTGTGGTCCAGCCAGCAAAAAATGGATAAGGATTTTCGAAATAGTTTTTTGATGAACACGGGAAAGTCTTGACATCATATGGTCAGCCAACAATCAACATTTCATCACAATGGCCGTAATTTGACAAGATTTGATCTACAGATCAAAAACCAACTACAATAGCACAAATAATAGGTTTTTGACATAAAGCAAAGTTTTTCGCAATTGTAAAGCAATCACCAATCAGATGTGCACATCCTCTAAATCACACTGCTTGAGTCAAGAATATTTATTTCACTCATAAGATAGCAAAATCTTTTCTCATCTAGTGGCTTGGTAAATATATCGGTTAGTTGATCTTCGGTTCTCACATGACTTACTTCTATAACAGAGAAACCATGTGGGTATGTGCCATGGTTTGTAATATGTGATGAGTAATTGACATTGGTTGAGTTCAGTGTTTGAGTTGAAATGCGGGAATCTAGGGATTGCATGAGTTTGTGCATATCATGGTTTTGACTAACCGGAGTTGGTGAGGATGTTGGAGAGTTTGTAGGAGATGGGAAATGTGTTTGCTTGTCTCATGATGTGTAGGTCAATGGAGTCAACTTGGCGATCAATGGCAAGAGGATCGGGCACAAGTAGGAGACTTGGGGCCGGACAATCGGGAGGCCGGGTGAAGTAAAGGGTGATCCACACCGTACACATGGAGAGGCAAGAAGCACAGGCCATTTCGCGGTTGAGCCTCAAAACCGTGGATGCTGATCAAGATGGCAGGATTGACCAAGTCAAAGGTTATCGGGCGTCGGTGCAAGTAGAGGCTTCCAATGGACCAGAGGTAGGAGAGACTTGCCGACGAGGAGGATCACGGGATGAGGTGACACGCGTCAGGATCAAGAAGTCACGCTTTGAGAAGTGTGCAAGGCGGTTTCCCGGTTTGGACCTCGAAACCGGTGGCGGCGATTGGAGGTGCACGTGGCACCATCGCGGAACTTGCGTCGAGGCGAAGCAAAGTTGTGAAGGGCTCGATGGCGTTCGGACGAAGGAAAAAGAGTTGGACGGTTTTGCCCCTGGTGATAGGTGACAATGAGTTATAGGTAAAGGGTAGAGTTGTTTTGCACCCTAGGCCTATATAAGGAAAGGTGTGCCTGGTGGGAGAGGTGCTTCTTCCCATTAGCCTTGTGTTAGAAACTCATCTCAAAGTGCTAGGAGAGGTCTTCATGTAATAGAGGAGAGGAGAGGGTGTGTGAGAGACATCTCTTTCTCTTCCAAATAGTGGGAGGAAGAGGGTGGCTTCCTAGCCTTGTATCCATGGATCTTGTAAGCATGTTTCTATGATATGAAAGTT
The DNA here is from genome assembly GCA_030378355.1 of Eleusine indica. Classification (NCBI taxonomy): domain Eukaryota; kingdom Viridiplantae; phylum Streptophyta; class Magnoliopsida; order Poales; family Poaceae; genus Eleusine; species Eleusine indica. The sequence continues at coordinate 32,159,299 of CM059497.1, forward strand.
ATTTTCATGCTCAAGATCTTCCTCTCTCCCTAAATCCCGAATTTCTCTTTTTCTATATTTTTGGAGCTATTTTCGTTGGAATTATTGATCTCGTTTTTGAGTGCGTTTTTAGGGCGGATTTCTTACGGATCTTAGTTCTATGATGAGCTAGAACAATCCTACATAGGTCCTTGACCGAATCAAGAGCTCTAGCACCTTCGATTTGAAGGATTTCTCAAGTTTACCTTTTTTGGTATTCTTGGCACAAGATCTGAAATTCGTGATGATTTCTTGAGCCAATTGAGTATATCTTCTTAGAGGAAGGTCACAATGACCTGAGGATTCCCTGGTCCAAATATTGCACATTTTGGAGATCATTTGGTTGAGTTTTGGAGCGATTTATGGGAAAATTATGACAGTTTTCTATTCTGTTGGGGTCGATCGGCACTGCTGATGACCAGGACAGGCACTGTCGGTGGGTCTGAGCTTGGATCAGTACTGCTGATGCCACGACCAGCACTGCTGGTGGCTTGAGCCAGAACCCCGCACCGGCACTACCGATGCATGTGACCGGCACTGCCGATGGTCCCAAATGGCACTGCTGATGGCTGTGGTCGGCACTGCCGATGGTAGTCTAGTGAGGTCTGTCTTGTGTTTGTTTCTTTGACCGGGTTGAGTCTTTGTTGCTCTCCTTTGTTTCTGCCGTGTTTCACTACTGTTGTTGATCACTCCTAGGGTTGGCACATCACAAGTTGGTGTATGTGGCCTTGGTGATCGGTTTAGAGGTTGGCTTGAGTTGTAATTGGGATATAGGCCAAGTTCTTGTAAAGAATTTTAATTGGCTACCATTCACCTCCCGTCTGGTCGCCTTCTCTGTCCTTCAATTGGTATCAGAGCCGGTTTGATCACTAGTTGACCTTCACCGGCTTTGTGATCCGAAGGTGACATGGAGAAGGATGCGGTCAAGCTCTGGATGTTTGATGGAAAGGACTTACCCTACTGGAAGTCACGGACCAAGGCTTATCTCTTAAGCCAAGCACGTGCAATTTGGGAGATTGTTGAGAAGGAGTTAATCAGGTATGAAAACAACTCCAAAGCTATCAATATCCTGCTTTCTACTCTAGGTAGGAATGAATATGACCATGTTGCTCATCTTGATACTTCACATGCCATTTGGGAAAAGCTTTGCACGTACCATGAGGGTACCAATCAAGTCATGTCTATGCGTAAGGATTCTTACAATAGACAGTACAAAACTTTGCACAAAAACCTGGTGAGTCACTAGATGACACTTTTCGTAGGTTTGAGGCCATTGTGTGCAACTTGCGGGCTTGTGGTAACCTTAACAGTGATAATGATAGAGCCAAGCAATTGCTATATTCTCTTGATGAAAATGCTTAGGGGGGTTAAGATTGCTACACTAGAAGAAACTACTAATTTCAATACAGTGATAATGATAGAGCTAAGCAATTGGTATATTCTCTTGATGAAAATGCTTGGGGGGTTAAGATTGCTGCACTAGAAGAAATTGCTGATTTCAATACCCTGGACTTTGAGTAGCTGTATAGCAAGCAAAAATCTCATGAACTATCTAGGAAGTCTCGTCCTAATCTTGGTAATCCTGCTTCTAGCTTGGCTTTGCTTGCTAGCTCTCAAAAGGGTAGTCACAGTGGTGCTTCTTATGGAACTAACCCCTCACTTGACAAGTCTTCTTTGGAGTTTGCTCTGTCTTCTCTTGTTGCAGCTTCCGATGAATAGATGGAGTGCATTCCTGACGAGGAGCTGTCCTTGCTCACAAGGAAGTTCAGGAAGTTCTACAACAACCGCAAGGAGAGAAGAGGAGGTGGTTCAAGAACCTGCTTTGAGTGTGGTGGCCCTGGACACTTCATTACTGACTGTCCCAAGAAGAAGAAGAAGGCTGGGTACCACGACAACAACAGTGAAGACTTCAAGCAGAAGAAGAACCACTTCCATAAGAAAGGCAAGAACTCCAAGAAGTTCGCCAAGGCCATTGCACGCGCCTGCGTTGCGCCTTGAGCGATGTGGAGCTCACATCAAGCAAAAGCCTTATGCTCGGAGGAGGAGGTTGAGAAGCCATGAGTCAAGGGGAAGGACGACTTCACTAAGCTTTGCTTCATGGCAAAGAACAATCATGACACTGACTCTGGCTCCGACTCCGACACAAGCGAGGTACCTCCTACTCTTGATGAGCTCTCTTCTGAACCTGATCATTTGCGTGATGTTCTACTCATGCAAGATGATAAGCATCGCAGCGCTGTTCATGAGAATAGAGTGCTTAAGTCTAAGTTGGAGAGTGCTGAGTATGAGATCACATCGCTTAGGTCCATGCTTGCTAAAAATGCTAATGTTGAGTGTGAGTCTTGTCAAGTTGTGATGAATGATCTCAGTCAGAGAGAAAGTGTGCATGTTCATGTTGCCAGTCAGCTTGAGAGTGCCCTTAATGAGCTTGATGAATTCAAAGCTAGACCAACTCTTTTGGATGCATGTTAGAAGTGCCCAAGCTCACTAACAAGTTGGAAGCTCAAACCCTCAAAGTCAAAGAGCTCGAGTCCAAGCTGCTAGATAAGACTCACTTGAAAGTTCTTCCACCATCCTGTGTAGTGTGTGGCTCTCTTAAGGATAAGCTTGCAATCACAAGAGAGGAAAACAAAAACCTAGCCCAAGAAAATGACTATCTCATCTCTCATCTCTAAAGAACCCTAGTGAGTAAGGAGAATATTAAGAGTGACTTGGCAAGAGTTAAAGAAAGTGCTAGTAGGTCAACCTAGAACTTGGGCTTGGGATTTGGGAGGTGCGACAAGGAGAGTGAGAATGTGGGTAAGTTTCTACCTAGCTCTAGCTACAAGGATGAGGAACAATCCATCAAACCCACTGACACATACTATCCACCTAACCCCAATCCTTCCTTCAACCCTAAGCAAGCTGAGAAGCCAAAACCCAAACCCACTATGCAAGCTAAGCCTAAACATGAGAGTTTTTACATTTGCATGTTCTGTGGTCGTAAGGGTCACTTGGATGAGTACTTTTATCGGCGTAAGAGGATTGAGAGGATATAAGCAAAGTTAACTAGGAATGTGCATCATGATGATTTTGTTGGTTTTCAGCCTCGCTCTTTTTCTCGTGCCTATCGTGGACAGGGTCATTCCTTATATGGCTTCGATTTATGAAATAGAGGCTTTGCGCAGCAGCGCTTTGGCGTCCCATGTTTTCCCCATCGTGGTGAGAGTCGCTCGTGTGGATTTGGCTTTCACACAGATGAATTCTATCCTCACAACCCAGGTTTGAGTCGAGACGCTTTGACAGGCCACGCTTTCCCCATCGTGGTTCTCGTCCTATGCGTTCAAGTGTTCATGTGCAAAGAACTGTGATAACCCCTGCAGGTCATGTGATTCAGTGCTGGCTTCCCAAGAGTTTTCTTTCTAACCCCAGCACTGAGTCATCGATCTTTCCTTCTTGTTCTTTGTAGGCAGCAGGTGGAGGCCTGGAGAACAAATGGTTGATGGACTCCGGGTGTTCGTGCCACAATGACCGAAGATGCAAAGTGGTTCTCCAGCCTCACTCCCTTGAAATGCCTGGAGTATGTGACCTTTGGAGATGACAAGAGAGGGAGAGTGAAGGCAAGAGGCGCGCTAAAGGTAAGTGAAAAATTCACTCACGAGGATGTTGGTTTCGTCGAGCATCTCTAGTACAATATTGTCTCTGTCTCTTAGTTGCTTGATGTTGGTTTGGAAGTGCGCTTTAAGAAAAATGCTTCTTGTGTTCTTGATTTGAATGGCTCTTTGGTTTGTGGGATTTCTAGCATTAGGAAAATTTTTCAGGCTGATTTTGTTGTCTCTCCTGGTTCTCACAAGTGCTTGTTTGCTCAAACTTCTTCTGAGCTCTGGAAATGACATATGAGACTAGGTCACATGAGCTTTGACTTGCTTTGTCGCTTGAGTGGCCTAGGGTTGATCCGAGGATTGCCTCAGCTCAAATTTGATAGGGATTTGGTTTGTGCTCCTTGTCGTCATGGGAAAATGATAGCCGCTTCTCATCCACCAATCAATTTGGTGATGATTGAACGCCCTGGAGAGCTGCTTCATATGGACACTGTTGGTCCTTCTTGGGTTCGATCGGCGGGTGGGAAGTGGTATGTTCTTGTGATTGTTGGTGACTACTCTCGCCACTCTTGGGTTTACTTTCTTGAGAGCAAGGATGAAGTGTTTCATCACTTTTGGAGCTTAGCTTTGACGTTGTTCAAGGAACTCCCTGGTGCATTACGAGCAATCTGTAGTGATAACGGCACTGAGTTCAAGAACTCCTTTGATGCTTTCTGCCTTGAGCATGGTATTGAGCATCTGTTTTCAGCACCTCGTGTCCCTCAGTAGAATGGTGTAGTCGAAAGAAAGAATAGAACCTTGGTGGAAATGGCCCGGACGATGCTCCATGAGCATAGGACTCCGAGGTGGTTCTGGGCTGAGGCCATCAACATTGCTTACTATGTTTCCAATTGGGTTTTCTTGCACTCAATTCTTAATGTGACTTCCTAGGAGCTATGCTTTGCATGCCTTTGGTTGCAAGTGCTTTATTCTCGAGCGTGGCAATCTTGATATGTTTGAGTCGAGATCTTCCAATGGCATCTTTTTTGGCCACACCCTTCATTTCCATTCCTACAGAGTTTGGAATTTGGAAACAAACACCATCGTAGAATCCTGCAATGTAACCTTTGATGAATCAAACTCTTGTGCAAGCAATGTGGTTGCAGCTGCATGTAACTGGGAGATGGTGATAAGACCAAGGCTCAGCCAAATGTGTGTTCTAGTCTTGCTGGGATTTCGTCTAGTATTTCAAGCAAAATAGCTATTAAAATTGGTGCATTTTCGTGTGATGTAAAGCATGGCATGGAGAGATGCTTAGCTACTGATAATTGGCAATGCAAGAAAATATTTACCGGTGCTAATTATATCTACAAGGAAGTGGTGCATCAAGTATTGAAGTAGAACCAATATTTATTTGTTGGCACCAACCTGTTGAAGACAAACAGCAGTCCAACCTGCATACATCATGCATTATGGTCAGCTACTATAATTAGGGAGACTAAGCAAGTTAGTTAGCAACGTTGCTGTATTATTTTATTTATCTTTCATATGTACGTGACTTTGAGTCAAGTGTTTTCAACCTTTAATTTGATGCTTGCGTGCACTTGAGTCCAAGTTGGTTTGGTCTTGGTCAAGTCGGACTACAGGGTGCCAGGGTGGCCTGCGTGCCTTATACCTAGGGCGATGCCCTTGTACCAGGGGCAGGTTTTTTTTCATGTGTTTGTCTGTCGAGCGTTGCTCCAGCCTCCAGCCAACAAGATGGCGATTCCATCTGCTTTGGATATATGAAGCCGGTCCATCAGGGATTCCTGGTTGGTGTGTGATCGGGGATTCCATCTCCTGGGTGTGCATCGGATTTTAATTTGCTACAAATCCCAACTTTCTTTTCTTGGTGCATCTGTGCTACGGGGGGAAGGAGACTACGGAATTTTGGTTTGCAATCTTTTCTCTGAACTTGTAAGCCAATCTGCTACTATCTTTATACGACTGTTTCGTTTGGACTGGAGAATAATCAGAGGTGAGTTGCTAGTATCATAACTCATAAAGTAGTATCTCGGTAAATATTATATCTGCTTGCTGTGATTTGGGGCTGTGCTGTTAGAACATTTGTTGAACATTTGTTGCACTGAATTAAATTTCTACGAAGGATTATTTGGCTATTTAGTACCGTGAAAGATTTGGGACACAATCCGGACACCGTCGTCATGTCTTTATCATTTGGTATCTGTTTAGCCGGGTTGCTCACGGTATTCTCCTAAATTTTTTTGTTTGCAATGGATTATTATGATCTTGTTGTCTACTCTGAGTTTCTGCTGATGCTTTATTCAACGAGTTCTCGATCTGAATATTATGAGTGGGAGGATGCCATAGTGGATTTTTGTATAATTGGTGAATTGCCATTAGGCCAGTTGGTAAATTTGGCAGAGAAAACCTTCTCTTTTGCTATTTCGCTCTGGTTGTGGACAGTGAGGCGAGATCTTGGTAACAAAGGTGACAACTATTGCACTTCTTGGGTAGAGTTAAAGGAAGTTTTACGGCATAAATTTGATCCTGTGCATACTGTCGTGACTCGTGATGACAAGGCTGGAAGTTTTTCTTCTTTTAAGCAACCTAACGAGTGCCTTGATGACGATAAATCAAAAGATAGTGCACAAAAAATTTATGAACAGCATGCTAGTATTACTGAGTTGAAAGACCTAGCCTTGAGTGATGAGTCCAATTTGTTACCTGAAAAGTGTGCCATACATAAGACAAAAGCTAAGTGTTCTGAAATTTCTCCTCTAGCAGAGCAACAAGTTCTTGAGTCTTCTTTTGTTGATGTGGAATAACCATTTGAAACTGATAATGATGTTGCGGGTCTATCTTTGATCTCAAATGAGGTGCAGAGTGATGGTACACCTACTAATGTGAAAGGACAGCACTCAAATATTTTTTAATCAGAGTGCAAAATTAAAGAAAAGGTATGCAAGTTGATTATTGATGGTGAAAGTTTCACCAATGCTATTAGTTCAGATTTGGTTCATGCATTATCTTTGTCTACGGGGCGGCTTCCTACGCCATGTTACATGCAATGGATGAATCAAAGTGGCCCACTGAAAATCACTCACAGGGCTAGAGTAAAATTTGTAGTGGAAAATTTTGTTGATACAGTGGACTGCGTTGTGGCCCCATTAAGTGCATGTCATTTGTTATTAGAGAGACCATGGCAGTTTGATCTTGATGCAACACATGGAGGACGGTCTAATAGTTACTCATTTGTGGACAAAAGTGTGTATCATGTCCTAAAACCGATGCTTGCTAGCTCCATCAAGGCACAAATATTTCCTGTTGTGAAAAAGAAGAAAGATTTGCTCAAAAATATCCCAAAGCCGAGGACGGCTTTGGTTCACGGGGGAGAGAATGATGTAAGTCTTGCTGGCCCTACTTCTGAAACAGGTTGCAAGTATACAACTAGTTCATCTATTAAAGTTGGTTCCATGTTTATTGTTTTGAATGAGAAGAAGGAAGGGAAAGAGCATGATGTGGTCGCACCTGCTGTCCCAGTTTTACCAGAAAGTGTTTCTGAAGTTGATCCAAATATGGCTTCTCAACAATGTTTCAGAGATCCTAAAACTGCAATTGATGTTTCATCCAATCTTAGTTCTATTCATTGTAGTTCTAGTGCTCATGATTTACATAAACAGAAAGTCAATGACACTGGAACACCATGCATGAAATTAGTTGCAGATTCTCTGTCTATGAATGGAGTTTCTCAAGTTATGTCAAAGCCGAGGACGGCTTTGTTTCAAGAAAGGGAGAATGATAAGACCAAGGCTCGGCCAAATGTGTGTTCTAGTATTGCTGGGATTTCATCTAGTATTTCAAGCAAAATAGCTATTAAAATTGGTGCATTTTCATGTGATGTAAAACATGGCATGGAGAGATGCTTAGCTACTGATAATTGGCAATGCAAGAAAATATTTACCGGTGCTAATTATGTCTACAAGGAAGTGGCGCATCAAGTATTGAAGTAGAACCAATATTTATTTGTTGGCACCAACCTGTTGAAGACAAACAGCAGTCCAACCTGCGTACATCATGTAGTCAGGTCAGCTACTATAATTAGGGAGACTAAGCAGGTTAGTTAGCAACATTGCCATATTATTTTATTTATCTTTCATATGTACGTGACTTTGAGCCAAGTGTTTTCAACCTTTAGTTTGGTGCCTGCGTGCACTTGAGTCAAAGTTGGTTTGGTCTTGGTCAAGTCGGACTACAGGGTGCCAGGGTGGCCTGCGTGCCTTATACCTAGGGCGATGCCCTTGTACCAGGGGCAGGTTTTGATTCGTGTGTTTGTCTGTCGAGCGTTGCTCCAGCCTCCATCCAAGGAGATGGCGATTCCATCTACTTTGGATATTTGAAGTCGGTCCATCAGGGATTACTGGTTGGTTTGTGATCAGGGGTTCCATCTCCTGGGTGTGCATCGGATTTTAATTTGCTACAAATCCCAACCTTCTGTTCGTGGTGCATCTGTGCTACGGGGGGAAGGAGACTATGGAATTTTGGTTTGCAATCTTTTCTCTGAACTTGTAAGCCAATCTGCTACTATCTTTATACGACTGCTTCTTTTGGACTAGAGAATAATCAGAGTTGAGTTGCTAGTATCATAACTCATAATGTAGTATCTCGGTAAATATTATATCTGCTTGCTGTGATTTGGGGCTGTGCTGTGAGAATATTTGTTGCATTGAATTAAATTTCTAAGAAGGATTATTTGGCTATTTAGTACCGTGATGGGACACAATCCGGAAACCGTCGTCGTGTCTTTATCAGATGGAGGATAGTATCTTTGTAGGAGAGGACCTACCGGGCTTGGATGATGACGATGATGAGTCATTCCATCCCACATCCGAGCTTATTCCTGCTGCTTCCACCACTCCAGCAGAGGGTCTAGAAGCTTCTACATCGACCTCAGCAGCTGTCGAGCCAGCTCTAGTTGTGGTTGAGGAAGAGGTACGCTCTGAGAGAGAGGTTCCTCACCACATTCAGCATCAACATCTACCTCAACAGATGATCGGTAATCTCTATGAGAGGACAATAAGGTCAAGGTCTGCACATCTCGCCTGGTTTACCAATTCTCTCTTTGTTGCGACCTTTGAACCTCGGGATGTTGGATACGCACTATCTGATGAACATTGGGTTAATGCCATGCATGAGGAGTTGGAAAACTTTGAGAGGAACAAAGTATGGACCCTAGTAGAGCCTCCTGTTGGTGTCAAAGTCATAGGAACCAAATGGTTGTTCAAAAACAAGCATGGTGAAGATGGTGAGGTTGTGAGAAACAAGGCTAGGCTTGTTGCTCAGGGTTTTAGCCAAGTTGAGGGCTTAGACAATGGTGAAACCTTTGCTCCTGTTGCACGCATAGAGGCCATTAGGATCTTGCTTGCATTTGCTGCCTCTAACGGCATTAGACTCTCAAATGAATGCCAAGAGTGTTTCCCTAAATGGTTTCATAGAGGAAGAGGTTTTTGTGAAACAACCACCTGGCTTTGAGCACCACAAATACCCAAACAGTGTGTACAAGCTTCTGAAGGCTTTGTACAGGCTAAAGCAAGCACCTAGGGCATGGTATGCTAGGCTTAAGACCTTCTTGCTAGAGCGCGGGTATGTCATGGGGTGTGTTGACAAAACCTTGTTCACTCTAAAGCATGGCATTGACTTTCTAATGGTTTAGATATACGTGGATGATATCATCTTTGGAGGTTCCTATCATGCTCTTATGTCCAGATTTCAGGAAGCCATGGAAAGTGAATTTCAGATGTCGATGATGGGTGAGCTCACCTTCTTTCTTGGACTTCAAATCAAGCCGTGCAAGCAAGGCACTTTCATACATCAAGACAAGTACACGAAGGATCTCCTGAAGAAGTTCAACATGGTCAATGTGAAGCCATTGTCTACACTGATGTCCACTACAACGGCACTTGACCCAGATGAAGACTGTGAAGCGGTGGACCAAAGGGAGTACAGGAGCATGATTGGCTCCCTCTTGTACCTGACGGCGACGAGACCTCACATACACTTTGCAGTGTGTCTTTATGCTCGCTTTCAAGCTTCACCAAGGGTGACTCATCGCAAGGCTGTCAAGCGCATCTTCAGGTATCTCAAATACACCCTTGAGTTCGGTATTTGGTGCTCTGCATCTTCATCTCTTGATCTCATTTGGTATTCGAATACGGACTTTGCTGTGTGTAGAATTGATAGAAAGAGCACTTCTGGTACTTGCCATTTCTTGGGTACTTCTTTGATCTGTTGGTCTTCTCGTAAGTAGTTGAGTGTAGCCCAATCCACCATAGAGGCTGAGTATGTTGCTGCCGCTAGCTGCTATTCACAAATCCTATGGATTGTGTCCACCATAAGAGACTATGGGTTAACTTTTAAGGGTGTTCCACTCATGTGTGATAAGTCCAGCGCCATATGCTTAGCCAAAAACCTAGTCCAACATGGTAAGGTCAAACACATAAATGTGAGATTCCACTTCCTGAGAGATAATGTTGAGAAGGGAGATGTTGAGCTCAAATACATTGACACTAAACACCAATTGGCTGATATCCTTACCAAGCCCCTAGATGCTTCACGATTCACTTTTCTTCGAGGGGAGCCTGGTGTTTGCCATCCGTATGGCACCATTTGAGGGGGAGTTGGTGTTCTCTTGTATATATGTATGTTACCTTTTCTCATTGCATCTCATATGTAATATATGCATTGGTAGATGAGCTTTGATTCTTATGCTTTCTTGCATTTCTCTTTGCTATGATTGAGCTTGAGCTAAGTTGTGTGGATGTGATAGTAATCTCTCATGCTTAGATTTTCTAGATAGCTAGACTCTTTTGAGCAACTTGCTAATCTTAAAGGCGAACTTAGCTTCTTGTGAACCTTATCAACTAATCTTGCGAAGACTTGCTCACCATGTGTATAATTGCTTTTATCCCTATCAAGACTTGTGTTGAGGCTAGTCTAGAGGATATATTGGCTTTGGCACCTTGTGTTTGCGAAATGTGCCTTTGCAAATATTTTAGCTTATGATGGAACATTATGGGAATGTTTGTTCCTTTTTCCGCAAAGGCATGCTCATACTTATGCTTTTAATTTGCAAAATAAATTGATTGTGCTTCAAAGCCTCGGGGTGTTTGTCATACCCAGTCATGCGACCCTCCGCATGGATTAGAAGTAACATAAAAATGCTAAATCCAAACATTGTACTTTGAAGCCTCGGGGTGTTGGCCATACCCAGTCGTGTGACCCACCGTACGGATTAGAAGATACATGAGGATCACATAAGAATAATGCTTTTCTCTTTTCTTATGAGTCTCTGTTGCATTTGTGAGCGTTTATAGAGCTTATTTTCTATGAATGCTTGTTGCCTTGGTTGAGATTGAGACTGGCTAGTTTCTTTTGGTTCACTTGATACTTGTTTTGCCTTGGATTGGAGTACTTATACATGTGGTGGCGGCTTTTCTCATGATGAGCAAATTTGATTCTATCTACACTAGTCAATCTTTTGGTTAGCTTGTATAGCTCTTAGTGTTTATGCCTTGCTATCTATTTTTGATCTTTGTATGATTGTGAGCTATTGCTTTTACATTCATAGCTCTATACTTGTGATTAGCAAGGTTAAATGCTTGTTTGCATAATTGTTAAAGCTCCTTAGGCTTGCATTTTCATGCATTGCATGTTTGCTTGTTCTTTTGCCTCTTTGATGGGTTCATTGCCAAAGGGGAAGAAAACATTGGGTCATCCACAAATAATGCTAAGAAACTAAAAATGATCCATTTTGCATTACATGATACCTACCAGAAGTTGAGGGGGGAGCATATCATGTCCTTGAGCATTTTTTCATGCGCTTTTCACAATCTTTGCGTTCTCGAATGGCTTTCTTTGTCAACTCTTGCTTTTGTGATCCCGCGTATGCTAGATGGCTACTTTTCACCTTTTCTTTGGGTTTAGACATTTGGATGTGCTTATTTCATTTCACATTTCAATCTCTAATCTTTGTGCATTTGGTGTTGTTAATGTACTCATCAAGGGGGAGATTGAGAAACCATGTGGATATGTGCTATGGTTTGCAATATGTGATGACTAATTGACATTGGTTTAGTTCAGTGTTTGAGTTGAAATGCGGGAATATGGGGATTGCATGAGTTTGTGCATATCATGGTTTTGACTAACCGAAGTTGGTGAGGATGTTGGAGAGTTCGTAGGAGATGGGAAATGTGTTTGCTTGTCTCATGATGCGTAGGTCAATGGAGTCAACTTGGCGGTCAATGGTGAGTGGATCAGGCATAAGTAGGAAACTTGGGGCCGGACGATCGGGAGGCTGGGTGAAGTCAAGGGTGATCCACACTATACACGTAGAGAGGCAAGAAGCACAAACGGTTTCACGGTTGAGCCTCAAAACCATGGATGGTGATCAAGATGATGGGGTTGACCAAGTCAAAAGTGACCGGGCGTCGGTGCAAGTAGAGGCTTCTAATGGACCGGAGGCGGGAGAGACTTGCCGACGAGGAGGATCACGGGACGAGGTGACACGCATCAAGATCAAGAAGTCACGCTTTGAGAAGCGTGCAAGGCGGTTTCCCGGTTTGGTCCTCAAAACCGGTAGCAGCAATTGGAGGTGCACGTGGCACCATCGTGGAGCTTGCGTCGAGGTGAAGCAAATTTGTGAAGGGCTCGATGGCATTTGGGTGAAGGAAAAAAGAGTTGGATAGTTTTGCCTCTAGTGGTAGGTGGCAATGAGTTATAGGTCAAGAATAGAGTTGTCTTGCACCCTAGGCCTATATAAGGAGAGGTGTGGCTGGTGGGAGAGGTGCCTCTTCCCATTACCCTTGTGTTAGGAACTCATCTCAAAGTGCTAGGAGAGGTCTTCATGTAATAGAGGAGAGGAGAGGGTGTGTGAGAGACATCTCTCTCTTCTAAATAGTGGGAGGAAGAGGGTGGCTTCCTAGCCTTGTGTCCATGGATCTTGTAAGCATGTTTCTGTGATATGAAAGTTATTTTCGTGCTCAAGATCTTCCTCTCTCCCTAACTCCCGAATTTCTCTTTTTCTCTATTTTTGGAGCTATTTTTGTGGGAATTATTCATCTCATTTTTGAGTGAGTTTTTGGGGCATATTTCTTAGGGATCTTAGTGCTATGATGAGCTAGAACAATCCTACATAGGTCCTTGACCGAATCAAGAGCTCTAGCACCTTCGATTTGAAGGATTTCTCAAGTTTCCCCTTTTTGGTGTTCTTGGCACAAGATCTGAAATTAATGATGATTTCTAGAGCCAATTGAGTAGATCTTTCTGGAGGAAGGTCACAATGACCTGAGGATTCCTTGGTCCAAATATCACACGTTTTGGAGATCATTTGGTTGAGTTTTGGAGAGATTTGTGGGAAAATCGCGACACTTTTCTGTTCTATCGGGGGTCGATCGGCACTGCCGATGACCAGGACCGGCACTGCTGGTGGGTTTGAGCTTGGATCAGCACTGCCTGTGCCACGACTGGCACTGCCGGTGTCTTGAGCCTAAACCCCGCATCGGCACGACCAATGCATGTGACCGGCACTGCCGATGGTCCCAATCGGCACTACCGATGGTAGTCTAGTGAGGTCTGTCTTGTGTGTGTTTCTTTGACCGAGTCGAGTCTTTGCTGCTCTCCTTTGTTTCTGTTGTGTTCCACTCCTATTGTTGATCACTCCTAGGGTTGGCACATCACAAGTTGGTGTGTGTGGCCTTGGTGATCGGTTTAGAGGTTGGCTTGGGTTGTAATTGGGATATAGGCCAAGTTTTTGTAAAGAATTTTAATTGGCTTCCATTCACCCCCCCCCTCTGGGTGCCTTCTTTGTCCTTCAATATCACCCTTGATAGAATGATCTTTCAAAAAGTGATGGCGGATATCTATATGCTTTGTGCATGAATGTTCAACGGGATTATAGGCAAGCTTTATGGCACTATCATTGTCAAATAGGAGTGGAACCCGGTTCAACTTGTAACCGTAGTCGCTTAGAGTTTGCCTCATCCAAAGTAGTTGTGCACAACAACTACTGGCTGCAACATACTGCACCTCGGTTGTGGAAAGTGCAACGGTATTTTGTTTCTTGGATGACCATGACACTAGGGACCTACCCAAGAATTGGCATGTCCCGGAGGTGCTCTTTCTATCCATCTTATCCCTGGCATAATCCGCATCGGAATAGCCTAATAGGTTGAGCTTTGAACCCTTGGGGTACCAAAGCCCTAGGTTGGGTGTGTGAACCAAATATCTCAATATTCTCTTAACGGCCACCATGTGACACTCCATAGGAGCGGCTTGAAAACATGCACACATACACACACTAAGCATGATATCAGGCCTAGATGCACAAAGATAAAGAAATGAGCCTATCATGGAGCGGTATACCTTTGGATCAATGGGCTTGTCCTTTTTGTTGAGGTCAAGGTGCCCATTTGTTGGCGTGAGAGTTTTGATGGGCTTGGCCTTGTCCATGTCAAACTTCTTCAATAAGTCTTGTGTGTACTTGGCTTGACATATGAAGGTGCCCTCCTTGAGTTGCTTCACATGGAAGCCTAGAAAGAATGTCAATTCTCCCATTATGGACCTCTCAAACCTCTTGGTCATTATCTTACAAAATTCATCACAAAAGGTTTGGCTAGTAGAACCAAATATAATGTCATCGACATATATTTGGCACACAAATGTATCATCACCAAAACGCTTTGTGAAGAGAGTTGCGTCGGCCTTACCATTGACAAAATCCTTCTTAACAAGAAAATTCCTAAGGCATTCATACCATGCTCTTGGAGCTTGCTTAAGTCCATAGAGCGCCTTATGAAGTTTATAAACATGGTTAGGATACTTAGGGTCTTCAACGCCTGGTGGTTGCTCCACATACACCTCTTCCTTGATTGGCCCATTGAGGAATGCACTTTTGACGTCCATTTGGTACAACTTAAAATCATGGTGAGTAGCAAAAGCAAGTAATATTCTAATTGATTCAAGTCTTGCTACGGGGGCATAGGTTTCATCAAAATCCAAACCTTCTACTTGTGAATACCCCTTTGCCATGAGCCTTGCCTTACTTCTTGTCACAAGATCATCTTCATTTTGTTTGTTGCGGAACACCCATTTGGTGCCCGCAACATTCTTGTTCTTCGGCCTCTCCTCCAATGTCCACACTTCATTTCTTGTAAAGTTGTTCAATTCCTCTTGCATAACCATCACCCAATCCGAATCCTCAAGTGCTTGTTCTACCTTAGATGGATCCATAGAAGAGACAAAAGAGTAATGTTCACAAAAGTTACTAACTCGAGATCTAGTGATTACCCCCTTTTCTATGTCTCCAAGAAATTGTTCGACGGGGTGATCATGTTGTACATTTTGATGCACTCTTGGGTGTGGTGGATGTGAGCTTCTTTGATCACCATCTCCATCAATTTCTTGATCATGTCTTTGGGAGTCATTACTTGATGCTTGTACATGGTCACCAACATCTTGATCTTGGCCACATGCATGATCAACTTGTTCATCTTCACAAGGTTGGTCTTGTCTTGAGGGAGACGGTTAATTTTCAACACTTGATGTTTCTTGTGGTCTCACATCAGCAATGGCCATCGTTTTTATTGCATTTCTAGGAGCATCATTATCTACATCATCATTAACAACTTGCTCCTCTTGAGAGCCATTAGATTCATCAAATGGCACGTCTCGTGAGATTTCAACACAACCGGTGGTTTTGTTGAACACACGATAATCATGAACATTTGACCCATAGCCAAGCAAGAAACCTTCATCAACTTTTGGAGAAAATTTTGAAGTTTCGGGTTTCTTGTTGAGCATAATACATTTGCTCCCAAAAACACAGAAATAGGAAATATTAGGCTTGTTACCGGTTAGTAGCACAAATGGTGTTTTCGTCAATAGTTAGTAGGGATATAACCGGTTGGAGGCATGACATGCGGTGTTGACAGCTTCGGCCCAGAAATGGTCGCACATTTTGTATTCGTCAAGCATTGTTCTCGCCATCTCAATGAGTGTGCGGTTCTTTCTTTTGGCCCCCTATTTTATTGAGGGAAGTAGGGTGCCAAAAATTCATGCTTGATGCCTTCCTTATCAAGATACTCCTCAACTTGAGTGTTCTTGAATTTGGTGCCGTTGTCACTTCTTATTTTCTTGATCCTGACTTCATATTCATTTTGTGCTCTGTTCATGAATGTCTTGAGCACGTCCTTCACTTCACCTTTATCATGCAAAAAGAATACCCACGTGAAGCAAGAAAAATCATCGACAATTACAAGACCATATTTGTTACCACCAATACTTATGTAGGAGATGGGGCTGAAAACGTCCATGAGCAACATCTTCAATGGTCTTGTAGTGGTCATCACATTCTTGGATGGGTATGAAGCTCCAACTTGTTTTCCCGCTTGACATGCACTACAAATTCTATCTTTCTCAAAGCAAACATCGGTTAGTCCTATGATGTGGCCACCCTTTCAGAGTTTGTGAAGATTTCTCATACCAACATGGGCTAGCCTTTTATGCCACAACCACCCCATGTTGGACTTTGCTAATAAGCATGTACCAAGTCTAGCTTCGTCCATGGATAAATTCACAATATAAAGCTTTCCTTTAAGCACACCCTTAAAAGCAACTGAGCCATCACTCCCCTTATAGACGGTCACACCACGTTCATTGAACAAACAATCATAGCCCATTTTACAAAATTGCAAAATGGACAATAGATTGAAGTCAACGTGATCAACAAGCATAACCTTAGAAAGAGAATACGAAGGAGTGAGAGGGACTTTACCATAACCTAGTACTTGTCCCGTTCCATTGTCACCAAATGTGATGAATACATTTTTGTTGTGACTTGGCTCAAATTATTTGAACATCTTTTTGTCTCCTGTTATATGATTGGTGCATCCACTATTAATCACCCAACTTGACCCACCGGAGATATAGTCCTACAAAACAAATCAAGCTTTGTTCTTAGGTACCCAAATTTTCTTGGGTCCTTTCACATTAGTCATAAGTACTTTGGACTCCCACACACAAGCCTTTGGCCTCTTGTTATGTGGTCCAACATATTCTGCAAAAACATGACCATGCATGTTTCTCATGAGCACATATGATGCATCAAAGTCATGAAAGAGAGCACAAGTAGCATTAGGCACATTAGCTTGAGAATCATTAACAAAAGAAAATTGGTTAGTGTTCAAGTTCTTGGCTTGCTTCTTTTGATAAGATCCTTCCTTGGTGAACTTAAGGAATTCTTTCCCATTCTTGTTCTCCCTAGCATTATGCTTAGCACCCTCAACATATCCAATGCCATCCATGACATTAGAGTACCTAGAATATGAGTATGCACCTCTTGCATACTTTGCTTTCTTATCATCAACAACATGCTTCTCATGTTGTATTTTGCTTTCAAGAAATTTCACTTGCTTGTTCAAATCATCAATCAATTTGACATTAGTAACACAAGCATCAACATCAATATTATAACATCTATCATATCCATTGCTAGTGGAAGCACGAGAAGAATTATTGGTGGAGGACGTGAAGGTTGAAAGTATCTTATATTGTGCTTCTAGCGACTTATGAGTCTTTTCCAAATCCTCATACTTCTCTTGAAGTGCATCTTTTGTTCTTTTAATACTTTCACATGAGCTTTCAATTTTAGTGTGAGACTTAGTCAAATCATCATTTTTCTTTTTCTCATCTTCTAGGAGCTTCTCTAGTTCAAGGTTTCTTTTATTTTCAAGAATAAGCAAGTCTTCTGGTTTTTCAAGGAGGTCCTCTTGCCTATCAGTTTCTTCCTTTTGTTTTTCAAGCAATTCCATAAATTCAAGCATTTTAGGAAGTGAAGCATCAACATTATCATCATCATCATTATCACTACTACTAGCATAAGAGGAACGCTTATGTTTAGATTTAGATACCTTGGATCCTCTTGGCATGAAGCACTTGTGAGTGTTGTCATCATCATCATCACTCAAGCTCCTAAATAAAGAAGTGTTGGTGGGAGTTACAGAAAGGACCGAGTGACCGAGAGGGGGGGGGTGAATCGGGAACTCAAACTATGTACCTATTTTGCCGAATACAAAAACCGACCACTCAATACAACTCCTACACAATTCTAGTGGTGATCACACTAACAAGATAATCCTATGAAAGGAAAGACAACCTAAGAATACTAGTGGATCACACACAAGGCACATAACTCCTATGCAAGGTAGTAATCAAAGACACGCGGAAGCACAGAACAAGCTAACAAAGGAACCTACTCATGCAAAGCTACTAGATCATCAAGAACAAGATAAGCACACAAGCATGAGTAGCACTATACATACTAAGGTGATCAATCAAGCCAAAGTAACTCCTATACATGCTAGTGATCAAGTGAAATCTAAGCACAACTAGCAATTAGAGAAGCCAATTCATGCAAGTGTACAAAGTAATCAACTAGAGCAATGTAAGCACACAAGCATGAATAGTGTTGACGGCTGTTAAGTACCATTTTTAACCATCAACTATACTCAAATAAAGGAGAATTTGGCATTTCATACACGCATGCTTTATCACAATAATATAGTTCCACTTGTACTTGGAGAACTTTGTGCATGCAGGAGGAAATGTGAAGGAAACACCTCAAAAGGCAAGAAAACACACTTTCGACCAATCAGAGAGTGCCACATGGACGTCACACGGATTGAAGGGCCCATTTTCAGCACTTAACCGACGTAACTCCCTGTAATACCGCGCAAACAGACGTCAGGGCCCACAGGACAGCCACCTGGAGAAAGCACAGGCCAGGAGGGGCCACCCCCAGGTCGGCCGACCTGGTCAGGTCGGCCGACCTGGTCAGGTCGGCCGACCCGGCCGGGCGCCCTCTCCGCCTGGGCTTCCACATGTTGGCTCCTCCGCGACTCCTGATGACGGTTTGAGACGCCTTCCGTGGCGGTTACTCTCCCTTGCCGACCTATTGAGGCTATAAATAGGAGGGTGTGCCTTCACACTCAACACACACCACAAGAAGCATTTCTCTCTTGCTAGTAGTAGTTCTTGGAGTTTTAGTGGAGTTAGGCTGAGTCTAGAGCTCTCTAGTCCCAAGTCTTCACTTGGAATTGGTATGGCTCTTGTATCTTTTCCCTTTTGTAAGACTTTGCTCTTATCAATATATATATTTTTTCTATATAGTTGTGCTTGGGTCATGAGTTTCTTGTTTGATATTGTGATCCATATATGTGATAGTATAGTCTACTTGTGTGATAGTAGTTTATATTTATTATACTACTATTGTCATGCTAGTTATATACCGTCACTATAGTCTAGTTTATATGTTATAGTCTCTATGCTTAGTTTTAGCTGATAAAGTATAGCATGGGTTTGGTGATCGTATTCGTACGGTAGCTCTGCCTCGTTAATAGTAATCGCGGAGGGGCAGAGTGCTCTTTGGTCAAGCAAGTATGGTACTTGGGTGACTGATTTGCATCAATTATTCGTTAGTCTACTGGTTCGTTGAGGTAGGCGGTAGGTGGTGACAGCCCTGTCCGTCCTTTGAAATCCTCCCCGCTAGGCTAGTGCGTAGGCTCTTGGCGGAAGTCGCCTGTGGATGCAGGGGTAAGTCCGTGCCTGAAGTGCTATACTATTGACTGCTGAACCTGAGTGTGGGTCTGTATGTCTTCTACTTAGGCTATGCAACTGTATACGAATGTATAGTAGGAGTAGCTTAGCCTAGTCTTTCCTCCACTAGACTTTATTTATTTAGTAGGAATCTTCTGTGTGTGTCACACTACCCGGTTATTATCATGTACCCGCCTGTCTTGGTTAGATATCCTTGCTAATTGTTAACATGATCTTATATGTTAGTAACGCTTCTTGATCATAACCTTCCTTTGGGATAAACAAATACGATACCCTGAATACTTCCGGTGACCCGGAAGTATTCAGGGTATCGTATTTGTTTATCCCAAAGGAAGGTTATGATCAAGAAGCGTTACTAACATATAAGATCATGTTAACAATTAGCAAGGATATCTAACCAAGACAGGCGGGTACATGATAATAACCGGGTAGTGTGACACACACAGAAGATTCCTACTAAATAAATAAAGTCTAGTGGAGGAAAGACTAGGCTAAGCTACTCCTACTATACATTCCTATACAGTTGCATAGCCTAAGTAGAATACATACAGACCCACACTCAGGTTCAGCAGTCAATAGTATAGCACTTCAGGCACGGACTTACCCCTGCATCCACAGGCGACTTCCGCCAAGAGCCTACGCACTAGCCTAGCGGGGAGGATTTCAAAGGACGGACAGGGCTGTCACCACCTGCCGCCTACCTCAACGAACCAGTAGACTAACGAATAATTGATGCAAATCAGTCACCCAAGTACCATACTTGCATGACCAAAGAGCACTCTGCCCCTCCGCGATTACTATTAACGAGGCAGAGCTACCGTACGAATACGATCACCAAACCCATGCTATACTTTATCAGCTTTAACTAAGCATAGAGACTATAACATATAAACTAGACTATAGTGACGGTATATAACTAGCATGACAATAGTAGTATAATAAATATAAACTACTATCACACAAGTAGACTATACTATCACATATATGGATCACAATATCAAACAAGAAACTCATGACCCAAGCACAACTATATAGAAAAAATATATATATTGATAAGAGCAAAGTCTTACAAAAGGGAAAAGATACAAGAGCCATACCAATTCCAAGTGAAGACTTGGGACTAGAGAGCTCTAGACTCAGCCTAACTCCACTAAAACTCCAAGAACTACTACTAGCAAGAGAGAAATGCTTCTTGTGGTGTGTGTTGAGTGTGAAGGCACACCCTCCTATTTATAGCCTCAATAGGTCGGCAAGGAAGCGTAACCGCCACGGAAGGCATCTCAAACCGTCATCAGGAGTCGCGGAGGAGCCAACACGTGGAAGCCCAGGCGGAGAGGGCGCCCGGCCGGGTCGGCCGACCTGACCAGGTCGGCCGACCTGGGGGTGGCCCCTCCTGGCCTGTGCTTTCTCCAGGTGGCTGTCCTGTGGGCCCTGACGTCGGTTTGCGCGGTATTACAGGGAGTTACGTCGGTTAAGTGCTGAAAATGGGCCCTTCAATCCGTGTGACGTCCATGTGGCACTCTCTGATTGGTCGAAAGTGTGTTTTCTTGCCTTTTGAGGTGTTTCCTTCACATTTCCTCCTGCATGCACAAAGTTCTCCAAGTACAAGTGGAACTATATTATTGTGCTAAAGCATGCGTGTATGAAATGCCAAATTCTCCTTTATTTGAGTATAGTTGACGGTTAAAAATGGTACTTAACAGCCGTCAACAGTATTCTCCGTGCGCTTGCGGATTTTACCTACTTGACTCTGGGACATATTAGTGAACCGTTTCTGGCCCCGTGCCGGGAATGATTTATTAATATGGCTTAGCAAAAGTCAACAAGCATTTCTGGCGCCGTTGCCGGGGATGATTTATTAATATGGCTTAGCAAAAGTCAACAAGCATTTCTGGCGCCGTTGCCGGGGAAGGCGTATGATCAAGAAAAATTACTAATGTATATAGTAGTGTTGCAATTATTAAGGCTATCTCCTAAGCAGGTTAACCTTGCTTTGTTTTCTGCATTTTGTAGTAAAACAGGGTAGTGTATGACTGGTTTCGACTTGCCGACAAACTTCACTGAAGATCCTGAGTCAATCCTGAGAAGGACACGAGCTAGGCTCACCCCTCCTCGTAAGGAGACTCGGCCAATCGAACCTGTCATTCCCGCACCATCAAGCTCTGAGCATATGGCCGACAAGACCCTCCGCGAGTTCTCCGCTCCCTCCGCTGCCAACATCCCTACGGGACCAGCTGGCAATGTGGGAGATGCGAACTTCGAGATCAAGACCGGTCTCATCACCATGGTGCAGGCTAGCCCATTCTGTGGGAAAGCCAATGAGGACGCTAGTGCTCATCTCCAGCAATTCCTGGAGATTTGCAACACGTTCAAAATGAAGGACGTCACCCCCGACGCTGTTCGCCTTCGACTGTTCCCGTTCTCTCTCCTTGGGAGAGCGAGACAGTGGTTCTACGCAAACCCTGAAGCTGTGAACACTTGGGAGAAGTGTTCAGCTGCGTTCCTTGCAAAGTTCTTCCCGCTGGGCAAGACCAATGCCCTCCGCGGAAAGATCTCAAGCTTCCAGCAGGAGTCGAAGGAGTCGATTCCTGAGGCATGGGAGAGGCTCCAGGAGTACATCCTGGCATGTCCCCACCACGGGATGGATGATTGGCTGATCATCCAGAACTTCTACAACGGGCTTACTCCGTTGGCCCGCGACCACCTCGACGCTGCTGCTGGTGGAGCCTTCTTCTCGCTCACTGTGAGCAAGGCAAAAGATTTGATCGAGAAGATGGTGTCCAACCAAGGTTGGAATGAAGAGCGCCTCCAACCTCGCCAGCGAGGCATGCACTCCGTCAAGGAGGTTGACATGCTCGCCGCCAAGATTGACCTTCTCATGAAGAAGATGGACGACCAAGCCAATGGAGAAGTGAAAGCCCTAGACGCTCGGATGACTTGCGAGGTCTGTGGCAACACGGGACACTCGGGCAATGACTGCCCTGAGACCCGTGAGGACGCAATGTTCATGGGCAACAACAACAACAACGGCTACCGTCCACAAGGAGGTCAAAGTTGGGGTCCACCACGTCCCAACTACCAAGGAGGTAACTCTGGCAACTTCTCTGGTTTTAATTCCAGTTATAATCAGCCCTCCTTGAAAGATCTTGTGCTTGGTCAAGCTAAGGTTAATGATAACATCAGTAAAAAGCTTGCCACCACTGATAAGACTCTTGAGAGCATCCACACTAAGATAGAGGGTGTTTCCTCTGCTCTCAAGAATCAGCTGAGCTTTAATAAAATGATAGAAACCCAATTAGCTCAGTTAGCTGCTGCTGTTCCTACTGCTGAGTCGGGGAAAATCCCGGGGCAACCCGAGACCCCCTTAGAAAATGTTAATGCGGTTACCACGAGAGGAGGTAAGTCCACTCGGGATCCGCCATACCCTAACCATGCAGGAAAGGACACATCAGCTGAGAAGCTGGCAGAAGAAGAAGAACTGCCGCCCAGGAAAATGGCCCCACATGAGTTCTATGACACGAACCTCATGCCGTTTCCTGAAAGAAGAAGGAAGCCCACCGTGGACGAGCAGTTCACACGCTTCGTTGAGGTGATCCAGAAGCTGCACATCAACGTGCCCTTGCTGGATGCGATACAAGTACCCACGTACGCTCGCTACCTCAAGGATCTTATCAGCAACAAGCGCCCACTACCGACCACAGAAATTGTCAAGCTGACGGAAGAGTGTAGCGCTGCTATACTCAACCGGCTTCCTGAGAAGAAGAAAGATCCGGGGTGTCCCACGATCACCTGCTCGATCGGGACACAGAACTTCGACCATGCCTTATGTGATCTTCGGGCAAGTGTGAGCGGCATGCCGAAGGATGTCTTCGACAAGCTCAACTACACCACACTATCCCCCACGCCGATGCAGCTGCAGCTGGCCGATTCAACGGTCCGCTATCCGGCGGGGATCGCCGAAGATATTCCGGTGAAAATCCGGGATTGCTTCATCCCCGTCGACTTCGTAGTGCTTGATATGGACGTCGGGAAGAGCACACCGCTCATCCTAGGACGCCCATTTCTCAGCACTGCGGATGCTCGCATCGATGTAGGAGCCGGAGAAATCCGCTTCCACATCAATGGCAAGGAGGAGAAGTTTGACTTTCGGCCACGGAAAGAACAGTGCAACATGATCCGTATCAAGTACGGGCCGAACCCAAGCAACATCAAGGAAGTGGAGGTCACTCCGCCAAAGAAGGATAGCCTCATCACATTCATGAAGAACTTCCTTGAGAAGGAAAAGGTTGCACAGCAACAACTAATGAAGGCAAGGAGGCAAAGGTCACACATTAAGCAACAGCCTCCGAAGTCCACAAGGCAGCAACCACCGAGGTCTGCAAAGAAACAGGCTGTGAAGCCTGCAAAGCCGCAGCCTCCGAAGCCCGAGAAGCCACCGACCACAACAAAGACCAAGAAGGTGTGGCGAATGAAACAAGAAGCATCATCCGTGTCTTCATCTCCAGGACCGGACAACGCTTCATCGAGCTGAACGCCGGAGAAAAGTCCCGCTCGTCGGACTTTAAAAGGTGAGTCCTCGCCGGGAGGTTAAACCGGTAGTTATCCATATTTGCTCTTTTAATTGCATATTTGCTTTCCACCACATTTTGATTTTTCCCGACCACTGCATTTCTGCATTTTTGAATTTTTCCAGCCACCTTGGAATTTTTCAAAACTCATTTGCATTTTTGAAAATTTAGAAAATAGGTTTTTGGGCTCTCCATTTTGAAAAGATTTTTTGTCGAGCTTTTTGAGCAAAAAGGCAGCAGGGGACAAATCCCCTAGCCGTTGGGGAACACATAGGAAAAAGGGGGCTGCCAGGAGGCCCACCTGCCAGGTCGGCCGACCTGGTGAGGTCGGCCGACCCCCTGGCCCCACCTTTTCCTGTGCTCCTTTCTCCCAACGGCTATATGGCCGTTGCTCTGTCCCTTTCTAACGGCCATCTTGCTATAAAAACCGCCCAGGAGGAGGAGCTTCACCATTCCAAGCTCATCTTTCACTCCACTCCTTTGCTCACTTGTTGCTCTCCCAAAATTTCGTGTTCTTCAACTTTACTACAGCCCCAAAAACCCAAAAAATATTTCCCCTCTGTTTTAGTGCATTTGCAAGTTGTTGTGAGAAGAAAACCAATTTCGGAGAAGCTCGGGTTTGACGTTTTCACTAACGCTCACCCGAACACTTGTTCGATCTTGTTTTTGTTCTTGTCTTGTGTCTATTCTTGTGTGCAGCCATGTTCAACCGAATGAAGCAAGTCGCCGGAATCAAGCGGAGAAAAAGCACTCGTGCAAGCACGATTCAAGCATCCTCCGTCGAGCTCACACCAAGTCCGGGGCATGGTGACCCCGAAGCTGAAATTCCGGAGGAAAGGCCGGCCTTGCTCATCACCGAGGAGCATCTCGACATCAAGGACGACCGCGAGGGCCAAGCCATCGCGCTCATGAGAGAACGGCCATTCGCCCACACCCGACGCTTCGATCCGGACTTCCTCGAGAAAATAGGTATGAGAGAAGAATTTGCCTCTATTTTTCGCACTATGGGTTGGCTAAATTTCGTAGAAGTAGATGAGCCGGGTTCTCGTTTGCTTACTATGCAGTTTTTATGCACCCTTAGAAAGTATGATGAAGGCATTTCTTTTCGCTTGTTTGGGCAAGAGCGCTTGGTCACATGGGGTGATCTTCATGCTATGCTAGGTCTAAATCCTAAATATAGGCTAGACTTAGATAAAGCGCTAAAGGGGTTCCATAAAGAAAGTTTTTGGAAAAAGATTTCCGGAAACGAGTGGGGTCCCAAGCCTAGAACAAGTGCCATCCATAATCCTACACTTAGATTTATGCATGTGTGGTTGGCTATGACCTTGTTTCCTCGAGGTGACATTAGGGTTGTCCGGCAAGATGAATTGAAAATACTTTATGCCATGGTTAAGAAAATTAGGGTGTCACCCACGGAATGCATGATTGATCAATGGTTAGACAATATAAAGTTGACAGGACCAATTGAGTGCACCTCTTTAGTTACTCGCATTGCGCAGAAGTGTGGTCTGCTTGAGAATGTTCATGTTGAATATTTAATGGTAGATAGAGAATTTCTAGGCGAGGACTATTTTGTGCAAGGACATACTTTGAAACATGGTCCAAATAATACCTTGATCTATCACTTTCCCGGGTATACAAATGAATTCCCGTTACCTAACCCGGGTCTTCGTTTGTATCACTGTCGGGCACTAACCCTCCCACTTGAGCGAGTGGGAGAAGTTCGCAGGCATAGTGTTTCAGGGCGACCGACACGTTCCCGTAGGCATATGGAGCCTACACCGGAGTTTCACACTCCGACCGGAGATCCGGTATGGGAGCAGCCCCCGCCACAGGACGAGGCGGGTGCATCAACATGGCAGGCCGGAGCATGGGAATCTCAGTACGATTACGCCATGCAGACGTCATCAAGTTCAAGCGGACCGCCATTCTTTGCCACTCGGTCATTCTCATCCCGTGGGTTCCGTGAACTCAACTATGGGATGGCCGAGTTGACAAGGAGGGTGAACGACATTGATTTGCGCACCGAGAGCATGCAACAAACTCTCACGCAACATGTCGCCGACACCCAGCAATGACAGAATTTCAGCGACAACCAATTCCGCCAGCTGAACGCGATGATGGCTCAGAATCAGAACAATTGGGATGCCTTCTTCCGCTCCCAAGGCTACGACCCGAACCAGCAGATATGAGCAAGAACAAGCTTGGGGGAGGACCCCCCTTCTCACGGTAACTTGTATCTTTCCCCTTCCCTTTATTTCTTGCATTTGCTAAATCTGAAATCCATAAAAATTTGCAAAACATAAAAAGAACAAAAAATATTTCCCTTTTTCATGCGCGGTATGAATGTGTATAATTTTCCTATGTTGAGATGATGAATAGTTGCTCTGTCCTTTATTCCTCTCTAATGCTAGTTTACAACTTAGTACTCTCTCAAGAGTTAGGTTTGTTGGTAAATCTTGCCTTGAACTTGAATCTTGTGGGTAGCATATGCATTCTCTAGTTCTAAGTTGTTGAGAGGTATGAGATGATAGATAGGGCTGCTATGATCTTGCTCAACGTAAAGCTTGAATTCCGGAGTTTTATTTTTCAAAATGACAAATTGATAAGTTCCTCAATGATGAAATTCCCACCACAGCCATATGTAGTGTTTACATTTGAAAACCTTTACACATATGCTGCTTGTTTCACATTGAGCTTAGTCAAAATTGTTGTGACCCTAGTAGAACTCTTTTCATGCTTTCTTGATCAAGATCATGTACACACATCCACCGCCATGAGCTATCCTTCTAAATCAAGAAGATAGCATCCACCATATCCACCATATCCACCGTGAGCTATTCTTCTACACCGGAAGAAAGCCACTATCCATCCATCCATCCAAAGAAACACTCCATATATCCATTGCAAAATTCCTCTCTCAAAGTATTCATTGCAAACTAGGACTATGGCTATGCAAAAAAAAAAAAAAAATGCTCAAAAAAGAGAGCAAGCAAAAGATAGCCATAGCCTAGAAACTCCAAAAGAGAGAAGGAAAATTCAAAAAGGAGTTATTTCTTCGCATCCACCATTCCTCCGTTCTCCCACACACTTGCACATCTTGATCAAGATTGTTTGAATTGATGTTTTTCTTGGATCCGGTCTTTTGACATAGCAATATTATGTGAACATGAGTGCCTCATATATCCCTACCTTGAGCTCCACATAAAGCCTTATTTAGAAGTAGGTGATTATAGGCAACACTTTGCCTTGGTGAGGAATCATACACATATTGAGTGATCCGAGAGAATCATTTGAGGAACTTGGTTTTTATTTTCAAAATCTTTTGAAAACCTCCGGAATAACATAGCGGAATCTAGAGCAAGTGATTGGTGCCCTGCAATTGTTCTATCTCTCAACCGCCCAAGACAATGAGGTGTAAAAGCCCCATGGATCAAGGTAAATGGGTAAGTTATGCGCCAATATATTTAATTCTAGGAAGAGTACTTTGTTGTGCGCATAGTATTATTGAGGAGTAGGACATTGTAGCAACTCCTGATCAACAACTTAAGTTTATCTTTGCTTCGGGACGAGCAAAGGATAAGCTTGGGGGAGTTTGTTGACGGCTGTTAAGTACCATTTTCAACCGTCAACTATACTCAAATAAAGGAGAATTTGGCATTTCATACACGCATGCTTTAGCACAATAATATAGTTCCACTTGTACTTGGAGAACTTTGTGCATGCAGGAGGAAATGTGAAGGAAACACCTCAAAAGGCAAGAAAACACACTTTCGACCAATCAGAGAGCGCCACATGGACGTCACACGGATTGAAGGGCCCATTTGCAGCACTTAACCGACGTAACTCCCTGTAATACCGCGCAAACCGACGTCAGGGCCCACAGGACAGCCACCTGGAGAAAGCACAGGCCAGGAGGGGCCACCCCCAGGTCGGCCGACCTGGTCAGGTCGGCCGACCCAGCCGGGCGCCCTCTCCGCCTGGGCTTCCACGTGTTGGCTCCTCCGCGACTCCTGATGACGGTTTGAGATGCCTTCCGTGGCGGTTACGCTCCCTTGCCGACCTATTGAGGCTATAAATAGGAGGGTGTGCCTTCACACTCAACACACACCACAAGAAGCATTTCTCTCTTGCTAGTAGTAGTTCTTGGAGTTTTAGTGGAGTTAGGCTGAGTCTAGAGCTCTCTAGTCCCAAGTCTTCACTTGGAATTGGTATGGCTCTTGTATCTTTTCCCTCTTGTAAGACTTTGCTCTTATCAATATATATATCTTTTCTATATAGTTGTGCTTGGGTCATGAGTTTCTTGTTTGATTTTGTGATCCATATATGTGATAGTATAGTCTACTTGTGTGATAGTAGTTTATATTTATTATACTACTATTGTCATGCTAGTTATATACCGTCACTATAGTCTAGTTTATATGTTATAGTCTCTATGCTTAGTTTTAGCTGATAAAGTATAGCATGGGTTTGGTGATCGTATTCGTACGGTAACTCTGCCTCGTTAATAGTAATCGCGGAGGGGCAGAGTGCTCTTTGGTCATGCAAGTATGGTACTTGGGTGACTGATTTGCATCAATTATTCGTTAGTCTACTGGTTCGTTGAGGTAGGCGGCAGGTGGTGACAGCTCTGTCCGTCCTTTGAAATCCTCCACGCTAGGCTAGTGCGTAGGCTCTTGGCGGAAGTCGCCTGTGGATGCAGGGGTAAGTCCGTGCCTGAAGTGCTATACTATTGACTGCTGAACCTAAGTGTGGGTCTGTATGTATTCTACTTAGGCTATGCAACTGTATAGGAATGTATAGTAGGAGTAGCTTAGCCTAGTCTTTCCTCCACTAGACTTTATTTATTTAGTAGGAATCTTCTGTGTGTGTCACACTACCCGGTTATTATTATGTACCCGCCTGTCTTGGTTAGATATCCTTGCTAATTGTTAACATGATCTTATATGTTAGTAACGCTTCTTGATCATAACCTTCCTTTGGGATAA